>CM060935.1:976492024-978992024 GCA_030765085.1 Allium cepa
CCATTTTATATACAAAAAAATTTCACAAAAAGATTTTATATACAAAACCATTCTAAATTCAAAGCCTTTTATAAAGCAGAGACATTCAATCCTATATGGCTTTTCATACAACGAAGTTGATTTTGGAAATTTTTGATTCTTGTATAAGGTAGACTTTATATAAGTATAGGTGATTTTGAAACTGTTGATTATGGAAGGTGTTCAATCTGAAGAGATAAATTTTATATATAACGGAATTTATATAAGAATGATTTGATAGATTTAAGATTATTGATTTTGGAAAGTACTTTATCTGAAAATGAAATCTTACATATAATGGAATTTATATAAGTGCGATATTTGAAGCTATGATTTTGAAAGGGTAGTATATATGGTATGTTATATTTTGAAGTAAGTGGTATGAGGAAGTACCATCCATGAAGAAGTATAGTATGATGTGCTTCGACCCAGATGGACTTGGGGAATCCAGGAATGGATTCGACCGATAAACCCTAATGGACTTGGATGAATTCAGAAATGGATTCGAACTGATATGTTTGTCCAGACTTAAACTCATGACTTCTTTGATTTTTTTTCCAGGGTAGATGGTTCTTTAGTTTACCCAATGGAGGGATCCTGGGATCTATTGTTTATGGATCTTCCGGGAAGGAAGTGCATCTATTGCGTAGATCATTGAATCAGCAGCGTACTACTACAGAAGGGGTCGATGGTGTCTTGTTTATGTACTTGCTACGATATTTTTTGAAATCCGAAAGGTAGAAGGATCTTCTGGAAAGTTTTGTGTCCTTTGCATAGATACTGGATCAGTAGCGGGCCGCTGCTATCGTATTATCTCATTTGGCATTGGATTTTGAGCGGTACTTCTCATACCTATTTTTTTAATGTATTTTTCACTAGGTATTGAAACAGGCCTACTAAGTATTTGGAGAATTCTGGCCTTGCGCCTTATCTACGCATGGCCAGAGCCTGCAACAACGAGGATAAACCTATTAAAACATCGAGTTATAAATTGATAAAGTATTATATAAAGGATATTTTGATCATTTTTGTCAATTCTAAATACTTTAAAATGTTTAAAATATTGTTTATTCGTGTACAACATGGTTTACTAGCAAATTATTCGTGTTGTAAATATTTGAGAAGTTATTTATTAAATAAAACATATTTAACGTAAATGATTATTGATTTATTAATAATGTTTGAAAAGTATCTTGAGATAAAGCTAATAAATTTATAAATCGTGGAATTAAGGTTTTCAATAGCTTCTTTGTAAATATGAGTAATAATGTAAATATTTATTTCCAAATAGTTTATGTATATTTATAAAGATGTTATTTAATTATTTAAATGGTATTTATATATGAAGCAAGGAATTTTACAAATGAATTTTTTTGAAAAGTATTAAAGATGGTTGATTTGCAAATGAAGCATTCAAATGAATATTTCAAGTAAAATTTATATAAGTTTCTTTGACCGTATAATTTAAAGATATTATATAAATGGAAAAAAATTGATTTGCGAAATTTATTTACAGTAACATACTTGACAAATAAATGTGAATCTCTATTTTGGAAGTATAATTTGGAATATTTACTTGATTTCAAAGTAACAATAGTAAATTTATTGATTTATTTACTATTTGAATTTTTGTATTAAACCATAATAAATGTTTTCCCATGATTTGAATTTTCATTTTTAAAATAAGTATGTAAAATTAATTATGAAGATATGAAATTTTATACTTTGATTTAGAAATTTAATGTAAGACTTGAGTATACCATTAGTTTCAGTTTACTAATCTTGAGTTTATACTTATTTTAGAAATAATGAGTCTAATAAATCTTCAGATTTAAGGAACTTTATTTTAAAATCTTGTTATAATGTTTTGATATAAATTTCTAACATTGTTTTAGACTTTTGAAAAACCTTTAGATAATGCTATGAGGATGTTTTAAATATATCTTATATTTTTACTAAGTGAATAAGGTTAAAATTTTTAATTGAATTTTTAGAGATATTGGAATATTTCCTTTCTCTTCAAGGGTAAATACCAAAAACTTAATTTTTTATTCAATAACCGAATTATGTTATAAATTTAAGTAAGGCAGTAGAAGCTTAAGTTATATTTTTTTGAAATGATTCATTAATGACTTAAATCCTTAATGGAAAACAAAATATGTAAGTGATTGATCTCTATATAAACAAATGAATGGAAAAGTAAATAATGAGAAGAAAAAAACCTAGTAGAATAAACTAAAGTAAATTTAAATTATTGTAATGGAATAAAATTTTAACTATTTAATAATTGGAACTTCTAAAGTTGAAAGTAAGAAATTAAATGCTAAGTTATACATGAAATATACAAGGAATTTGAAATTTGTAACTTGTAAGCAAAAAGGATATGAAAATAAGAAATGATAACTATGCACGTTTTTTTACTAAAATGAAATAAGATAAACTTGTGTAATTTTCAGTTACATTCTTAGAAACATATACATACATACATACATATATAGCTTACTAGAATATTAAAAGTTGTAATGTTAAATAAGAATATGTAAGGGAATGTTATACAAGAAAACTTAAATAATGAAAGTGTTCAATGAAATTTACTTTTATAAATAAGAAATTTGATATGAAATAGTTATAAGCTTGAGTTATAATTGTAGTGCTACTTAATAAAATGAAATAGAAAGTGAATATTGTAAGCAAAGAATTATGAACTTAAGTTAATGTTTGAAGCTATTGATAATTAAAGTAAATAATTAAATGAAGACTATATTAAATTTAATGATTGTAACTTCAGAAATGGTTGATTACTTTGATCCCTTGTGAATATTGTATGCTTGTTCGCAAAGATTGTTGTCATGTTTTATTGATTTATTTTGATTTTATGTGATGATGGTATGCTTTTGGTTGAAAGTGATTGTTGTTATGTTATGTTGATTGTTTGTTACTAATTTAAAACAATATAATCATTTCACTTCTATATAATTATTAACCTCTTTTGATTATATAAGTTGAATACAGGTTATGGAAGCAAACGCTAATGCTTTTGGTTTCAAAAAATAAACGTTATTTTCCCGACAAATAGGTACGTTCTCTGATTACAGTTTTCTAACGATATTATATTGTTTCCCCCGCTGTTGGATATATTATTTTGAAAATATATGATATATTTTGTTATTTTGATATTATGATTTCTCCCGAGCCTCTCCGTACGAAGGAGACTCTGCCGAAATTTTTCGTGAATTTTGGACTTAGAATTTTTTTATGAAATGTTTTCCAAATGTTTGTTAATTTGAATATAAAAGGACTTAAAAATTTATAAATTAATATATTTTATTTAAATTATTTATTATGTAAATAAATTGTTTACAAATTTAATATTTTGAATAAGATATATTAATTACTTAATTCCTTCTTTTCTTCTCTTTTTCTTTTAGAGAACCAAAAGTTTTGAGTGAGGGAGAGTGTAACGACCTGTAATTTTCGACAATTAGAAATAGTAAATTCAATAAGATTTTTATAATTAAGTGTTGGAAAAATTAAAATTTAATATTTATAACTGGAATAAAACTAAAATGAAATGCAACAATGTTAACTAAAGCTAATTATTAACAATTTGAATGGAATTCCAATTAACTGAAACAGTGTGAGCTTATACTTAGTTATAAAGTGAACATAAGGAAAAAAATGTAAATATTGAATTCATTAGTGAAATAATATATTGTTAATGGAAATTGAATAAAATTAATGTTATGAAAGAAATGGTAACATTTGTTTGTAAGTAATAAACTTATAAATGTAATTAAAGGCTAATGGTTACAATTATTATATATGTTACCTATTTATTTGATCTATTAAATTTAATTGGAAATAAATGGTAATTATTTCCCTTAATTGGTGCAGTTAACATAAGTTTAATTGATAATGGTAAAAAAGTCGATTCTATACAATGTAAAATGTAAAATTTTATCATAGTATGACCTTTGATTTGAATAAAAGGATGGAAACCAGTTTACTCAAATTTATTAGAATTGGAAATTCTAATAAGTGAATTTATTATAATTAATGAAATAAAAGGTTACGTAAATGAAAGGTAAGATGAAATGGTAAAATATTGATGTAATGGAAGATATAATAATGTTGACTATGTATGTAAGGTAATAATTGATTTAATAAGAGAATGAAACCATGGTAAATAAATTAATTGAGACTTTAATTGTGATTAATGTGTGAAATTGACCAAAATTCAATAAAATGGAAATATAGAAGTTAATACAAATAAAGGATGGAAATTGGATTATTTTAACGTAATGAAATGTAAAACAAATGTCAACTGTGTTATTAGATCATAAGTTTGGACCATAAGTAAAATTCTAAAAAAGAAACTACAATGAAGCAATAAAGTGGAAGGTTCTAACGTGTATTAGAATATAATTTAATAACAGGAATTGGAATAATAAATGTCAGTTTTAATGATGAGTTAAATGAATATTGATTGATAGAGAAAAACATTTATTTTGTATTTAATTTAATGCTTGTTGGATACTGTAATTTTATAAACGTGTTTGCATGACTATAAATAAGGATTGCAATGTTCACGTATTTATTTAATTGATTTCATCAATTAGGTTCCGTTTTGAAGTGGAAAATTAAAATTAATTGGAAATAAATTTATTGAAAACTTTCAATTGAAAAGGGAAAAGGAAACAAAGTGCAATTAATAAATTTAATGTAAGAATGTTGTCGTTTGGAATGTACATTATTTGGAAATATAAGGGATTTAATATTGCATAAGTTGATCATTTTAGAATATAAAAATGTTTACATTTATGAATTACAAGTAACGAATAAGCATTTTAAGGAAAATAAAAGAATGTTTGAGGAAAATAAAGTTAATGTTTCCATTCTGAATATAAATATAACGTTGTGAAAAGAGAAAACTGAATTTTTAAAACAACATTTTATAGTAGTTAAATAGCAGGCATAGGTTGCACGGAAGTAATTTTGTTACTAACTTTGAAATTTAAAATAAATTAAACATTTGAGTTCATAATTACGTGTCGAGAAAAATGTTGTTTTTAAATTTGAATTTTAAAATCATGGTTCATATTTTATTTTATGTAGCGGCGATCCCCGTTATGTAAATTGGTATATTCAAATTTAGTTATGTTGTGGTAATTAAATCTTTGGCGAATGTCAAATTTTGTATGTTTAGGGTTAACAAAATTAATTTAGTGAACAAATTTTTAGAAATTTGAATTCCAAAAATTTGTTTATATAGTAGAGTTGGTCCATTCATGCCCTTTCTAACTAATAATTGTCACACTGTTTTTCGTTGTTTCCTCATTTGTTCCATTACTCATTTCCATTTACATTGTCTAAAGCCTTTTCATTTCATGAACGTTACCTACTTTTCATATTTTTAATTCTTTCCTTCACCTCTTTTAATACCTACGATTTTTTTGGGGTTGTTCATATTTTTACTTTATTTCAATTCCTACTTTGTTTATATTTAGCTTATTAGCTTTTCACTAGTTTCAATCTTCATTCTTATAGCTTCATTTCATTTTTTTAAAATCTCATCTTCTGTAGCTTCATTTTTTTGTCTCTTCTCACCTTTCTCCTTCCTTTTTTCATATTTCTTCTTCAAATCTCCTTCTCTCTCCTTTTTTCTGAAGTTTTTTTCTCTTTCTTCTTCTTATTCTTCAAATCTTCTTCTTTTTCAAAGCTTCCTTTTCTTTTTTTTCCAATTATTCTACTTCTTTAACTTTTTTCTTTTTCAAACCTTCTCTTCTTTCCGTATCTTTTTCTTCAAATCCAAATCTATATAATCTTCTCTCCAAAAATTTCTACAAAAAAAATGATTAAGATAGCAGTGAAACAAAACAAAATGAGAAAGTAGTTGTAGATCCAAATCTGGCTAGAAAACGGAAAGCAAAAAGGTGAGTGATTCAACCCACTCACGCAATACTAAAAATTCCGTTGCAAGTTAAATAACATATATGGTGTGATATATAATTTTTTTTATTATTGTTTACTGATTTAAGTTGACATTTGAATTGATATTGAATCTGAATTGACATTTAATTTTATATTGAAATTTAATTGATAGTTGAACCCCGATATTTATAACTATTATATGTTGAAATATATTGGTTAATTTGGATGTTGTTTGAAATGGATGCTTATTGATTGATATGTTGGATGTATTGTTGTTTATTTATTTTAATATGCCCCTATTATCATCTTCTATATTATTGACATCATTTAAGTGCTCCTTTGAATAATTTTAGAATAGGATAATTAAGACATTTAAATTATGGGTTGAAACGATATATACCCATATAATTTCTTGAATTTGGATTATTTATTGAAACTAAATTATTTAAAAAGTTTAAAATTTTAATTTAAACTTCGGCTTTATTGTAAATAAAGTGGTTAAAATTGGTATTTCGAATTATTTGAAATCTCTTAAATTACTGCATTCATGTTGTACACTTGATAGGAGATGAAAAATCCCATAACATCTCTGAAGCCATTTCACTCATGTTTTTATTTGAGATTGATTTGATCTACATTGAAAATTTTAATTCTGACTCAATTGTATTTTTTTTCATAGTGCTCGGGTCAGTCTGAGCTTTTTCAGTGTATTGAAGACCATTTTATTTTCTGGAGAACGAAGACAAAGATTCATTATATTATTGCTATTTATTATTATTATTCCACTGCTTATTGTGTTCCTCTGCATTTTTTATTTATTTTCTGATGTATGTATAACTCTGATTTGAATTTTAAAAGTATAATCAAATGTCATTTGTAAAACTACTTCATGAATTGTTTATTTGATTACTATATTTTGTCATTCCGCGGCGAGATTCTGTGTTTTGTTTTTCTTTCTTTTCTATTATTTTCTTATTGCCTCATTAACAATCCTCCCTTTTGAATGGTCTGAATCAGACATGTGTGGTTTATTGCCGATTTAAATCGTCCAAAATGGTGGGTCGTTACACAACACTACTTAAGAAACAACACGTAGCACTTATAGCACACAACACACACCACAGTCTTAAGTTACTCCTCGTCATCGTGGCCCAAGGTCCATCTATGTAATAGTAATAAACCTACTTCCCAATGTTAATAGACTGTTTGGCTATTGTAGCATCAGCGTATTTAATCACATATATAAATATTAGCACACAACATGTATAATAGTGATGGCATGGATCTGGGGCGTGACACTACAATCAGCCGACTAGGATGGACTCTAGTCTATCTGGGTTAAACACATACTTAATAGACATATAACCATCTCATGTGTATAGTGTTAACCCACAACTACCATAACTCTTATCAAGAGGTAATCAAATAAATAATTACTTGATCGTCCCATACCACTCGATACTATTTACCCATTTACCAAATGTCTGTGGATCCCATCCAAACTTATATAATATTTAGTATAACGAGTCCAAAGAATAACAGAGGAAATAATACTGAAAGTCCCATACCAGACAGTTTTATAACCCCATATATTCAAATTCTCCGTCACACAGAAATGACAATCAACCATCCCATATTTATAAAATAATTTATATGTAGGAAAATTATTCTTTGAATTCTATAATGTTCAAATATTTTAGTTTAGCAAAATAGGTTATTTATTTATTTATATATTTGGCATTAAATTCAAAATCTAACCTTCTTTAGTAATTAAAAAAATAACTATATTTACTAATCAAATAGTTTCATATTTAACTATTTACTAACATTTCATAACATACCCAAACACACTTTTATTTTTATAAGTTTTAATGATTTAAAAACAACTTTTCTATACACCACTTTTAACAACGAATTTCATAAGCAATTTTAGTTATTAAATCAATTATTATTCCATTTTAATTAATTGATTTTTCTCTTTTCTTTTCTTGTCTTATTTTTCTATTTTAAAGGTGGGCTGCATGGCCTACTTAGAGTTGCAAGTGGGCCAACAATCCTCTTACATTACATATGTCCACCTGCATGTGCAAATGGACACATATGAATTATAATTCACATGCTCACACGCGCATGCATGGGATATATATGAATTATAATTCATATGATGACTTACTACTAAGTAACAGCTCTATATGAATTATAATTCATATGACTTGTTGCTACTTAAGTAGTTCATGCTACTACTGTAGTAGTAGCAAGATGACTTGCTGCTACTTAAGCAGCTTATGCTGCTACAATAGTAGCAGCAAGCTGCTACTAAGTAGCAGTGAACGGCTACCATACAGTGGCTCTGCCGAAACTCGACGACTTCTTTGATATCTACGCTACACATAAGGCCATAAAATGCACTCTCCAATTGGCTAAAATTCACCCTAACCTCTTTTGCAATATGGATGTTTCTACAAATACTAGTAGAGCAAATAATCAATTAACTCATTTCAAACAACAACTCAACAAAATAAATCAACTAACGTACTTTATTCACCAATTTCATCATTCCATTCTTCCAATATATTAATTTGGAATAATGTATGTCCAAAACTTTAGTAAAACACTCAACCAATCCAAGAAACAATAAATGCATGGGTTCAAGAGGAGTGCACATACATATAATTCAAAAACTATAACACACAACATGATTTACAAGCATATAAACATAGAAGGTGATAAGAATTACTCACCTTGATGTTGCTATGTTTGACGACCCGATATTTTTAACCATCGTATCCATTATAAGTGTATAGGTAGACACTCATGTCGGAATTGAATTGCTCAAAATACCGCGTTGTAAATAAAAATTTGGCAAATATCAGAATATACAGTAAATAAAAATCACAGGTCACAGACACAGAGGAAATATAATGCAGCGGAAGTAAAAGAGATAGTAGTTCATGAAGCTACTATATAAATATATCAGAGTTACATAAGATACAACAGAAGAAATAAAGTACAAAAGAAGTCTCAATACATAGAAATCTACTAATACAATAGCTGGAAAGGACCAACAGACAGAAATGATAAAACTAGACAAGCAGATAATCTCCAGCGATTCCAAATCTCCAGAAAGCGGAAATCCAAATCTGTGAATACTCAGGCTGACCCGAGCGTAAATAAAAATACAACACTCGAGTCAGGACATACATACTTATAAAATGTAAACCAACTCAAGTGAACTGTAGCAAAGGTACAAGTAACTTAGAAGATGCTTGGGACCGCCCATCCTCTAAGGATCCGTTAAACTATACAATAGTGTCTAATCAGTAAAGTATAATCATATAGAAAATAGCGTTAAGGGGATGGTGAACCTTAACACGGTCGGATCTTTAAAACCAAAATCGTAGTGGGCTCGCTATAAGGAGATGACACGACACGCGAGGAAATGCCAGGGTGGATACACCGTTTGCACTCCCGGACCGGTGGTGACGGCAAGCCAGCAGCTTCCGCCCACCTCGAACAATACCCTCGAATCAAAGTGGCGCCACATATCGAATCACAAAAGTAATAGAATGGTTTCTGATGGAGCATGCTCGATGAAAGGGTGCGACCCTTTGTGTAGCCCGGTATAGCTCCTGTTTTAGTCATTTATGCCAACTCACGGGAGTTGGGTCCACGTAATATACCTCGAGAACGTCGCCACCATCCTACTTCATTCTGGAATCTCCATCGTGTACACAGTTGTTAAAGTGGTTTTCGGTATTGGCCGGCTATAAGACAATATCCGATCCCGGTCTCTTTAACAACCAATCGTTATTATACCCGTAGTTATAACTTTAAAAAAATATATTTTATACTTCAAAATAAAATATCATTTCAACCTAAATCTTTATCAAAATAAAGATTAAATTATTTCCAAACCATTTCAATATATCATCATACCATATCTTTCGATTCAAATATTTATCAAAATAAATATCAAGTCATTTCTAACCATTTCAATATATTAAATTATCATATCCTTTCAAAACTTCCTTTCAAATCATTTTAATATATCAAAATATCATAACCTTTCAAAACTTCGTTCAAAATATCTTATCTTTCAGCACTTCCTTTCAAATCATTTTAATATCAAAATGTCATATCTTTCAAAACTCCATTTTTCAAATCATTTTAATATATCAAAATATCATATCTTTTCAAACCATATTTCAATCATTTAATATATCAAAATATCAAAACCACATTCATTTCAAATCATTATTCATTTTATTCAATTTAAAATACCATTTCAGTTCACATTTCAAAACAGTTTATATTCAAAAAAAATCATTTTTAATCATTAAAATGAAGTTATTATATTCAATAATTAAATTATTAAATTTCCAAGATTTTCAACTTCCAAAGTTCATTTATTCACTTAAGTTTATCAAAACAGTGAAAATTCACTTTTCGTGGCATTTCAAAATGCAGTCAATTAACTCCAAATATTCAATAAAATTTCTCAACCAATTATATTTTTATTTAAAACATTTTTAACTCATAAAATCATACATTTTCACATTTTTAAACATCATTTAATTTTCCTCAAGTTCATGATTTTATAAAGTTAAATTTCCATTCAAAAATCAAGATTTAATAATAATTCACTTATTAAATTGCAATGTTCAATTTTAAATTCATTGCATTAAATTTCAATTTAACACTTAAGTTCAAATTCTCAAATATAACTTAGTTTTATTTTTATTTACTTAACTAAAAGTTCACCTTTAAGTCAATTTCATAAATTTCCGATTTAGTTATATTTCAAAATTTCAACTTAAAGTATTCATTCATTTCACATTTCAACTTTATTAAAAATCATTAATATGATATAAAATCACTTTGAATTCATTAAATTCAAATTATCATAAATTTATCATAATTTCGTATTCAATTTAATTTCCAATTATAATTAAATCAAATTTTCCAAAATAACTTACGTTCAAAATTTTCTAACTTTTCATTAATTCATTTTACTTACAATTATTCAGAAAATCAATAATATTTTACAAAAATCATTTTTAATTAGATTTAAATCAAAATGTTTTAATATTTACATTTCTAAAATAATTTTAAATTTTTTAGAAAACATATATTAACTACGGGTCTGTATATAATTTTCTACACTAGGAAAAGTGATACGGGTAATATATCATTTCAACCTATAATTTACAAAGAAAATCCGGGTTTTATCATTTCAAACCCGCAGTCCCAAGTAAATGAAATAAATTGAAAATCATTCAGGCCTATCATTTCAGCCCAAACCATTTTCCCTTATTCTAAAGTCCGTTCGGGTATGTATCATTTCAACCCATAGTGATTTCTAATTTACAGGGAACTTGCAGTGTGATAAACTGATAAAATATACAGAATAGCATGAAATAACAGTAACATATGATATAACAGGTGTAATAACAGGTGTGAACATCATATGATAATAATATAAGCAGTTATAACATGTTAATATAGTTCTACAGATTCACAGGGTGTCAATTTACTACTTATATAAGTACATAATGTCTGGTGAGAAATACTCACTTGTATTAGCTGGAGATGACAAACAACTACACACAACAAAGACCTTCGAAGGCATGAAAGCATGAATATGATTTGAGAGTGGAGTGTCAAAGATTTATAGCCTTGGATACATTCAAACAAAACAAATATATGAAACATAAGTTTCAAAAACAAGATATACTTAACAATGTTAGAAATAGATGTATGAAACAAAACCAAAGACTTTGCACTTGCTTCCTAAGCTTGTTTGCGTGGCCTAGGGGATTAATAAGGTCAGGTTTGAGCATGGTTTGGATCAGGTATGGGTAGGAAAAGGCGCGATTACAAGGTGATTGTAACATCCGCCTTTTCGCACGATTTAAACAGACACACGTGCCGATTCAAACCATACGTAAGGGCGGATTGTTATGGGATAAATAAGAATACAGAGAAAGATAAAACTAAACAGAATCTCACAGCGGAAGGATAAAATATAATAATAAATATACAGTTCATAAATCTGTTTACAAAACCTTTGATTTTATTTATACCGTACATATTAGAGTACACATACCATATAACAATGCAGCGGAACAATATGAGTGTGGTACAGGAATATAAACAATAGTAATACGAATCTTCGTCTTCATCCTCCAAAGCTAAAACTTCAATCCTGAAACGCTCGGACTGATCCGAGCGAATTGAAAAGACAAAACACTCGAGTCAGAACTAAAAGATCTTATGTGACTTAAATTTTTAGAAATAAATATGAGTGCAGTAACTCAAGAGATGCTCGGGATTTACATCTCCTAAGGATCTGTTAAACTATTTACTATGTAGTATATTTTGCTATTATAATAGTGCCTAATTGTAAAATAAACTTACTTTTAAATAGCGTTAAGGCTTTACATTTTCCACCTTAACACGTAATAGTCCCAGTAGTCCATCCAATATCATGGTCCCTCCTGATCGGGAAGCCACCAGAGGATACCACACGGGCCACGGGAGAAATCCAAACTCGTACAAGGCGCGATAGGGTAGGTGACACGGCACAACTAGGCAACGCCAGGGTAGATATACCAATTGCTATCCGGGCTGGTGGAAACGCGCAGCGCGCAGCTACCGCCCACCTCGAACAAACTCCCCCAAAACAAAAATAAAAGTGGCCAATGAATCTATTCCAAAGTCAAAGTATAATATCGAAGTGGAGTGTCCGATCAGAGGAATGACCTCATTGGCCCGAGAATCGCTCCTGTTTTAGCCACCTTATGCCAACTCACGGGAGTCTGGTCCACGTATTTACCTTACAGGAAACGCCGCCGCCAACCTACTTCATTCTGGAATCTCCACCGCGTACACGGTTAGTCAAAGTGGTTTTCGGTATCGACAGAGAGTATGTCCATATCCGATCCCGGTCTCTTTGCCAACCAATCGTTATTATAACACCGCAGTCATTTAAAAATAATTATACTTTTAAAACCAAAATAAAATATCCATTTAAAACCCATATAAAAACGATATCATTTTATTCTTAAAACCCCAAATCAATACGATATCATTTTATTTTCCAACATATATTATTTCCAAAATCATAGGGTTTCCAAAGTAAAATATTTAGAAATCAAAACTCTTGAATATAATATTTCCAAGTAATTTGTGACGCCCCACCTCTATACCCACACTAGCTAAGAACATTATGGTGAATGCTGTCAACTAGCACGGAGAATAAAGCTGTTGAGGAGCGACCATCCATGTAATTGCTTTGTGCGAGCACCGATATGTCAGATAGTAAAACACACATTTTATTTCAAGAGGAAATCCGACATACCGATACAATCTCAAAGCTACTATACAGTGGCTACATAAATCCTTCGGAAACAAATATAGAAATACGCATAACATAAATCAGTCACAGATAATTCATATTACAAAGGCGGAAGGAGATATGAATATATAATTAACACATGGAAGTGTATATCAGAGTAGTGGTCAAAAAGATCCACAATAATACAAAAGAATAGCAACACGTGCTATACAAAAGAATACAACTATGAGTCTATATCTCAGGTGTATATAACAAAAACTACTAATCTAAGTAGTAAGCCAAAAGATCATACGATAACCCCAGAAGAGAAGTCAAGCAGAAGCACCTGTAACATCTCGGTCTGACCCGAGTATTATTTAAGAAGAAAGTAATAAACGGATCAGTCTAGCTATAAATATCAGATGAAATGATATAGAATAAGAGATATGACTAAACGTATAATAATCACCATGCCAAGCTGTGATAAATAAATAATTGAAAAATCAATAAGAGATCAATCAATATCGCAAAGATCTACACAAGAATCAAAGGAAATGTCATACTCCTAATTTCATTCACCAAGCCACAATAAATGACATACATATCCATGCCAATCGTAAAAGTTGGTGAAACATAAATTCCAGAATTCAACACATGAAATCCAGAAATCATAATCAAAGGGGACAAAGACGTCGTACAGCGTGACATCTGATGAACCAAAACACAATCAAAGGGAACAACAACGTCGTATAGCGTGACATCCGATGAACCAAAACACAATTAAAGGGAACAACGACGTCGTACAGCGTGACATCCGATGAACCAAAACACAATCAAAGGGAACAACGACGTCGTACAGCGTGACATCCGATGAACCAAAACACAATCAAAGGGAACAACGACGTCGTACAGCGTGACATCCGATGAACCAAAACACAATCAAAGGGAACAACGACGTCGTACAGCGTGACATCGATGAACCAAAACACAATCAAATGGAACAACGACGTCGTACAGCGTGACATCCGATGAACCAAAACACCATCAAAGGGAACAACGACGTCGTACAGCGTGACATCCGATGAACCAAAACACCATCAAAGGGAACAACGACGTCGCACAGCGTGACATCCGAAGAACCAAAACACAATCAAAGGGAACAACGAAGTCGTACAGCGTGACACCGATGAACCAAAACACAATCAAAGGGAACAACGACGTCGTACAGCGTGACGTCCGATGAACCAAAACACCATCAAAGGGAACAACGACGTCGTACAGCGTGACATCCGATGAACCAAAACACAAAGACATTGCACAATGCTAGTCTAAAACATAAAATGATCGTCATGATCAAAGAGAAGTGTCGATTACAGTAAGCTAGTAAATATATGAGCTTAGCTTCATGTCCCATAACCACTAGCTTAACTTAAATATTTACGAACAAATTGTAGATCTCCACTAGAAAATTGTCACAAGAGTTTTCAATCGCACAAGTCCAAGAATTAACCGACGAAGTAAACGCAAGCGTTTCATACCACTTGTTTTACTAAGTCGTTTAATTGGATTTCTCATACGAGTGAGGTAAAGGTTTGTATATACTAATAGATTGGAAAATGGTTTTATAAACGAATTTGGTATTAAAATAGTATTGAAATCGTTTAAGGAAAGAGTTTTGATATTTACTACTAGTATAGAAAACCTTTATATTTTAAAGTGACAAATCATAGAAGTGATTGTTGAAACAATCAATCATAAAAATTCACATCCGAAGACGTGAATAAAATCCAAAGAAATCGATCCGAATCCGTCAAAATGGATATTCCCAAAAATTTCAAAAAATAGGAGTCATTAAAGTCGTAGCAACAACAAGTGGGAAATAACATGAATCGATGAAATTTGGAAACCAAGCAAAAATATGCACAAATAGGCATAATTAGGCAAATTGGTGCAGGTCAGTCGACTGACTCAAAGGTCCAGTCGACTGAACCAGAAGCAGGGAAAAATAATTTCCTGCAGTCAGTCGACTGACCTAAAAATTCAGTCGACTGAATGCAGGGAAAACAGAGGACCCGAGCCTCTGTTAGTTGCCCTCGGAATGCCTATGTGCTACAGCCAGTCGACTGACTCAAGGGTCCAGTCGACTGACTGGCACAAAGGCTGTTTTCCAGCCTATGAAATGAAGATGCTATCTTCTTCAAAATGCAATCGGGCGAGCACGGTCACTAGGGGTTTATGCCAATCGACTACCCGGTCCTATAAGCTCTTCGACGCATCACCAAAAACAAGTTCAAACGACAAAGCTAGGATTTTTGAAGATTTGAACTCGAAACACTAAAAATTGGAATATACACCAAATCAATCCAAACCAAAACCAATTGCACATGAATATGTGTTAGGAATTCATACCTAACAATCGAAGATAATCATAGACCTAGATGTGAGATTAAAAATCTCACCTTTGAACCCAAATTAATGAAGGAGAAGCTTTTAAAACAAGCTAAGATCAATTCCTCTTCAATAACAACTCAAGAAGCTTCAATCTAAGCTTACAAGTAAAATATTTCCTAAATTAGGTTTAGGAAATTTCTGAAATTGAATGGAGAAAGAGTTGGAGAAGATGAAGGAGGTGCTTACCAATGGGTTCACTTGAGTTTGGAGCTAGGAGTTGGATTTGCAAAGAAAGCTAGGACTTAGGAATTTCCTTTTCCTATCTCTTCCACCATTTTTACTTTAGCTTGAAGTGTTTTAATTAAAGAGGAGAAGTTATGAAGAGAAGGAGTTGGGCTGAGCTAATAAGGGTGCAGTCCAAACCAAAGTCATAAGCGGGAAAAAGTAGTAAAAATCAACTTTCTCTAAACATATAGAAGCTTATACTCAAAAAGGTCGCAAACGGCATTTTGAACTTAATGGGGGTGGTCTCAAGTCCTAATTCGACCGTATGCAAAAAGTAGCATTTCGGACCAAAATCCGACGAACGATAAAATATTTAAATAAAATATTTAAATATAAAATCGATAAATATGCGGGTTGTTACAGACTCCCCTCCTTAAAGAAATTGCGTCCTCGCAATACTTAAGAAGAAAATAAAGAGTAACAACCATAAAAGCATACCAACACAAAAGAAAATTGAAATAAGAAGTTCACCACAAAGAGCACGAAAGAGTTAGCACGAACGGGATCGCTCGATGAATTCCCTAGATTCCCAAGAGTAATCCCTAAGATTTGAGAACCATTGAACTCTCACAAGAAGAATATCTTTATTCCCAAGGCGCTCAACCTCCGAAGCAATGATGCGAATGGAATGTTGCTCATAAATCAAATCTGGTGAAACTTCAATTTCCACGATATCACCGGGCACAAGAATAAAAATCGGAATCCCTAAGGCATTTCCGTAGATAAAAGACGTGGAGAACGTCAAGAATAGCAGAAAATTGAGCTGGTGCAACGACGTAGTATAATAACAGTACGCCCGAGGAACCAGAAACTCAAATAATTTGGAACATCAGCGTAGTACAAAAACGGTACGCCCAATGAACCAAAGCCCGAATAATTTCGGAACACCGACGTAGTACAAAAACGGTACGTCCAATGAACCGATAAACCGGAACAATGATGTAGTATAATAATGGTACATCCATTGATCCAGATAAGATGGAACATCGATGTAGTATAACAACAGTACATCCGATGAACCGAACAACATAAAAGAACATCGGACGCTAGTCCATAAAAGAGATGAGATGAAACTCAATAAAACGAAGTACATCAAAACGTTCGATGAACTTGATAAAGAGATAATTCCCCTCAGACATTATCGAAGAATCAACCACTTGTTGCCTACGACAAAGCGCATTGGCAACACCATTTCCCTTCCGGGAATAAAAAGAATATCAAGATCACAAGATGCCAGGAACTCGAGTCGAAATGAAGTTCCCTATGAGAAAATAAATATTCCAAAGATTTATGATCGAGGTAGAGAACAATTTTCTCATCCAAATATGATGATGCCAAATTCCAAAAGTAAAAACAATAGCCGCGAGCACTAGATCATGAGTGGCATATCTAGTCTCGATAATCTATAATGATTTAGAAGCACAAGTGATAGCACGTTCTCCTTTGCAAGAGAATGACATCCAACATACGACTAGTATCGGTACAAATAGCAAAGTCTTGGTTCCCCTTCAGGAATCACAAGAATAAGAGTATCGAAAAGAAAGAACTTCTTTTAAATAATTTTCTTTCCCGAAAAGCTAAAACTTTCGAAATCACAATTATCTCAATGAAAAAATATTTCTAGAAAAAAATCAATATATCGTGTCTGACTGTCTCATCAAAGCGTTTAGGAAATTCCTATCGATAACGTTGATCAAGCGCATCGACCAAAATTCTTAAAACACTAAATGGGCAATACAATCACAAAATCATCTTCTATATGACAAAAATATCTCTCAAAAACTTTTGAGAATATTCGTTGTTCGTTTTAAGAACAAAAATCCAATTATAATTATAAATAAATCTTATGAAAAAGATTTGCAAAATTTTAAATTGCTATTTTCATCCAAAATCAATAAATACAAGAATGGAGTCATCGAGATATTCATAGAATATTCGATCTATAAAATGGATGAAATAAGGTGGAAAAACTGAATGACAAAATAAGTCATTCATAATAACCGTAACAAACGGAACGCGGTAAGTGAAATGCGAACTCCCGCAACTCGTATCCAAATGAAAATCGGTGACAATGTCGAACTAAAAAGACCTTAACACCACACAAAAGATTTCTTAGGTGATAATCCTAAGGAAAACTCAAAAATACCGGAAAAGTTTCACAAATTATTTAGATAAGAGAAACAACACTTTCCTTATAAGTGGGCTTAAGGAATAAAATGATGCCATCAAGTTGGAATCAAAATCATAGAGGAAAAATAGAAATCTACTTAACAGATTGAAAATGTCAAAGATGAATAGTCCACACGAGACAAAGGATATGGCCTCATAATAATTAAGCCAATCCTTACAAAAGTAAATTCCGAAGCCTAAGTAAAAATCGGCTCGGACAGAAAAATCACATAATATAATTTCGACATCAATAAAGACAAATTGAGTGTTGCGGACCTACCATCCGGATTCACAACTCTCAAAGAACTCATCAAGCCCAAAATATTTTTAAAGAAAAAGAATCAACAAGTTCTTTTGATATAAAATAGTGAGATGGAACCCATATCAAAAAGAACTCAACTAAGAAGATCACGAAATAAAACAATGCCATCAAGGATTGAGTGAAAAATACCTTGACCACGAGAAGTGTTACCAGGAGCTTGCACAATATTCAGCTCTCCCTCTCTCCTGCTTTGAAGAATGGGACATGTAGATATAAGATGACCCGAACTTTTGCAATAACGGCAAAAGAGAGGTTTCGGGCACTCCTTTGCATAGTGGTCCGTGGAACCACAATTGTAGCATCGTCCACGACTAGAGATAGGAGACTTTGCTATCGGAGTTTGTTGCTTCCCTTTCTTGATGGAATTGGGGCCTTCAAATTTAATAGGCATCTTCATGTTGTTGTTGAAGTTCTGTTTGGTACACACAACTTCAATATCGCTTTCTCTATCGGCCTCTTCAAGACGAAGAGCGATATCAATAAGCTGATCAAATGAAACCTCAAGTTTCAAAAGCAATGGCTTCTTAAGATTCTTATTCAAGCCATAGACAAATCTTTGATTTTTCTTCATCGGGGTATTAATATACTCAACCCCGTATTTAGAAAGAGACTCGAAAGATGCGACATAATCTGTCACAGAAGATTCACCTTGAACAAGGTCAATAAAACGCCGGGCCAAAGTTACTTTCTCAGCCTCCGACACAAATTTCAATTCGAACCTTTCTCGGAATTGCTTCCAAGTGAGATCCGCTTCAACGATTTCAGAAATTAAAAGCTCATACCAATCTAATGCTCTTTCTTGGAGAATGCTAGAAGCCACTTGGACTCGATGTAAATCAATAAGGTTCATGCGAGAAAAGATGCGATCGCATGATTTGAGCCAAGCTTGAATTTCTATAACACTCTCGGATCCCCTGAATGGCCTTCCACCCAAATCGGTATAGTCTCTGCAAAAGCGTGCAAAACTGGATCTAGGATGAGTAGGCTCTGGAATGGGTCCTGCAGCTTGAGCATTCTTCACGAGATCTAAAAGCTGCTGAGCAGACATGAATACTCCATCCCGAGGAGTAGCACTAGATTGACCGGCGCTGGGACGGGCTGGTCTAACCATTTCTCTTCTTTAAGAAAGAAAGAAAGAAAGAAGAGGAAAAAGTTATTCTCAAAATAAATATCAAGCAATCTTGATAGATAAAACAAGGAATCATAAAAGAAAATAGGATAAATCGGTACGAAGACTCGAATTAAATCCTAAAGCACGACTCCTAAGATGGACTTAGGACGATGATGCTTGTTATAACATTCCATATTGTACCGAAGTTTGGCTCTGATACCAAGCTGTGACGCCCCACCTCTATACCCACGCTAGCCAAGAACATTACGGTGAATGCTGTAAACTAGCACGGAGAATAAGGCTTTTGAGGAGCGACCATCCATGTAACTGCTTTGTGCGAGCACCGATATGTCAGATAGTAAAACACACATTTTATTTCAAGAGGAAATCCGACATACCGATACAATCTCAAAGCTACTATACAGTGGCTATATAAATCCTTCGGAAACAAATATAGAAATACGCATAACATAAATCAGTCACAGATAATTCATATCACAAAGGCGGAAGGAGATATGAATATATAATTAACACATGGAAGTGTATATCAGAGTAGTGGTCAAAAAGATCCACAATAATACAAAAGAATAGCAACACGTGCTATACAAAAGAATACAACTATGAGTCTATATCTCAAGTGTATACAACAAAACTACTAATCTAAGTAGTTAGCCAAAAGATCATACGATAACCCCAGAAGAGAAGTCAAGCAGAAGCACCTGTAACATCTCGGTCTGACCCGAGTATTATTTAAGAAGAAAATAATAAACGGATCAGTCTAGCTATAAATATCAGATGAAATGATATAGAATAAGAGATATGACTAAACGTATAATAATCACCATGCCAAGCTGTGATAAATAAATAATTGAAAAATCAATAAGAGATTAATCAATATCGAAAAGATCTACACAAGAATCAAAGGAAATGTCATACTCCTAATTTCATTCACCAAGCCACAATAAATGACATACATATCCATGCCAATCGTAAAAGTTGGTGAAACATAAATTCCAGAATTCAACACACGAAATCCAGAAATCACAATCAAAGGGGACAACGACGTTGTACAGCGTGACATCCGATGAACCAAAACACAATCAAAGGGAACAACGACGTCGTACAGCGTGACATCCGATGAACCAAAACACAATCAAAGGGAACAACGACGTCGTACAGCGTGACATCCGATGAACCAAAACACAATCAAAGGGAACAACGACGTCGTACAGCGTGACATCCGATGAACCAAAACATCATCAAAGGGAACAACGACGTCGTACAGCGTGACATCCGATGAACCAAAACACAATCAAAGGGAACAACGACGTCGTACAGCGTGACATCCGATGAACCAAAACACAATCAAAGGGAACAACGACGTCGTACAGCGTGACGTCCGATGAACCAAAACACCATCAAAGGGAACAACGACGTCGTACAGCGTGACATCCGATGAACCAAAACACAAAGACATTGCACAATGCTAGTCTAAAACATAAAATGATCATCATGATCAAAGAGAAGTGTCGATTACCGTAAGCTAGTAAATATATGAGCTTAGCTTCATGTCCCATAACCACTAGCTTAACTTAAATATTTACGAACAAACTGTAGATCTCCACTAGAAAATTGTCACAAGAGTTTTCAATCGAACAAGTCCAAGAATTAACCGACAAAGTAAACGCAAGCGTTTCATACCACTTGTTTTACTAAGTCGTTTAATTGGATTTCTCATACGAGTGAGGTAAAGGTTTGTATATACTAATAGATTGGAAAACGGTTTTATAAACGAATTTGGTATTAAAATAGTATTGAAAGCGTTTAAGGAAAGAGTTTTGATATTTACTACTAGTATAGAAAACCTTTATATTTTAAAGTGACAAATCATAGAAGTGATTGTTGAAACAATCAATCATAAAAATTCACATCCGAAGACGTGAATAAAATCCAAAGAAATCGATCCGAATCCGTCAAAATGGGTATTCCCAAAAATTCCAAAAAATAGGAGCCATTAAAGTCGTAGCAACAACAAGTGGGAAATAACATGAATCGATGAAATTTGGAAACCAAGCAAAAATATGCACAAATAGGCATAATTAGGCAAATTGGTGCAGGTCAGTCGACTGACTCAAAGGTCCAGTCGACTGAACCAGAAGCAGGGAAAAATAATTTCCTGCAGTCGGTCGACTGACCTAAAAATTCAGTCGACTGAATGCAGGGAAAACAGAGGACCCGAGCCTTTGTTAGTTGCCCTCGGAATGCCTATGTGCTACAGCCAGTCGACTGACTCAAGGGTCCAGTCGACTGACTGGCACAAAGGCTGTTTTCCAGCCTATGAAATGAAGATGCTATCTTCTTCAAAATGCAATCGGGCGAGCACGCTCACTAGGGGTTTATGCCAATCGACTACCCGGTCCTATAAGCTCTTCGACGCATCACCAAAAACAAGTTCAAACGACAAAGCTAGGATTTTTGAAGATTTGAGCTCGAAACACTAAAAATTGGAATATATACCAAATCAATCCAAACCAAAACCAATTGCACATGAATATGTGTTAGGAATTCATACCTAACAATCGAAGATAATCATAGACCTAGATGTGAGATTAAAAATCTCACCTTTGAACCCAAATTAATGAAGGAGAAGCTTTTAAAACAAGCTAAGATCAATTCCTCTTCAATAACAACTCAAGAAGCTTCAATCTAAGCTTACAAGTAAAATATTTCCTAAATTAGGTTTAGGAAATTTCTGAAATTGAATGGAGAAAGAGTTGGAGAAGATGAAAGAGGTGCTTACCAATGGGTTCACTTGAGTTTGGAGCTAGGAGTTGGATTTGCAAAGAAAGCTAGGGCTTAGGAATTTCCTTTTCCCATCTCTTCCACCATTTTCACTTTAGCTTGAAGTGTTTTAATTAAAGAGGAGAAGTTATGAAGAGAAGGTGTAACGTTCGCGATTTTTCGTTGACAAAAACCGACATCAATACGTTCACTGTATCAACTGCCGTGCAATCGAAAGCCGAAAAACCGTACCGTTAGGGTTTTAGAAAAAGAAAAAGTAGAACAAGATAGAAAAAGATAGAACAGAACAGAAGAAATAATAGGACAACATCAGAATCTCACGATTCGCAGCGGAACAACATATAATAAATAAATGAATAATCTTTAAACAAAGAACTATATCAGTTATAACATTACATTACATTTCATTACATCAGAGTGTACAACAACAAACAACATCAACAACGGAAAATAAATACTATATACTAGTGAATATGCCATGCCATCCATCTTGCCTCTAGCAACTCCTGAATATCCTGAATAAACCTTAACTCTTGACTGCCCGTGTGGAAATTGGTGGGCACCCAGAGTTTAGGAAGGAAAACAATAAACTCCGAGTTAGTCATGTGACTGGTGTGAGAACTCAAAACAGTTTATTTATCTTTGAAAACAAAATAGAGGAATACTTTTAAAGTCAATTTGCAATGCTTTTAAAAATGAGACTACCATAAGGCCTCCCGCACACACACACAATGCAAACGCAGAATCAGAGGAGATTTCTCCTTATGATAGTCAAAGATGCTTGATACGCATTAAAAAGAACATTTGATATTATTACTAGTGCATAGTGTAGGAAAAATTCATTTCAAAAATAGAATATAAATCTTAGCCAACATAGACATTTCGAACTATGTCTACTATAGCTACCATCCAAACAGTGGGGCACCACCATAAGTGAATGATAGGTTCTACAACTAAAACCGTATAGGGTTTCGTATTGGGAATTGAATTTCCAACAAATGGTCAGGCCACGGAACTTCCCATTGCCACATGGAAACGCCTCTGGAATGACGTCCCGAGAACCAAACCGGATCTCTGCCGACACAAGGCCGGGTTACCCCTAACTGGGTAACTACTGACACGAATATGTCATCCCCCGATCGTAACCGATCTATCCGAGGATCCTCGATTTCCAACAACCACAAAATATGCAGCAACAACATAGGTTAAATATCTGGGCTCCATACCATGATACCACCTCTATCCAGAAGGAATGACATACACTAAAGGGGCGCTACCCCCTAATAACCTTGCCGCATCCTTCCTGTTTTGACCATTTTCGGGGTGTGAGGTCCGACGAAGTCTCGTCCACAAAGCCACACTTTATACAAAAGCCGTGCTTTGGGTCAACAAATGATCATAGAAATGATCACCAAGATAAATGATCAAATAAATGATCCTATCACAAATGATCAACACAATGATCATTTCACAACAACATTCAGCATGCCACACTACCAAATTGGGAGTATATCACTAATAACCTTCAACTATATAACCTCTGAGCTCGTACGTCTCAGAGAAGGGTGTTAAGCTAAGAGAATAAATTCTACGCCACCAACAGAAATATATTTGAAAGAAATCAGCTTTATATCTCAATTTGTAATGTCAGACATACAATCTATACAAGTCTGTTCCGGGATCGAACAGAACCGAAGGCACTTACAAAGAAGTCCTTGCAATCCGGATATTCACTAATCACGACCGGACTTCCCGTCACTAAGGGTGATAAAAGCTCTATATCGGAGATCAGCCGATGTAGAGTAACTCGACGGTAATCCTTCCGTTTTCACAAATATCCGGTCTTCAACACCGGTCATCGAATGCAAATCCATTTCAACGTATCACATACTCGGAATGGGTTATACGACCCCAAGGTCCTTTCCCGGCTAACCCGAATAGTGAGCGCTTATTCAAAAATAAGTGTGGCATTCAAATTCAAGCAATTCACAACAAATACCTATTTAAAGGTAAATATTAATAGTCGGATTATTTAACTATCAATAGGCATGCTCAACATCACCAAATCCAAATAATTTCCTAAATTATTTACTTTCCAAAATAACTTTATTAGATATATAATTTTCCACACTTCAACCATTTGAAAACAAATTTTCAAATCACTTTTCCTTACACGGAATTTCTTTCATTTCAACATGGTTCATTTAAACCAATTTAATAAATCCTTACCGATTTATTTTATATATTTACGTTCCAAATTCGTAAATTTATTCCCACACTTTAAAAATAAATCAACGTTCCCTTTCTTTTATAAATTCCTTAGTGAATTTATAATCCCAAAATATTTATGATATACGATTTTCAATCGATTTCAAATATTCACTTTCAATTTATCTTTACAAGGATAAATCCTAAAACGTTCATTTCTCATTGGAAAAATATTTCCATACTTATTTAATAATAAGTACATCACAAATCCATTTATTTTCAATACTTAGAAAATATTCAATATACTTAAATCGAAAATTAAGTATATATTTTATTCTTTAAGAAATCATTCTCTTAAACACATTTGTTTGGGCCAAAACGAATGTTACGTAAAACATCGTTACGACGACCCAAAATCACTAGTATAGGGATTCAAAGTTTAAATAGATATATAAATCCCAATACTATACAAACCATTTCCTTTCGGAAACCATTTACTATAACAACAGTGTTATAGTCCACCATTTCCTTCTATTTCTCGAAAACGTCTATTTCAACAATGAATGTTGAAATCTATGTATTCGATACTTAATGCATTTTAAAATGTCTTTAAAATCATTAACTCCATTTCATAATGTTCCTTCCCCAAAAAAATATCCATTTCATTTAATAATATATTCACTGTCCAAAATCGTGAATATAATTCCTTTCGTATATTCCTATATCCAACTTATCAAATTCAATTGATTTCGGATTTATAAACAATGTTTATAAACTCCATTTATATTTTTATAAACTTCTATTTATAAAAATCCTTTTTATATCTCATTTTAAATGCCAAAATACGATTTATAAGTTGATTACTTATAAATCTTATATTTTACAAAATCTATCCATTTTATAACTTCACAATTTACAAATCTATAAATTGCGTTCACTTATGAAATCCATTTTTATTTCATTTTTAAATACTTATAAAACTTGTTTTAATATTCCAATATTTTTAATTTATAAAATATCAATTTTATAAATCTTTTATATAAACCGTTTATAATAATTCAAAATTCCCAATTAAACCATTTTATAAATTAATCACTATTTATTTCAAAAATCTTAATTTGGTTATATTTTACAAAGATTATAACTTTTATAACATTAAACTTATAACGTTAATTTATTTAAAATAAATCAATTCAAAATTTTAATAAAACGTATACTTTTGAAAATTACTTTAAAATTCCTTTTAAAACAAAAATCATTATTTTAAAACTTCAGAAATGGATCTGATGATCCACAGCACCAAATAGTCAATGACGACATCCAAATATCATATATCGATATAATAATCAAAAAATATCAAAATATCTGTAAATAAATCAATACAGTTGAGGAATCCAGTTGGATCCCTCCAACCTGTTTCCCTGCATCCACAAACATTAGCACAATACCAATTCCGCTCCAGTACGGAATTATCGCGGTATATGCGATTTAAAATATTATCCGCTTAATAGACGGCGCAATAGGGTCTCATCCGCTATACAATGCGGAAAATCAACAACTGCAATATATACATATGCCAATATATATATATATTGCTATTATATATAATACCAATTTCACTGTTTATGAAATATTCGCGGTATATGTTTTTAATAAATAGCATCCGCTTACTAACGGCGCATAATGTCTATTTTAACAATCAATAGATAACAATCATCATTCAAACATGCATTCAAATATTTTAAATCTAACTATTTAAAATTAAATCGAAACCGATTCGATTGAGTGAGAAGTTCTCACCTTGATTTCAATTTCCGTTTCAGCGTTTATTTCGAATAAAATTAAACGCGCGTTTAATTTTATCCGAAATTTTCACTAGCTCCAAACGACTCCAAACCAATTCCATAGCATAGTGCTCGTCCATACGATTCCAAAGCAACTGGTTTCGCGCGTTTTCGACCTCGTATGAAAAAGTTATGAATTTTTGAAGTTTACACAAATTTATATAAACTAAATTTACAGCTTTTATTTTGTAATTAACCCAAATCAATTCTGGCCATAGGATCTCACCTCCCCCCATCATCAGGCCGCACATATGCTTCTTCCCCTTCCACGTCTCCTCCTACAGGTTACAAGCCGTATAACATAACCCATCACTTGAAATTAGGGTTTAATTATACTCCACCCACAAGCATCTTGAACACGATCAGAAACTTGCATCTTGACCGCCATCTCCTACTCTACCACCACCATGAATAGCTCGAAGCTCGGCCTTCAATATTGCCTCGAAATGCGTGAAAAACGCAGCCCCTTCTCACTTGATTTCCCGTTGATTCGTTGCTCCGTTTTCGATCATCTCCGTATGGATTCGAAGCTCTCTTCATGCTCTTCGACTTTCGTGTTGAACACTTTGCGTAATTCCTTGTAGATTGAGAGTGATCGAGGAGAGAAGATGGTGAATTTTTGGCCATTGAATTTATTAATGGCGGCTGCAGTTCAAAACCCTAGGGTTTGGGCCTTTGTTTGCAAATGAGAGAAGAGAGGTGCTTATATAGAAAATCGCCCAATTTACTATTCATCGAAATTTTTCGAACTCCAAACGAAGAGTGCCGGTTGGCGTTTCTAAGGTTTACCCCGCGTTCCGAACACAATGGAACGTGTGTCGAGAGCTAATTCGGTCATCTGTGCGAGTTATGGCAATAAACGTTCGATTTAAATTAAACCGATTTAAACGATTTTCTAGGCGTTTTAGCTTGCACCGGACAAATGGTAAATCGAATTGACACGAAATTTGAAACCATACAATAATATCACATTACGGATCCGATGAAACTGGTTTCGTCGAAATCCGAGACTTTTTGAAAAATGGCTATTTTAACTCGCCAATTAAATAGTAAAAACAATTTCGATGCGTTTCGAGTTGCCTCGGTCAAACGACAACTCCGATTGCTACAAAAATTGAAATCCGATAATAAATAATTATTACGGATCCAATGGAACTGGTTTCATCCAATTCTGAGACTGTTCAAAAATTGGCTAATTTCACTAGTCGATTAAATATTAAAATATTCAATTTTCACAATTTAACTTTAAATTCAATTTTAAAAATTCTATAACATCATTCTAACTCCAACATGATAAAATAAAATTTTACAAATCAATTTTAATCATATTAAACCCAATTTTCAATTATTTCTGTATTTTCAACTATTTAATTATCGATTTAATTATCCAATTAAATCCAATTATTCGAAATAAAATTTATTCGACTTCTAAATTCCACTTATTAATATTTAAAATTAATTAAATATTCAAATTTTAATTATCAAAAATTCTGGGTCGTTACAATCTTCCCCCCTTAAAAGAATTTCGTACTCGAAATTACCAAGTAAGAAAAAGTTACAGAATTCATTAACTTTCCAAAACAAGTTTAAACTTCTTACCATACTTTACTAAGTTTTCAAATCTATACTTAGTTATCTTTCAAAACCAAACTATATCATTTAACTTTCAATTCCAAAATCAAAGTTATAGTTTTCACAAATTTCCTAAATTTTCTCAAAATTTTTTCTAACGCCTTAAATTTTCGAAAAAATTCGCCATAGTCTCCTTTGCGTGGCTCGATCCGAAAAAAAATGATAGTATATATATCACAAATATACATCTCATCAAGTGATGAGGCA
Organism: Allium cepa; assembly: GCA_030765085.1. Lineage (NCBI taxonomy): Eukaryota > Viridiplantae > Streptophyta > Magnoliopsida > Asparagales > Amaryllidaceae > Allium > Allium cepa. The sequence goes on from CM060935.1 coordinate 976,520,281, forward strand.
TCAAGCAGGGAAAAAAGTGTAAAAGTACGATATTTAATCCGAGATATGTACCTTATTTATTTTTAGCGAGCGTATACGGCTAATATAGCGCGAAAGCGAGCTCCAAATGCGAAGCAAGCGCAATCCGCACCTACTGAACACTTAACAAACAACATGAGAATCATGCATATATGAAAATAGTATCAATATACTACATATAGCAACATAACAACTGCATAATATAGCAAATGCAACTAAATAACCAATGCAAACATCAACCAACTATCATCCATAACCAAATCAATATTCATTCATATTCTCATTAATATTTAATGGATTGGTTTTCAATTTAAATCACATTTGATTCATTAATGTTGGAATTACTAACATTCATTCATATTCAATTTTAATTAGTTTGCATTCACTAATTAAATCCAATTCACCTTCAATTCTATTCAAATTTATTTACTTTCAATTTGAATTCAATTATATAGCTTTCAATTTTGCTAATTCAATTTAATTAACACTTAATGAATTATATACAATCAATCAACATTCATATAACAACCAATGTATATTCAATACAACCAAATGTATATTCAATACAACCAAATTTATTCACTTTACATTCAATTTGGTTCAACACATTTAATTCCAATTGGATCATATTAAATTGACTTCCATTCAACTTATTCAACTTCCAATAACATTAGCTTCTAATTAATTATCACTTATATATTCATTATTTCATATTAATTCTTTTACATTTGATTGATTAACATTCAATCCATTTATCAATTCAATTGCTAATTACTTTAACAATATAAAGTTGAATTTCATTTATATAACTCAAGTTCAAATTCTTAATAACTTCATTTCATTTATTCACTTATTAATTTATTTTGACACCAAAATTCAACTTCATTCAACTTCACTTAAGTTATATTTCATTTCAAACACCTTTTGTTTAACTTAACTTAAGTTTTTCACTTATAAATCCAATTCAAATTCCAATCCTATTTAACTTTTTACCAAAGCTTAATTTATTAACTCCTATCATAAGTTCAAAACTTATTTCACTTATATTCATCATCTTATAAGTTATACAACTTATATTCAACGATTACTACTTGGATTTTATTGATTTACTTATACTTCCTTTAATTTAACTTCATCCTTTAAGTTAAATTTATTTTATTAAAACTCAAATTGTATAAGTTATCAACTCATTTATCATTCCCATAAATCTTAAATAGGATTCCAGAGTCTTTTCAATCTTTCAAAACCATTTTTGAAATCAATTCAATTATCTTTTTGAATTTCAAAACCCAAACTCAAAATTTTCCAAACAACTTTTATTTAAAACAATTTGGCAGCAATTTCTCTTTTGGAAACCCGAAAATGAATTCTAATGATGTGGCCATCATCATCAGGATTATTTTTCAGCGACCAAAAAGAGTTTAGAGCTTTAATTTCTCTAAAACAATTTTCCAAATTATCAAATCCTTTCAAAATACTTCTTTGGAATTTCATTTCAGAATATAAATCATATTTACAAATCTTTTACTTATATAATTTCACTTCTTATATACAAGATTATTTCACAATTGTAAATCATTTTAATTATAACTCCATACTTATAATTCAATTGCTTATACAATTCATTCTTTTACTGCTGTTGTTTTTATTTAACTTATTCAACAACCAAACAATCAATTCATATACACTTTAATAATTCTGAAAAATTATTCCTTTATATATAAAAATATAATCAAGGTAAAATTATTTCATTTACCCAATTTAAAACAATACTGTGTCGAATTGTTCTATTCAAGTGTTTAGAGATCCCTATCAACAACGTTAATTACTCGTGTTGACCAAAATCCATATACCACTCAACAAACCAATCATCACAATATAAAACAATTTATATTCACTAACAAATACGCGCTCGTATCTATTATTACACTCAAACTCATTCTAGAGTACTACTGACTTTATCTCTAATGAGTAATACCCAACAGAGCCATAGTTGTCGCTTAACCATAAGCTCTGATACCAAATGTCACCGTGACTTACAATGGTACCCCAGACCTTGCTTTTACGGCCAGCCTCTCGACTGTCATGGCTTACGCCTAACCAACCCCGTAAAGAGGCCATGTGGGGGCAAGAGTCTCCCGTTCGCCACCTAACCGCGAAGTGAGAATCCCCCATCACATTTCACTAAGACAAGCAAGACTGGTGTGAGAACTCAAAACAGTTTATTTATCTTTGAAAACAAAATAGAGAAATACTTTTAAAGTCAATTCGCAATGCTTTTAAAAATGAGACTACCATAAGGCCTCCCACACACACACACAATGCAAACGAAGAATCGGAGGAGATTTCTCCTTATGATAGTCAAAGATGCTTGATACGCATTAAAAAGAACATTTGATATTATTGCTAGTGCATAGTGTAGGCAAAATTCATTTCGAAAATAGAATATAAATCTTAGCCAACATAGACATTTCGAACTATGTCTACTATAGCTACCATCCAAACAGTGGGGCGCCACCATAAGTGAATGATAGGTTCTACAACTAAAACCATACAGGGTTTCGTATTGGGAATTGGATTTCCAACAAATGGTCAGGCAAAGGAACTTCCCATTGCCACATGGAAACGCCTCTGGAATGACGTCCTGAGAACCAAACCGGATCTCTGCCAACACAAGGCCGGGTTACCCCTAACTGGGTAACTACTGACACGAATATGTCATCCCCCGATCGTAACCGATCTATCCGAGGATCCTCGATTTCCAACAACCACAAAATATGCAGCAACAACATAGGTTAAATATCTGGGCTCCATATCATGATGCCACCTCTATCCAGAAGGAATGACATACACTAAAGGGGCGCTACTCCCTAATAACCTTGCCGCATCCTTCCTATTTTGACCATTTTCGGGGTGTGAGGTCCGACGAAGTCTCGTCCACAAAGCCACACTTTATACAAAAGCCGTGCTTTGGGTCAACAAATGATCATAGAAATGATCACCAAGATAAATGATCAAATAAATGATCCTATCACAAATGATCAACACAATGATCATTTCACAGCAACACTCAGCATGCCACACTACCAAATTGGGAGTATATCACTAATAACCTTCAACTATATAACCTCTGAGCTCGTACGTCTCAGAGAAGGGTGTTAAGCTAAGAGAATAAATTCTCCGCCACCAACAGAAATATATTTGAAAGAAATCAGCTTTATATCTCAATTTGTAATGTCAGACATACAATCTATACAAGTCTGTTCCGGGATCGAACAGAACCGAAGGCACTTACAAAGAAGTCCTTGCAATCCGGATATTCACTAATCACGACCGGACTTCCCGTCACTAAGGGTGATAAAACCTCTATATCGGAGATCAGCCGATGTAGAGTAACTTGACGGTAATCCTTTCGTTTTCACAAATATCCGGTCTTCAACACCGGTCATCGAATGCAAATCCATTTCGACGTATCACATACTCGGAATGGGTTATACGACCCCAAGGTCCTTTCCCGGCTAACCCGAATAGTGAGCGCTTATTCAAAAATAAGTGTGGCATTTAAATTCAAGCAATTCACAACAAATACCTATTTAAAGGTAAATATTGATAGTCGGATTATTTAACTATCAATAGGCATGCTCAACATCACCAAATCCAAATAATTTCCTAAATTATTTACTTTCCAAAATAACTTTACTAGATATATAATTTTCCACACTTCAACCATTTGAAAACAAATTTTCAAATCACTTTTCCTTACGTGGAATTTCTTTCATTTCAACATGGTTCATTTAAACCAATTTAATAAATCCTTACCGATTTATTTTATATATTTACGTTCCAAATTCGTAAATTTATTCCCACACTTTAAAAAAATCAACGTTTATTTTTAAACAATTTCCCCTTTCTTTTATAAATTCCTTAGTGAATTTATAATCCCAAAATATTTATGATATACGATTTTCAATCGATTTCAAATATTCACTTTCAATTTATCTTTACAAGGATAAATCCTAAAACGTTCATTTCTCATTGGAAAAATATTTCCATACTTATTTAATAATAAGTACATCACAAATCCATTTATTTTCAATACTAGGAAAATATTCAATATACTTAAATCGAAAATTAAGTATATATTTCATTCTTTAAGAAATCATTCTCTTAAACACATTTGTTTGGGCCAAAACGAATGTTACGTAAAACATCGTTACGACGACCCAAAATCACTAGTATAGGGATTCAAAGTTTAAATAGATATATAAATCCCAATACTATACAAACCATTTCCTTTCGGAAACCATTTACTATAACAATAGTGTTATAGTCCACCATTTCCTTCTATTTCTCGAAAACGTCTATTTCAACAATGAATGTTGAAATCTATGTATTCGATACTTAATGCATTTTAAAATGTCTTTAAAATCATTAACTTCATTTCATAATGTTCCTTCCCCAAAAACATATCCATTTCATTTAATAATATATTCACTGTCCAAAATCGTGAATATAATTCCTTTCATATATTCCTATATCCAACTTATCAAATTCAATTGATTTCGGATTTATAAACAATGTTTATAAACTCCATTTATATTTTTATAAACTTCTATTTATAAAAATCCTTTTTATATCTCATTTTAAATGCCAAAATCCGATTTATAAGTTGATTACTTATTAATCTTATATTTTACAAAATCTATCCATTTTATAACTTCACAATTTCTAAATCTATAAATTGCGTTCACTTATGAAATCCATTTTTATTTCATTTTTAAATACTTATAAAACTTGTTTTAATATTCCAATATTTTTAATTTATAAAATATCAATTTTATAAATCTTTTATATAAACCGTTTATAATAATTCAAAATTCCCAATCAAAACAATTTTATAAATTAATCACTATTTATTTCAAAAATCTTAATTTGATTATATTTTACAAAGATTATAACTTTTATAACATTAAACTTATAACATTAATTTATTTAAAATAAATCAATTCAAAATTTTAATAAAACGTATACTTTTGAAAATCACTTTAAAATTCCTTTTAAAACAAAAATCATTATTTTAAAACTTCAGAAATGGATCTGATGATGCAGCAACACCAAATAGTCAATCACGACATCCAAATATCATATATCGATATGATAATCAACAAATATCAAAATATCTGTAAATAAATCAATACATTTGAGGAATCCAGTTGGATCCCTCCAACCTGTTTCCCTACATCCACAAACATTAGCACAATACCAATTCCGCTCCAGTACGGAATTATCGCGGTATATGAGATTTAAAATATTATCCTCTTAATAGACGGCGCAATAGGGTCTTATCCGCTATACAATGCGGAAAATCAACAACTGCAATATATACATATGCCAATATATATATATATATTGCTATTATATATAATACCAATTTCACTGTTTATGAAATATTCGCGGTATATGTTTTTAATAAATAACATCCGCTTACTAACGACGCATAATGTCTATTTTAACAATCAATAGATAACAATCATCATTCAAACATGCATTCAAATATTTTAAATCTAACTATTTAAAATTAAATCAAAACCGATTCGATTGAGTGAGAAGTTCTCACCTTGATTTCAATTTCCGTTTCAGCGTTTATTTCGAATAAAATTAAACGCGGTTTAATTTTATCCGAAATTTTCACTAGCTCCAAACGACTCCAAACCAATTCCATAGCGTAGTGCTCGTCCATACGATTCCAACGCAACTGGTTTCGCGCGTTTTCGACCTCGTACGAAAAAGTTATGAATTTTTGAAGTTTACACAAATTTATATAAACTAAATTTACAACTTTTATTTTGTAATTAACCCAAATCAATTCTGGCCATAGGATCTCACCTCCCCCCATCATCAGGCCGCACATATGCTTCTTCCCCTTCCACGTCTCCTCCTACAGGTTACAAGCCGTATAACATAACCCATCACTTGAAATTAGGGTTTAATTATACTCCACCCACAAGCATCTTGAACACGATCAAAAACTTGCATCTTGACCGCCATCTCCTGCTCTACCTCCACCATGAATAGCTCGAAGCTCGGCCTTCAATATTGCCTCGAAATGCGTGAAAAACGCAGCCCCTTCTCGCTTGATTTTCCGTTGATTCGTTGCTCCGTTTTCGATCATCTCCGTATGGATTCGAAGCTCTCTTCATGCTCTTCGACTTTCGTGTTGAACACTTTGCGTAATTCCTTGTAGATTGACAGTGATCGAGGAGAGAAGATGGTAAATTTCTGGCCATTGAATTTATTAATGGCGGCTGCAGTTCAAAACCCTAGGGTTCGGGCCTTTGTTTGCAAATGAGAGAAGAGAGGTGCTTATATAGAAAATCGCCCAATTTACTATTCATCGAAATTTTTCGAACTCCAAACGAAGCGTGCCGGTTGGCGTTTCTAAGGTTTACCCCGCATTCCGAACACAATGGAACGTATTTCGAGAGCTAATTCGGTGATCTGTGCGAGTTATGGCAATAAACGTTCGATTTAAATTAAACCGATTTAAACGATTTTCTAGGCGTTTTAACTTGCACCGGACAAATGGTAAATCCAATTGACACGAAATTTGAAACCATATAATAATATCACATTACGGATTTGATGAAACTAGTTTCGTCGAAATCTAAGACTTTTTGAAAAATGGCTATTTTAACTCGCTAATTAAATAGTAAAAACAATTTCGATGCGTTTCGAGTTGCCACGGTCAAACGACAACTCCGATTGCTACGAAAATTGAAATCCGATAATAACTAATTATTACGGATCCAATGGAACTGGTTTCATCCAATTCTGAGACTGTTCAAAAATTGGCTAATTTCACTAGTCGATTAAATATTAAAATATTCAATTTTCACAATTTAACTTTAAATTCAATTTTAAAAGTTCTATAACATCATTCTAACTCCAACATGATAAAATAAAATTTTACAAATCAATTTTAATCATATTAAACCCAATATTCAATTATTTCTGTATTTTCATAAGTGGAATCAAGTTATAAATCATATCCTTTAAAAATTTAACTTTTATTTAAATTCCGATTTAACTTAATATTCAACTTCCAATTTTATTCTCATTTAAGTCAATAGAACTACCAGAAATTAAATTTTAATTAAATGCTTAATCGTATTTGATCTTAAAATCAAACTTCGGTTTATATTTCAAATCAATTTTTATACAAAGCCTAAAACCGGAAAATTTCTATATATATATGGCTTTTATTAATGATCAAATCAAAACCCATAAACCATATATATATGTATAACTTTACAAAACCATTGTAAAACATTTCCAAAAATAATTTTATATATTTACCGCGGTGCCTGTATAAAATTTTCTATCCTATGGTCAAGTGATACGGATGTTTATCATTTCAATCCGCAATTTAAAATAAAAAAATGCGGTTGTATATCATTTCAAACCGCAACCCCGAATGAAATGAAAATGCATGATGACTTGCAGTTTATACAATATAAATATAGCATCCATTCATCCAAATATCAATCATCAACCATTATTTGCAATCATTGTCCAATTTAAACAGTCATCGATATAGAGCATATAAATTATACAGGTAATAAATAACAGTTTATATTCAATAATAAATTTAATAACTGTTAACTAGCAGTTTATATGCAAAATAAATTCTAACTGTAAATTTATATGCAATAATTAAAATAATAAACAGTTAAATAAATAAAAATGCGAATTAACTGAGAAGATGAATAAAACATGCCAAACACATCATATATAAATTTCTACTCATATCTAAAAATCAATTTAACAAACATAAAATATTTTAGAAGTTGTGAGTGGGTTAAAACACTCACCTTTTGAATTTAAATTGGATTTAAATCCAATTTAAACCCAAAATTTCGCAGTCTCCAAATTCATCCAAACCAGCGTCAACAGATCTGAAATTTCAATACGATCCTAACAAAAATAATCTCGCGTGAATCGGACACGGTATGTGAAAATTACACAAGTTAAACGTTAAAGAAATTGTATTGAAAAATCAAATAAACTAAAATAAAGAATACCTCTCTTCGAGAACTATGACATATAAATTTTTCTGGAATTTTTAGAGGAGTTTGAATTTTTATTTATATTTTGGACTGTAATTGGATCTAGAATTTTGCAGCCATTGAAAAAGAAGAAGTTGAAGAAAAGAACACACAGAGAAATGAAGATAGATGGAGGCTAGGGTTTACACAGCCTATTTATAGACAAAGTGAAAACGAATAGGTAGACACGAATTATAAACGCGCAAAACGGTTGTTGGCCCACCAGAATATTTCATATTAATTGGATACGTTACGGATTAGTAAATAAATTTCTTCCCCAAACATTTACATTGAATTTTAAACGTATTTACAAATATAAATTTAGACGCTTTATTTAAGTTTCAATATAATTTCATTAAATTTCAAATTCATAAATAATTTCCATTTTTAACTAAATTTCAAATTACCGTAATAATTATCTTAGATTCTTATTCATTCCCAATAGATTTAACTATTGTAAATCGACTAAGTTTACATACTATAAAATCCACATTCCTATGTATATATAGTTTTGAATTCCATACTATAAATATTTTATTAACATTTCGCAAATACATAAATTGGTATTGCACTGTTACTTAAATAAATAGCCTATACCAATCACTAATTAAATGGGTTACCAAATTTTGGATTGGTTAATAATTATTAATTATTGCTTCATTTCTTAATTATACACTTGCATGGGTTATGCTTGTCTAATTATATTCCCATATTAATTAATGTTTCCAACAACCAATAACCTTTCCTTAGTCCCACCCTTTTTACCAAATATTTCCCTGCAAATAATTCATTTTCCCATACATACTTCCATTTACACCTAAACTTATTATACCTCTTTATTTTCTCAAACAAATTACAATGATTAAACAAATTTAAATGAAAATTTGAGTTGATAGATTCATAGATTCAAATGTTTACTTTATTTCAATATCTACTAAACTTTGAAATTATAACATAGACTCCAAAATAAAATCCTCCACTCTAGTCATACAAGTCTTATTGAAATAAAATGTATCTACCCTATTTTTAGGTCTTGGTTCCTAATATCCACCCGTTTTGACTTAATTTAAAATAGCGTACAAATTACATTACCTTTATTTGCAATAAATCCTATCATTGCCATTTATATTCCAAATGAATAAATTATTAATAGGTTAATTGAATCAGATTTACAACTCAACTTTAAATATTTGCAAATTTTGTCAGTTTGGATTACTTGGTAAATTTAGAATCCCTTAAACAACTTGCTACATAAATTTATTATAGAATAATTCAAAATTAACGTACAATTCCAATTTATGCAGCGATTACAACTTAAATTTCAAGGAATTTATTTATTTAGGTTTAAATCCTATTATTCACTAAAATTGTCATCCCATGTATACAATCCACATTGGTTTGTATTTATTCCATTTACCTCTTTAGTCATAGCGTAAATTTCTCATTAATACACATTAAAGTCCACTAAATTTCAACGGCCTCTTAATTTCCATTTATAAGTCTTAACACCCTAAATTTGACCACTTCTAACATGGTATTACTTCTCATATTAAATGTAACTTTTATTTAGTGTATTAACATTTATTTCTATTTAAATTTCATCAACCAAATTAAACATGTAACTTATAACTATTTCTTACAATCCAAATTATTACACCCATTGTCATATTCTGAATGGAGCCAGCATTTAATTACACAATTTATCTAAATTACATTAGGACAATATTTAATTCTCTTTGATAATATTAAATCCCCAATTTATTAAATGGAATCAATATATCTTTCTTTATATACTGTACGTCTAAATATCTTAATTATCAAATTTCAACTTATCCCTCAACCCCCAAATAACGTTATCAACAATCTTCATATTATAATTAATACTTACCTTTATTTCATCTTATAGAATCAACTATCTTTATTGACAAATTAACCTACCTTACCGCACAACTTAAGAAAATTAATTGCAAATATGATCTCACATTAGACTTCATAAATTATCAGTTGAAATCTACATGAAACCATTTATTTAATTAAAACCTTGCTATTATACATATTGACTCTTTACATGGAATTAGATTACATTCCTTAATTTCATTAAAACTTTATTTCTCACCTAAATCGCAAAATAGTAAATTTCAATTACTATAGAAATTGTATTTAAGATGAATTTGAATCCCAATCAATTGTTATTGCACTCCTTATTACATTAAATTACATTCAGTTTACAAATTTTAGAATTAAATTCAAATTACCTACAAATCTTGTTTCATTCATAAATGCCATCATTTACCACATTATTGCATGGTTTCATTTAATTATATTCATGCTATTCATGTTTCTATTAAACTTGCATACATACTTCCGTTATTATTTAATCAATTATTAAACATTATGACCAAATCATCTAACAAAATTGTATAATTTTCCATTTATTAACATTCAGTTACTATTCAACATGTTTAATTCATTAGATAAATCAAATAATTACGCTTGCTTTTCTCATTTGATTTTATAACCTAATATACCATTCATATTAAACCTATTTCATTCAATTCATACAAATTCAGCTAGATTAACTTTACTGTCTAGATTTTCATGCAGTTACTTTTAATAAATCGAATATTACATTGGATAATTTTACTGCTTACCTTTCATATATAAAAAAAAATTCAAAGTGTACGCTCTCACTACTACCTTTATTAGGATTTATTCCCTATACTAATATTTAGTTTTATTTACCCTTTATATTTCATCTCTTTTTAAATTAAATTACAAAATCTTAATTAAATTAACCAACTTAAATTGTCGAAATTTACGGGTCGTTACAGTGATGAAGTGGTAGGAGTTTAAATGTAGAAAATATAAAAGGTTAAGGCATATATAAGAGTTTTGGTGAACTTTTTAGGCTCGGCTAAGGCATGTTTGGGCTCACCCTTTCAGGTTTCAGATCTGGACAGTAGCTTAGGTGATGGGTGGTGGTCATATCAAGGTGGTGGTGGTGGCCTAAGGTGGTGGCCTTGGTGGTGGATGAAGATAGTGAAGCAACTAGGCTAGGCTAACATGTTTTTAAGGAGTTTTCAAGGATTTTGTGTGGAGTTTTGTCAAGGGGGAGGGTGCGGCCTGGTCAAGTCAGAGGAGAAGATTATGTTAAGTGGTGGATGGTGAAGAGGAGAAGGTGGTGGAGGTGACGGCCAAGGCTAGCTAGTGGTGGCCGAGTAAAACAAACAAAGAAAACAAGGCAAAAACAAGCAAAAAGGAAGGAGAAAAAGTAGAAAAATATAGAGAAGCCATTACCAATTTTTCTCTAGCCATGAAAATGAGATGAGGAAGATGTTTTCATGTGAAAACGAAGAAAAAGAAATCAGCTGAAGATAGTATAAGGAATGGCCAAAATAACTGATGTATTGATTGAAAAAGAAACGGTGAAACGACTTTACGTTTCTTAGCTTTTAAAACCTTCCATACTTCCTTTTCTTTAAATCAAATAAAACAAAATAAAATTCAGCAAGTACATCTAAAAAACAAAAAAAAGTGAAAAAAATAAAAATATATAATTAAATTTAAATAAAATATAAAAAGAATTAAGGAAATTGCTTAAAAATTGAAAACAGGGTTCAAAAATTATAATTAAAACATCGATGGCTTTGGAAAAATATCTTCTTCATTTTTAAAATATTCTAAAGCAAAATTTTGAAATAAAATAATTTATTTATCATTTCTAAAATAAAATAAATAATTAAATTTTAATTAAATAGAATTTAAATTAAGAAAATGGCTTAAAATTGCGAAGTAGACTTTAGAATTAGAAATAAATTCAATGCACTTTGGAAGATTTTTATATACTTGAAAAATATTTATAAATAAAGATAAGTACACAAAATAAAATGAATTCACAAAATAAATATATAAAATTAAATTTAAATAAAATTTTAATGAAGAAAATAGCAGAAAATAAGAAAACAGCCAAAAAAAAGAAATCAACACGGTAAACTTTGGAAACATTATAACATCACAAAAAAAATGTTTTTAAAAAAATATATATATATCTAACATGTCATATAACACATATTAGAACTTTATTTGACAATTAAAAATATAATTTATAAAATTTAACATAAAGAAAATTGTTAAATAATTCAATGTACACACAATATTGAAAACATTATAACTTTCACAAATTAAATCCGTTTTCAACGAAACAAAAAGCAATGTTCTTAAAATTTTATGTACTTTCATAATAAAAGATAAATTTTAAATTTTCAAACTTTAAAAATTTAAATTAAAAGTCAAAGTTTGATTATTTTGACCAAAAATTCACTTTTTGGAAAATATTCTTTTTAGTCATGCTTTGGAATGATAATTCATATCAAAACTAAAGTTTATATTTAAAAGAACAAAATTAATCATTCAAAATAAATAAAATAAGTTTTTAAATCAAAATTGAATTAAAATAATTAAAATATACAAAAAAATAAATCACAAAATACAGGGTTGTTACACTATGCTTCTTCTATAATCTTCTACCTCCTTTGTTACCTCTTTCTACAAAATTCAAGCAAACCCAAACTTGCTTTCAATTCTAAATTTCTCTTTCTAGTATGGGTAGAATGATGTAGAGATGATTACACATTTATTTCAGAATTTTTGGCAATTTTTAGCTATTTTAATTTTCGATTTTAGTGGAAGTGGCTTAGGGGTTTCATAATTGAGTAATTTAGGGAAATAGAGAAAACAAGCTTATGTGAAGTGGAGATACAAAGATAAATAAACATTTCTGGACTTCTCTTAACATGGCAAAAAAATAAATATTTTTCTCTAGATCCAAATGCGCCTTTGGGCCTCATTTTTTTCATGTTTCATTATCTTTTCTTCCCATTTCTTCATACTAATCTATTTTTCTTTAATGACTACTTAAAATAGTTCTTTAATTAAAAATCATGCTTAACCTTCAATAATGTTTTACTGCCATCATATAATTATTCTATAATTTTTAGTTCTGATTTCCCATTTTGGAATATTAGTTTATTATTCTCTTTAAAACAAAACAAAACTTCATTTTCTTTTAAAATAATATTCTTTACCTTATTTATTTTTATTATTTAGCTTTACAAAGATTATTTTAATAATTATATACAAATAAATCATTTTCATCCTTAAAATATCCAAACTTCATTTATAAAAAGTAAAGATTTACTCAATTAAATTATTTTACAATTTTATAAATATCTTTCCAAAATCGTTTTCCAAATATTTATAATACTGAAATCCCTTTTTAGCTTAGTTAATCTTTAGTTTAAGTCATTCTTAATATTGGGTTGTTACAACCGCACTTTTGGGAGGTTTTATCCTCAGATGATCAATACAAAGTCCTTCATGAACAAATCTCATGATTCTTAAGCTTTGTCCATGTCACACACCTTAGCAAATGATGAGAAAATGTTCTTCTATACAATACACCATACTACATCACAAATCTTGGAGCCTTACACAACAACTTGTATGCATCATTGTTATCCTTCGATAATACTCCATCAGACAATTTAATATTTTTTGATAGTAAGAGTGGTACTTTATTCTAGCTAAGCACTCATTGGGCTCAAATCCAAGACCTCCAAAACCTGGGTCTAGATTATCATACCACTAGCAAGTTGAGCCAGTGGTCCTTGATGATAATAACCTTCAGTCCCTCTACCTCTTCCATCTCAAACCTTAACGAGTTCATGGAAGCTCAAATAAATTTTCTAATATCAAAGAAAAATCATATATATTCAAACAAGAAGATAATGTACAAACAAATAATCTCAGACTTGAATTTAAAAGAAGGTCTGGCACAACTGAGATATGAATCAAGTCACTGGAAAGTGGGTTCTAAACTTAATTTGAGTTCAAAAATGTCTTTAAGTGAGTGCTGATGATTCTCCTTACTTTTGGTCGCTTACAAACCTTTATATATATATATATATATATATATATATATATATATATATATATATATATATATATATATATATATATATATTGAATGGTGTGGTCGAACAAACATGTTAAAAAGTTGATCGAGTATGATTTAGTGTCGTATTAGTTATAGAAACAAAACTATATAATGGCATCATTAGTTTAAACCCTAAAGATGACAAATGGATGAGTTAGCAAACCATTACATAGATTAAAGTGCCTTAAGCTATGGTTGGTTAGCTTGTGTTGATATGCTGATTATAGCAGTTTTCAAGGAGTTACATTGCTTCATTAAACATGAATATATTATAATATTATTGAAGAATGAGGTCGTAGAATGAAATATAAAGAAGATAGTTGTTGGATTAAATGAATCGGGTAGTGAGGTAAAATGGGTATATTTCAAAGTATTTCCTTTTTAATTAATTATGTATTATATCTTTTATTATGTTATTAAGAATAATGTCAATAGCATTATGTATTTAACATTTTATTAGATGAACTTGATTTGAATTTAATTTTAAATGTTATTACTAACGAAAATGACATTTATTCAAATGTGTTGTTTAGTAGCATAATTTTATTGTTGATTTTTGTTGAAATTTGTTTAAAGTTATGTATTTTATATTGATAAGGTGAAATAGTGATGTGTTTTCAATATATATATATAACATTTATTTTACCTTAGTATTTAATTTTTTAATCTTATTTATATAAATATAATGATAGTATATATATTAATACATATACATTAATAAATAATTTGCAATTTGTTTTCTTTTTATAATGAAATTTTCAAATAATAATTAGTACCTGATGTATTATTTTGTTATCAATATTAATTTTATAGATAGCTTATTTATGTGTTACTATATTAAAATCTAATTAACAATGTCATATAAAGATATATCTTATATAATTAAGTCATATTAAATATCAAATAATTTAATATGAACCCAATGTTAAAAGCTGCACGTAAAACAAAGCTCATATGGAAGAATTATACGGGCTACAAGTTTAAATGGTTAAATTGCAATTAATAAAATTTAATGGAGTTAATTGTGAAATACCTCACTCCTCTTCATTCCAATTTTAAAATTTAACGTTAGTCACTTTTTTTTATCATGCTGCACTAAAACCCAACTGCCAACAACCTAGTCGACTACACCTCAATCTTCTCTGCCACTAGATACATTGTCCTTTACCATCAATATGTCCTTTGGTCGATAATGCAGCCAAAAAAGGTGAAACCCCACATTTTTCTTGGTTGACTTTGCAAAAAAAAACCAATGTCCGTAATTTCTTCAATCGATTACGTCTGCAACGATCTTAATCGCTGACGTCGTGCATGGATTGACTATCTCTAATTACTTTCCTACTATGATTCTGACTCAACATAACAGCCCGCCACTATACCTGTATGTCAAAGAGTATTACCAGATAATACTGTCTGATAATACAGAGAATGAAGCTGTACTGGGTCATTACAGTTAAATATTCCTTTAGGCTAACATCCATACGTATTTAAAAATCATAAACTACTCATGGGTATCAGCACAAAGCAATAAATACCCGCATTTCTAGGATAGAACAATACATAATATAAAATAGATAATAAAGATCACAAAATCATAAGAATGCAGCAATAAAGTATAACATATATCATATACAAGTCCAAGTGGGTTTACAAAAATAAGTCAAATACCCACTATTCCCAAATAATACATGTACATCATAAGCCTAGCACAAACATCTCATAGATATCTCAATATAACATTAATATATGCATAAGAGGCTAAATAAATACATATATGGTACTCCAACCTACTAATAATCTGGCCTTACTATGCCCAACAGACAATGTAACGAACCTGGGATTTTCGACCCTCGAAAATCAACATCAATACGTTCACTATATAGCATGTCCGGCATTCGAGTGTCGGTTTACCTGGTTCAAGTGTTTAGAAACCCCTATCGATATCCTGGCATCCCGCATATCGACCAGGGTTCATAAGTCACTCAATAGATAAAGTAACACAATATAAAACATTTTTATATTCACTAACAAATACTCACTCATATCTATAATACACTCATCTCATTCTAGGGCACTACTAACCTTATCTTTAATGAGTAACCCCCATCAAACTCAACCTTAGCTACTCTGCCCTTGTCAATCGTCCAAAAATGCAACTTTATCTTCTCTTAGACATATCTAAATGGCAGCCTCAACTGTAAGTTCGTTATGGATTTTTATTATTAATTTAGGATTCCGGTTTGAAATGATATATAACCGTAATATTTTAAATGCGGATTGAAATGATAAATATCCGTACCACTTGACCCTTAGGTACAAAATTATCAACGGACACCGAATTGGTTAAATTAAATGATTTTAAAATTCTAAATTTTTGAATTTAATCAATTGATGTTTTGAAAAAAAATTTGATTTATATAATTAAAATACTATTGAAAAATCAAGTTTTGTATTGAAATGTGAATTGGTTTAAAAAGGAATTTCTTTAAGAAATTTAATCGGAAGTTTAAAGTTAAACTTTTATATATAAATGAAATTCTATTGAAAATGAGTTATTGAATTTGTTTGAAAATAACTTTGAAATATTTTGAAATTGGAGTAATCCGTATTGATATTTTGAACATGGATTGAAACGATATGAAATTCGATAGTTTATTGAAATCTGATTTGTCGATTTGGAAATTTGAAATGTTCCAAATACGTTGAAATGAAATGAATAGTTTCATTTGATATTAATTTCAAACTCATATTTTAATATAAACTGTTTTAAAAATATATTATTTTAAAATTTCTAATTATTAAAATTTTCAAATTTATTAAACTATTAAACTAATATTAACTATATGAATTATTTTAATCTATTTTAAACCATTTAATTTATTTTAAAACTAATTAAACTATTTTAATTTGTTTTAAATCTAACTAACCTATTTTGAAGGTATTTAATCTATTTTAAATCTATATTAATTATTTGTAACTATTTGAACTATTTTCTTTCAAATTCCAAACCAAGTAGTATGGATGAGTTTATATTAAAAATTCTCGATTTTTAAAGTGAATATGGTTAATGAGGTTGTAACCTGAGTTGGGATTTAAATGTTAACTAATCGAAAAGATGATTTTGAAGCAAGAACTTAACCTTTTTTTGAAAATTGATTTTTGGAAGAAATTTGATTTGAAAGTGGTATTTTTTTTTAGAACACGATATTTTGGTATAAATTGTGAATTTGACATTGAAAGGAAATATAATTATCGAACTATGATTTCAAAGGCGAATATGATTTCGAAAGTAAGTAATAATTTCGAAAGTGGTATGGCTTGAACTGAATATGATATTTTGATATCAATTATGAAATGATTTTGTAATTTTAAAAGAACCATCCGATGTGTAATAAGAGATTGGTTGTCAAAGAGACCGGGATTGGATGTTGTCATACTCTTTGACAATACCGAAAATCACTTTGACAACTGTGTACGTGGTGGAGATTCCAGAATGAAGTAGGATGGTGGCGACGATCCTAAAGGTATATTTACGTGGACCAAACTCCCGTGAGTTAGCATAAGGTGGCTACAACAGGAGCGATTCCGGGCCAAGCGAGGTAGCCTCTCCGATCGGACACATTCCATCGATACTATATTCTGTCATTTGATTTATTTGGTGGCCACCCTTCGATTTTTACTCGGGAGTGTGTTTCGAGTTGGGTGGTAGTTGCAGCTATGCGTTACCAACAGTCCGGATGCGTAATTGTAATATTTATCCTGGCATTGCCTAGTTGTGCCATGTCACCTACCCTAGCACGCCTTCTACAGGTTTTTTTTATGTCTTACCTATGGGGTATCCTCCAGCGGCCCCAGTTTGCAGGTAGTTACGGTACTGTATAGACTATTGACATTATAAAATGTGTTAAGGGGGATATGGATAACGCCTTAACGCTATTTTAATAGTTTCCTTTACTATAGACATATTATAATAGCGTATTGTACTACATAGTAGATGGTTTAACGGATCCTTAGGAGATGTGAAACCTGAACATCTCTTAAGTTACTGCACTCACGTTAGACACTGGATAGGAGATGTCAAATCCCATAAACATCTCTGATGCCGTTCCACTCATATTTATTTTCGTTGAATTAACTGACATAAGATCTTTTAGTTCTGACTCGAGTGTTTTGTCTTTTCAATTCGCTCGGGTCAGCTCAGGATTTGAAGACCTTATTTCTGAAGAACGAAGACGAAGATTGTATTGTTATTATTTACTATATTATTCCACTGCATCATGCTATTCCGCTGCATTGTTATTTATTTATCTCTGATATGCATAACCCTGATACTGTGTTCTATAAGTTAATCAAATGTTTTTGTAAACAGCTTCATGAGCTGTTATTTGATTATTATATTTTGTCATTCCGTTGTGAGATTATGTTTTGTTTTCTTTCTTTCTCTTTTTCCTATTTACCCCCATAACAATCTTCCCTTTTGTATGGTTTGAGTTGGCACGTGTGTCTGCTTAAAACGTACAAAAAGGCGGGATGTTACAATTGGTACTAGAGTGAGGTTTAGCGATAAACCTTAGCTTTGTGGGTCTGACTCTTTACTAAAAGCGTAGTAATACCCTATGATGAGTCGCTGAGTGTATATATATGAGAGAACGTATTTGTTAGTGTTATAATTGATTTTTGTATTGTGTTAATTTGTTCCGTTTTATATTTATAATTTTGGTTGGTGCATAGGACGCTATGATATCGATAGGGATTTCTATGCACTTAATAATACAGACTGATACAATATTTGTTTTGAAATATAGGTAAATGAAATAATTTTACCTATTTTATATTTTTATATATAAAATAATGATTTATAAATGATATATATTTGTTTGTAATATGTTGGTTGTTAGGTAGTGAAATTTATAAATATTGGTTGGGAATAATATTTAAAAATAAAATAAATGAAAAATTGGGAATTTATAACTTAAGTTTTGAGATTTTGAAATTTCTTTTGAAAGATTTTGGAATATATTAGTATTATTTGAAAGTATTTTTTGATGTAAATATTTCAGTATAATTTGAAAGAAATGTTTAAAAAGGAAATTTAGGAAAGAAATAAGTTTTGTACTCCCCTCTCTGTCGCTGGAAAATAATTTCTATGATGAGTGCACGCATCGTCGACATTCATTTTCGAGTTTCTAAGTGGGAAGACCACTGTTGTAGTTTTACTACAGATTTATTTTGATAAACAAATATAATTTTTAAATTGTTTTAAATATAATTGGATATATAAGTTGTAAGTATATACATTTATCTATTATTTTTAAAATGATTCGAAACGAAACTCGGTATTTAGTTCTTAATTTTTTGTTAATTAATAGTTTCAATTATTGTAGTGAAATGGAATATAACTAATTAATAATTGGAACCTCTAAATGAAATAAGATATTTAATGCTAGGTTATAAATAAAATTACAAGAAAGTTGAAATTTGTAACCTATAAAACAAAGGATATGATTATTGAGCATTGAATTAAGAGATAAACTTGTGTAACTCTCAATTGCATTCTTAAAAACACACACACACACACACACACACATATATATATATAACTTACCAAAATATTTCAAAATTAAAATTTCTAATAAGAAATGTAATGGAAATTTTACAAGTAAAACTTATGTAGTGGAAGTATTCAATGAATTTCTTTTGTAAATAGGAATTTGATGTTATAGTGGTTATAAACTTAAGTTATAATTAAAATGTTACTATAATAAAATGTGATAGAAAGTAGGTATAGTAAGCAGATGATTATAAACTTAAGTTAATGAATTGATATTTTAAGAAATTGAATTGCACATGAATACTATAAATAAATGAATGTAAATAAATGAAACTAAGTAATAAATGAATGAATGGAAACTTAATTTTTGTATGGAATAAATGTAAACTAAAGAAATGATCATTTAGAAATGGAATTAAAAAGAATGAACTTGATTTATTGCTTGGAATTGTTGTTTGTTTTGGCTTTTGAGTTGTTTGGGATAGGATACTTCTAATTGTTTAAGATGTACGATTAATCTATTGAGTTTTACCAAAGACTGTTGAGTAAATGGTGTACTTAGTAATTTATTTATCATTCTAGGCGATTAAAAGTTTCTGAACCCGAACAAACCATTTGTTTTGCTTACTATGGATGAATGGGTGATTACTTTGATTACATATGATGATTTAATGCTTCTAGTTGCATGTGATTGTGTTGTATTATATTGATTTGTTTTGTTATTAATTGAAGAAAATTTAAATATTTCATTTTATATAATTATTAACTATTTTGGATTATATAAGTGAAATACAGGTTATGGAAGCAATTGTTACTGCTTTTGGTTTCATAATTAAGCCTTGTTTGCTCGACAAATCGGTACGTTCTCGGATTACGATTTTATAACGATATTATATTATTTTCCCGCTGTTGGGATATTTTTTTTGAAAAGTTATGGTATATATTGTTTTATTTATATTATAATTTCTCTCGAGCCTCTCCGTACAAAGGAAACTCTGTCGAAAATTGTCGAAAATTTTGGACTTAGAAAATTTTTCTAAATATTTTTCAAACTTTTACTAGTTTAAGTATAAAAGGATTTAATGGTTATAATTTGGTATACTTTATTTAAATTATTTAATTTTGTAGTTTATTTGTTTACAAAGTTAATATTTTTTAATAAGATATATATTTACTTAATTTTTTTCTTTACCTTCTTTTTCCTTCTCGGGGAAGAAAAGTTTTGAGTGGGGGAGAGTGTAACGACCCGTAAATTTTCGATAATTAAATTTGATTATTTGATAAGACTTTGGTAATTTAATATTGAAGAAAATAATAATTTGTGAATTGCTAATGGAAATAATAACTAGAATGATTTGTAACAGTTTAAATTTAAGTTAATTTTTTAATAACTTGAATGAAATTCCAATAAATAAATGAAATAATGTAAATGTTATATTTGGATATAATTTGATATAAGAAGACAAAGTAAACATTGAATTAATAAAGGAAATTTTTTGACAAATTCCATATAATTGAAAATAATAGTTAATACAAAGGAAAGATGGAAATTTGAATATATTAATGTAATGAAAGATAAACAAATATTAACTGGTTTATAGAGTAATAATGGACTTAATAAAATGATTGGAATTGAACTAAATTAATTTATTGGAATTTATTATAAATAATTGGAATTCAATTTATAATAAATGGGTCTTTGTAACTAAATGAATTTAAATACTACGTAATTGAAATTAAGATGAAATTGGAAATTTTTATGCATTAATACATAAACCATGTTAATTATAGCCATGGTATTAAAATTGGTTGAATAACAGGATTGAAAACCAAATAAATGAATTTATTGGAAATTTAATTTACAATTACTGAATTTATGGAAATTGAAATATAAAAACTATAAGTTGTGAAACATTCAATAATAACTTGATATAGGAATTTGTTGTAAGGGTTTTTAAATTACTAAGTAATCTAAAATGATAGAAGTTGTGAATTATTAAAATTTAAACTGAAAAGTGATATAATTAATTAATTATTCATTTATTTAATTAACGTGAAAATAGCCATTTTGGCCACTGACTCGGATTTCGACGAATCCAATTTCATCGGATCTATAACAGTGAATTATTGTAGGATTTCAAGTTTCGTAATGATCGAATTGTCGTTTGATCATACTAGCTTGAAACACCTAGAAATCAATTAAATTGAAATTAATTGAAATCAATTTGAAATAAGCTGATTTTAACGTAACTTCTTTATATGATGGAATTAGAACTTCAAACCTGTTCCATTGATTTTAAAATTATCAAAAACATCTATTTTGACATATGGGTTGACCCATTTTCATTCCGGAGTCGAAACGGGTTTTTCGGGTCGTTTATCGTTCAATTTTCCAAACCAATTGAGCCCATTCGTTTCAATTATGCTCTGCCTATGTATATGTTGTTATAAACCCTAGGTCATTTCTTATTCCTCATTTTTGTGCCAATAATTCCATTTGCTCCTCCTCATTTCAATGGCAGACAAAAAAAACATAATTCCCAATTGCAATTTCAAATCAAATTCAAAGCTAAAAATTCAAACTCCTCAAATAATAACGAATTATATATTAATCTGAAGCTCTTGACAAGCGCATCTCAGATCTATAATTTGTTTTCCAATTTGAACCACTGTTTGTCCACAAATTGAAGAACATATTTCGGCCGTTCATCGCGTCGTGATCAATTGTGAACGATCGTCAAATCGTCTAAGGGGTTTTGTTGAGGGGACCGAGCATTGTCATCGGTGGTGTTCGCAGGTGGAATCGATGGCTAGATCATGTTGTAAAATTCGGCTAGGGTTTCAAATAAATGGCGGCTACTATTCATTGGGTGGTCGACTGGCTTTGAGGAGGTGGCCTCGGCGAAGTCGTGGCAGTAGTGGACCGGCGATCGAACAACGGCCGGAGGTGACGCCGTATTTTTTTTTCTGGCGGCGTCGCGTTTCCCGCGAGTGAGTTGATGAAGCGTGGCCTAGTTCACGTGCATGGTGCTGATGTGGCTGTTTCCACTTGGGTGACTATCTTTTATTTTATTTAAATTTAAATTTCAAACCTTTTAATTAGCATATCTTTTGCATACATCATCGGATTTGTGTGCGGTTTGTCGTGCTGGGATCGTATCGAAATTCCAAACACTTTGACATTGGTTTAGACGGATTCTAAGACTGTTCAATTTTTGGTTTAAATTGGATTTAAATTTAATTTAAGTTCAAAAGTGAGTGTTTTAACTCACTCACAACTTCTAAAATTTTCTATGTTTGTTAAATTTAATTTATGATATGATTAGGAATTTATTTATGACTGTTGGTATATTTTCAATCATCATCTCAGTTAATTTGAATTTACTTGAATGAAATCGTTATTTAATTTATTGTTGAATATGAACTGCCAGTAAATACCTGTTATCAATTATCAGTTCTATATTGATATTTATTGATTTATTTGTATGATGATTGTGATGGATGTTTTATTTTATATCGTTATAAACTGCAAGTTCATTATGGATTTTTAGAATTAATTCGGGATTGTGGTTCGAAATGATATATGACCGTAAAATTTTAAATTGTGGATTGAAATGATAAATATCCGTATCACTTGACCCTAGGGTAGAAAATTATATACGGACACCAGATTGGTTCAATTGTATGATTTTAAAATTCTATTTTTTTAATTTAATCAATTGATGTTTTGAAATAAAACTTGATTTATATAAATTGAAGTATTATAGAAAAATCAAGTTTTGTGTTGAAATGCGAATTGGTTTAAAAAGGAATTTCTTTAAGAAATTTAATCGAAAGTTTAAAGTTAAACTTTTATGTATAAATGAAATTCTATCGAAAATGAGTTATTGAATTTTTTTGAAAATAACTTTGAAATATTTTGAAATCAGAGTAATCCTTATTGATATTTTGAACATGGATTGAAACGATAAGAAATTCGATAGTATTGAAACCTGGTTTGTCGATTTGGAAATTTGAAATGGTCCAAATATGTTGAAATGAAATGAATAGTTTAATTTGATATTAATTTCAAACTCGTATTTTAATATAAACTGTTTTAAAAATATATTATTTTAAAATTTCTAATTATTAATATTTTCAAATTTATTAAACTATTTAACTAATATTAATTATATGAGTTATTTTAATCTATTTTAAACCATTTAATTTATTTTAAAACTAATTAAGCTATTTTAATTTATTTTAAATCTAATTAATCTATTTTGAAGCTATTTAATCTATTTTCATTATATTTAATCTATTTTAAATCTATATTAATTATTTATGACTATTTGAACTATTTTCTTCCAAATTCGAAACCAACTAGAATGGATGGGTTTATATAAAAAATTCTCGATTTTTAAAGTGAATATGGTTAATGAGGTTATAAACTATAATGGGATTTAAATGTTAACTAATCAAAAAGATGATTTTGAAGCAAGAACTTAACCTTCTTTTGAAAATATGATTTTTGGAAGAAATATGATTTGAAAGTGGTATAGTTTTGAGAACACGATATTTTGATATATATTGTGAATTTGACCTTGAAAGGAAATATAATTATCGAACTAAGATTTCAAAGGCGAATATGATTTCGAAACTAAGCAATAATTTCGAAAGTGATATGGTTTGAATTGAATATGATATTTTGATATCAATTATGAAATAATTTTGGAAATTAAAAAGAACCATCTGGTGTGTAATAAGCGATTGGTTGTCAAAGAGACCGGGATCGGATGTTGTCGTACTCTCTGCCAATACCGAAAACCACTTTGACAACTATGTACATGGTGGAGATTCCAGAATGAAGTAGGATGGTGGCGACGATCCTAAAGGCATATTTACGTGGACCTAACTCCAGTGAGTTAGCATAAGGTGGCTAAAACAAGAGCGATTCCAGGCCAAGCGAGGTAGCCCCTCCGATCGGACACATTCCATCGATACTATATTATGACTTTTGATTTACTTGGTGGCCTGTAACAACCCGCATATTTATCGATTTTATATTTAAATATTTTATTTAAATATTTCATCATTAGTCGGATTTTAGTCCGAAAAGCTACTTTTTGCGTACGGTCGAATTAGGACTCGGGACCACTCCCATTGAGTTTAAAATGCCGTTTGCGACCTTTTT
Organism: Allium cepa; assembly: GCA_030765085.1. NCBI lineage: Eukaryota > Viridiplantae > Streptophyta > Magnoliopsida > Asparagales > Amaryllidaceae > Allium > Allium cepa. The sequence goes on from CM060935.1 coordinate 976,545,123, forward strand.
GAGTATAAGCTTCGGTATGTTTGGAGGAAGTTGATTTTTGCTACTTTTCACTTTGGGTTTGGTTTGGGCTCAGCCCTATGTTAACTTATGCTCAAATCTGAGCCACTCTTCCCCACTCAACCTCATTCTCTTCTCATTTCAGTTTTTAGAGTATTAATGGTGGGAGAGATTGGAAATTAAAACTCCAAAACCCTAGTTTCTCTTGCAAATCAAATTCCTAGCTCCAAACTCAAGAAGAACCCATTGGTAAGCTTCTCTCCTTCTTCTCCAACTTATTCTCTTACCAATTTCAGAAATTCCTAAACCTAATTTCGGGAATGTTCTTGTTTTGAGCTTAGATTCAAGCTCATTTGGGTTGTGTTGAAGAGAGGTTGATTCTCCATTTGCTTTCAAGCTTCTTCTTGTTTGAATTTGGTAAAAAGGTGAGATTTTAATCTCACATCTTTGTCTATAATTATCTTCGATTGTAAGGTATGAATTCCTAACACTTATTCACGTGCAATTGATTTTGGTTTGGATTGATTTCGTGTATATTCCAATTTTTGGTGTTTTGGTCTAATTTATGAAAATCCTATTATGGATAATTGGACATTGATATTTGAGGCGTATCGAAGAGCCGTTTAGGTTGTGTTGTCGTTCGACGTAATTCCTTAGTCATCGCCATTTGCTCGTTCGATCGTTTTCGATATCCGTTTGGCCATTTCTGGTCTAGGTTCAGGGAATGCCCTGAACCCCAGATTCAGACGTCTGAAACGTAATATTCAGACGTCTGAATATTGTTCTGGGAAGTTTTCTATTCCCTGATTCAGACGTCTGAATATATGGTTTCAGACGTCTGAATTGGTTCATTTGGAACCAGAAAGGAAATAGGCCAAAATATGCCTATTTCAGACGTCTGAAACACTTGATTCAGACGTCTGAATTGTGTTCTGGAAATTTTTATATTTCCAGATTCAGACGTCTGAACCAAGTGTTTCAGACGTCTGAAACTGCTGTATTTTGCCTATTTGCCTATTCGTTTGAGAATTCCAATTTAAATCGATTCGTGATAATCCTATTTGTTGTTATCATCTATTATGACCTTGATGACTCTTTTTAGGGATTTTTGAATATCCATTTCGATGGATTCTTTATCGGTTTCCTTGGATTTTATTCACATCTTCGTATGTGAATTTTAGTGATTGATTGTTCTTACAATATTCTTTGTGATTTGTCACTTCAAAAATATAAAGGTTTTCTATACTAGTAGTAAATATCAAAACTCTTTCTTCAAATGGTTTCAGCACTATTTTATTACAAGCTCGTTTTCTCAAACCGATTTCTAATCTATTAGTATATACAAACCTTTACCTCACTCGTATGAGAAATCTAATTAAACGGCTTAGTAAAACGAGTGGTATGAAACGCTTGCATTTACTTCGTCGGTTAATTCTTGGACTTGTTCGATTGAACCTCTTGTGACAATTTTCTAGTGGAGATTTACAGTTTGTTCGTAAATATTTAAGTTAAGCAAGTGGTTATGGGACATGAAGCTAAACTCATATATTTACTAGCTTAGTGTAATTGACACTTCTCGTTGATCATGACGATCATCTTTGTGATTTAGATTAGCAATATGCGATGTCTCTTTGTCTGCGAGGGAGACTAAACCCCATTTTGTGGAGTTTCGACTCAATTTGGTGGGGTAGCAACCCATGGTCTTCGGGCCGTTTGTGGAGCTTCGGCTCAATTTGTGATGGTTAGCGACCATGGAATTAGCGTTCCGTTTGTGATACACGTGTTGGTGGGCTTTATGCTCCCGTTTGTGATAGGCCTTCCCCCCTTTGTGATTTCTGGATTTCTTGTGTAGATTCCTAGAATTTGTGTTTCACCAATTTTCGTGATTTCCATTGATAAGTTTTATCAATATTTGTGCATTGGTGAATTTGTGTGTCATTGACTTTAGTGATTTCTGGATTTCTTGTGTAGATTCCTAGAATTTGTGTTTCACCCATTTTCGTGATTTCCATTGATAAGTTTTATCAATATTTGTGCATTGGTGAATTTGTGTGTCATTGACTTTAGTGATTTCTGGATTTCTTGTGTAGTCTTCTGGAATTTGTGTGTCATTGAATTTTGTGATTGACATTGATATTATCGTCAATATTTATGGTATGGTGAACGAAATAAGGACTATGACGTTTCTTTGATTCTTGTGTAGATTTGGTGACATTGATTAATCTCTTGATGATTATCAACTAAGTATATATATATATATATATATCACAGCTTGGCATTGTGATTATTATGTGTTTAGTCATATCTCTTATTCTATTTCGTTTCATCTGATATTTATAGTTAGACTGATCCGTTTATTATTTTCTTATTAAATAATACTCGGGTCAGACCGAGATGTTACAGGTGCTTCTGCTTGACTTCTCATCCGGGATTAACTCCTTGACTTTTGGGTTAACTACTTAGATTAGTAGTTATTTTGTTGTATACATTTGAGATATAGACTCCTTAATGTATACTTATTCTTTTGTGTAGTTCGTGTAACTATTCTTTTGTGATATTGTGGATCTTTTTAGACCACTACTCTGATGTACGCTTTCTAGTGTAATATTCATATCTTATTCCGCCTTTGTGATATGAATTGTCTGTGACTGATTTGTGTTATGCTTATTTCTATATTTGTTTTCCGAAGGATTTATATAGCCACCGTGTAGTAGCTTTGAGTTTGTGTCGGTATGTCGGATTTCCTCTTGAAATAGAATGCATGTTATATTATCTGACATATCGGTGCTCACGCAAAGAAATTACACGGATGGTCGCTCCTCAACAGCCTTATTCTCCGTGCTAGTCGACAGCATTCATCGTAATGTTCTTGGCTAGCGTGGGTATAGAGGTGGGGCGTCACATGGCCTCCCTTCTATTTTTGCTCGAGAGTGTGTTTTGAGTTAGGCGGTAGTTGCAGCTATGTGTTACGAACAGTCCGGACGCCTAATTGGTATATCAACCATTGCATTGCCTAGTTGTGTCATGTCACCTACCCTAGCGTGCCTTCTACGTGTTTTTTTTATTTCGTACCTATGGGTTATCCTCTAGCGGCCCCAGTTTACGGGGAGTCATGGTATTGTATGGACAATTGACATTATAAAATGTGTTAAGGAGGATATGGGTAAAGCCTTATGTAATGAACCATAAATTTTAAACGGTTTTAATAACGTATTTAATTGAATTTTAGTGAAATTTTAAATAATAATATTTTGAAATTAAAATTTTATATTTGGAATACGTCTATTTTAAATATAAAAGAAAGTAAATTTTCATCAGAGAATATGAAAGTAAATTATATTATGTAATTTTATTTCAATTCAGTTCGGTTAAAATTTGATGGTTATAAAATATTTTCCAAACCTGAATATTTTTACATAGAAAATTTGAAAATCATCTTCTGAGCAAGACATCATATTTCGTTTCTCAGAATTTGGACTTTTATTGCTCTATTTATCTTAATTCTGGCAAAATAACAGCATTTTTAGTACCGATTATTGACTTTTGATCAGATGATCGTACCACCAATATCTGTATACCATTTTGTTCGACTCATCGTGCTGATCTCAGCGATGTATTCGTTTCTATGTTTTGAAGTCCGGTACACAGCGGAACTAGGGAAAATGATACCGTATCGAAACCACCTTCAATGTCTATTCAAATTTCAAACGGTTGGAGGCATTTATTAGCAGCTGTTACTTTTCCATTATTTCAATGCAATGATGGTGTGCTGCTTTCTTTTCCATCAGTTTGGAAATATATAATTTTTATATTACTTACGTTTTACATTCATTATTTGGAACGGCTCATTCTAGCCTCTATAATTTCATCTTTGTATTCTTCTTCCTCCCCTCTTTTATTTTTTCTGCTCTGAGAATTTCAGTTCACATAGGCTTGCTCATTAAAAACTTTCCCACCTGCTCCTATTTTACCCACGTTCCCCACGTCCTCTCCCTCTTTCTCCCCTTTTCGACCACATCAGCAACTATTCCTCTTCCCCATATCTCCGCCTCAACCTCCATTCGGCAACCAACTTGCGCCACTGCAGTTTGCTCCTTAGCCGAACACCCCTACCGACCACCCCTGTTCACACAGCAGTCCTCCTACAACCAACCAAAAGCAAGAACAACCCCTCTTCCCTGCGTCCTCTAAGCAACTCGCCACGGCCACTCATAGCCAAGATCCACCACGTACACAGCATCTCGAAGCTCCTCATCTTAAAGCAACCCATGACCTTCCCTCTGGTCAGTGGACACCACAACAACGGCTGAGCCCATACCGCGACAAACCCCTCTCTCTTACGCAAGATCCACATCTTCCCCGACGTACTCTGCTCCTCGGCCATGTCGTGTGCGTAGCCACCATCTACCCTCTGCCTCACTCCTCCCCACTGCATCTAACCCCTCCGCATCCTTGGCCGTGGCCTCCGCCCTGACGGCCTTCCTCCTCTTCTTTTCTTGTGTAGCTGGTAAGCATTGTAGTCAGTAGTTTATATATATATATTTCTAGCAATTCACAATTTACATTAGTTATATTATATGTTGGATTTTATAGATCGTCGTATACGTATTGATATGTGTTTGTTTAAATATTATTATATGTATATCGCTTATATTTGTATAAAGGTGTATTGACAGTTTGTTGCGTGTTGTATATGATATATTAAATTTTATAAGTTATAATTTTTTTATAATATGTTATAATAAATGTTTTATAATCTGTTTGATTTTTTCTAACTATATATAGTAAGATTTGGATTTTTTTGTAAGTAGATGTTTTACTATATATGCTTTATACCATTTTGCGTGTGTGTGTGTATATATTGAATTATACTTACTATATATATATATAGTATTAGGTTTTATTATATTAAAGATATATTCTATTATAACTTGTAGAGACATATAAGGTCTATATTTGAATTAGTTGAGTGAAATTACAATATATAAATAATAATGTATATATGTTCAGACTTCAAGTAATATATATAAACCAAATAATTTTTCCTAATGTGATTTAAAATCATATATATATACTTAACAGTTATATAGGTTAAGTTTATATGAATTTTTTGTTTATAAAGTCTGCTAGCACATTTAGTATTTAATGTACAAAGATACTTGAAGTTTGCACAAAGGATTTACATTTGCTGGGTCTTTTATATAATAAGTTTTATATATTTATATATATATTATATATTAAGTGTTGCAGATGGGTTGAATAGTTGTCTGCATGGGTTTATTTATATATGTGGTTTATACGTATATTATCTACATTCATTTTCAAAAGTTTATATATATATTATAGTAAATGTTTATAAAGTATATTTATTATATGAAGTTATATGGATGTTTTCTGTACATATGTTATAAAGAAAGTGATCTTGTAATAGTATATAGAGAATTGTTTTAAAAGTCATTTATTGATCTTAAATTATATACAGATTCATAATAAGTTGGTGTTTCAAATTTTATATTGATTTCAAAGTAATATATAATGTATGTGCTTCGTTCAGTCTATATCAAGCCAATTTGATTTTTCTCATCAATTCCTATTTATCAGCTTTGTTCGTCGAATCATATCTGTAACGACCCGTAAATGATTAAAATGGGTTAAATTAATAAGATTTTTAGTAATATTTAGAAGGAAAAGAAAAATCTTATAATTTATATTGGAGCAAATGTAGAAATTAGATGTAGCAAATGTACTTAAAATTTACCATTTAAAAATTTATAATGCAATTAATTAAAATAATGTAAATTGTCATACTTGGTTTTAAGTTTAATATAAGAAACACATAGGAATGTTGAATTTGTGAATTATCAATAAAAATATTAAATAGAATGGAATTCAAGTTAATATAACAATAGAAATGTGAAAATTGGGGGAATAGATTCAAAGTTATAAGTGCAATTTGAAGGAATCAATGTTAGTATAGATTAAAGTAATAATTGGGAATCATATCTATGAAATAATAACGAGAATGGAAGGTAATAATTAATAAACTTGAACGAAATTCCAAATTTATATAAAATAATTTAAATGTCATGTTTGGCTATAATTTGAACATAAGTGAATGAAATTAGTAGTATGAAAATAAATGCCAAAATTGATTTTAAGTATTAAAAGCTTATTTATGTGACAAGAAGGTAACTGTAATGTTTATGGTAGGTTGCCTATTTATTTATTTAAATTTTTAGTTGAAATTGGAAATAAGTTTGTAGTAAATGTAAATAAATGTTACATTAATGTGAAATGTAACCAATTTTAATTTTATTTATAATATAACAAGTGGTGGATTTAAGGAGTGAAATTGTAAATTTAAAGTTAAGTAATAATGGACATAGTAAAGATGGCAATCAAATCAAATATTCGGGAATCAAATTTTATTTAATTTTGAAGGTAATCAATAATTAATGAATTAAACGGTAATTAATTAGGATTAAATTCTATACTAATTGAAACTAAATGTGGATATAATGTATAACTTTAGGACTAACTAAATTAGCATTTTAGATGGAATTATTGTCTGGATTGATAGGTAAAGAACTTATAAATGCAATTAGGAGCAAACAGGTGGCAAATTAATATAGGTTGTTTATTTATTTAATGTGTAAATAAATTTTGGTAAATCAATTTCTAAAAATCCAAATTTAACGTTTTGTTAATATAAATTAAAGTATAGAAAGCGATATTTGTTAATTTAATTGAAGTATAAAATTCAATAATTGACGTTATTGCAAAAAATAAATGAAATTAAACGTTTAAATATTATGTTATTTAAATTGAGATAAAATTTGAGGATAACATGAATTGGTCGATTTTTTAAAAAATTGGAAACCAAGATTTTATTTATCTAATTGAAATGTAAAGTTCAATAATTGAACTAATTGCAAGTAAATGAAACTGAATATAGTTAAATAATACATTATTTGAAATAAAGATAATATGAGAAATTTATGTAATAGTTTTGAATGCAATATTTAATCCATCTATTTGACAGGAATGGATGAAATACTAATTAATCCATTTAACTAAATGGAATTTTGGGAATTTTATTTATAATCAGTGAATTTAATGAAATTAAGGATTTATATTGAAACTTGTAAATTAACCTTCTCTAAATTGACATTTAAAGTTGTTTAAATCATTGTAAATGATTATGAAGTTAAAAATGTTGAAATTTGTCAATTATCGAGATAAAATTTAAAATTTGATCTAATTAATTAATTATTAATTTATTTAATTAATGGAAAAATAGCCATTTTGGCCACTGACTTGGATTTCGACGAAACCAGTTTCATCGGATTCGTAATGGTGAATTATTGTAGGGTTTCAAGTTTTGTAGCGATCGGACTTGTCGTTCGATCGTACGGACTCGAAACGCCTTGAAAATCGATAAATTGAAATCAATTTGAAAATACTGATTTTAGCATAACTTCTTCGTACGATGCAATTTGAACCCGAAACCTTTTCCATTACGTTTAAAATATTTTAAAACAACTATTTGGATATATGGGTTGATCCAATTTCGTTCCGAGGACAAAACGGGTTTTTTGAGCCAATTTGTCATTAGCGCGTACATCTATCTTACCCGATCCATCCTATTTCAACTTTGCGTATAAATATCTTGCTATAAACCCTAGCCTCCCTAATTCTCATTTGTCTGCACGTAAATTTATTCTATTCCTCCTCCTCAATGGCAGACAACAAAATTCCAGATCCAAATCCATTTCAAAATCAAAGTCAAAAATCCAAACTCCTCAGAAAAATTTGAAAAATATATATATCGAAGATCCCATCGATATGAATCTACACGTAGCTTCTGTTTTTGCAATTGATGACCGAGTCAATCGAAAATGGCGGTCAAACGTTGTAAAATTCGAAACCCTAAGTTCGATTTGGGGCTTCTTGATTTCTTCATCAATTTGCGAAATTGAAACATGGGTTTGGTGAGGTTTTGTCGCAAGGAGTCTGGCACTGGTGATCGCTTGGGCTAGCACGGCCTGAGGTGGCCGGAATTCGCTAATTTGGGTTTTGAACCCATGATGCGGCGCGGCGAATTTGGGCGAACGGAGGCGTCGTCATTGGCATAGATGGGGACGGTGGAGGGAGTCAAGGCCGTGGTGGCGACGGCATAGGCCATAGTGGCTAGAGGCGCTATATATTCTCGGTCAAAGGGAAGGTGAGATTCAGTTGCAAACGAACGACGCGCGTTTGGCCTGGGAAGATGATGCTGACGTGGTTTAGGGTGAGAGGGTTTTGTTTTATTTTATTTAATTAAATTTCAACACGTTCTAACTATCATAACTCTTACATACGTGATCCGATTCACGCACGGATTTTTTTGTTAAGATTGTATTTAAATTTCTGACGTTTTGGCGCTAGTTTGGACGGATTTGGAGACTGTGCAAATTTTGGGTTTAAATTGGATTTAAATTCAATTTAAATTCAAAAGGTGAGTGTTTTAACCTACTCACAACTTCTAAAATTTCTTATGTTTGTTAAATTGATTTATGATATGAATAGAAATTTATTTATGACCGTTTGACATACTTTTATTCATCATCTCAGTTAAATTGCATTTATTTAATTAAATTTTATTTAATTATTCATTGCATATAAACTGCTAGTAAAATTTGTTATTTATTCATTTATTGCATATAAACTCCCAGTTAACAGTTATTAAATTTATTATTGAATATAAACTGTTAGTTAATACCTATTATTTATTACCTGTTATATATTAATGTATTGTTTGAATTTGGATGATGATTTTGACAAATGGTTGATGGTTGATATTGGATGAATGGATGTTGTATTTTATATTGTTATAAACTGCAAGTTATTATGCATTTTCATTTCATTCGGGATTGTAGTTTGAAATGATATGTAACCATAATTTTTATTTTTAAATTGTGGATTGAAATGATAAATATCTGTATCACTTGACCATAAGATAGAAAATTTTATACAGACACCGCGGTCTATATATATATGTGTGTGTGTGTGTGTGTGTGTATATATATATATATATATATTGAAAATGATTTATATGGTTTGGATAGGACACGGTTAAATAAATATCAAATTTTTATTTATATAAATATTATTTTTTATATACAAATATGGCTAAATTTTTGAATTTAAGCTATGTATAAATTTGTTAAATAAAATAAATAAGTTAAATAATGGAGTTTGATTATTTTATATTATATGGTTAAGTACATGTTCAGATATTGAATATATATATATATATATATATATAGATTTTTAATGATTTAAATCAATTAAGATCAGAAGTTAAATTGGAACTCTATTTGGAATTGAGTTTTTCTAAAGAATTAAACTCCATAAGTTGATGTAGAATTTATTAACTTGAAATGTAAAAAGGTATGATATTTATAACTGAAATTTTTATTCGAGATGAATTAAATGAATATTTCTAGTATAAATAAATTGGAGGAAATATTTAGTTATAGGTAATTTGATTTTTATTTAAATGATTATGGTTTTATTATGCAAATATTCCAAACTAAATAATAGGACTTTTAATGGTTGAATAGAAATTTTCAACCTTAGTTTCTAATTGTTTAATACTCAAAGTTTGAAATATATTGAAACTGAAGTGGTTTATTGAAACTTGAAAGTGAATTTAAAATTTATGGATTTAGACTTAATTTAAAGAAAATAAAATTCTAAAGTCGTGGAAATTATTTACTTTATAAAGTAATTTTAAATTCAAACCATTTTATTCTATATACTGTTGAATATCCAAACTATTTAGGTTCAAAGTTATGGTTTTAAAGCTATGGATTTCCAAATATTTTGTTTTGAAGAGTTATAATTCAAATGTATGGTTTCGGGATATTATAAATTTTAAAGTGATATGGTTTTAGAAAAGGATATATTTGAAATGATATCATATTGATTTGTTTAAAAAAAGAAAAGAAAACGATATCGTATTTATATGGTTTTGAAAAGGGGTATTATATTCTGGTTTAAAGTATGAACTATTTTGAAAAAAAAGACCGTGGTGTTATAATAATGTTTGGTTGTTGAAGAGACCGGGATCGGAAGTTGTCATACTCTCTGCCAACTTCGAAAACCACTTTAACAACTATGTACGTGGTGGAGATTCCAGAATGAAGTAGGATGGTGGCGGCATTTTCTTTGAGGTAAATACGTGGACCCAACTCCCGTGAGTTGGCATAAGGTGGCTAAAACAGGAGTGATTGACGGGTTAATTGAGATAGCACCTTTGACCGGACACATCACTTCAATATTCTACTTTGACTTTGGATTGATTCGGTGGCCACTCTTGATTTCTTTGATTTGGAGGTGTTGCGGTAGTAGCAGCTACGCGTTACCACCGACCCGGAAGCGTAATTGGTATATCTACCCTAGCATTGCCTAGTTGTGCCGTGTCACCTACCGTATCGCGCCTTGTACGAGTTTCTATTTGTGTCGTACCTATGGAGTATCCTCTGGTAGCCTCCCGATCAGAAGGTATTACGGTACAGTATAGACTATTGGCATTATTTGTGTTAAGGGCTATATGGGTAACCCCTTAATGCTATTTAAAAGTAAGTTTATTCTACAATTAGACACTATTATAAGAGCGAAATATACTACATAGTAAATAGTTTAAAGGATCCTTAGGAGATGTGAATCCCGAGCATCTCTTAAGTTACTGCACTCATATTCATTTCTGTTGATTTAACTCACATAAGATCTTTTAGTTTTGACTCGAGTGTTTTGTCTTTTCAATTTGCTCGGTTCAGTCCGAGCATTTCAGGATCAAAGGCTTTATCTCTGGAGGACGAAGACGAAGATTTCAGTATTATTATTAATATATTATATTGTTCCACTACACTATTGTATTCCGCTGTATTATTAATATTCTATGGTATGTATAACTCTGATATATATTATAAGTATAATTAAACATTTTGAATAGCAGCTTCATGAACTGTATATTTGATTATTATATTTTATCCTTTCGCTGTGAGGTTCTGTTAACAATCCGTCCTTCTGTGTGGTTTGAATTGGCACATGTGTCGATTTAAAGCGTGCGAAAAGGCGGGATGTTACAATATCCATCTAGCTTTGATTTGGAATTGGTGCTTGGATCCATAGCTCAATTCATTGTATACCCTCTCTTGCCTCAAAAGGAGAGCAATCACTCACGATTAACGTTCTTGTATTTATTAAATTTGATTGTAATCGAAACGACAATTGGAATATACTGCTGATAGTTGTTTATTATTATATATATATGTGCTATTATTTGTATTTGCTCACCTGTGGGATATGACACCATATCTATCGTTGTATTTTATTTAATTTCTGATGATATATGCTAGTTATATTATTATCATATCTGGTATCACTCTGCAAGTTCCCTATTAGTATAAAATTTACTACGGGTTGAAATGATATATACCCGAACGAACTTTAGAATATGAGAAAATCGTTATGGGTTGAAGTGATAGACCCAAGCGATTTTCATTTGAATTGAAATTGGGATCGCGGGTCGAAATGATATCTACCCGTATATATTTAAATTACGGATTGAAATGATAAATATCCATATCACTTGACCATATGATAGAATTCTATATGCAGACACCGTTGGTTTATATATCTATAAATATTTTGATAATGAATTCTATTGTTTTGAAAGGAAATATATGGGTTTATTAAAAATTGATTTTAAAATATTATATATAAAGGTTACTTTATATGTAGATTAATAATAATATATATTAATTAAGATTGATTTAACTAATATGAAATATGTTTAAGTGCTTAGTAAAATTCCTATTTCAAAAATTGATTTTTGTAAGAGTTTTATAAGCTAAGGTTGGAAGATATATTTGAGATTTATTTGGAATTGTATTAAATTAAGAATTTTATTTAATTAAATCAATTTGAAACTTATAGAATGTGGGAATTTAAGATATTGTTATATAACTTGATATTTGATTCAAGTAATTTAATGAATATTTCACATTTAAAGAAATTTAAGGAAACATATATAGAAAAATGAAATGTAAGGTCATATAAATAATATCGAATTTATTAAGTGAATATTTCAAGACTAAATAATAATGAGGTTAAATCAAGACCTATATAAACTATTAAATTTTGCTTTGAAATTGTTGAATATTAAAGATTTGCAATATATTAGAATATAAATGGTTTATTTTGTGATTCAGATCTGTATTTGAAATCGATATAATTTGAAATTGTCTATCTAGAAATTGCATTGAATTGTAATTTTTAAATTGAGATTGAATTTAATCTAAATGGAAAGTTGGGTGATTTTGAAACGATTTGTGAAGCTGGAGGAAATTTCGAATACTTTACTTTAAATATTATTTAATATATATATATATATAGATACACACACACACACACACACACACACACTATTTTGGAAAATAGATATATTGAAACGAAAATGATATTTTGGTTTTGAAGTGGAAATTAATTTGAAATGACCATGGTGTTATAGTGTATATTTATACATTTTAGATAGTTCCTCGGATCCTTAAAGGATGGTTATCCCAAACATCCTGTAACAACCCACTTGATCCGTACCCCTTGAATCAACATTATTCTACCCTAATTGACTCAAGTGGAACAGAAATACGAACCATTGAGGTTAAAGAAAAAGAGATAGAAGAAGAAGAAACTAAACAATATCAGAATCTCACAGTCGCAGCGGAATAAAATATAATAGTAACTATAGAATTTTACACAAAATGAAATCTATATCTGTTTATATACAACATATCATCAGAGTAACTCATACATCAATCAACACATAACAGACATACCATACAACATAGCAGCGGATATATATAGGTACATATAATACGTCTCGGACTCCAGCTCCTCTCCTGCTCCATAGCAACCTATCCTGAACAAATAATACTCGGTCTGACCCGAGCATTATAACGAAATAACACCCGAGTCAGTCTGGAATACCAGCTGATAATAATGCACACAATTGATTATTAAAGTTTCAAAAATCCTTTTGAAAACAAAAGCGTCTCGTAAGACCACGCCACAAATAAACATGTCGGGTTTTTACCTTACGATAGCTAAAACTCTTTTTATAGAAATCCTCTGATATTATAATAGGGTCTATTTACAAATACTTATAAAATAGCCGAAATTGTTACATTCATTAAATTCCAGCTACTAGCCACCGAAGTGGGTAATACAAACAAAACTCGTAAAAGGCTCGTAGGGAAAATGGATTTCCATCAATGACTAGGCACTGGGGTACCACCTGTCACAGTACGTGGTCTAGATCACAGTACCGAGGACTACTCCCTTCGTCGCCTGCAACACAAGACCGGAATCACCTATGGGCAATTCCGAATAAGATCACCCCGCGGTTGGGATCAGCAACCGCACCACTAAGCCGAAATAAAAAGGAACCTCTAGACAGGGATGACCTTACTCTCCAGTGGGGGCTACCCACGAAGCCTTGCTGCATATCCCCTGATTTTCAGTCATTCCCGGTTGATGAGGCTTGAGGCTAAACGATACCTTTATAGCACATATCCCTTAGAATGCCCATCGTCCGCTGACGATGTCACGAAAGCATTCGTCCATACAAGTCCGTCCCGGGTTCGAACGGAACCGAAGGCACTATTCCTACTATATCCATTTTGGAAATATCCTCAGGATTAGTAGCGACTAGCCCTTGCACTTCACTGCTCCATCTTCGACTCCGAAAAACGTTTATCGCACGACAACGTACAAACCGGATCGAAGTGGTTTTCGAGAAATAAATCTCGATCCCGGTCTCTTCGAAACGATCAACGCATTTGTCCAATATTGATAGTCGGTGATTTAACTATCAATTTATATTCATAAACATCCATAGCATCCATCACACAATAAATAATTCCCAAATTATTTATTTACCTCAAATATCTTTAAAAGATATATTACCAAATTTCCAAATCTCATTTGAAAACATTTCTCAAAATTCCTCCTTTACAAGGTAAATCATTTACCATATATTTCCATTGGAAATATCCAAGTTCAAAACAGTTTAGATTTAAAACAGTTAAAAACATTTTAATTTAAAGTATACTTTAAATAGATAAATTTACTACTAATTATTTAATCAAAATATAATTCCAAAATATTTAAAGCAAAACTGTTTAAAAGATATAGCTTAATTTAAATTAAGGTTAAGTTATACTATATATTAAAATAAAGTGGTAAAAAGATTAACTCTTATTTCAATATACTTAGGTCAAAACTAGCTTTTAAAACAAATCCATTTGTAAACATAATTATTAAAATATTTAAAATTTTTTTACTATTGCTAATTTATAAAAAATCACTTTAAAATAATAATTTTTAAAACATTCTTTAAAATTAGTTTAGATTTTAAACTTTCTTTTTATAAAATCAATTTAAAACTCGAACTTGGATTTTCCCTAGGAAATCTCATTTCTACTAAATCATCACAGAAATCCTTCTCACGATTTCTGTCCATTTATTAAATTTAGTTTTAGGGTTTTATAACATAAATTTATTTCCCAAAAGTTCAACTAATACATTTAAATTAATTATCATTCCAAATTTTAAAACTTCCAATTTACATTTTAAAATAGATTTCAGATTTTAATCCCTTTTAAATCCATTATTTAACAATACCTTTATTTCTCTAAATTCAATTTATCAAATATAATTAATTTTGGATTTATAATTTATCCAGTAATATTTCTATACAAATTTATTTCAGTTTTCCATCCAAATCAGGTTTCAAATATTTATATTCTTTTAATTTCTTATTTAACCATTTCTCAATTTCTTTGAAACCCAATTTAATTTCTTTATAATTAAAACTGCAATTTCCTTTATAACTAATATTCTGGATTTATAGTTTAAACCACAATATCACAATGCAATTAAATTCCAACTTATCAATCACAATATATAAACAGGCATAATCATCAATATAAAAATATTACTACTTTGTGAGGAATCCCGTTGGATCCCTCCAACCTGTTTTCCCTGCATCCACAAATATTAGCACAACAGTATATATATCAATTCAATTTGATAATAACTAACATATTCAGCTAAACATCCAAACAAACAATCAATACTAGCTATCTACTTTACTAGTATCCAGATGTGAGTGAGAATAACTCACATTGAGTTTCGGCGAGCGTTCGAAATTTAAATTAAACCGAACGACGTTCGATTTAACCCAAATTTCTACTTGCCCGGAATGGATCCGGATCTGTTCCACTGCATAGTACTCTTTCCTGCGATTCCGGCGCTACCAAATTCGTCCGAATCTGATTTCGTATGAAACAGTTATGATTTTATAAAGTTTCAATTTGAATTTAAAACAAAATTTTCTTTTTTTTTTATTTACCAAACAACCAGGCCGATACATCATCTCCCCTTCCCCCATCATCTTCACGCACGCAAATGCCCAGCTACATAAAACCGAACCCATCGAGTCCTCCAAACCCTAATTGCCGCCTCCATCCTACTCGCCGAGACCACGATCAAGTACCCCCACCTCGAAGCCCTCCATCGCCTCCACCTCCACCTCGAATTTCACTAAGCTCGGTTGTCTATTTAGTCCTAAAACCAAGCTCGAACGCACGGCGAACGCACAGCCCTAGGCACCACCACGTCACTTCAAATCAGATCTTGACCGTCCACATCGTGGATCTCAACGCCCTCCACAACTTTCTAGTTGGAAGAATTTTCTAAAACCCCACGGATTTTGGTTGATCTGAGGTTGAATACGGAAGAATTTCGGCCATTAAAATGTTATATGCGGCGGCCAGGGTTATGTTAGGGTTTGAACGACATTTATATTATATATTATATAGTTTAATATTATTTTATTAACAAATATCTTAATAAATATCGTACTGCAAACAAACTCCGAATCTCACGTTCCGATAGGCTATCCTGGGGTTTTTCCGCATTCCGGACACAATGGAACAGGTTTCGTAAGCTAATTTGATCGTATGCACGAGATACGAAATTAAACGGTCAATTTGAAATTAAATCGATTAAAACGATTTCGACACGTTTCGAGCTGCCGGGGTCAAACGACAACTCCGATTGCTACGAAAATTGAAATCCGATAATAACTAACTATTACGGATCCAATGAAACTGGTTTCGTCGAATTCCGAGACTGTGTCCCGGAAGGCTATTTTAACTCGTCTATTTAATTAAGCAATTTTCGAAATTATCGAAATCACTCAAAATTTCCACGTTTAAGATTTTATTAACTTAACAAAAATTCATATAACATTTATAAACACATTAAAAATCGTTCTGGTTCATTCTGGACTTAAATCGGATTAATTGCAATATTTAATAATATTAAATTCATTCCTAAATTAATATAAAATTCCCAACTATTAATTTATTAACTTTAAAATCCATCTAAAAATCCAACCACACTATTTAATGACCAAATAGTCTTAAAATAAATTTTAAACTCATTCCCATATCTTTTACACCCCGAATTGCCAATTAACCCAATCCTAATATTAAATTCATTTTAAATTCATATAAAATTCCAAATAATAATCTATTAACTTTTAAATTCTTCCAAAAATCTAACAATATCATTTATAACCTATGGAACTTAAAAATGCATTTAAACATCATTTTTATATCAATTCACATCCAATTTCCCAAATTATCTAAATCCAATATTCAATTATTATTATTCAATTTTCAATTGAATTTCCACATTAAAAATTATAACTTGTTATTTCAAATTTAACCCAATTCTTTTAGTTCAAAATCAAACCTAAACCCGTAGTGAACATTTAAAATGAATTAAATGTTCACAAATCCCGTACTCAAAATTCTGGGATGTTACATTCCTCCCCCCTTATAAAAATTTCGTCCCCGAAATTTGTATAAGGTAGAACATACACTTAAACCCATTTACTTATCCCATTAGCTTAGTTAAAAGCTTATATACACTTCACAAAATCCTTTTTGTTCAATTCCCAAACCTATTTGCTTTATTAATTCTAAAGCTTTAATTTTAACTTATAACTTCATAAGTTACTTAACTTTTCCCAAACCCAAAAAATTTTCTAACTCTCAAAATTTACGGAAAATTTTGGCAGAGTCTCCCCTGTACGGAGGAGCTTCTGCGATATCGCAGGATACACAAATATATATACATCGGCCCACACGGCCGGAAACCAAAATATATCACAATATATATATCATTTTCCAATTTTATTTGCGTAGGCGTACCTTTTAGCAAAATTAATAGCAAGTAGCTAATATATAATGCATATACGCGCTTCAAACCCTCTCGAGCGCCTCGCATTCCTGCACTTACTCAACATACTCATTAGTTACAAGATCTGTGCATTTTAATCAACATTTTCCAATATAAAAGCAATCCAACATATCTATGGCATAATCCAAACCAAGCAAATTTCAAAATTTACTAATATTAACCATCCTTTACCAACAATTCAAGATTTTAAATCATCTTTCCAATTATCTATTCAAGTCCAACATTATTTACTTTCACTTGAATGATTTATACTCAAATCAACCATATACAATTCATATTTATCTCAATAGGATTAACATATGCTTCACTAATAGCAATCTATTTCAATACAATTCCTAATTGATTTACAAACCACCTTTATCTTCAGGGTAGAAGCATCTTCATTCTTATGCAAAATTACTTAATAACATTTCAATGCATTCCAATTAATTCAAAACCAAGTTCAGTGTTGAATACACTAAGACAACTCATTCATATTCACTTCAATATTATGAATAGGTGCTTTAATTCATTTATATGCAACATTATTTAAATTTGATTCACAATCAAATTCTTATTACCAATGTGAAGGACTCACATTTCCTTTATGCTTATGTCTATTCATATGCATAATCACTAAGTTTGATTGCATTAATATACAACCCTTAGGTTATATTCCAATTCCGCTCAATTTATTTTAAACCCAAATTCAATTTCGTAATATCTCAATTCTTTCTTGCATACCAAATTTAGTTTCATTTTAATTTGACTTCACTTAATCAAATTCTAATTTATCCAAAACCAATTTAGTTGTTTAAACAACTCAATTCTAAATACATTCAAATATTCAAGTCATTCAAGCAAAACAATTGCCACTTAAGCTTATAACCCTTTAAAATAAATTTTCAACTTAGATTCATATTAGTCTTACTCCATTACAAGGTTCACAACTCAAACATTTTTTTTTTATTTTATTTACTTTCTAAATTTTGACTAAACTACCAAAATTCTATTCATCTCATTACAATACAAATTCCATTAATTTGTAACTCAACTTAGCCACTAACATAATCCATGTTAGGTTTTTAATCCACTTTCTTAATTCACTCTGAATTCTTTATTCACTTTCTAATTTTATTCTTGCTAGTACACATTCCATTTAATTTAGCTTACACAGAGTTTATTTCCAAACAATCATTTTGGATTTAATTGAGTAGGCAATTTGCTTAAGTCAACTTCATCCCTTACTATTTAAATGAGAAATTTGGATTTCATTCAATATTGTTTATAACACAACTGGAATTTAATTTCAATTTCAATATCCAACAATTCTCCATTTTCCTCATACATAAGTTCAAGTCTTATTTGCTAATTTAAGAACATCCACTTTTATGTTCCCACTTTACATTTCATTTATGGTCAAATTTTAAATTTGCCACACCATTCAATTCTCTCCATTTATAGCTTACAATTTCACTTTCATTCAAGAGTTTAGATTTCTTATCTAAGTTCATTTCCATTTTATATTCACAAGTTTAAATTATAACACTTAATAACTTAAGAATGGGAATTTCTTTAGGTAATTATAAGCAATTCACATTTCACCTTTATATCCAATTCAAACTAATTCCAATTCATTTAGATTTAATTTAATTTCAAATTTCAATTTAAAATCCTCCATATACAAGTTCAAAACTTGTTTACTAACTTAAGTTCATTCACTTCTTTATATCCCACCTTACCTTATCTCAATTTACAATTCATTTGAGATTAAGTCTTAAATTCACCATACCATTTCACTATTCCCTCATTTGTGATTATAATTCTATTTCTATATATAAGTTCACCAACTTATCTACTTAACAGCCTATATAGCTCACTTTAATCCATCTACAACTTATAATCACAATTTCAACTTTTATAAATATATACCCCTGAATTCATAAAGATATAGATCTTTTTTTTTTTTTTTTTTTTTTTACCCAAATCTTTTACAAATTCTAAATTTCATAATTTCAGATTATAAGTATATTACTTAATAGCTTGTGGGTACAATCTATTACACAACAACCCAAATTTTCAAATCAACTTACTTTTGATTTAAACCCAAATCCATTTAATTCTGGGTCCAATATATTTAACTTGTCCAAGTTAAATTTAAATTTCCATTCACTTCAATACCCTTCATTTACTTCAATACATTTTATTCACTTTCAATTACTCAAATTAAATTTTAATTCCATGATTAAAATTTCTCATTTCCTTCTTATTAGCATTAGCTCCACTTAACAAATTCAATAGTTGATTCATTTCAACTTTACTCATTATTTAATTAGAACTTTCCCAGAATTCAATTTACCCGGTTTTATCTCAAAACCATTTTGAAATATATCAAATATATATACCCATTTGGTATATCAAATCAAATTTCCATGTTTTCCAAACCAATTTGTTTGTACCCCAAACAATTTGTTCATATCCCAAACAAATTTCCATTTTTGAAATATCCAAAACAACTGTTATCCCCAACAAATCCAAACAATACCATAACCAATTACTAGGGAAGCAATCCATCACTTTAGAAACTCGAAAATGAATTCTAATGATGTGGCCAGCATCATCAGGATTATTTTCCAGCGACCACAGTGAGTTCAATGCTTCTTAACTTTCCCAATTTCATTTCAAACAGTTTCCATTCAAAAATATTACCCAAAACAATACTCCATTATTGTCTTCAATACATTGGAAAACATTTCAAACTTCCCAGGATTTTAAATTCCCAAATTTTTATTTTCAATGCATTTAAAATCCTTTCCAAAACTTCCGGGTTTTAAATTCTGGTTTAATTCAAATTTTAATTTCACTTCCTATTTACAACATATCTAATTAATTCTATTTGGTTATAGACCATTTTAATATCTTTATTCTTATTAGCTTATCATTTCAAATTTTAAATCAATTGTTAGATTCTTATTTGATTTGGTATTAACATCCAACAAACACCCAATACATAATAAGCTAGAAAATCATTTCTTTTATATCAAAATATAATTTTGGGTAAAATTATTTCATTTACCCACTTTAAAAACAATACTATGTCGGTTTATCTTGTTTAAGAGTTTAGAAACCCCTATCGATACGGTTGTACTTCCCGCACCGACCAGAATTCATAAACACTCAACCGATAAGTCAACACAGTATAAAAACAATTTTATATCCACTAACAAGTACGCTCTCATATCTATTAATACGCTCAACTCATTATAGAGTCCTATTGACTCTATTTGATGAGTAATCACCCCACCAAAGCCTAGGTTGTCGCCAACCTAAGCTCTGATACCAACTGTAACAACCCACTTGATCCGTACCCCTTGAATCAACATTATTCTACCCTAATTGACTCAAGTGGAACAGAAATACGAACCATTGAGGTTAAAGAAAAAGAGATAGAAGAAGAAGAAACTAAACAATATCAGAATCTCACAGTCGCAGCGGAATAAAATATAATAGTAACTATAGAATTTTACACAAAATGAAATCTATATCTGTTTATATACAACATATCATCAGAGTAACTCATACATCAATCAACACATAACAGACATACCATACAACATAGCAGCGGATATATATAGGTACATATAATACGTCTCGGACTCCAGCTCCTCTCCTGCTCCATAGCAACCTATCCTGAACAAATAATACTCGGTCTGACCCGAGCATTATAACGAAATAACACCCGAGTCAGTCTGGAATACCAGCTGATAATAATGCACACAATTGATTATTAAAGTTTCAAAAATCCTTTTGAAAACAAAAGCGTCTCGTAAGACCACGCCACAAATAAACATGTCGGGTTTTTACCTTACGATAGCTAAAACTCTTTTTATAGAAATCCTCTGATATTATAATAGGGTCTATTTACAAATACTTATAAAATAGCCGAAATTGTTACATTCATTAAATTCCAGCTACTAGCCACCGAAGTGGGTAATACAAACAAAACTCGTAAAAGGCTCGTAGGGAAAATGGATTTCCATCAATGACTAGGCACTGGGGTACCACCTGTCACAGTACGTGGTCTAGATCACAGTACCGAGGACTACTCCCTTCGTCGCCTGCAACACAAGACCGGAATCACCTATGGGCAATTCCGAATAAGATCACCCCGCGGTTGGGATCAGCAACCGCACCACTAAGCCGAAATAAAAAGGAACCTCTAGACAGGGATGACCTTACTCTCCAGTGGGGGCTACCCACGAAGCCTTGCTGCATATCCCCTGATTTTCAGTCATTCCCGGTTGATGGGGCTTGAGGCTAAACGATACCTTTATAGCACATATCCCTTAGAATGCCCATCGTCCGCTGACGATGTCACGAAAGCATTCGTCCATACAAGTCCGTCCCGGGTTCGAACGGAACCGAAGGCACTATTCCTACTATATCCATTTTGGAAATATCCTCAGGATTAGTAGCGACTAGCCCTTGCACTTCACTGCTCCATCTTCGACTCCGAAAAACGTTTATCGCACGACAACGTACAAACCGGATCGAAGTGGTTTTCGAGAAATAAATCTCGATCCCGGTCTCTTCGAAACGATCAACGCATTTGTCCAATATTGATAGTCGGTGATTTAACTATCAATTTATATTCATAAACATCCATAGCATCCATCACACAATAAATAATTCCCAAATTATTTATTTACCTCAAATATCTTTAAAAGATATATTACCAAATTTCCAAATCTCATTTGAAAACATTTCTCAAAATTCCTCCTTTACAAGGTAAATCATTTACCATATATTTCGATTGGAAATATCCAAGTTCAAAACAGTTTAGATTTAAAACAGTTAAAAACATTTTAATTTAAAGTATACTTTAAATAGATAAATTTACTACTAATTATTTAATCAAAATATAATTCCAAAATATTTAAAGCAAAACTGTTTAAAAGATATAGCTTAATTTAAATTAAGGTTAAGTTATACTATATATTAAAATAAAGTGGTAAAAAGATTAACTCTTATTTCAATATACTTAGGTCAAAACTAGCTTTTAAAACAAATCCATTTGTAAACATAATTATTAAAATATTTATAAAAATTTTACTATTGCTAATTTATAAAAAATCACTTTAAAATAATAATTTTTAAAACATTCTTTAAAATTAGTTTAGATTTTAAACTTTCTTTTTATAAAATCAATTTAAAACTCGAACTTGGATTTTCCCTAGGAAATCTCATTTCTACTAAATCATCACAGAAATCCTTCTCACGATTTCTGTCCATTTATTAAATTTAGTTTTAGGGTTTTATAACATAAATTTATTTCCCAAAAGTTCAACTAATACATTTAAATTAATTATCATTCCAAATTTTAAAACTTCCAATTTACATTTTAAAATAGATTTCAGATTTTAATCCCTTTTAAATCCATTATTTAACAATACCTTTATTTCTCTAAATTCAATTTATCAAATATAATTAATTTTGGATTTATAATTTATCCAGTAATATTTCTATACAAATTTATTTCAGTTTTCCATCCAAATCAGGTTTCAAATATTTATATTCTTTTAATTTCTTATTTAACCATTTCTCAATTTCTTTGAAACCCAATTTAATTTCTTTATAATTAAAACTGCAATTTCCTTTATAACTAATATTCTGGATTTATAGTTTAAACCACAATATCACAATGCAATTAAATTCCAACTTATCAATCACAATATATAAACAGGCATAATCATCAATATAAAAATATTACTACTTTGTGAGGAATCCCGTTGGATCCCTCCAACCTGTTTTCCCTGCATCCACAAATATTAGCACAACAGTATATATATCAATTCAATTTGATAATAACTAACATATTCAGCTAAACATCCAAACAAACAATCAATACTAGCTATCTACTTTACTAGTATCCAGATGTGAGTGAGAATAACTCACATTGAGTTTCGGCGAGCGTTCAAAATTTAAATTAAACCGAACGACGTTCGATTTAACCCAAATTTCTACTTGCCCGGAATGGATCCGGATCTGTTCCACTGCATAGTACTCTTTCCTGCGATTCCGGCGCTACCAAATTCGTCCGAATCTGATTTCGTATGAAACAGTTATGATTTTATAAAGTTTCAATTTGAATTTAAAACAAAATTCTTTTTTTTTTATTTATTTACCAAACAACCAGGCCGATACATCATCTCCCCTTCCCCCATCATCTTCACGCACGCAAATGCCCAGCTACATAAAACCGAACCCATCGAGTCCTCCAAACCCTAATTGCCGCCTCCATCCTACTCGCCGAGACCACGATCAAGTACCCCCACCTCGAAGCCCTCCATCGCCTCCACCTCCACCTCGAATTTCACTAAGCTCGGTTGTCTATTTAGTCCTAAAACCAAGCTCGAACGCACGGCGAACGCACAGCCCTAGGCACCACCACGTCACTTCAAATCAGATCTTGACCGTCCACATCGTGGATCTCAACGCCCTCCACAACTTTCTAGTTGGAAGAATTTTCTAAAACCCCACGGATTTTGGTTGATCTGAGGTTGAATACGGAAGAATTTCGGCCATTAAAATGTTATATGCGGCGGCCAGGGTTATGTTAGGGTTTGAACGACATTTATATTATATATTATATAGTTTAATATTATTTTATTAACAAATATCTTAATAAATATCGTACTGCAAACAAACTCCGAATCTCACGTTCCGATAGGCTATCCTGGGGTTTTTCCGCGTTTCGGACACAATGGAACAGGTTTCGTAAGCTAATTTGATCGTATGCACGAGATACGAAATTAAACGGTCAATTTGAAATTAAATCGATTAAAACGATTTCGACACGTTTCGAGCTGCCGGGGTCAAACGACAACTCCGATTGCTACGAAAATTGAAATCCGATAATAACTAACTATTACGGATCCAATGAAACTGGTTTCGTCGAATTCCGAGACTGTGTCCCGGAAGGCTATTTTAACTCGTCTATTTAATTAAGCAATTTTCGAAATTATCGAAATCACTCAAAATTTCCACGTTTAAGATTTTATTAACTTAACAAAAATTCATATAACATTTATAAACACATTAAAAATCGTTCTGGTTCATTCTGGACTTAAATCGGATTAATTGCAATATTTAATAATATTAAATTCATTCCTAAATTAATATAAAATTCCCAACTATTAATTTATTAACTTTAAAATCCATCTAAAAATCCAACCACACTATTTAATGACCAAATAGTCTTAAAATAAATTTTAAACTCATTCCTATATCTTTTACACCCCGAATTGCCAATTAACCCAATCCTAATATTAAATTCATTTTAAATTCATATAAAATTCCAAATAATAATCTATTAACTTTTAAATTCTTCCAAAAATCTAACAATATCATTTATAACCTATGGAACTTAAAAATGCATTTAAACATCATTTTTATATCAATTCACATCCAATTTCCCAAATTATCTAAATCCAATATTCAATTATTATTATTCAATTTTCAATTGAATTTCCACATTAAAAATTATAACTTGTTATTTCAAATTTAACCCAATTCTTTTAGTTCAAAATCAAACTTAAACCCGTAGTGAACATTTAAAATGAATTAAATGTTCACAAATCCCGTACTCAAAATTCTGGGATGTTACACATCCCCTACGTTACTTGTATTCCAGTTGATATTTCACTTGATTTGGATTTATTGATATAAGAATGTTAATCCTGACTCGAGTATTTTGTGTTTTTCTTTACACTCGGTTCAGATTAAGTGATACAGCATTTGAGACTCACTTTGGATTTTGGAGCTTCGTTTGGAGATCCAACTATCAATTTCAGCTTTCAGCTTTCCAGTTGATTTGTTCAGAGAGGTCAACTTTACGTACTGGAGACTTCACTAGTTTGAGATATTCTGTTGTATTTTATTTCTAACCCCGATGTTTATATGGTAGCTTCATAAACTACTATTTATCTATTCCGCTACATTAATATTATATACTCCGTGCATGTGATTCTATGACTGATTTAATTACTGTATATGATGAGTTTGCCAAATTTGAAATTAACAATTTGATATTTTAAGCTATTCAAGTCCGACATGTGTGGATGCGAATGGTTGAAAATAGCAGGTTGTTACAGTTGGTATCAGAGCTTTGGCTTTAGGAAAACTTAGCTTATATGGTAAATTTATTTACAGAATCACTTTCGTTCGAGCTTGAATTTCCTCCTCTTTGATTTGGTTTTCCTTTAGACTTTGGAATGTTCCATGCGATTCCAAAATCCATTATCTTCTCTCCTTATTCGTGTTTCTCGGTTCTGGAGTATCCCATAATTCCATTTCGAATGATCTCTATAAGAATAAGAGATCCTGCCAATCTTTGAATGATGTGTAAAGAGGTGAAACTCCTTTACAATTCGTATTGATTCACTGAAAATTTATATATCCCTCGGTTTAGATGCTGCTATCTCTTGTTATGCTGAATTCTATCTCCGACGATCGAATGTCAATTTGCCTCAGAATTCTGCACCAATCTTACATTGAAATCACGATTGACCGGTTAAGGTCGCCCGCAATTTATATAAGTATATCCATCTTCCATTTTGTAATTTAATTATCTCATCTTTATTCAAGCCTATCTTCGAATCAGAAATTCTATTTGATTAGAGTACCTCCAATTTGTATCTTTATCTTTGTTTGAAATCCATTCTTGAATCATCCTTTGGAAAAAATCGGGTTTGTTTGTATTTTAGAAATTGTTTTATATATCGAAATTATTATTTTGATAACTATGATTATTTTCTATATATAAAAGAGAAAATGCCTTCGATAAGGATTATATACCGTTTAAAACAAGAATTTGAAGTTTCGAAAGGATTTGAAATTTTGAAAATATATAAGAAATTGATTTATATAAAAAAAGATTTCTAACTAAAGGGTTAAATTTGAAATTCAAGAATTGAATTCTGGTATTTTGAAATTGGTCTTAAGATTATGAAAATAGTATAATAATATGATTTGAAAGTATTTTTCCGAATAAGAAATGTTACAAATGACTTCAAATGTGTTCCAATGATTTCGAAGAAATTTTAAAGAAGTTTTCAAGAAAAAAGAAGTCCAGAACTCACTTATATCGCTGGAGAATAATTTCGGTGATGAGTGCGTGCATCATCGACATTGATTTTCGAGTTTCAGAGTGGGGGAGAAGCCACTCTAGTAGCTTTGCTATGCGAGTGATTGGGTGAAACAAATTTTGATTTCAAATTCCGAGGTATGATTTGATATTCGAAAGATATATGTATATATATTTGAAACGATTTGAAGTGAGCCCGGTGTTCAGTCCTCGAGTTTCAGATTTGATTTAACCCTATCTATTGAAATTGATTTACTGATTTGTTGTTGATTTCCAACTCTTGGATTGAAAATTTGATTTCTCCGACTATTTTGAATGTTCGAACACTTCCAAATCAAGTTTTAAATTCTCGAAGCCAAGTAATTTTGAAAAGTATAAATTATTTGATAAGGCATATGAGTTTAGTTTTGTATGTTTAAAGTATGAAGAGTAATATGATTTAAATAAGTTTGAAACTGTTTTTAAGTAAATGAATGGGACTATTTTGAATTATACTAATATGAAATTTAGTTTTGAAATGTTTTGAATAAAATTTAGTTTTCAGTAATTTCCAAAGGTAAATTGGATCTTTTAAAATATAAATAAATAGTTTAAAGGTTTTAAAAGGATGGTTTTAAACTTAGTAATCATTTTTGGGTAAAATTGATTTTGCAGGAAAATATTTGGTTTCAAAAATAGATTGGAATTTTAAACCCATTATTTATATGATGATGTTGGAAATGAATTTGTTGGACCTAAATTATATTGGTTTGGGACTAGGATTATTTAAAACCTATTACTTTGGAAATTTTGAAACTGAAAATATTTAATTTGGAAGAAATAATTTGGTGAAATCGTATATGATTTTGAAACTGAGCTGATATTGAAACGAATTGAAATTGAGAACCTTATTTTACCAAATACTTGATTTGGGAGTTGTTGTAGGATCGATTTCACCCTAGAGGGGGGCTGAATAGGGTGATGGTATAAATTATAAAATTAATTGCGGAAGCTTATAAAATAATTTCAACACAGATCACAGAACAATAGCAGCACAGATAATAGCAGAATAATAAATGCAGAAATAGAACGACACAGAATTTACCCAACTTCGGCAAAACCCTGCCTACGTGCTGCCCCCAAGGTTTCTACTAGAAATTAGATAGTCCCTCGCTTACACACGTAAACTCGCGACACCCGCTATCGACTAAATCTAACTCTACGCTCAAAACCCTACCACAACTCAGCCACTGAGTTGCGAATTCTCAAGCTACGCCACGTAGCTTGTCCCCTAGTCACACGACTAGTAAATACAACCCTTTAAAAGAGAATTTAAATTTAAAAAACAGATTTTAAAACAATTTAAACTAAAAACCCTAATTTATAAAAGGTTAGCCCAAACTTCTTTCCATAATTAGCCGGCCCAAATAATCACGAGAGAAAAACATGCGCCGTCCCTTTTCTTCTTTTATTTCATTGCGCTACTTTGTTGTGAAAATAATGGCCTCCTTCGATCTTATTCCTCTTTGCTCTTAAATTAGGGCTTTTCTGAAATTGAAGCGCCGATCTGTCAAAATGATTTTAGAAGCTTCGATTCCTTTCTTCGTTCGATTATATTGTTCGCAGCTACCTCAATTTGGTCGAGTTAATTGTCAAAAATGGTATGCAATTTTTCCTTTTTTGATGTTGATTTTTGCTCGACCTTTGATTCGAGTAATTGATATTGTTCTCTGTTGCTTGAACTCGAATCTTACCATTGCCGATGATGATTTGTGGGTTTTTATAGCAGTCGAATACCTAAATTTTCGTCATATATTTTTTACTTGAATTTGTCAACTGATATTGCTCGGGCCATATGATTTTGATTGAATGTTTGAGATTGATTCTGACTTCTTCAATTCGTGGTTTCTTGACATTCACAGGCATTGACTCATTTCGTGGTCACCACGATTTTGACTTTATTCAGAAACACGGCTTTGAATTTTTTATGTGGTTACCACGGTGTTGAATTCATTTGACTTAGGCCATTTTTAATTTCGTGAATCATATCCACGGCTTCAACTTCTCACTGTAACTTGACTGTGGTTTTTGTTGACTTTGGTTACACCAATCATTATCTTATTATCCATGGCTTCAGTATTTGCATTGTTCATCTCTGTTTTTGCTGTAGTCATTTGGGTCTGCACATTCACCTGTTGTTGTTGTTCGACCTGATGCTGCACTGTTTACTGTATATAATGTTTCTGGTCAAACTTTGTATTACCTGTTCATTTGAGTCTGCTTCACCACTGAGCCTCAATGTAGTTGTGGTTGCTTCTGTGCATTTGCCCGAGCCACTTGCATACTCGGTCGTGCTGTCCACTTGAGTTTGAGCATTTGCTGTCATGTGTATTGGGTATTTGTTTTACTGCATTGTTTCATGTGTGCTCAATATCACTAGATATTGTTGCTTCACCACTGAGTGTTGTTAACTTTGTGTTTGTTGATTTAGTGGTCCACTTGCTTGGCCATTTTGTACTTCTGGTCTTTGTTTGTTTAATGGTTGTTTCTGTGTATGTAGAGGTTGAACCTGAGCATTACTATTGTTTGCATTGCATCACCACTGTATCATGCTTGGCTTTGTGGTCTGGTTTCACTTGGGCTTGTATTTGTCTCTGACCTGATGGCTTTGGCTTTCATTGTCCACACATGTACATGCTTTACTGTAGCTTGTTGTTTGTGTACTTGAGTCAGTGCTGCGTCTTTTACTTGGTCTGGTTTGATTGCTTTTGAATTATAGCCTCGAGCTTGCTTTTGATGCATTTTGTTGCGGCCTGTCATTTGTTTGCTGTTATGTTGGTGGCATTGTGCCTTAGCCTTTCTTGTGCATTGCCCCATACATATTGTCACTGTTTGATATAGTTTGGATTTGGGCTTTGACTTATGTCACTGATTTTTGGTCGAGACTTGTTTTGGTTGTCGAGACCGTTTTTCCATACTTGCACATTTTTAAGTGCACATGTGTTGAATCCAGTTTTAAAACTCGGGTTTGACCTTGTGCTGATGTCGAGACTTTATTTATATTGCACCTAAGTTGAACCCGTCTTTTTATTTTGGGTTTGACCTTGTGCTCACCTGTCCCTGTAACATTATCAAGTGTATATCGGTGTGCACGGCCTTGTGGCATGTACAGTGATACACTGTGCATGTCACATTGTTCGTGTGTGATGAATTGAAATGTAAATCATGACGAACAACCCAAATAACTAAGGCAAATAATATTTTCAAAAACCATATTTTATTTTATATTGCAAAAATATTTCTTTTCCAATTTTACCGCGTTAGTGAATATTTTTGCAGATTGCTCAAATGCTGGATTCTAACTGGAATAAAGTTGAAGATAAAATACGAATTGAGTGAATGAGTGATGTGTAGTGAGGTTAAATGTAAATATGAAATTGTGATGTATTTGCAATCAAAATTGTATATGTATAGTGAGAGCTTGAATTTGTACTACTCCAAATTGTAATAAATATTTGTTTGAATAAAATTTCTGTTTGAATTCCAATTTTGTGTTATTTAATTTTATTCAGCAAATATTCATTTAATCTATGAAAAATAAAATAGTACGTTAACAAATACACATAAACGGATGTATATATGTTTATTATCATCAAACAAAAAAATCATATAAGCGCATATTCAACAATCTCACCCTTTTGATGATAACAAACATATATTTAAGATTTTGAATATATTAAATGTATTTGATCATTGATATGCTCTAATTGCTCCCCCTATTTAAATGCTTCCTCTCTACACAAAGCTCCCCCTACATATATGCATACAAATAAAAATATGCGAATGAGCCTAGATGCAAATAGAAAATTATTTGACTTTTGCTTGATTTTATTTGACAAAATCTTAACTTTTCTCTCCCCTTTTTGTTACCAGCAAAAGAATAATAGTGTTAGAGAAAATAGAGATAAGGTGATCGATATTAATTCAACATTAAAACTCAATTGAATATAAATATTAAATTTCAATAAAAAAATCAAACAAAAATCATAAATTTTGTTAGGCGCATATTCCACTTTTAGAATGATGGGAATTATGTCATCATATAAAACCATACAGTTGTGTCTATTTGTGGTATATTTATATCAGGAATTTGAATATCTACTAACCATGCATAACCGTTAGGACTTTTAAATGAGATTAGTAGTATTCCAATTTTATTTTAAAAAAAATGAATTCAAGTATCTTCTAACCACGCATAACCGTGAGGACTTTTAAATGGGATTAGAATCAACTTGTTTATTTTAAAAATCAACTTTTGATATGCGTTCCATACATGCATAACCGTGAGGACTTTTAAATGAGCATGGAAGCATATAACAAATTCCAAGTAATTCACCCATGCATAACCGTGAGGACTTTTAAATGAGAGTGAATACTTTGGTATTTATTTATTTATTATTTTCTTTTACTATATAAATTTTTTCTATTATTTAAAAATGTAAGAATGAAAAACGAACGATTCCTGTTTAAAGTACCACTTATCGACAAACTATATAGAATTTTGATGAGTGATGCTCGTTAGAAATATGATAGATATAGAGATGGTCATGGAATTTTTACCAACAAAAAGTTTTATAACTCTTGTTTAAGTTTCTAAAGAAATTTTCTAATTATACTTTCTCGAGTTACAATATATGATCAATATCAACGCTCATCACTTTTTCAATCACTATTTATCTTTTCAGAAAATTATTAGGGAGTCAGATTAGTCAAAATAGTCATTTAAAATCAAATTCAAAAATAATTATGAAGTCAATTTTTCAAAATGACTAATCTGAAAATATGGTTAAAAATGATTTTCTTGAGGGGGTTTTTATAAGAAAATTTTCTACTATTTGAAAATAATTTGAAATGAAAAATATGCAGATATTTTCTTTGAAAAACGATGCAGTTACTAAATGTCTCAAAAATCACGTTCAACTAGTAATTTTTCTATCAACTAGATTACCAGTGTAATCTGCATCTGAATTTCTTTTTCACTCAAAATCATCATTAATTGAATTTGATTGACCAAACCATGAAGGGTGCACCAAAAAAATTTCAAACTCAGTTTTAGCAGCAATTTAGATGACATTCTCTTGAATTTGAAATGAAACCGTGTAAACAATCAATAACCGTGAATATAGAGTTAGCCGTATTATAACCAAATGTATTATCCAACAAAACACTATTTTTTAATCCAAATTTATATATATGAAGTAATTCAAAGAATCTAGAGAATTTTATAGTGTTTTTGGCGTAAGAATATCATTGGCCAACTATGCTGAATAAGTCAGAGTCAAAATCATCATCTTTTCATCATTTCAATATTGGCTGATTTAATTCAGAATATGGTGCAGATTATCACATTTAATATATCGTACAAATAAATATACCTTTACCTGTTTTACCTTTACGATATTTTTCATTGTTGTCCGTTGTGATTCTGTCACCTTTATACTAGGCTAAGGAACTTTGCTTTGTCGCCCGTTGTGTTTCTGGAACAGTCAAAAATCCAGAGAACACTGTTGTTGTTCCTTAGCCTGCCACCACACCTACACGTTGAAAGATTTTTGTGACCTATTTGTTTTTATAGGTCCATGATTGTTAGTGGCAGAATATTTTGAAAAACAATTTTGTAAAGACCCAAAACTATTTATAATTGTTCCCTTCGGCACCCAAATTTGTTTAACTTTGAGAGATTTTATATTTGTGCCTTTTGGAACCCAAATCGGTATAGTTTTCACATGTTTGGGTCTATACCAACAATTATTGTGATCGTGTCCAAATTTTCTACAAATTGTGCATATTAAATTTTCTCGATTAATCTCATTTCTAACATTTTTAGATTGATTATATCCAAGTCCTTGTCTAACCGTATTAACAGTTTGTTTCCCTAATAGCATATTCAACGATTTTCCACTTTTTGAAAATTTATCTAAAGTCGTTGACAATTGTTGGACTTGTGTTTTAAGAGATTCATTTTCGTTCAATAATTGTGTGCACTTTTTAATAGAATTCTCTCTTCTAGTATTTTCATTCTCTTTTAAAATCAGAATTTCATTTTCAAGCGATTTCATTTTAATTTCTGATTTTTTAATTTCTTCTTTAAATTTTGGACACTTATCACACTTAGGGATCCTACTTTGATAGGTTTTAACTAATTGGTCGAGTTGTTCATTTAATTCTATCAAAGAAATTTTTTGTGATTCAAGTTTAGCGTATTTCTCCCTAAGTCGTTCAAAACGGCCATTTACTTCGTGGAAATAAATAAGTAATTCAGAGTGAGTAAGTTTTGATACCTCGCTTGGCTCGTCATCGTCCCTATCAGTTATGTTTCCATGAAGGCACATGTCTGCTTTCTCACTCTTACTGCTAGAACTTTGATTATCTTCATCACTTGTATTCCACGTGGCTGTAGCATTTCTCCGTTTTGATTTCTTTTCAAAATCGCGTTGAAATCGGGGACAATTGGGCTTGATGTGTCCGGGTTGGTTGCAATTATGACAGATGATCTCCTGTTCTTCTGAGTAGTCTAGTGCTTTACCTATTCTGCTTTTCAATTTCTGATTTCGAGCTGGATTTCCGTATTTGCGATTCCACCTTTTGAATTTCTTTATTAGTAGTGCCAGCTCTGCTGCTCCATCATCATCATCGTTATCATCATCACTTTCGGTTATTCCTTTGAGCGCTATTGATTTCTTTCGAGTATCTCCTCCTTCACGCTCTTCCTTGAATTTCATTTCTTGCTCATAACTGGTCAGATTTCCGACGAGTTCTTCAACTTTCATTTGTTTTAAGTCTTTTGATTCTTGAATGGCAGTCACTTTTGCTTCAAATTTTCGTGGAAGGATTCTAAAGATTTTTCGGACTATCTCCAACTCTGTGTATGATTTTCCAAGAGCTTTTGATTTGTAAACGATATTGGAAAGTCGTCCATGCATCTCTTTGACATTTTCTTCCTTCGCCATTGTGAAGTTCTCGTATTCGCTGCTTAGCATGGCAAGGCGAGATTCTTTGACTTGAGATGTTCCTTCGTGAGTCACTTCTAGTGTGTGCCATATTTCCTGCGTAGTTAGACAATGTGAGACACGATTAAATTCAAATTGATCCTATGAACAGATAATAGAATTCATAGCTTTAGCATTAGTATTTTGTAATTTATTTTCTAGTTCTGTCCATTGTTCCTTTGATTTATCTACTTCCTGATTATCTACAGTTATAGTCAGTGTTCTATAACCTGTCTCAACAATATTCCAAGCGTCAATGGTTTTCAGAAAGATTTCCATCCTATTTTTCCAATAAGCATATTCACCATTGAACGTTGGTGGTCTAAC
Organism: Allium cepa; assembly: GCA_030765085.1. Classification (NCBI taxonomy): domain Eukaryota; kingdom Viridiplantae; phylum Streptophyta; class Magnoliopsida; order Asparagales; family Amaryllidaceae; genus Allium; species Allium cepa. Next base: position 976,578,978 of record CM060935.1, read on the forward strand.
TATGGATTGACCCTCAGCACAAGCAGTATTAAAAGAAGCCATTTTTAAATTCAAATTTTTAAAACAAAAATTGATTTTTGAAACACGAATTTTTAAAAACAAAAATTGACTTCTATTCCTAGCTCTGATACCACTTGTACGATCGATTTCACCCTAGAGGGGGGGTGAATAGGGTGATGGTATAAATTATAAAATTAATTGCGTAAGCTTATAAAATAATTTCAACACAGATCACAGAACAATAGCAGCACAGATTAATAGCAGAATAATAAATGCAGAAATAGAACGACACAGAATTTACCCAGCTTCGGCAAAACCCTGCCTACGTGCTGCCCCCAAGATTTCTACTAGAAATTAGATAGTCCCTCGCTTACACACGTAAACTCGCGACACCCGCTATCGACTAAATCTAACTCTACGCTCAAAACCCTACCACAACTCAGCCACTGAGTTGCGAATTCTCAAGCTACGCCACGTAGCGTGTCCCCTAGTCACACGACTAGTAAACACAACCCTTTAAAAGAGAATTTAAATTAAAAAAATAGATTTTAAAACAATTTAAACTAAAAAACCCTAATTTATAAAAGGTTAGCCCAAACTTCTTTCTATAATTAGCCGGCCCAAATAATCACTAGAGAAAAACATGCGCCGTCCTTTTTCTTTTTTTATTTCATTGCGCTACTTTGCTGTGAAAATAATGGCCTCCTTCGATCTTATTCCTCTTTGCTTTTAAATTAGGGCTTTTCTGAAATTGAAGCGCCGCTCTGTCAAAATGATTTCAGAAGCTACGATTCCTTTCTTCGTTTGATTATATTGTTCGCAGCTACCTCAATTTGGTCGAGTTAATTGTCAAAAATGGTATGCAATTTTTCCTTTTTCGATGTTGATTTTTGCTCGACCTTTGATTCGAGTTATTGATATTGTTCTCTGTTGCTTGAACTCGAATCTTACCATTGCCGATGATGATTTGTGGGTTTTTATAGCAGTAGAATACCTAAATTTTCGTCATATATTTTTGACTTGAATTTGTCAACTGATATTGCTCGGCCATATGATTTTGATTGAATGTTTGAGATTGATTCTGACTTCTTCAATTCGTGGTTGCTTGACATTCACGACATTGACCCATTTCGTGGTCACCACGATTTTGACTTTGTTCAGAAACACTGCTTTGAATTTGTTACGTGGTTACCACGGTGTTGAATTCATTTGACTTAGACCATTTTTGATTTCGTGAATCATATCCACGGCTTCAACTTCTCACTGTTCATTATCTTGTTATCTTGTTATCCATGGCTTCAATATTTACATAGTTCATCTCTGTTTTTGCTGTAGTCATTTGGGTCTGCACATTCACCTGTTGTTGTTGTTCGACCTGATGCTGCACTGTTTACTGTATATAATGTTTCTGGTCAAACTTTGTACTACCTGTTCATTTGAGTCTGCTTCACCACTGAGCCTCAATGTAGTTGTGGTCGCTTCTGTGCATTTGCCTGAGTCACTTGCATACTCGATCGTGCTGTCCACTTGAGTTTGAGCATTTGCTGTCATGTGTATTGGGTATTTTGTTTTACTGCATTGTTTCATGTGTGCTCAATATCACTAGATATTGTTGCTTCACCACTGAGTGTTGTTAGCTTTGTGTTTGTTGATTTAGTGGTCCACTTGCTTGGCCATTTTGTACTTCTGGTCTTTGTTTGTTTAATGGTTGTTTCTGTGTATGTAGAGGTTGAACCTGAGCAATACTGTTGTTTGCATTGCATCACCACTGTATCATGCTTGGCTTTGTGGTCTGGTTTCACTTGGGCTTGTAGTTATCTTTGACCTGATGGCTTTGGCTTTCATTGTCCACACATGTACATGCTTTACTGCAGCTTGTTGTTTGTGTACTTGAGTCAGTGCTGTGTCTTTTACTTGGTCTGGTTTGATTGCTTTTGAATTATAGCCTCGAGCTTGCTTTTGATGCATTTTGTTGCGGCCTGTCATTTGTTTGCTGTTATGTTGGTGGCATTGTGCCTTAGCCTTGCTTGGGCATTGCCCCATACATATTGTCACTGTTTGATATAGTTTGGATTCGGGCTCTGACTTATATCACTGATTTTTGGTCGAGACTTGTTTTAGTTGTCGAGACCGTTTTTCCATACTTGCACATTTTTAAGTGCACCTGTGTTGAATCTAGTTTTAAAACTAGGGTTTGACCTTGTGCTGATGTCGAGACTTTATTTATATTGCACCTGAGTTGAACCCGTCTTTTTATTTTGGGTTTGACCTTGTGCTCACCTATCCCTGTAACATTATCAAGTGTATATCGGTATGCACGGCCTTGTGTCATATACAGTGATACACTGTGCATGTCACATTGTTCGTGTGTGATGAATTGAAATGTAAATTATGACGAACAAGCCAAATAACTGAGGCAAATAATATTTTCAAAAACCATATTTTATTTTATATTGCAAAAATATTTCTTTTTCAATTTTTGCTGCGTTAGTGAATATTTTTGCAGATTGCTCAGATGCGGGATTCTAACTGGAATGAAGTTGAAGATAAAATACGAATTGAGTGAATGAGTGATGTGTAGTGAGGTTAAATGTAAATATGAAATTGTGATGTATTTGCAATCAAAATTGTATATGTATAGTGAGAGCTTGAATTTGTACTATTCAAAATTGTAATAAATATTTGTTTGAATAAAATTTCTGTTTGAATTCCAATTCTATGTTATTTAATTTTATTCAGAAATATTTATTTAATCTATGAAAAATAAAATAGTACATTAACAAATACATTTAAACGAATGTATATATGTTTATTATCATCAAACAAAAAATCATATAAGCGCATATTCAACATCGGACTTATATAAAATTGATTGTATGAGTATGAAGTTGACTTGTAAACTATTGTTTTGGAAAGCATTCGATTTGAAAATGAAATCTTATATAATGGACTTTATATAAGTATGATATTTGAAAGTGTTTTGAAAAGGTACTATATGATACATATTTTTGAAGTAAAGATATGGAAAGTGCCTTCTGCTTGATATCCGCTTTGTGGGCACATTGTGGACTTATTCTATCGATATTATTCTATCTGATTTTGGTTTTACAGATGTAATACTTGAGTGTGCTACCACGGCATAAGCCATGGTCGTTTTTTTGGATAGCGTAATCCGCAAAGCAGAGATTGCTTAAAGGGTACAGATGTTTCCTGTGGGATCCAGGCGTAGCCATTGTTATGTCTCCTACGGTCTACCGGTTTTGTTGTCGTGGCATAATCCGCAAGGTAGAGATTGCTTAAAGTGTACGGATGTTTCCTGGGGAATCCAGGCGTAACCATTGTTATGTATCCTACGGTCCACAGTTTTGGTTATCATGGCGTAATTCGCATGGCAGTGATTGCTTAAAGGTACGGATGTTTCCTGGGGGTTCCAGGCGTAACCATTGTGTATCTACGATCCAGGTGATTTGTTTGGATTGTACTTTCCATATCGGTTTTGAAGGTTTTTTTAAAGTATTTTCATTAATGTTGAAACAGGTCTACTAAGTACTAGAAGAATTATAGCTTTTCGCCTGATCAACGGATGGCCAGACTCTGCAAGAACGAGGATAAACTTGGTGAAACATCGAGTTGTAAAAGTATTTTCGAAAGAAAATTGGTTTTGATATAAAAGTATTTTATTATAAAGGTATTTTATTATGAAAATATTTCCAATGAATAGATTTTGTATTAATATTCAGAATTGAAATTCTTATGGTTTGAATTAGCTATTCGTGCCCGGTACTATTCTTTTGAATCTACCTTATCGGCTCAGCTTTATTTACTCACCTAAATTCTGTTTTTGGAATCTACCTTCTTTTCCTTGTTGAATATATCCTTTTAAAATATAGTTTATTTATATACTACATGGTTTAACAATAAATTATAAATAATTGATCTTATGAAAATAAGTGAATGGATTTAATAAAAATGGATTCAACCAAATTTATTGAATATTAATTAATTCAAATTGAAATTTTATAGTTTTAAATTAACTGTTTATCCTTGTCTTTTAATCTATTTTTTCTATCTGGTTGTTTCCTTTCTCTTACCTCCTTCCTTTTCGGGAATGAAAAGTTTTAAGTGGGGGAGAGTGTAATGACCCATAAATTTTAAACGGTTTTAGTAACATATTTAATTGAATTTTAGTGAAATCTTAAATAATAATATTTTGGAATAAAATTTTTATATTTGGAATACGTCTAATTTAAACATAATAGATAGTAAATTTTCATCAGAGATTATGAAAGTAAATTTTATTGTGTAATTTTATTTCAATTCAATTGGGTTAAAATTTGATGGTTATAAAATATTTTCCAAACTTAAATATTTTTACATAGAAAATTTGTAAATCATCTTCTGAGCAAGACATCATATTTTGTTTCCAAAAATTTGGACTTCTATTGCTCTGTTTATCTTAATTCTGGAAAAATATCAGCATTTCTGGCACCGATTATCGACTTTTGATCGGACGATCATACCACCAATATCTGTGTGCCATTCTATTCGTCTCATCGTGATGATCTTAGAGGTATATTCGTTTATGTATTTTGAAGTCCGTTACATAGCGGAACATAGGAAAATGATACCGTATCGTTACCATCTTCAATGTCTATTCAAATTTCAAACGGCTGTAGGCATTTATTATCAGCTGTTACTTTTCCATCATTTCGTGATGGTGTGCTGCTTTCTTTTGCATCAGTTTGGAAATATATAATTTTTATATTACTTACGTTTTACATTCATTATTTGGAATGGCTCATTCTAGCCTCTATAATTTCATCTTTGTATTCTTCTTCCTCCCCTCTTTTATTTTTTCTGCTTTGAGAATTTCAGTTCACATAGGCTTGCTCATTAAAAAATTTCCTACCTGCTCCTATTTTGCTCGCAATCCCTATGTCCTCTCCCTCTTTCTCCCCTTCCCGACCACATCAGCAACAATTCCACTTCGCCTTATCTCCGCCTCATCCTCCAATCGGCAACCGACTTGCGCCACTGCCCTTTGCTCCATAGCCGAACACCCCTACCGACCACCCCTGTTCACACAGCAGTCCGCCTACAACCAACCAAAAGCAAGAACAGCCCCCTCTTCCCATGTCCTTTAGGCAACCGACCATGGCCACTCATAGCCGAGATCCACCACGTACACAGCATCTCGAAGCTCCTCCTTTTAAAGCAACCCATGACCTTCCCCCTGGCCAGCGGACTCCACAACAACGGCTGAGCCCATACCGCGTGTAGCCCCCTCTCGCTCACGTAAGATCCGCATCTTCCCTGACGTACTCTACTCCTCGGCCATGTCGCGTGCGTAGCCACCATCTCCCCTCTGCCTCACTCCTCCCCACTGCGTCTAACCCGTCCGCATCCTTGGTCATGGCCTCCGCCCTGACGGCCTTCCTCCTCTTCTTTTCTTGTATATCTGGTAAGCATTGTAGTCAGTAGTTTATATATAAATATATTTCCAGCAATTCACAATTTACATTAGTTATAATATATGTTGAATTTTATAGATCCTCGTATACGTATTGATATGCGTTCACTTAAATATTATTATATGTATATCGTTTATATTTGTATAAAGGTGTATTGATAGTTTGATGCGTGTTGTATATGTTATATTAAGTTTTATAAGTTATAAAAATTTTATAATCTGTTATACTAAATGTTTTATAATCTATTTGACTTTGTTTAACTATATATATTAAGCTTTGGATTTTTTTTATAAGCAGATGTTTTACAATATGTGCTTTATACAATTTTGTGTATATATATATATATTGAATTATACTTACTTTGTATATATATAGTATTAGGTTTTATTATATTAAAGATATATTCTATTATAACTTGCAGAGACATATAAGGTTCTATTATAACTTGCAGAGACATATAAGGTCTATATTTGAGTTAGTTGAGTGAAGTTACAATATATAAATAATAATACATATGTTCAGACTTTAAGTAATATATATAAACTGAACAATTTTTAATGTGATTTAAAATCGTATATATTTACTTGATAGTTATATAAGATAAATTTATATGAACTTTTTGTTTATAATGTCTACTAGCACATTTAGTATTTTATGTACAGAGATACGTGAAGTTTGTACAAAGGATTTATATTTGTTGGGTCTTTTATATAATAAGTTTTATATATTTATATATATTATATAATTAGTGTTGCAGATGGGTTGATTAGTTGTCTGCATGGGTTTATTTATATATGTGGTTTATACGTATATTATCTACATTCGTTTATTTCTAAAGTTTATATATATTATAGTAAATGGTTATAAAGTATATTTATTTTACGAAGTTATATGGATGTTTTCTATACGTATGTTATAAAGAAAGTGGTCTTGTAATAGTATATATAGAGAATTGTTTTAAAAGTCATTTATTGAGCTTAAATTTTATACAGATTTATAATAAGTTGGTGTTTCAAATTTTATATTGATTTCAGAGTAATATATAATGTATGTGCTTTGTTCAGTCTATATCAAGCCAATTTGATTTTTCTCATCAATTCCTATTTATCAGCTTTGTTCGTCAAATCATATCCTTCTAGCTTTGATTTGGAATTCGTGCTTGGATCCATAGCTCAATTCATTGTATATCCTCTTTAGCCTCAAAAGGAGAGCAATCACTCACGATTAACGTTCTTGTATTTATTAAATTTGATTGTAATTGAAACGACAATTGGAATATACTACTGATAGTTATTTATTATTATATATATGCTATTATCTGTATCTGCTCACCTGTGGGATATGACACCATATCCTGTTGTTGTATTTTATTTAATTTCTGATGATATATGCCTATTATATTATTATCATATCCATTATCACTCTACAAGTTCCCTGTTAGTATAGAATTCAGTATGGGTTGAAATGATATATACCCGAACGAACTTTAGAATATGAGAAAATAGTTATGGGTTGAAGTGATAGACCCAAACTATTTTCATTTGAATTGAAATTGGGATCACAGGTCGAAACGATATCTGCCCATATGTATTTAAATCACGGATTGAAATGATAAATATCCATATCACTTGACCATAAGATAGAATTCTATATGCAGACATCATTAGTTTATATATCTATAAATATTCTGATAATGAATTCTACAGTTTTGAAAGGAAATATATGGGTTTATTAAATATTGATTTAAAAATATTATATAAAGGTTTTTTTATATGTAGATTTAATAATAATATATATTAATTAAGATTGATTTAACTAATATGAAATATGTTTAAGTGCTTAGTAAAATTCGTATTTCAAAAATAGATTTTTTGTAAGAGTTTTATAAGCTAAGGTGGGAAGATATATTTGAGATTTATTTGGAATTGTATTAAATTAAGAATTTTATTTAATTAAATCAATTTGAAACTTACTGAACTTGGGAATTTATGATATTTTTTATAACTTGATATTTGATTTAAGTAATTTAATGAATACTTCACGTTTAAAGAAATTTAACGAAACATATATAGAAAAATGAAATGTAAGGTCATATAAATAATATCCATTTTATTAAGTGAATATTTCAAAACTAAATAATAATGAGGTTAAATCTAGACATATATAAACTATTAAATTTAGCTTTGAAATTGTTGAATATTAAAGCTTTGAAATATATTGGAATATAAATGGTTTATTTTGTGATTCAGATCTATATTTGAAATCGATATAATTTGAAATTGTCTATCTAGAAACTGAATTGAATTGAAATTTTAAATTGAGATTGAATTTAATCTGAATGGAAAGTCGGGTTGATTTTGAAGCGATTTGTGAAGCTTGAGGAAATTTCGAATAATTTACTTTAAAAATTATTTGATATATATATATACACTATTTTCGAAAATAGATATTTTTGAAATGAAAATGGTATTTTGGTTTTGAAGTGGAAATTAATTTGAAATGACCACGGCGTTATAGTGTATATTTTCTATATTTTTGATAGTTCCTCGGATCCTTAGAGGATGGTTATCCTAAGCATCCTCTAAGTTACTTGTATTCCAGTTGATATTTCACTTGAGTTGGATTTATGAATATAAGAATGTTAATCTTGACTCGAGTGTTTTGTGTTTTGCTTTACGCTCGGGTCAGACTGAGTGATACAATATTTGAGACTCATCTTGGAGTTTGGATCTTCGTTTGGAGATCCAACTATCAATTTCAGCTTTCAGCTTTCCCAGTTGATATGTTCAGAGAGATCATCTTTATGTACTGGATACTTCAATGATTTGAGATATTCTGTTCTATTTTATTTCTAACTCTGATGTTTATATAGTAGCATCATGAACTACTATTTATCTGTTCCGCTGCATTAATATTATATACTCTGTGCTTGTGATTCTGTGACTGATTTAATTAATGTATCTGATGAGTTTGCCAAATTTGAAATTAACAATCTGATATTTTGAGCAATTCAAGTCCGACATGTGTGGATGCGAATGGTTGAAAATAGCAGGTTGTTACACCTTAACGCTATTTTAATAGTTTACTATACTATAGACATATTATAATAGCATATTGTACTACATAGTAGATAGTTTAACGGATCCTTAGGAGATGTGAATCTTGAACATCTCTTAAGTTACCGCACTCATGTTAGACACTGGATATGAGATGCTAAATCCTGTAAACATCTCTGACGTCATTCCACTCATATTTATTTCCGTTGATTTAACTGACATACGATATTTTAGTTCTGACTCGAGTGTTTTGTCTTTTCAATTCGCTCGGGTCAGCCTGAGCATTTCAGGATTTGAAGACCTTATTTCTGGAGGATGAAGACGAAGATTGTATTATTATTATTACTATTTACTATATTATTCCACTGCCTCCCGCTGTTCCGCTGCATTGTTATTTATTTATCTATGATATGTGTAACCCTGATACTGTGTTGTATAAGTATAATCAAATGTTTTTGTAAACAGCTTCATGAACTGTTATTTGATTGTTATATTTTGTCATTCTGCTGTGAGATTCTGTTTTGTTTTATTTCTTTCTCTTTTTCCTACTTACCCCAATAACAATATACCCTTTTGTATGGTCTGAGTTGGCACGTGTGTCTGCTTAAAACGTACAAAAAGACAGGATGTTACACAGACCTAATGACACTGGTTTCGTCGAAATCCGAGACTGTACCCCAGAAGGCTATTTTCACTCGTTAATTAAACCGAGTTGTTTTTCAAAATTAGCTAAATCATTTTTGAATCAATTTTAAAAGTTTGAATATCTTCATTCTTATTAGTAAAATTTAATAAGCCTTTAAAATAATTTATATCTGACTTAAAACTCAAGATTCCATTATTCAACCAATTTCAAATATTAAATTTAACAATTAAATTATCCAATAAATCACTATTTTCGAAATTCGAGTAGTTAAATCTATAAAATTAACTTTTCAATATTTAAAATTAATTAAACATTCCCATTTCAAATCATTAAAATTCCGGGTCGGTATAGACAATCTAGTTGCTTCTTCCTCAAAGCTGAAATGCCTCAGGCAGATTTGAATACTATATAAATAACGCACCAGGTCGGGGTGTGGCTTCGTAATCAGGCCCCTAAGATGGATGTTGGCTTGATATGACTTACTCCTCACCAAAATAATAGGAGTACACACTTATAGCTCTCAACCTGTGGCTCTCAACTCGTAGCAACTTACATGTGAACACTATATAAACTCATCCCCATAAAAGTGGTATCTAATCACAATGAATAAATATCAACTCATGTGTTTCATACCACATAGTATTACTTGCACATTTATATAATGCTTGTAAACTACACACACTTTGTACGATTATATTCTATGAAATAGTTCTAAAGTGTAATCAAAAAAATATTACCGATCGTTGTAACGTCCCGCCTTTTCGCACAATTTAAACAGACACACGTGCCAATTCAAACCATACATAAGGGCGGATTGTTATGGGATAAATAAGAAGAGAAAGAATAGAATCTCACAGCGGAAGGATAAAATATAATAATCAAATATACAGTTCATAAATCTGTTTACAAAAACCTTTGATTTATTTATACAATACATATCAGAGTACACATACCATATAACAATGCAGCGGAACAATATGAGTGTAGTGAAACCATATTATCTATAGTAATAATAATGAAATCTTCGTCTTCTTCCTCCGGAAATAAAATCTTCAATCCTGAAACGCTCGGACTGACCCGAGCGAATTTGGAAAGACAAAACACTCGAGTCAGAACTAAAAGATCTTATGTGAGTTACATTAACAGAAATAAATATGAGTGCAGTAACTCAAAAGATGCTCGGGATTTACATCTCCTGAGGATCCGTTAAACTATTTACTATGTAGAATATTGCGCTATTATAATAGTGTCTAATTGTAAAATAAACTTACTTTTAAATAGCGTTAAGGCTTTACATTTTCCACCTTAACACATTGATATATTCCCATAGTCTATATAGAACCGTAATCTTCCCCGTACTGGGCGTCGTCAGAGGGCACTCCATAGGTATGGCACAAAACAAAATCGTATAAGGAGCGCTAGGGTAGGTGACATGGCACAACTAGGCAATGCCAGGGTAGATATACCAATTACGCTTCCCGACCGATGGAAACGCGCAGCGCGCAGCTGCCGCCCACCTCGAACAAACTCCTCACATCAAAGAAATCAAAAGTGATGGTGGCCACAGAAAAATCCAAAGTCAGACTATAGTATCGAAGGGAAGTGTCCGATCAGAGGTGCTACCTCATTAACCCGTCAATCGCTCCTGTTTTAGCCACCTTATGCCAACTCATGGGAGTTGGGTCCACGTATTTACCTTACAGGAAACGCCGCCACCAACCTACTTCATTCTGGAACCTCCACCGCGTACACGGTTAGTCAAAGTGGTTTTCGGTATTGACAGAGAGTATGTCCATATCCGATCCCGGTCTCTTTGCCAACCAATCGTTATTACGGTCATTTAAAATAATTATACTTTAAAACCAGAATAAAATATCCATTTCAAAACCATATAAATATGATATCATTTCCTTTTAAAACCCGAATTAATACGATATCATTTTATTCCAATATATATACTTTCCAAAATCATAGGGTTTTCAAAGTAAATATTTAGAGGTCAAAACTCTTGAAAATAAAATTTCAAATTATACTACCTTGAAAATCATAACTTTGAAACAAGTTTCCATCTCTTAAATGGTCAAATATTAGATTACTTTTATAAAACAGAATAGCTTCTTTACATTTCACAAATGAATTCCAAATATCGATTTAAACTTCCAAATACCATTTTAATTCTTATGTTTCAAAGCTTTAAATATTTCACCATTTCAAAAACAACTCATTTGACAAACCCATATATATCAAATTCAATTACTTATTATTTAGACTTGAAATGTTTACTTAATGAATTCAATATAATCTAAGTAAAACCTTTATCTTCACATAACTAGATATTCTTTCAATTTATTATATATTCATTTAAATCAACCTAATATTCATTTAAATCACTTTACACAAAAATCAAGTTATAAAAATCATATCCTTTAAAAATTCTAGTTTTTATTAAATTTCAATTTAACTTAATATTCATCTTCCAAATATATTCTCATTTAAGTCATAAAACTCCAGAAATTAAATTTTAAATAAATGTTTAATCTTATTTGATCTTAAAATCAAACTTTATTTAAACTTCAAATCAAATTTATACAAAGCTTAAAAACCGAAAATTTACTATATATATATAATAGCCTTTATCAATAACCAAATCAATATCTCATAAACCATATATATATATATATATATATATATATATATATATATAACTTTTCAAAACCATAGAAAAACATTTCAAAAATAATTTTATATATATACCGCGGTGCCTGTATAAAATTTTCTACCCTATGGTCAAGTGATACGGATGTTTATCATTTCAATCCGCAATTTAAAATGAAAAAAAATGCGGTTATATATCATTTCAAACCGCAATCCCGAATGAATGAAATGCATAGCAACTTGCAATTAATAAAATTAATCATCCATTCATCCATCAAATCGTACATCCATTTATCACAGTCATCATCCAATTTCAAACAATCATCAATACATAATAGGTGATAAATAATGGTATCAATTATCAGTTTATACTCAAACTAAATTTAATAACTGTTAATTGGCAGTTTATATGCAAAAATAAACGTAAATTTAACTGGCAGTTAATATGAAATAAAAATTTAACATAACTATGACTGGCAGTTAATATGAAATTAAATAAATTCTAACTGTCAAATTTATGCAATAAATAAAATTAATTAACAGTTACATTAAATGAATGCGATTTATCAGAGATAATGAATAAAACATGCCAAAAAGTCATAAATAAATTTCTACTCATATCTAAAATTAATTTAACAAACCCAAGAAATTTTAGAAATTGTGAGCGGGTTAAAACACTCACCTTTTGAATTTAAATCGAATTTAAATTCAGTTTAAACTCAAAAATTCGACGGTCTCCGAATTGGTCCAAACTAGCGTCAACGGATCTGGAATTTAATTACGATCCTAACAAAAAAAATCTAGCGTGAATCGGACTACGTATGAGAAAGTTATTCGAAAATTTCGATTGAAACAAAAATTAAATAAAACAAAATAAACAAATATACCCCATCACCATGCCACGTCACAGGCCACGTCCTTCTTCTCAAATTCGAGCACGCTACAGCACCAATCAAAAAAAAATGGACAGTGCCAACAGATTACGCTCTTCGAGAATTATGACACATAATTTTTCTGGAATTTTTAGAGGAGTTCGAAATATTTTTTTTATTTTTTTTATTTTTTATTTATATTTTTGATTGTAATTGGATCTAGAAATTTTGCTGCCATTGGAAGAGAAGAAGTTGAAGAAAAGAACACACAGAGAGAAATGAAGATAGATGGAGGCTAGGGTTTACACAGCCTATAAATAGACAAAGTGAAATAGGATAGGTAGGCACGAATCATAAACGCGCAAAACGGTTGTTGGCCCACCAGAATATTTTATATTAATTGGATACGTTACGGATTAGTAAATAAATTAATTTCTTCCTCAGACATTTACATTGAATTTTAAACGTATTTACAAATGTAAATTTAGATGCTTCATTTATAAGTTTCAATAAAAATTCACAATTTCATTAAATTCCAAATTCATAGATAAGTTTCCATTTTCAACTAAATTTCTAAATTACCATAATAATTATCTTAGATTTTTATTCATTCTCAATAGATTTAACTATTGTAAATTGACTAAGTTTTCATACTATAAAAATCCACATTTCTATGTGTATATACATTTGAATTCCCTAATAAAATATTTTATTTATATTTCGCAATTACTTCCAATCCATTTTTTTTTTGGCATCGCACTGTTACTTAAATAAATAGCCTATACCAACACTAATTATCATTAATTTGAAAACGGGTTACCAAATTTTGGATTTTATTAATAATTATTATTTATTACTTCATTGTTTATTCAAATTTAGACAATTTAAGATGTTTCTTAAATGCTGAGTACATTATTAACTTTAGCGTAAAACTTCAATTTTATTTTATCTACAAATTATAAATTAACTTTGCAGAAATCCTTTAGTTGACCTTTCATTTATTTATCCTATCTATTGGTATCCCATAGATGGGAATTCCTAAAACATCTCTGAATTCCAACTTTAATTTCAATCACATAAAATGTTCTATTCAGTTTCCAATAAATTCAAATTATCATGTTCTAAATCCAAGTGAATCCATATATCCTGCCTTCCATTCTTTTAATCTAACTAATTATCATATTCTGAATAAAGTTTACGTTATTTCCACCTATAAGCTACAAATAACAACGAATGTTGCATTTGATTTAGATTCTAAATAAATTGATGGGTAATAATTAATAATTCTCACTATTGCCCGATTTATTCCCATTCATGCTTAAATTACCACCAAACAATCATTAAATTTACCTATCTTTTATTGATTCCATAAAATCTATTTGCCCTGAGTTAGTTACTGCATTTATCAAATTCCAATTTCGCAATCACCTTAAATACATAAATTGGTATTGCATTAACATTTAAATTTATTAGCTTATGTCAACACTATTAACATTAATTGCAATGTATTACCAATTTTAGTCACTACCCTAACTACTAACTCATATTAACCTACATTATTCCCAAGAATTTCATTGGTTTTTCTTATATTAAATTTATCAACCATATTAATTAAGGTTTTTTAAAAACAATTAATAAAATTCCCTTTAATATATACAACTTAGCAATCTATTAAGCATGGTATTATATTTCACGTAAATGTACATTTAATTACATTTATTACAATGTTATCCAAATAAATTGAATGATCTAAGTATATAACTCCTAATATCCACCCATCTTGCCTTAATCCCAAATAACATACAAATTAAACTACCCTTAATTTCAATTAACCCTATCATTACTTTTTATATTCCAAACAAATAAATTAATAATAGGTTAATTGAATCAGATTTACAATCCAACTTTAATTATTTGCAAATTTTGTCAGTTTGGACCACTTGGTAAATTCAGAATCCTTTAACAACTTCCTTCATTAATTTATTTTTGAATAATCCCAAAATTTTCAATATTAAAGTACAAATCCAATTTATCAAAAATTAAAACTTAAATTTCAAGGAATTTATTTATTTAGGTTTAGATCCCGTTATTCACTAAAATTGGTTGGTATTTATTTCATTCGCCTCTTTAATTGTACGTAAATTTCTCATAAATACACCTAAAATTTCATTTAATTCCAACTGCTTCCTAATTTCCATTTCTACGTCTTAACACACTCTATATTAAACTTCTAGACATTGTATTACTTATCATATTAATGTAACCTTTATTTAGTGTATTAACGTTTATTTCAATTCAAATTCTATCAACCAATTAAACATGTAACCTATTACTATTGCTTACAAATCAAAATATTGCACCCATTGTCATCTTCTGAATGGAATTAGTCTTTATTTCAAAACTTATCTAAATTTACATTGAGACCATATTTAATCCTCTTCGATAATATTAATCCTCAATTTATTAAATGGAATCAATATATCTTACATAACATGTTTTACGCATAAATTTTTAATTAATATTATTTCAACTTATTCTCCATATTCTCAATAATTACCTAACATAAATCTACGCTTATTTTATTCTACGTTCACACTTCCGTTACTCTCAAATCAATAAGTAACGTTCATATAAATAAATGTTATGTCAGTTTCCTATTTATTGCGATATTTTTATTTATTTATTACTGCATAACTTTACTTATTTTCTTCCCATCACTTTAAAATTAATCGTTAAAGTAACGCTTATCAATACGCATCAAATTATTTACCAAATTAAAAGGTTTTGATTTTTTTAACAAATTAATTGACAGATTAATTAGGCAATGTATACGAATTTTTATTATACCCATAAATTTACACTTAACTAATTAAATGCCTTACCTATATTCTCTATCTTCCCATTATATTCAGGTACAATACTTACACCAATTTTTATTGAAAAATTTATTCATATTACAAACAAAGGCTTAAATTACCATTGTTAAATTAGCGTTCAATATATATTTATCACCTTTTATTATTTCTACTAAATTTTTATTACAAAATTCTATTAAATAAATTAAATCGTCGAAATTTACGGGTCGTTACAATCGTCATGTATTATACAGTATTATAAGTCTGCTTCTTCAATATTCTCATCACAGAGAAAACATAATGAAACAAAGCATAAAATTCTTTTGGAAAAGAGATTCCATTTATATTAAATTATATTTATTCTTCCCAAAAGCTTTTATTCCAAATAATAGTCAAAATGTAATTTTCCTAATTTTTTAAATCTGAAAATAAGGATTTAAAGCCATAGAATATGTTCTAAAATGTCTTCCACGTATTCAGCAATAATAGAAAACTCTTTCACAGTCAAGAAATATTTATTAGAAACTATTCCACAATTTTCCAAAACTAAATAGGAACTATAAATGAAATTTTATAGCCCAAAAATCAATTTTTATTTATTTCTAAACCTAAAATAGGAATTTTCAAACCTTATAATTAATTTTAGATCCCTGTTCCATATTTAAAAATCATAGAAATCTCTTTTAAAATCAATTAATATTTATAGAAATCATCCCATAATTTTCTAAATATGATTTTATAAATTTATAAACCTCAAAATCATTTTCTGTTTACTTTAAATCACCAACTCTTTTAATAATTAATATTTAATGAAAATAAATCATTTTCCAAAAAATAATTTCATGTTCGGAATACGTCTAGTTGGTACTTTAAAATGCAATTATTATAAAGATTTTTTTCAATGCACGCAAGTAAGAAGCTTGGAGCTGCACACTACAATAACCTAGACCGGTCAACCGCCTAGGTCACCAATGATCAACCATTTGTGACTCAAGATCGACTATTCAGCCAAAAGTTGGAGCACTAAAGTAGTCCTCCTCATTCCTTTTCGGATGCACTTCAATTTCGATGCATCCTGTTACAAACTATTTACTACAATTAAACATTATCCAATTCACACGCGAACATGCCATATAGGTTTAGCTTTTATGACAAGACAAGGGTTTTTAAAGAATAGAATAAAGTACAAAGCAATTCTATACACTACAATTATTGCATCCAAACATTTAGACATAGATTACGAGTGAAGAACACTCACCTTGACAATTACAAACCAAACCAATACTTGATTCACAACTAGGTGTACTAACTTGTAATTATAATGACTAATAATTTGAATAACTATTTATTAACTATAAATTTGATTTAAATGAGTGAATTAAGAAAATTCAAAGATAAATGAATTTAGGTTTGAGATCTTTTCTACTGTGTTTAGAACACCTTTTAGGTGAAGAGTAATGTATAAATATTAGAAGTTTGGAGGTATAATTTGAAGATATGAAGTATATGAGCTTTGCAATATTTCGAGCTCCACATCATTGGCACAGGGTCCAAACTAGGCCAAACCATTATACGGGTTGCCTTCTCTTTTCTATTTTCATTTGCTAAACACCACTTTCTTCTTCATTTACTCTACCTCTTCCATCTCAAACCTTAACCACTTCATGGAAGCTCAAGTAAAATTCCTAAGTTCAAAAAAAATCATATATATTCAAACAAGAAGAAAAAAAAATCTTCTTAGACTTGAATTCAAAGAAGGTTTGGCTGAACTGAGATATGAAACGAGTCCCTAGAAAGTGGGTTCTAAGCTTAATATGAGTTTAAAAATGTCTTTAGGTGAGTGCAGATAATTCTCCTCACTTTTTAGCACTTATAAACCTTTCTATACGGGAATTGTGTGGTTGAACGAACATGTTAGAAAGTTGATCAGGCATGATTTAGGGTTGTATTAATTATAGGAACAAAACTGTATGATGGCATCGTTAGTTTTAATCCTAAACACGACATATGGATGAGTTAAGAAACCATTACATAGATTAAAGTACCTTAGACTATGGTTCTTTAGTTTATGGTGATATGCTGATAGTAGCATGCTTTCATGGTGTTACATTGCTTCGTCGAACATTAGTACGTTGTTACATTATTGAAAAATGAGGTCCTAGAATGAAATATAAAGCTAGTTGTTAGATTAGATGAATCGAGCAGCGAGATAAAAGGGGTATATTTCAAAATATTTCCTTTTTGATTCATTATGCAGTATATCTTTTATAGTGTTATTAAGAATAATCTCAATAACATTAAATCATATTTAATGTTTTATTAGATGAACTTGATTTGAATTTAATTTTAAATGTTATTGCTAATATAAATGACATTTATTTGAATGTGTTGTTTAATAACATAATTTCATTGTTTATTTTTATTGAAAATTATTCAAAGTGATGTATTTTCAATACACATACACACGCACATGACATTTATTTTTGTTTAAATATAATTTTAGTATATATATTAATACATATATATTAACAAATAATTTGTAATTTTTTCTTTTTATAATGAAATTTTCATATCATAATTAATACCCAATATATTATTTCATTATCAATATTAATTTTTTAGATATCTCATTTACATATTATTATATCAATGTTTAATTTACAATGTCATATAAAGGTATATCTTATATGATCAAGTCATATTAAAATATCAAATAATTTAATACAAACCAAATGGTGAAAACTGCACATAAAATAGAGCTTATTTTCATTTTTTTACATGTGTACTATGCTTTGTTGGCTTATGGAGAGTCCAAGGAGAAACCCTTCGATTTTTTAAATGTAGCATGAATGATCGATTAAGTAATAAACTGAGGCTATTGAGCGTAAGGCACGCTTAGTAGATTATTTATCATCCTTGTGCAATGAGAGAGTCTTTGAACCTAAGCAGACCATGAGCTTTAGTTTCTAGCAATTTTGAATACTATTAAGTACTGATTTATGATTGTTTCTATTGTGTGTTAGTCGTGTTGGAATTTTAGGGGCGAAATGTTTTAAGTGGGAGATAATGTAATGACCTGGAATTTCGAACATTTCATGTTTAAATTTCTAAATTATATAAATATTTAAATCTTGGATTTAATGTGATTAAATTGATTTATTAACTTTGTTAACCCCTTTTTAATAACAACTAATGATGGTAAAGTTATTTTTTAAAAATGTTTACAAAAATAAATAGTTTGAAGAAATAGCGATAATGTGACCTAAAATCGTTTTATCGATAAACAGTTTTTTCTCGGTAAAAGTTGTCCAAACTTTTTAGGCTTGCCTAATATATTATTTTATAATTAATTATCAACTAAAAATATTTTCTATGATATGGTTAAATAAATGTGAATAATAAAATAAATAGCAAATAGATTAAGGAAGAAGATATTTTGGTGAATAGTGTTTTGGATATTTTGTAAAAGAGAATGATGTGAAAGGTGAACACGCGAGGGGACTTCTTCTGACTGGAAATAGAGGGTTTATGGGAGGTTATTTTCCTCTTGTATTTGTCTACTTTAACACTTCATAATATCAAAATTTTATTTTACAAATTTATGAACAAAAGTGCTACTTTTTATGCTCTTTCTCCTCTTTATCTTTCTTAAATCAAACCAAACCGGCTGCAGTCTCCACCAAACTTTCCCAAAGACCTTAGAACATTGTAAGAGAACTTAATAGCATCTCAAATGTGGAAGAAGTCAAGAAAAATGGTGCAACCCCTAGAGGCCATGAGCAACATGAAGGAAGGGGAGGCTTGCCATGGCCTATGTATGCTCAAGCTTAGATCTTTGGAAGTTTGGAGACGGTAGGAAGTGTTCATGTAACAACCCTATTTTGAAGTTATAATATTATAGTAATTTAATTAAATAGAAGTGTTTTATTTCGATTTTGATAATTATTGTTTGGAATCAAATTATTATTCGAATAGTTTGTTTAATAAAAGAATTTGATATAGTAAAATTGAATTAATTAATAAATTCCTTTTGGGATAATATTTTAAAATTCAAATAAAATGTTTTAGTAAATATAAAGTATTTTAAAATGTAAATAATTTTATATACTTGAAGTAGATTAAAAGAAGTTTTATTGATCCAAAATAAAATTAACAAATCGGCAAAGATGAATAAATTTATTTTTATCAGTTCATTGAATAACTAAATAGAGTAAAATGATTTTGGAGTGTTAAATTGTGTTGCTGTCGAAATGCATGTATTTTCTAAATGAAGTGTAAATCAAATTAAATTAAACTGCAAAATATTTATAAATTAATAACAAATATTAATTTCATTTTTAAAACATAAGGGTAAAATAATTAAATAAGAAGCAAAATTGGAATTTAGAATAAGGCCCAAAACATATCAACCCATAACCATTTCCTTAGTTAAACCCAAACCCACTTCTTGTATTCTCATCTCCTAACCCTAACACCAGAAATCAAAAATTATAGAAATCACGCAAGGTCAAATGCGACTTCAAGCGACAATCCTACGGGCCTGACAATGGCTAGCGGCGGCGTAGGTAGGCAGGGGCAATTGTGAGGATGGGAATGTTGACGTGGACAGTGATAGAGCAGGTTGGCAACTTAGGATTTAGGGGCGAACACACGGGCATGGCTGTGGTGTTAAGTGTTTCGGTGGGCCTAACATCGATTTAGGAGTAAGACGATAATGTTAGGGTTTGGTGGTGCTCAGATGTCGTAGGTGGAAGTGATGAGGATGGAGCTAATATGATTTTCGTACCAAGTTGTAACAACCCGCATATTTTACGATTTGATATTTAAATATTTTATCGTTAGTCGGATCTTAGTCCGAAAAGTTACTTTTTGCATACGGTCGAATTAGGACTCGGAACCACTTCCACTGAGTTCAAAACTCTGTTTGTGATCTTTTTGATTGTAAACTTTGATATGTTTAGAGTTAGTGGAATTTTGTTACTTTTTCACTTTGGGTTTTGGGTTTGGTTTAGCCCATTTGTCTAAACTATTAATTCTAACTCAACCCCCTTCCTTTCATAATTTTACTTTCATTTCCTAACACTCAAGCTTCATCAAAAATGGAGGAAGGAATGGAAAATTAAAACTCCAAGCCCTAATTCACTTGCAATTCCTGCATCTAACTCCAAATTCAAAGAGAAGACATTGATTCAAGCTTCTTGGGTTGGTTCTCCTTTGCTTTCAAGCTTCTCTTTCATTGATTTTGTGAAAAGATGATATTTTTATTTCACATCTTTGTCTATAACTATCTTTGATTGTTACGTATGAATTCCTAACACTTATTCATGTGCATTTGCTTTTGGTTTGGATTGAATTGGTGAAAATCCCATTTTTAGTGTTTTGGGTTCAAATCTTTAAAAATCCAATCTTTTGATGTTTAAACACGTTTTTGGTGATGCATCGAGGAGCCAATACGACCGGGTAGCCTATTGGCATAATCCCCTAGCGTTCGTGCTCGATCGGTTGCAAATTGGGTGAGTTTTGCACTCCGAAACAGTTAGGTCGCTCTGCCTACACAATGGTGATTTTCGGCCTGCAGTTAGCTTGCGTGCAATTAGGTCGTTTCGTGTTAGGTCGCTCGGCCCATCAGGTCGTTCCATGCTAGGTCGTCCCCTTTAGGTTGTTCGGTCGCTCGGCCTTGTACCCCGTTAGGTCGTAGCTCCCTAGGTCGTTCGGCCTGCACACGAACCTCTCTGCCTTCTTCTATTGCTTAGATCGTGCCAATTTAGGTCGCTCTCCCCTAGGTCGCACAGCCTTGTTTATTCATTAGGTCACTAAGTCGCTTGGACCATTAAGTCGCGCTTGCACCTTAGATCGTTGCTCGGCCTTGTTTAGTCGTTAGGTCGCATGTCCTATAAGTCGCTCGGCCTCCTCAAACGCCTTAGGTCGATGGGTCGCAACCCCCCCTTAGGTCGTAACTCCTTAGGTCGCTCGGCTTGTTTCATGGTTAGGTCGCGCGTTCGGCCGTTCTGCCACTTAGGTCACGCCATGTCCCTAGGTTGCATCATGCGGCTAGGTCGCGCCGTGTACTTTGGTTACGCCATTCGTTAGGTTGCACCACCCTTTAGGTCGCCCCTGCCATAAGTCGTGTGCTATTTCTTGAGCCGCTGATTTCTTGTGTTGACTTATGTTAAGCCGTAAGTCGTGGCTGTTAAGTCGCAAGGGTATTTCCACTTTGATGAATTTGGAATCGAATTCTTTGGATTTCATTCACATCTTCGTATGTGAATTTTTGCGATTCACTGTTTCTACAATCATTTTTATGATTTGTCACTTCACCTCACTCGTACGAGAAATCTAATTAAATGGCTTAGTAAAACAGGTGGTATGAAACGCTTGCGTTTACTTCATCGGTTAATTCTTGGACTTGTTCGATTGAATCTCTTGTGATAATTTTTGAGTGGAGATCTACAATTTTTTCGTAAATATTTAAGTTAAGGTAGTGGTTATGGGACATGAGGCTAAGCTCATATATTTACTAGCTTATTGTAATTGACACTTCTTGATGATCGATGATGATCATTTTTATGATTATGACTAGCGATATGCTATGTTTCTTTGTCCACGTAGGGGACGGTACCTCGTTTTATTGAGTTTCGTCTCATTTTTATTATAGGCTAACGACCTATTTATTTCTTGGGGTTTCGACCCAATTTTTGTGGGCTAGCGACCCATGTTTTTATGGAGTTCGGATCTTCGGGCGTACCGTTGTACTACGTCGTTGTTCCGAATTTTACGAGTTTCAGGTTCCTCGGGCGTACCGTTGTACTACGTCGTTGCACCGGCTCTATGGTTAGCGACCACGGGATAGCGTCCCGTTTGTGATACACGTGTTGGTGAGTATTCAGGCTCCCATTTTGTGATAGGCCTCCCTCTTTTTGTGATTTCTAGATTTCCATTGATGATTTCTAGAATTTGTGTTTCACCAATTTTCGTGATTTTCATTGATATGTGTTATCAATATTTGTGCATTGGTGAATTGGTGTGTCATTAACATTTGTGAAGTAAGATATTGAGTATGACATTCCTTTTGATCTTTGAGAAGATTCTGGTGACATTGATTAATCTCTTGTTGATTTTCAATTTCATATTTATCACAGTATGGCTTTATTGTTATCATATGTTATGTCATATCTCTTATTCTACATCATTTTATCTGATATTTATAGCTAGACTGATCCGTTTATTATTTTCTTATAAATAATACTCGGGTCAGACCGAGATGTTACAGGTGCTTCTGCTTGACTTCACTTCTGGGATTATCATCCTAACTTTTGGCTAACTACTTAGATTAGTATTTTTTGTTGTATACCTTTGAGATATAGACTCCTTGATGTATACATATTCTTTTGTCTAGCACTTGTAACCATTCTTTTGTGATATTGTGGATCTTGTTTGACCACTACTCTGATGTACACTTTCATGTGTTATATTCATATCTTTTTCCTCCTTTGTGATATGGATGTCTGTGACTGATTTGTGTTATGTTTATTTCTATGTTTGTTTCCGAAGAATATATATATAGCCACTGTGTAGTAGCCTTGAGTTTGTATCGATATGTCGGACTTCCTTGTACTATCTGACATATTGGTGCTCGCACAAAGCAATTACACGGATGGTCGCTCCTCAACAGCCTTATTCTCCGTGCTAGTTGACGACATTGCACCGTAGTGTCCTTGGCTAGCGTGGGCATAGAGGTGGGGAATCACAGCTTGGTATCAAAGCCAATCTTCAGAACAATGTAGAATAATCTAACATGGATCATCGTCCTAAGTCCATCTTAGGAATCGTGCATTAGGATTTAATTCGAGTCTTCGTACCGGTTCATCCTATTTTCTTTATGATTCCTTGTTTATCTATCAAGATTGCTTGATATTCATTTTGTAAATAACCTTATCCTTCTTCTTTCTTTCTTTCAAAAGGAAGAGAAATGGTTAGACCTGGCCGTCCTAGTGCCAGTCAATCTCGTGCTACTCCCCAGGATGGAGTATTTATGTCTGCCCAGCAGCTTCTTGATCTAGTGAGGAATGCTCAAGAAGTCGGATCTAATCCAGAGTCTACTCACCCTAGGTCTGGATTTGCACGTTTGTGCAGCGGTTATACTAATTTGGGTGGGAAGCCATTCAAAGGTTCTGAGACAATTATCGAAGTCCAGGCTTGGCTGAGATCGTGCGATCGAATCTTTTCTCGCATGAATCTTATTGACCTTCACCATATTCAGGTGGCCTCTAGTATGCTCCAAGAAAGAGCATTAGATTGGTATGAGCTTCTTATTTCTGAAATAGTTGAAGCAGATCTTACTTGGGAGAAATTCCGAGAACGATTCGAGTTAAAATTTGTACCAGAAGCTGAGAAGGTGACATTAGCTCGTCGTTTCATAGACCTTGTTCAAGGTGAATCCTCCATGGTAGACTATGTCGCGTCTTTTGAATCTCTCTCTAAATACGGGGTTGAATACATTAATACCCCATTGAAGAAAAATCAGAGATTCGTCTATGGCTTGAATAAAAATCTCAAGAAGCCATTACTTCTAAAGCTAGAAGTTTCTTTTGATCAACTTGTTGATATCGCTCTTCGACTTGAAGAGGCAGATAAAGAGAGTGATGCTGATGTTGTGGGTGCCAAACCAAAATTTAACAACAACAAGAAAAGGCCTATTAAGTTCAAAGGGTCTTATCCCAACAAGAAATGTAAGCAAGCAATTCCGGTGGCAAAGGCTTCTGCCCCTAGTAGTGGGCAATGCTACAATTGTGGTTCTAAAGACCATTATGCCAATAGATGTCTGAAACCTCTCTTTTGTCGCTATTGCAAAAGCCCGGATCATTATTTATCTTCTTGTCCCAAACTTCAAGGCAAGAAGGAGGGAAAGCTTAATGTTGCTCAAGCCCCTGGCAACACATCTCGTGGTAAAGGTATTTCTCATTCTATCCTTGATGGCATTATTTTATTTCGTGATCATCCTATTCGAGTTCTTTTTGATACGGGTGCGTGCCATTCTTTTATATTGAAATAACTGATTGATACTTTTTCTTTGGATGTTTTGTGTTTAATGACTTCACTGAGAATTGCGAATCCGGTTGGTGGATCCGCAACAATCAGTTTATTTTGTAAAGATGTCGAGATTATTTTGTGTGATCTTTCTTTCTGAGCCGATTTGCATGTTATGCGCTACTTAGGCTTTGGAATGATTTTAGAAATGGATTGGCTTAACGGTTATGAAGCCCAAATCCTATGCCCTGAGCGGACTATTCATCTTCGACATCCTCAATCTGTTAAGCAGATTTCTATTGATCTTAAAGATTCGGATTCCAGCGTGGTCACATCTTTATATTCTTTAAATCCTCATGATGATGATAATGATGATGAGGAAGATATTATTTCTCTTATTCACGTTGTTCGCGAATTTTCCGACGTATTTGAGCCTGTTTTAGGACTACCACCTAAGCGAGCAATTGAGTTCAGAATTAATCTTACCCCTGGAGCTCAACCTATCACTCGTCCTCCTTATCGTATGTCCAATAAGGAAAATGAGGAGATGCGCAAACAATTATCCGAATTGGAGACGAAGCAATTTATTCGCTCTAGTTCCTCGCCTTGGGGAGCTTCGGCTATTTTCGTGAAGAAATCCAATGGTACACTTAGGCTTTGCGTTGACTACAGCAAGCTTAATGATCTTACTATCAAGAATAAATATCCTTTACCTCGGATTAATGATCTATTCGATCAACTTATTGGTGCTAGAGTCTTCTCACAATTAGACTTAGCTATCGGTTTCCATCAGCTTCGTATTGCAGAGGATAGCTTTCCTTTGACATTGTTCCGTACTCGTTATGGATCTTTCGAGTGGCTTGTTATGCCATTTGGTTTAACGAATGCTCCGGCTTATTTCGTTGACCTTATGAATCGAGTTTTCAAAGACTTCCTCGACCGGTTTGTTCTTATCTTTATTGATGATATTCTAGTGTATTCTAAAACCGAGGAGGAGCATGAAAAACATCTTCGGATTGTGTTGGAAACTCTTAGGAGCAATCAATTAAAAGCAAAATTTTCTAAATGCCACTTTTGGCAATCTCGTGTGAAATTTCTCGGTCATATTATTTCCGAATCTGGAATTTCCGTGGATCCTTCAAAGATTGAAGCGATTCAAAATTGGAAGAGACTGGAGAGTGTGACGGAAATTCATAGTTTCCTTGGATTGGCCGGTTATTACCGCCGTTTCATAAAGGACTTTTCCAAAATTTCCATGCCTCTTACTAGTTTGACAAAGAAAGGTGTTAAATACATTTGGTTGGATAAATGTGAAGCTTCTTTTCAGAAATTAAAAGAACTCCTTTCTGATGCTCCTATTGTTGTTATTCCCGAGGGGAATCAAGATTTTGTTGTTTATACTGATGCTAGTCACGTTGGTTTGGGTGCCGTTCTCATGCAAAGAGAACGTGTTATTGCTTATGCTTCTAGGCAATTGAAGCCTGCTGAGACTAGATATGCCACTGATGATTTAGAACTCGCAGCTATTGTTTTCGCCTTTCGTATTTGGCGTCATTATCTTTTGGGAGAAAAATTTATTCTTTACACCGATCATAAATCTTTGAAGTATCTATTTTCTCAAAAGGAACTTAATTTGCGCCAACAACGTTGGCTCGAATTTCTTGCAGCATATGATCTTGATATTATTTATACTCACGGAAAGGGTAATCGTGTTGCCAATGCACTTAGTCGTAAGCAACAAGCGGTTGTTTCTATGATGATATCCGAATGGAATGATCTCGAGATTTTATCTACTTATGAGGTTCAAGATTGCCTTTTTGATTTGTGTTCATCTCTTGCTTTATGTAGTCTTAAGGCTCATCCTTCTCTTTTAGACCGCATTCTTGAAGCTCAAAAGCTAGTTCCCGAATTGGCTCTTCTTGGCCAAAATTTTAGGGATAAAATTGATAATGAAAGTTTGAAAGACTTTGATATTGATTCTCGTGGCGGTATTCGAAAATTTGGTAGACTTGTCATGCCAAATGATAGTGATCTTCGTAAAGACATTTTAAAAGATTCACATTGTTCTAAATTTACCATTCATCCCGGTAGTAGTAAAATGTACGCGGATATCAAGCGACTTTATTATTTAGAGGGAATGAAATTTGATATTGCTAGCTTCATTAAGTGTTGCATGACTTGCCAACTCATTAAGGCTGAACATCAAAGACCCGGTGGGTTATTACAACCTTTAGAAATTCCAATTTGGAAGTGGGATCAAATTTCTATGGATTTTATAGACGGCCTTCCCTGTTTTCGTTCGGGTCATGATAGCTTATGGGTGATAGTTGATAGACTTACTAAATCCGCCCATTTTATTCCCTTTCGGTCCAATCGAACCGTTCCTCTCTTGACCAAACTCTTTATTAAAGAAATTGTAAAATTTCATGGAGTTCCTTCTTCTATTGTTAGTGATCGTGATCCATTGTTTACTAGTGGATTTTGGAAGAGTCTTCAAAAAGCTTTGGGAACAAAGCTTAATTTTAGCACCGCTTACCATCCCCAGTCCGATGGACAAACTGAGCGTGTGAATCAAACTCTTGAAGATCTTCTTCGTGCATGTGTTCTTGATTTTGGTGGAAGTTGGGAAGATCATATTTCTCTTGTTGAGTTTTCATATAATAATAGCTTCCAATCTAGTATTGGTATGGCTCCTTTCCAGGCAGTCTATGGAAGGCCATGCCGATCTCCTTCTTGTTGGCTTGAGGCCGGTGAGAAGCTGGTTTTAGGTCCAGATTTTATTCAAGATTCCACAGAGAAGATTGACCTTATTCATCATAGGATGAAAGAAGCCCAGAGTAGACAAAAATTCTATGTCGATAACCGGAGAAGGAAATTAGAATTTTCGGTGGGAGATCTTGTGTTTGTTCGTGTTTCACCTATGAAGGGTGTCGTACGTTTCAGTCGATCGGGAAAGTTAGCACCTCGATATATTGGGCCATTTCCTATCACCGAACGTATTGGTTCTGTGGCTTATCGCCTTTTATTACCGGCTCAGTTTTCTGCTATTCATGACGTGTTTCACGTTTCTCAATTACGGAAATGCCTTCAAGATTCCGATTCTATTCTTGAGCCCGGTGTTGTGGAAGAAATTGAAGTTTCACCTAATTTACCTTATGAGCAACATCCTATTTGTATTATTGCTTCGGAGGTCAAACGCCTTCGAAATAAAGATGTTCCGCTTGTTAAAGTTCAGCGGTCCTCAAATCCTAAAGATTGCTCTTGGGAATCTAGAGAGTTCATCGAGCGAACACATCCGGACTTACTTTCTCGTGCTCTTTAAGGTGAATTTCTTATTTCAAATTTCTTTCGTGTTGAATTTGCTTTTATGGTTGTTACTATATATTTTCTTCTTAATTATTGCGAGGAAGCAATTTCTTTAAGGAGGGGAGTCTGTAACAACCCGCATATTTTACGATTTTATATTTAAATATTTTATTTAGAGGGAATTAGGCTGAAGGAAAAACCTGAGAACACTTTTAGTCTGAAGGACAGAAGTTTTAAAATTTAGCCTGAAGGACAAAAAATGATATATTCATATAGCATTACACATCCATAATGCTATATTCATATAGCATTACACATCTATAATGCTATATACAACACAGTTTTATAAGTTTCTGCATACACAAACGAGCAGCTGTGTAATGCTATATGAATATAGCATTATGGATGTGCAATGCTATATGAATATATCATTTTTTGTCCTTCAGACTAAATTTTAAAACTTCTGTCCTTCAGACTAAAAGTGTTCTCGAGTTTTTCCTTCAGACTAATTCCCTGTTTTATTTAAATATTTTATCGTTAGTCGGATCTTAGTCCGAAAAGTTACTTTTTGCATACGGTCGAATTAGGACTCGGAACCACTTCCATTGAGTTCAAAACTCCGTTTGCGATCTTTTTGAGTGTAAACTTTGATATGTTTGGAGTTAGTGGAATTTTGTTACTTTTTCACTTTGGGTTTTGGGTTTGGTTTAGCCCATTTGCCTAAACTATTAATTCTAACTCAACCCCCTTCTCTTCATAATTTTACTTTCATTTCCTAACACTCAAGCTTCATCAAAAATGGAGGAAGGAATGGGAAATTAAGACTCCAAGCCCTAGTTCACTTGCAAATCCTACATCATTCAAAGAGAAGACATTAATTCAAGCTTCTTGGGTTGATTCTCCTTTTCTTTCAAGCTTCTCTTTCATTGATTCTATGAAAAGGTGAGATTTTTATCTCACATCTTTGTCTATAACTATCTTTGATTGTTAGGTATGAATTTCTAACACTTATTCATGTGCATTTGCTTTTGGTTTGGATTGAATTGGTGAAAATCCCAATTTTTAGTGTTTTGGGTTCAAATTTTTAAAAATCCAATCTTTTGATGTTTAAACACATTTTTGGTGATGCATCGAGGAGCCAATACGACCGGGTAGTATATTGGCATAATCCCCTAGCGTCCGTGCTCGATCGGTTGCAAATTGGGTGAGTTTTGCACTCCAAAACAGTTAGGTCGCTCTGCCTGCACAATGGTGATTTTCGGCCTGCAGTTAGCTCGCGTGCAGTTAGGTCGTTCCGTGTTAGTTCGCTCGGCCCATCAGGTCGTTCCATGCTAGGTCGTCCCCTTTAGGTTGTTCGGTTGCTCGGCCTTGTACCCCATTAGGTCGTAGCTCCCTAGGTCGTTCGGCCTACCCACGAACCTCTCGGCCTTCTTCTATTGCTTAGATCGCGCCAATTTAGGTCGCTCTCCCCTAGGTCGCACGACCTTGTTTATTCATTAAGTCGCTTGGTCGCTCGGACCATTAAGTCGCGCTTGCACCTTAGATCTTTGCTCGGCCTTGTTTAGTCGTTAGGTCGCACGCCCTATAAGTCGCGGCCTCCTCAAACGCCTTAGGTCGTTGGGTCGCAACCCCCCTTAGGTCGTAACTCCTTAGGTCGCTCGGCTTGTTTCCTGGTTAGGTCGCGCGTTCGGCCACTCTGCCACTTAGGTCGCGCCATGTCCCTAGGTTGCGTCATGCGGCTAGGTCGCATCGTGTACTTTGGTCACGCCATTCGTTAGGTCGCACCACCCTTTAGTTCGCCCCTGCCATAAGCCGTGTGCTATTTCTTAAGCCGCTGATTTCTTGTGTTGACTTATGTTAAGCCGTAAGTCGTGGCTGTTAAGTCGCAAGGGTATTTCTACTTTGATGAATTTGGAATCGAATTCTTTGAATTTCATTCACATCTTCGTATGTGAATTTTTGTGATTCATTGTTTCTACAATCATTTTTTTATTTGTCACTTCACCTCACTCGTACGAGAAATCTAATTAAATGGCTTAGTAAAACAGGTGGTATGAAACGCTTGCATTCACTTCGTCGGTTAATTCTTGGACTTGTTCGATTGAATCTCTTGTGATAATTTTTGAGTGGAGATCTACAATTTGTTTGTAAATATTTAAGTTAAGCTAGTGGTTATGGGACATGAGGTTAAGCTCATATATTTACTAGCTTATTGTAATTGACACTTCTTGATGATCGATGATGATCATTTTTGTGATTATGACTAGCGATATGCTATGTTTCTTTGTCCACGTAGGGGACGGTACCTCATTTTATTGAGTTTCGTCTCATTTTTATTATAGGCTAACGACCTATTTATTTCTTGGGGTTTCGACCTAATTTTTGTGGGCTAGCGACCCACGTTTTTATGGAGTTCGGATCTTCGGGCGTACCATTGTACTACGTCGTTATTCCGAATTTTACGAGTTTCAGGTTCCTCGGGCATACCATTGTACTACGTCATTGCACCGGCTCTATGGTTAGCGACCATGGGATAGCGTCCCGTTTGTGATACACGTGTTGGTGAGTTTTCAGGCTCCCGTTTTATGATAGGCCTCACCCTTTTTATGATTTGTGGATTTCCATTGATGATTTCTAGAATTTGTGTTTCACCAATTTTCGTGATTTTCATTGATATGTGTTATCAATATTTGTGCATTAATGAATTTGTGTGTCATTAACTTTTGTGAATGAAGATATTGAGTATGATATTCCTTTTGATCTTTGAGAAGACTCTGGTGATATTGATTAATCTCTTGTTGATTTTCAATTTCATACTTATCACAGTATGGCTTTATGGTTATCATATGTTATGTCATATCTCTTATTCTACATCATTTTATCTGAAATTTATAGCTAGACTGGTCCGTTTATTATTTTATTATAAATAATACTCGGGTCAGACCGAGATGTTATAGGTGCTTCTGCTTGACTTCACTTCTGGGATTATCATCCTGACTTTTGGCTAACTACTTAGATTAGTAGTTTCTGTTGTATACCTTTGTGATATAGACTCCTTGATGTATACATATTCTTTTGTCTAGCACTTGTAACCATTCTTTTGTGATATTGTGGATCTTGTTTGACCACTACTCTGATGTACACTTTCATGTGTTATATTCATATCTTTTTCCGCCTTTGTGATATGGATGTCAGTGACTGATTTGTGTTATGTTTATTTCTATGTTTGTTTCCTAAGAATATATATATATAGCCACTGTGTAGTAGCCTTGAGTTTGTATCGGTATGTCAGACTTCCTTGTACTATCTGACATATTGGTGCTCACACAAAGCAATTACACGGATGGTCGCTCTTCAACAGCCTTATTCTCCGTGCTAGTTGACGGCATTACACCGTAGTGTCCTTGGCTAGCGTGGGCATAGAGGTGGGGCATCACACAAGTGGTCATGGTGATAGATTCGCTTCTCCTTACAGGCTGCAGTGATAAGAAATGTCGGATGGAGTTCGCGGTGTTGTAATCAGTGCATTGGAGATGTACAATGTGGGCGACGTTGCTGTTATTGCTTATCTTTCGTTCTACCATTCGTCATTAGGTCAGTTATTTTTAACTCACACTTCTATATCTAAATAAATGAGTACCCTTATGAATAACATGATATGGTTGTTTGGGGTGATAATTTTTCATTTTTAATCATTGAATTAGTCAAAATATGAATGCATATGATGAATTGTTCTATGTTTTGCATATAGTTGGATAAACTTGATTGGTTTGGAAAGTTGATTCCTTGACTGGCTTGATACTGTAAATTTACAAATGTAACTCCATTCCTTTGTGAATTTAACATTTTATAGTTTGTCGATACTTGTATATCATCGTGTGATCGGAGTTGTCGGAAAGCAAATTGGATCTGTAAGAAATTTTATATTATGGAATGATATTTTATTAAGCGATGTTGGCACTAAAAGATGCATTTTGGAAGATTTTATTGTTTGAATTACTTAAACATTTTAAAAAGATTCTTAAAATGAGATTTTATCTATTTTGATCCTTATTAGAATTTAGTGTATAGAATATGGTTAAATTATATTAAGATCTTAACTTATTTCTTATTTAAAAAAATTCCTGTTTTAAGTTTTAAAAACAAGTGATATATAATTATAAAACCTTTTTATATCTTCTATTTTATGTTTATAATTTCAGTATATTTAGAGGCAAAAGATAAGATATGGTATTATTTTATAAAAGCGGTTATGAAAGTAATAATTTTAATTTCAAGTGATTTAATTATAAAAGAGGTTTAAATGATTTTGAAAGATTTCAATTTTTTTGTAAATAAGAAACTTTTCTTTTAAATTAGTATATGGATTTAAAAATGATTTTGGAAAATTATATCTTTATAGATATATAAATAATTAATTTAAAACTCTTTTATTTTATTTATTACGGGTTTGAGATTTTTATGAGATTTCATGCTTTTTTATGAAATAAGGAATTGTAATAAACGATTGAATTTCGGATTGGTATGGGACTTTCCTTACAATTCTTTCACTTATTTTTATAACTTATTAAACAAAGTTCGAGTGGATTTTACTAGCTTATAGTAAATACCTGAATTTGCTATCTCATATAGGACAATTTGTTAAATTCTTATGATCACTAAAGTGAAAGTGATTTACACTTTAGAGTTGTATTATCTTAGAGTGTTCGAATTTCAGGCTGATAGATCCCTGAGAGATGATGATTCATTTTTCATCGACCCAAGAGCCAATACATTCTTAGATTTGAGTAGCACATGAAAAAATTGCTTGAGGAGATGTTAGCAATCTTGTCACTCGGGGGGAAACTGCATAGATAGGTGTTAGCGGCCTTGTCATTCAAGGTGAAACAGCTTAGTGAGGTGTTAGCGACCTTTCCATGGTCAATGAAATTGCTTAGAGAGGTGTTAGCAACCTTGTCATTCAGGGCGAAACTTCCTGAGGAGGTGTTAGCGACCTTGTTAAGGCCGATGAAACTACTTGAGCAGGTGTTAGCAACCTTGTCATTGCATTTAGGAATAAAATCCCATTTCATTTGTGAATTTGAAGATTTTGAATTGTTATCACCATATTTTGATGAAAGTCCATTTTAGACTTGATATGAATTTATGAAATGGTGATTTGGTTTGATACGCCTAATTATGGTTAATTGGTTTTAGGCATATTTTGAGATGACTTATTTTATGTTTAAGTCATAAATTAATTTATGAAATGATGATTTTAATTGATATGCGTTGTTATGATCATTTGTTCTATCATATATTTTTATTATGCCTTTGTAACGACCCGTAATTTCGCTACCTTGAAAATGAGAGATATTGTTTAAAAAGGTTTAAAACTTAAATAAGTAAGTTATATGTAATAGATAATAATAGAGAAATTGTTTATTCTTATAGTTGATAATTTAAAAAGTATAAATTTGGATTTTAGAACAAATTAATAAAAGTTAAGTTTTGTTAAAAATAAATAAATGCTTAAATAAATAGGTTTAAATATTTATTTAAAAAGATAAATCTTATTGAAAACATTTAATAGATATAATAAAAGTATATTAAAATATTTATAAGTATGTTAATAATCATTTTACAAAACTAACCAAATTTTGTCACATTTTGTCAGTTTTACATACACCGTAAAACTAGAGATTTTAATATTATTTAAATATGATTTTAAAATATAAAGAGATTTTTAATTTATTTAAAGAAGTAAAAATTTTATTTTTAAATTTGGTTTACATAAATAAATAGTTTAACTAAAACGTCAAAATGTGACCGTAGAACATTTTGCCGAAAAACGACGTTTTGTCAATTAAAAGTTGTCGCAACATCGTCGCACCTTTATTTTCTTATATAGGAATATATATTCAAATAGTGTAAGTATTAATTAATTCACTAATAAAGTTTACTTTTATTAAACAAGGTTAGAAACTTCTAGAAAACAATTAAGAAAAAGTAAGCACAAAAGGACAAAAATGTCATTTCAAAGCAAAAAATAAAACATCAAATCAAAGAAACATAATCATTACTTACTTTACTTGATATCGATGTGAAAATGACATAAAGTAATGATTTGAAATGTGATGTTAAGTGTTGAAAAAAAAGATTACTTTATTTGGTCTTTTTACAAAATACTATTTTAATCCAATTTTTTTTTATAAATAAGACCACCATTCTTTCTTTTTTTCACACCATTTTGTACCTTCTTATTCTTCCTTGAATCTCTCTTTAATGGCTTTTTCTTCTCTTCCAAATCCTTTCTAACTTATTCAAAACCATATCAAATCAACTCCAAACACCACCAAACATTGTCAAAGACCTTAGAATACCATTAAAACATGGTTTAACATCTAAGAAGTGAATAAACGATAGAGGATGGGGAGAAGAAAGGTGTGGCCGAACCTATCAAGAAGGAGGAGCAAGTTCGTGAAGCTCCGGAGCAAGAAAAAGAGAAGGAAGTGTCGCCGATTTCATTCCAAGGAGATATGAATAAATTCAATGTGCCGTGGAAGCTCTGTCGGATTTTCGAGAGTTTGAAAGAAGAGGTTGATGGCATTAAGCAAAAGAAATGGAGTAGAAGTTGATTAGTTGAAGTTTAAGTAAAGTGTTGTTGCATATGAATGTTGGTAGGAATAATTGGTTAAGTTAAAGGTGAGTACTCTTATTTACTAATAAATGCATAAATTATTTCAAGTATAAATGATTTAAAAGTTTAAATACGTTGGATGATTAAATGTTTGATAAATGGTTGATATTATTGTTGATTATATGTTTGTGATATAGATGATAACTTGGTTTAATAAATGATAAGAGAAATGATTAGCAATTAACCATAGTTAATTGAATGAGAATTAAATCCATACAAATATGTGTATGAAAGTCATTTAGCCTCTTAATGATTTTAAATAAGTTAAAATAGTTTAAATATGGTTTAAAACAAATTTGAAGTGTTTCGAACAAGTTTCGAAGCAATTCACAAAATTGGTCAAAATAGAGCTCGTCGCATAGCGGCAGTTCATAAATTTCGACCCATAACTTCAAATCAACGTAGAGAATGATTTATAAGTCAGATTTCTTCAAAATAGAAATTCTTTGGTCCAAAATGATAATAGTTTTCAAAGAAAGAAAGAAAATCAAGATTCCATCAAGTATACTTTGAAATGTGTCCAAAACAACTTTCTAAAAACATCGCGGTTTCGTAGTTCGGAATCCAAAAGGAGATTTCTTTATAAATGATATTTTTAAATGATTAAAAATATGAAATAAATTTTCTAAATCTATAAAAGTGGTTTAAAAGAGATTTGGAATGGAAAATATGAATTTTCAAATATTAAAAAGTTGTTTAAATCAAATAAGCTTATATAGCATTTTCCGCAGCACTTTTATGCTGCGAATTCTATAACCTTTTGAATATGAGCTTAAACTTAACAATTATTTCCTAAGTCTTTTGTGAATGACTTTAAAAGAATAATTATATAATGTAAAGATGATTTGGAATTTTAATAAGAGTTTGAATAAATGGTTAAGAGAAATTGTTTGTAATACTTAAACAAAAAGTGAAGAAGATTGAATATAATAATAAATTGAGTATGCCGAAACTAGTAGTACATTTGTCCCGTATGTGAGATCTAGGATGATAAAACAAGGTGTTTAACCAAGGTTAGGTATGGAGCATCCAGTGCCCTGAATTTACCTGGCCTACGTTTTCTCTTCTTAGGCGAGGGGTGGAACAGATCGAAAGGAAAGCCTGGACGCTCTAAAAAGATCATATTTAAGTTTTTCTAAAATAAAAGAAACAAATTCTTTGAATGTTAATTAACCACTTAACATCTTTTTATCAATGATTAGCATGAAGGAACCGGGATCGGACTTGGGTGATTCATATCCGAAAACTCCTTCAAACTAATTTTCAAAATAAAACATATTGAAGACAATGATCATTGATGGCAAAGATCTTCATAATATAGGATTACTTGCCATCAGACCCTAGAGGTGAAACTTGCCATCAATCCCTTGAGGTGAAATTTACCATATCTAATATGGTAGTAGTGCTCTGTTATGAAAATCTTTGATTTGCAAGAATATGATTTGAAAGTTAAGAAGAAAATCTTTGATTTAGATTTAATGAATGATTTGGGAATATTTTCCCTAAGTAAAAAGTTATAAATTGAATATAAGAAATCATTGATTTAGATTAAAAGAATGGTTTGGAAAAGTTTTCCTAAGTAAAGAGAAAATGGTTAGGATTTAAGAAAGGTTTAAATAAACCAAATGATTTGATAAAGGAGGCTTAATGATTCCATATACGCTTGAGAAGAAAATGGAATAACCTGAAAAGATTGTATCTAAGAAAGATATTTGATTTAAATAAAAGATGAAGTAATTGATTGATGATTGATATCCACATATGAACTAAACATTTTAAAGCGATGATTGGCTTCGAAGGAACCAGAATCGGATTTGGGAGATTCCTATCTGAAAACCATTTAGAACCAATGTATACGTTCGAAAGTGAAGACCCGTTGAAGATGATGATTATTCAAGACTGTGGATCTTTTTAACGTAAAGACTGCTTGTTTAACATGCTCTGGGTAGCTCCCA
Source organism: Allium cepa (assembly GCA_030765085.1). NCBI lineage: Eukaryota > Viridiplantae > Streptophyta > Magnoliopsida > Asparagales > Amaryllidaceae > Allium > Allium cepa. The sequence goes on from CM060935.1 coordinate 976,615,500, forward strand.
TTATAGAGTTATTTATAGTAGTGGTCTCCCTGTTGTGGAGATTTTTTGGATTGCAAGGACTACTCGCTACTAGTGGTAGTAGGAGAGTGCCTTCGTTTTCGTTCAGTCCCAGAACAAACTTGTATGGACGAATGTTTGACATTGCATTTCTGAGACACAACGTTTTACTTTTACAAATGTACATCTACTTGGTGGCGGAGAAGGCTATTTCTCTTAGCTTAACACCCTTCTCTGAGACATAGGTGCTCAGAGGTTATATGTTTATGGGAGTCAAATAGTGATCAAAGGAATGGCAGTGTGGCATTTAGAGATGTGATATGTGATATGTGAAAGGTAATCGTAGCCTCGCAAGCCTCACACCTCGGTTATGATGGGATCCTATGTGGTCAGATGTATGCTCGCATTTCGAATAGTAATGATTTGGATTATCAGATGTTCTGAGCCCCAGGTGCCGGATACGTCTGGGCCTCATGGCAGGGATACGCGAAGTCTGAGTTCTTGGATTTTATTCGCAGATTGTATCCACATTTAGCCATTTGTGTTGTTGTATAACGGCGTCTAAGTCTTGGACGTAAGCTGTGGATACAGATTAATCTTTCCACTAGTGCCCTATCATGTTGGAAATCCAATCCCAATACGAGATTTACGGTTTTGATTGTATTCCAAAAATAACTGTAATGACTTGCAAACTTTTCAGCTACCCCTTTCTGGTATCATATATTCTGTTCGATATATTCCGTTGACCCAGTCCGGGATATTACCTTAGACTTAGTTCGGGTTTTAATACCTTATTTGAATAAGTTTATTCAAAAAGTGTTTTCAAAAGAATGTCATTAAAAATAATATCAAAGTGTATTTTGGTATGAAGTTTTTTGGTTATCACAAGGTAGAAACCCGTCCGTGTTTATGTGTGGACGCGGTCTTATGAGATACCCTCCTTTTCAAAGGTTTTGATAACATAGTCATTTTAAATTTCGAGTATCTCATGCTGGTTTATCAAGCCTGATCCGGGTATTTTTAATACTTGGGTCAGACCCGAGTAGTTTTAGGTCGAGTTGAAGACGGTTGGAGTATTCAGAGGAGAGCTGTAGATCTTCGTCATCGTATGGACGTATTCTATTATCCGCTGCATCTATTGTATTTGTTTTATTGTTGTCAGCATTTGTAAGGGCTGTTATAATTGTCCAGGCTGAATCTAGATTAGACTCTGATATTGTATTTTAAAATTTTCCGCTGCAAAGATTATTATTGAAATAATATATGTTGTTCCATTCGTATGAGATTCCATTCTATCTTTATTTTCTTTCTACCCTTAACGATCAGTCTTTTCTTGCAATTTGAGTTAGACATATGTGGTTTATTGTCGATTCAAAGGGTATGGAAAATTAGGCCATTACAAGCTAATTTATTGTTAAGTCATATATTTATAATATCAGTATCTCACCTTTTATTAGATATAGTCCAACCCGTTTATTTTTAAAATACTCAGGTCAGGTCAAGACTCTATAGGTATACATGGACTCGTTGACCTTTGGATTTTGTGCCAACATCGGATACACTATTTTACTGTTTCAATTTACTTCTTTATTGTATATATTGACATTCAGGATGATATTCCATGTATATTATCTAGTAGTCATTGTGTACCTGATACGGTATTTTTATACGATGTATATATTATATGGGTCTAGTACTAATATTTTATAGACTCGCATTATATTATGTATATGATGTATATTATTCCACTGCGATTTGCGACTTTGATTTATTTATATTATATACTTTTTGAATATTTTTAATTAGCGTGTTTATTATTTTGTATTAATATTGTATACGTCAAAATTTTCAGTTCAGATGGTCAAACTTTAATAAAGACATGTCAGTGTTAGTACAAAGATATATTCACATTCAATCTCACTTAACCTACCGTATTCTCTGTGTTATTAGATGACATTACTTGTAATGTTTTTTAATAATAAGGGTATAGCGGAGGGATTGTTACATCTTGGTATCAGAGCTGTGTTTAGAATATTATAGAATATAATTGACACAGAGTCGAGATCTAAACTTAGATAGACTTAGAGTCTCATTTCTTGGGTGTACAGGGTAGAATTAGAATTTATATTCATATTTAGGATATAATATAAATTATTATTGGGAATAATTATCGGGATGTATTTGTAAAATTTTGAATTTCTATACCAATTATTGTTTTGAAAATGATTCTAAAGTTTAAATTCACTTCTGTAAAGAGTGAGACTTAATGGATATTGTAAATAACACCTTGGATGGCATAGAATTAAATTGTTGTGTATTGGTCAGCTTGTGATTAGAGTTGCGCAGCAGAAGCTAAAAAATTGCTTTCTGCTGAAGGCGATTGTTTGTTTGTTTGATTTAAATGTATGCTATTTGCATCAATGTTTGTTTTGTTTATGCTTAGTTTAAAATGTGAAATTGAATAAGACATTATCATCCAAAGATTGATAATCCCATTTGAATCTGGAAAAATCCAATTATTAATAATAGCCAGCGGTTTCAACAAAATATAATCGGTAGGGAATAATAAAAACGTCCAAGTAATTAATAGTTATAAAACATAGAATGATAAATAATAGGTATGTAAATAAATTTAAAATTGGAAAATATGCTTAATAAATAAAATAAGATATAATAAAAATTGATCATTTGATGGATGCTTGGTTGTTTGAAGATTATAAGTGATTGTGCAAAAGTAATAATGAGTAGGAATCACTATTGGGAGTTGAAACCTACTCAATAATAACAATAAGAACTTACGGTATCTTAAGTAGTGTATTTACCATAAGAAATATTCAAAATTTAAATTTATATAAAATGAAATTTTAATTCATATATGTGACTAATTAAATGTTAAGATAAATTAAAAATTTAATGTTTTCTTGAAGTATATATATGTGAATGTGTGTGCAGTGCAATTATTATCGGTAAATTATTATTTTTATAATAACATTAGAAATGGTTGAATTTTTTTAATAAAAGCAAGCATCTATTTGAAATAAAATGTAACGGCCCGATTTTTTTATGCTTGAAAATCGATATCAATACGTCCACTGTATCAAATGCCGAACAATCGAATGCCGAAAACCGAACCATTAGGGTTAAAGAAGAAGGAGGTAGAAGAAGAAATAGAAATAATATCAGAATCTCACAATCGCAGCGGAACAATATATAATAGATAAATGACTAATCTTTAAACAAAAAGAACAATATCTGTTTACGCATTACATCATCAGAGTACAACAAAATTCATAGCACACAACTGGACAGTCATCAAACCTGTCTTCACAAAACTGACTATGCAGTTAATCATACACAACGGAATTGTGACGCCCCACCTCTATACCCACACTAGCCAACGACACTACATGGTAATGCCATCAACTAACGTGGAGAATAAGGCTTTTGAGGAGCGACCATCCGTGTAATTGCTTTGTGCGAGTACCGATATGCCATATAAAAATATAACTTTCATTTCAAGAGGGAATCCGACATACTGATGCAAACTCAAAGCTACTACACGATGGATATAATATCTTTAGAAACAAATATAGAAATATCATAACACAGATCAGTCACAGAATTTCGTATCTCAAAGGCGGAAACAGATATGAATATTACACATGAAAGTGTATATCAGAGTGGTGGTCAAACAAGATCCACAATAACACAAAAGAATAGTTACAAGTGCTACACAAAAGAATAAGTATACATCAATGAGTCTATATCTCAAATGTATACAACCAAAAACTACTAATCTAAGTAGTTAGCCAAAAATCAGGATAATTATCCCAGATGAGAAAGTCAAGCAGAAGCACCTGTAACATCTCGGTCTGACCTGAGTATTATTTAATAAGAAAATAATAAACGGATCAGTCTAACTATAAATATCAGATAAAATGATATAGAATATGAGATGTGACGAAAACATATGATAACCATAAAGCCATCCTATGAAAAGTATGTAATTGAAAATCAACCAGCGATTAATCAATATCACAAGAATCTTCACAAAGATCAAAAGAACATCATACTCTTTAATTTCATTCACCAAGTCACAAATATCGACATCATATCGATGTCAGTCATTAAAGCTAGTGGAACAACAAATTCTAGAAATCATCAATAGAAATCCAGAAATCACAAAAAGGGGGAGGCCTATCACAAAACGGGAGCACGAAAACTCTCCAACAAGTGTATCACAAACGGGACGCTATCCTAAGGTCGCTAACCATAGAGCCAGTGCAACGACGTAGTACAATATCGGTATGCCCGAGGAACCTGAAACTCGAATAATTCGGAACAACGACGTAGTACAACGGTACGCCAGGTGAATCGAAAAGCCGAGACATCGACGTAGTACAACGATACGCCAGATGAATCGAAAAGCCAAGACATCGATGTAGTACTAACGGTACATCAGATGAATCAAAAAGCCGAGACATCGATGTAGTACGACGGCACACCAGATGAATCAAAAAGCCGAGACATCGATGTAATACAAACGGTACATCAAATGAATTGAAAAGCCGAGACATCGAAGTAGTACAAACGGTACATCAGATGAATCGAAACATATTAAAAGTACATGGGTCGCTAGCCCACAAAGAAATGAGACGAAGCTCAATAAAATGAGGTACAGTCCTCCACTTGGACAAAGAGATATCGCACATTGCTAGTCTAAACCATAAAATGATCATCATCGATCATCAAGAAGTGTCAATTACACTAAGCTAGTAAATATATGAGCTTAGCTTCATGTCCCATAACCACTAGCTTAACTTAAATATTTACGAACAAATTGTAGATCTCCACTAGAAAATCTGTCACAAGAGATTCAATCGAACAAGTCCAAGAATTAACCGACGAAGTAAACGCAAGCGTTTCATACCATTTGTTTTACTAAGTCGTTTAATTAGATTTCTCATACGAGTGAGTAAAGGTTTGTATATACTAGTAGATTGGAAAAATGGTTTTATAAACGAGCTTTGTAATAAAATAGAGTTGAAATCGTTTTAATGGAAGAGTTTTGATATTTACTACTAGTATTGAAACCTTTATGTTTTTAAAGTGACAAATCACAAAAATGATTGTAGAACAATCAATCTCCAAAATTCACATTCAAAGACGTGAATAAAATCCAAAGAAATCGATACCGAATCCATCAAAATGGATATTCCCAAAAAAATCCCAAAGAAAATGTCATCATAGTCGATAATAAATGATTGCAACAAATCCGAATCAACACGAATCGATAAAATTGGAATTCTTAAACAAAATAGGCAAGCAGGCAAAACATAACAGATTCAGACGTCTGAAATAGATGGTTCAGACGTCTGAATCTAGAAAATTAGAAGTTTTCCAGAACGTAATTCAGACGTCTGAACCAAATGTTTCAGACTTCTGAAATAGGCCTTTTTTGCCTATTTCCTTTCTGTTTGAAATTGAGCCAATTCAGACGTCTGAATCTGGAATTCAGAGCATTTCCTGAACCTCGACCAAAAATGGCCAAATGAATATCTCAAGCGATCGGACGAGCAAATGACGGATAAGGATTTACGCCACGCGACAACCCAGCCTTAACGGCTCTTCGATATGCCTCAAATATCAATGTCCAAATATCCATAATAGGATTTTCATAGATTTTGATTTCAAAACACCAAAAATTGTAATATACTCCAAACCAAAATCAATTGCACAAGAATAAGTGTTAGGAATTCATACCTAACAATCGAAGATAATTATAGACTAAGATGTGAGATAAAAATCTCACCTTTAAACCCAAAGCTATGAAGAAGAAGCTATAGAGAAATGACAAGAACAATCACTCTTCAATTCCAACCCAAAGAGCTTGAATCTAAGCTTAAAAGAGAAACATTTCCTAAATTAGGTTTAGAAATTTCTGAAATTGGTAAGAGAATGAGTTGGAGAAGAAGAAGAGGAGGCTTACCGAAGCTTCTTCTATAAATTTGGAGCTAGAACTTGATTTGCAAATGGAAACTAGGGCTTGGAGTTTTAATTTCCCATTCCTCTCTCCATTGTTGCTAAAGCTTGAGTATTAGGAAATAGAAATGAAGTAATGAAGAAAATAGGGGTGAAGCTTGGGTCTAATGGGCTGAAACAAAACCAAAGCCCTAAGTGAAAAAGTAGCAAAATTCCACTAACTCCAAACATATCAAAATTTATACTCAAAAAAGTCGCAAACGTCATTTTGAACTCAATGGGGGTGGTCTCAAGTCCTAATTCGACTGTTTACAAAAAGTAGCCTTTTGGACTAAAATCCAACTAACGATGAATTATTTTAAATAAAATATTTAAATATTCAATCGTAAAATATGCGGGTTGTTACAAACTCCCCTCCTTAAAGAAATTGCGTCCTCGCAATATTTAAGAAGAAAATATAAAGTAACAACTATAAAAGCATATTCAACACCAAAGAAATTTGAAAATAAATAGTTCACCTCAAAGAGTACGAGAAAGCAAGTCCGGATGTGTTCGCTCGATGAATTCTCTGGATTCCCAAGAACAATCCTTAAGATTTGACGACCATTGAACTTTCACAAGAGGAACATCTTTATTTCGAAGGCGTTTACTGTAACGCCCCACCTCTATGCTCGCAATAACAAAGAGTATTAAAAGAAATACTGTCTGTTATCACGAAGAATAAGGCTGGATAGGGCGGCCATCCGTAGTTAGGCCTTACACTAATATTGGTTACCTCGATAGGAGTGATTTATATTTTTCATTTTTCATCTCTTATTTATTTACTCCATCGACATACCCAATTCCAGTATAAAACGAACTACGATGGTTCATAATAGTTTAGGACAATATATATAATAATAACACAGATAATGTAAATGCGGAACACAGATATAACAGAAAGTCTCATATATATATAACTGGTGTCAGTTACAATACACGTGATACAATACATATGATATAACTACAACTGTCGACTCTGGAAGTTACATATACAAGTACATTATCGTGAATAATATACATGAATATACAACATCCTATACAAATACACTGACTACTAAACAACAACGGAAACTCCAAAAGATATGAAGAGACTTCATAGCTCTAACAGCAACCCAAAGTAAGATATCAACAACCTGTAAATACTCGGTCTGACCCGAGTATTACATTCAAAAGAAAATAATACACGGGTTAGTCTAATTCAAACTCAGTTATTAGTGCACAGGAGCAATAATAATTAAATATGAATGGATGACAATCACAATAGATTCCGTCCACCCAACTCTTCTAGAAGAGAATCGGATAACGGTAAATATAACACGTAATAGTGTTAAACAACAAATCAGCAGATTCAAAATATCAACAAAGATGAATGAAAAGAATATCAATGAAGATATATTTAAAAGAAAACATCAGAATTGCCTAATTGGCAATTAACACAAAATCTGATTATTTAAATAAATAATTAGAAACTCATAATCTAATTATCAAATAGATAATTAGACAACAACAAAATGATTAAATCAAACCAAATCAGAATACAACATCAAAATATTGAATAGACAACATAAAACAATTTCATCAATTGAAATCAATCAATTTAAAATGTTAGATTCTGTATTGGCTGCATTACACGCACGCGTGCACTGCCTCGCCAATACAGTGATGAAATACACAAAAACTCAATAAAAGCTCACAAACGAGCGCAAGGTCAAATCCGAGCTACAAGCTGGATTCAACTCAAGTGAATTCGAAAAACAAATAAAATGCAAAGGTCAAGTCACTGCTGTCATGACTCAACTCAACGCAACAGTTCAAGTTCCGAAATGTGAAGAAAAGATGACACCAGTGGTAATCCAACAGGGAGATAGCCAACTGAAGGTGAGAGCACCAAGGATATGGCACCACAACACACAACAGGAGAAGACGCAGAGCAACCTCACTTAAAATAATGTCACCAGTGAAGCACAGTGACCAAATGCAAATGAATACAATGCATCAATGCAATGTATCAGAGATTGGACAAGACAGTCAAGATAATGCACAGGTAACCGAAACAGTGAACATCACTGTCCCAAAGCCACTCGGCTAGAACAGTGGATACAACAAGGCTACAACCCAAGACTACAAGCACATTGAAACAGGCGGTGGCAACACAATGATGAAGTATATAAGTGTAGATGCACAGTGCAGCAGATATGAATGTTCATATTCATGTGCAACATGAAAACAACTCGATATGTAGACAAAGATTGCAGTAAAGACTTCAGATACAAATGCTCATGACAAAGACAGAGCTCGAAGTCAAGGCCTAAACAAGCCAGCAACCATCAAGATTCAAAATCAGTAATACAATGAAGCCAAAATCAAGTTCAATTCCAAAAAGGAAAATGCAACAGCATGCAAGGAGAGACCAGAAAGGCAAAGACTTGAACATCAGATCACAAGTCAAAACCATACACAAATACAACATAAATCAGACTATCAAAGAATGCATCTGTCCAGATATGGGTCAACAACAAGTTTCGACCAAGAAAATACCCATCATATTTGCATTGACTACAATGAACAAAAGATCAAAGGAAGCAGTAATGAACTGAACAGAGTAAATGCACCATGCTAATGAACTCGACCAGTGAACCAGGCTATACAATAAAAATCAGTGTAACCTGATTTGCAAATTGACAAAGCTATGAACAACTCAAAACTACAACAATTCGAACTGCAAATGCAATCCAGACCAGTTCAGGTATGAACATACTCAAAGCTCAACTACCAATGTGCTATCATTAAACAACGTGACACTACAAATCAAAGAAGCAAACTAGTTCAGGTAGTACCAATGTAAAGAAAATGCAACTTGAACCAAACAGTGTACTAGTAAGGTTAACAAGACAGGGCATGTACATGAAGACAACAAACTAGGTGCAAAATAGTGCAACAGGGGACAGAGTCAAGGCTACAACTCACAACCACACGCCAATTGAAACGGCTGTGGATATAAATACATCACTGTGACAAAGTGGATGCAAAAAAATACATGTGTACAAGTCAGTGAAAACCCAATTAAAATGACCAAGGTGTTATCAAATGAGCATGGTAACACTGCAGACAATTGCACAGTGGATTACATGAAAAACTTGTATACGGTGGCCAGTGAAGAACTAAATGAAATTGTACCAAATTCAACTCAAATATAAACTTTATCACACCTGATGCAGTAACCCTATGGATGCAAGCAATTACATCTACTTCATGTACATGAAAAGAGTGAAGTCACGATTGATGCCAACAGTTAATGGCCAATGTTATGGAATTTCATAAATCAGTTAAGTGTGCTACTGGGAAATTGCAACAGTATATACAGATTTGAGAAGACAATGTTTAAGATTTAAGCTAACAATTCAGATTCATATGTAGGCAATGCCAAACAACTCGTGCAGGTAAAATTGAACAAGGATCGAAGTGCTACCAGTAGCGGTAACGATGGAGCTAAAGTCGAACGAAACAACATCATCAGACTCAAATTCAAAAATCATCAAGGCCGTAATTTCGTCCATTTATACAACTCGATAAAGGCAGAGAAACCTCAAGCATTTGCATATGAATAAAAATCAAAGAATTTAAAGCCTGGGAAATCACCATAAAAATGCGACTAAAATCAACTGTCTCAAAATCAACTCAAGGCAGGAAAAGTATCAACATCGACTAGGAAATCAAATCGAAGCCGAAGACCACGAAAACAGAACAAGAAAATGAATTCGAACAGTTCGAATAAGATGTGAGTAACATAAATTAATCACCTTGCTTCGAAGTGGCAACGAACTCGATCTGACAGAAACGGCCGAGCATCATAGAGACGAGTGAAATCAAAATCGAAGCCCTAATTTGGACGAAGAGGAACGAACGAACGAAGTGCCGCCATTTTTTTTTCTTTTTCGTACGTTTAGGTTTAGGGTTGTCAACGAATGAAAGTAGAGAGGGGTGGGTATTGGCCTTGCTAATTACCACAGCCCCAAAAACACATGGCCAAGATTGAATTTTCAAATACCACTACACTTAATCAATTTCTAAACGAATTTGCAACTGATTAAAACACTTAACAGTAATTAGCAACAAGATTAATCGTCTAATGATGATAATACAATAATCGCAAAATCCCGGGTTGTTTCAGACTCCCCTCCTTATAAAAATTGCGTCCCCGCAATTTTCATAAGTAAAGTCATCAATAACAATTATTTATCTAACATAAACTGGTTAAGCTAGAAAAATAAAAGTCGGGAATACAAACGTCAAAGAAATCTTTTAATTTCATAAAAGAAATTCACAAATTCTCAACAAAAATCTAACTATCAATAGATAGTCAGAAAACAACAAAGGCCTAATTATCAAAAACAATAGTTAGAAATCTCAAATCGACAAATATCTGATTATCTCAGTCGATAATCAAATTTCAAATCAGCAAATATTTGATTATCTTTAGCGATAATAAAATCTCAAATCAGCAAATATTTAATTATCAAAAGCGATAATTAAATCTCAAATCAGCAAATATCTAATTATTACAAGCGATAATCAGAAATCTCAAACCATCAAATCAACAAATCAACTAATATCGGATTATCAAAAACGATAACCAGAACTCATATCAACAAATATTCGATTATCAAAAACGATAATCAAATCAACAAATATTCGATTATCAAAAACGATAATCAAATCAACAAATATCCAATTATCAAAAACGATAATCAGAACTCATAATATCAAATATTCGATTATCAAAAACGATAATCAAATCAACCAATATTCGATTATCAAAAACGATAATCAAATCAACAAATATTCGATTATCAAAAACGATAATCAAATCAACAAATATTCGATTATCAAAAACGATAATCAAATCAACAAATATCCGATTATCAAAAACGATAATCAGAACTCATAACATCAAATATTCGATTATCAAAAACGATAATCAAATCAACAAATATTCGATTATCAAAAACGATAATCAAATCAACAAATATTCGATTATCAAAAACGATAATCAAATCAACAAATATTCGATTATCAAAAACGATAATCAAATCAACAAATATCCGATTATCAAAAACGATAATCAGAACTCATAACATCAAATACTCGATTATCAAAAACGATAATCAAATCAACAAATATTCGATTATCAAAAACGATAATCAAATCAACAAATATTCGATTATCAAAAACGATAATCCAATCAACAAATATTCGATTATCAAAAACGATAATCAAATCAACAAATATCCGATTATCAAAAACGATAATCAGAACTCATAACATCAAATATTCGACTATCAAAAACGATAATCAAATCAACCAATATCCGATTATCAAAAACGATAATCAGAACTCATAACATCAAATATCTAATTACCTGCAGATAATTAGATTCAACAAATATCTAGAAATCAATTAAGATACTCTAGAAAATCAACATAAAAGGTTGGATCGATCCCATCAGATGGCGAGTTTTAGTTACGCCGCACGTGCATCTCATATGGCCGAAGCCTACCAAGTACCCATCATAATTTTGGCACCCATCATATGACCCGAAGGTCCAACATATGACCCGAAGGTCTGGTACTGGTATTTGACCCGAAGGTCCATCATATGACCCGAAGGTCCTCATAGTGGCTCGAAAGCACACGAAAATCATCATATATTCAATTAACGATTTCGAAATTAACCGAAATAGCAAACGCACATGTCCCACACCACGTGTTTTACTAAATCGTTTGATTCTCTTCATCATTTTCTTGAACGTGTAAAATCATCAAAATCATCAAACAGCAAATGTTTCAATTAACGAGTCCGGAATTAACCAAAATAGCAAACGTACATGTCCCATAACCACGTGTTTTACTAAATTGTTTAAATCTCTTCATCGTTTCCTTGAAAGTGCAAAATTGTGTATTCCAAAAATAACATTTCACATTCTCAAACGGACAAGTCCGGAATTAAGCGAATCAGTAAAAGAAAGGGGTCATAATCCTCGATTTTGCTGAAACGTTTAAATCACTTTCTCATTCTTTTGAAAACGCAACTGTAAAAATTCTGAAAACAATTTTATTTATTTTATAAAAGTAATAATTTACATTCTCAAACGAACAAGTCCGGAATTAAGCGAATCAGTAAAAGAAAGGGTTCATAGTCCTCGATTTTGCTGAATCGTTTAGATCGCTTCCTCATTCTTTTGAAAGCGCAAACTATAAAATTTTGAAAAACAAATTTTATTTTTAAAACAATTTGCAAATCCGTGATAAAACAGCAACATTAGTGACAATTTCAATAAGAAAATTGTACTTCTCAAAACACCGTAGAAACGGATCTCAAAATCAGCATTGCGGGATAACCGCTTGAAAATCCACTTTAAAATATGACGGATACTGACGTCAAAGCGACAGTAATTTTTAAACGTCAAATTCTCATCTAAATAATTTGCATCAAAATATAATACCAGTGAATTTTCATTCATTTAAAAATGTCAACAAAACACCGCGCTTCAAAAATATAGCATTGGTGTAAAACTCCCGTTATAATAATAACGGCAACAAAATACGTTTCATAACCAAGCATCGGTTCAACGTAAAATTAATGCAGTAACGTGCAACTTAAATTTGCACGTACACTACAATATAAACAAAAAAAATCATTCTATTATATCTTCAATAAAGATATTTTAAAACAGCAGAAATCTAATCAGATATGATTAGCATCAAAGAAAACCAGTAAGAAATTTCAACAAATCAAATCCACTGGTTAAACAACATAATGAAATTAATTTCATTTTCATATTTTGATTTTTAAATCAAAATAATTATCAGTCGTACTCAGCGAAGCAGTCACACTGTTTTCACTGCGCACTCTGATAAACAAAGCACAAACCAATCTATCATCAAAACACAAATTAACTTTTTATTTTTAAATAAGGATATTTAAAAATTTCCATCGTATTTTCAAAACTTTAGTTTTGACTCAAAGCACATATAAAACATCGACACATAGTTCTAACACATGTTCCATCTAAGTTATGTTTTATATTATGTCCATAAACCCCAAGCTCTGATACCAACTGTAACGCCCCACCTCTATGCTCGCAATAACAAAGACTATTAAAAGAAACACTGTCTGCTATCACGAAGAATAAGGCTGGATAGGAGCGGCCATCCGTAGTTAGGCCTTACACTAATATTGGTTACCTCGATAGGAGTGATTTATATTTTTCATTTTTCATCTCTTATTTATTTACTCCCATCGACATACCCAAATCCAGTATAAAACGAACTACGATGGTTCATAATAGTTTAGGACAATATATATAATAATAACACAGATAATGTAAATGCGGAACACAGATATAACAGAAAGTCTCATATATATATAACTGATGTCAGTTACAATACATGTGATACAATACATATGATACAACTACAACTGTTGACTCTGGAAGTTACATATACAAGTACATTATCGTGAATAATATACATGAATATACAACATCCTATACAAATACACTGACTACTAAATAACAACGGAAACTCCAAAAGATATGAAGAGACTTCATAGCTCTAACAGCAACCCAAAGTAAGATATCAACAACCTGTAAATACTCGGTCTGACCCGATATTACATTCAAAAGAAAATAATACACGGGTCAGTCTAATTCAAACTCAGTTATTAGTGCACAGGAGCAATAATAATTAAATATAAATGGATGACAATCACAATAGATTCCGTCTACCCAACTCTTCTAGAAGAGAATCGGATAACGGTAAATATAACACGTAATAGTGTTAAACAACAAATCAGCAGATTCAAAATATCAACAAAGATGAATGAAAAGAATATCAATGAAGATATATTTAAAAGAAAACATCAGAATTGCCTAATTGGCAATTAACACAAAATCTGATTATTTAAATAAATAATTAGAAACTCATAATCTAATTATCAAATAGATAATTAGACAACAACAAAATGATTAAATCAAACCAAATCAGAATACAACATCAAAATATTGAATAGACAACATAAAACAATTTCATCAATTGAAATCAATCAATTTAAAAAGTTAGATTCTGTATTGGCTGCAGTACACGCACGCGTGCACTGCCTCGCCAATACAGTGATGAAATACACAAAAACTCAATAAAATCTCACAAACGAGCGCAAGGTCAAATCCGAGCTACAAGCTGGATTCAACTCAAGTGAATTCGAAAAACAAATAAAATGCAAAGGTCAAGTCACTGCTGTCATGACTCAACTCAACGCAACAGTTCAAGTTCCGAAATGTGAAGAAAAGATGACACCAGTGGTACAACTACAGGGAGATAGCCAACTGAAGGTGAGAGCACCAAGGATAAGGCACCACAACACACAACAGGAGAAGACGCAGAGCAACCTCACTTAAAATAATGTCACCAGTAAAGCACAGTGACCAAATGCAAATGAATACAATGCATCAATGCAATGTATCAGAGATTGGACAAGACAGTCAAGATAATGCACAGGTAACCGAAACAGTGAACATCACTGTCCCAAAGCCACTCGGCTAGAACAGTGGATACAACAAGGCTACAACCCAAGACTACAAGCACATTGAAACAGGCGGTGGCAACACAATGATGAAGTATATAAGTGTAGATGCACAGTGCAGCAGATATGAATGTTCATATTCATGTGCAACATGAAAACAACTCAATATGTAGACAAAGATTGCAGTAAAGACTTCAGATACAAATGCTCATGACAAAGACAGAGCTCGAAGTCAAGGCCTAAACAAGCCAGCAACCATCAAGATTCAAAATCAGTAATACAATGAAGCCAAAATCAAGTTCAATTCCAAAAAGGAAAATGCAACAGCATGCAAGGAGAGACCAGAAAGGCAAAGACTTGAACATCAGATCACAAGTCAAAACCATACACAAATACAGCATAAATCAGACTATCAAAGAATGCATCTGTCCAGATATGGGTCAACAACAAGTTTCGACCAAGAAAATACCCATCATATTTGCATTGACTACAATGAACAAAAGATCAAAGGAAGCAGTAATGAATTGAACAGAGTAAATGCACCATGCTAATGAACTCGACCAGTGAACCAGGCTATACAATAAAAATCAGTGTAACCTGATTTGCAAATTGACAAAGCTATGAACAACTCAAAACTACAACAATTCGAACTGCAAATGCAATCCAGACCAGTTCAGGTATGAACATACTCAAAGCTCAACTACCAATGTGCTATCATTAAACAACGTGACACTACAAATCAAAGAAGCAAACTAGTTCAGGTAGTACCAATGTAAAGCAAATGCAACTTGAACCAAACAGTGTACTAGTAAGGTTAACAAGACAGGGCATGTACATGAAGACAACAAACTAGGTGCAACATAGTGCAACAGGGGACAGAGTCAAGGCTACAACTCACAACCACACGCCAATTGAAACGGCTGTGGATATAAATGCATCACTGTGACAAAGTGGATGCAAACAAATACATATGTACAAGTCAGTGAAAACCCAATTAAAATGACCAAGGTGTTATCAAATGAGCATTGTAACACTGCAGACAATTGCACAGTGGATTACATGAAAAACTTGTATACGGTGGCCAGTGAAGAACTAAATGAAATTGTACCAAATTCAACTCAAATATAAACTTTATCACACCTGATGCAGTAACCCTATGGATGCAAGCAATTACATCTACTTCATGTACATGAAAAGAGTGAAGTCACGATTGATGCCAACAGTTAATGGCCAATGTTATGGAATTTCATAAACCAGTTAAGTGTGCTACTGGGAAAATGCAACAATATATACAGACTTGAGAAGACAGTGTTTAAGATTTAAGCTAACAATTCAGATTCATATGTAGGCAATGCCAAACAACTCGTGCAGGTAAAATTGAACAAGGATCGAAGTGCTACCAGTAGCGGTAACGATGGAGCTAAAGTCGAACGAAACAACATCATCAGACTCAAATTCAAAAATCATCAAGGCCGTAATTTCGTCCATTTATACAACTCGATAAAGGCAGAGAAACCTCAAGCATTTGCATATGAATAAAAATCAAAGAATTTAAAGCCTAGGAAATCACCATAAAAATGCGACTAAAATCAACTGTCTCAAAATCAACTCAAGGCAGGAAAAGTATCAACATCGACTAAGAAATCAAATCGAAGCCGAAGACCACGAAAACAGAACAAGCAAATGAATTCGAACAGTTCGAATAAGATGTGAGTAACATAAATTACTCACCTTGCTTCGAAGTGGCAATGAACTCGATCTGACAGAAATGGCCGAGCATCATAGAGACGAGTGAAATCAAAATCGAAGCCCTAATTTGGACGAAGAGGAACGAACGAATGAAGCGCCACCATTTTTTTTTTCTTTTTCGTACGTTTAGGTTTAGGTTTGTCAACGAATGAAAGTAGAGAGGGGTGGGTATTGGCCTTGCTAATTACCACAGCCCCAAAAACACATGGCCAAGATTGAATTTTCAAATACACACTTAATCAATTTCTAAACGAATTTGCAACTGATTAAAACACTTAACAGTAATTAGCAACAAGATTAATCATCTAATGATGATAATACAATAATCGCAAAATCCCGGGTTGTTACATTTACTCTCCGAAGCGATAATACGAATAGGATGTTGCTCATAAGTTAAATTAGGCGAAACTTTAATTTCTTCCACAACACTGGGCTCAAAAATAGAATCGCAATCTTGAAGGCATTTCCGTAATTGAGAAACGTGAAACACGCCATGAATAGCAGAAAGTTGAGCCGGTAATAAGAGGCGATAAGCCACGGAACCAATACGTTCGGTGGTGGGAAATGGACCAATATATCGAGGTGCTAACTTTCCCGATGGACTGAAACGTACAACACCCTTCATAGGTGGAACACGAACAAACACAAAATCTCCCACGGTAAATTTTAATTTTCTTCTTCGGTTATCGACATAGGATTTTTGCCTACTTTGGGCTTCTTTCATCCTATGACGAATAAGGTCAATATTTTCTGTGGAATCACGAATGAAATCTGGACCTAAAACCGGCTTCTCACTGGCCTCAAGCCAACAAGAAGGAGATCGGCATGGCCTTCCATAGAGTGCCTCGAAAGGTGCCATACCTATACTAGTTTGGAAGCTATTATTATAGGAAAACTCAACAAGAGAAATACGATCTTCCCAACTTCCACCAAAATCAAGAACACATGCATGAAGAAGATCTTCAAGAGTTTGATTCACACGCTCGGTTTGTCCATCGTACTGAGGATGATAAGCAGTGCCAAAATGAAGCTTCGTTCCCAAAGCTTTTTGAAGACTCTTCCAAAATCCACTAGTAAACAATGGATCGCGATCACTAACAATAGAAGTAGGAACTCCATGCAATTTAACAATCTCTTTAATAAAGAGTTTGGCCAAAAGAGGAATGATTCGGTTAGATCGAACGGGAATAAAATGGGCGGATTTAGTAAGTCTATCAACTATCATCCATAAGCTATCATGACCCGAATGAGAACGGGGAAGGCCGTCTATAAAATCCATGGAAATCTTGTCCCACTTCCAAAGTGGAATGTCTAAAGGTTGCAATAACCCACCGGGCCTTTGATGCTCGGCTTTAACGAGTTGCCAAGTCATGCAACGCTTAACAAAGTTAGCAATATCAGATTTCATTCCATCCCAATAATAAAGTCGCTTCATATCCGCGTACATTTAACTACTACCAGGATGAATGGTAAATTTAGAATGATGAGAATCTTCTAAAATATCTTTACGAAGTTCACTAATATTTAGCACGATAAGTCTACCTAATTTTTGAATGCCGCCACGAGAATCAATATCAAAGTCTTTCAAACTTTCAATACCAATTTTATCCCTACGACTTTGGCTAAGAAGAGCCAATTTGGGATCTAGCTTTTGAGCTTCAAGAACGCGGTCCAAGAGAGAAGGATGAGCCTCAAGGCTACATAAAACAAGAGATGAACTTGAATTGGATTCACGATCTCAAATCTCACAAGCACACAAAGTATCGAGATCATTCCATTTAGATACCATCAAAGAAATAACCGCCAGATGCTTACGGCTAAGGGCATCGGCAACACGATTTCCCTTTTCGGGAGTACACAAAGAATATCAAGATCATAAGATGCAAGGAACTCGAGCCAACATTGTTGGAACAACTTAAGTCCCTTATGAGAAAATAGATATTCCAAAGATTTATGATCGGGGTAGAGAACAAATTTCTCATCCCAAAAACAATGATGCCAATCTCTAATAGCGAAAACAATAGCCACGAGTACTAGATCATGAGTGGCATACCTAGTCTCGATCGGCTTTAATGATTTGGAAGCACAAGTGATACCACATTCCCTTTTGAAAGGGAATGGTATCTAAACCAATACGATTAGCATTGGTACAGAAGATAAAGTCTTGGTTCCACTCGGGAATCATAAGAATAAAAGTGCCGGAAAAGTGTTCTTTTAAATACCTTCTTTCCCGAAAAGCTAAAACTTTCAAAATTACATTTATCTTTATGTAACGATCTTTCTAGATAAATTTATATCTTTCAAGTCAATTTTATTGTGTCTAATTGTCTCATCAAAGCGTATGGGAGATTCCTATCGATAACGTTGATCAAGCGCATCGACCAGAATTCTTTAAGCACTCAGTGGGCAATATAATCAAAAAATCATCTTTTATATGATAAAAATGTCTCTTAAAAGTTTTAAGAATATTCTTTGCTCTTTTAATAACAAAATCCAATTATACTTATAAATAAATCTTATAAAAAAGATTTGCAAAAATTTTAAATTGCTGTTTTCATCCAAAATCAAAGAATACGAGAATGGAGTCATCAAGATATTCATAGAATACTCGATTCATAAAATGGATGAAATATGCTGGATAAACTGAATGACATAATAAGTCATTCATAAGAATCATAACGAGTGCGGAATGCAAGGAGTGGAATGCTAACTCCCGCAACTCGTAGCTAATGAAAATCGGTGGCAAGGTCGAGCTGAAAAGACCTTATCACCTCTCAAAAGATTGCTTAGGT
Organism: Allium cepa; assembly: GCA_030765085.1. Lineage (NCBI taxonomy): Eukaryota > Viridiplantae > Streptophyta > Magnoliopsida > Asparagales > Amaryllidaceae > Allium > Allium cepa. The sequence continues at coordinate 976,634,642 of CM060935.1, forward strand.
GATAATCCTAAGACAGGCTCAAAAATACCAGAAAATTCTCAAACTGCATGAATGAGAGAAATAACACTTTCCTCATCATGAGGGCTCAAAGAACAAAATGATGCCATCAAATTGGAATCAAAATATCAAAGGAAAAATAGAAATCTGCTTAACAGATTGAGGATGTCGAAGATTAATAGTCCACACGGGACATAGGATACGGGCTTCACAATAATTAAGCCAGTCCTTTCACAAAAACCAATTCCGAAGCCTACGTAACACATAACATGCAAATCGGCTCAGAAGGAAAAATCACATAAAATAATCTCGACAACAAAACAAAGAAAATTGAGCGTTGCAGATCCACCTACCAGATTCGCAATTCTCAAAGAAGTCATCAAGCCCAAAATATTTAAAGAAAAAGAATCGACAAGTTCTTTTGATATAAAAATGATGAGATGAACCCATATAAAAAAGAACTCAAATAGAAAGATCACGAAATAAAACAATAGCATCAAGGATTGAATGGAAAATACCTTGACCAAGAGAAGAGTTGCTAGGAGCTTGCACAACATTCAGCTCTCCTTTCCTCTTGCTTAGAAGTTTGGGGCAAGAAGATAAAAAATGACCCGGATTCTTGCAATAGCGACAAGTAAGGAGTTTCGGACACTTAATTACATAGTGTTCCTTAGAATTACAATTGTAGCATCCTCTATGATTAGGGATTGGAATCATTGCTACCAAAGTAGATTGCTTCTTTTTCTTGTTGGGTTTAAGGCTTTTGAACTTAATATGCCTCTTTTGGGAAATCTCAATATCACCATCAATTCCTTTATCAGCCTCTTCATGTCGAAGAGTGATATCCATAAGCTGATGGAAAGGAACTTCAATTTTTAGAGGTAAAACCGTTTAGGGGTTCATACTCAAAGCACTAGATAAACCTTTGATTCTTTACAAGATCAAAAAGTTGTTGGGTAGACATGAATACGTCATCCAGAGAAGCATTACTAGATTGACCAGCGTTAGGACTGCCAGATCCGAACATTTCTTTTCTTTAAGAAAGAAAGAAAGAAGAAGAAAAAGTTATTCACAAAATGAATTTCAATCAAACTGGATTGATAAAACAAGGATTCATAAAAGGAAATAGGATAGAACGGTACGAAGACGCGAATTAAACCCTAAAGCACGACTCCTAAGAAAGACTTAGGACAATGATCCTTACTAGTTTATTTTACATTGTTCCGAAGTTTGGCTCTGATACCAAGCTGTGACGCCACACCTCTATACCCACACTAGCCAAGGACACTACATGGTAATGCCGTCAACTAGCGTGGAGAATAAGGCTGTTGAGGAGCGATCATCCATGTAATTGCTTTGTGCGAGTATCGATATCCGGATAAAAATATAACTTTCTATTCAAGAGGAAATCCGACATACCGATGCAAACTCAAAGCTACTACACAGTGGCTATAATATCTTAGGAAACAAATATAGAAATATCACAACACAAATCAGTCACAGAAGTTCACATCTCAAAGGCGAAAACCGATATGAATATTACACATGAAAGTGTATATCAGAGTGGTGGTCAAACAAGATCCACAATAACACAAAAGAATACTTACAAGTGCTACACAAAAGAATAAGTATACATCAATGAGTCTATATCTCAAATGTATACAACCAAAAACTACTAATCTAAGTAGTTAGCCAAAAGTCAGGATAATAATCCCAGATGAGAAGTCAAGCAGAAGCACCTGTAACATCTCGGTCTGACCCGAGTATTATTTAATAAGAAAATAATAAACAGATCAGTCTAACTGTAAATATCAGATAAAATGATATATAATATGAGATGTGACGAAAACGTATGATAACCATAAAGCCATACTGTGAAAAGTATGTAATTGAAAATCAACCAGAGATTAATCAATATCACAAGAATCTTCTCAAAGATCAAAAGAACGTCACACTCTTTAATTTCATTCACCAAGTCACAAATATCGACATCATATCGATGCCAGTCATAAAAGCTGGTAGAACAATAAATTCTAGAAATCATCAATAGAAATCCAGAAATCACAAAAAGGGGGAGGCCTATCACAAAACGGGAGCATGAAAACTCTCCAACACGTGTATCACAAACGGGACGCTATCCCATGGTCGCTAACCATAGAGCCGGTGCAACGATGTAGTGCAATATCGGTATGCCCGAGGAACCTGAAACTCGAAGAATTCGGAACAACGACGTAGTACAACTGTACACCAGATGAATCGAAAAGCCGAGAATCGACGTAGTACAACGGTACGCCAGATGAATCGAAAAGCGGAGACATCGATGTAGTACAAACGGTGCTTCAGATGAATCGAAACCCGAGACATCGACGTAGTACAATGGTACGCCAGATGAATCGAAAATCCGAGACATTGATGTAGTACAAACGGTACATCAGATGAATCGAAAAACCGAGACATCGATGTAGTACAAATGGTACATCAGATGAATCGAAAAGCCGAGATAATGATGTAGTACAAACGGTACATCAGATGAATCGTATCACATTAAAAGTACATGGGTCGCTAGCCCACAAAGGAATGAGACGAAGCTCAAGAAAATGAGGTACAGTCCTCCACGTGGACAAAGAGACTCTCACATTGCTAGTCTAAACCATAAAATGATCATCATCGATCATCAAGAAGAGTCAATTACACTAAGCTAGTAAATATATGAGCTTAGCTTCATGTCCCATAACCACTAGCTTAACTTAAATATTTACGAACAAATTGTAGATCTCCACTAGAAAATCTGTCACAAGAGATTCAATCGAACAAGTCAAAGAATTAACCGACGAAGTAAACGCAAGCGTTTCATACCACTTGTTTTACTAAGTCGTTTAATTAGATTTCTCATACGAGTGAGGTAAAGGTTTGTATATACTAATAGATTATAAAAACGGTTTTGTAAACGAGCTTGTAATAAAATAGAGTTGAAATCGTTTTAATGGAAGAGTTTTGATATTTACTACTAGTATTGAAACCTTTATATTTTTAAAGTGACAAATCACAAATATTGATTGTAGAACAATCAATCTCCAAAATTCACATTCAAAGACGTGAATAAAATCCAAAGAAATCGATACCGAATCCATCCAAATGAATATTCCTAAAAAATCCCGAAGAAAATGTCATCATAGTCGACAATAAATGATTGCAACAAATTGGAATCAACATGAATCGATGAAATTGGAATTCTTAAACAAAATAGGTAAGTAGGCAAAACCCAGTAGATTCAAACTTCTGAAATAGATGGTTCAGACGTCTGAATCAGGAAAATTAGAAGTTTTTCAGAATGTAATTCAGACGTCTGAACCAAATGTTTCAAACGTCTGAAATAGGCGTTTTTAGCCTATTTCCTTTCTGTTTGAAATTGAGCCAACTCAGACGTCTGAAACTGAAATTTAGAGCATTTCCTGTACCTTGACCAAAAATGGACAAATGAATATCGAAAGCGATCGGACGAGGAATGACGACTAAGGATTTACGCCATGCGACAACCCAGCCTTAACGGCTCTTCGATACGCCTCAAATATCAATGTCCAAATATCCATAATAGGATTTTCATAGATTTTGATTTCAAAACACCAAAAATTGGAATATACGTCAAATCAATCCAAACCAAAATCAATTGCGCAAGAATAAGTGTTAGGAATTCATACCTAACAATCGAAGATAATTATAGACTAAGATGTGAGATAAAAATCTCACCTTTAAACCCAAAAGTATGAAGAAGAAGCTATAGAGAAATGGCAAGAACACTCACTCTTCAATTCCAACCCAAAGAGCTTGAATCTAAGCATAAAAGAGAAACATTTCCTAAATTAGGTTTAGGAATTTCTGAAATTGGCAAGAGAATGAGTTGGAGAAGAAGAGGAGGAAGCTTACCAAAGCTTCTTCTATAAATTTGGAGCTAGAACTTGATTTGCAAATTGAAACTCGGGCTTGGAGTTTTAGTTTCCCATTCCTCTCTCCATTGTTGCTAAAGCTTGAGTATTAGGAAATAGAAATGAAGTAATGAAGAGAAGAGGGGTGAAGCTTGGGTCTAATGGGCTGAAACAAAACCAAATCCCTAAGTGAAAAAGTAGCAAAATTCGACTAACTCCAAACATATAAAATTTTATACTCAAAAAAGTTGCAAACGTCATTTTGAACTCAATGGGGGTGGTCTTGAGTCCTAAATCGGCTGTTTGCAAAAAGTAGCCTTTCGGACTAAAATCCGACTAACAAAGAATTATTTTAAATAAAATATTTAAATATTCAATTGTAAAATATGCGGGTTGTTACAGGAATATACAACAAATACATGTGATATTTCTCGCCATCCAGCTCGTCTCCTGAGCTCCACAGCATCCTTTCCTATATCCATAACACTCGGTCTGACCCGAGCATCATAGTGAAATAACACCTGAGTCAGCCTGGAAAACCAGCGTGAGAAAACACACTCAATTGGATTATCAAAGTTTCCAAAATCTTTTGAAATCAAAGGTATCTCATAGGACCATGCCACAGATAAACATGCAGGGTTTTCACCTTACGATAACCAAAACATTTCTTATCAAATCCTCTGATATTATAGTAGCGTCTAGATATAAATACTTATTCAAATAGCCGAAATTTTTACATTCATTAAATTCCAGCATAATAGGCATACAAACAAGTCCGAAGGCACTTATTGGAGATCGGGTATCCCTCAATGGTAGGGCTATTGGGGTACCGCCCGTCACAGTACGTGATCTAGATCACCGTACCGAGGATCCACCTTGATCCCATGAATCACAAGACCAAAGCTACTCCTTACTGCATAGTCCGAATAAGATCACCCCACAGTTGGGATCAACAACCGCCCACACAGCCGAAATAAAGGGACATATAGACAGGGGTGACCTTGCCCTAATTGGTTGCTAGCCACTTAACCTTGTATGCACCTCCCCTGTTTTAGCCATTCCTGGTTGATGAGGCTCGAGGCTATGCATTACCTTTTTAGCACATATTCATTTAGAATGCTCATCGTCCTCCTAACGATGTTCTGATAGCATTCGTCCATATTCCAGGTCCGAACGGAACTGAAGGCACTACTCCTACTACATCCATTTTTGGAATCACCCTCAGGATTAGTAGCGATTAGCCCTTGCACTTCACTGCTCCATCTTCGGATCTAAGCTCTTGTCTTCCTCATGAAAACATTCAAACCGGATTGAAGTGGTGTTTGAAAAATTAATCTTGATCCCAGTCTCTTCGAAACAATCAGCGCATTGGCCAATATTCATATTCGGTTATTTTACTATCAATTATCATTCACAAACAATCATCAAGTCATAATAATTTTCCAAACTATTTATTTTAAAATATATTCGCAAGATATTTTCTTCATTTCAACCCTAATAGTTCAAATCACTTTTTCTCTTGTGGAATAAATTTCCACCGAATTGTTTTATTTTCATTGAAAATCAGAAAGTCTTAAGTACTTAGATTTTTGAATAATTTAAATCATTTTATCCAATATATATATATATATATAATTTAAAATATTTTTAAATAAAAACTACTTAAAATACTTTATTTAAAATACTCGTTATGAAATTTTATACTAATATCTCATATAAAACTTAAGCACAAACTAATTTTAAAATAAATATTAGATAGAGTATAAATATTAAATAACCATCTTTAAATCAAATACTAGTTAAATCTTTAAACTATCACTTCTATAATTAACTTAATAAATATTTACTTTAATTTTTTTTTAAAACAATTTAATAAAATAATTTCTCCAAAAACCATTCTTTTTAAAACTTTTAATTTTTACTTAAGGATACTTTGAAACATACTGGTTTTCCAGGGCAAATACTCTTTCCATTACAAAATAGTCCATTTAATCAGTTAATAAATCCTTCTCGATTTATCCTAATTCACATCCCAAATCCGTAAATTTTCCTTTCCACACTTTTAAAATAAACCACGATTTATTTTTAAAACAAATTACCCATTCCTTTATAAATTCCCGTCATGAATCTATACTTTCAAATATCCGCTGATATATTATTTCACTTTATAACCTAGTTTATAAATTCTATAGTCTCATCCTCCTTTTAAAACACAGTTTCAAACACTTAATAAGTTTCCAAATCGACTTCCAAAATTTACTCCATTTAAAAATAAATTCCTTTACTTATTCAATTTTTATTTCAAAACCCATTAATTTCAGATTTACTTCTATATTTATGATTTAAAAATCTTATTTTAAACTAAAATATCAATTTCATACCTCGTTCAAAATTCTACCCTTTAACTTCTTCCCAAACATTTAAATCTTAAATTTTGAAAACGAAATCCTTTATATTTTTAGCCAATATCACTTAAGTCTCCAAAACTATTTTATTTTCATTTACTTAAAAATCTCTATCTTTATTTTCGTACTCAAAATTTATTTAAATAGAATTTAAAAATCAAACTTTTATATTTTTCTCAAATCAAATCTTTAATTTACCCAAATTCACTATATTATTTTACTTAAAAATTTCCCTTTTTATTTCCTTTTAAAAATCCAAACTTATATATTTTTCATTCTCTCAAATACCAAGATATATTCAACCTAGCCATAGCATTCAATAATTTCAATTCCAAATATAATCAATATAATCATCCCAGATTATCATATAATTCACATCGCTGAATTAAAATAAATTCAATGTTTTGAGGAATCCAGTTGGATCATTCCAACCAGTTTTCCTGCATCCACAGATGTTAGCACAATATAAAATACCAATTCCACTTCGAGGTGGATATCGCGGTATATGGGCTCATCCGCTATTATGCGGGACGCATAGGGTCTCATCCGCTATATAATGTGGGAAAACAATCATTCCAATATATATATATATATATATATATATATAGACATAAACACACACTCTCTATATACAACATATCACATCCAATGGTGAAAATAAAATATTAATTCAAGCAAACAACCAATAATTTTGTAACGATCCCATTTTTAAGTCAAATTTAAAATAAATTTTTAGATTAAAATGTGAAGTAATTTGAAAATTTTCCAAATAAATAAAATAAATGTTTGTTTTATATAGATTATAAATAGAATATTGGATTGGAATTCAAAAAAAAATATCTTACAAATAAATTGAATTTAAAAACTTTATATTTTAAAGGAACTAATATATATGTATATATGATAAATTATTAGTGTATAATTAAATTTTAAATCATTTTTCTTTAAAGCATAAGTATAAACAATAGAAAATGTAAAAATAAAAATATATAAGAGTTAAACATAATAAGTATACATACTTTTTTTAAAATTTTACTCGTAGTTTGTATATTTAAAGAACATCATTAATAAGAACTTTGAAACTAATATATATATATAATTAAAATATAAAACATAATACATATTATATAATTTATTGAAACATAAGTACTTTATTAAAAAAGGGTTTAAAAATAAAAATAGTTGTTTTAACAAGTGTAAAAATTTATACCATGCAATTAAACAAGTATCAAAATGGTTTTAATTTAAATTATATGTAAATAATAATTAGAGAAGCCTAGCTATTGATTTTCAGCTCAAAGTTAAACATTTCTCTCATCTTCAAAATTTAAAACCTGGAAATCAAAACCAGAAAACAAAAAGAAAATCAAACCTTGAACTAAAATGAAACCAGGAAAAAGCAATCAAGGAAAGTTCAAAACAAATCAAATTCAAGTACAGATTAAAGCCAAATCAAGATCAATTTCCAGTTTCAAAATCATATGGCAAATCAACTCAACAAAGTAGCAGATTCAACTCAATTCCAGATCAAAGCAAACAAAGTTTCAGATTTAATCAAAATCAATGAACTGTCTTTCTGTTTCAAAACATGGGGAGCAAACTCTTAAATATATATATATATATATATATATATATATATATATATTAGTTTGCATGTGATCAATATTGGATGTATGTTGTGAAATATGTTTACATGGGTATAAATATATATGTATGTGTATACATATATATAAGTGACTGTGTATATGACTGTGCATAGACATATATCTCTGTTCAAGTTACAGGCTTTGAAAATAAATTCAAAAATTAATTACTCTTCATCTAATTCCCTATAGGTTATGAATTATTAAAAAAAAATTGGATTGACAAGATATTTGTTTTAGAAATAGTTTCTAGTTAGAGTTCTGCATAAAAATTTCTAAAAATATCGGCAAAGGAAGTGCGGTCGTAATCATGGCTGGAGGTATCTAGAAGAGTGGGGATTGAAGGAAAAGTGTAGTATGAATTTTCAAGTGACCAATGTGGCCGGTCGACAATGAACTAGGGTTGTATCTCGCTGTTTGGTCGTCGCTGTTTTAGTGGCTGCTGCAACGTTGTGGGCGGATCGGAACTCATCAGAGGTGGCAGGATCGATGAGTCATGCTGAGGAGTAGCTTTGGGTAGACGGGCGAATTTTTTGGTAGCCAAGATCGTCGAGATGAGGTAATTTTTGTCATCGGTGTTCAGTTTTAGGAAAATATTTGATAGCTTGTTTTCGATTTCGAGGCGAATTGATGGATTCTAGGTGGTTATGGTGATAGGAGAGGTCGTCGGTGATGTGTTGAAGGTCACGTTGATGGTCAGAAGTTGATCAGACGACCGTGCACGTGCACGCTTGTATTTGTTTGTCTAGAAATTGTGGTGATCGAGGAAGAAAGGTCTAGCTCGGGGTTTTGTTCGAAGCTTTCTTGTGATCGTCTCGAGGAAAGAAGGGATGGGAGTAGCTTGAGTTTAGCTCGGGAAAATTAATGGTTGGCTCGGGATTTCGTTTGTTGAACTCGGGTCTAGAGATTTGGTATAAAAACAGTTTTTAACTTTTAAAACAAAATCAAGTTTTATTTAAAATAATTTTGTTAAAACCAGTTCTTTTGTAAATAATAAATGTTTATCCAAGTTTTGAATTGGTTAAAAGGTTTTTAAATAAAATTATTTTAAATTAACTAAGTTTAAAAGTGTTTAAGATACATATAACCTTTATTTTAAAATTTAGTTTAAATAAACTTAATAATGTAATTAAGTGGTCAATTAAGAAGGATAAAAGGTTTTAACGGTTAATTACTTTAATGTAATTAAGGGTTGATTAATTAATAGGTGTAATTAAAGGATAGTTAATTACTTAATGTTATTAAATCAAGGTGATTAAATTGATTAATGTGATTAACTAATTAATGTGATTAGTTAAAGGTTAATTGATTGATTAGTTAAAGGTTAATTAATTTATGATTAAAGGATAATTAATTTATGATTAATTGTTTAAGGTAATTAATTTGAGGAATGAAAGTGATTAAGGGATGATTTATTAATTAAGGGATAATTAATTAATGTGACTTAACTAAGGATAATTAATTAATTAAAGAATGATCAATTAAGGGAAAATTAATTAATGTAATTAACTCAAGGTTAATTAATTTAAGTGATTAATTAAGGATTATTTAATTAATTAAGGATAATTAATTAAGATGGGCAATCAAGGTTGATTAATTGATTTCATTAATTAAAATAATAATAAATGGTTTGTAATAAATTAATGTTAATTAATGAGAGTTAAGTAATAAATTCATAAGTAACTAATTTATTTGGTTAATTATAAGTGTGTGATTAATTAATCTTGCTTATGGACGATTGAATCATATTGAATGCCTTGAATTGTTCGATATTTCTGGTATGTGATGTTCTATGATATAATTGCTTTATATTTGTAATGACCCGAAAATTTAACGGTTTTAATAACGTTATTAATTGAAATTTTTGGAATTTTAAATGATAAAATTTTGAAATATAGATTTGATATTTAGATTGAGTCTAGTTAAACATAGCAACTGTTAAATTTTCGTCCGAAAATACGAAAGTTTATTTCGCGAGTAAATTTACTTCAATTTAATCAGTTAAAAATCGATGAAAATAAAACGTTTTCGGAACCTAAATATTTTACATAGAAAAATTCTAAACCATCTTCTGAGCAAAGGCCATTTTTCGTTTTCCAAAATTCAGACTTCTTTAGCTCCGTCAATCTTATTTTCCTGCGTTTTTCTTGCATTTTTCGCCAGTAGAAAATTCGAAATTTTTATAATTCAATCATGTCACAGATATCCATATGCCGTTTTGATCGTCTCGCCGTGCTGATCTCTACGGTATATTCAATTGTCAATTTTAAGGACCGGTACGCGACAAAAAAAATAAACTGTTCGTTGTAACGGTATCATAAAATTGAAACATGCTGTCCAATCTAACTAATTGCTTTAATAATTTACCTGAATCAATGCTTCTGACCATTACAATTTCTTTTAATTATTTATTTTCGTTCAAAAATTTCATTTGACTTTTTCTGGTACATTTGCGGTCACATTTATTTTGGGTGATTCATTTTCTTGGCTCTCTGTTGCTATTGCTTTGATCTCAATTCCATTTGGAAAAATATTGGAACGTTGGACATATTGTTATTGAAACTAGTACGTTTCCATCTGCTCTACTTAATTTCAAAAATTTAATACTCTGAACCTCACCATTCAATGACTTTTGTCATTCCCTTGGTCTTTAGTGTTCCGCACTTAAATATATTTGATCAACACAATTGTTCCCATTTTCATCTACACCTACCCTATTTGCTCTGTCATTCTTTTAAAAAAAGATATAGTATATTATCTATAGTTATAATTATATTCTTGGGAACGTACTCGTTTTTGTTTGTCCTTCAATTTCTTTGCTTTGGTTCAGTTTCTAAGAAACATTACAATATGAAACATTATGTATATTACCTGTAACCTGTGATTTCCATTCTTCAAAAAAGAAACCTCTCCTACCTGCTCCATTCTCATGGCTCTCCCTCTCTCTCAAACATCGCATTCCCATTACCTCTCGGCCATGCGACCGCTCACCATCTTGCAACATCCACCTCCATCATCGGCTATGACCAAGAGCATCCCGAAGTCCCGTCCCCTCGACCACTTTCTATGTCGGCTTGTGCCACCTACTGCCGTGCCAGACACCGTCCGGGTCTTCCTTCTCCATCTCTTCTCCTCCATATGAGCTCGGGGCTGCCTTTTCCTTCCTCTCCTTTCCTTCACCTCCGTCACGGCAATCAACACAACCCATTCCCTCCGCATGCCATAACTCCAAGGCCCAAACCCATGCATGCCTGTTCCATGCAAGTGTTGATCATCCACTAACCCATCGGCTCCCCAACCCTTCATCTTGCCGATCCTGATGCGTCACCGCCTGTCTTTGGGTTAGCCTTCTTCTTCTTTCTTCAAATTTTATAAAGGTATTATGGATATAAATATTTTGTATTATATTACATTGTGTGCATTAGTTTATAAATATTAGTCCAGTTGCTGCTTCATATTCTAGCATAGGGGATTTTGTTAAACAATAATATATATGTATGTTTATCTATGCGTTGCGTTGGTTTATAAATTTGTCTATATTTAATTATTTTATACTAGCTATATATTGGTTACACGCTTATAGTAATACACAAAGTTGTTTACAATGTATAAAGTTATGTATTCATTTATTTATAAAAGTTATCGAAGCTGGAAAAAAAACTGTAACAAACAAAGAAAAGAGATTAGATGTTGCGTTTATGCGGTGTATGTTGAGTAAATACTTGAATATTCCCTCAATGATCACACCTGTGCATAAGTTCACAAATGTTACAGTCGAATTCATTGTTGTTACCACTATAATTTTTTTTTTCCATCAAATTATATAAGTGATGCAACTTATTTACAATTTCAAAAACTGGGAAGCTTTGCCAGCATGACACTATTCCCACATTCAAGGTGGCAACCACTAGTAATATATATAGTTATCCTGCCAAGTGTTATAATATATTTATATTAAAGTAAGTACATATTAATTTTATTAGGAACATTGATTTTTGAATTTTAAATATAAACATTTTGTTTTTATATCAGTTTAAATTATACGTATTATTTCAAATTATACCATGTATAAATATGTTTGTTTATCATATGTGTTTTATTTAAAACAATGATTTTGAAATGTAATATATATTGCGACTTTGTAAGTATATAAGCTTATTTATGTATTTAATATTGATTTTGAAAGGTTATGGTATTTTAGTGTATTTGTCTTAAATTAAATATTGAATATATATATATATATATATATATATATATATAATATAATAATAATGTATATATTTTTGTTTATATCAAAACTAATTCATTTTGTTCATCGATCCATGTTATCATCTTTGCTCGTCAAATTTGTACCATTCTTGCCCTGCTTTGAAATTTGTCATTTGGATTTGTCAATTTCGCAATTCAAATCGTAGCCTGTTGTGTTGTCTATCTTCTCTATAGCCTCGAAAGGTGAGAAATCATTCACGATTAATATTCTTTTATTTATTAAATTTGATTTCAATTGAAATGACAATTGAAATATGCTGCTGTAGTTATTTACACTTTTATATATGCTTCTACCTGTATCAGTTCACCTGTGACATCTGACACTATAATCAGTTATTTATGAAATGATAATCCAGTTTGGTTGATAATTGATTGATTGTTTGATGTTTACATTGGACGTTAAATTGTTAATGTTTAAAGTGATAAATATTATGAAATTGAATTTAACGTAAGATGGTTAAAATTGAAATTGATACATGTATTGAATTTGATTAGTTAAATTTGTAAAATGTGACCTCTTAAATGTTTAATTATTTGACACGTAGAAAAGGTTAATTACCCTTGAGCCATTTGAATTTATGGTATGAAATTGAATAATTGATGTCAAGTGTAGAACCGTATAAATAATTAGTGTAATAATCTTTAATCTACAAGAAATGATAGTGTAGATTCTAGAAATAATTATATTAATTTGCACAAACAACAATGTAAATTAATACGATTATTTCGGGATTATATGAATTAATTATTGGATTGTTATTGATTGTTGTTATTGCTTGTTTATTTACTTTGACACCATCCCAGTTATCACACTGCAAGTTCCCTTTGCTATGCTTTGATTTTTGAATTTAGATGGAATCGGGTTGAAATGATAAATACCCAAATGAACTTGACCTAGGATAGAGAATTAAATAAACTCGATTGGTCAATAATTTGATTTAAAAGTAAAATAATGATTTTATTCGAATAAAGAGTAAGGTTTGAAATAAAGTTGGAATTTGAACTTTAATGGAAGGAAAATGTTAATATTTAATAATCTGAAACAAAATATTAATAAAGTAATCGATGAAAGAACGCTGTTTAATTTAAGAAATGGTTGAATTAAGTTTTGAAATTATTTAATAATTAAGTTTTGAAATTATTTAATAATTAAGTTTGGAATTATGTAATAATTAAGATTAGAATTATTTAATTATTAGGTTTTGGAATTTATTTGATATTTAAATTTTGAAATTATTAATTAAGTTTGAAATTATTTAATAATTGAATAAAATTAAATTATTTGAGAATTAAATAAAAAAATTATTCTTTGGTAAGAGAAATTGAACTTGAATAAGTAAATTTGAACTTAATTAATAAATAAAAACTGGGTTTCTTTATTTATTAAGTTTTGGAAAATTATTTAAGTAAATTAATAAGTGAAATTGAACTTCTTGAATAAGTGAAATTAAGTTCTTTATTAATTTAGTTTTGAAATTTATAAAGAAGTAAATGAATAAGTGTAATGGGATTTCTTTAACAAGAAATAAAATAAGATAAGACTTGTAATTTAAAGAACCTGATTTGACGAATTTAACTTAATTAAATTTGAAGTTTTGATATAATGAAGTTGAACGTCAGTAATTGACTTAATGAATTGGAAATTAAATGGAAATTATTTTAAATGATAAATTAACTTAACGAATATTGAACGAAATCGATAAGTGAATTTAAATTGATTTGAATGTTAAATTTAATTAATTTAAATGATTACGGAATGAAACTTATATATGAACCTGAATCAATATTTGAATTGTTTTGAATAAAAATTTAAATTGAATTATAAGATTTGAAATGGTAAATTTGGAAGTTTTGAATCGTAAATTATGGAAATTGATAGAAAAAGACAAACGGAATATTCGTTTGCAAATTTTATTTTGGAATTGAATTTGATTTGGTTTTGAAATTTATTAAACGACCAATCGGTGTAATAATTACGAAAGTTATTAAAGAGACCGGAATCGGTTATGGACATACTCTCTGTCTAAACCGAAAACCACTTTAATAACTATACGCGGAGTATGATCCAGAATGAAGCGGTTGGAATGATGTACGTGATGACGGAAGAAATAGAATGATAATGGATAGCCTTGACACTTGTGTCAAATTTGAAATGACTAAAATAGGAGCCGTGCCGGGCTAAATGGGGTTAGCTACCTCGAGCGAACACACTTCTTCGTAAACAACTCATTACTTGTTATTGATTGGTGCACCCTCGTACTTTTGGGAGTGTTGTTTCACGGTGTTTCGATCGTTGCGGCGATGTGTTTTCACTAGTCCAGATCAGGCAAACAATAGTTTCACTACCTTGGGTATTGCCTCATGTGCCTTGTCATACTTGTATCCCTATATACGCGACCACTACGAATTTGTTTTGTGTTATACCTATGGAGTACTCCCTGATATCCCACTAGTTTACGGTGGAGTTTACAGTGCTGTATAATCTATAATGCTTATATAAAAATGTGTTAAGGCGGATAATGGTAACGCCTTAACACTATTTTGATATTTATATTACTGATAGGCATTATTTATTTAGCGTACACTACTACATAGTAGATAGTTTAACGGATCCTTAAAGGATGGTTATTCTAACATCCTTTGAGTTATTGTATTTCAATTGTTATTTCACTTGAGTTGGATTTATTAATATAAGAATGTTAATCCTGACTCGAGTGTTTCGTGTTTTGCTTTACGCTCGGGTCAGACTGAGTGGTTCAGCTTTCGAGACTCACCTTTGGAGTTGGAGCTTCGCTTGGAGATCCAGCTATCTATCCAGCTTTCAGATATCCAGTTAATTCAAGTGATCTATTCTGATTCTTTTATTTGACAATTGTATTCGAGACTTCTGTTGTAATTTATTTAACTCTGTTATATATATAGTAGCTTCATGAACTACTATCTTTTGCTTCCGTCGTGTATTATTACTCTGTGTCTGTGATCTGTGATTATTTATTTACTGTATATGTTCAGTTTTGCCAAATTTAAATTAGCAATTCGGTATTTTGAATTATTCAAGTCCAACATGTGCGGATGCGAATAGTCCAAAATAGCGGGTCGTTACAGTTGGTATCAGAGCTTTGGTAGCTCTAGGCTAAACTTGCATATATGGTAAATGTATTTACAGAATCACTCTCATTCGAGTTTCAATCTCTTCCTTTTAACTCGATTCTCTTGAATTTTGGAACGTTCCCTCGGTTTCGAAATTCATTCTTGTTCCTCACTATTCGTCTTCTTCCAATTTTGGAGCATCCCATAACTCCACTTCGAATGACCCTTATAATGAATCGGCGGTCACGCTAATCTTCGAATTATGTGCAAATGGGTGAAACTCCTTTACAATGGACATCGATTTACCGGAGATTTCTGTAACCTCGGTTTACGATGCTATCTACTCCCTGATATACCTGAATTCTATCTCTTGAGATCGAATGTTGAGTTACCTTGGAGTTCAGCATCGATCTTATTCTTGAAGACACGATTGACCCAGAAGGTTGCTTGTGAATTAAATAAGCATATCCATCTCCCGATTTTGTTAATTGAATTATCTTATCTTCTATTTCGAACTTATTATCGGATCAAAATTATCTATGATTTGATTTCCATCAAATTTGAATCTCTATTCTTATTTTGAAATCCATTCTTGTATCGTCGAGCGAGGAAGTGTATTTGTGAATTAATATTAAAAATGTTTTATATATTGTGTTGATTGAGCTGTTGATGTTGATTTGGGTTTTCGATCGATTCGTCTGATCAACGCTATCGATAGGATCTCCAAAACACTTGAACAGAATAAACTGACACAATATTGTTTTCAAATTTGGTAAACAAAATAGTTTTGTATGATTATATTATATATAAGTATAATTACCTCTGAAAATAAATTTGTTAATGGATTTGTTGTCTGAAATAATAAATAAATGAATTTATAAAACCTGCCTATAATTTGATTTGGAATTTGAAATGTATTTAAATCAAGAATTTGTGAATTTAATTTTCGATGATTTCGAACTATGGTTTTAAAGTTTTCAAATGTATATTATTTAAAATATTTTCGAATAGAAATCATTTCAAGGAATTTTAAATGTTTAAATTAGAGCTTTTCTCTTTTGTCGCTGGAAAATAATTTCGGTGATGACGGCCGCATCATCGACATTCATTTTCGAGTTTCGAAGTGGAGAAACTATTCTGTAGCCTTGCTACGGTTTGTTTTGAAAATAAATTGATTTGAACTTCTTAAAGTATGATTTTATTTGTAATATATATTGATGTATGGTTTAAAATTTGGTTTGATATAATATATATTTATTTGTCACTAAATAAAATTGAAGTTACTTGAAAATTTAATTCTTAAATTTATGATTAAAGATGATTTCAAATTATAAATTGAGATAAAGATTTTGAATAAGAATTTAACTTGAAATAACTAAATTTTAAAATTTTATTTGGATAATACTCAATTGCATTTTATATAACTTACCTAAATTCAAAAGTTAACTATGTGATTGAATATTATACAGTATACAATGATGTCAAAGGAATTTATCAATAAATTTGGGTGGTTATAATAAGTGTAAATATACTTAATATTGTGATAAGATATATTAAGAAAAGTAAATTTAATAATAATTGGGAATAAAGAAAAATTAAATTTTGTCGAATAAAAATATGATTATAATAAATGACTATTCAAGTTTATGATTTTAGAAAATTATTAACAGAGGATAATTGGATAATAAGATAATGAATAATGGGATAAATTAAATAAATTTTGCTTTGAAGGAATTAATAAATTAAAATTAAATTAACTTAATGAAATATCTTGTATTTAAATCAATTATTGATTATTAATTTATTTAAATTGAAAATTTTGTTTTGAAAGAAACCTTTTTTGTATCTAACATTAATAAATGTGAAATTAAATCAATTTAATGGAAACCTTGAATTTAAAAACAAATTGTGAATATAATTTATTTAAATTTAAAGTATAAGGTTTAAACTAATTGTTTTATTTTGTTTTCAATCTATTTTCTTCTAGTTGTTTTATTCTCCTACCTCCTTCCTTTTCGAGGACGAAAAGTTTTGAGTGGGGGAGCGTATAATGACCCGAAAATTTAACCAGTTTTAATAACGTTATAAATTGAAATTTGTCGAATTTTAAATGATAAAATTTTGAAATATACATTTGATGTTTAGAATGAGTCTAGTTAAACATAGCAACTGGTAAATTTTCGTCCGAAAATACGAAAGTTTATTTTGCACGTAAATTTACTTCAATTTAATCAGTTAAAAATCGATGAAAATAAAACGTTTTCGGAACCTAAATATTTTTAAATAGAAAAATTCTAAACCATCTTCTGAGCAAACGACATTTTTCTTTTTTCAAAATTCGGACTTCTTTAGCTCCGTCGATCTTATTTTCCTGCGTTTTTCTTGCATTTTCCGTTAGTAGAAAATTCGAAATTTTTATAATTAAATCATGCCACAGATATCCATATGCTATTTTGAGCGTCTCGCCGTGCTGATCTCTATGGTATATTCAATTGTCAATTTTGAGGACCGGTACGCGATAGAAACAATAAACTGTTCGTTGTAACGTTATCATAAAATTGAAACGTGCTGTCCAATCTAACTTATTGCTTTAATAATTTACCTGAATCAATGCTTCTGACCATTACAATTTCTTTTAGTTATTTATTTTCGTTCAAAAATTTCATTTGACTCTTTCTGGTACATTTTCGGTCACATTTATTTTGGGTGATTCATTTTCTTGGATCCTCTCTGTTGCTATTACTTTGATCTTGATTCCATCTGGAAAAATATTGGAACGTTGGACTTATTGTTATTGAAACTAGTACGTTTCCATCTGCTCTACTTAATTTCAAAAATTTAATACTCTGAACCTCACCCTTCAATGACTTTTGTCATTCCCTTGTTCTTTAGTGTTCTGCACTTAAATATATTTGATCAACACGTTTGTTCCCATTTTCTTCTGCACCTACCCTATTTGCTCTGTCATTCTTTTAAAAATAGGTATAGTATATTATCTATAGTTATAATTATATTCTTGGGAACGTACACGTTTTTGTTTGTCCTTCAATTTCTTTGCTTTGCTTCAGTTTCTAAGGAAACATTACAATATGAAACATTATGTATATTACCTATAACCTGTGATTTCCATTCTTCAAAAAAGAAACCTCTCCTACCTGCTCCATTCTCGTGGCCTCTCTCTCTCAAACATCGCATTCCAATTACCTCTCGGCCACGCGACCGCTCACCCTCTTGTAACACCCACCTCCATCATCGGCTACGACCAAGAGCATCGCGAAGTCCCGTCCCCTCGACCACTTTCCTTGTCGGCTTGTGCCACCTACTGCCGGGCGAGACACCGTCCGGGGCTTCCTCCTCCATCTCTTCTCCTCCACATGAGCTCGGGGCTGCCTTTTCCTTCCTCTCCTTTCCTTCACCTCCATCACGGCCGTCAACGCAACCCATTCCCTCCGCATGCCATAACTCCAAAGCCCAAACCCATGCATGCCTGTTCCATGCAAGTTTTGATCATCCACTAACCCATTGACTCCCCAACCCTTCATCTTGCCGAACCATATGCGTCATCGCTTGTCTCTGGGTCAGCCGCCTTCTTCTTCTTGCTTCAAATTTTATAAAGGTATTATGGATATAAATATTTTAAATTATATTACATTGTGTGCAGTAGTTTATAAATATTAGTCCAGTTGTTGCTTCATATTCTAACATAGGGGATTTTGTTAAACAATGATATATATGTATGTTTATCTATGCGCTGCATTGGTTTATAAATGTGTCTATATTTTACTATTTTATGCTAGATATATATTGGTTATACATATATAGTAATACACAAAGTTGTTTACAACGTATAAAGTTATGTATTCATTTATTTATAAAAGTTTTCGAAGCTAGAAAAAAAAATAGTAACAAACAAAGAAAAGAGATTAGATGTTGCGCTTATGCGGTGTATGTTGAGTAAATACTTGAATGTTCCCTTAATGATCACATCTGTGCAAAAGTTCACAAATGTTACAGTCAAGTTCATTTTCGTTACCACTATAATTTTTTTTCTCATCAAATTATATGAGTGATGCAACTTATTTACAATTTCAAAAACTGTCAAGCTTTGCCGGCATGACACTATTCCCACATTCAAGGTGGCAACCACTAGTAATATATATAGTTATCCTTCCAAGTGTTACAATATATTTATATTAAAGTAAGTACATATTAATTTTATTAGGAATATTGATTTTTGAATTTTAAATATAAAGATTTTGTTTGTATATCAGTTTAAATTATATGTATTATTTCAAATTATACCATGTATAAATATGTTTTTTATCATATGTGTTTTATTTAAAGCAATGATTTTGAAATGCAATATATATTGTGACTTTGTAGCTTAAGTATATAAGCTTATTTATGTATTTAATATTGATTTTGAAAGGTTATGGTATTTCAGTGTATTTATCTTAAATTAAGTATATATATATATATATATATATATATAATGTATATATTTTTGTTTATATCAAAACTAATTCATTTTGTTCATCGATCCATGTTATCAGCTTTGCTCGTCAAATTTGTACCATTCTTGCCCTGCTTTGAAATTCGTCATTTGGATTTGTCAATTTCGCAATTCAAATCGTAGCCTATTGTGTTGTCTATCTTCTCTATAGCCTCGAAAGGTGAGAAATCACTCACGATTAATATTCTTTTATTTATTAAATTTGATTTCAATTGAAATGACAATTGAAATATGCTGCTGTAGTTATTTACACTTTTATATATGCTTTTACCTGTATCAGTTCACCTGTGACATCTGACACTACAATCGATTATCTATGAAATGATAATCCGGTTTGGTTGATAATTGATTGATTGTTTGAGTTTACATTGGACGTTAAATTGTTAATGTTTAAAGTGATAAATATTATGGAATTAAATTTAACGTAAGATGGTTAAAATTTTGAATTGATACATGTATTGAATTTGATTAGTTAAATTTGTAAAATACGACCCCTTAAATGTTTAAATATTTGACACGTAGAAATGGTTAATTACCCTTGAACCATTTGAATTTATGGTATGAAATTGAATAATTGATGTCATAAATAATTAGTGTAATAATCTTTAATCTACATGAAATGATAGTGTAGATTCTAGAAATAATTATATTAATTTGCACAAACAACAATGTAAATTAATACGATTATTTCGAGATTATTTGAATTAATTATTGGATTGTATTGATTGTTGTTATTGCTTGTTTATTTACTTTGACACCATCACAATTATCACACTGCAAGTTCCCTTTGCTATGCTTTGATTTTTGAATTTAAATGGAATCTGGTTGAAATGATAAATACCCAAATGAACTTGACCTAGGATAGAGAATTAAATAAACCCGATTGGTCAATAATTTGATTTAAAAATAAAATAATGATTTTATTTGAATAAAAAGTAAGGTTTGAAATAAAGTTGGAATTTGAATTTTAATGGAAGGAAAATGTTAATATTTAATAATCTGAAACAAAATATTAATAAAGTAATCGATGAAAGAACGCTGTTTAATTTAAGAAATGGTTGAATTAAGTTTTGAAATTATTTAATAATTAAGTTTGGAATTATGTAACAATTAAGATTAGAATTATTTAATTATTAGGTTTTGGAATTTATTTGATATTTAAATTTTGAAATTATCAATTAAGTTTGAAATTATTTAATAATTAAATAAAATTGAATTATTTGAGAATTAGATAAAAAAATTATTCTTTGATAAGACAAATTGAACTTTTGAAGAAGTAAATTTGAACTTCGTTAATAAATAAAAATTGGGTTTCTTTATTTATTAAGTATTGGAAAATTATTTAAGTAAATTAATAAGTGAAATTGAACCTCTTGAATAAGTGAAATTAAGTTCTTTATTAATTTAGTTTTAAAATTTATAAAGAAGTAAATGAATAAGTGTAATTGGATTTCTTTAACAAGAAATAAAATAAGATAAGACTTGTAATTTAAAGAACCTGATTTGACGAATTTAACTTAATTAAATTTGAAGTTTTGATATAATGAAGTTGAACGTCAGTAATCGATTTAATGAATTGGAAATTAAATGGAAATTGTTTTAAATGATAAATTAATTTAACGAATATTGAACGAAATCGATGAATGAATTTGAATTGATTTGAATGTTAAATTTAATTAATTTAAATGATTACGGAATGAAACTTATATACGAACTTGAATCAATATTTGAATTGTTTTGAATGAAAATTTAAATTGAATTATAAGATTTGAAATGGTAAATTTGGAAGTTTTGAATCGTCAATTATGGAAATTGATATAGAAAGATGATTGGAATATTGGTTTGCAAATTTTAATTTGGAATTGAATTTGATTTGGTTTTGAAATTTATTAAACGACCAATCGGTGTAATAATTACGAAAGTTATTAACGAAACCGGAATCGGTTATGGACATACTCGCTGTCTAAACCGAAAACCACTTTAATAACTATACGCGGAATGTGATCCAGAATGAAGCGGTTGGAATGATCTACGTGATGGTTGAAGAAAGAGAACGATAATGGATAGCCTTGACACTTGTGTCAAATTGGAAATGACTAAAACAGGAGCCGTGCCGGGCCAAATGGGGTTAGCTACCTCGAGCGAACACACTTTTCGTAAACTATTCATTACTTGTTATTCATTGGTGCACCCTCGTACTTTTGGGAGTGTTGTTTCGTGGTGTTGCGATCGTTGCGGCGATGTGTTTTCACCAGTCCAGATCAGGCAAACGGTAGTTTCACTACCTTGGGTATTGCCTCATGTGCCTTAAATCATACTTGTATTCCTATATACGCAACCACTACAAATTTGTTTTGTGTTATACCTATGGAGTACTCCCTGATATCCCACTAGTTTACGGTGGAGTTTACAGTGCTGTATAGTCTATAACGCTTATATAAAAATGTGTTAAGGGGGATAATGGTAACGTCTTAGCACTATTTTGATATTTATGTTACTAATAGGCATTATCTATTTAGCATACACTACTACATAGTAGATAGTTTAACGGATCCTTAAAGGATGGTTATTCCAACGTCCTTTGAGTTATTGTTTTTCAATTGTTATTTCACTTGAGTTGGATTTATTAATATAAGAATGTTAATCCTGACTCGAGTGTTTCATGTTTTGCTTTACGCTCGGGTCAAACTGAGTGGCTCAGCTTTCGAGACTCACCTTTGGAGTTGGAGCTTCGCTTGGAGATCCAGCTATCTATCCAGCTTTCAGATATCCAGTTGATTCCAGTGATGTTTCTGATTCTTGTATTTGACTATTGTATTCGAGACTTCTGTTGTAACTTATTTAACTCTGTTATACATATAGTAGCTTCATGAACTACTATCTTTTGCTTCCACTGCATATTATTACTCTATGTCTGTGATTCTGTGATTATTTATTTACTGTATATGTTCAGTTTTGTCAAATTTAAATTAACAATTCGGTATTTTGAATTATTCAAGTCCGACATGTACGGATGCGAATAGTCTAAAATAGCGGGTCGTTACAATATTGAGCTGTGAACTATGGTTTATTTATCTATGATGAATTTACATATTTACCTGCGAATGAAAGATAAGCGTTATAGGACTATACCGCTTATCGATATTGTTGTGCTTGAATTGATGATGGTCATGATATGCTATATTGTGTGAAAAACCCCTGGACTACACCACACACACAAATATGGATTTCATGAGGAATTGGTTAAGTCACAGATATTTGAATTTAATATTATTTTATTCAAATGATGAAATAATTTTAAAAGTTGAATTTTGAATCCAATTGGATTGGAATTAAAATTGAGTTAAATATGAAAAGCTTTTGAAAAGGAAGTTTGAACTTGAAATTTAGTTTGAAATATATCTTGTTAAAGTTTTGAAATTATTTTGGAAATTATGGTTTGAAAGGGGTTATACTAGTTATACAATATATATATGGATTTTAAACCATTTTGAAGTATATTGAATAAATTATTTTGGGAATTTAAATTTAATTCAAATAGAACTTGCGGAATGCGGCAGTTCGCTGATTCTCTAATGTATACTTTAGAATGCTATAACTTGACCCAGTTTGATTGGATTTTCCCGAAACGAAAACCTTTGTTTTCAAATGATAATAGCTTTCATATAAGTAAAGGATTTTCAGTTTTTTTTGAAAGGATTTCAAATTTGAAATTGAAATAGTTTTGAAAGCTATGCATGAATCTTTGAAAAAATTGGGTGAATCTTGTTTCAAATTGAAGTGGATTTTAAAGGTGGATCTTTTATTAAAAGATTAAATGGTGAATCTTTTGTTTAAAGATTAAAAGTGGAAATTTGTTTAAACCATTCAAAAGGAAAGGTTTTGGGCTAAAGTTGTGACTTAACTAAGATCCCAATATATCCATATGGTTTTAAAATTAAGCGCTCATTATTCGATTTAACCGGAAGAGGCCTTTATGTCATAAAACCCATTACAAATAGTGATACGACGTAATGGGAGTGCACTTGAAGACTGGGTATTTTTCGAGAATGAAAGGGTTACCTATTGAATGTCTCTGCACTGAGTCGTGCCGGTATAGAGATCTCCATATATGATGGGGAGTCCAGTCGAGATTATGAATAACCGAATTTGCAAGGGCTTCTTTGAAGTGCCTACGGTTCTATTCAGACCCAGAATGGACTTGTATGGTTGTATGTTTGACATTACACTTCGAGATATAAAGCTGATTTCTATCAAATACATTTCTGTTTGGTGGCGTAGAATTTATTCTTTTAGCTTATCACCCTTCTCTGAGACGTACGAGCTTAGAGGTTATGTAATTGATGGTTATTGGTGATAGACTCCCAATTTGGTAGTGTGGCAAGCCGAGTTCCGATCATTTGTTGATCGAAGCATGGCTTCTGTGAAAAGCGTAGCTTTGTGGACGAGACTTCGTCGAACCTCACACCCCGGAAATGGTCGAAACAGGAAGGATGCAACAAGGTTATAAGGGTCGCGCCCTTTAGGGTATATGCATTTCCTTCTGGATAAAAAGTGGTATAATGGTATGGAGCCCAGATAATTAACTTATGTTGTTGTTGCAAATTTGTTGGTGAATCCTAGGATAAAGGTTGGTCACGACCGGGAATGGCATACTCGTGACAGTTAGTTACCTAGTTACATAGGTAACCCGGCCTTGTATTGGTAGAGATCCGGTTAGGTTCTCGGGGTGTCCCTTCAAAGACGTACCCATTCGGTGAAGGAAGTTCCTTAGACTTGACCATTTGTTGGAAATCCAATCACCCAATACGAGCGCTTTATGATTGCAATTGTATAACCAACCATTCTTAAATGGTAGATATAGCAGGCATAATATAATGGTACATATGCTAGCTAAGACTAATACTATACTTTCGAAATGTTTTCTGCACTATGCACTAATAATAATATCAAAAGGATTTTCGCGTATCAAGCATGTTTGATTATCATAAGGAGAAATCTCCCTCAATTGTGCGGTTGCATTGTGTGTGTGCCGGGAGGCCTTATGGTAGTTTCATTTTTCAAAAAACATAGTGAATTTCTTTTAAATTCTTTTTGTTTGTTTTTGTGTTCAAATAAAACTTTTTTGTTTGATCACACCAGTCCCATGACTGACCTGGAGTTTGTTGTTCCCTTTCTAAACTCTAGGTGCCCATAATTTTCCACACGGGGAGCCTAGAGTCAGATTATCAGATATTCAGCTAGTAGGTGTAGCTTTTGGCAATCTTTGGATTCTTGGGTTTGGCGACCGCATTTTGTTTCGTTACAGAATGATGGTGGTTCGTGCTTTTGGATTAGCCTTTGGAGTTGTGGATATGAAAATTCAAATATTGGATCTTATCTCTCTTTCTCTCTTGAAAATCATGTTGTAGATTTCTTTTCGCTATTGTATTTTGGCTCTTATATTGATAATCATTTGTATCAGATTGTTGTATCAATTGTTGTGTATCAATAAAAGATAATTCTTCTGTTTCCGCTGTGTTGTTATCGCCTAACATTGTTATAAGCTTCGGCGACCAGACTCAACGTTTGAATCTGCGACATTCGAATATAGGTGATGTATTTGGGAGTCGATTTTCAAAGGTCGAGTCAGGTCGTTTGAAATTTAAATTTAACTATTTAAATTTAAGAAGGAAATCAGAATGAGTGAGATTAACTCCCCTTTGATTTGTTTGCACTCCATTCCAAACCGGCTTGTATTCCTCACGATTTTGGACCTTGTACAAACATTATATGGTTTATTAATATTTGAACTAATCAAATGATCAATTTCCATTTAAATAAATTTAATTAACTAATTATTTTATTTATTTTATTTTTCCTATAATCAACAAATTTTAGGTTACAAAAATAATTAATTAAGTTAACCTCCCTAATACACTATTTAAAATAAACAAGTAAATTTAAAAATGTATACATGTATATTTATTTCCTATGAAACTACATATATATATATATTTATATAATAATCTTTATAGATTTAATCCCCATGCTTTAAAATATCATTTATCAATACTATTATTATTATTATATTTTCTTTAACTATAGTAAACAACAAAGACAAAACGTTACCTTATTGTAAAAAAAATTCTACATATAAAAACATTTATTTATTCAATTTAAATTAATAAAAAGGAATTGTCACCTCACTACCCTAGCTTCCTGAGAGACTCGAGCCTCCAAATACGATCAGAAATTCGCCAAACCACCTTAATAAAATCGACTTCACCTCTCCAATATCTCGACTCTCCACGCAATTCCTCGTCATCGACCATCAAGAACTCGAACCAAACTCAAACGCCTCAGCTTCCCATAACCCTTCAGTCGAATGCGAACCATCACGAATCCCCTTGCCGTCGCCTTCGCTTGCAAGCAACACTACTCCTCCAGCTTTGATCGAGATATCTCACACCTATGCGAGGTCGAGCCAAGACACAATTGCTATCGGTGGAGACGTCTGTTTTATCCTGAAGCAGCAGTATTCCCTTATTCGAAGTGAAACCTATTCGATTTATTTGAATTGATGTGGACCGATTCGTGAACGAAGATGAATAGATTTTGATTTTTTTTAATAACATTGTCGGCCATTTATTTTTTTCGATTACAGAACATGGAAGGAACAAATAGGAATTCGTGAAGTAAGAAAGAAGCACTTCGATTTGGGTTTTCACGATTTCAATTTCTTTTTATTTTATTTTTATTAAAAAACAAACGCATGTCAAAAAAGATGCCAAGTGTTTGAAAGGAAGAAACGTGTATAACTTGTCTTGTGAAAACATTATTATATTAAATACATACATATTATATTTTAAATTTAAATTTAAATCGTCGAGAAAATGAAGCCTAAAATCTCGATCTCCTATCGAGGCATGCCGCTAGGCGTTTATAATGTTAAACCCCTATTCCAAACGTAATGGAAAAGGTTTTGAGTCCCAACTCAATCGTATGGAGAAGATAACTTTATGGACCAGTTATTTATGAAACTTTCGATATATATTTCAATGCGATTATCTACCGTACAGTCATAGGACAACTCCAAACACTACGAAAATTGAAATACAATATTACGCATCCAATGGAACAGGTTTCGTCGAATTCCGAGACTATGCCTCAGAAGGCTATTTTTAAACGTCGATTTAAACGATATAAATTCAAAACTAAACAAATCACTTTTCGAATTCAATTTTAAAAGTTCTATTACCTTCAGCATTATCAATATGAATTTTTCTAAGCCTTTAAAATATTTTTAACCAGCCTGGAACATCCAGATTTAACAATTTTTCCAATTTCCAATTATTAAATTAAATATTTAAATTATCCAATAAATATCGATATTTGAAATTCATGTTAAATATTAACTTTTAAATATTTAAAGTTAATTAAATATTCCAATTTCAAATGTCTAAAATTTCCGGGCCGTCACATTCCTTTCCCCTTAAAAGAATTTCGTCCCCGAAATTACTAGTTAAGAACAATGGTCCAATACCCGTTAACCATTTCCCCAATCCAAATAGTTTTTAACAACCTCCAAAACAATCTTTTTATAAAAGACACATTATCATTCTTGCTAACTTCCGAACTCTTTGTAGTTTCCAAACAACATTACTTACTTAATTATTTCAAATTTAAATTCAAAACCAAATTTTAAATTATCAAAATTTCTCAAAATTTTTCTAACTCCCTAAATTTTAAAAAAATTTCGCCAGCGCCCTTTTTGCGCGGCTAGATCGGTACAACTAAAAAATGCCTCTAGGGCCCCCAGATTTCAAAAGAAAACAAAACTTCAAGTGGCTAGATTAGAAAACCATCAAATTTCATATGCAAATTTTAAAAACATACCTTTTGTTGGGCCATACAATTTTATCTTCTGAAATCAAAATCGTCAATTCCCTTTGCTTTTATAACACCTGTATATTCTACTTAGCAATTAATATCCAATTACAAAAATCCAAAATCATTTCATTCATTCTTTTACAAGACTTCAATATTAGCTTTACTTAAGTCGTACGATGTACATATATCATCCGTACACAATATCAATTTGATCGCTCACTTTATCACACAATTTCACTTTCGAACTAGTATCATCCACACGACTTCCTAGTGCGGACTCAGATCTGGTTCCTTGATAAGAAACCATCATTCTCCTTGCATAGCCATATACTATGATAGAGAATTCCTAGAATCCATCAAAAATTCATATCCAGGGTTCGCCGTAGAAAATCGAGTGAAATATCCCAACTTGGATCGATATGCGAATAAAATAATATACGTACATCCTACGCATTTTCCCCCAATTGATTATTAGTTATATCAATTCTCTTTTATTCACATTTATTTTGATTTCTATTCATTCATTCATAATTATCATTTCACACACCCTTATTAAACCTTCATTCATTAACTTAGAATATTTCTCGATTCTAAATTTACTTAAGAATTTAACTATCCGTGTGACGCCCCACCTCTATACTCACGCTAGCCAAGAACATTACGGTGAATGCTGTCAACTAGCACGGAGAATAAGGCTGTTGAGGAGCGACCATCCGTGTAATTGCTTTGTGCGAGCATCGATATGTCAGATAGTATAGCATGCAATTCTTTCCAAGTGGAAATCCGACATGCCGACACAAACTCAAAGCTACTACACAGTGGCTATAATATCTTCGGAAACAAATATAGAAGTAAACATAACATAAATCAGTCACAGACAATTCATATCACAAAGGCGGAAATAGATATGAATATAGCACATGAAAGTGTACATCAGAGTAGTGGTCAAACAAGATGCACAATATCAAAAAGAATAGATACAAGTGCTAGACAAAAGAATAAGTATACATCATAGAGTCTGTATCTCAAATGTATACAACAAAAAACTACTAAACTAAAGTAGTTAGCCAAAAGTCAGAAGATGGTCCGATAAGGAGTCAAGCAGAAGCACCTGTAAAATCTCAGTCTGACCCGAGTATTATTTAAGAAGAAAATAATAAACGGATCAGTCTAGCTATAAATATCAGATGAAGTGATATATAATAAGAGATATGACATAAACATATAATAATCACAATGCCAAGCAGTGATAAATAAGTGATTGAAAATCAACAAGAGATTGATCAATATCGCAATAATCCACTCAAGATAAAAAGGAATGTCATACTCCTAATTTCATTCACCAAGCCACAATAAATGACATATATATCAATGCCCATCGTAAAAGTTGGTGAAACATAAATTCCAGAAATCAACACACGAAATCCAGAAATCACAATAAAAAGGAACAACGACGTCGTACAGCGGGACATCCGATGAACCAAATCACAATAAAAGGGAACAACGACGTCGTACAGCGAGACATCCGATGAACCAAAACACAATCAAAGGGAACAACGACGTCGTACAGCGAGACATCCGATGAACCAAATCACAATCAAAGGGAACAACGACGTCGTACAGCGAGACATCCGATGAACCCAAAACACAATCTAAGGGAACAACGACGTCGTACAGCGAGACATCCGATGAACCAAAACACAATCAAAGGGAACAACGACGTCGTACAGCGAGGTATCCGATGAACCAAATCACAATCAAAGGGAACAACGACGTCGTATAGCGAGACATCCGATGAACCAAAACACAATAAAAGGGAACAACGACGTCGTACAGCAAGACATCCGATGAACCAGAACACAATCAAAGGGAACAACGACGTCGTACAGCGAGACATTCGATGAACCAAAGCACAATCAAAGGGAACAACGACGTCGTACAGCGAGACATCCGATGAACCAAAACACAATCAAAGGGAACAACGATGTCGTACAGCGAGACATCCGAGAACCAAAACACAATCAAAGGGAACAACGACGTCGTACAGCGAGACATCCGATGAACCAAATCACAATCAAAGGGAACAACGACGTCGTACAGCGAGACATCCGATGAAGCAAAACACAATCAAAGGGAACAACGACATCGTACAACGAGACATCCGCTGAACCAAAATACAATCAAAGGGAACAACGACGTCGTACAGCGAGACATCCGATGAACCAAAACACAATCAAAGGGAACAACGACGTCGTACAGCGAGACATCCGATGAACCAAATCACAATCAAAGGGAACAACGACGTCGTACAGCGAGACATCCGATGAACCAAAATCTCTAAGACATTGCTCAATGCTAGTCTAAAACATAAAATGATCGTCATGATCAAAGAGAAGTGTCGATTACAGTAAGCTAGTAAATATATGAGCTTAGTTTCATGTCCCATAACCACTAGCTTAACTTAAATATGTACGAACAAATTGTAGATCTCCACTAGAAAATTGTCAAAAGAGTTTTCAATCGAACAAGTCCAAGAATTAACCGACGAAGTAAACGCAAACATTTCATACCACTTGTTTTACTAAGTCGTTTAATTGGATTTCTCATACGAGTGAGGTAAAGGTTTGTATATACTAATAGATTGGAAATCGGTTTGAGAAAATGAGCTTTGTAATAAAATAGTGTTGAAATCATTTGAAGAAAGAGTATTGATATTTACTACTAGTATAGAAAACCTTTATATTTTAAAGTGACAAATCATAGAAGTGATTGTAGAAACAATCGGGCATAAAAATTCACATTCGAAGACGTGAATAAAATCCAAAGAAATCGATATAAAATCCATCAAAGTGGATATATCTAAAATTCCCAAAGAAAAGGTCATCAAAGTCGATAATAAATGACACCAACAAAAGGGAGACAACACGAATCGATTAAAGTTGGATATTCAAACGAATTAGCAATATAGGCTAATCTGACAAATAGTAGCAGGTCGGTCGACCGGACTCCCTGAGTCAGTCGACCGAACCCAGAGGTTGGAAACTCCTCGGGCATCAGGTCGGTCGACCGAACCAGGGGGGTCGGTCGGCCGAACCAGAAACAGAGAGTGCAACTGCACTCTTACTAGTAGGTCGGTTGTAACGATCCAGGATTTTTAGTAATTAAAATTTGAATATTTAATTAATTTTAGATATTAATAAGTGAAATTTATAAGTCAAATAAATTTTTATTTCGAATAATTGGATTTAATTGGATAATTAAATCGATAATTTAATATGTTAAATTATGGAAATAATTGAAAATCGAGTTAAATATGATTGAAAATGATTTGTAAAATTTTATTTTATCATATTGAAGTTAGAATGATATTTTAGAACTTTTAAAATCGAATTAAAAGTTAATTTGTGAAAATTGAATATTTTAATATTAAATCGACTAGTGAAAATAATCAATTTTTGAACAGTCTCAAAATTGGACGAAACCAGTTCCATTGGATCCGTAATAGTTAGTTATTACCGGATTTCAATTTTCGTGTCAATCGGAGTTACCGTTTGATCGTGGCAGCTCGAAACGCATCGAATTATTTTTAATATTAATTTGGCGAGTTAAAATAGCCGTTTTTCAAAAAGTCTCGGATTTCGACGAAACTAGTTTCATCGGATCCATAATGTGATATTATTGTATGGTTTCAAATTTCGTGTCAATTGGATTTACCGTTTGTCCTGTACAAATTAAAACGCCTAGAAAATCGATTT
This sequence comes from Allium cepa, assembly GCA_030765085.1. NCBI lineage: Eukaryota > Viridiplantae > Streptophyta > Magnoliopsida > Asparagales > Amaryllidaceae > Allium > Allium cepa. The sequence goes on from CM060935.1 coordinate 976,666,109, forward strand.
AATCGGTTTAATTTAAATTGAACGTTTATTGCCATAACTCACACAGATGATCGAATTAGCTTCCGAAACCTATTCCATTGTGTCCGGAACGCGGGGTAAACCCTAGAAACGCTGGTTACGGCGCGTGAATCGGAGTTCGGAATTTCCGGATTGAATAGTGTTTGAGAAAATCCTATAAATAGACCCTGAGCCTTCATAAATTAAAAAAATAAAATAAAAACCCTAAATCTAAAACCCTAGCCGCCGTTCACTTTCACCAATGGCCAGAAACTTCATGCTTTCTTCCTCGATTATCTCTCGATCCATTCACTTTCAAGCTTCGCGTCCAACTACAAAATTGTAGAGCATGCCAAGATCCATCTATCCAACGGTCAAGATCATCATCGGAGGTCAGGATTCGCCAGAATTTGGCTATGAAGTGCACACGGTCGGCACGCATTTCGAGAAGCAATGGGGGGCCGCACGTGGCCGGTCATGGGCCGAAGGTAGAGGAAGTTAGGGGCTTCGACATGGAACTATCTGATCGTCGCGAAGTGGATCGTGGAGGTTGCGATCTCTAACCCTAATTCCTAAAGATGTGGGTTCGGCCATGTTTTTATTACCTGGAAACGTGAAAGAGGAGGGAGATGGTGTGTGCGGCTGAGATGCAGGGGCATGGATCTCACGGTGATGATTGTTGTAGGGTTTAAAATTTAATTAAAGTTGTAAATTAATTTGTGTAAACTTCAAAAATTCATAACTTTTTCATACGAGGTCGAAAACGCGCGAAACCAGTTGTGTTGGAATCGTATGGACGAGCACTACGCGATGGAGTTAGATTGGAGTCGTTTGGAGTTAGTGAGAATTTTGGGTAAAATTAAACGCGCGTTTAATTTTATTCGAAATAAATCGCTAAGACGAAATTAAAATCAAGGTGAGAACTTCTCACTCAATCGAATCAGTTTCGATTTTATTTTAAATAGTTAGATTTAAAATATTTGAATGCATGTTTGAATGATGATTGTTATCTATTGATTGTTAAAATAAACATTATGCGCCGTTAGTAAGCGGATGTTATTTATTAAAAACATATACCGTGAATATTTCATAAACAGTGAAATTGGTATTATATATAATAGCAATATATATATATATTGGCATATGTATATATTGCAGTTGTTGATTCCCTGCATTTTGTTTAGCGGATGAGACCCTATTGCGCCGTCTATTAAGCGGATAATATTTTAAATCCCATATACCGCGATAATTTCGTACTGGAACGAAATTGGTATTGTGCTAATGTTTATGGATGCAGGAAAACAGGTTGGAGGGATCCAACTGGATTCCTCAACAGTATTTATTTGATTATGGATATTTTGATATTTGATGGATTATCATATCGATATATGATATCGTTGTTGTCGTGATTGGCTATTTGGTATGTAGCATCATTGGATCAAATTTTGGAATTTTAAAAGGATTTCAAAGTGATTTTTTGAAAGTATAAGTTATAAAATATGTTTGGAATTGATCCATTATAAATAAATAAATGTTATACTTTTTAAAGTTATAAAAATTATGATTTTTGAGAAAAATAGTTAAAAGTTGATTTTTGAAAATATGGGGTTAATGTTTTATAAAATAATTAAATTGGATTTTTGAATTTATTATAAAAATTTTAAAAATAGGATTTATAAAATTTAATTATTTTATAAATCAAAATGATGAAATTATAAAGGAGATTAAAGATGTTTTAAAATAATAGTATAAATTGATTTTATAAAGGATTTATAAATTGATATTTATAAATTAAAACATTTGAATTATAAACACGAGTTTTTATAAGTGTTTGAATGAAGTGAAAATGGATTGCATAAATGAATGGAATTTATAAAATTAAAAATGGTGAAGTTATAAATGAAATTTATAAATAGTAAGATTTATAAATTTTATAAAGTTATTAAAAGAACAGTTTTTGGATAAATAATTGAATCTTATAAGTTATAAGATTTATAATTATGAAGTTCAAAGGAACGATTTTTGCAAACAAATAAATTATAAGCATTAACTTATAATGTAAACTTTTGGTTTATAATTGAGTTATAAATCAAATAGGTTAATAAAGGAGATGTATAAAAAGGAAGTAGTTATAAAACAAATAGAAATAGAATTTATAAACGTTGTTTTATAAATTCACAAACGACTTATTTTGATAAGTAAATTGTTGTAATTTATTTATGGAGTTATATTCACGTTTTGACTGTGAATAATCCTTTGAAATAAAATGAATAAAAGGATGAAATTTGTTAACGTAGTATATTCACGTTTTTGAATAGTGAATAATATGTTAAAGAAATTGTTTTGAATGTGATGTTTTAAATTGAATTAAAACGATCTAACGATGTTTTAAATGTGTTAAGATTTGAAACCATAGATTTCAACATTTATTGTTGAAATAGACGTTTTCGAGAAATAAAAGGAAATGGTGGACTATAACACTGTTGTTATAGTAAATGATTTCCGAAAGGAAATGTTTTGTATAGTATTGGGTTTTATATATCTATTTTAATTTCGAATCCCTATACTAGTGATTTTGGGTTGTCGTAACGATGTTTTACGCAACATTCGTTTTGACCCAAATAAATATGTTTAAGAGAATGATTTCCTTAAAGAATGAAATATATATATTTATTTTCGATTTAAGTATATTGAATATTTTCCAAAGGTTGAAAATAAAAGATTGTGAATTACTTAATAAGTAAGTATGGAAATGTTTTTCCAATATGAAATGAAACGTTTTGAGAATCTATCTTTTTGAAGATAAATTGAAATGAATAATTGAAATCGAATATTCATAGATATTTTGGATTATAAATTCACTAAGGAATTTATAAAAGAAAGGAGAATTTGTTTAAAAATAAATATTGATTTATTTTTGAAGTATTGAAATAATATATCTTGTAAAGATATTTTGGATAATAAATAATTTGGAAAATTATTTGGAAACTGGTGATGTGTGCATATCCATTGATAGTTCAATAACCGACTATCAATATTTACCTTTGAAAGGTATTTGTTGGGATTTGTTGAATTTGAATGCTACACTTGTTTTTAAATTATTGCGCTCGTTATTCGGATTACCCATTCCGAATAGTGATACGACGTAATGGATAGCATTGATGACCGGTGTTGAAGACCGGATCTTTTTGAAAGCGAAAGGACAACTCGTCGATTGTCTTTGCACCGAGTAGCTACGGTATAGAGACTCCCTATGTGATGGGAAGTCCGGACGTGATTAGAGATTATCCGGATTGCAGGGACTTCTTTGTAAGTGCCTTCGGTTTTGTTCGAGCCCGGAACAGACTTGTATGGATTGTATGTCTGACATTACAAATTGAGATATAAAGCCGATTTCATTCAAATATATTTCTATTGGTGGCGGAGAATTTATTCTTTTAGCTTAACACCCTTCTCTGAGACGTACGAGCTCAGAGGTTATGTAGTTGAAGGTTATCAGCGATATATTCCCAATTTGGTAATGTGACATGCTGAGTGTTGCTGTTAAATGATCATTGTGTTGATTATTTGTGATAGGATCATTTATTTGATCGTCTATCCTGGTGATCATTTCTATGATCATTTGTTGACCCAAAGCATGGCTTTTGTATGAAGTATGTTTTTGTGGACGTGACTTCGTCGAGCCTCACACCTCGGGAATGGTCAAAACAGGAAAGATGCGGCAAGGTTATGAGGGGTAGCGCCCTTTAGGGTATGTGCATTTTCTTCTGGAAAAGGGTGGTATCATGGTATGGAGCCCAGATACTTACTCATGTTGAAAACACTTTGTTAAGATTGTGTGAATTGATTACGAGCGCTCGGTGAAAGGTCCCAAAGGACCGGGGGATGGCATATTCGGTCAGTTGTTACTCAGTTAGGGGTAACCCGGCCTTGTGTTGGTAGAGATCCGGTTTGGTTCTCGGGGATGTCCATCCAGAGGCATTCTCATGTGGCAATGGGAAGTTCCTTGGCCTGATCATTCGTTGGAAATCCAAAGAAACAATACGAGACTTGTACGGTTTTAGTTGTATAACCTGCTATGGAATGTGGCGGTAACCTGCTATTGAACATAGTTAGCTATAGTAGGCATAGTTCGGAATGTCTATGTTGGCTAAGATTTATATTCTACTTTCGAAATGAATTTTTCCTACACTATGCACTAGTAATAATATCAAATGTTCTTTTAAATGCGTATCAAGCATCTTTGACTATCATAAGGAGAAATCTCCTCCGATTCTGCGTTTGCATTGTGTGTGTGTGCGGGAGGCCTTATGGTAGTCTCATTTTTAAAAGCATTGCGAATTGACTTTAAAAATATTCCTCTATTTTGATTTTAAAGATAAATAAACTGTTTTGAGTTCCCACACCAGTCACATTACTGACTCGGAGTTTATTGTTTTCCTTCCTAAACTCTGGGTGCCCACCAATTTCTACACGGGCAGTTAAGAGTTAAGGTTTATCAGGATATTCTGGAATTTAGGAGTGCTGGAGGCAAGCTGGATGGCATGGCGTATTACTAGTATATAGTAGTTTTTTTTCCGCTGTTTGTTGTTGTTGTTGTACACTCTGATGATATGATGTAATGTAATGTATAAAATGTAATAACTGATATAGTTCTTTGTTTAAAGATTATTCATTTATTTATTATATGTTGTTCCGCTGCGAATTGTGAGATTCTGATATTGTTGTGTTGTGTTCTGTTCCGTTCTATTTTCTTTGTTTTCTATTCTCTTTTCCCTCTATCTTCTATCTTCTTATCTCTATTTTCTCTTCTTCCATTTTCTGTCTTTTTCTTCTCTTTTTCTTCTTTCTTAAACCATAACATTTCGGGTTTCCGGCCTTCGATTTCTCGGCAGTCGATAAAGTGAGTATCGATGTTGAATTTTCGAAAGTCGAAAATTTCCGAGACGTTACAGGTGGTATCAGAGCTTATGGTTAAACGACAACCATGGTTCTGTTGGGTATTACTCATTAGAGATAGAGTCAGTAGTACTCTAGATTGAGTTTGAGAGTAATAATAGCTGTGAGAGCGTATTTGTTAGTGAATATAAAATTGTTTTATATTGTGATGATTGCTTTGTTGAGTGGTATATGAACCTTCGTCGGCGCAGCCTCGAAACTGAATCGAAGGGGTTCCTAAACACTTGAATAGAACAATTCGACACAGTATTGTTTCAAAAATTGGGTAAATGAAATAATTTTACCTTGATTATATTTTATATATAAAGAAATAATTTTTCAGAATTATTAAAGTGTATATAAGTTGATTGTTTAGTTGTTTGAATAATCTAAATAAAAGAATAATTGTATAAGTAAAATGGAGTATGACTTAAGTGATGTTGAATGAAGTTGATATTAGTATCAAAGTAAAATAATAAAGTTAAGTGATAAATGTGAACTTAAGTTATATAAATGGAAATTCAACTTTGAAATTGAATTGAATTAATGAATTGAATAAATCAATTGAATGTTAAGAATTGATATGAAATAATGAATATAAGTGTTAATTCATTAAAATCTTATATTATGGAAAGTTGAATAGTTGAATGAAAATCAATTTAATTAAACCAAATTGAATGAATATAAGCAAAGTAATTTGGTTGAGATTAATATACATTGGTTGTTGTATGACCATTAGTTGATTGTATATAATTCATTAAGAGTTAATGAAATTGGAAGCTAAAGTAATTGAAATTCAATTGGAAGTTAAGTGAATCTTAAATAGAATTGAATTTGATTTGGAAGTGAACCAACTTGAATATGAATTAGTGAATATAAACTAATTGAAAATGAATGTTAGTAAGAAAATCCACTGTTAATGAATCAAATGTGATTTAAATTGAAAACCTATTTCATTGAATATTAATGAGAATATGAATGAATATTTATTAGTTATGAATGCTAGTTGGTTGATGGTAGAATATATTGCTTTTACTGCATTTTCTATGTTGGCATACATAGTTATTTTGTTGCTATATGTTGTATATCGATACTATTGTCTATATGCACGATTCTCATGTTGTGTTGAGTGTTTAGTAGGTGCGGATCGCGTTTGTTTCGCATTTGGAGCTCGCTTTCGCGCTATATTAGCCGTATATGCTTGCTAATAAAATATAAGGTACATATCTCGGATTAAATACCGTACTTTTATACTTTTTTCTCTTCGGGATGCCTCATTACTTGATGAGATGTATATTTGTGATATATATACTGTCATTTTTTTTCGGATCGAGCCGCGCAAAGGAGACTATGGCGAATTTTTCCGGAAATTTAAGGCGTTAGAAAAATTTGAGAAAATTGGAAAATTTTTGAAAACTATAACTTTTATTTGGAATTGAAAGTTAAACAATAGTAATTATTTTTGAAAGGATAACTAAGTATGATTTGAAACTTAGTAAAGTATTGTAAGAAATTTAACTATGTATTTTGGGAAAGTTAATAGATTCTGTAATTTTTCTTACTTGTTAATTTCGAGGACGAAATTCTTTTAAGGGGGGAAGATTGTAACGACCCAGGATTTTTAGTAATTAAAATTTGAATATTTAATTAATTTTAGATATTAATAAGTGAAATTTATAAGTCAAATAAATTTTATTTCGAATAATTGGATTTAATTGGATAATTAAATCGATAATTTAATATGTTAAATTATGGAAATAATTGAAAATCGAGTTAAATATGATTGAAAATGATTTGTAAAATTTTATTTTATCATATTGAAGTTAGAATGATATTTTAGAACTTTTAAAATCGAATTAAAAGTTAATTTGTGAAAACTGAATATTTTAATATTAAATCGACTAGTGAAAATAGTCAATTTTTGAACAGTCTCAGAATTGGACGAAACCAGTTCCATTGGATCCGTAATAGTTAGTTATTACCGGATTTCAATTTTCGTGCCAATCGGAGTTACCGTTTGATCGTGGCAGCTCGAAACGCATCGAATTATTTTTAATATTAATTTGGCGAGTTAAAATAGCCATTTTTCAAAAAGTCTCGGATTTCAATGAAACTAGTTTCATCGGATCCGTAATGTGATATTATTGTATGGTTTCAAATTTCGTGTCAATTGGATTTACCGTTTGTCCTGTACAAATTAAAACGCCTAGAAAATCGATTTAATCGGTTTAATTTAAATTGAACGTTTATTGCCATAACTCGCACAGATGGTCGAATTAGCTTCCGAAACCTGTTCCATTGTGTCCGGAACGCGGGGTAAACCCTAGAAACGTTGGTTACGGCGCGTGAATCGGAGTTCGGAATTTCCGGATTGAATAGTGTTTGAGAAAATCCTATAAATAGACCCTAAGCCTTCATAAATTAAAAAAATAAAATAAAAACCCTAAATCTAAAACCCTAGCCGCCGTTCACTTTCACCAATGGCCAGAAACTTCATGCTTTCTTCCTCGATTATCTCTCGATCCATTCACTTTCAAGCTTCGCGTCCAACTACAAAATTGTAGAGCATGCCAAGATCCATCTATCCAACGGTCAAGATCATCATCGGAGGTCAGGATTCGCCAGAATTTGGCTATGAAGTGCACACGGTCGGCACGCATTTCGAGAAGCAATGGGGGGCCGCACGTGGCCGGTCATGGGCCGAAGGTAGAGGAAGTTAGGGGCTTCGACATGGAACTATCTGATCGTCGCGAAGTGGATCGTGGAGGTTGCGATCTCTAACCCTAATTCCTAAAGATGTGGGTTCGGCCATGTTTTTATTACCTGGAAACGTGAAAGAGGAGGGAGATGGTGTGTGCGGCTGAGATGCAGGGGCATGGATCTCACGGTGATGATTGTTGTAGGGTTTAAAATTTAATTAAAGTTGTAAATTAATTTGTGTAAACTTCAAAAATTCATAAATTTTTCATACGAGGTCGAAAACGCGCGAAACCAGTTGCGTTGGAATCGTATGGACGAGCACTACGCGATGGAGTTGGATTGGAGTCGTTTGGAGTTAGTGAGAATTTTGGGTAAAATTAAACGCGCGTTTAATTTTATTCGAAATAAATCGCTAAGACGAAATTAAAATCAAGGTGAGAACTTCTTATTCAATCGAATCAGTTTCGATTTTATTTTAAATAGTTAGATTTAAAATATTTGAATGCATGTTTGAATGATGATTGTTATCTATTGATTGTTAAAATAAACATTATGCGCCGTTAGTAAGCGGATGTTATTTATTAAAAACATATACCGCGAATATTTCATAAACAATGAAATTGGTATTATATATAATAGCAATATATATATATTGGCATATGTATATATTGCAGTTGTTGATTCCCCGCATTTTGTTTAGCGGATGAGACCCTATTGCGCCGTCTATTAAGCGGATAATATTTTAAATCCCATATACCGCGATAATTTCGTACTGGAACGAAATTGGTATTGTGCTAATGTTTATGGATGCAGGAAAACAGGTTGGAGGGATCCAACTGGATTCCTCAACAGTATTTATTTGATTATGGATATTTTGATATTTGATGGATTATCATATCGATATATGATATCGTTGTTGTCGTGATTGGCTATTTGGTATGTAACATCATTGGATCAAATTTTGGAATTTTAAAAGGATTTCAAAGTGATTTTTTGAAAGTATAAGTTATAAAATATGTTTGGAATTGATCCATTATAAATAAATAAACGTTATACTTTTTAAAGTTATAAAAATTATGATTTTTGAGAAAAATAGTTAAAAGTTGATTTTTGAAAATATGGGGTTAATGTTTTATAAAATAATTAAATTGGATTTTTGAATTTATTATAAAAAGTTTAAAAATAGGATTTATAAAATTTAATTATTTTATAAATCAAAATGATGAAATTATAAAGGAGATTAAAGATGTTTTAAAATAATAGTATAAATTGATTTTATAAAGGATTTATAAATTGATATTTATAAATTAAAACATTTGAATTATAAACACGAGTTTTTATAAGTGTTTGAATGAAGTGAAAATGGATTGCATAAATGAATGGAATTTATAAAATTAAAAATGGTGAAGTTATAAATGAAATTTATAAATAGTAAGATGTATAAATTTTATAAAGTTATTAAAAGAATAGTTTTTGGATAAATAATTGAATCTTATAAGTTATAAGATTTATAATTATGAAGTTCAAAGGAACGATTTTTGCAAACAAATAAATTATAAGCATTAACTTATAATGTGAACTTTTGGTTTATAATTGAGTTATAAATCAAATAGGTTAATAAAGGAGATGTATAAAAAGGAAGTAGTTATAAAACAAATAGAAATAGAATTTATAAACGTTGTTTTATAAATTCACAAACGACTTATTTTGATAAGTAAATTGTTGTAACTTATTTATGGAGTTATATTCACGTTTTGACTGTGAATAATCCTTTGAAATAAAATGAATAAAAGGATGAAATTTGTTAACGTAGTATATTCACGTTTTTGAATAGTGAATAATATGTTAAAGAAATTGTTTTGAATGTGATGTTTTAAATTGAATTAAAACGATCTAACGATGTTTTAAATGTGTTAAGATTTGAAACCATAGATTTCAACATTTATTGTTGAAATAGACGTTTTCGAGAAATAAAAGGAAATGGTGGACTATATCACTGTTGTTATAGTAAATGATTTCCGAAAGGAAATGTTTTGTATAGTATTGGGATTTATATATTTATTTTAATTTCGAATCCCTATACTAGTGATTTTGGGTTGTCGTAACGATGTTTTACGCAACATTCGTTTTGACCCAAATAAATATGTTTAAGAGAATGATTTCCTTAAAGAATGAAATATATATATTTAATTTCGATTTAAGTATATTGAATATTTTCCAAAGGTTGAAAATAAATGATTGTGAATTACTTAATAAGTGAGTATGGAAATGTTTTTCCAATGTGAAATGAAACGTTTTGAGAATCTATCTTTTTGAAGATAAATTGAAATGAATAATTGAAATCGAATATTCATAGATATTTTGGATTATAAATTCACTAAGGAATTTATAAAAGAAAGGAGAATTTGTTTAAAAATAAATATTGATTTATTTTTGAAGTATTGAAATAATATATCTTGTAAAGATATTTTGGGAAATAAATAATTTGGAAAATTATTTGGAAACTGGTGATGTGTGCATATCCATTGATAGTTCAATAACCGACTATCAATATTTACCTTTGAAAGGTATTTGTTGGGATTTGTTGAATTTGAATGCTACACTTGTTTTTAAATTATTGCGCTCGTTATTCGGATTACCCATTCCGAATAGTGATACGACGTAATGCATAGCATTGATGACCGGTGTTGAAGACCGGATCTTTTTGAAAGCGAAAGGACAACTCGTCGATTGTCTTTGCACCGAGTAGCTACGGTATAGAGACTCCCTATGTGATGGGAAGTCCGGACGTGATTAGAGATTATCCGGATTGCAAGGACTTCTTTGTAAGTGCCTTCGGTTTTGTTCGAGCCCGGAACAGACTTGTATGGATTGTATGTCTGACATTACAAATTGAGATATAAAGCCGATTTCATTCAAATATATTTCTGTTGGTGGCGGAGAATTTATTCTTTTAGCTTAACACCCTTCTCTGAGACGTACGAGCTCAGAGGTTATGTAGTTGAAGGTTATCAGCGATATATTCCCAATTTGGTAATGTGACATGCTGAGTGTTGCTGTTAAATGATCATTGTGTTGATTATTTGTGGTAGGATCATTTATTTGATCGTCTATCCTGGTGATCATTTATATGATCATTTGTTGACCCAAAGCATGGCTTTTGTATAAAGTATGTTTTTGTGGACGTGACTTCGTCGAGCCTCACACCTCGGGAATGGTCAAAACAGGAAAGATGCGGCAAGGTTATGAGGGGTAGCGCCCTTTAGGGTATGTGCATTTCCTTCTGGAAAAGGGTGGTATCATGGTATGGAGCCCAGATACTTACTCATGTTGAAAACACTTTGTTAAGATTGTGTGAATTGATTACGAGCGCTCGGTGAAAGGTCCCAAAGGACCGGGGGATGGCATATTCGGTCAGTTGTTACTCAGTTAGGTGTAACCCGGCCTTGTGTTGGTAGAGATCCGGTTTGGTTCTCGGGGATGTCCATCCAGAGGCATTCTCATGTCGCAATGGGAAGTTCCTTGGCCTGATCATTCGTTGGAAATTCAAAGAAACAATATGAGACTTGTACGGTTTTAGTTGTATAACCTACTATGGAATGTGGCGGTAACCTGCTATTGAACATAGTTAGCTATAGTAGGCATAGTTCGGAATGTCTATGTTGGCTAAGATTTATATTCTACTTTCGAAATGAATTTTTCCTACACTATGCACTAGTAATAATATCAAATGTTCTTTTAAATGCGTATCAAGCATCTTTGACTATCATAAGAAGAAATCTCCTCCGATTCTGCGTTTGCATTGTGTGTGTGTGCGGGAGGCCTTATGGTAGTCTCATTTTTAAAAGCATTGCGAATTGACTTTAAAAATATTCCTCTATTTTGATTTTAAAGATAAATAAACTGTTTTGAGTTCCCACACCAGTCACATTACTGACTCGGAGTTTATTGTTTTCCTTCCTAAACTCTGGGTGCCCACCAATTTCTACACGGGCAGTTAAGAGTTAAGGTTTATCAGGATATTCTGGAATTTAGGAGTGTTGGAGGCAAGCTGGATGGCATGGCGTATTACTAGTATATAGTAGTTTTTTTTCCGCTGTTTGTTGTTGTTGTTGTACACTCTGATGATATGATGTAATGTAATGTATAAAATGTAATAACTGATATAGTTCTTTGTTTAAAGATTATTCATTTATTTATTATATGTTGTTCCACTGCGAATTGTGAGATTCTGATATTGTTGTGTTGTGTTCTGTTCCGTTCTATTTTCTTTGTTTTCTATTCTCTTTTCCCTCTATCTTCTATCTTCTTATCTCTATTTTCTACCTTCTTATCTGCTTCTTCTTCTTTCTTTTCTTTTTCTTAAACATTGATAATTCGTATTTCTGTTCATCTTGAATTAATCTATGGAGATTAGTGTATATTCAAGGGGTACGGATTTGCGGGTCTTCACGTCGGTCGACCAGACCAGGGGGGTCGGTCGGCCGAACCTGATGCTCTGCAATTTGATGCCCAATTATTGATATGCAACCTCCTCCAATTCGCAACCGAACGAGCACGGACGCTAGGGAATTATGCCAATCGACTACCCGGTCCTATAAGCTCCTCGATGCATCACCAAAAACATGTTCAAACATCAAAGTTATGATTTTTAAAGAATTGAACTCAAAACACTAAAAATTGGAATATTCACCAAATTAATCCAAACCGAAAGCAAATGCACACGAATAAGTGTTAGGAATTCATACCTAACAATCGAAGATAATTATAAGCATAGATGTGAGATTAAAAATCTCACCTTTGAACCCAAAAGAATGAAGAAGATGCTATGAAGCAATGGCAAGAACAAGTACTCCTTAATTCCAACTCAACAAGCTTGAATCTAAACTTAAAAGAGAAACATTCCCTAAATTAGGTTTAGGAAATTTCTGGAATCAAAGAGAGAATGAGTTGGAGAAGAAGAAGGAGATCCTTACCAATGGGTTCTCTTGAGTTTGGAGCTAGAAGATGGATTTGCTAATGGAAACTAGGGCTTAGGATTTCCTAATTCGTTTTCTCTTCCCCCATTTTTGCTTGAGCTTGAGTGTTAGGAAAATAGAAAAGAAGTGAATGAAGAGGAGAGGGGTTGGGACTGAATACATAAGTGGGCTCAGCCCAAACCAAAACCCTAAGTGAAAAGTAGCAAAATTCAACTTTCTCCAAACATATCGAAACTTATACTCAAAAAGGTCGCAAACGGCATTTTGAACTCAATGGGGGTGGTCTCGAGTCCTAATTCGGCTGTTTGGAAAAAGTAGTTTTTCGAACTAAAATCCGACTAACGATAAAATATTTAAATAAGATATTTAAATATAAAATAGATAAATATGTGGGTTGTTACAGACTCCCCTCCTTAAAGAAATTGCGTCCTCGCTATACTTAAGAAGAAAATAAGAAGTAACAACCATAGAAGCATATCAACATAAAAGAAAATTTGAAATAGGAAGTTCACCATAAAGAGCACGAAAGAGTTAGCACGAACGGGATCGCTCGATGAATTCTCTGGATTCCCAAGAGCAATCCATAGGATTTGAGAACCATTGAACTATCACAAAAAGAACATCTTTATTCCGAAGGCGCTCAACCTCCAAAGTAATGATGCGAATGGAATGTTGCTCATAAATCAAATCTGGTGAAACTTCAATTTCCACAATATCACCAGGCACAAGAATAAAACCGGAAACATAAAAGCATTTCCGTAGATAAAAGACGTGGAGAACGTCAAGAATAGCAGAAAATTGAGCTGGTGCAATGGCGTAGTACAAAAACGGTACGCCTGAGAAACTAGAAACTCGAATAATTTGGAACACCGACGTAGTACAAAGACGGTACGTCCAATGAACCAAAAAGCCAAGTCATTGATGTAGTGCAAACGGTACATCCAATGAATCAAACTGCAAAGTCATTGATGTAGTACAAACGGTACATCAAATGAATCAAAGACACTGATGTAGTACAAACGGTACATCCAATGAATCAAATAACAAAGACATTGATGTAGTACAAATGGTACATCCAATGAATCCAAAAAGAAAAGACATTGATGTAGTACAAACGGTACATCCAATGAATCAAATAAAAAAGACATTGATGTAGTACAAACGGTACAACCAATGAATCAAAAGCAAAGACATTGATGTAGTACAAACGGTACATCCAATGAATCAAAAGCAAAGACATTGACGTAGTACAAATGGTACATCCAATGAATCAAAAGCAAAGACATTGATGTAGTACAAACGGTACATCCAATGAATCAAATACCATAAAAGAACACCGGACGCTAGTCCATAAAAGGAATGAGATAAAGCTCAATAAAACGAAGTATACTAAAACGTCCGATGAACTTGATAGAAAGATAATTCCATTCAGACAACATCAAAGAATCAACCACTTGTTGCTTACGACAAAGCGCATTGGCAACACGATTTCCCTTCTCGGGAATAAAAGAATATCAAGATCATAAGATGCTAGGAAATCGAGTCAACATGAAGTTCCTTATGAGAAAATAAATATTCCAAAGATTTATGATCAAGGTGGAGAACAAATTTCTTATCCAAATATGATGATGCCAAATTCCAAAAGTAAAACAATAGCCGCGAGCACTAGATCATGAGTGGCATATCTAGTCTCGATAAGCTAAAATGATTTAGAAGCACAAGTGATAGCACGTTCTCTTTGAAAGTGCGGTGTGTATACAATTATATGTGCTAATATAGTACACACGGATCGTGTAATATGGACTACAATATAAATGCGGAAATAGATGATAATAGCATAGTAAATAAAAAATAGAAAAATCACACCAGAGATTTTTATACTGGTTCGGAGCACCGTCCTATGTCCAGTCCCAGACTTCTATCTGGATTTTCACTATTAACAACCTCGCTTAACCCGGAGGAACAGGTTTACAACACCCGAGCAACCGAACGGGATTTCACGCCTCTAATACACTGAGGACTTCAACACTTGCCTCTTACAACACAGAGGACTTCAACACAAGAACAAATACAATTGTTGTTGATAACTTGTGTTCTTGAAAACACAGATTTTGTCACTAGTAGTACACCCTTCCTATAATCTTATCCTCAAAGTATGCGAATGATGTTTTGAAAAGATTAAGGAAAGTATATTACTTATTGAATCAAAAGATATGAAATAGTTTCGATGATTCAATAAATAATCGAGAGCTTTTTAGAATGCAGGAGTATGTAGAAAGTAAGATCAGAGATTAGATTAAAAAGCATATAAAATCATGTTGTTTTAATCAACGAATTAAATGAGTTTATATAGATAAGAATGGTTATAACTCTTTGTAAGTAGTTGCCATTAAGAGATATGATCTTTGGTGAAAGGTAAGAGATGCAACCTTTGGAGAAGAGAAGTGTCTTTTGGAAAAATTGCTTTCTGTTTAAAAACGGTCGACAGGTTAAAAAGTGACCAGTAGACAGGAATTCAAATATATATACGTTATGTGCATGTGTGCATGTTTAGTGTGCAAATTATGCAGGAACGGTCGACCGCATATATTGTGATCAGTCGACCGGTCCCTGTAAAGTTGCACATTGAATGTGCAACTACATTCTAATCATATATATATTAATTTTCTTGAAAAATGCATGATTATTTGAGGATAGATTTTAACAAGTTTATCACTAATATAATATCAAATAATCAATCTACAATCTAGAGTACCATATGTAGCTCTAATGACCTTGTTTTGTCGATCGCCTTTAGTTATTTGTCAGAAATCAAAACTTTCATAAAACTTGTGACTCAACATTCTCCCCCTTTTTGATTGATGACAATATATATCTGCAAATCTGAATCTCCCCCTGAGTATGTGATCTCTCTCTTTGAATTCTTATGTATGTTCCTGCAAACAATTGTTAGCCCTTTCTCCCCCTTTGTCAACGACAAAAAGGAGTAACAGATACTAGAATAGTAGAATGAATATGATATGGATAGCAAAATAAATCATTAAAACATCCAAAACATAACAGAGTATAGTACAGATCATAATGTCAAACGAAAAATAAGAATAACGACACTATTTAGTACAAGTGTCGATGAATGTTTTTAAAGTGCTAAACCATAATAGAATCTAAGATGAAGCAGATCGTATCTCCTCTTCATCATCATCATCGTCGTCGTCGTCATCATCATCTTCTTCTTCCTCATCATTGTTCCCTCTAGATGATTCTCCATGTCCATGACCACTCATACCAGTAGACTCGTCAGATGATGTCCAGGTGAAAACAGGAGCAGCAGGACGTTTTCCTGGGTCTTGTGCTTGAACAGAGGTGGATGTGGAACATGATATAGCATCCCATAGCATACCAAAGAATGACTTGACCTTATTGAAGCGCTTATCAATTTTAGAGTCCATTCGCTTGAGACGTGATTCAAGCAAAAATTGGTTACGCGCAATGGTTTCAAGTGATTCTTTTGTGGATGATTTTGATTTTAATAGTTTCACTTAATCGGAACGAGGACGAGAGGAAGTTGCTCTTTGTTTTCTTGGTCCTCTTTGTTGCCATTCTTCAAAAGACATAATCTCAAGATAAGGTGGAGGAAGCTTCATTCGTTTGATGGTTATTGAATCAATGCATTTTGGTTTTGAGGTTGCAGAATCAAGAGGATTTACCCCACAAGCTAACAAAAGTCGCATGATATATTCATTGTAGAAGAAATGAGGCCGTGTAGAGTTATTTACCTTGAGAATTTCATCAAAAAGCATGTGTACCCAATTGATTTGGATTTCACCATAAATAGCATAGAGTGCTTTGAAGTTTTCTTTATATACTGCATCATAATTTCCATGTCTAGGAAAAAGAGAATGCATCAAAACACGATGAAGTAGTCTGGCTGTCGGTCGAAGTCCAATAGACTTTGTGCCATCACTATTGTCTTCTATGAACTGATGACTGGTACTATTTCGAGTGAAGACTTCGCAGAAGGTAGATGAAAACTCATCGCCTCGATTTGGTATACCAAGTATAGAGGCAATTCTAGCATGAGTAAGAAAAATTTGCTTGCCACAGACCACAGACCAGATGACTCCGTTTGGATTATCAGGTTGATATTCATCGAGATTCATGTTGGCGTAAAACAATTTGATCATCAAATGATTTATCTCCACATTATTTTCTGAAAAATCTATCAATGGAGTAATGTTGGAATTATTGGCTAACCTCCGAACTCCATAAGCCGTGAAATCATCAAATTTGATGAAAGAGCCTGGATGAAACTTGTAATTTGTCATCTGATTCCATCTTGTTACAGCAATTGGACTTTGAAGCCACTTTTTGGCGGAGATGCTCAGAGATGAAGTTTTAGAGGTTGTTCCTTTCTTAGATTTCTTTTGAGGAGGAGCCATTGTTGGAAGATTTGAGATTTGGGAATTGAAAATAGGAAACTAGGGTTTGTGATTTTGGGAAAAAGAACAACTTGAGTCAAAAGAGAAAGAGGGTAGAAGGAAAAATGACGCATAGGTATATATAAAAACTGAAAATACGTCAACCGGTCGACCTATGAAATATGGCCGGTCGACCGTTTTCAACCAGGGAGCAAACGGTCGACCGGTTATATATGGGGCGGTCGACCGGTTCTGGCCTGCTGAGTAATGACATGTTATTTTGCAAGTTTTTATAATATATCAACCTATATATATTATATTTCATTCTTAATACAAAATATAACCGTTATTACACAAGTGATAGATAAAGATATAATAACTATATATAAATCTAATGAGAAGGTTCGTCATTAGAATTATCGTTGTTTCCTTCAATACGTTTTGACCATGGACTCCATTGTTTCTGAGCTCCTTCATTCTTCTCATAGTTCCGATCCCACGAGTTAGGACTTTTAGATGTTGATGGCCTAGACGGCATTGGTTCATGCACGTCATGCTTGTTGGAACCGCAGAAAAATGTTGCCAACTTTTCTAAAACGGATAATCGTGCCGATGTCCGTTGTTGCTCGTGATAAAGTTGACTTTGCCCATAATGGAGCTGTCTCTGAAGGTCTATCTGATGCTTCTGGTAGTGGTGTATTTCATCGATTTGTGCTTTGGTACGAGGAGAATAGAACAGTGTCCTCTTCACTCGTTTTGAATTTGGAGTTTTATCAGACATACAAGAGCATTGATGATGACAACTTGGTTTTTGTTTTGGTGTTGTAGGAGAATAAAATTCCTCCGACTCAGAACTCGTAATAGAAATGTATGATTCTTGAGCACATTTATCACAAATGTGAGCCATAGGGAATATTGTATAGAATATCTCGGTTAGATAAAAAAAGATGAACAAAATATGAAATTTTTGCAAGCTTATATACAAGTTTCTTATGTATAAACCTATGGATGTGAGTTAATGGAAAATTTTAACCAAGAAAACATAAGCAGAAATTTTATTTTAACTCTAAAAATAGCTCTCCTTTTAAAACTGAAATTATAAAATAAGAAAGGAAAGGATGATCACTAAAAGAAAAGAATGAAAAAATGAGTAAAGAGAATTAACCATTAAATCAAGCAGTGGCTTATATTTAATGTAAAAAAAAAGTTTATACAAAAGTTATGTTTAAAGAATAACTAAAAAGAAGACGTTCTTTAGAAATTACTTAGTCAAGATGTTTTCTTGAAATTAAACCAAGCTCTCTTCGTAATCTAATAAAATTAGATTCGAGCAGAGGCTTAGTAAAAATGTCCGCTAGTTGATTGTCAGTATGGACATATTCAAGACATATATTTCCTTCGTCAATATTATCTCGAAGGAAATGATGACGGATATCAATGTGTTTGGTTCTAGAGTGATTTACTGGATTTTTAGAGAGATTTATAGCACTGGTGTTATCACAGTATATAATAGAATTTGATAAATGAATATCAAAATCTTGAAGTGTTTGTTGCATATATAGTACTTGAGTACAAGCGAGAGCTGCTGATATATATTCAGCTTCACATGTTGATAGTGAAACACAATTCTGTTTCTTACTGAACCAGGAGACAAGTGATTTTCCAATAAAATGGCACGTACCACTTGTACTTTTTCTATCCGTTCGTGAGCCACCGAAATCAGCATCACTATATGATACTAATTCAAATGGACATTCTTTTGGATAAAAAAGACCGAAATCTTTGGTATTATTAAGATAACGAATTATACGTTTCACTGCTCGTAGATGTGATTCCTTTGGATCGGCTTGAAAACGAGCACATAAACAAACACTCATTATTATATCCGGACGACTAGCTGTAAGATAAAGAAGAGAACCAATCATGCTTCGATATAATTTCTGGTCAACATTCTTACCACTTTCATCTTTTTCAAGATGTGTAGTTGTACTCATAGGAGTTGGTTTACCAGATGTGTTTTCTAATCCAAAGCGTTTGATAAGGTTTTCACAGTATTTTTCTTGATTGATAAAAATACCGTTTGAAAGTTGCTTTATTTGAAGTCCAAGAAAATAAGATAGTTCTCCCATATGAGACATTTCGAATTCTTTGGTCATAATACTTGCAAATTCTTTGCAAAGTTTATCGTTTGTTGAACCAAAGATGATATCGTCTACACATATCTGGATAACTAGAATATCTTTTCGAGAATGTTTAATAAACAAAGTTTGATCGACTTTGCCTATTTGAAATCCTGAGTTAATAAGATAGCTGCGTAGTCGTTCATACCAAGCACGAGGTGCTTGTTTTAAACCATACAGAGCTTTCTTAAGTTTGAACACATGGTCAGGAAATTTTTCATGTACGAACAAAGAAGGT
This sequence comes from Allium cepa, assembly GCA_030765085.1. Classification (NCBI taxonomy): domain Eukaryota; kingdom Viridiplantae; phylum Streptophyta; class Magnoliopsida; order Asparagales; family Amaryllidaceae; genus Allium; species Allium cepa. Next base: position 976,685,559 of record CM060935.1, read on the forward strand.
TGTTCGACATAGACATTCTCTTTGATAAATCCATTGAGAAAAGCACTTTTGACATCCATCTGATAAAGTTTGAAATTATGGTGACAAGCAAAAGATAATAGGATTCTAATAGCTTCTAGTCGAGCAACTGGTGCAAAAGTTTCTTCATAATCGATACCTTCTTCCTGATTATATCCTTGTGCTACTAATCTTGCTTTATTTTTGGTGATATTTCCTTATTCGTCGGCCTTATTTTTATAGACCCATTTAGTACCAATTACTGACTGATCAGTTGGTCTTGGAACAAGTTCCCAAACGTCATTGCGCTCAAACTGATTTAGTTCTTCCTGCATGGCAATGATCCAGTAATCATCTGTAGCAGCTTCTTTTGGATTCTTAGGTTCGATATTTGAGAGAAAAGCGACATGACCCATTTGATTGAGTTGACTCCTTGTTCTGACATGTGATGTTATTTCACCGATTATATTTTGAGCCGGATGGTCTCTTAATATTCTTGGTGGTGATTGTAACTCACATATTTGAGGAATATTCTCAATAATTATTTCCGAGTCAGAATCAATATTTGTGATGATTTGATTGTCAGTGACTATTGATTCGTCATCATCTGATATAGTGTGAGGATGCTGATAGATTTCATCAAAAGAGACATGAAGTGATTCTTCAATAGTTTTGGTTCGTTTATTAAATATCCGATAGGCCTTACTTCGTTCCGAATAACCGACAAATATTACTTCATCGGCTTTTGGATCGAATTTGCCAAGCTGGTCTTTCGTATTTAAAATAAAGCACTTGGAACCAAAAACATTGAAGTATGAGATTTTAGGCTTCCTCTTGTTAAATAATTCATAAGGAGTATTCTTGGTAAGAGGTCTTATGGATACACGATTTAAAACATAACAGGCAGTTGCCACAGCTTCTGCCCAAAAATGTTTTGGTAAGGTGGTTCCATTCAATAATGTTCTTGCACATTCTTGTAAGGTTCGGTTCTTCCGTTCTACAACTCCGTTCTGTTGTGGAGTTCTGGGAAACGAAAAATTATGATATATACCTTTCTTTGTACAAAAATGTTCAAATTCATTATTTTCAAACTCTCCGCCATGATCACTTCTTATATTTTTAACTTTAATCCCTTTTGATTTTTGAATTCTTTTGACGAAAGATTTGAAATGATCGAAAGTGTCACTTTTATTTTTTAAGAAAATTGTCCATGTATAACGAGAGAAATCATCAACAATTACAAGCACATATTGACTGTGATTTATTGATTGAACCCTAGTAGGTCCAAATAAATCCATGTGTAGTAACTCAAGTGGTTGTAATGTTGATATGACTTTCTTGGATTTAAAAGATGATTTGGTCAATTTTCCTAATTGACATGCATCACACATGTTGTTAACTTTAAAACTCATTTTGGGTAGTCCTCTAACTAGATTGTTTTTGGCCAGCTTGTCAATAGTTCTGAAGTTTATATGACAGAAGCGTTTGTGCCATAGCCATGGATCATTGTCATTAGCCACAAGACACATATCTGAATTATGATTAATATTCATATTCAGAATATATATTTCTGTCTCTATAACCTTCGAAAACCACATTATGGTCTTTATCTAAAATACTACACTTATTATTTGAAAATGAAATTATAAATCCCTTGTCACATAACTGACTAATACTAAGCAAATTGTGTTTTAAATTTCTAACTAGCATGACATTAGTAATAAGAGGTAAGTTAGATGTACCGCAATTGCTCACATCGCCTTTGCCGATGATATAGCCTTTTGAATAGTCTCCAAAAGTGATGGAGCCACCATCTGAATATGTAATATTTGTTAATAAACTCTTGTCTCCCGTCATGTGCTTTGAGCAACCACTGTTCAATATCCACTTTCCTCTTTTCTTAAGTGGGACCTGCAAAAAATAGAATTAAGTCCATGGTACCCACTTTTTATAGGGTCCTAAGAGTTAGGTCTTAGGAGTCCAAACCCATATGGGTCCGGTATCCCCTTTATATATATAATTTTTATTAAAATGCACAGTATTCATGAATTGCTGAATGTATTTGTTCCTAATCAAATTGTTATTTGTTTTAGGAACCCATATTTTGATAGTCTTGACATTTTTCTTTTGAAATTTCACAACTGGTTTTGGTTTGGAATATAAAGCTAAGATTTTTCTTAGCTTCAGTTTTTTGTACTTTCTTCTTCCTTTTATTTCCAAGATGTTTCTTGGTTTCTTGTTTGTTATATCCCAATCCTTGTTTGTCTGAAATAGATTGTGAACTTTCAATGATTTTTGTCAAATTTTCTCGACCTTTGTTAAAGTTAGAAACATTTTGAGTAATGTCATCAAACTTTGTTTGTAAGCTAGCTTTTTCTAGGTCTAGAATTTTGACTTTTGCTTTAAGCTCATGATTTTCAGTAGTGAGAGCATTATTTTTCTCTTTTTGAGCTTCTATTTCTTGACTCAAAAGAGATATTTGAGAGTCAACATTAGATGATGATTCTTGAATATTTTCAAGTTCCTCTTCTAATATTTTCTTCTCATCTTTTAACATATCTCGTTCAAATTCTGCTCTACTTAAATCTGCTTTGACTACTTTTAATTGACGTTTTATGTCTTTATATTTGACTATCAATTCAGCATTAATATCAAGTAATTCATCAAATGTAGGAATTTGTACCTCATCTTCTGTTGCCATAAAACAAACATTAGCTTGTTCATTCTCTGAATCACTTTCACTTTCTGATGAAGATGACTCTGAATCATCCCATGTTACTGAGAAAGCTCGTTTCTTAGATTTGTCCTTCTTATATTTGAATTTGTCATTTTCTGACTTCTTCTTTTGTTCTGGACAATCTTTTTGCATGTGTCCCTTTTTGTGGCAGTTGAAACATTCTATAGCAGATGAAGATGGTTTGTTTGATCCAGGTTTCCTTTTATTGTAACGACTGGCTTTTCGATATTTTAGGAATTTTTTGAATCCTTTCGCAATGAATGCCAAATCTTCGTCTTGAGAATCTGATTCATTTTCATCTTTCTCAACATGAAATGCTACATTTTTCTTTTCTTCTTTCTGTTCTTTTCTAGCCTGCAAATTTGCTTCATAGGACATTAAATTTCCTATCAATTCATCTGGCTTCATGACGGAAAGGTCATTAGCTTCTTCAATTGCTAATACTTTTCCTTCCCATTCACTAGTCAGAGAATGTAGGACGGTTGAAACAACATCGAAATCAGAATACTTTTGTCCTAAGCCAATAAGTGCATGGTGAATAGTTTGAAACCGTGAATACATGTCATTTATTGTCTCATTTGGTTTCATTTTGAAATTTTGAAATTGACCTTTCAGCATGGCTATTTTGGCTTGTTTAACCTTGTTGGTACCTTCATGAGTGATTTTTAGTGTTTGCCAAATTTGATATGCAGTAGTGCAGATACTAACACGGTTATATTCATTTTGATCTAATGCACAGAACAACTTATTTATTGCTCTTGCATTTATGGCTGCTGCCGTTTTCTCAGCTGCAGTCCATTCTGAATAATCAGTTGTTGGATTCACTATTTCTCTTTGAGTGGCATTCCAAGCATCATAGCTATTTGATTGCATAAAGAATGACATACGTGTTGCCCAATAACTATAGTTAAGACCATTGAAAAATGGAGGTCTTTGTGTTGATTGACCCTCCGTGTAAGTGGTGTTTTGAGTGCTAGTATTTACGTCATTTGCCATATTACTATAATATATCAAATAACTGTGTTACGGTTATATGATGACCGTGCTTTGATACCAAATGAAAGTGCGGTGTGTGTACAATTATATGTGCTAATATAGTACACACGGATCGTGTAATATGGACTACAATATAAATGCGGAAATAGATGATAATAGCATAGTAAATAAAAAATAGAAAAATCACACCAGAGATTTTTATACTGGTTCGGAGCACCGTCCTACGTCCAGTCCCAGACTTCTATCTGGATTTTCACTATTAACAACCTCGCTTAACCCGGAGGAACAGGTTTACAACACCCGAGCAACCGAACGGGATTTCACGCCTCTAATACACTGAGGACTTCAACACTTGCCTCTTACAACACAGAGGACTTCAACACAAGAACAAATACAATTGTTGTTGACAACTTGTGTTCTTGAAAACACAGATTTTGTCACTAGTAGTACACCCTTCCTATAATCTTATCCTCAAAGTATGCGAATGATGTTTTGAAAAGATTAAGGAAAGTATATTACTTATTGAATCAAAAGATATGAAATAGTTTCGATGATTCAATAAATAATCGAGAGCTTTTTAGAATGCAGGAGTATGTAGAAAGTAAGATCAGAGATTAGATTAAAAAGCATATAAAATCATGTTGTTTTAATCAACGAATTAAATGAGTTTATATAGATAAGAATGGTTATAACTCTTTGTAAGTAGTTGCCATTAAGAGATATGATCTTTGGTGAAAGGTAAGAGATGCAACCTTTGGAGAAGAGAAGTGTCTTTTGGAAAAATTGTTTCTGTTTAAAAACAGTCGACAGGTTAATAAGTGACCAGTAGACAGGAATTCAAATATATATACGTTATGTGCATGTGTGCACGTTCAGTGTGCAAATTATGCAGGAACTGTCGACCGCATATATTGTGACTGGTCGACCGGTCCCTGTAAAGTTGCACACTGAATGTGCAACTACATTCTAATCATATATATATTAATTTTCTTGAAAAATGCATGATTATATGAGGATAGATTTTAACAAGTTTATCACTAATATAATATCAAATAATCAATCTACAATCTAGAGTACCATATGTAGCTCTAATGACCTTGTTTTGTCGATCGCCTTTAGTTATTTGTCAGCAATCAAAACTTTCATAAAACTTGTGACTCAACACTCTTTTGCAAGAGAACGGCATCCAAACCAATACGACTAGTATCGTACAAATAGCAAAATCTTGGTCCCCCTCCAGGAATCACAAGAATAAAAGTATCGAAAAGAAAGAATTTCTTCTAAATAATCTTCTTTCCTGAAAAGTTAAAACTTTAAAAATTACATTTATCATTATGTAATAATCATTCTAGAAAAATTTACTATTTTCACGTTAATATACTGTGTCTGATTGTCTCATCAAAGCGTTTAGGAAATTCCTATCGATAACGTTGATCAAGCGCATCGATCAAAATTCTTAAAGCACTCAACGGGCAATACAATCACAAAATCATCTTCTATAGGATAAATAAATCTCTTAAAAAGCTTTAAGAATATTCTTTGTTCGTTTCAAGAACAAAATACAGTTTTACTTATAAATAAATCTTATGAAAAAGATTTGCAAAATTTTAAATTACTATTTTCATCCAAAATCAGTAAATACAAGAATAGTCTCATCGAAATATTCATAGAATATTTGATTTATAAAATGGACGAAATAAGCTGGACAATTTGAATGCAAAATAAGTCATTCATAAGAATCATAACGAGTGCGGAATGCGGTAAGTGGAATGCTAATTTCCGCAACTCATAGCAAACGAAAACCGATGGTAAAGTCAAACTGAAAAGACCTTAACACCACACAAAAGATTTCTTAGGTGATAATCCTAAGACAAACTCAAAAATACCGGAAAATTTCTCATACTACATGAATGAGAGAAATAACACTTTCCTTATAAGTGGGCTTAAGGAGTAAAATGATGCCATCAAGTTGGAATCAAAATCATAAAGGAAAAATAGAAATCTGCTTAACATATTGAAAATGTCGAAGATGAATAGTCGACTCGAAAAATAGGATATGGGCTTCACAATGATTAAGCCGATCCTTTCAAAAAAATCAATTCCGAAGCCTAAGTAGTATCGGCTCGGAAAGAAAAGTCTCATAAAATAATTTCAACATCAATAAAAAGAAAATTTAGTGTTGCGGATCTACCATCCGGATTCACAATCCTCAAAGAAGTCATCAAGCCCAAAATATTCAAAGAAAAAGAATCGACAAGTTCTTTTGATATAAAATAGTGAGATGGAACCCATATCAAAAAGAACTCAAATAAGAAGATCACAAAATAAATGTAATCAAGGATTAAATGAGAAATACCTTGACCACGAGAAGTGTTACTAGGGGCTTGCACAATATTTAGCTTTCTCATGTCCTTGTTCAAAAGTTTGGGACATGCAGATAAAAGATGACCCGGTTTCTTGCAATAGCGACAAGAATGGGGTTTTGGACACATATTCGCATAGTGTTCCTTAGAATTACAATTGTAGCATCCTCCACGATTAGGGATTGGAGTCTTTGCTACAAAAGTAGTTTGCTTCACTCTCTTATTGGGATTAAGGCTCTTGAACTTAATATGCCTCTTCTTGGAAGTCCCAATATCACAAACACTTCCTTTACCAACCTCTCCACGAAGAAGAGTAACATCCACAAGCTAATTGAAAGAAACTTCAAGTTTCAAAGGTAGAACCATTTCGTGGTTCTTACTCAAAGCATAGATAAACTCTTGATTCTTTACAAGATCCAAAAGTTGTTGAGCAGACATAAATACTCCATCCAGGGGAGTAGCATAGATTGACCGGCACTGGGACGGCCAGGTCTAACCATTTCTCTTCATTAAGAAAGAAAGAAAGAAGAGAAAAAAGTTATTCTCAAAATAAATTTCAAGCAATCTTGATAGATAAAACAAGGAATCATAAAGAAAATAGGATGAATCGGTACGAAGACTCGAATTAAATCCTAAAGCACGACTCCTAAGAAAGACTTAGGACGATGATCCTTGTTATAATATTCCATATTGTTCTGAAGTTTTGCTCTGATACCAAGCTGTGACGCCCCACCTCTATACCCACGCTAGCCAAGAACATTACGGTGAATGCTGTCAACTAGCACGGAGAATAAGGCTGTTGAGGAGCGACCATCCATGTAATTGCTTTGTGCGAGCATCGATATGTCAGATAGTATAGCATGCAATTCTTTTCAAGTGGAAATCCGACATGCCGACACAAACTCAAAGCTACTACACAGTGGCTATAATATCTTCGGAAACAAATATAGAAGTAAACATAACATAAATCAGTCACAGACAATTCATATCACAAAGGCGGAAATAGATATGAATATAACACATGAAAGTGTACATCAGAGTAGTGGTCAAACAAGATGCACAATAGCAAAAAGAATAGATACAAGTGCTAGACAAAAGAATAAGTATACATCATAGAGTCTGTATCTCAAATGTATACAACAAAAAACTACTAAACTAAAGTAGTTAGCCAAAAGTCAGAAGATGGTCCGATAAGGAGTCAAGCAGAAGCACCTGTAAAATCTCAGTCTGACCCGAGTATTATTTAAGAAGAAAATAATAAACGGATCAGTCTAGCTATAAATATCAGATGAAGTGATATATAATAAGAGATATGACATAAACATATAATAATCACAATGCCAAGCTGTGATAAATAAGTGATTGAAAATCAACAAGAGATTAATCAATATCACAATAATCCACTCAAGATAAAAAGGAATGTCATACTCCTAATTTCATTCACCAAGCCACAATAAATGACATATATATCAATGCCCATCGTAAAAGTTGGTGAAACATAAATTCCAGAAATCAACACACGAAATCCAGAAATCACAATAAAAAGGAACAACGACGTCGTACAGCAGGACATCCGATGAACCAAATCACAATAAAAGGGAACAACGACGTCGTACAACGAGACATCCGATGAACCAAAACACAATCAAAGGGAACAACGACGTCGTACAGCGAGACATCCGATGAACCAAATCACAATCAAAGGGAACAACGACGTCGTACAGCGAGACATCCGATGAACCAAAACACAATCTAAGGGAACAACGACGTCGTACAGCGAGACATCCGATGAACCAAAACGCAATCAAAGGGAACAACGACGTCGTACAGCGAGACATCCGATGAACCAAATCACAATCGAAGGGAACAACGACGTCGTACAGCGAGACATCCGATGAACCAAAACACAATAAAAGGGAACAACGACGTCGTACAGCGAGACATCCGATGAACCAAAACACAATCAAAGGGAACAACGACGTCGTACAGCGAGACATCCGATGAACCAAAACACAATCAAAGGGAACAACGACGTCGTACAGCGAGACATCCGATGAACCAAAACACAATCAAAGGGAACAACGACGTCGTACAGCGAGACATCCGATGAACAAAATCACAATCAAAGGGAACAACGACGTCGTACAGCGAGACATCCGATGAACCGAAATCTCTAAGACATTGCTCAATGCTAGTCTAAAACATAAAATGATCGTCATGATCAAAGAGAAGTGTCGATTACAGTAAGCTAGTAAATATATGAGCTTAGCTTCATGTCCCATAACCACTAGCTTAACTTAAATATTTACGAACAAATTGTAGATCTCCACTAGAAAATTGTCACAAGAGTTTTCAATCGAACAAGTCCAAGAATTAACCGACGAAGTAAACGCAAGCGTTTCATACCACTTGTTTTACTAAGTCGTTTAATTGGATTTCTCATACGAGTGAGGTAAAGGTTTGTATATACTAATAGATTGGAAATCGGTTTGAGAAAACGAGCTTTGTAATAAAATAGTGTTGAAATCATTTGAAGAAAGGGTCTTGATATTTACTACTAGTATAGAAAACCTTTATATTTTAAAGTGACAAATCATAGAAGTGATTGTAGAAACAATCGGGCATAAAAATTCACATTCGAAGACGTGAATAAAATCCAAAGAAATCGATATAAAATCCATCAAAGTGGATATATCTAAAATTCCCAAAGAAAAGGTCATCAAAGTCGATAATAAATGACAACAACAAAAGGGAGACAACACGAATCGATTAAAGTTGGATATTCAAACGAATTAGCAATATAGGCTAATCTGACAAATAGTAGCAGGTCGGTCGACCGGACTCCTTGAGTCGGTCGACCGAACCCAGAGGTTAGAAACTCCTCGGGCATCAGGTCGGTCGATCGAACCAGGGGGGTCGGTCGGCCGAACCAGAAACAGAGAGTGCAACTGCACTCTTACTAGCAGGTCGGGCGACCGGACCAGGGGGTCGGTCGGCCGAACCTGATGCTCTGCAATTTGATGCCCAATTATTGATATGCAACCTCCTCCAATTCGTAACCGAACGAGCATGGACGCTAGGGAATTATGCCAATCGACTACCCGGTCCTATAAGCTCCTCGATGCATCACCAAAAACATGTTCAAACATCAAAGTTATGATTTTTAAAGAATTGAACTCAAAACACTAAAAATGGAATATTCACCAAATCAATCCAAACCGAAAGCAAATGCACACGAATAAGTGTTAGGAATTCATACCTAACAATCGAAGATAATTATAAGCATAGATGTGAGATTAAAAATCTCACCTTTGAACCCAAACGAATGAAGAAGATGCTATGAAGCAATGGAAAGAACAAGCACTCTTTAATTCCAACTCAACAAGCTTGAATCTAAGCTTAAAAGAGAAACATTCCCTAAATTAGGTTTAGGAAATTTCTGAAATCAAAGAGAGAATGAGTTGGAGAAGAAGAAGGAGATGCTTACCAATGGCTTCTCTTGAGTTTGGAGCTAGAAGATGGATTTGCTAATGGAAACTAGGGCTTAGGATTTCCTAATTCTTTTTCTCTTCCCCCATTTTTGCTTGAGCTTGAGTGTTAGGAAAATAGAAAAGAAGTGAATGAAGAGGAGAGGGGTTGGGACTGAATACATAAGTGGGCTCAGCCCAAACCAAAACCCTAAGTGAAAAGTAGCAAAATTCAACTTTCTCCAAACATATCGAAGCTTATACTCAAAAAGGTCGCAAACGGCATTTTGAACTCAATGGGGGTGGTCTCGAGTCCTAATTCGGCTGTTTGCAAAAAGTAGCTTTTCGGACTAAAATCCGACTAATGATAAAATATTTAAATAAGATATTTAAATATAAAATCGATAAATATGCGGGTTGTTACAATCCGCTTCTTAAGTTCAATATAAATATTCTACACACTTAAATATTTTTTTTTTTTACTTCACCACTTTGGTTTATGTCTACTTCCAATCAAATTTTAAATTCCAAATTTCAACTTGAACTTATTTCCAAACTCTTATTATTTTAGTCTACTTTGAACTAATTCTTCAATTATACTTTACTTAACCCAATATTCTCTTTCAATTCATTTTTTTACCTTTTTAAATTGATCAGTTCACTTCCTAATTTTGCTTTCAATTTCATTTACTTATAATTTAAATTAGTTTGTTCATTCACACTTCTATTTCAAACTTAATCTAGTCAAATTTCATTTCAATTCATATTTTAAACTTATAAATTTTATTTCAATGACCATTCCATTTAGCTTTCTTAGATTCATTTCCTTTAAGTTAATTCGATTACATTTCAATTGATTCACAATTTTAACTTCTATATGCTTCCCAACTTATTTATTTTCCATTTGCTAACTATTTTTAATTTACTTCATTTAATTGGCTTACATTCTAACTTATTTCATTTTTTACTTACTTCAAATTTTTAACTCTTCTTCAAATTAAATTTTCTATTCTAGAAAATTTCGAACTTTGCTCTAAAAAATTTAGATTTTGTAAGTTATCAAACCCATTTATATTTCAATAAATATTCTTAATAAGATTCCAGAGTCTTTTAAACGATTACTTAATATATCAAAATCATTTTTGAAATCAATTATATCCAAATCCTTTGCATTTCCAAATCAAACCCAACTTTTGCAAACAATTCCAATCCAAAACATTTTGGCAGCAATTCCTCTCTTGGAAACTTGAAAATAAATACCGATGATGTCGCGATCATCATCGGAATTATTTTCCACTGACCGAAAAGAGTTTAGTGCTTTTATTCCTTTCAAAACATTTCAAATATTTTTAAACTCCAAATCACACCAGATTTCGTATCCAATTCAAAAATATTTCCCAAATAATATCACCATTATTCCCTAAAAATCTTTGAAAATTATTTGCAAACTCAAAGGAAATTAAATTTCCAAGATTTTCAAACTTCAAAACCTTCCAATCTTTATTCAAATATTTCTTTGGAAGTTCAAGTTATAAATCCCATTTATAATCCACATTTCAAATTTCATTCTATTAATGAATTTATTTCCTCATCCTTTGGTTATTACCTTAATCTCTTATTCAACTTCCATACAACAATGATAATAATTTAATATTATCACTTCGTAACAACTAAACAACCATATATAACTATAATAATTTATGAAAAATTATTTCTTTTATATACAAAAATAATTTTGGTAAAATTATTTCATTTACCCTATTTCAAAACAATACTGCATCCGTTCATCTTGTTTAAGAGTTTAGAAACCCCTACCAATAACATGGCGTCCCATATATCGACCAGAATCCATAAACACTCAACCGAAAAGTCAACACAATATTTTAAAAAAAATTCACTAACAAATACGTGCTCATATCTATTAATACACTCAAACTCATTCTACAGTGCTGTTGTCTCTATTTCTAATGAGTAATCCCCACCAGAGCCAAGGTTCTCGCTTAACCTTCAACTCCGACACCAAATGTAACGACCCAATTTTTCGACGCCCAAAAATTGACATCAATACGTCCACTGTATCAAATGTCGAACAATCGAATGCCAGAAAACTGAACCATTAGGATTAAAGAAGAAGGTGGTAGAAGAAGAAATAGAAACAATATGAGAATCTCACAATCGCAGTGGAAGAATATATAATAGATAAATGACTAATCTTTAAACAAAAAGAACAATATCTGTTTATACGTTACATCATCAGAGTACAACAAAATTCATATCACACAACTGGACAATTATCATAACCTGTCCTCACAAAACTGACTATGCAGTTAATCATATACAACGGAATATACAACAAATACGCGTGATACGTCTTGCCATCCAGCTCGTCTCCTGAGCTCCATGACATCCTTTTATGTACCTATAATACTCGGTCTGACCCGAGCATTATAGTGAAATAACACCCGAGTCGGTCTAGAAAACCAACGTGAGAAAACACATTCAATTGTATTATTAAAGTTTTCGAAATCTTTTGAAATCAAAGGTATCTCGCAAGACCACGCCACAAATAAATATGCCGAGTTTTTAGCTTACGATAACCAAAATATTTGTTATCAAACCTCTAATATTATAGTAGCGTCTATATACACATACTTATTCAAATAGCCGAAATTTTTACATTCATTAAATTCCAGCATAATATGTATACAAACAAGTCCGAAGGCACTTATTGGAGATTGGGTTTCCATCAATTGCAGGGCTACTGCAGTATCGCCTGTCACAGTAATGGTCTAGATTACCATACCGAGGATCCAAACTGATCCCCTGCATCACAAGACCGGAGCTACACCTTACTGGATAGTCCGAATAACTTCACCCCGCGATTGGGATCAGCAATCGCCTACACAACCGAAATAAAGGGACGTCTAGGCAGGGGTGACCTTACCTTAATTGGTTGCTAGCCGCTTAGCCTTGTGTGCGCCTTCCTTGTTTTAGCCATTCCTAGTTGATGAGGCTCGAGGCCATGCGTTATCTTTTTAGCACATATTCACTTAGAATGCTCATCGTCCTCCTGACGATGTTCTGATAGCATTCGTCCATACATGTAATGATACCCTTTTTTGAGCCAAATTAAATTTAGTAATTAATTTAAATTTTTGGATTAAATTGTGAATTAATTAAAAAAAATTCAAAAATAAATAAGATGTGTGTTTTATTTTATAAATAAATTGTAAATAAGATTTTGATTTGAAATTCAAAATTAAATATTTTGAAACTAAATTAGATTTAAAGACTTTGTATTTTAAAAAACTATATATAATATACATTGTGATTTAGAAATTATGTTTTAAATTCAATATAATAATTTTCTAAAAATTAATTAAAGTTAGTATTAAATATTTTCAACACTAGTATTTATTTATATAAATTTAAGGATAATAACTTAAGTTTAATTTTAAATTTACACATAACTAAATATAATTTGTATATGTAGACATTTAAAACATAACACATATTAATATAAAGATAATACATAAGTAATTAATTAAAAAAGGGTTTAAACATAAAAAATATTTGCTTATAACACTTGTAAAATAATTACAACATGAAATAACAAGTGCAAGCTTATCATTATATGCAACTACATGTGTAACCTTTAGATAACTTGTATTAACAAATGGCAAATATGTTTCTTTTAAATTTAATTATATTAATAACATGTATTAGAGAAACATGGCCATTTTGAATTTTAGTTCAAACTCTCTTTCTCTTCATCTTTCAAAAAAAAACTAAATCTGAAATGAAAAATCAAAATAAAAATCAAAAGAACAACTAAAACCAAGCAATAAATTCAAATTCAAAGACACATTCAACTTAACAATCAAATCGATTCAAAGCTCAACTCAATGTATATCAAGCAATGATTCATATTCCAACATCAAAGCTTCAGATCAGATCAATTAGCATTTCCAGATTTGTTAAAAAAAGCTTCTCTATTTTTGTTTTAGGTGAGTAAACTACTAACCTATATCTTGATGTTGTGATTGATACATGAAGAGAAGCAGTGAATATTGTTTGAATAAATGTATATTAAGCTTGCATATATATAAATATGCAACTGTTTGTGCATGAACGTCTGCACATATATATTTACAAGCTCTATTCAAGTTACAATTTTTTTTAAAAACATGAAAAAAAATTCAATCTCTCTTTCCCTAATCTTCTATAGGGTTTGATATATAAACAAGAGATGTTTGTAATAACAAGATATTGGTTTTAAAAATATTTTCAAGTAAAATTTAAAAGTATTTTTAACTGGAAGAAGAAAATAGCAGAGATGAACTAATACAAGTCAAAAATCAATAATCTTAATTCCATATTTTGATTGTGTAAAAAAAATTCGTGTTTGAAAATAATGAATTTGGATAAAGATTTCATGATTTTTAAATCTGTATATGATGAGATATATCGAGTTGAACGGGAAATGTATTTTCATCGATTTTGCGGCGATCAATGATAGATGGACGTCGAGCTTGGGTCTACGGTGGCTCGTGTGAGGACGGTCAAGGGAAAAATGGTAGATGGGTTTATAAGTGGCTGTGGCGGCGGCACTACGTCGAGTTAGGGTTTTTTTTAGCCTATTTTGGTTGTCGATGTATTCGTGGGTCATGTGGCGTCGCCGGTCACCGGCGTTGATCGGTCAAGGGAGGATTGCCAAGTGAGACGGTGATGCAGTTCTGGACGTGGTGGTGAAGCCTTAGGTGATCGGGATCCTCGGCAACGAGGAGATTTGTTGATCAAGTATTGATTCCAGTTAGGTACTGATCAGCTCGATTTCGATTCCAGTTGAGTTCGTCGGAGCTAGGTGCTCGAGTTGATCATCGAGGTCATCAATGACAGGTTGAGGGTCTCGGCGATGGTCGGAGGGCGTTGGATCATCGGTGCACATGCACACGTATACGTTTTTGTCTGGGTTGTTGATTTGATCGAGAAGAAAGGGCAGTCTCGGGATCATGCTCGAGAAAATGAAGGGTAGACTCGGGTATTTGATCGGGAAGTTTTTGTTTGGGCTCTCGTCGTTTTTAGTTAACCAGATTTTAAAAAATTTAAAGTCAAAGAAAAAAAGAAGGATTGCTTGGGGTTTACTCGGGGAAAATGAGAAATGGCTCGGGGTGATACCCGAAATAGTCTCGAGTCAGAAAACTAAAATAAATTTAACAAGTTTTTCAAATTTAAATTAAATCAAGTTTAAACATTTTCTTAATTAATTTTTGTAAAACAATGAATGTTTTATTTTAATTTTTGAATTAGTTAAGGGTTTAAAATAAATTATTTTAAATTAATTAAGTTTAGAGTATTTTATTATATACCTATTATTTTAAATAAATTCTTAAGTTATTTAAATAAATTTTTTAAAGATAAATGATTTATCATAAATAATGTTTTTGATTATTAGTTAACTTAAGAGTTTTAAGTTAAATTATATGTTAAGGATAATTTATTTCAAAGGTTATTTAAAATAAGATTTAAATGATGATTATGTAATTAATTAAGATAAATGGGTTATCTTAAGATTGAAGGATCATTAATTTGTAATTTAATGATAATCACTTAATTAAAGGTTAATTAAGTAATAATTAAAGGTTAACTAATTTGTAATTAAATGGTTAATTAATTAATGGAAAGCAATTAAGGATAATTACTTAATGAAAGTAACTAGAGGTTAATTAATGAAAGTAATTAAAGGGCAATTACTGAAAGTAATTAGTTAAAGTATAATTATTTAATATAAGTAATTAAAGGGTTAATTTTGTTAATGAAATTAATTACTTAATAATTAAAGGTTAATTATTTAACAATTAATGGATAATTAATTAATTAAAGATTAATTAATTTACGATTGAAAGATAATTACTTAATTAATTAAGGGTTAATTAATTATGTAATTTACTTAAGGTTAATTTATTTATGTGATTAATTAAGGGATAATTAATTAATTAAGGATAATTAAGTAAGATGGATAATTAAGATTGATTAATTAATTTCATTAATTAATCTCTAATGGTATGTAATTAATAAATGTTAATTAAGCA
This sequence comes from Allium cepa, assembly GCA_030765085.1. NCBI lineage: Eukaryota > Viridiplantae > Streptophyta > Magnoliopsida > Asparagales > Amaryllidaceae > Allium > Allium cepa. The sequence continues at coordinate 976,701,211 of CM060935.1, forward strand.
GGGTTAGGTGATTGATTCATAAGTAATTAATTTCTTAAATTAATTATAATCAGGTGACTAATTTAATCTTGCTTATGGATGATGGGATTATATTGAATGCCTTGAATTGGTTGATATCTCTGATATGTAATGTTCTGTGATTTGATTGCTTTGAATTGAGTTGTGAACTGTGATTTATTTATCTGTGATGAATTTACTTGTTATCTGTGAACGAAGATAAGCGTTATATGATTATACCGCTTATTGATATTATCGTGCTTGGATTTTGTGATGGTTGTGATATTTTATTGTTGCATGTGAAACCCCTGGACTACACACAACATACACAGATATGAATTTCACAGAAAATTGGTTAAGTCATGGGTATTTTGAATTTAAAATCATTTTATTCAAAATGGTGAAAAGTCTAAAAGTTGAATTTTGAATCCAAATGATTTGAAAGTGAAACTGAGTTGAATATGAAATTTTTTTGAAAAGGAAGTTTTGAAATTAAAATTTAGTTTGAATATAATATGACTTCATAAAGTTTTGAAATTAAAATAGTTTAATTTAAAGTTGAATTTAATATTTTGAAATCTATATGTTTATGTTTATAATTTGAGATTTTGGAAACTATGGTTTAAAAAGGATATACAGGTTATATAATATATATACATATGGATTGTAAACCATTTTAAGTATTTTAAATGAATTATTTTGGGATTTTAAATAGAGCTTGCCGGATACGGCAGTTCGTTGATTTTCCAATTTATACTTTTAAAGGCTATAACTTGAGCAAAGATAATCGGATTTTCTTGAAACGAAAACATTTATTTTCAAAAGATAATAGCTTTGATATAAAGAAAGGATTTCCAGTTTTGTTGTAAGGATTTCAAGTTTGAAATGAAAATAGTTTTGAAAGCTATGAATGAATCTTTGTTAAAGATTTTGAAAATCTTGTTTCAAATTGAAGAGGATCTTAAAGGTGTATCTTTTGTTTAAAATATTTGTTTAAACCATTCAAAAAGAAAGGTTTTGGGAAACAAGTGCTAAAAAGTTGTGGTTTAACTAAGATCCCAATATATCCATATACTTTTTAAAATTAGCGCTCATTATTCGGATTAGCCGGGAGAGGACTTTATGTCATAAAACCCATTCCGAATTAATGATACGACGAAATGGATAGCAGTTGAAGACGGTGGTGAAGACGGGTATTTTCGAAAGCAAAAGGATTACCCGTCGAATGTCCCTGCATCGAATGGCCCCGGTATAGAGATTTATATTACCCTATGTGATGGGGAGTCCGGACGTGATTAGGGAATATCCGGATTTTCAAGGACTTCTTTTGAAGTGCCTTCGGTTCCATTCAGACCTAGGAAGGACTTGTATGGATGTATGTATGACGTTACACATTGAGATGTAAAGCTGGTTTCTATCAAATACATTTCTGTTTGGTGGCGGCGAATTTATTCTCTTAGCTTAACACCCTTCTCTGAGACGTACAAGCTTAGAGTTTATTTAGTTGATGGCTACTAGTGATATATTCCCAATTTGGTAATGTGGGATGCTAAGTGCTGATCACTGGTTGATCAAAGCATGGCTTTTGTGAAAAGCGTAGCTTTGTGGGACGAGATATCATCGAATCTCACACGTCGAAAATGGTTGAAACAGGAAGGATGCGGCAAGGTTACGGGGGTCGCGCCCCTTAGGGTATGTGCATTTCCTTCTGGATAAAAAATGGTATCATGGTATGGAGCCTAGATATTTAACTTATGTGGTTGTTGGAAAATTTGTTGGTGAGGCCTTGGAAAAGGTTGGTGAAGACCGAGGGATGGCATACTCGTGACAGTTAGTTACCTAGTTACAGAGGTAACCCGACCTTATGTTGGCAGAGATCCGGTTAGATTCTTGGGGCGTCTCTCCAGAGGCGCACCCATTCGGAAAGGAATTTCCTTAGCCTTGACATTTTTTGGAAATCCAATTCACCCAATATGCGCATTGTACTATTTTAGTTGTAGAACCTACCATTTAACATGGTAGCTATAGTAGTTATACTATAATGGTACGTATTGTAACGTACGCGATTTTTCGTTGCCGAAAAACCGAATAGTTATGGGTTTAAGAAAAAGAATTTAAGAAAAGAGAAGAGAAAAGAAGGTAGAAGATAAAGAGAAAAGAGAATAGAAAAAGATAGGGAAAAGAAAACAGAAAATAGAGAAGAGATAGAAAATAGAAAATATAGAACAGAAAGGAAACAAGTAACAAAGGAAAAAGAAGATAGAAAATTTTTTTATAGAAGAAAAGAGAATAGGGAGGAAACAGAACAGAAAACAACAGAACAACATCAGAATCTCACAATTCGCAGCGGAACAACATATAATAATAAATGAATAATCTTTAAACAAAGAACTATATCAGTTATTACATTTTATACATTTCATTACATCATATCATCAGAATGTACAACATCATACAACATCAAACAGTGCAGCGGAAAAAGAAATACTATATACTCGTAATACGCCATGCCATCCAGCTTGCCACCAGCAACTCCTGAATATCCAGAATATCCTGATAAACCTAACTCTTAACTGCCCGTGTGGAAATTGGTGGGCACCCAGAGTTTAGGAAGGAAAACAATAAACTCCGAGTCAGTCATGTGACTGGTGTGAGAACTCAAAACAGTTTATTTATCTTTAAAATCTAAATAGAGGAATATTTTTAAAGTCAATTCGCAATGCTTTTAAAAATGAGACTACCATAAGGCCTCCCGCACACACACACAATGCAAACGCAGAATCGGAGGAGATTTCTCCTTATGATAGTCAAAGATGCTTGATACGCATTAAAAAGAACATTTGATATTATTATTAGTGCATAGTGTAGGAAAAATTCATTTCGAAAGTAGAATATAAATCTTAGCCAACATAGACATTCCGAACTATGCCTACTATAGCTACTATGTTCAATAGCAGGTTACCGCCACATTCCATAGCAGGTTATACAACTAAAACCGTACAAGTCTCGTATTGTTTCTTTGGATTTCCAACGAATGATCAGGCCAAGGAACTTCCCATTGCCACATGAGAATGCCTCTGGATGGACATCCCCGAGAACCAAACCGGATCTCTACCAACACAAGGCCGGGTTACCCCTAACTGAGTAACAACTGACCGAATATGCCATCCCCCGGTCCTTTGGGACCTTTTCACCGAGCGCTCGCAATCAATTCACACAATCATAACAAAGTGTTTTCAACATGAGTAAGTATCTGGGCTCCATACCATGATACCACCCTTTTCCAGAAGGAAATGCACACATCCTAAAGGGCGCTACCCCTCATAACCTTGCTGCTTCTTTCCTGTTTTGACCATTCACGGGGTGTGAGGCTCGACGAATTCACGTCCACAAAAACATACTTTATACAAAAGCCATGCTTTGGGTCAACAAATGATCATAGAAATGATCACCAGGATAGACGATCAAATAAACGATCCTATCATAAATAATCAACACAATGATCATTTACAGCAACACTCAGCATGTCACATTACCAAATTGGGAATATATCGCTGATAACCTTCAACTATATAACCTCTGAGCTCGTACGTCTCAGAGAAGGGTGTTAAGCTAAAAGAATAAATTCTTCGCCACCAACAGAAATATATTTGAAAGAAATCTGCTTTATATCTCAATTTGTAACGTCAGGCATACTATCCATACAAGTCTGTTCCGGGCTTGAACAAAACCGAAGGCACTTCTTACGAAGCCCTTGCAAATCCGGGTATTCACAATCCCGATCGAATTTCCCATCACTTAAGGAATCTCTATACCAGGAGCTACCCAGTGCAGAGACAATCGATAGGTCATCCTATCGTTTTCACAAATACTCGGTCTTCAACACCGATCTTCAATGCAATTCACAACGACGTATCACATATTCGGAATGGGTTATACGACCCCATGGTCCTTTCCCGGTTAACCCGAATAGTGAGCGCTTATTCAAAAATAAGTGTAGCATTCACATTCAAACAAATCACATCAAATACCCATTCAAAGGGAAATATTGATAGTCGGTTATTGAACTATCAATGGATATGCACACATCACCAGATTCCAAATAATTTTCCAAATTATTTATTTTCCAAAAATATCTTTACAAGATATATAATTTTCACACTTCAAAAATAAATCAACATTTATTTTTAAACAAGTTCTTCTTTTCATTTATAAATTCCTTAGTGAATTTATAATCCAAAATATCTATGGATATTCGATTTCAATTATTCATTTCAATTTATCTTCAAAAAGATAAATTCTCTAATATTCACCTTATATTGGAAAACATTTCCATACTTATTTAATAAGTAATTCACAAATTTTATTTATTTTCAACTCTTAGAAAATATTCAATATACTTAAATCGAAATTAAGTATATATTTCATTCTTTAAGGAAATCATTCTCTTAAACATATTTATTTGGGCCAAAACGAATGTTGCATAAAACATCGTTACGACAACCCAAAATCACTAGTATAGGGATTCGAAATTAAAATAGATATATAAATCCCAATACTATACAAAACATTTCCTTTCGGAAATCATTTACTATAACAACAGTGTTATAGTCCATTATTTCCTTCTATTTCTCGAAAACATCTATTCCAACAATAAATGTTGAAATCTATGGTTTCGAATCTCAATGCATTTAAAACATCGTTAACTTGTTTTAATTCTGTTTAAAACATCACATTCAAAACAGTTTCTTTAACATATTATTCACTATTCAAAAACGTGAATATACTACGTTAACAATTTTCATCCTTTTATTCCTTTTATTTTAAAGGATCATTCACAGTCAAAAATGTGAATATAACTCCATTAATAGGTTTCAACAATTTACTTATCAAAATAAGTCGTTTGCGAATTCATAAAACAACGTTTATAAATTCCTTCATTATCCTTTATTCAATTCATAACTCAATTATATACCAAAGGTTCATATTATAAGTTAAATATTTATAAAACGATTATTTTACAAAATCATTCTTTTAAACTTCATAATTATAAATCTCATAACTTATAAGATTCAATTATTCATCCAAATATATTCTTTAATAATTTTCACAAAATTTATAGATCTTACTATTTATAAATTTCATTTCTATTTATTTTATAACATCTCCTTTTATAAATTCCTTTATCAACCTATTCGATTTATAACTCAATTATAAACCAAAAGTTCACATTATAAGTTAAACATTTATAATTTATTTGTTTGAAAAATCGTTCCTTTGAACTTCATTCAAACACTTATAAAAACTCGTTTTATAATGTCAATATTTCAATTTATAAATATCCATTTATAAATCTCTTAATATAATTCAATTTATATTATTCTTTAAAACATATTTAATCTCCTTTATTATTTCACCATTTTGATTCATAAAATAATTAAATTTTATAAATCCTATATTTAAACTTTTCACAATAAATTCAAAAATCCCGATTAAACTATTTTATAAAATCATTAGCATCATATTCTCAAAAATCAACTTTTAACTTATATTTCTCAAAAATCATAATTTTTTATAACTTTAAAAATTATAACGTTTATTTATTTAAAATAGATCAAATTCTAAACATATAGTATATTTTCAAAAATCACTTTATAAATCATTTTAAAATTCCAAAACTTGGTCCAATGATGCTACATACCAAATAGTCAATCACGACAACAACGACATCATATATCGATATGATAGTCCATCAAATATCAAAATATCTGAAATCAAATAAATACTGTTGAGGAATCCAGTTGGATCCCTCCAACCTATTTTCCTGCATCCAAAAACATTAGCACAATACCAATTTCGCTCCAGTACGAAATTATCGCGGTATATGGGATTTAAAATATTATCCGCTTAATAGACGGCGCAATAGGGTCTCATCCGCTAAACAAAAAATGCGGGAAATCAATAACTCCAATATATACATATGCCAATATATATATATATTGCTATTATATATAATACCAATTTCACTGTTTATGAAATATTCGCGGTATATGTTTTTAATAAATAACATCCGCTTACTAACGGCGTATAATGTCTATTTTAACAATCAATAGATAACAATCGACATTCAAACATGCATTCAAATATTTTAAATCTAACTATTTAAAATAAAATCGAAACTGATTCGATTGAGTGAGAAGTTCTCACCTTGATTTTATTTCCGTTTTAGCGATTTATTTCGAATAAAATTAAACGGACGTTTAATTTTACCCAAAATTTTCACTAACTCCAAACGACTCCAAACCAACTCCATCGCGTAGTGCTCGTCCATACGATTCCAACGCAACTGGTTTCGCGCGTTTTCGACCTCGTATGAAAACGATATCAATTTTTGAAGTTACACGATTTTTTTATATAAAAATTACAACATAAATCAATTTTTTTATAAGCTAAACTAACCAAGGCCGTTGGATCTTGCTTGCTCCCATCTGGACCCTAGGACGCAACCCCCCTCTTCATCTTCTTCATGCGCACACGGCTACAGCCGAACCCAACATCTAGATTAGGGTTAATTATTGCAACCTCATCTCTCGACTATACTTCATCAAACCACCGCCACGCGAAAGCCCTCAACTTCCTCTACCTTCGGCCCAAGCACTGACCAACTCGGCCACCTCCTGATGCCTCGTTTTGCGTGCGCAGCTCCCCCCTGTCGGCCCCTTTTTCTCCTCCTACGCGACGTCGTTTCAGATCTCAACCGTATGGATCTAAAGTACACACTCCCCTCTACAACTTCTTAGTTGGTGATTTCTTCTAATTGTTGATGGATCGTGAGTGATTGAGAGAGGAAGGTGGGAAAAATCTGGCCTTTCATTAGGGTAGTGGCGGCTAGGGTTAGAAATTAGGTTTTGTTATTTTATTTTATTTTAAATTATGAAGGGTAGTGGTATATTTATAGGAAAAATTCGAACATTATTCATCCGGAAATTCCGAACTCCGATTTACGCACCGTAACCAGCGTTTCTAGGGTTTACCCCGCGTTCCGGACACAATGGAACAGGTTTCGGAAGCTAATTCGAAAGTATGTGCTAGTTATGGCAACAAACGTTCAATTTAAATTAAACCGATTTAAATCGATTTCTAGGCGTTTTAATTTGTACCGGACAAACGGTAAATCCAATTGACACGAAATTTGAAACCTTATAATAATATCACATTACGGATCCGATGAAACTGGTTTCTTCGAAATCCGAGACTTTTTGAAAAATGGCTATTTTAACTCGCCAAATTAAAATTAAAAATAATTCGATGCGTTTCGAGCTGCCACGCTCAAACGATAACTCCGATTGACACGAAAATTGAAATCCGGAAATAACTAACTATTACGGATCCAATGGAACTGGTTTCGTTCAATTCTGAGACTGTTCAAAAATTGACTATTTTCACTAGTCGATTAAATATTAAAATATTCAATTTTCACAAATTAACTTTTAATTCGATTTTAAAAGTTCTAAAATATCGTTCTAACTCCCATATGATAAAATAAAATTTTACAGATCATTTTCAATCATATTTAACTCGATTTTTAATTATTTCCATAATTTAACATATTAAATTATCGATTTAATTTTCCAATTAAATCCAATTATTCAAATAAAAATTTATTTGACTTAAAAATTCACTCATTAATATTTAAAATTAATTAAATATTCAAATTTTAATTAATAAAAATTCTGGGTCGTTACAAACTTCCCCCCTTAAAAGAATTTCGTCCTCGAAATTATTAAGTAAGAAAAGTTATAGAATCTATTAATTTTCCCAAAATTCATAATCAACTTCTTACAAAAACTTACTAAGTTTTCAAATCATACTTAGTTATCTTTTCAAAAAAAATTACTAATGTTTAACTTTCAACTTCAAATCAAAGTTTAGTTTTCAAAATTTTCCAATTTTCTCAAATTTTTTCTAACGCCTTAAATTTTCGGAAAAATTCGCCATAGTCTCCTTTGCGCGGCTCGATCCGAAAAAAAAATGACAGTATATATATCACAAATATACATCTCATCAAGTAATGAGGCATCCCGCAGGGAAAAAAGTATAAAAGTACGGTATGTAATCCGAGATATGTACCTTATATTTTATTAGCGAGCATATACGGCTAATATAGCGCGAAAGCGAGCTCCAAATGCGAAGCAAACGCGATCCGCACCTACTAATCACTCAACAAACAACATGAGAATCATGCATATAGATAATAGTACCAATATACAACATATGGCAACATAATAACGATATATGTCAACATAGCAACTACAATAAAGAAATTATATTCAACCATCAACCAACTATCATCCAACTACATTCATAACCAATAAATATTCATTCATATTTTCATTAATATTAAATGAAATAGGTTTTCAGTTTAATTCACATTTGATTCATTTACATTGGATTTTATCAACATTCATTCTCAATTCAATTAGTTATCATTTACTAATTTAAATTCAAGTTGGTTCACTTCCAAATCAAATTCAATTCTATTCAAGATTCACTTAACTTCCAATCGAATTTCCATTACTTTAACTTTCAATTTCATTAATACTTAATGAATTATATACAATCAACTAACAATCATATAACAATCAATGTATATTAATTACAACCAAATTCCTTTGCTTATATTCATTCAATTTGGTTTTAACACCATCACTTTCAATTGGTTTAACTAAATTGATTTTCATTCAATTATTCAACTTTCAATAACATTAGATTTTAATGAATTAACACTTACATTCATTATTTCATATCAACTTCATTCAATATCTCTTAAGTTATATTTCATTTACAAACATCACTTTGTTTTACTTAACTTAATTCATTTTTTTATTTACAACTCATATTCGTAAATATATTCATATAGTTTCACTTCTTATATATATAAGTTTATTTCACAATTGTAATTCACTTTAATTATAATTCAATTCTTATAATTCTTTTTCTTATACAATTATTCTTCAATTTAGATTATTCAAACAACTAAACAATCAACTTATATACACTTTAATAATTCTGAAAAAATTATTTCTTTATATATAAAATATAATCAAGGTAAAATTATTCCATTTACCTAATTTAAAATCAATATTGTGCCGAATTGTTTTATTCAAGCATTTAGAGATCCCTATCAACAACGTTAATTACTCGTATTAACCAGAATCCATATACCACTCAACAAACCAATCATCACAATATAAAACAATTTTATATTCACTAACAAATACGCTCTCATAACTATTATTACACTCAACTCATTCTAGAGTACTGCTGACTCTATCTCTAATGAATACTACCCAACAGAACCATGGTTGTCGCTTAACCATATGCTCTGATACCAAATGTAACGTACGCGATTTTTCGTTGCCGAAAAACCGAATAGTTATGGGTTTAAGAAAAAGAATTTAAGAAAAGAGAAGAGAAAAGAAGGTAGAAGATAAAGAGAAAAGAGAATAGAAAAAGATAGGGAAAAGAAAACAGAAAATAGAGAAGAGATAGAAAATAGAAAATATAGAACAGAAAGGAAACAAGTAACAGAGGAAAAAGAAGATAGAAAATTTTTTTATAGAAGAAAAGAGAATAGGGAGGAAACAGAACAGAAAACAACAGAACAACATCAGAATCTCACAATTCGCAGCGGAACAACATATAATAATAAATGAATAATCTTTAAACAAAGAACTATATCAGTTATTACATTTTATACATTTCATTACATCATATCATCAGAGTGTACAACATCATACAACATCAAACAGTGCAGCGGAAAAAGAAATACTATATACTCGTAATACGCCATGCCATCCAGCTTGCCACCAGCAACTCCTGAATATCCAGAATATCCTGATAAACCTAACTCTTAACTGCCCGTGTGGAAATTGGTGGGTACCCAGAGTTTAGGAAGGAAAATAATAAACTCCGAGTCAGTCATGTGACTGGTGTGAGAACTCAAAACAGTTTATTTATCTTTAAAATCTAAATAGAGGAATATTTTTAAAGTCAATTCGCAATGCTTTTAAAAATGAGACTACCATAAGGCCTCCCACACACACACACAATGCAAACGCAGAATCGGAGGAGATTTCTCCTTATGATAGTCAAAGATGCTTGATACGCATTAAAAAGAACATTTGATATTATTATTAGTGCATAGTGTAGGAAAAATTCATTTCGAAAGTAGAATATAAATCTTAGCCAACATAGACATTCCGAACTATGCCTACTATAGCTACTATGTTCAATAGCAGGTTACCGCCACATTCCATAGCAGGTTATACAACTAAAACCGTACAAGTCTCGTATTGTTTCTTTGGATTTCCAACGAATGATCAGGCCAAGGAACTTCCCATTGCCACATGAGAATGCCTCTGGATGGACATCCCCGAGAACCAAACCGGATCTCTACCAACACAAGGCCGGGTTACCCCTAACTGAGTAACAACTGACCGAATATGCCATCCCCCGGTCCTTTGGGACCTTTTCACCGAGCGCTCGCAATCAATTCACACAATCATAACAAAGTGTTTTCAACATGAGTAAGTATCTGGGCTCCATACCATGATACCACCCTTTTCCAGAAGGAAATGCACACATCCTAAAGGGCGCTACCCCTCATAACCTTGCTGCTTCTTTCCTGTTTTGACCATTCACGGGGTGTGAGGCTCGACGAATTCACGTCCACAAAAACATACTTTATACAAAAGCCATGCTTTGGGTCAACAAATGATCATAGAAATGATCACCAGGATAGACGATCAAATAAACGATCCTATCACAAATAATCAACACAATGATCATTTACAGCAACACTCAGCATGTCACATTACCAAATTGGGAATATATCGCTGATAACCTTCAACTATATAACCTCTGAGCTCGTACGTCTCAGAGAAGGGTGTTAAGCTAAAAGAATAAATTCTTCACCACCAACAGAAATATATTTGAAAGAAATCTGCTTTATATCTCAATTTGTAACGTCAGGCATACTATCCATACAAGTCTGCTCCGGGCTCGAACAAAACCGAAGGCACTTCTTACGAAGCCCTTGCAAATCCGGGTATTCACAATCCCGATCGAATTTCCCATCACTTAAGGAATCTCTATACTAGGAGCTACCCAGTGCAGAGACAATCGATAGGTCATCCTATCGTTTTCACAAATACTCGGTTTTCAACACCGATCTTCAATGCAATTCACAACGACGTATCACATATTCGGAATGGGTTATACGACCCCATGGTCCTTTCCCGGTTAACCCGAATAGTGAGCGCTTATTCAAAAATAAGTGTAGCATTCACATTCAAACAAATAACATCAAATACCCATTCAAAGGAAATATTGATAGTCGGTTATTGAACTATCAATGGATATGCACACATCACCAGATTCCAAATAATTTTTCAAATTATTTATTTTCCAAAAATATCTTTACAAGATATATAATTTTCACACTTCAAAAATAAATCAACATTTATTTTTAAACAAGTTCTTCTTTTCATTTATAAATTCCTTAGTGAATTTATAATCCAAAATATCTATGGATATTCGATTTCAATTATTCATTTCAATTTATCTTCAAAAAGATAAATTCTCTAATATTCACCTTATATTGGAAAACATTTCCATACTTATTTAATAAGTAATTCACAAATTTTATTTATTTTCAACACTTAGAAAATATTCAATATACTTAAATCGAAATTAAGTATATATTTCATTCTTTAAGGAAATCATTCTCTTAAACATATTTATTTGGGCCAAAACGAATGTTGCATAAAACATCGTTACGACAACCCAAAATCACTAGTATAGGGATTCGAAATTAAAATAGATATATAAATCCCAATACTATACAAAACATTTCCTTTCGGAAATCATTTACTATAACAACAGTGTTATAGTCCATTATTTCCTTCTATTTCTCGAAAACATCTATTCCAACAATAAATGTTGAAATCTATGGTTTCGAATCTCAATGCATTTAAAACATCGTTAACTTGTTTTAATTCTGTTTAAAACATCACATTCAAAACAGTTTCTTTAACATATTATTCACTATTCAAAAACGTGAATATACTACGTTAACAATTTTCATCCTTTTATTCCTTTTATTTTAAAGGATCATTCACAGTCAAAAATGTGAATATAACTCCATTAATAGGTTTCAACAATTTACTTATCAAAATAAGTCGTTTGCGAATTCATAAAACAACGTTTATAAATTCCTTCATTATCCTTTATTCAATTCATAACTCAATTATATACCAAAGGTTCATATTATAAGTTAAATATTTATAAAATGATTATTTTACAAAATCGTTCTTTTAAACTTCATAATTATAAATCTCATAACTTATAAGATTCAATTATTCATCCAAATATATTCTTTAATAATTTTCACAAAATTTATAGATCCTACTATTTATAAATTTCATTTCTATTTATTTTATAACATCTCCTTTTATAAATTCCTTTATCAACCTATTCGATTTATAACTCAATTATAAACCAAAAGTTCACATTATAAGTTAAACACTTATAATTTATTTGTTTGAAAAATCGTTCCTTTGAACTTCATTCAAACACTTATAAAAACTCGTTTTATAATGTCAATATTTCAATTTATAAATATCCATTTATAAATCTCTTAATATAATTCAATTTATATTATTCTTTAAAACATATTTAATCTCCTTTATTATTTCACCATTTTGATTCATAAAATAATTAAATTTTATAAATCCTATATTTAAACTTTTCACAATAAATTCAAAAATCCCGATTAAACTATTTTATAAAATCATTAGCATCATATTCTCAAAAATCAACTTTTAACTTATATTTCTCAAAAATCATAATTTTTTATAACTTTAAAAATTATAACGTTTATTTATTTAAAATAGATCAAATTCTAAACATATAGTATATTTTCAAAAATCACTTTATAAATCATTTTAAAATTCCAAAACTTGGTCCAATGATGCTACATACCAAATAGTCAATCACGACAACAACGACATCATATATCGATATGATAGTCCATCAAATATCAAAATATCTGAAATCAAATAAATACTGTTGAGGAATCCAGTTGGATCCCTCCAACCTGTTTGCTGCATCCAAAAACATTAGCACAATACCAATTTCGCTCCAATACGAAATTATCGCGGTATATGGGATTTAAAATATTATCCGCTTAATAGACGGCGCAATAGGGTCTCATCCGCTAAACAAAAAATGCGGGAAATCAATAACTCCAATATATACATATGCCAATATATATATATTGCTATTATATATAATACCAATTTCACTTTTTATGAAATATTCGCGGTATATGTTTTTAATAAATAACATCTGCTTACTAACGGCGTATAATGTCTATTTTAACAATCAATAGATAACAATCGACATTCAAACATGCATTCAAATATTTTAAATCTAACTATTTAAAATAAAATTGAAACTGATTCGATTGAGTGAGAAGTTCTCACCTTGATTTTATTTCCGTTTTAGCGATTTATTTCGAATAAAACTAAACGGACGTTTAATTTTACCCAAAATTTTCACTAACTCCAAACGACTCCAAACCAACTCCATCGCGTAGTGCTCGTCCATACGATTCCAACGCAACTGGTTTCGCGCGTTTTCGACCTCGTATGAAAAAGATATCAATTTTTGAAGTTACACGATTTTTTTATATAAAAATTACAACATAAATCAATTTTTTTATAACCTAAACTAACCAAGGCCGTTGGATCTTGCTTGCTCCCATCTGGACCCTAGGACGCAACCCCCCTCTTCATCTTCTTCATGCGCACACGGCTACAGCCGAACCCAACATCTAGATTAGGGTTAATTATTGCAACCTCATCTCTCGACTATACTTCATCAAACCATGGCCACGCGAAAGCCCTCAACTTCCTCTACCTTCGGCCCAAGCACTGACCAACTCGGCCACCTCCTGATGCCTCGTTTTGCGTGCGCAGCTCCCCCCCTGTCGGCCCCTTTTTCTCCTCCTACGCGACGTCGTTTCAGATCTCAACCGTATGGATCTAAAGTACACACTCCCCTCTACAACTTCTTAGTTGGTGATTTCTTCTAATTGTTGATGGATCGTGAGTGATTGAGAGAGGAAGGTGGGAAAAATCTGGCCTTTCATTAGGGTAGTGGCGGCTAGGGTTAGAAATTAGGTTTTGTTATTTTTTTTTTTTTAAATTATGGAGGGTAGTGGTATATTTATAGGAAAAATTCGAACACTATTCATCCGGAAATTCCGAACTCCGATTTACGCGCCGTAACCAGCATTTCTAGGGTTTACCCCGCGTTCCGGACACAATGGAATAGGTTTCGAAAGCTAATTCGAAAGTATGTGCGAGTTATGGCAACAAATGTTCAATTTAAATTAAACCGATTTAAATCGATTTCTAGGCGTTTTAATTTGTACCGGACAAACGGTAAATCCAATTGACACGAAATTTGAAACCTTACAATAATATCACATTACGGATTCGATGAAACTGGTTTCGACGAAATCCGAGACTTTTTGAAAAATGGCTATTTTAACTCGCCAAATTAAAATTAAAAATAATTCGATGCGTTTCGAGCTGCCACGCTCAAACGATAACTCCGATTGACATGAAAATTGAAATCCGGTAATAACTAACTATTACGGATCAAATGGAACTGGTTTCGTTCAATTCTGAGACTGTTCAAAAATTGACTATTTTCACTAGTCGATTAAATATTAAAATATTCAATTTTCACAAATTAACTTTTAATTCGATTTTAAAAGTTCTAAAATATCGTTCTAACTCCCATATGATAAAATAAAATTTTCAGATCATTTTCAATCATATTTAACTCGATTTTTAATTATTTCCATAATTTAACATATTAAATTATCGATTTAATTTTCCAATTAAATCCAATTATTCAAATAAAAATTTATTTGACTTAAAAATTCACTCATTAATATTTAAAATTAATTAAATATTCAAATTTTAATTAATAAAAATTCTGGGTCGTTACACGTATGCTAGCTAAGATTAATATTATACTTTCGAAATTTTTTCCACACTATGCACTAATAATAATATCAAAAGGATTTTCACGTATCAAGCATGTTTGACTATTATAAGGAGAAATCTCCTCCAAGTGTGCAATTGCACTGTGTGTGTGGTGGGAGGCCTTATGGTAGTTTCATTTTCCAAAAAGCATAGTGGATTTCTTTTTATTTCTTTTTGTTTGTTTTTGTTCAAACAACTGTTTTTGTTTGTTCACACCAGTCCCATGACTGACATGGAGTTTATTGTTCCCTTTCTAAACTCTGGGTTCCTATAATTTTCCACACGGGCAGCCTAGAGTCACGTTTTCAGATAGTTCAGCTAGTAGGTGTAGATTTGGCAATCTTTTAAGCCTGTGGATTTGGCGACTGGATCGAGCTTGCTGCATTACAACATGATGGTGGTTCGAGCTTTTGGTTTGGAGCTTTGGAGCTTTGGCAATTAAGATGTTATTTTTCCTCTGCTGCTGATGTTATCTCTTCTGCTGTCTTATTATTTCCACTGTTGTATCTATCTTTGATAATGTTGATCACTTCATATTGTATCATGTTGTATCAATTGTTGTGTATCAATAAAACTATTCTTCCGTTTCCGCTATGTCGTTAACACCTAATGTTGTTATAAGCTCCGGCGAATCAGATTTCAACGTTTGAATCTGCGGCATTCGAATACGAGTGAAGTATGGATATCGATTTTTGAGCGTCGGAATCTGGGTCGTCATAATACAAGTCCATTCCAAGTCCGAACGGAACCGAAGACACTACTCCTACTACATCCATTTTGGAATCACCCTCAAGATTAGTAGCGATTAGCCCTTGCACTTCACTGCTCCATCTTCGACTCCAAGCTCTTGTCTTCATCACGAAAACGTTCAAACCAGACCGAAGTGGTTTTCGAGAAATTATTCCAGATCCCGGTCTCTTCGAAATAATCAGCGCATTGGCCAATATTGATAATCGATTATTTAGCTATCAATTATCATCCACAAACAATCATCAAGCCATAATAATTTCCTAAATTATTTATTTCAAAATATCTTCGCAAGATATTTTCTTCATTTCAACCCTTTGAAAATAGTTCAAATCGCTTTTTCTCTTTCGGAATAAATTTCCACCCAATTGTTTTATTTTCACTGAAAATCACCAAATATTAGATACTTAGATATTTAAATAATTTAAATTACTTTATCCAATATATATACTTTAAAATACTTAAAAATAAAAATTACTTAAAATACTTTATTTAAAATACTCGTTATGAAATTTTATACTAATATCTCATGTAAAAATTAAGCCCAAACTAATTTTAAAATAAATTATTAGATAAAGTATAAATATTAAATAACCATCTTCTAAATCAAATACTAGTTAAATCTTTAAAATACTCACTTCTATAATTAACTTAATAAATATTTACTTTAAAAAAAATTAAAACAATTTAAGAAAATAATTTCTCCAAAAACATTCTTTTTAAAACCAACTTTAAAACTTTTAATTTATACTTAAGGTTACTTTGAAAACATACTTGGTTTTCCAGGGAAAATACTCTTTCCATTCCAAAATAGTCCATTTAATCAGTTAATAAATCCTTCTCGATTAGTCCCAATTCATACCCCAAATCCGTAAATTTTCCTTTCCAAACTTTTAAAAATAAACCACCATTTATTTTTAAAACAAATTACCCACTCCTTTATAAATTCCCATCGTGAATCTGTACTTTCAAATGTCTTCTAATATCTTATTTCACTTTATAAACCCAGTTTATAAATTCCATAGTCTCATCCTCCTTTTTAAACACAGTTTCAAACACTTAATAAATTTCCAAGCCGACATCCAAAATTTACCCCATTTAAAAATAAATTCCTTTACTTATTCATTTTTTATTTCAAAACCCATTAATTTCAGATTTACTTCTCTATTTATGATTTAAAAATCTTATTTTAAACTGAAATATCCATTTCATACCTCCTTCAAAATACCCTTTAACTTCTTCCCAAACATTTAACTCTTAAATTTTTAAAATGAAATCCTTTAGATTTTTAGCCAATATCACTTAAGTCTTCAAAACTCATTTATTTTCATTTATTTAAAAATCTCTATCTTTATTTCCATACTCAGAATTTATTTAAATATAATTTAAATTCAAACTTTATATTTTACCCAAATTAAATCTTTAATTTCCCCAAATTCACTATAGTATTTTACTTAAAAATTTCCTTTTTTATTTCCTTTTATAAATCCAAACTTATATATTTTTCATTCTCTCAAATACCAAGATACATTCAACTAAGCCATAACATTCAATAATTTCAATTCCAAATGTAATCAATATAATCATCCTAGATTATCACATAATTCACATCGCTGAATATAAAATAAATTCAATGTTTTGAGGAATCCAGTTGAATCCATCCAACCTGCTTTCCTTCATCCATAGATGTTAGCATAATATAAAATACTAATTCCACTTTGAGGTGGAATATCACGGTACATGGGGACATCCGCAATTATGCAGGACGCACAGGATCTCATTCGCTATATAATGCGGGAAATTAATCACTCTAATACACACACACACACACACAAGCACACACTATATATATATATATATAACATATCACATCCAATGCTGATAATAAATTATCAATTCAAGAAAACAACCAATAATTTAAGTTTAACTATATAAATTTAAAAAGGAAATCTGAATGAGTGAGATTAACTCACCTTTGATTTATTTGCACTCCATTCCAAATCACCTTGTACAAACATTATATAGTTTATTAATATTTATACTAATCAAATTATCAATTTCCATGTAAATAAATTTAATCAACTAATTATTTTATTAAACTAATTTTTCCTATAATAAATAAATTTATGTTACAAAAGTAATTAATTAAGTTAATCCCCCTATTACACTATTTAAAATAAAAAAGTAAATTTAAAAAAGTATATATGTGTATTATTTCCTATGAAACTATATATATATATACACAATAATCTTTATAGATTTAAACCCCATGCTTTAAAATATCATTTATCAGCACTATTATTATTATTATATTTTCTTCAATTATAGTAAACAGCAAAGATAAAATGCTACCTTATTGCAAAACAAATTCTGCATATAAAAACATTTATTTATTCAATTTAAATTAATAAAAAGGAATCGTCACCTCACTGCCCTAGCTTTCTGAGAGACTCGAGCCTCTAAATACGATCAAAAATTGGTCAAATCTCCTCAATAAAATCGACTTCACCTCTCCAATATCTCGACTCGCCGCGCAAGTCGACGTCACCGACCATCAAGAACTCGAACCAATCTCGAACGCCTCAGCTTCCCATAACCCTTCAGTCGAATGCGAACCATCACGAATCCCCTTGTCATCACCTTCGCTTGCGAGCAACACTGCTATGCTAGCTTCGATCGAGACGTCTCACACCTACGTGAGGTCGAGCAGAGACGCGATTGCTATCGGTGGAGACGTTCCTTCTATCCCGAAGCAACAGTATTCCCCTATTCGAAGTGAAACCTATTCGATTTATTTGAATTGATATGGACCGATTCGAGAAAGAAGATGAATAGATTTTGATTTTTTTAATAACACTGTCGGCCGTTTATTTTTTTCGATTATAGAAGAGGGAAGGGACAAAAAGGAATTCGTGAAGTAAGAAAGAGGCAGTTCGATTTGGGTTTTAACGATTTAAGTTTCTTTCTATTTTTATTTTTGTAAAAAAACAAACGCGTATCAAAAAAGATGCCAAGTGTTTGAAGGGAAGAAATGTGTATAACTTGTCTTGAGAAAACATTATTATATTAAATACATGCATATTATATTTTAAATTTAAATTTAAATTTAAATTTAAATCTTTGAGAAAACGAAGCCTAAAATCTCGATCTCCTATCGAGACCAACCGCTAGGCGTTTGTAATGTTAAACCCTTATTCCGAACACAATGGAAAAGGTTTTGAGTCCTAACTCGATCCTATGGAGAAGATAGATTTATGGACCAGTTATTTATTAGATTTTAGATATAGATTTCAGTGCGTTTATCTACCATACAGTCACAGAACAACTTCAAACTCTACGAAAATTGAAACCTGAGAATAATATAATATTACGGATCCAATGGAACTAGTTTCGTCGAATTCCGAGACCGTGCCTCGATAAGCTATTTTTAAATGTCGATTTAAATGATAGAAATTCAAAACTGAACAAATCACTTTCGAATTCAATATTAAAAGTTCTATTACCTTCAGTATTATCAATATGATTTTTCTAAGCCTTTAAAATATTTTTAACAAGCCTGGAACATCCAGATTCAGCAATTTTCCCAATTTCCAATTATTAAATTCAATATTTAAATTATCCAATAAATAGCGATACTTGAAATTCAAGTTAAAAATTAACTTCTAAATATTTAAAATTAATTAAATATTCCTATTTCAAATATCTAAAATTTCTGGGTCGTCGCATAAAATCTTTTGTTATTAGATATGCATATATGTAGAACATGATTATGTTTATTACAGACATGCACATATTTTGTAAAGGCATAAAGTATTAAAAGATATATGTATATCATATAAAAAATAATTTTGATTTAAATTGCCTGTTTGGTGCTTTAAGGATTCTGGTTGACGCGCTTGATCAACATTATTAATGGGGATCCCTAAACACTAGTATAAGACATTCAGACACAGTGCATTAGGCAATAATTTTTTTTTGAAACAATATTTAGTAGTACATAATATCTATTCAAGGAAGACAAAATTTTGAAATAAGTTATATATATATTAAAAAATATAGTTTGGAAGGATTTTTTTGAAGGTAAAATAATAAACTATAGAAATTGGTTAAAATAAAGGAACGTAGTTGTATGTACCTAATGTGATCAAACTTGAGAATTCTGTTAGGTATTGGTATCTCTATCGGAGGGCAGATTAATTTATACTTCATAGTTGTGTGAACTTAAGTAGTTTTTATGAGAAATGTATTTTGAAAACTAATTAACTAACCCAAATTGAAAAGTAGATTGTCAATTCTATTTTTCCCTATTGTATATCCTTTCACCATACTTTTTTTGTTTAAAAGATAATTCGTACCTTAAATTAAACCATTCAGTCATTTTCTTTATAAAAGTTTAAATTTTAAAATTTACTCAAAAATTGCTAACTCTTAAAGTCTACATGATCTCAGTTTCTAATATGAAATTTGTATATTGTCTCTCTATTTTTAGAAATAGATGGTATCTTTAATATATGAAACCTAAGTTATATGATAGCAAGGTTACTCAATAGACTACATCATGGCCTGGCAAATCATGTCAACTATGCATAGACCTAGCAATATGACCCATCTTCTTTGATTGCAAGGTTCTTAAAACGTGATATGAATCTTAAATCGGAAAGCCTAAACACTTCAATTGAAATTGGACTTAAATCATTAATGGTAGATTTAGGAAAAATACATATTCCAATGCATGTGTATTTGAATGCTAATTCTTTTTTTTGCTTTATCTGAATTGTAAAAGCTGACACCATAACGATGCCCATACCCATGGCGAATTTTTTTATTCTGCAAATGTGAATATGATGATATATACTAATTAGTTAATTTTATTTTTAATGTTTTATAGTATTAAATAAATGGCCTAACTAGCTACTTTAAGTTACTAGGGATATATTTCAAGATTGTAACGACCCATATTTTGGATAATTAAAAAAAATTCAATTTAATAATATTTTTGGAATTTAATATTGTGCGAAATTAAAATTTATGGTTTATAAATGGAATAAAATTATCAGAATATAATTTAACAAAGTTGATTGGATGTAATTAATAACTGTTTAATGTGATTTCCGTTAATGGTAATAATTGAAAGTAATAAGGAATTAAATTAAATGATTGTATTAATCTTGAAATTATGTGCATTTAATTGAAATTGGTTAATATTGAAAATGAAATAAGTTTTGGGTAAGTAATTTATAATCTTTGGTTGTAAATAATGAATTAACAGACATGAATTTCTAAGTTGAACAATTGATTTATTATCATCGCATAAATTAAATCAGTTGAATTAATTTGGGAATTAATAAAATTAATGTAATGGAAATATTGCAATTATTATGGTAAAAGATGTTAACTATAGAGTTGAGAATAATAAGATGGAAACTTATGTTAATAAAAAAAAATTCGTAAGGTATTAGTCGATTAAATAATAAGAGTGTAAATCAAAATAAAAGAATTCGATTGAAATTAAAATATAATTAAATGGGATTTCGTTACAGTTTTAATTGGACACTGAAATTAATGTTATATGTAAACTTAGGAATTAACATGGAAAAATGAATTTCAATAGATTATTAATTTCTATGCAAACAAGAATGATGAAAATTGTTAACTTTCAATTTAGAATTTAAAAGTGATTAAATTGATATTAAAATAATAATTTATTTAATTAACGTGAAAATTAGCCATTTTGGCCACTGTCCCAGATTTCGGTGAAGCCAGTTTCATCGGATCTGTAATAGTGAATTATTATACGATTTCAATTTTCACAGCGATCGAACTTATCGTTCGATCGTGCGAGCTCAAAACACGTAGAAATCAATTAAAAGAGTTTTAAAGAATATAATTTAATTTTGAAAGATAACTTCCGTATAAAATGGAATTAGGGTTTGAAACTAGTTCCATTGAGTTTAAAAATATCGAAAACCTATATTTCGATATATAGGATGACCTACTTGCGTTTTGAAAATGAAACGGGTTTTCCAGGCCGTTGTTATCATTTCGACCAATTCGATATGTACCATCCATTCTTATCCATCATTGCATATATATATATATATATATATATATATATATAGGTTCTCATATACCCTAGCAGCCTTTTTATTTTCTATTTTCTATAAGTACATTTCTTTCTCATCTCCTCCTTACCAATGGCCGACAACCCAAACCATAATTCAAATTCAAATCAAACATCAAAATCCAAACTTCTCAAACCATATTGAATTATATATCATTGGATAGCTCTCAATGAATTTAATCTCTCTCTCTCTCTCTCTGCAATTCGTTTATCGATATGATGCATCGTTTGATCAGAAAATGATGAAGAAGTTTCGGTTGTCCATAGGCCATGGTTTCGTTCGACGGTGGATCGGCGATCGTTCGATGATTGAAAGGTGCTGCATCGTAAAGGAGGTTTAGGAGAGTCGATCTGTACGGTTGGTTCGTCTCATAGGTGTGTCGATTCGCTAGAATTTGATGATTTTTGGCCGAAAGTTGATCAAGATGGTGGCATGCATTGGGAGTTGGAGGCAACAATGCTTGGCTTGGTGGTGCGGAGCGACTAGATGCTTCACGTGGTGAGGCCAGATCCTGGCGATGTTGGTTGTAGGAGGTGGCGTTTGTTTGTGGTGGCTGCTTAGCTTAAGTCGATCGAGGCTTTAGGTTAAGTGCTGCGAAATGTGGTATTGGAATTTATGATTACGCCTTTTCTTGTTTTTAATTTAAATTTTAAAATTTAAATGTTCGAAATATCATAAATTTTTGATACGAGCTCCATTTGTCACACGGTTCCTTCCATTAGGATCGTATCAAAATTCTGAACAATATGAAACTTGTTTTGTTGAATTTTGCGACTGTTCAAATTTGGGTTTTTATTGGATTTTTAATCGACTATAAATCAAGGTGAGTGATTTAACCCACTCACGCAATACTGAATTTTCTAATACAAGTTAATTAAATTGTGAAGCGACAAGAAATATATTGGTTGTTGTTTTTTAGTTTAAATTGACATTTGAATTGAAATTGAATTTTATATTGATTTAAACTGGCATTTAAGTTAATATTTCAATTTAATTGCTTGTTACATACCGACGATCGATGATTCGAAACTGTTGTGATATGTTGATTGAATTCGATGTTGATTATTATTGTATGCCTATTAATCGATGTCAGATGCATAGTTGTTTATTCATTTTTAGATAAATCTCTATTATTATCCTATTATTTATTTGACATCCTATAAATTGTTAGTCGAATTATTTTGACTAAACTAAGAAATAGGTTGAAATGATATATATATATATATATATATATATATGTATGTATGTATGTATGTATGTATGTATGTGTATTATTTAATTTTGGGTCCAAATGACATATATATAAGTAGAATTGAATTAACTGATCACTTGGCCATAGGTTAAAAAATATATACGGACACCGGATTGGTTAAATTAAATGGTTTTAAAATCTTGAATTTGGATTTTGACTAAATAATATTATTTAAAAGAAATGAATTGTAAATTTATATGAATTGAATTATTTCTAGCTCAAGCTTTGAAAAGTGAAATTGAAATAGGTTAAAAGAAATTGTTTAAAGAATTGAATTGGGAATATAAAGTTATAATTGATATTTGACTTTAATTCGAAAAATTGAATTATTTTTAAAGTTTGGACCTTGAAATTTAATAGTAAGATTTAATGTGATTTAGGTGATTTAAATCAGTAAATTGAAATTGAATTTGAAATTGGTATAAATTGAAATGGTTTAAAATAAGAATTGGATTGAAATTTAAATCATTGAATTGAATTATTGAATCGAATTTGAAGTTAAAATGAATGTTTTGGAAATTGAAGTTAATTCGAATTGAAATTGAAATCAAGTTGATTTGAAGCTATATCGGAATTGAGTCAATTAAATTGAAAGATTGAAAATTGAATTTGTGATTTGAAATTTGACATGGATCCAAATTTGTTGAAATGGAAAGAAACAGTTTGATTTGAAACTATTTTCAAAAATAAATTATTTTAATTTAAACTGTTTAAAATCTATTTTTATTAATATTCAAATTATTTAGATTTTCCAAACTACTTTACTATATAAACTATTTTCAATGCTCAAACCATTTGATATCAAACTATTTAAACTATTTAAACTAATTTAAACTATATAAAACTATTCAACTATTTTCTAAAATTTCAAACTGTGCAAAGTTGAGATGTTTATATTTAATTCGCTAATTTAGATGCAAATTTGGTTAGATGATGTTATAACCTAAATTGGAATTCGAAATTATATTTCCAAGTGAAAATGACATATTTCGAGTAAATAAGACACTTTTGATATTTTGAAGTGAATATGATATTTTGTATCAAATATGAATGACGATTGGTTGTTAAAGAGACCGGGCTCTCTTATTGGCCTTTTTTTGTCAATATTGGAACCACTTTGGCAACTATGTACGGATGGATGATCCAGAATGAAGTGGTTGGATTTAGTGACCTGGATTTGGAGAAAGAGAAAGATGATGGATGACCCTGGCACTTACACCGATTTGAAATGACCAAAATAGGACGGCTTGTCAGGGCCAAGTGGGCTAGCTCCCCCTAGCAGACACACTTCTTCGTACTACTATATTGATGTTGGCTTGATTGGTGCACCTTGATTTGATCTGATTTTAGGGGCGTTGGACATGGTGGGCGGTCGGAGCTACGATGCGTTACCACCAGCCCTACGACTCGAACTGGTAGTATCCTACTTTGGGCATTGCCTCGCGTGCCTTGTCATAATCTTTATCCTTATTTGTGATCACTACAATTTTTTTGGTATGGTACTTATAGGGGACTTACTAGCTACCGACGTTACTAGTTGTTCCACAGGACTTGCATGGACTACCTTCTTAAAAATGTGTTAAGGAGAAATATTTACTTTACTATTAGACACTATATATATAGTGTTTCTTACTACATATAGATAGTTTAACGAATCCTTAGGGGATGGAAAATCCCGTAACATCTTTTAAGTCATTGTACGCACGTTATACACTGGATAGGAGCCGTAAAATCCCGTAGACATCTCTTAAGCTATCACACTCATATTCACTTGTTGTTGATTTAATTACATAAGAACTTTTAGTTCTGACTCAAGTGTTTTGTCTTTTCATTACGCTCTGGTCAGCCTGAGCTTTTCAATGTTTGAAGACATTATTTCTGAAGGACCAAGATGATGTTTGGTATTTTATGTTATTGGTATTATTCCGTTGCACCATTATTGGTATGTTGTTGATTTTAATCTGACTATGTTATAAAATTTGTGTAATAAAATGTACATTGTAAACAGCTTCATGAACTGTTTATTCGATTATTATATTTTGTCATTCCGTTGCGTGATTATGTATTTTGGTTTTCCATCTTTTGTCATATTTTCTTATTTACCCCATTGACAATCCTCCATTTTGATTGGTTTAAGTTAGATATGTGTGGTATATTGTCAATTTAAACCGTCCAAAAGGTGGGTCATTACAGTTAGTATCAGAGCTTTGGTTTGTGTATACCTCAGCCTGTTCGGGGTTAACTCATTAGAGATTGGGTTATTAATACCCTAGAATTAGTCTGAGAGTATATATTTTAGAGAGCGTTGTTGTTAGCGTTATAAAAATATTTTTATATTGTGTTAATTTTTTCAGTTTAGTATTTATAAATTCTGCTTGGTACATAGGACGCTATGACATCGATAGGGATTCATATACAGTTAATATGGCAGACCGACACAATATTGTTTTTGAAATATAGGTAAATAAAATAATTTTACCTAGTATTATATTTTTTACATAAAAGAATAATTTGTACAAATGGATATAGTTGTTTGCGATATGTTATTTGTAAGGAAATGAAATTTTATAAATATTGGTTGCAAAATAGGATTTACAAATAAAGTGAATATGAATTATAAATTTGAGAACTTAAGTTTCGGAGTTTTGAAATTGGTTTTCAAAGATTTTGAAAAGATAATATTAATATTATTTGGAAGTATTTTCAAATAGAAATTTTTTCAAGATAGATTTGAAAGAAATTTTTTTAAAAAGAATTTTTAAGAAAATAAGTTCTGTACTCCCCTCTTTTGTCCTTGGAAAATAATTTCGATGATGATCGCGACATCATCGACTTTCATTTTCGAGTTTAAAAGTGGGAAGACCACTTAGTATCTTTTTTACACATTTCTTTCGATAAATAAATTTTTTTAAGTTCCTAAGTATGATTTGATATACTAAAAGATACAAGTATGTATTATTTCAAGATGAAATGAAATCCGATATTTAGTTCTTAAAATTTTTCTTTTAATCAATGATTTTCAAATTATTGTAAATAAAATGAAATCTTTACTATTTTAATAAGTTGGAAATTTTCAAATTGAAATTTGAAGTAAAAGGTAATGAAAATTAAGAGGATGTAAACTATTGAACATTTTTGTAATTAAAAAATAAGATAAAATTTTATAACATTCAAATACATTCTAAAATATATATAAAACTTACCAGAAATGTAAAAAGTTGAAATGTTAATAAGAATGTGTAATAGAATATTATGCAAGTAAAAGCTTAATAACAAAAATGCTTCAAAATGAACATATATTTATAAATAAAAGAATGAAGATGTCAAAACAAATGTATAAACTTAAGTTAATATTTTGAAATGCTTAATAATTAAATTGAATAGTAAAAGTGAATATTATATAAAGTAAATGGTTATAACTACAGAAAATGTTGAAATGATTAAAAATTGATTTAATATTCAGTAATACTATATATGAATGGAAAAAGACATTGTATGAATGAATGAGGATTGAAAAATAAATAGAAGGTAAATAATTTGAAAAGAAACCAATAGAATAAACTTAAATAATATTTATAATTCTTTGTTGTTTTGGCTTATGGGATGTTTTGGAAATGATACCTCAATTTGTTCAAGGTTGTATAAATAATCCATTAAGTAAATATCTAAGGCTGTGGAGCATAAGGTGCAGTAGTTAGTTTATTTATCGCCCTTGTGCTATAAAAAGTGTTTGAACCTGAACAAACCACGAGTTTGGTTGCTATGAATGTTTGATAGTTCCTTTGTTGCATATATAATGGTTGTACTTCTTTTTGTTTGCATATGATTACTATACATTGTATGCTGCTCGTGCTGTTTGTTAATAACAACTAATACATATTACACTTTTACATAGTTAATACTCTTTGGATTATATAAGTGAAATACAGGTTTATGGAAGCAATTGCAGTTGCTATTGATTTCATAAATAGAGTTTATTTATCCGACAAATAGGTACGTTTTTAGATTATGGTTTTTGTAACGATATTTTATATTTTTCCCACGGTTTGGGTTATTTTATTATTGAAATATGATACATATATATATATAAATATCTTGTAATTATTAATATTATAATTTTTTTTGGATCTAACCGCGCAAAGGAGACTCTACCAAAAATTTCCGTAAATTTAGGACTAAGAAAATTTTCCATAGAAGTAGAGTTTTTTTTGAATTTTTATATAAGCAAGTATTTAAGTTAACTGTTATAAATTGTCTATTTTGAATAAAGTATAACTAATATCTTAATTTCCCTTCTTGATTTCTTCTAGTTTCTTTTCGAGGATGAAAAGTTTTGAGTGGAGGAGATTATAACGACCCGTATTTTTGATAATTAAAAATATTCAATTTAATAAGATTTTGGAATTTAATATTGTGAGAAATTAAAATTTATGCTTTATAAATGGAAAAAAATTATCAGAATATAATTTAACAATGTTGATTGGATGTGATTGACAACTATTTAGTGTGATTTCCATTAATGGTAATAATTATAAGTAATAAGGACTTAAATTAAATAACTGTGTTAATATTGAAATTATATGCATTTAATTGAAATTGGCTAATACTGAATATGAAATCAGTTTTGGGTAAGTAATTTATAATCTTTAGTTGTAAATAATGAATTAACAGACATGAATTACTAAGTTGTAACAACTGATTTATTATCATCGCATTAATTAAATTAGTTGAAACTAATTTGGATTCTAATAAAATTAATGTAATGGAAATATTGCAATTATTATCGTAAAAGATGTTAACTATAGAATTGAGAATAATAAGATGGAAACTTATGTTAATAAATAAAATTTCATAAGGTATTGGTTGATTTAATAATAAGAGTGTAAATCAAAATAAAAGAATTTGATTGAAATTATAATATAATTAACTGGGATTTTATTACAGTTGTAATTGAATGCCGAAATTAATTTAATATTTAAGCCTTGGAATTAACATGGAGAATTAAATTTCAATAGATTATTAATTTTTGTGTTATAAAGAATGATGAAAATTGTTAACTTTTAATTTAGAATTAAAAAGTGACTAAATTGATTTTAAAATAATAATTTATTTAATTAATGTGAAAATTAGCCATTTTGGCCACTGTCTCGAATTTGGATGAAGCTAGTTTCATCAGATACATAATAGTGAATTATTATACGATTTTAAGTTTCGTAATTATCAAACATAACGTTCGATCGTGAGAGCACAAAACGCGTAGTAATCAATTAAAAGAATTTAAAAGAATATAATTTGATTTTGAAAGCTAAATTTGTATAAAATGGAATTAGAGTTTGAAACTAGTTCCATTGAGTTTAAAAATATCGAAAACCTATATTTCGATATAAAGGATGACCTAATTTCATATCGGGAACGAAATGAGCTTTTCGGGGCGTTGTTATCATTTCAACCAATTCGATCTGTACCATCCATTCTTATCCATTGTTGCCTATATATAGGCTATTATAAACCCTAGCAGACTTTTTATTTTCTATTATCTATATGTACATTTCTCCTCTTCTCCTCCTTACTAATGGCTGGCAACCCAAACCCCAATTCAAATTCAAATCAAACTTCAAAATCCAAACTCCTCTAACCATATTGAATTATATATCATTGGAAAGCTCTCGATGAATGTAATCTCTCTCTGCAATTCGTTTTTTGATTTGATGCATCATTTGATCAGAAAATGATGAAGATGTTTTGACCGTCAATAGGCCATGGTTTTGTTCAATGATGGATCGTCGACCGTTCGACGATCGGAAGGTGCTGCGTCATAGAGGAGGCTTAGTAGAGTCGATTCTACGGTTAGTTCATCTCATAGGTGTCTCGATTCGCTAGAATTTGATGATTTTTGGCCGAAAGTTGGTCAAGGCAGCAACGTGCTTAGGGGAGTCAGAGGCAAGGGCGCTTAGCCTGGTAGTGCGGTGCAGCTAAGTGCGTCTCGTAGTAGGGCCAGATCCAGGCGGCATTGGTTGTAGGCGACGGCATTTGGACATGGTTGGTTGCGGCTACTTAGCATAGTTCAATCGAGGCTTTAGGATTAGTGTTGTGAGATGAGGTATTGGAATTCACGATTACGCCCTTTTCTTGTTTCTAATTTAAATTCTAAAAAATAAACTTTCTAACTATCATAACTTTTTGATACGAGCACCGTTTGACGCGCAGTTTCTTCCATTGGGATCGTATCAAAATTCTGGCTGATGTGAAACTAGTTTGGTTGAATTCTAAGACTATTCAAATTTTGAGCTTTTATTGGATTTTTAATCGACTATAAATAAAAGGTGAGTGATTTAACCCACTTATGCAATACTGAATTTTCTTATATTTGTTAAATTAAATTTATAAAGTGATAAGAAATTTATTGGTTGATGTTGTGTTGTTTAAATTGACATCTGAATTGAAATTGAATTTTATATTGAGTTAAATTGACATTTAAATTAATTTCAATTTAATTGCTTGTTAAACACCAATAATCGATGATTTAAAACTTTTATGATATGTTGATTGAATTCGATGTTGACTGTTATTGTATGCCTATTAATTGATGTTGGATGCATTGTTATTTATTTATTTTTGGATAAATCTCTGTTATTATCCTGTTACTTATTTCACATCCTATAAATTGTTAATTGAATTATTTCGAATAAATTAAGAAATAGGTTGAAATGATATATACCTATGCCATTTAGTTTTGGGTTGAAATGATATATATCTATCAATGTAATTAGAATTGAATTAACTGATCACTTGACCACAGGGTGGAAAATTATATACGGACACCGGATTAGTTAAATTAAATGGTTAAAATCTTGAATTTGGATTTTGACTAAATAATATAGTTTAAAAGAAATAAATTGTGGATTTATATGAATTTAATTATTTCTAATTTAAGCTTTGAAATGTTTAAAAGAATTGAATTGGGAATGTAAAGTTATAATTGATATTTGACTTTAATTCAAAAAAATGAATTATTTTTAAAGTTTGGATCTTGAAATTTAATAATAAGATTTAATCTAATTTAAGTCATTTAAATCAGTAAATTGAAATTAGATTTAAAATTAGTATAAATTGAAATGGTTTAAAATAAGAATTGGATTGAAATTTAAATCATTGAACTGACTTGTTGAATCAAATTTGAAATTAAAATGAATGTTTCGGAAATTGAAGTTAATTCGAATTGAAATGGAAATCAATTTGATTTGAAGCTAAATCAGAATCGAGTCAATTAAATTGAAAGAACGAAAATTGAATTTTTTGATTTGAAATTTGGACATGGGTCCAGATTTCTTGAAATGGAAAGAAACGGCTTGATTTGATACTATTTTCAAATAAATTATTTTAATATAAACAAATTAAAATCTATTTTTATTAATATTCAAATTATTTAGGTTTTCCAAACTATTTTACTGTATAAACTATTTTAGTAGTCAAACCATTTTATATCAAACTATTTAAACTTATTTAAACTATATAAAACTATTAAAACCATTTTCTAAAATTTCAAACTGTGCAAAGTTGAGTTTTTTATATTTAAATCGTTGATTTAAATGCGAATGTGGTTAAATGATGTTATAACATAAATTGGAATTTGAAATGATATTTCCATGTGAAAATGACATATTTTGAGTAAATATGACGATTTTGATATTTTGATATCAAATATGAACCGGTTTTGAAATCTAAAAGAATCAACCGATGTGAAAAATGATGATTGTGTGTTAAAGAGATTAGGTCCTCTTATTGGTATACTCTCTGTCAACATGGTAACCACTTTAACAACTGTGTACATGGTGGATGATCTAGAATGAAGTGGTTGGATTTGGTGAACGCTTGCTGAATTTGGAGAAAGAGAATGATGATGGATGACCTTGGCACTTGTGCGTATTGAAGTGACTAAAATA
Organism: Allium cepa; assembly: GCA_030765085.1. Taxonomy (NCBI): domain Eukaryota; kingdom Viridiplantae; phylum Streptophyta; class Magnoliopsida; order Asparagales; family Amaryllidaceae; genus Allium; species Allium cepa. Next base: position 976,732,394 of record CM060935.1, read on the forward strand.
GGATGGCTTTGTCAATGCTAAGTGGGCTAGCTACCCCTAGCGACTCATCTCTTCGTATTACTATATTGATGTTGGCTTGATCGTTGCACCTGGATTTGATTTGATTTTGGGGGTGTTGGATGCCTAGGCGGTCGTAGCTACGATGTGTTACCACTAGCCCTGTGACCCGAACTGGTAGTACCCTACCTTGGGCATTGCCTCAAGTGTCTTGTCATACTCTTTATCCTTATTTGCGACCACAACGATTTTGTTTAGTTGGTACCTGTAGGGGACTCACTGGCTACCGACATTACTGGTTGTGTTACAGGACCTGCATAGACTACGTGGTTAAAAATGTGTTAAGGAGGATTAATGTAAGGCCTTAACGGCAAGTAAAATATTTACTTTACTGTGAGACATTATATATATAGCTTATCTTACTACATATAGATAGTTTAACAGATCTTTAGGAGATGGAAAATCTCGTAACATCTCATAGGTTATTGTACGCACGTTATACACTGGATAGGAGATGTAAAATCCCATAAATATCTTCGAAGCTATCACACTCATATTCACTAGTTGTTGATTTAATATACATAAGAACTTTTAGTTCTGACTCGAGTGTTTTATCTTTTCGTTATGCTTGGGTCAGCCTGAGCTTTTCAGTGTTTGAAGACATTATTTCTGAGGACGAAGATGGAGTTTGTTATTTTATGTTATTAGTATTATTCTGCTGCACTACTATTAGTTTGTTGTTGATTATACTCTGATTATATTGTAAACTTTGTGTAATCAAATGTATATTGTAAAACAGCTTCATGAACTGTTTAGTTGATTATTATATATGTTATCATTCCACTGCGAGATTCTGTGTTTTTTTCCTTCTTTTCTCTTATTTTCTTATTTACCTCATTGACAATCCTCAATGGTGATTGGTTTAAGTTAGATATGTGTGGTTTATTGTCGATTTAAACCATCCATAAAGGTGGGTCGTTACAAAGACTCACTAGAAAATTGTCTAAAGACATTAGAGAGATCTAGCTTGTGGGCTCAGGCTAGCCTAAGGTCGATTTTACACAAATTTTATCATGAACATGTCCGTTAAGGCACCTCCAATTTAGTATTGTTATAGTATCATCACTAGTCTTCTTGTTTTTAGCCGTACCGAACTATTTGAAGCAATTTATATACCATCTTTGGTCATAATACTGAGATAGAGTATATGTAACTTGAGATTTCCTTTCTCATCTTTAAGGCAGATATTTACAAATTTTTGAACTTGGACGAGATAGTTGTCATCCAGATGTATATTTTGGATTTTTGAACTATTGATTTAAGATTTCATATATGACTATAGTGGAATAATTCATAAAATAAAATGGCCAAATATAAATATTATTTTACGTCGGTAATTGTTTTAAAAATAGATATTGGATTTTTAATATATGCACTAAACATATAAGAAGTTTTATAGTTTTAACCTGGGGATTTTAGGCTCAGGGAAAAAGTTGGAGAAAAATTTAGTTTCAAGAACAATAAGTTTTCCTTTTAGGCTCAAAAGACACTTTTTAGTGTAACTCACAAAATGATAGTTGGAACTATCATTTTCTATTCACACTAAAAAGTGTCATTCGGACTAAAAAAACAAACTTGTTCTCCCTGAGACTAATTTTTTTTGCAACTTCTTTCTTGTGCCTACTTTTCTATTAAACCTATATGTATGATGTCATCTAAGAAATGCCACGATCATGGCTGAGACATGATTGAGAACTCAGTTGAGATTTGAAAATTTTGGCCTTGATTAATTTTAAACAAGATCAAAATAATTTTCTATAACATATCTTGTGAACCTTCTAAAATAAACTCCAATGTGATCATCAAGATTTGAACTGTTGGAACAAAATAAACTAATAACTAACAATGGATGTTTTGAATGAAAAATACAGAAATAATGCAATGTTTTTTTTTTTGGATTTTCTGGAGTAAAGGGATAAAACATGCAAGTTTGGAATAGGATAGGTAGGACCAATAACTAGGCTACTAACTAGTACCACTTCATTAGAAGCCCAACAATTGTCTAGTCTATAGTTCAATAAGGGAAAATAGAATAGTCGATCCATACCCCTAATGAGCAATAAACTAACTTTAGGGCTCCGTTAGAGCTTTAATACTTTCAAATATTTCCTTATTTATTGATGTCCAACTCAGTTAGAGTGCTTCCATTATTTATAGCCCTCTCTTTTCGAATGGAGGATAAGTTGTTTCTGTAAATTTCAAATATAAAAGAAAATTAATAACAATCGCGTGAAACTTTTTTTAGACAATTTAAATTTTGTTGAATTGATTATTATTATGTTATGAACTTAATTTCGTATTCTTGTTTTTTTTCCAACAATTTTGTAATTTTACTATAATAATGATTTTTTGATGTATGAGTGGAATTATGTTGTGCTCCAAATTTTTATGATCCAAAAAGTGTTACCGAAAGCTAATAAATAATTCTACAAATTTACATTAGAATGCAATTGCTAATTTTTTGTTTTTAGCATCTTAAAGTTAATCGTAATATTGATTATATAAGTTAAGAGAATTATCAAATATTTATGTAACAACCCGGAATTTTTAACAATATCAATTTAATAATCTGTTGTAAAAAATTAAATTGATATTGATATTCTGATGATAATTATTCAGATAAATTTAATAATCTTCTTCAATAAATATTTAAATTGGTTATTTTATCTTTTAAATGATATAAATGGATTTCTATTTATAATATAAATATATGGTTTATATTTTAAACAAATTGGTTTTGTTTTAAATTTAGAATAAATTAAATAAAATGTTTTATGGCTTAATAAAATGAATATTTTGTAAAATGATTTTTAATTTAATAAAAGAGATTTATAAAAATAATATTAATATTGTATTTTGAATAAGACTTGTAATGTTTATTTCAAATTGAATTTTTATTTATAACTTAATTTGAAAAATATTTGATTTTGAACTTAGTTGAATTTAAATTCCAAAGTGTAAAATCTAAATTGTTTTAATCTTTAATATGTATAAGTTTCATTTATTAACATAGTTTATTTTTATTTTCATTTGTAAATTTATACACATGTTTAAATATAAATTAACAACTTAATTTAAGCTAATATAACAAACATTTGTAATTAGCACTAATCATTTTAAAGAAAATAACATGTGTTAAATTCATATGCATTCATATTGACAAGTGTTAAAAAAATAGACAAGTGTTAATTTTTGTTTTTATTTTCTTTTATTTCATAAATCTGAGAATACATTTACAATCTTCATTCATATCACATTCTCATTTCCATATTGCATTTACATTTTCCTGAACCAAAGAAATCTGCATGTACAATCAAAGAACAAATCTGCATTTTCTTAAAAATCTGCATATCCAAAACTAAAATCCAAATCTGCATTCACAAATGCATATGAAAGTCCAATGCAAATCTGCATACCTAAAAATCAAATACCCTCTTCATAATTCTGAAACCCTCCATACTCAAATCTGCATATCTTATTTCTGCATTTCCTCAAATTCAAATGAAGCCTGCACATGTTTGTTTCTGCATGAATGAACAACAGAGTCAAGCCTGCATGCAAGCATTTTATCAGTGAATACATAGGCAAACCTGTATATCATTGCAACTCAGACTAAATCATCAAAAGAGCATACCTGAACATCATATGTCTACAAATTTCAAGTGACCAACAGGAGATCTGCATTTGTTTTCTGCATTCATCAATTAGATGAGTAACAAATTATCTTTAAAACTAATTTAAATCAATATAGTTGTTGAATTGTTGCCTGATGAGTATGTTCAATATGTCTGTGTATACATGAGACTGAATTTCTGTTTGTATTGATTGATTCTTTTCTGTCCTGGATTCCAGGCTTAGATATAATTCAAAATTTCATAAACTCAAGATTTAATCCAAGTTTAGATGCAAAGTAAGTTGTATTGTATTCATCAGTTCATGTTTTGAAGTCAAGAGGTTAAAATTATGAGTTAACTCTGGAAACAGGGAAAAACATCATGCATGCTTATTTTTATCAAAACTCAAACAAATGGATGTAGTAATTTAGTGGTATAAATCAAATATTTAAACTGTAACTTGATTTTTAAATCAAGTAATAGGAATTTTAGAATATTGTTTCATTTACTGTCTGTTCTTAAGCAAAAATAGGATTTTGAGCAATTACTGGCATTCTGTAGTTTAAGAAAATTAATAACTCTTCTGAGTTATTAAGTAAAGATTATAGATACATAGAAAAATCTGAAAAGAGAATTTTATTGAGTAGAACAGATGCAGTTTTGGATTTCAGAGTATGAACCCTAGTTTTTATGTGGGTTTGTGCATTTGGTCAGGGAGAAGTGTAGGATAGTTCGAGTGATCTGATATTTAGGGCTTGGGTAGATGGTGTGTAGAGTAGTTCATGGCCGGAGAGGTGGAGTAGCAAGTGATCGGGGTGGTGAACTACGGCCGTTGACAGGTTTTAAGTTAGAACCTGTAATACTTTTTCAGGTTTAGGAATGGGAGAGCTAATTTTGAATTCTTGATTAAATTACATGATCTGAGTTGATGTAGAAGGAGTGGTGGATTCTGGTTGAGGGTTGATCACCTGAGATGGTCGGCAAAGTGGGCGGTGATGGGTTCTCTGATGAACTATTTGGGTTTGGGAATGATTGAGGAGGAGGTTGGGTTGCTCGGAGCAAATGGGTAAATGACTCGAAGTAGGTTGTAGAAAAACTCGAAGTTGGCAAGCTAGAAACCCGAAGTAAAAGTTTTGTTTCTCGGGTTGACCTGTAGTTACAGTTTACACAGTAAACTGTGTTTTGTTTTATAAATATGGATTTTAAACTTTTAAAACCTGGGTTTGAAAATTTAAAATCTGTAGTTATGGATTTAAATAAGGTTTAGGTTTAAACTTAATTTTAAAACTTAATTCAAGTTTGAATTATTTTGAATTTAAATTCTAGGTTTTTAAACCTGTTTTTTGTTTTTTTTTAAATCTGGGTTTGAACTGTTTAAATCTACAGTTTTATGTTTTGATTTAAATTTAAGAGAAAATTCAAATGCAGGTTTGAATTTCACATTCACTTTTAAATCCCAGTTTTTAAATTAAAATTAAAGTTTCAAGATTTAACTTAATTAACTATTTCAATTTGGTAAATAGTTGGAATTTTAAATAATGAAGTTTTAAATTATGAAGCAAGATTTAAAGATAAAATTTTAAAATCTGGAAATCTGAGTTTAAAATGAAGTTCAGTTTCAAATTTAAAAAGAAGATTTAAATTTGAAAGTTTTAAAACATAAATGATTTGAAACTTCTAAAATTTTGAAATAAATTTAACTTCAAATTCTTATGATTGCATTCTTAAGTCAAACTTTTGTTTTGACTTATAATTTTAAATAAGTTTCAAATTTTTTAAAATTTGATAAGTTTAATATTTTTCTAATTTAAACTTGAAATTTAAATTGAAATTTAAAGGTAATTTCAAAAGTACTTTGTTTTGAATAATATTGTTTTAAACATAATTAAGTTATGTTTTATTTTGGAAATTTGCTTAAGAATTATGTTTTAGAATTAATTAATAAGGTAATTAAGATAATTTAATTTAATTAATTAATTAAATTTGGAATTAATAATTGATTAATGATTAATCAATTTAAAATTAAGATCATTAATTAAGTTATTAATTAATGATAAATGAATATTAATTATGTAATTAAGTTTAAATTAAGGTTAATTAATTTAATAATTAACTTTAATTAATGAATGATTAAAGATAATTTAGTTTGTAATTAATTTAAGTTAATTACCTTATAAAATAATTTGAGGATGGTTAATGAAGGTCATTAACCATGATTATTTAACAATTGATTAATGTAGTTAATTTTTATAATTAATTGGATTAATTAATTTAATAATAATCAATTAATGGTTTGAGTGTAATTACTTGATAAAGTAATTAGGAAATTAATTACTAAATGTAATTAATTTAATTTAGTAAGATTGTTTATTTTTAATTTAATTAAGTTTAATTAATTATAAACACTTGAGTTTTATAAATAATTACTTTATGTAATTAATGATTTGAAAATTACTTAGTTAAGTAATTGTTTAATAATTACAGGTTGTAATTTAATGGAGATGTTTAAGAATGAGTAATTTGGATTTAAATTACTTAATGATTAATTAAGGGATTAATTAAGTAATTAATTAAAGGATAATTAATTTGTTTAATAAAGTAATTAAGTTAGTTAATTACTTAAGATAATTAATAATTAAGGATCATTAATTATTTTAATTAATGATGTAATTAAGGATGATTAATTATGATTAATTAATCAATAATAGGTAATTAATTAATGATTAAGATAATTAATTATGATTAATTAATTAATTGAAGTAATTAAAGGTTAATTACTATTTTGTTTGAGGTTAATTAATTTGTGAAATTAATTAAGGATAATTACATGAATGTAATTAAGAATAATTAATCATGGGTGATTAATTAAGATAATTAATAATGGATTGATTAATTGATTGTAATCAATTAAATAGTTGAGTAAGCAAGGTTTATATTGATGAAGTAGTTAATTTAATTTATTTTAAATTAATTAAAGATAGAGTAATTATTTTAATTCATTTAAAATTAATTAGAGATAGTTAATTTAATTCATTTTAAATTAATTATAGGGTGATGGGTAAATCTTTGCTTATGTATGAATGGATGTCATTGATTGACTTGGATGTTTTGAAATCTTAGTAGTGAGATAAATAATATTGTGTGGTATGGATGTTTGGTTGCATTGTGGTGATAACATAGGTTATCTATTGTGATGGTGATATATTGTATATCTATTTGATATTGATGATGTGAATTACCTGTTATATGATAATGTTGATTATCAATTGTGATTTATAATATATCTATCTGTGCGTATATAGATACTGTATTAAATTATTTAAACCTTTAAAATAACTTGGACCTTAAAAGACACGCTTTGGCTTTCGATGAGACCGGGATCGGGTTCCCATATTTGGATATCCGAAAACCACATCGATTCCAAATAACTTTAGGTCGTGTATCAAAATGGAGCTTTGTGAAGACTCGAAGTGTAAGGACTATGAGTCAGTATAACTCCGTGGGTGATTCCGTAATGAGTTGACGGAATTAGTTCTTATAGATTCGAGATGATGGTTTAGAGTGCAAGGGTTATTGTCATTAACTCTGAGGGTGATTCCAAAAATGAGTGTAACGAGATAATGCCTTCGGTTTCGTTCGAACCCGGAACGAACTTGTATGGATTGAATGCTTTCAGAACATCGTCAGGAGGACGATGAGCATTCTAAGTGATATGTCCTATAAAGGTAATCATAGCCTCAAGCCTTATCAACCGAGAATGGCTAAAACAGGGGAGGTGCAGCAAAGTTTCGTGGGTCGCACCCACTGGAGAGCAAGATTGATCCCTGTCTAGAAGTCCCTTTATATTCGGCTGTGTGGGTGGTTGCTAGCTACAACCACGGGGTTGTCTTGTTCGGAACTATTCAGTAAGGAATGGGTCCGGCTTTGCGTTGCAGGGGGTCGGGAGTGATCCTCGGTACGTTGATCTAGGCTACGTACTGTGACGGGCGGTACCCTAGTAGCCCTGCCATTGTATGGAATCCAAAATCCAATAAGTGCCAACGGTTTTGATTGTATTACCCACTTTTGTGGCTAGTAGCTGGAATTTAATGAATGTAACAATTTCGGCTATTTCATATTTATTTGAAAACCCTAGACACTATCATAATATCATCGGATTTCCTATCAAATGTTTTGGTTGGCGTAAGGTAAAAACTTTTCCATATTTATGTGTGGGAAGTCTTACGTGATACCTTTCTTTTCAAAAGGTTTTTGAAAGTTAAGCAACTTTAACCTGTTACTCACACCAGACCCCATGTCTGACCCGGAGTTTGTTTTTGTTTTTCATAAACTCTTGGGTACTCAAATTTTTATCAGTAGTCAAGGGAATTCAGGATAGGAATCGGGATTTGCTTTGACGAATTATGGAGGAGCAAATGGAGCAGGAGGCTTCTACGTGTAGATATCTAGTTTTCCATTGTGTGTTCTCTGAGTTGTTGTCCTTTGAGTTGTATTGAGTTGTATAACTAGACAGGTGTTATAACTGTCTTGTATGTGTTGTATATCTGTGTACTCTGATATTGTTGTAAACTATGTAATATTTATGTTATTAATATAATTTATTCGTTCCGCTGTGTAAGATTCTGATGTTGTTTCTTCCTTCTCTTCTTTCTTTCTCTTTTCTATCCCTTTCTTTCTTAATTCATGATGCGATTTTCCGGGAGTGGAATTTAGGAAATTTAAGATTATTTGCCTGTTTTATCTCCAGAATTTTGAAAAATGAATGCATGCCTTAGATTTGTTGCTTGCAGGTTTAAAGAGGAGTTACAGGCTTTGTGTAATGCAGGTTTTTGAATATTTGAAGAAAAAGGAGTTTGATTGCAAATGTTTACTTGTTTGAGAAATGCATTTGAACAAAATTTCTCAGCTGAAAGAAATTTTGATTTAGAATGAAAGAAAATGAGAAAGAGGAGAAGAAATGAGTATGCAAGTTTATATAGCTAGTTTATGATTTAAAATTAAAGAAAACTTAAAAATTTGAAACATGACACTTGTTGATCTACTCACTTATATATTCACACAAACATATTTAATTCAGGGAAATCATGCATTAGGTTGAGTGAATACCTAGTCTCTGTAGTGGTGTCTATCTTGAGAGAGCGTATTTGTATTTTTAATATATATATATATATATATATATATATATATAATTGGTTCTACCTATCCGTTGGATTACCTGTTCGGGTTTATCCAATATAAGTATAATGGTAGATGAGGTAGAAGTGTGTGAAACACGACTACCATTGGTTGGAATTTGATGGATGAGGTTGGAAGTGTATTTGTCGAGACTGTAGACCTAATACCGTCTCGAGTGAGTTATGTAGGGATGAAGGACTTCATCGATCTCTAAAGGTAACCCGTAAAGGTTCGGAGTCATCTTTGAAGTGCAGAATTGAGTTTGGATCTGTCGGAGGGCAGAAGCAAGCAAGTGATGGTATCTTGATATCTCAGGAAGTTGTAGCTGCGTGATGAGATGCAGTGACTATGGATATTTCCGAAGATGTTTCTTTGGAACAAGAATAAGAAGTGAGTCTGCCCGGTGATGTGCTGAGTTTAGCAGAATGTTCTGAGTTGGTAAGGAGTCTTCTGGCTGAGTAGTTTTTCTGAAGTGGAGTTCAGAAGCAGCAGAGTGGATCCGTTTCTCGTGTAAGTTGGCTAGGCCAACATAAGCTGTTCTGTTTGGTTAAGAGAGAGCAGTTTCTTTGGATTTAGGCTGAATTGATCGCAAAAGTGACTTGCGATAGTATGTTCTTTTGGATTGTTGGAGATTGTCTGGATTTTCTTCCAGCAATCAGAGTCTGTCTGCATCTGGAGATCGAGTTTTCTTTCCAGGATTGGAACTGGTGGTTCAGTTAGTAGATGGAATGGTTCCTTGAGATAGAAGTTGGTGGAGTAACTCAGGTTTGGGAGGAACATCTGAGTTTTTCTATATGGATATATGGAACCATATTTTTGTGCTTGGTTGTCTAGCCTGTGCTTGTGCTCTTCTTCAGCATTTTCTTCTGTTTCGGATCAGAGTTGTGCAGCGGAAGCAGTTTGGGGGTGTTTTTGTTCTCTTTTCCGGATAAGAAGAAGTTTGTTCTGTCTTCTGTTGTTGAGAAGCAGGGTGTGTGTTCTTGGTTTTGGATTGATCTTGAGGAGATCATGGGATTGTTTTGATTCAGTCTGTTTCTTTTGGAATCAGCAAGAGTTAAGCTGATCATGAGGGTGTTGATAGCCCAAAATCGTCCGAAGAGTTTTTATGGATAAGAGACAAAGAAATTTGGATTCTGGAATCGGAGATTGGATTTTGGTTAAGGTTTTCCTCTGATCCAAGGAGCTATAAGTTTGGGAAGCTAGCTCCGAAGTGTTTTGGTTGCTTCTGTGATTAGTAAGATCAGTGTTTGGTTTTCTAGAGTTGAATTGCCAGTTTGGATAACTGGGATTCAGTATGATTTACGTATCTCTGAGGGAGTACGTGTTTGATATTTCTGGTTGTAGAACCAGTAGTTTAGGATGGATTGGTTGTTGAGTCAGACTCGTTTGTAGTCTGATATTCTGTATAGAATTGTTGTTAGGAGCTCTATAGCTTAGTAGTATTGATTGATTGGATTCTATAAAGCGAGTATCCCGATATATATATATATATATATATATATACCGTGGAAACTCGTGTGTAACGACCCGCTATTTTGGACCATTCAAATCGACAATAAAACCGTACATGTCCGACTTGAATAATTCAAAATACCGAATTGTTAATAAAATTTGGCAAAACTTAAAATATAAAGTAAATAAATCAATCATAGATCACTTACACAGAGTAATACAATGCAGCGGAATAGATAAAGAATAGTAGTTCATGAAGCTACTATATACCTCAGAGTTAGAAATAAAATACAAACAAATAGTTCAAATGCCATGAAGTCTCCAATGCAACAGATGGCTTCTCTGAACCAATCAACTGGATGACTGAAGGGATAGATAGCTGGATCTTCAAGCAAAGCTCCAACTTCGAAGATGAGTCTCAAATGCTGTATCTCTCAGTCTGACCCGAGCGTAAAGCAAAACACAAAACACTCGAATCAGGATTAACATTCTTATATCTATAAATCTAACTCAAGTGAAATATCAAATGAAATATAATTAACTTAGAGGATGTTTGGGATAACCATCCTCTAAGGGTCCATGGAACTATCTAAAAGATAGAAATATACACTATAACACCGTAGTCTTTTCAACTTAATTTATACTTCAAAACCAAATATCATTTTCACTTCAAATATCTCTATACTTCCCAAATATTATTTTTATATATTAAATAATTTGTACAGTAAAGAAATTTCAATTCCCTCAACTTAACAAATCGTTTAACATCAACCCGACCACCCCATTTAAATCTATTTCAATCTCAATTTATTAATTTAAATTCAACTCAATTTCTAAAATAACCACTTCAATTTTATCGATCTCAAATTCGGATTTGAAATCACAAAATACCCTTTATGTTCAATATATTTCAAAACTTTAAGTATTCAACGTTTCAAACTAACTTTTTAATCAATTTAGTTTCTAAATAATAAATTCAACTATACTGATTTCAAATACATATCCGAATCTCAAAATAAACCATTTAAATCCCAATATAGTTCAAAGCTTTAATATTTAATTAAATGTTCAATTTAATAGTTCCATATAGATCTCGATTTAACCTCATTATTATCTAGTCTTAAAATAATCCCTCATTAGATACAATATCATTTAAGTAACCTTAAATTACAATTTACTCAATATTTTCTTTAATTTATTTAAACGTGAAATATTCATTAAATCACTTAAATAAAAATCCAATTACAAAATCATACCCTTAAATTTCCCATTCAAAAATTTCAAATTGATTTAATTGAATAAATCCTTATTTAAATACCATTTAGATAAACCCACATTTATCTCCCAATCTTAGTAAATTGCAGAATACATTTGGAATAAAATTTACATAAATATTTAGCATAATTTATGTATTAAATCAAATTTTGACTAAATTAAATATTATTAAATCTATATATCATTACCCTTTATATATAAAAAAATTTAAGGATTAACATTTAATAAGACCATATATTTCTTTCCAAAACAATGAATTAAATTTCAAAATATTTATATATATGGACCAACGATGTCTGTATATATTTCTTATCATATGGTCAAGTGTTACGGATATTTATCATTTCAATCCGCACACTAAATGTATACAGGTGGATAGCATTTCAACCCATAATCCCAATTCAATTAAATGAAAGTCGCTTGGGTTTATCATTTCAACCCATAACGATTTTCTCCTATTCTAAAGTCTGTTCGGGTATGTATCATTTCAACCCATAGTGATTTCTATACTAACAGGGAACTTGCAGAGTGATAACATATATGTAAATAATAAAAACAACAGACATATATCATCAAAATAAATATATAAACAATAGGATATGGTGTCATATCCCATAAGTGAATAGTTACAGATAATAGCATATATAACAATTTAAATGACTACAGCCTCATATTTCAATTGTTGTCTCAATTGAAATCAAATTTAGTAGATAAAAGAATGTTAATCGTGAGTGATTTCTCACCTTTCGAGGCCAGAGAAAAAGAAGTGAGTTATGAAATCCAGATCCGAATTCCAAAACAAAGCTAGATGGACACGGTTCAATGATCAAAGCTGATAATAGGAATAGACGAATTCAAATCAGAATTGGATCAAGGAAGATAAATAGGATAAGTGAGCTTATATACAACTAGCCAACATATGCAGACACAGTTTATAAAATATGCAACAAAATATGCATGCCTCGGTTAATATATATACATAGGTGTGCAGACCGACTATATTAATATAACCATATATATACTATATAACATTTCCTCTACCAATTTGTATATGACTATACATATGACTATACTTGAAATCAAAATACACATCCGTTAAAAAAAAATCCAACGTATATCAGTCAGTGCAAACAACCTTAAGGCTGACATGAAATAAACTTTTGAAAGCATATACTGTTGAAATTATAAAATATTGATATAACTTATACTGTAAAACTACCATAGAAAATTTATATATATACCTACATTTAAATATAACTTATGTAAATTGTTGAAAATAAAATAAAATATAGTACGGTAGACTCTAAAATACTAAAACAATCATAAATATATATATATATATATTATAAATTGACCTATCAAACTTGTACCCACCAATTTTATATAATATATATACCAAAACAGTAACGAAAATTGAAATACTATATTTTATATATCTAGCATATGAAAGCTAATAAAATAACATATTTTATTATAGTTGAAACTGTTATAACCAAATATATAAAACATATAAAAATACGTATATTAATAGACGACTGCCAAACTTATACCATATATACCGTAAGCTATCAATAGTAAAATAAAACGCATATATATATATATATATATATATTTAACTTATCAACTAGTTAGTAAAACATACGTATCTAAAAGCCGTACGATAACTATATGCTAACAAAAGTCAAAAACTATATACCGTAAAATCTTAAAATAATATACATAATACAGTTTAAATATATACTAACCTTTATATATGAACAGAAGTTAAATATTTATATACACGTTTATAAATATAACAATTATCATATATATACTATTATGAAATATATTATTATTTTTAAAGTTCAACTGTTAGGGAATTCAAAATCCCCATAGTTGCAGTAAACATATAAAACAAAACTTATGCACAATCTATACTGTTCTTAATATATAAAATAGACTTATATCAAATAAAATGCATACTTACTTTTAAAAACCAGAGAGGAAATGTTTTGCCAACTAATGCATGCGGCCATGGGGAGGAGGCAGGCCAAGGAAAAGAGAGAGCTCATGCCCAGGTTTGGAAGAAATAAGAAAAGATGGAGCGGAGATGAGAACAGGCGATTTTTAAAGGAAGAATGCATGCGTGATTCAAGCAACATGACATGGCGAAGGGCATTCTTCAGGCAACAGAGAAAATGCTAGTTTCTTAAATATAAAGGTAGGTCTGCATCTGATATGTGAACGTGCTATATGACTTTATATAATATTTACAAAGCTCTCTCCTCTTTTAATATTAATTTGAGGGCAACAAATAGCCTGCAGAGAGAAAAGAAGATGCAATCTATGCTATGCTATATATATATATTCCTAGAAACACGGAAACGAAGAGGTAAAAGAGGGAAGAGAAAGAGGCGTATAAATGAATGGTAAATAAATTTAGATTTCAAATGAAATAAATGGAACAGCAGAGATTAAAGTATGGATGTAAATCCTAGAATAATAAAAAGCAACGGTTATATGTTGATTAAGAAAAATAATTAAAACAATTAATGGCTTAAATGGGGCAGCATGTTTCAAAATTTTGAAATGCAAAAGAAACGTACACTATAAATATAAAGTTTTCAAAAGCAAAAGAAACGTAAAGCTGTCCATTAATTCGTCAAAACGTTATTTAAGTAATAAATTGAAATGAAAAAAAAAAGTAATTGTAACGGTCAATAGTTGATTTAGCTATACACTTAAAGCAATAAATTTTTGTTTGTTTGTACAACACATAATGAGTTTTGAAAGTCAAGGATATCAAAATGGATAAAAGGAAAGAAATCAGGAAATTTTTGTGAGCAATAGCTTTCCAAGGAAAGGTAGGCTTACATTATATATACATGCTGAGATGATTAGGCACGTTCAAATTTTTGAAGCAACGAAGGAATTGGAAATAAATATAAAATGAAAGAAATTTGAAAAGTCCGTAGCTATGATTTAGCCAAAATTTATTAAAGCCATTTACTAGGAAGGTTGGAACCAAAATAATAGGGAGAGGAAGGCACATTAAATTTGATGACAAAGTTGTGTTCGGATCTATAAGCAAGTGGTTTATATATTATAGGCCTTATGAAAGCGAGGGAAGGAACGGATGCTACTAGCTTGATGATTTGAGATTCTTTCAAGCGTTAAAAACAAAAATAAAGAGAGACCAGAATAAACGCACCACCATAAATATAAATATACGCTTCAATTGCAAAAGAAACGTATAGAGAAAATTATGGGTAGTGGAAAAGGTAAAGTCAGTGCACGAAACTACAAGAAATAATAAAACCAAGGTCGATGATCTCAAATTTATTAATGGTTACGAATGGAAAAGTCTACCTGGATTGGAAAAGTATTAAGCAATAGAAATCTTTAACGGTAGTAAAAAGAAACCGTTACGCACTGATTCAGAAATCAATTAAAGCAATTAATAGCTTGAATTGGACAACACGTTTTCTCAATTAAATAAACTTCCATAAAATTATTTGAAAATTTACAATCTGCTATATTTAAATATACGTATTCTAAATATATAAACATTTTATTTAAAAATTCAATTATTATAAGATTTCACAAATATTCTATTAAATACGTTATAGAATTAATTAAAATTGTTAAAATTTTCCGTGTCGTTACACTCTCCCCCACTCAAAACTTTTCGTCCTCGAAAAGGAAGGAGGTAGGAGAATAAAACAACCAGGAAAAAAATAGATTGAAAGCCAAGATAAACAATAAATTTTAAAACTATATAAATTTTATTTAAAATATTTATTTGAAAATTTCATTTGAAATTAAATTTTCTTTAATATTTAATACTTCTCAAACTCCTTTGCAAACAATTATTTACATTATTACTTCCATTTACAAAGACTATTGAAAATATTAAATCCAAAATTTATGAAAATTTTAATTTATCTCAAGATACCTTTCAAATATTATCAATAAATTAATAATCATTTTCTTTAAAGATATTTTATTTAATTTATAACTTCAAAAATATTTATAACACTAAAATTTTATATAAAACAATGTAGTATACAAATAAGCAATATTTAAAAGATTTATTCAAAAAGGAAAGGAAGGTAGATTCCGAAAACGGAATATAGGTGAAAAATGAAGCTGAGTAGATGTGGTAGATTCAAAAGAATAGAATCCGGCACGAATAATTTATTTCAAACCATAAGAATTTTAATTTCAAATATTAATACAAAATTTCTTTGTTGGGGAAAATACTTTTATAATAAATACATTTATAATAATACGTTTATATCGAAATAAATCTTTCTTTCGAAAATATTTTTATAACTCGATGTTTTAACAAGTTTATCCTCGTTCTTGCAGACTCTGGCCATGCGTTGATCAGGCGCAAAGCTAGAATTCTTCAAGTACTTAGTAGACCTGTTTCAACACCCAGTGAAAATACTTGAAAAACCTTTTTAAAAACAGATATGGAAAGTACAATCCAAACAAACAACCAAACCAAAACCTTTGTCCGACCATGGTTCGCAGACACACAATGGTTACGCCTGGGTCTCCCAGGAAACAATCCATATCTGTAAGCTTTCTCAGCCCTGCGAGTTACGCCATGATGACTAGTAGAGTGCAGGATACACAATGGTTACGCCTGGATCCCCCAGGAAACAATCCGTACCCCTAGGATAGACTCAGCCAGGCACTTGCGCTACTATTCGCGACTTACATAGATTGCAGGATACACAATGGTTACGCCTGGATCCCCTAGGAAACAATCCGTACCCATAGGCAAGACTCAACCAGGCAGTTGCGCTATGCAGTCACGAGAGAAAAAAAACCATGGGTTACGCCACGGTGGGAAACACTCGAGTATTACATCCGAAAAACCGAAAATCAGTGAGAATAATATCGATAGAATGAATCCACGATGTGGCCACAAAGCAGATATCAAGCAGAAGGCACTTTCCATATCTTTACTTCGAAAATATATATCATATAGTACCTTTTCAAATACTTTCAAATATCATACTTATATAAAATCCATATATATATATAAGATTCCATTTTCAAATCGAATACTTTCCAAATCAATAGTATATCAAATCATACTTATATAGACTTCGATTTATAAAAAAAATTCTCTTTCCAAATTGAGTACCTTTCAAATCAATAGATTTCAAATCACTTCATACTTATACAAATCCATTTTATATAAGTTCGACCACTCCCAAATCAAGTGCTTAACAATATAAGAGTCTCAATTTCAAATCATTTCAATATCAATTCAGTTTCAAAATCATATAGGATTTCACCAAATTTTCTTCCAAATTAAGTATCTAAATTTCAAAGTTCCCAAAATAATAGGTTTGGAAAATTATCCCAGTTTCCAAATTAAAATAATTCAAGTCAAACAAATTCATTTCCAAAATCACCATATAAGTACTGGTTTTTAATTTCAATTTAATTTCAAAACCAAATATTTTCTCAAAATCAATTATACACAAAATGGTTTCCAAATTTATAATCATCACTTTAAAACTTTTAAACTATCTATTTCTATTAGAAATATCCAATTTACCTTTCTGAAAACCATTATTTGAAATTAATTTTTTTTTCCATAATATTTCAAAACTAAATTCCATATTAGTATAATTAAAAATAGTCATATTCACTTACTTAACAAAAGGTTTCAAACTTACTTAAGTCATACTCTTCAAAACTAAACTTATATGCTTTACCAAAAATTTTATACTTTTCGAAATTTCTTAGTTTAAAACTTTTAAACCTTGATTTGGAAGTGTTCGAACCTTCAAAATGGTCGATGAAATCAAATTTCAAATCTAAGAGTTGGAAATCAATTTTTTTTTATATAGAGTTATTACTAGTCAAATTGAAAAATCGAGGACTGAACACCGGTCTCACTTTAAATTGTTTCAAATATATACATATATCTTTCGAAAATATCAAATTATACTTCGGAATTTGAAATCAAAAAAGGTTTTACAAAATCACTCACATAGCGAAGCCATTAAAGTTGCCTCTCCCCCACTCTGAAACTCGAAAATCAATGTCGATGATGCGTGCACTCATCACCGAAATTATTCTCCAGCGACATAAGTGAGTTCTGGACTTCTATTTTCTTGAAAACTTCTTTGAAATTTCTTCAAAATTATTGGAATTCATTTGAACCCATTTGAAACATTTCTTATTCGGAAAAATACTTTTAAATCGTATTATTTTTATATATTTTCCCAAAATCTTAAAACCAATTTCAAAATATCGGAATTCAATTCTCGAATTTCAAATTTAACCCTTCAGTTATAAATCCTTTTTATATAAATCACTTTCTTATAAATTTTCAAAATTTCCAATCCTTTCAAAACTTTTATATATAGAATAACATTTCTTATTCGTTTTATATATAGGTATATAATCCTTATCGAAAACATTTTCACTTTTATGTATAGAATAAAATCATAGTTATCAAAGTAATAATTTCGTATAAAACAATTTTAAAATACAACAAACCCGATTTTCAAAGGATGATTCAAGAATGGATTTCAAAACA
Organism: Allium cepa; assembly: GCA_030765085.1. NCBI lineage: Eukaryota > Viridiplantae > Streptophyta > Magnoliopsida > Asparagales > Amaryllidaceae > Allium > Allium cepa. Next base: position 976,750,517 of record CM060935.1, read on the forward strand.
AAGATAGAGATTTAATTTAGATGAACTCTAATCAATAGAATCCTGATTCGAAGATAGGCTCAAACAAGGTTGAGAAAATCAAATTACAAAATAGAAGATGGATATACTTCTATAAATCTCGGGCGACCTTAACCGGGTCAGCCGTGACTTCAGGAATATAATTGATGCGGAATTCTAAAGCAAATCGACATTCGATTGCCAGAGATAGAATTCGGCATACCAAGATATAGCAGCATCGTAAACCGAGGATACAGAAATCTCCGGTGAATCAATGGCAATTGTAAAGGAGTTTTCACCCCCTTTATAATTCGTTCCGTGGAGTTATGGGATACTCCAGAATCAAACGAATATAAATAGGGAGAGATAAGAATGAATTTCGGAACCGAGGGACATTCCAAAATTCAAAGGAAATCAAGTCAAAAAGAAGGGATTCAACTCGAACGAAAGTGATTCTGTAAATGAATTTACCATATACGCTAGGTTTTGCCTAGAGCCAAAGCTCTGATACCAACTGTAACGACCCGCTATTTTGGACCATTCAAATCGACAATAAAACCGTACATGTTCGACTTGAATAATTCAAAATACCGAATTGTTAATAAAATTTGGCAAAACTTAAAATATACAGTAAATAAATCAATCATAGATCACTTACACAGAGTAATACAATGCAGCGGAATAGATAAAGAATAGTAGTTCATGAAGCTACTATATACCTCAGGGTTAGAAATAAAATACAACCGAATAGTTCAAATGCCATGAAGTCTCTAATGCAACAGATGGCTTCTCTGAACCAATCAACTGGATGACTGAAGGGATAGATAGCTGGATCTTCAAGCAAAGCTCCAACTTCAAAGATGAGTCTCAAATGTTGTATCTCTCGGTCTGACCCGAGCGTAAAGCAAAACACAAAATACTCGAGTCAGGATTAACATTCTTATATCTATAAATCTAACTCAAGTGAAATATCAACTGAAATATAATTAACTTAGAGGACGTTTGGGATAACCATCCTCTAAGGGTCCATGGAACTATCTAAAAGATAGAAATATACACTACAACGCCGTAGTCTTTTCAACTTAATTTATACTTCAAAACCAAATATCATTTTCACTTCAAATATCACTATACTTCCCAAATAGTATTTTTATATATTAAATAATGTGTGCAGTAAAGAAATTTCAATTCCCTCAACTTAACAAATCGTTTAACATCAACCCGACCACCCCATTTAAATCTATTTCAATCTCAATTTATTAATTTAAATTCAACTCAATTTCTAAAATAACCACTTCAATTTTATCGATCTCAAATTCGGATTTTAAATCAAAAAATACCCTTTATGTTCAATATATTTCAAAACTTTAAGTATTCAACGTTTCAAACTAACTTTTTAATCAATTTAGTTTCTAAATAATAAATTCAACTATACTGATTTCAAATACATATCCGAATCTCAAAATAAACCATTTAAATCCCAATATAGTTCAAAGCTTTAATATTTAATTAAATGTTCAATTTAATAGTTCCATATAGATCTCGATTTAACCTCATTATTATCTAGTCTTAAAATAATCCCTCATTAGATACAATATCATTTAAGTAACCTTAAATTACATTTTATTCAATATTTTCTTTAATTTATTTAAACGTGAAATATTCATTAAATCACTTAAATAAACATCCAGTTACAAAATCATACCCTTAAATTTCCTATTCAAAAATTTCAAATTGATTTAATTGAATAAATCCTTATTTAAATACCATTTAGATAAACCCACATTTATCTCCCAATCTTAGTAAATTGCAGAATACTATTGGAATAAAATTTACATAAATATTTAGCGTAATTTATGTATTAAATCAAATTTTTACTAAATTAAATATTATTAAATCTATATATCATTACCCTTTATATATAAAAAAATTTAAGGATTAACATTTAATAAGACCATATATTTCTTTCCAAAACAATGAATTAAATTTCAAAATATTTATATATATGGACCACCGATGTCTGTATATATTTCTTATCATATGGTCAAGTGTTACGGATATTTATCATTTCAATCCGTACACTAAATGTATACGGGTGGATAGCATTTCTATGACGACCCGGAATTTTCTAGCAATATCAATTTAATAATCTGCATTAAATATTAAATTGATATGATATATTTTTATTAATTAAATCTGAATTTGATACTTTTCTTTTAATAAATATCTAATGGATAAATTTAATCTGTTAAAAATTAAATTTTTTATTTTCTATATATATATATATGTATATATTTTTATACGTTGTAAATAGATGAAATTTGTTTTAAAATTTAATTAATAAAATATGTTTAAATACTAATATATATTTTAGTGAATTAGAAATTTGTGTTTTATTTAATATAAACATTTCAAAGCTAAATAAATACATAGTTTGAAAACTTATTTTGACTTAAGTTTAAAATTTAAATTATTAACAAAATGATTTGTTTTCTTTTCTTTTTAGTATAGTTTGATTTAAAATATGAATTTAAAATAATATATGAGTTTTTAACAGAATTTTGTCAAACAATATATCAACATACATTAATAAATATGTAGCTTATAATAAAAAGATAATTTATTCTATTTATCATTTCAAATTGATCATGTGTTTTATAATATAAAATGAAATGTATAAATAAAAAATACAAGATACAAGATAAATTGGAAAAGAGATATAAGTTAGTACATTAGTTAAATTAAAATAACATAACAACATTCATATGCATTTTAAAATATAACAGGACAACAATAACACTAGAAACAAAAGAATTTTCAGATATGTAAACCAACAGAAGCAAACTGCAGTATATGTTTAAAGCACCAAAACAAATGTATCAGATTGTACAAAGGGAAATAGATAATATCTAGAAGCAAATGACAGTAATATAACAACTGTATATAATGTAAAGCATCAAGACAAACAAATATCTCTGTTTTGTTGTACAAACATCATGATGTTATAAACTGCAAATGTAAGTATATATTAACTTACCTTCATATCAGTTTAAATATTATCTGGAAAGCAAGATATAAAAATATAAAATATGCAGGCAATGAGCAAATATAAGTGTGCAGGCCAAATTGTATGAACAAAGCAAATGATAGTAACAAATCAAAGTGTGCAGGCTGAAATAAAACAAAATAGAGTATATATGTATGATAGGCATGAACCTGAAGTAAAGGACAGTAACAAAATATACAACTGTATATGTTTGAAGCTTGTGTAGGAAGACATGATTAAATATCTTAAGCTAACAAACAAAAAGTAATTAATGTAAATTTTTTTTAGTACATTAAGTATTCCTATCAGCCACCATTAATAAAAATATCTCTGGTGTAAATCTGTACAATGCAAGGTTGTATGCAATACTGTCACTATTTCATGAAACAAAATAATAAAACTGTCTGCTTATACCCTGTACAAATCCTTTGTTTAAATCCCTGTCTTCTTTTCTTTCTATAAATCAGTTCCATCTTTTTTCAGCTCGAACTGAGTAAACACTTTATATTCAAATAAACTTCAAACAAAACAACAACTCAAATTCAATTCAACCTGCGAATTAAAAGGGGGGTTCAACCTGTAAATTTGCAAGCCTGCTTCAACAACAGTGCCTCTGTTCTTTTCTGTTTCAGGTGAGTAGCATTTTTTAACAATTACTTAAGTTTTAAATTCTGATGCATGCCTATATTAGAATATATTAGAATGTTTAAATGAATTGTGTGAACATGTATATCTTCATTTTCTCTGGATATTTGTGAGTTGTGATTCTGCATAACTAAAGCCTGCCAATCAAACTGTTTTTCTTAAAAACTGGTTGTGTTTCTATATGCTGTGAGTAACTTTTAAATCAAACTAAATAAGTAGATTTCTGTTGCTTATAAGCTCTGGGATGGATGATTCTTGTAATGTATATATAGTGATGATTCAGTAATAAGAATATCTGAAATATGAATGTCTGAACTGTTTTTTTTGGGCTTTGACAGCCTCTGTTCTTTTATAGCTGAAAATGAGTAACTTTATTTAAAATATATATATATATATATATCTATTTAAGAAATGAATCTGTAGTATATATGTCTATGGATAGTATAGGTATATATCTATTTATATACATATTGAATCCTCTGCCTATGCCTGTAGGGTGTGTTGGTGTGCAGGCTGTAACATGTGTTCACAAATTTGAATTCTAAAACAACTTTGTTCCCAAAACACAATCTACTTGGAATTTGGAACTAGAGTATAAACAAAATATTGTTGTTAGACATTGTACTAAATTTTTAAAATATGTACAAACTAAAGAACTCAGCAGCAACTCTGGAAAGCTAAATGCATAAGCACAACTTCAGGTTAATCAAAAATTTCACTTTTTAAATTTTGGAATTTAGGAATACAAAGTGAATTAGTGAACTATAACATGATTTTTAAAGGTTAAAACATAATTTTTAGTGTTTGATTATGGGAGCAGTTCGTGTATGTTCAGTTTTTGCATTTGGGGTGGTTTCTGGTGATCAACGCGGTGGTCGGCGTCGAGCTTCGGTCTGGGGGTGGAGGAGGCTGCCGTGGACCTAAGAAAAATGGGTGAAGGGGGCCATGATGTCGGAGGTAGTGGCGGTGATGAGTTTTCTCTGGTAAACCTAGTGTTACTGGAGCATTTTGTTTTGACCACCGCGACTTCGACGTAGCGTCGAGCGAAGCGTGGTCTTGGGAAAAGGAGGTGCGGTGGGTGAAGATGTCATGGCAGGAAGCGCGAGCCTTCAAAAGGTCGGCGTTGTGCGAATGCGGCGGTGACAGGTTGGGAGGGGAGGTGGTGAGTAGTTTTCAGGTTTTGTTCTCATTTCTATTTCGCGCGTGCGCCTGGGAAACTCGAAGTAATGTTGTTGCTTTATCGGGGAACCTCACGTGTTTTTCTCGAAGTAAAAGAGGGAGGGGCTCGGGTTATTGATTTTCAAGTTTTGTAAACCTGTAACAGTTTTTAAAACTGTTTTGTGGATTTTGTTTTAAATTTAACACAAAGCCAAGTCAAATTTTAAATCAAGTTTGCAACATGAATTTAAGTTAGATTCGAAAGAGAGTTGACAATAATAATGTTTCAAAATTTAAATAATTTTAAATAATTTAAAAGTGGTAAATGATTAAAGTATTTTCAAACTAAGTTGAGTTAAAATGAAAATTTTAAACTGTTAAGAAGAGATTGAGACATGTCAACTCCAAAGGAAGTCAAGACTTAGATATGTAATTCCAGACTTAAAACTAAATTAAAGTTTTATAATTTAAAATTTGATTCAAATAGTTTAATGCTATTAAATATGTAAGTTTAAAAAAAAAAGGGTTTTGAAAATAAATTAGTGTTAAAAAAACTTTATGAAGGATAAAATTAGAATTTATTGAAATAAATGTTTTCAAACATATTGGAATTGAAAATATAATCAATAATGAGAATGGTTTGCCTCAATTCATGAAGTTTTAGAATTTATGTGCATCAACCTTTAAGTTAATTAGGTAGAATAATTAATAATAGATATTAATTAATCTAGTAATTATAGTGTAAATGTAGTAATTAAAGTTAATTTATGAATTAATTAACTAATATGTGATTTAGAACTATAGATTAGATTTTTAAATGGTAAATTAATTCATAATTAATAATTAATATAAGTTGATTATGTTAGAAGGAAATAATTAAATAATTAATAATGAAGTTCATTAACCAGATTATGTTATAATTAATTAATATGATTGATTTTGTAATAAATTAATTAGATTAATTAATTCAATAGCTTAATTATAAATTATTTATTGAAAAGTAATTAAGAAATTAATTACTTATTAATTATGTAAATTGATTCGAGTTAATTAATTTAGTTTAATTAACTGATAATTTGGAATTGAATTACATAGAGAAGTAATTGAAGGATAATTACGGGATGTAATTAATTGGGTGATGTTATTAATGGAAGTAATTGAAATATAATTACTTAAAATTAATCAGGGGATTAATTTAGAGTGTTATTGAGAAGTAATTAATATTGAATGATTAATTACTGTTTGTTATTAATCAAGAGGATTAATATTTATGATTTGAAGATGTGTATTCTTAATATAAATTAACAAATGAAGATGTAATTAGAAATCATTAATTAATAATTAATGATGATATTGATTTATTTGAGAATAATAAATCAACAAGATAATTAGAAAGGTAATAAATCTATATAAATGTAATTAATTAATGGATTTATTCAAGATTTATTTTTGTAAATAAATTAAGGAAATTACTGGAATGTTGCAAAAGATATTTAAAGCAAAGGTGATTAATTTGAATATATATAAGAAATGGATAATAAGATTAACTTAAGAAATCATTTGATGTTTTGGTATGTGTAATTACTTTGTGTAATTAATGGAGTATAATTACTTAGAAACTAATTAGATGATAATTACTTGATGAAATTCATACAAGATGATTTGTAAGTAAAGTAATTTGAGTAATTTCTTTTATAATTAATCAAAGGATTAATTTATGGAATTAATTAATCATGGAATGATTAATTTGTTAATAAGTAATTATGAGTAGTTAATTACTGGTTGGTTATTAATCAAGGGGTGATTAATAATTGTGTTTAAGTAAAGATTAATCACTCAATTATTTTAGATAAGTAATTGAATATAAATTGAAGATCATTAATTAATATAATTAATGATGTAACTTAAGAATTGTTTAATTAAGGAATAATTAATAGGGAAGTAATAAAATGTTAATCTATTATGAATAGTTTAGAATAATTCATTTAAGAATTAATTAAAGACTAAATTATTTCCTGTAATTAGAGAATGATTTAATTAATTTGATTTATAATCAATTATTGATTATGAGAGCAGGATTTGTGAAATGAGAAATTAATTTAATTTATTTTAAATTAATTAAAAATGGAAGTAGTTAATTTAATTCATTTTAAATTAATTATAGATTGTGATTCATAAATCATGCTTATGGATGATATTGATCTTTCATTGATTGATTGTGATCTCAGAAATGAGTTGGATAATGTCTATGTGATATGAGATGCTTGGTTTAAGTATGATAATGTTTGATTATCTGTTTGGATGATAATATTAATTATCTGTTTATGATGATGATGTATTATCAATTATGAGATGTGAATTGTCTATCTGTGCATATTGATGATATTGAATTCACTGTTAAGACTAAATAGACAACTTGGCCTTAAAAGACACGCTTTGGATTTCGATGAGACCGGGATCGGGTTTTCCGCATTAGGAACATCCGAAAACCACATCGTTTCTAAATTAACGTTAGGTCGTGAATCTGAAGTGAAGATGAAGGTTCAGAATGCAAGGGTTATCGTCGTTAACTCTGAGGGTGATTCCAAAATGAGTGTAACGAGATAATGCCTTCGGTTTCGTTCGAACCCGGAACGAACTTGTATGGATTGAATGCTTTCAACACATCGTCAGGCGGACGATGAGCATTCTAAGAAATATGTTCTATAAAGGTAATCGTAACCTCAAGCCTCATCAACCGGGAATGGCTAAAACAGGGGAGGTGCAGCAAGGTTAGGTGGGTCATGCCCAAGCAGGACAAGGATATTCCCCTGTCTAGATGTCCCTTTTTATTCGGCTTAGTGGGCGGTTGGTCTGCAGCCAACTGCGGGGTGTATCTTGTTCGGGACTGTTCAGTAAGGAATGGTTCCGGTCTTGTGTTGCAGGGGATGAAGGGAGTAATCCTCGGTACGGTGATCTAGGCCCCGTACTGTGACGGGCGGTACCCCAGTAGCCCTGCCATTGTATGGAATCCAAAATCCAATAAGTGCCCACGGTTTTGATTGTATTACCCACTTTTGTGGCTAGTAGCTGGAATTTAATCATGTAACAATTTCGGCTATTTTCTATTTACTTGAAAACCCTAGACCTATTATAATATCACAGAATTTCCTATAAAATGTTTTGGTTAGCGTAAGGTAAAAACTTTTCCATGTTTATGTGTGGGAAGTCTTACGTGATACCTTTTGTTTTCAAAGGATTTTTCAAAATTAAGCAACTTTAACCTGTTACTCATACCAGACCCATGTCTGACCCGAAGTTTATTTTGTTTTTCATAAACTCTCGGGTACCCAAATTTTTACGGGTAGCCAAGGGATTCAGGTTTAGCTTTGACGAATTCTGGAGGAGCAATGGAGCAGGAGGCTTCAGCGTTATAGATATATATATAGTTCCGCTGTGTGGTATCTCTGTGATGTATTGTGTATTGAGTTGTATTAACTAGACAGGTGTTTATAACTGTCTAGTATGTGATGTATTATCTGTATAGCTCCGATTGATGTACATATTATGTAAATACTTATGTAATTAATATATTTTATTCGTTCCGCTGTAAGATTCTGATGTTGTTGTTCTTTCTTCTCTATCTTTTCTATTTTCTCACCTCTTTCTTTCTTATTAACGATGCTACTTCCTGAGAGTAGGAAGTGGGGTCGTTACAGTGGTATCAGAGCGCTAGGTTGAGTGAATACCTAGGCTCTTAAGTGGTTTCTTTCCTGAGAGAGCGTATTTGTAATTTTGATATATATATTTATTTATTTATTTATTTTCTATCTATTTGTTGGATTACCTGTTCGGGTTTTCCAATATAAGCATAAGGATAGATTGAGTAGTGGTGTGTGTAACACGACTACATGTGGTTGGAAGTATATTTGACGAGACTGTAGACCTAATACCGTCTCGAGTAAATTTGTGGTGTAAGGATTTCACCAAATCTCTTGAGGAACCTGTTAAGATTTGGAGTCCATTTTATTGTAAAAGATTGGATGAGTAGATTTGGATTGTGTGAGTGAGCAGAAGCTTAAATATTATCTTGGTAACTTAAGAGGTAGATGGTTGTGTGTTGAGATGCAGTAGCGATGGATTGTTTCCGAAGAAGTTCTCAAACATCTTTGGATAAGGAAGTATGTCTGCATCAGTTCTGAGGATTGAGTTTAGTTGAATGTTGTGATTGGCTTTGAGGCCTGAGTTTTCCGAGGAATTTTGGATTAAGAATTTTTGGGCATCAGCAGCAGTGTTGCAGCTCAGATTGTTCTGCCTGCACGCGAGGAAGTCATTTGTCAGCAGTTCTTTAGAAGTGAAGTCCAGAACCAGTTTTGTGAATCCATTTCATCAATGGATTGGCTAGATAAGTTTAAGATGTTCAAATTGGTAGGAGAGAACAGTTTTCTTTGGATATTAACCTGAGTTGATCGCAAAAGTGACTTGCGATAGTTAAGTATTCTCTGGGATGGCAGAAATTTTTCTGAATATCTTTGTAGAGGTCGGTGGTTTGCCTTAGCATCTGAGGAGTTGAGTTTGGTATCGACTGGATTTCAGAAGTAGTGCCAATGGTTCATCTTAGTAATAGAATGGTTTCTGGAGAAAGGAATTGGTAAAGCAGCTCAAGTTTCGGAGGAATTTCTAAGTTCTATTTTGAATCTGCTGAATCATATTTTTGTAATGTGTTGTCCAGTTTATGCTTATGTGCATCATCAGCATTTTCATCTACTCTAGATCAGAGTTGAGCAGCGGAAGCAGTTGGGAGTGCATTTGTTTTTCTTTTCTGGGAAAGAGAGGATGTTTTCTACTGATGATAGTAGAGGTTGAGTTCTTGGTTTTGGTTGATTTTGAGAAAATTATTCTACTGGATTGTTTTTGGATTCAGATTATTGTAGGAGTTATCAGCGAAGGTGGAGCTGATCAGTGGGTTGAAGGCAGCTCTGGACTGTCAGAAGTATTTGGTGGATAAGAGATGAGGGAATTTGGATTTGGGAGTCGGAAATTTCATTTTGTATGAATTTTCTCTGATTCGGAGGAGTTCTATAGATTAGTAGTATAGACTGATTGGATTCTATAGATCGAGTATTCCGGTATTATACTGGGAAACTCTAGGGAACTCTATCCAGAATTTTGTCTGGATAGTTAGTTTTGTTGATTGAGTAGATTGGTTGTGATGATTGTTAGCATGTGATTGATATATACTTATGATTTAAAATTAAATTAAAATCTTAAATATATTATTAAATTACCTTTGCTTTTAAATTTCGGGGACGAAATTCTTTTAAGGGGGGAGGAATGTGACGACCCGGAATTTTCTAGCAATATCAATTTAATAATCTGCATTAAATATTAAATTGATATGATATATTTTTATTAATTAAATCTGAATTTGATACTTTTCTTTTAATAAATATCTAATGGATAAATTTAATCTGTTAAAAATTAAATTGTTTATTTTCTATATATATATATATGTATATATTTTTATACGTTGTAAATAGATGAAATTTGTTTTAAAATTTAATTAATAAAATATGTTTAAATACTAATATATATTTTAGTGAATTAGAAATTTGTGTTTTATTTAATATAAACATTTCAAAGCTAAATAAATAAATAGTTTGAAAACTTATTTTGACTCAAGTTTAAAATTTAAATTATTAACAAAATGATTTGTTTTCTTTTCTTTTTAGTATAGTTTGATTTAAAATATGAATTTAAAATAATATATGATTTTTTAACAGAATTTTGTCAAATAATATATCAACATACATTAATAAATATGTAGCTTATAATAAAAAGATAATTTATTCTATTTATCATTTCAAATTGATCATGTGTTTTATAATATAAAATGAAATGTATAAATAAAAAATACAAGATACAAGATAAATTAGAAAAGAGATATAAGTTAGTACATTAGTTAAATTAAAATAACATAACAACATTCATATGCATTTTAAAATATAACAGGACAACAATAACACTAGAAACAAAAGAATTTTCAGATTTGTAAACCAACAGAAGCAAACTGCAGTATATGTTTAAAGCACCAAAACAAATGTATCAGATTGTACAAAGGGAAATAGATAATATCTAGAAGCAAATGACAGTAATATAACAACTGTATATAATGTAAAGCATCAAGACAAACAAATATCTCTGTTTTGTTGTACAAACATCATGATGTTATAAACTGCAAATGTAAGTATATATTAACTTACCTTCATATCAGTTTAAATATTATCTGGAAAGCAAGATATAAAAATATAAAATATGCAAGCCAATGAGCAAATATAAGTGTGCATGCCAAATTGTATGAACAAAGCAAATGATAGTAACAAATCAAAGTGTGCATGCTGAAATAAAACAAAATAGAGTATATATGTGTGATAGGCATGAACCTGAAGTAAAGGACAGTAACAAAATATACAACTGTATATGTTTGAAGCTTGTGTAGGAAGACATGATTAAATATCTTAAGCTAACAAACAAAAAGTAATTAATGTAAATTTTTTTTAGTACATTAAGTATTCCTATCAGCCACCATTAATAAAAATATCTCTGGTGTAAATCTGTACAATACAAGATTGTACGCAATACTGTCACTATTTCATGAAACAAAATAATAAAACTGTCTGCTTATACCCTGTACAAATCCTTTGTTTAAATCCCTGTCTTCTTTTCTTTCTATAAATCAGTTCCATCTTTATTCAGTTCGAACTGAGTAAACACTTTATATTCAAATAAACTTCAAACAAAACAACAACTCAAATTCAATTCAACCTGAGAATTAAAAGGGGGGTTCAACTTGTAAATTTGCAAGCCTACTTCAACAACAGTGCCTCTGTTCTTTTTTGTTTCAGGTGAGTAGCATTTTTTAACAATTACTTAAGTTTTAAATTCTGATGCATGCCTATATTAGAATATATTAGAATGTTTAAATGAATTGTGTGAACATGTATATCTTCATTTTCTCTGGATATTTGTGAGTTGTGATTCTGCATAACTAAAGCCTGCCAATCAAACTGTTTTTCTTAAAAACTGGTTGTGTTTCTATATGCTGTGAGTAACTTTTAAATCAAACTAAATAAGTAGATTTCTGTTGCTTATAAGCTCTGGGATGGATGATTCTTGTAATGTATATATAGTGATGATTCGGTAATAAGAATATCTGAAATATGAATGTCTGAACTGTTTTTTTTGGGCTTTGACAGCCTCTGTTCTTTTATAGCTGAAAATGAGTAACTTTATTTAAAAAAAATATATATATATCTATTTAAGAAATGAATCTGTAGTATATATGTCTATGGATAGTATAGGTATATATCTATTTATATACATATTGAATCCTCTGCCTATGCCTGTAGGGTGTGGTGGTGTGCAGGCTGTAACATGTGTTCACAAATTTGAATTCTAAAACAACTTTGTTCCCAAAACACAATCTACTTGGAATTTGGAACTAGAGTATAAACAAAATATTGTTGTTAGACATTGTACTAAAATTTTAAAATATGTACAAACTAAAGAACTCAGCAGCAACTCTGGAAAGCTAAATGCATAAGCACAACTTCAGGTTAATCAAAAATTTCACTTTTTAAATTTTGGAATTTAGGAATACAAAGTGAATTAGTGAACTATAACATGATTTTTAAAGGTTAAAACATAATTTTTAGTGTTTGATTATGGGAGCAGTTCGTGTATGTTCAGTTTTTGCATTTGGGGTGGTTTCTGGTGATCAACGCGGTGGTCGGCGTCGAGCTTCGGTCTGGGGGTGGAGGAGGCTCCGTGGACCTAAGAAAAATGGGTGAAGGGGGCCATGATGTCGGAGGTAGTGGTGGTGATGAGTTTTCTCTGGTAAACCTAGTGTTACTGGAGCATTTTGTTTTGACCACCGCGACTTCGACGTAGCGTCGAGCGAAGCGTGGTCTTGGGAAAAGGAGGTGCGGTGGGTGAAGATGTCATGGCAGGAAGCGTGAGCCTTCAAAAGGTCGGCGTTGTGCGAATGCGGCGGTGACAGGTTGGGAGGGGAGGTGGTGAGTAGTTTTCAGGTTTTGTTCTCATTTCTATTTCGCGCGTGCGCCTGGGAAACTCGAAGTAATGTTGTTGCTTTATCGGGGAACCTCACGTGTTTTTCTCGAAGTAAAAGAGGGAGGGGCTCGGGTTATTGATTTTCAAGTTTTGTAAACCTGTAACAGTTTTTAAAACTGTTTTGTGGATTTTGTTTTAAATTTAACACAAAGCCAAGTCAAATTTTAAATCAAGTTTGCAACATGAATTTAAGTTAGATTCGAAAGAGAGTTGACAATAATAATGTTTCAAAATTTAAATAATTTTGAATAATTTAAAAGTGGTAAATGATTAAAGTATTTTCAAACTAAGTTGAGTTAAAATGAAAATTTTAAACTGTTAAGAAGAGATTGAGACATGTCAACTCCAAAGGAAGTCAAGACTTAGATATGTAATTCCAGACTTAAAACTAAATTAAAGTTTTATAATTTAAAATTTGATTCAAATAGTTTAATGCTATTAAATATGTAAGTTTAAAAAAAAAAAAGGGTTTTGAAAATAAATTAGTGTTAAAAAAACTTTATGAAGGATAAAATTAGAATTTATTGAAATAAATGTTTTCAAACATATTGGAATTGAAAATATAATCAATAATGAGAATGGTTTGCCTCAATTCATGAAGTTTTAGAATTTATGTGCATCAACCTTTAAGTTAACTAGGTAGAATAATTAATAATAGATATTAATTAATCTAGTAATTATAGTGTAAATGTAGTAATTAAAGTTAATTTATGAATTAATTAACTAATATGTGATTTAGAACTATAGATTAGATTTTTAAATGGTAAATTAATTCATAATTAATAATTAATATAAGTTGATTATGTTAGAAGGAAATAATTAAATAATTAATAATGAAGTTCATTAACCAGATTATGTTATAATTAATTAATATGATTTATTTTGTAATAAATTAATTAGATTAATTAATTCAATAGTTTAATTATAAATTATTTATTGAAAAGTAATTAAGAAATTAATTACTTATTAATTATGTAAATTGATTCGAGTTAATTAATTTAGTTTAATTAACTGATAATTTGGAATTGAATTACTTAGAGAAGTAATTGAAGGATAATTACGGGATGTAATTAATTGGGTGATGTTATTAATGGAAGTAATTGAAATATAATTACTTAAAATTAATCAGGGGATTAATTTAGAGTGTTATTGGGAAGTAATTAATATTGAATGATTAATTACTGTTTGTTATTAATCAAGAGGATTAATATTTATGATTTGAAGATGTGTATTCTTAATATAAATTAACAAATGAAGATGTAATTAGAAATCATTAATTAATAATTAATGATGATATTGATTTATTTGAGAATAATAAATCAACAAGATAATTAGAAAGGTAATAAATCTATATAAATGTAATTAATTAATGGATTTATTCAAGATTTATTTTTGTAAATAAATTAAGGAAATTACTGGAATGTTGCAAAAGATATTTAAAGCAAAGGTGATTAATTTGAATATATATAAGAAATGGATAATAAGATTAACTTAAGAAATCATTTGATGTTTTGGTATGTGTAATTACTTTGTGTAATTAATGGAGTATAATTACTTAGAAACTAATTAGATGATAATTACTTGATGAAATTCATACAAGATGATTTGTAAGTAAAGTAATTTGAGTAATTTCTTTTATAATTAATCAAAGGATTAATTTATGGAATTAATTAATCATGGAATGATTAATTTGTTAATAAGTAATTATGAGTAGTTAATTACTGGTTGGTTATTAATCAAGGGGTGATTAATAATTGTGTTTAAGTAAAGATTAATCACTCAATTATTTTAGATAAGTAATTGAATATAAATTGAAGATCATTAATTAATATAATTAATGATGTAACTTAAGAATTGTTTAATTAAGGAATAATTAATAGGGAAGTAATAAAATGTTAATCTATTATGAATAATTTAGAATAATTCATTTAAGAATTAATTAAAGACTAAATTATTTCCTGTAATTAGAGAATGATTTAATTAATTTGATTTATAATCAATTATTGATTATGAGAGCAGGATTTGTGAAATGAGAAATTAATTTAATTTATTTTAAATTAATTAAAAATGGAAGTAGTTAATTTAATTCATTTTAAATTAATTATAGATTGTGATTCATAAATCATGCTTATGGATGATATTGATCTTTCATTGATTGATTGTGATCTCAGAAATGAGTTGGATAATGTCTATGTGATATGAGATGCTTGGTTTAAGTATGATAATGTTTGATTATCTGTTTGGATGATAATATTAATTATCTGTTTATGATGATGATGTATTATCTATTATGAGATGTGAATTGTCTATCTGTGCATATTGATGATATTGAATTCACTGTTAAGACTAAATAGACAACTTGGCCTTAAAAGACACGCTTTGGATTTCGATGAGACCGGGATCGGGTTTTCCGCATTAGGAACATCCGAAAACCACATCGTTTCTAAATTAACGTTAGGTCGTGAATCTGAAGTGAAGATGAAGGTTCAGAATGCAAGGGTTATCGTCGTTAACTCTGAGGGTGATTCCAAAATGAGTGTAACGAGATAATGCCTTCGGTTTCGTTCGAACCCGGAACGAACTTGTATGGATTGAATGCTTTCAACACATCGTCAGGCGGACGATGAGCATTCTAAGAAATATGTTCTATAAAGGTAATCGTAACCTCAAGCCTCATCAACCGGGAATGGCTAAAACAGGGGAGGTGCAGCAAGGTTAGGTGGGTCATGCCCAAGCAGGACAAGGATATTCCCCTGTCTAGATGTCCCTTTTTATTCGGCTTAGTGGGCGGTTGGTCTGCAGCCAACTGCGGGGTGTATCTTGTTCGGGACTGTTCAGTAAGGAATGGTTCCGGCCTTGTGTTGCAGGGAATGAAGGGAGTAATCCTCGGTACGGTGATCTAGGCCCCGTACTGTGACGGGCGGTACCCCAGTAGCCCTGCCATTGTATGGAATCCAAAATCCAATAAGTGCCCACGGTTTTGATTGTATTACCCACTTTTGTGGCTAGTAGCTGGAATTTAATCATGTAACAATTTCGGCTATTTTCTATTTACTTGAAAACCCTAGACCTGTTATAATATCACAGAATTTCCTATAAAATGTTTTGGTTAGTGTAAGGTAAAAACTTTTCCATGTTTATGTGTGGGAAGTCTTACGTGATACCTTTTGTTTTCAAAGGATTTTTCAAAATTAAGCAACTTTAACCTGTTACTCATACCAGACCCATGTCTGACCCGAAGTTTATTTTGTTTTTCATAAACTCTCGGGTACCCAAATTTTTACGGGTAGCCAAGGGATTCAGGTTTAGCTTTGACGAATTCTGGAGGAGCAATGGAGCAGGAGGCTTCAGCGTTATAGATATATATATAGTTCCGCTGTGTGGTATCTCTGTGATGTATTGTGTATTGAGTTGTATTAACTAGACAGGTGTTTATAACTGTCTAGTATGTGATGTATTATCTGTATAGCTCCGATTGATGTACATATTATGTAAATACTTATGTAATTAATATATTTTATTCGTTCCGCTGTAAGATTCTGATGTTGTTGTTCTTTCTTCTCTATCTTTTCTATTTTCTCACCTCTTTCTTTCTTATTAACGATGCTACTTCCTGAGAGTAGGAAGTGGGGTCGTTACAATTTCAACCCGTAATCCCAATTCAATTAAATGAAAATCGCTTGGGTTCATCATTTCAACCCATAAGGATTTTCTCCTATTCTAAAGTCTGTTCGGGTATGTATCATTTCAACCCATAGTGATTTCTATACTAACAGGGAACTTGCAGAGTGATAACAGATATGTAAATAATAATAACAACAGGCAAATATCATCAAAATAAATATATAAACAATAGGATATGGTGTCATATACCATAAGTGAATAGTTACAGATAATAGCATATATAACAATTTAAATAACTACAGCCTCATATTTCAATTGTCGTCTCAATTGAAATCAAATTTAGTAAATAAAAGAATGTTAATCGTGAGTGATTTCTCACCTTTCGAGGCCAGAGAAAAAGAAGTGAGTTATGAAATCCAGATCCGAATTCCAAAACAAAGCTAGATGGACACGGTTCAATGATCAAAGCTGATAATAGGAATAGACGAATTCAAATCAGAATTGGATCAAGGAAGATAAATAGGATAAGTGAGCTTATATACAACTAGCCAACATATGCAGACACAGTTTATAAAATATGCAACAAAATATGCATGCCTCGGTTAATATATATACATAGGTGTGCAGACCGACTATATTAATATAACCATATATATACTATATAACATTTCCTCTACCAATTTGTATATGACTGTACATATGACTATACTTGAAATCAAAGTACACATCCCTTAAAAAAAAATCCAACGTATATCAGTCAGTGCAAACAAACTTAAGGCTGACATGAAATAAACTTTTGAAAGCATATACTGTTGAGATTATAAAATATTGATATAACTTATACTGTAAAACTTGTAACAAACCGAAATTTTTCGACTTTCGAAAATTCAACATCGACACTCACTTTATCGACTGCCGAGAAATCGAAGGCCGAAAACCGAGATGTTATGGGTTTTAAAAAGAATTTAAGAAAAGAAAAAGAAAGAAGAGAGAAGAGATAGGAAATAGAGGGAAAGAAGATAGACAATTTTTTAGAAAACAGAGAATTAGAAAAACAGAAGATAGAAAATTTTAAAAATAGAACGGGACAGAAAGGAAACAACAGAACAACAACAGAATCTCACAATTCGCAGCGGAACAACATATAATAATAAATGAAAAATCTTTAAACAAAGAACTATATCAGTTATTACATTTCATCACATTATATTACATTACATCAAATCATCAGAGTGTACAACAACATACAACATCAAACAGTGCAGCGGAAAAAGAAATACTATATACTAGTAATACGCCATGCCATCCAGCTTGCCTCTAGCAACTCCAGAATATCCAGAATATCCTGATAAACCTAACTCTTAACTGCCCGTGTGGAAATTGGTGGGCACCCAGAGTTTAGGAAGGAAAACAATAAACTCCAAGTCAGTCATGTGACTGGTGTGAGAACTCAAAACAGTTTATTTATCTTTAAAATCAAAATAGAGGAATATTTTTAATTCAATTCGCAATGCTTTTAAAAATGAGACTACCATAAGGCCTCCCGCACACACACACAATGCAAACGCAGAATCGGAGGAGATTTCTCCTTATGATAGTCAAAGATGCTTGATACGCATTTAAAATAACATTTGATATTATTATTAGTGTATAGTGTAGAAAAAATTCATTTCGAAAGTAGAATATAAATCTTAGCCAGCATAGACATTTCGAACTATGCCTACTATAGCTACCATCCAAACAGTGGTGACCACCATAAGTGAATAGCAGGTTCTACAACTAATACCGTACAAGTTTTCGTATTGGGAATTGGATTTCCAACAAATGGTCAGGCCAAGGAACTTCCCATTGCCACTGAGAATGCCTCTGGAAAGACATCCCCGAGAACCAAACCGGATCTCTGCCAACACAAGGCCGGGTTACCCCTAACTGGGTAACTACTGACACGAGCACGCCATTCCCCGGTCCTTTAGGACCTTTTCAACCGAGCGCTCGATATCCAATTCACACAATCATAAAGTGTTTTCAACATGAGTAAGTATCTGGGCTCCATACCATGATACCACCCCTTTCCAGAAGGAAATGCACATACCCTAAGGGGAGCTACAGCAACCCCTAATAACCTTGCCGCATCTTTCCTGTTTTGACCATTTCCGGGATGTGAGGCTCGACGAATTCACGTCCACAAAAACATACTTTATACAAAAGTCATGCTTTGGGTCAATAAATGATCAACACAATGATCATTAAGATAGACGATCAAATAAATGATCCTATCACAAATAATCAACACAATGATCATTTCAGCATCACTCAGCATGTCACATTACCAAAATGGGATATATTGCTGATAACTTCAACTATATAGCCTTTGAGCTCGTACGTCTCAAAGAAGGGTGTTAAGCAAAGAATAAATTCTCCGCCACCAACAGAAATATATTTGAAAGAAATCGGCTTTATATCTCAACTTGTAATGTCAGGCATACAATCCATACAAGTCTGTTCCGGGATCGAACAGAACCGAAGGCACTTACAAAGAAGTCCTTGCAATCCGGATATTCACAATCCTGATCGGATTCACCATCACATATGGAGAACTCAATACCGGAGCAACTCGGTGCAGAGTCAATCGATAGTTCATCCTATCACTCTCGCAAATACCGGTCTTCAACACCGATCTTCAAATGCGATTCACAACGACGTATCACATATTCGGAATGGGTTATACGACCCCATGGTCCTTTCCCGGTTAACCCGAATAGTGAGCGCTTATTCAAAAATAAGTGTGCATTCAAATTCAAACAATTCACATCAAATACCCATTCAAAGGGAAATATTGATAGTCGATTATTGAACTATCAATGGATATGCATACATCACCAGATTCCAAATAATTTTCCAAATTATTTACATTTCCAAAATATCCTTACAAGATATAAAATTCCAACACTTTAAAAATAAATCAATATTTATTTTCAAACAAATTCCCTTTCACATATAATTTCCATAATGGATTTATATTTCAAAATATCAATGCATATACGATTTCAATTACCCATTTTCAATTTATCTTCAAAAAGATAAATTCTAATTATTCACTTCATATTGGAAACAATTCCATACTTATTAAAAATAAGTAATTCACAAATCTTTTTATTTTCAACACTTAGAAAATATTCAATATACTTAAATCGAATTAAGTATATATTTCATTCTATTAAGGAAATCATTCTCTTAACATATTTATTTGGGTCAAAACGAATGTTACGTAAAACATCGTTACGACAACCCAAAATCACTAGTATAGGGATTCGAATTTAAATTAGATATATAAATCCCAATACTATACAAACATTTCCTTTCGGAAATCATTTACTATAACAACAGTGTTATAGTTCACCATTTCCTTTTATTTCTCGAAACATCTATTTCAACAATAAATGTTGAAATCTATGGTTTCGAATCTCAACACCTTTTAAAACATCACTAGATTGTTTTAATTCTATTTAAAACATCAAATCTAAAATATTTCCTTTAACGTGTTATTCACTATTCAAAAACGTGAATATACTACGTTAACAATTTCTTCCTTTTATTCATTTTAATTCAAAGGATTATTCACTATTTAAAAATGTGAATATAACTCCATTTATAAGTTATAACAATTAACTTATCAAAATAAGTCGTTTGCGAATTTATAAAACAACGTTTATAAATTCTATTTCTATTTATATATAAAAACTTCCTTTTACAAATTCCTTTATTAACCTATTCCAGTTTATAACTCAATTTTAGATTAAAAGTTCATATTATAAGTTAACTACTTATAAACGAGTATTTCACAAAATCATTCCTTAGAGTTTCATAATTATAAATCTTATAACTTATAAGATTCATTTATTTAACCCAATCTATTCTTCAAATAACTTCATAAAATTTATAAATCTACTGTTTATAAATTTCGTTTACAACTTCACCATTTATAATTCTATTGATTTCATTCTTTAATGAAATTCATTTTCAATTCATTCAAACACTTATAAAATCTCATTTTATAATCCCAACGTTTTAATTTACAAATATTCATTTGTAATCCTTTAATATAAATCAATCTATATTATTCTTTAAAACGTCTTTAATTTCCTTTAAAAAAACTTCACCATTCTGATTTATAAAATAATTAAATTTTATAAATCCTATATTTAACTTTTTATAACAAGTTCAGAATCCCAATTTAAACTCTTTTATAAAGTCATTAATTCCTTATTTTCAAAAATCAGCTTTTAACTATATTTCTTAAAAATCATAATTTTTATAACATTAAAAATTATAACGTTTATTTATTTGAAATGGATCAATTCCAAAGATATTTTATCTTTTCAAAAATCACTTTAAAAACATTTTAAAATCCCAAAATCTGGGTCCAATGATGCTACACACCAAATAGTCAATCACGACTACAACGATATCATATATCGATATGATAATCCATCAAATATCAAAATATCTGAAATTAAATAAATACTGTTGAGGAATCCAGTTGGATCCCTCCAACCTGTTTTCCTGCATCCAAAAACATTAGCACAATACCAATTTCGCTCCAGTACGGAATTATCGCGGTACATGTTCTTAATAAATATTATCCGCTTAATAACGGCGTAATAGGGTCTCATCCGCTAAACAAAAAATGCGGGAAATCAATCAACTGCAATATATACATATGCCAATATATATATATTGATATTATATATATTACCAATTTCACTGTTTATGAAATATTCGCGGTATATGTTTATATTAAATAACATCCGCTTACTAACGGCGTATAATGTCTATTTTAACAATCAATAATTTACAGTCATCATTCAAACATGCATTCAAATATTTTAAATCTAACTATTTAAAATAAAATCGAAATCTATTCGATTGAGTGAGAAATTCTCACCTTGATTTTAAATTCCGTTTTAGCTTTTATTTCGAATAAAATTAAACGCGCGTTTAATTTTACCCGAAATTCTCACTAACTCCAAACGACTCCAAACCAACTCCATCGCGTAGTGCTCGTCCATACGATTCCAACGCAACTGAGTTTGCATTTTTTCGACCTCGTATGAAAAAGTTATGCATTTTATAAGATCGTACACGATTTATATACTCTAATTACAACATTTATTTTAAAACTTTCAACCTATGCCACATCAGCCATTGGATCCTTCATCACCTCATCTACACCGTGCGTGCTTTCTTCCCACTTGCGTTTCTCATCTCCAGGTAATTACAATAGAGGCCGAACCCACTACAATGATTTAGGGTTTAATTTAGCGACTTCAATACTCGATGAAACTTGATCAAACCAATGCCACGCGAAAGCCCACGACGCAAGCTAGGTTCGGCCATCACCTGGTGGAGCTCGGCTGTACAATGAGCCTTGGAATGCGTACGCAAGTATAACGATCGCGATTTTTCGTTGCCGAAAAATCGAACCGTTAGGGTTTAAGAAGAAGAAAGAGGTAGAAGAAGAGAGAAAGAGAGAAGAAACAGAAACAACCAACAGAAATATGAAGACAATATCAGAATCTCACAATCGCAGCGGAACAACATATAATAGATAAATGAATATCATTAAAACAAAAGAACTATACATTTTACACATACATCACATTACATCACATCATCAGAGTGTACAACAATAAATCAGCGGAAAGAATACTATATACAATAGATAATAGACTACGCTATCCAAGCACGCCTCCAAATCTGCACAGCAACTCTCGAATCCAGAATAACCTGATAACCTAACTCTAGACTGCCCGTGTGGAAAATAGTGGGCACCCAGAGTTTAGGAAAGGAACAATAAACTCCAGGTCAGTCATGGGACTGGTGTGAGAACTCAAAACAGTTTATCTTTAAACAAGCAACAAGAAAATTTAAATTTTGAAATCCGCAATGCTTTTTGGAAAATGAAACTACCATAAGGCCTCCCGGCACACACACAATGCAAACGCACACATGGGGGAGATTTCTCCTTATGATAGTCAAACATGCTTACTACGAGAAAAATTCTTTGATATTATTACTAGTGCATAGTGGAAAATATTTCGAAAGTATAATATAAATCCTAGCCAGCATAGGTACCATGATGCTATGCCTACTATAGCTGCCATGTTAAATGGCAGGTTCTACAACTAAAACCGTACAAGGCACGTATTGGATGAATGGATTTCCAACAAATGGTCAGGCTAAGGAACTTCCTACTGCCACATGGGATCGCCTCTGGCGGGACGTCCCGAGAACTAACGTTACGGTTAGATCTCTGCCAACACAAGGCCGGGTTACCTCTGTAACTAGGTAACTACTACACGAATATGTCATCCCCCGGTCCTTTGGGACCTTTATCCGAGCGCTCGCAACAACACCACACAGTAATAGATATAGTGTATCAACATGAGTAAGCATCTGGGCTCCATACCATGATACCACCCTTTTCCAGAAGGAAATGACATACCCTAAAGGGCGCGACCCTCATAACCTTGCCGCATATTCCTGTTTCGACCATTTCCGGGGAGTGAGGTCCTGACGAAGTCTCGTCCACAAAGCTACGCTTTGTGCAACAAAGCCATGCTTTGGGTCCACAGATGACCAAAGCAAGATCACAAAGATAACCGATCAACAAATGATCCTATCACAAACGATCAACCAATGATCATCACACAGCAGCACTAAGCATGCCACATTACCAGATTGGGAAATATCGCTGATAACCTTCAACTACATAACCTCTGAGCTCGTACGTCTCAGAGAAGGGTGTTAAGCTAAGAGAATAAATTCTCCGCCACCAACAGAAATGTATTTGAAAGAAATCTGCTCTATCTCTCAAAATGTAATGTCAGACACGTAACCATACAAGTCTGTTCCGGGTTCGAACAGAACCGAAGGCACTTCCAAAGAAGCCCTTGCAATCCGGGTATCCACAATCCCGATAAAATTTCCCATCACAAAGGAAATCTCCATATCGTAGCTAACGATGCGGAGACAATCGATAGGTCATCCTATCGTTTTCACAAATACCCGGTCTTCAACACCGGTCTTCAAACGCGATCCAAACGACGTATCGCATATTCGGAATGGGATATATGACACAAAGGTCCTCCCCCGGCTAATCCGAATAGCGAGCGCTTATTTTAAAAATAAGTGTGGCAATTCAATCACAACAATCACAACAAATACCATACAAGGGTAAATACTGATAGTCGGTTATTTAACTATCAATAAAGATGCGCCACATCATCAGATTCCAAATAATTTTCCAAAATTATTTAATTCCCCAAAATATCTTTACAAGATATATATACCCAATTTCCAAATAATTTCCCAAAGTTATTTGGTTTACCAAAACACCTTTACACGATAAAATTTCCACACTTAACCATTTGAAAACCCATTTCAAATTACACAACTCAACCATTTGAAAACAAATTTCAAATCACACACCTTAACCATTTGAAAACAAATTTCAAATCACACACCTTAACCATTTGAAAACAAATTTCAAATCACACACCTCAACCATTTGAAAACAAATTTCAAATCACATATAAATCCTTACCGATTTATTTTTAAATTTTACGCTCCAAATTTGTGAATTATATTTCCATCTTTTAAAAATAAATCAACATTTATTTTTAAACCAATTTCCCTTCCTATTATAAATTCCAACGTGAATTAAATTCCAAATACCCATTCATATTCGATTTCAAATCGATTTCAAAATATTCGCTTACAATTTACCTTTAAAAGGTGAATTCACAAAAACGTTCCATTCCATATTGAAAAATCATTTCTAAACTTATTTAAAAATAAGTAATTCACAATTCAATTTATTTTCAACAATTTTGAAAATATTCAACATACTTAAGTTACCGTTAAGTATTTTATTCCATTCTCTTTAAGAAAACATTCTTTTATTCACATTTATTTGGGTCAAAACGGATGTTGCGTAAAACATCGTTACGATAACCCAAAAACACTAGTATATGGATTTGAAATTAAAAATAGGTATATATAAATCCAATATTATGCAAAACACCTTTAATTCGTTTTAAATTCCATTTAAAACATTCCTTTCCCAAAGACAGACCCATTTTATTTAATAATCTATTCAATATTCAAAATAGTGAATATAGCCCACTTACAAATTCCCATATTTCAATTTATCAAATTCGATGGATTTCAAATTTATAAACATAGTTTATAAATTCCATTTCTATTATAAACCCCAATTTTATAAATCCCTTTATTAATCCGATGCAATTTACATAACCCAATTTCATACCCAAAAGCCATATTGTAAGTTAAATACTTATAATATTATTTATTTACCAAATCGTTCCTTTGAACTTCACCAATTTAAAATCTTATCACTTACAAGATTTCTTCATGGTTTATAATAATTTCAACTAATGAAATCTTCATTTATTAACAATTTCAACAAACCCCCTTTTAATGCCCCAAATTCATTTTTATAAGTCAATAACTTATAAAACTTCACTTCCCAATAACCATTCTTTTTATAAATTTCACAAATTATATATCTATAGATTTATAATGAAATTCATGTTATACATCAACTCAGCATTTTATAAATTTATTCTATAACTCCAATGATTTAATCTAAAAACATCCATTTATAAAATCCTTTATATAAACCATTAATAATCATAACTTCCCAAAAACCAAATTTAACTATTTTATAAAAACCTATTATTGTTAAAAATTTCTTTTAAGTTATATTTTATAAAGATATAAATTTTTAAAACATAAAAATTTATCCATCTATTTATTTTAAAATTTAATCAATTCAAAATTTTTAATAAACCATATTCTTTGAAAAATCGATTTAAAACCCCTTTTAAATTCAAAACCGTTATTTTAATTTTTAAAAATTTGAATCCGATGATGCAACAGCATTAGATGGTCAATCACGGGAATAAGTGTCATATATCAATATGATTATCAACAATCAACATAATATTTATAAACAAATAAATATGTGAGGAATCCAGTTGGATCCCTCCAACCTGTTACCCTGCATCCACAGACGTTAGCACAATACCAATTCCACTTCAAGGTGGAATATCGCGGTATATGGGATTTTATAAAATATCCGCTTAATAACGGCGCAATAGGGTCTCATCCGCTATACGAGGCGGGAAATCAAATCCAATATATACATATGCCAATATATATATATTGCTATATATAATATATATCCTATTATATCTACTACCACAATCAATCAACAATTATCAATCAATATTAACTATTCAAAATTTTAAACAAAACCTTTCGATTGAGTGAGGAGTTCTCACCTTGATTTTATTTTCGGTTTCGGCGTTCGTTTCGAATAAAATTAAACGAACGTTTAATTTTACCCAAAATTCAAACGAGCTCCAATCGACTCCAAACCAGTTGCGTTGCGAAGAGCACGACGATACGATTCCAACGCAAAAAACCTCGTTCGAATCCGACCTCGCATGCAAAAGTTATCACGTTTTAGAGTTACACGATTTTGAATTTTAAATTTAAACAAAACAAAACAAAAAAAAAAAAAGAAAACATCTCACCACAATCACGCACGTGGGGCCCCCATCCCCCACGCGCTTCTTCTTCCTTGAACGCAACCTGATGCTTCCCAGGCAATTTGCATGCTAATGAACCCAACACTTCAATGGCTAGGGTTTTATTTTGCCATCACTTCGCTCAACTAGAACTCGATCAGGACGCTCCATTCCGTAGCTCTACTCATACTCTACCCACGCCCCCAAGCACCTGGAGCTCGGCCCCCCCTTCGCTGTGCAAAACCCCATGAAACGCGCGCCCTTCAATCGTCAATTCCCGTTGATTCGTTTCGCCAAAGACGATCTCCCCCGTTGATCTGCTAGAACACACTGCCCTCTACGTTTCATTAGTTGAACACTTCGCGTGAATGTCGACGGATTGAAAGATAATGAGGGGAGAAGATCGATGTTTTCTGGCCATTAAAGAAAGAAGTGGCGGCCCAAAGATAAAACTAGGGTTTTGGAAATTAAAATGTATATATATCAATATTATTTTAATATTAAAATCTCCAATCTGACACTTTTGCAAACGACCTCCAATCTACGCGTTCCGACAGGCGATTCTAAGATTTTTCTACGTTCCGGACACAATGGAATAGGTTTCGGAAGCTAATTCCATCGTATGTGTGAGATACGGCAATAAACGCTCGATTTAAATTTAAACCGATTTAAGCGATTCCTAGGCGTTTTGGCTTGTACCGGACAAACGGCAAATCCAAACGACTTGAAATTTGAAATCTTACAATAATATCACATTATGGATCCGATGAAATTGGTTTCGTCGAAATCCGAGACCGTTTGAAAAATGGCTATTTTAACTCGCTAAATTAATAATTAAACGATATCGATGCGTTTGGAGCTGCCACGGTCAAACGACAACTCCGATTGCAACGAAATCTGAAATCCGATAATAACTAACTATTACGGATCCAATGGAACTAGTCTCGTTAAATTCTGAGACTGTTCAAAAATTGGCTATTTTTCAGTCGATAATTAAATATTAAAATATTCAATTTTTACAAATAAATTCCAAATTCAGTTTTACAAGTTCTAAAATATCTCTATAACTTTAATATGATAAAATAAAATTTTCCAAATCATTTTCAATCATATTTAACCCAATATTTAATTATTTCTGTTATCTCACTATTAAATCATCGATTTAATTATCCCATTAAACCCAATATTCGAAAAATAAATTATTCGACTTAAAAATTCCACTTATTAATATTTAAAATTAATTAAATACTCAAATTCAAATTATCAAAAATTCTGGGTCGTTACAGCAAGTCACTGACTTCTTCGTCATTTTGCCGTTGATCCGTGAGGTCTTTTCAGATCATGACCGTTGATATTAAAGATCTCATCGAGCTCTTCAAGATTGTAGTTGAGAGTTTCTGGAATCGATGAGTGGATTTGGAGATTTGAGGGGAAGAAGTTGATGAACTGCTGGCCGTTCATACCTAGGTGGCGGCTAGGGTTTGTTTTTTTTTTTTTTTTTTTTTCTAAATGAAGGGTAGGGGTTATTTATAAGGAACGAGCAAGCGTAAACACTATTCATCCCGGGAATTCCGAACTCCGATTTAGACGCCGTAACCAGCGTACCTAGGGTTTATCCCGCGTTCCGGACACAATGGAACAGGTTTCGGAAGCTAATTCGGAAGTATGTGCGAGTTATGGCTATAAACGCTCAATTTGAATTTAACCGATTTAAATCGATTTCTAGGCGTTTTAATTCGTACCGGACAAACGGTAAATCCAATCGACTTGAAATTTGAAACCTTACAATAATATCACATTACGGATCCGATGAAACTGGTTTCGTCGAAATCCGAGACTTTTTGAAAAATGGCTATTTTGACTCGCCAAATTTAAATTAAAAACGATTCGATGCGTTTCGAGCTGCCACGATCAAACGATAACTCCGATTGACACGAAAATTGAAATCCGGTAATAACTAACTATTACGGATCCAATGAAACTGGTTTCGTTCAATTCTGAGACTGTTCAAAAATTGACTATTTTACAGTCGATTATTAAATATTAAAATATTCAATTTTCACAAATTAACTTTTAATTCGATTTTAAAAGTTCTAAAATATTTCTATAACTCCAGTATGATTAAATAAAATTTTCCAAATTATTTTCAATCATTTTTAACTCAATTTTTAATTATTTCCATAATTTAACATATTAAATTATCGATTTAATTATCCAATTAAATCTAAAAATTCAAATAAAAATTTATTTGACTTATAAACTCACTTATAAATATTTAAAATTAATTAAATATTCAAATTTAAATTATTAAAAATTCTGGGTCGTTACAATCTTTCCCCCTTAAAAGAATTTCGTCCTCGAAATTGCCAAGTAGAAAAGTTACAGAATTTATTAATTTTCCAAAATTCATAATTAAACTTCTTACAATCTTTACTAAGTTTTCAAATCATACTTAGTTATCTTTTCAAAAACAACTACTATAGTTTAACTTTCAATTTCAAAACAAAGTTAAAGTTTTCAAAATTTTCCCATTTTCTCAAAAAATTTCTAACGCCTTAAATTTCCGGAAAAATTCGCCATAGTCTCCTTTGCGCGGCTCGATCCAAAAAAAAATGACAGTATATATATCACAAATATACATCTCATCAAGTAATGAGGCATCCCGAAGGGAAAAAAGTGTAAAAGTGCGATATTTAATCCGAGATATGTACCTTATATTTTATTAGCAAGCATATATGGCTAATATAGCGCAAAAGCGAACTCCAAATGCGAAGCAAACGCGATCCGCACCTACTAATCACTCAACAAACAACATGAGAACATGTACATAGACAATAATCTCAATATACAACATATAGTAACATAATAACTATATATGTCACTTAGCAAATGCAACTAAACAACAAATGCAATATATATTCAACCATCAACCAATTACATCCATAACCAATCAATATTCATTTATATTCTCATTCATATTCAATGAATTTGGGTTTTCACTTTAAATCATATTTGATTTATTTACATTGGATTTTATCACATTCATTCTCAATTTTAATTAGTTTGCATTCACTAATTAAATCCAATTCACATTCAATTCTATTCAAATTTATTCACTTCTAATTTGAATTCAATTACATAGCTTTAAATTTCACTAATTCAATTTCATTAACTCTTAATGAATTATATACAATCATCTAACAATCATATAACAATCAATGTTTATTAATTTCAACCAAATTCCTTTACTTATATTCATTCAATTTGGTTTAACACCATCACTTTCAATTTGTTTAATTAAATTGATTTCATTCAATTTATTCAACTCCCAATAACATTTGATTTCAATGAACTAACACTTATATTCATTATTTCTTATCAACTTGATTTACATTTAATTGCTTAACATTCATTTAATTCAATTGCAAAGTTGAATTCCATTACATAACTCAAGTTCACATTTCTTTTAATCCACTTGATTCATTTACAACTCATATTCATATAGTTTCACTTCTTATATATATATAAGTTTATTTCACAATTGTAAATCACTTTAATTATAATTCAATTCTTATAATTCTTTTACTTATACAATTATTCTTTAATTTAGATTATTCAAACAACCTAACAATCAACTTATATACATTTAATAATTTTGAAAAATTATTCCTTTACATATAAAATATAATCAAGGCAAAATTATTCCATTTACCCAATTTAAAACAATATTATGTCGAATTGTTCTATTCAAGTGTTTATAGATCCCTATCAATAACGTTAATTACTCGCATTAACCAGAATCTATATACCACTCAATAAACCAATCATCACAATATAAAACAATTTCATATTCACTAACAAATACGCTCTCATAGCTATTATTACACTCAAACTCATTCTAGAGTACTGCTGACTCTATCTCTAATGAATTATACCCAACAGAACCATGGTTGTCGCTTAACCATAAGCTCTGATACCAAATGTAACAAACCGAAATTTTTCGACTTTCGAAAATTCAACATCGACACTCACTTTATCGACTGCCGAGAAATCGAAGGCCGAAAACCGAGATGTTATGGGTTTTAAAAAGAATTTAAGAAAAGAAAAAGAAAGAAGAGAGAAGAGATAGGAAATAGAGGGAAAGAAGATAGACAATTTTTTAGAAAACAGAGAATTAGAAAAACAGAAGATAGAAAATTTTAAAAATAGAACGGGACAGAAAGGAAACAACAGAACAACAACAGAATCTCACAATTCGCAGCGGAACAACATATAATAATAAATGAAAAATCTTTAAACAAAGAACTATATCAGTTATTACATTTCATCACATTATATTACATTACATCAAATCATCAGAGTGTACAACAACATACAACATCAAACAGTGCAGCGGAAAAAGAAATACTATATACTAGTAATACGCCATGCCATCCAGCTTGCCTCTAGCAACTCCAGAATATCCAGAATATCCTGATAAACCTAACTCTTAACTGCCCGTGTGGAAATTGGTGGGCACCCAGAGTTTAGGAAGGAAAACAATAAACTCCAAGTCAGTCATGTGACTGGTGTGAGAACTCAAAACAGTTTATTTATCTTTAAAATCAAAATAGAGGAATATTTTTAATTCAATTCGCAATGCTTTTAAAAATGAGACTACCATAAGGCCTCCCGCACACACACACAATGCAAACGCAGAATCGGAGGAGATTTCTCCTTATGATAGTCAAAGATGCTTGATACGCATTTAAAATAACATTTGATATTATTATTAGTGTATAGTGTAGAAAAAATTCATTTCGAAAGTAGAATATAAATCTTAGCCAGCATAGACATTTCGAACTATGCCTACTATAGCTACCATCCAAACAGTGGTGACCACCATAAGTGAATAGCAGGTTCTACAACTAATACCGTACAAGTTTTCGTATTGGGAATTGGATTTCCAACAAATGGTCAGGCCAAGGAACTTCCCATTGCCACTGAGAATGCCTCTGGAAAGACATCCCCGAGAACCAAACCGGATCTCTGCCAACACAAGGCCGGGTTACCCCTAACTGGGTAACTACTGACACGAGCACGCCATTCCCCGGTCCTTTAGGACCTTTTCAACCGAGCGCTCGATATCCAATTCACACAATCATAAAGTGTTTTCAACATGAGTAAGTATCTGGGCTCCATACCATGATACCACCCCTTTCCAGAAGGAAATGCACATACCCTAAGGGGAGCTACAGCAACCCCTAATAACCTTGCCGCATCTTTCCTGTTTTGACCATTTCCGGGATGTGAGGCTCGACGAATTCACGTCCACAAAAACATACTTTATACAAAAGTCATGCTTTGGGTCAATAAATGATCAACACAATGATCATTAAGATAGACGATCAAATAAATGATCCTATCACAAATAATCAACACAATGATCATTTCAGCATCACTCAGCATGTCACATTACCAAAATGGGATATATTGCTGATAACTTCAACTATATAGCCTTTGAGCTCGTACGTCTCAAAGAAGGGTGTTAAGCAAAGAATAAATTCTCCGCCACCAACAGAAATATATTTGAAAGAAATCGGCTTTATATCTCAACTTGTAATGTCAGGCATACAATCCATACAAGTCTGTTCCAGGATCGAACAGAACCGAAGGCACTTACAAAGAAGTCCTTGCAATCCGGATATTCACAATCCTGATCGGATTCACCATCACATATGGAGAACTCAATACCGGAGCAACTCGGTGCAGAGTCAATCGATAGTTCATCCTATCACTCTCGCAAATACCGGTCTTCAACACCGATCTTCAAATGCGATTCACAACGACGTATCACATATTCGGAATGGGTTATACGACCCCATGGTCCTTTCCCGGTTAACCCGAATAGTGAGCGCTTATTCAAAAATAAGTGTGCATTCAAATTCAAACAATTCACATCAAATACCCATTCAAAGGGAAATATTGATAGTCGATTATTGAACTATCAATGGATATGCATACATCACCAGATTCCAAATAATTTTCCAAATTATTTACATTTCCAAAATATCCTTACAAGATATAAAATTCCAACACTTTAAAAATAAATCAATATTTATTTTCAAACAAATTCCCTTTCACATATAATTTCCATAATGGATTTATATTTCAAAATATCAATGCATATACGATTTCAATTATCCATTTTCAATTTATCTTCAAAAAGATAAATTCTAATTATTCACTTCATATTGGAAACAATTCCATACTTATTAAAAATAAGTAATTCACAAATCTTTTTATTTTCAACACTTAGAAAATATTCAATATACTTAAATCGAATTAAGTATATATTTCATTCTATTAAGGAAATCATTCTCTTAACATATTTATTTGGGTCAAAACGAATGTTACGTAAAACATCGTTACGACAACCCAAAATCACTAGTATAGGGATTCGAATTTAAATTAGATATATAAATCCCAATACTATACAAACATTTCCTTTCGGAAATCATTTACTATAACAACAGTGTTATAGTTCACCATTTCCTTTTATTTCTCGAAACATCTATTTCAACAATAAATGTTGAAATCTATGGTTTCGAATCTCAACACCTTTTAAAACATCACTAGATTGTTTTAATTCTATTTAAAACATCAAATCTAAAATATTTCCTTTAACGTGTTATTCACTATTCAAAAACGTGAATATACTACGTTAACAATTTCATCCTTTTATTCATTTTAATTCAAAGGATTATTCACTATTTAAAAATGTGAATATAACTCCATTTATAAGTTATAACAATT
The DNA here is from genome assembly GCA_030765085.1 of Allium cepa. Taxonomy (NCBI): domain Eukaryota; kingdom Viridiplantae; phylum Streptophyta; class Magnoliopsida; order Asparagales; family Amaryllidaceae; genus Allium; species Allium cepa. Next base: position 976,783,508 of record CM060935.1, read on the forward strand.
AACTTATCAAAATAAGTCGTTTGCGAATTTATAAAACAACGTTTATAAATTCTATTTCTATTTATATATAAAAACTTCCTTTTACAAATTCCTTTATTAACCTATTCCAGTTTATAACTCAATTTTAGATTAAAAGTTCATATTATAAGTTAACTACTTATAAACGATTATTTCACAAAATCATTCCTTAGAGTTTCATAATTATAAATCTTATAACTTATAAGATTCATTTATTTAACCCAATCTATTCTTCAAATAACTTCATAAAATTTATAAATCTACTGTTTATAAATTTCGTTTACAACTTCACCATTTATAATTCTATTGATTTCATTCTTTAATGAAATTCATTTTCAATTCATTCAAACACTTATAAAATCTCATTTTATAATCCCAACGTTTTAATTTACAAATATTCATTTGTAATCCTTTAATATAAATCAATCTATATTATTCTTTAAAACGTCTTTAATTTCCTTTAAAAAAACTTCACCATTCTGATTTATAAAATAATTAAATTTTATAAATCCTATATTTAACTTTTTATAACAAGTTCAGAATCCCAATTTAAACTCTTTTATAAAGTCATTAATTCCTTATTTTCAAAAATCAGCTTTTAACTATATTTCTTAAAAATCATAATTTTTATAACATTAAAAATTATAACGTTTATTTATTTGAAATGGATCAATTCCAAAGATATTTTATCTTTTCAAAAATCACTTTAAAAACATTTTAAAATCCCAAAATCTGGGTCCAATGATGCTACACACCAAATAGTCAATCACGACTACAACGATATCATATATCGATATGATAATCCATCAAATATCAAAATATCTGAAATTAAATAAATCCTGTTAAGGAATCCAGTTGGATCCCTCCAACCTGTTTTCCTGCATCCAAAAACATTAGCACAATACCAATTTCGCTCCAGTACGAAATTATTGCGGTACATGTTCTTAATAAATATTATCCGCTTAATAACGGCGTAATAGGGTCTCATCCGCTAAACAAAAAATGCGGGAAATCAATCAACTGCAATATATACATATGCCAATATATATATATTGATATTATATATAATACCAATTTCACTGTTTATGAAATATTCGCGGTATATGTTTATATTAAATAACATCCGCTTACTAACGGCGTATAATGTCTATTTTAACAATCAATAATTTACAGTCATCATTCAAACATGCATTCAAATATTTTAAATCTAACTATTTAAAATAAAATCGAAATCTATTCGATTGAGTGAGAAATTCTCACCTTGATTTTAAATTCCGTTTTAGCTTTTATTTCGAATAAAATTAAACGCGCGTTTAATTTTACCCGAAATTCTCACTAACTCCAAACGACTCCAAACCAACTCCATCGCGTAGTGCTCGTCCATACGATTCCAACGCAACTGAGTTTGCATTTTTTCGACCTCGTATGAAAAAGTTATGCATTTTATAAGATCGTACACGATTTATATACTCTAATTACAACATTTATTTTAAAACTTTCAACCTATGCCACATCAGCCATTGGATCCTTCATCACCTCATCTACACCGTGCGTGCTTTCTTCCCACTTGCGTTTCTCATCTCCAGGTAATTACAATAGAGGCCGAACCCACTACAATGATTTAGGGTTTAATTTAGCGACTTCAATACTCGATGAAACTTGATCAAACCAATGCCACGCGAAAGCCCACGACGCAAGCTAGGTTCGGCCATCACCTGGTGGAGCTCGGCTGTACAATGAGCCTTGGAATGCGTGCGCAATTCACTGACTTCTTCGTCATTTTGCCGTTGATCCGTGAGGTCTTTTCAGATCATGACCGTTGATATTAAAGATCTCATCGAGCTCTTCAAGATTGTAGTTGAGAGTTTCTGGAATCGATGAGTGGATTTGGAGATTTGAGGGGAAGAAGTTGATGAACTGCTGGCCGTTCATACCTAAGTGGCGGCTAGGGTTTGTTTTTTTTTTTTTATTTTATTTTCTAAATGAAGGGTAGGGGTTATTTATAAGGAACGAGCAAGCGTAAACACTATTCATCCCGGGAATTCCGAACTCCGATTTAGACGCCGTAACCAGCGTACCTAGGGTTTATCCCGCGTTCCGGACACAATGGAACAGGTTTCGGAAGCTAATTCGGAAGTATGTGCGAGTTATGGCTATAAACGCTCAATTTGAATTTAACCGATTTAAATCGATTTCTAGGCGTTTTAATTCGTACCGGACAAACGGTAAATCCAATCGACTTGAAATTTGAAACCTTACAATAATATCACATTACGGATCCGATGAAACTGGTTTCGTCGAAATCCGAGACTTTTTGAAAAATGGCTATTTTGACTCGCCAAATTTAAATTAAAAACGATTCGATGCGTTTCGAGCTGCCACGATCAAACGATAACTCCGATTGACACGAAAATTGAAATCCGGTAATAACTAACTATTACGGATCCAATGAAACTGGTTTCGTTCAATTCTGAGACTGTTCAAAAATTGACTATTTTACAGTCGATTATTAAATATTAAAATATTCAATTTTCACAAATTAACTTTTAATTCGATTTTAAAAGTTCTAAAATATTTCTATAACTCCAGTATGATTAAATAAAATTTTCCAAATTATTTTCAATCATTTTTAACTCAATTTTTAATTATTTCCATAATTTAACATATTAAATTATCGATTTAATTATCCAATTAAATCTAAAAATTCAAATAAAAATTTATTTGACTTATAAACTCACTTATAAATATTTAAAATTAATTAAATATTCAAATTTAAATTATTAAAAATTCTGGGTCGTTACAAAACTACCATAGAAAATTTATATATACACCTACATTTAAATATAACTTATGTAAATTGTTGAAAGTAAAATAAAATATAGTACGGTAGACTCTAAAATACTAAAACAATCATAAATATATATATATATATATATATATTATAAATTGACCTATCAAACTTGTACCCACCAATTTTATATAATATATATACCAAAACAGTAACGAAAATTGAAATACTATATTTTATATATCTAGCATATGGAAGCTAATAAAATAACATATTTTATTATAGTTGAAACTGTTATAAGAAAATATATAAAACATATAAAAATACGTTTATTAATAGAAGGCTGCCAAACTTATACCATATATACCGTAAGCTATCAATAGTAAAATAAAACGCGTATATGTATATATATATTTAACTTATCAACTAGTTAGTAAAACATACGTATCTAAAAGCCGTACGATAACTATATGCTAACAAAAGTCAAAAACTATATACCGTAAAATCTTTAAATAATATACATAATACAGTATAAATATATACTAACCTTTATATATGAGAAGAAGTTAAATATTTATATACAGGTTTATAAATATAACAATTATCATATATATACTATTATGAAATATATTATTATTTTTAAAGTTCAACTCTTAGGGAATTCAAAATCCCTATAGTTGCAGTAAACATATAAAACAAAACTTATGCACAATCTATACTGTTCTTAATATATAAAATAGACTTATATCAAATAAAATGCGTACTTACTTTTAAAAACCAGAGAGGAAATGTTTTGCCAACTAATGCATGCGGCCATGGGGAGGAGGCAGGCCAAGGAAAAGAGAGAGCTCATGCTCAGGTTTGGAAGAAATAAGAAAAGATGGAGGGGAGATGAGAACAGGCCATTTTTAAAGGAAGAATGCATGCGTGATTCAAGCAACATGACATGGCGAAGGGCATTCTTCAGGCAACAGAGAAAATGCTAGTTTCTTAAATATAAAGGTAGGTCTGCATCTGATATGTGAACGTGCTATATGACTTTATATAATATTTACAAAGCTCTCTCCTCTTTTAATATTAATTTGAGGGCAATGAATAGCCTACAGAGAGAAAAGAAGATGCATTCTATGCTATACTATATATATATATTTTCCTAGAAACACGGAAACGAAGAGGTAAAAGAGGGAAGAGAAAGAGGCGTATAAATGAATGGTAAATAAATTTAGATTTCAAATGAAATAAATGGAACAGCAGAGATTAAAGTATGGATGTAAATCCTAGAATAATAAAAAGCAACGGTTATATGTTGATTAAGAAAAATAATTAAAACAATTAATGGCTTAAATGGGGCGGCATGTTTCAAATTTTTGAAATGCAAAAGAAACGTACACTATAAATATAAAGTTTTCAAAAGCAAAAGAAACGTAAAGCTGTCCATTAATTCGTCAAAACGTTATTTAAGTAATAAATTGAAATGAAAAAAAAGTAATTGTAACGGTCAATAGTTGATTTAGCTATACACTTAAAGCAATAAATTTTTGTTTGTTTGTACAACACATAATGAGTTTTGAAAGTCAAGAATATAAAAATGGATAAAAGGAAAGAAATCAGGAAACTTTTGTGAGCATTAACTTTCCAAGGAAAGGTAGGTTTACATTATATATACATGCTGAGATGATTTGGCACGTTCAAAAATTTTGAAGTAATGAAGGAATTGGAAATAAATATAAAATGAAAGAAATTTGAAAAGTCCGTAGCTATGATTTAGCCAAAATTTATTAAAGTCATTTACTAGGAAGGTTGGAACCGAAATAATAGGGAGAGGAAGGCACATTAAATTTGATGACAAAGTTGTGTTCGGATCTATAAGCAAGTGGTTTATATATTATAGGCCTTATGAAAGCGAGGGAAGGAACGGATGCTACTAGCTTGACGATTTGAGATTCTTTCAAGCGTTAAAAACAAAAATAAAGAGAGACCAGAATAAACGCACCACCATAAATATAAATATACGCTTCAATTGCAAAAGAAACGTATAGAGAAAATTATGGGTAGTGGGAAAGGTAAAGTCAGTGCACGAAACTACAAGGAATAATAAAAGCAAGGTCGATGATCTCAAATTTATTAATGGTTACGAATGGAAAAGTCTACCTGGATTGGAAAAGTATTAAGCAATAGAAATCTTTAACGGTAGTAAAAAGAAACCGTTACGCACTGATTCGGAAATCAATTAAAGCAATTAATAGCTTGAATTGGACAGCATGTTTTCTCAATTAAATAAACTTCCATAAAATTATTTGAAAATTTACAATCTGCTATATTTAAATATACGTATTTTAAAATATATAAACATTTTATTTAAAAATTTAATTATTATAAGATTTCACAATTATTCAATTAAATACGTTATAGAATTAATTAAAATTGTTAAAATTTTCCGGGTCGTTACATCGTGAAAGTTTTATCCAAAATTCTTTAGGATAATTAGATTTGTTCTGATTGTGTGAATTGGTTGCTATGGTTATCAGCATATGATTATCATATGCTGTGTTTTTAAAATAAAATCTGTAAATAGATTATTAAATTACCTTTGTTTTAAATTTCGGGGACGAAATTCTTTTAAGGGGGAAGGATTGTAATATCCCGGAAATTTGGACAATATAAATTTTATAATCTGTGTTTAAATTTATATTGAATTGATGATTTTTGTTAATAAATTTGATTTGATTTAATAATCTTCTTTATTTAAATATTTAATTTGTGAATTTATTAATAAAATTGTTTTCAATTTAATAATGTATATGTATTTGTATATATTATAAATAGATAAGTTGTTAAATTAGTTTTAATGTTTTAAAAATAGAAATTGAGATTTATTTTTAATTTAAGCTTTTCAAAAATATTTAATAAAATACTATATGATTTTTAAATATAAGAAAAATGTTTTAATTGGTTTAAAATTCATTTTTGACTTGAAGGTTGAATATTAAAATAAGTTTACAAAATGTTTGTGTTAATTCTTTTTAAATATTGATTTATAATTTTGATTTGTAAATTTAATTTGAAATTTAAAATACAAATTTTAAATATGAACATGCATTCATTGAGTATAATTTTCTTTAACACTTAATTAAATAACTAATTACTTGAAAAGAGACATGTGTATATAATTTAAAATTTAAGTAACATGTGTTAAAAATTTATGTAAGTAAATTAACATGTGTCCATTCTTTTTACATGTGTCAATTTTGTTTTTCTTTAATTTTAAATTAAATCAAAATATTGTTTTAAAACTTGTATTCTTTCTTCCTTGCCTTTTTCTCATTTTCATTTCTTAACTAAAAGAAAAACGTTCCCAACTGAATATTCTTCATACCAAAATTTAAATCCCTGTAACATCTCTTTGAATCAGAACCCATACATTTCATTTCCAAAAGCCTGTAACTCCTCTTTAAAACTTGCAAGATCAAAAATCATTACCCTGCATTGCATTCAACTCCTCAACATACAAACCTGCATTTCCCAAAATACAAAAGCCTGCATGTGTGTAAACTAAAGCATGCATTCACTTTTCAAAACTCTGAAACATGCAATTGAATCTGGGAAAAAGCATGAGGCCTGCATTCTTTCTAAAATCTGCAAAATGCAAACATGCATTTCATTCAAGCAATCAACCTGCATGCAACAAATTCAAGTTTGCATCTGCAATTTGAAGTTGAAGCCTGCATGTAAAATCTGGAAGCATCGATAGATTCAAGTCTGCATCAACATTTTAAAAATCTGTGCTCTGCATCTTGCAAATACAGGTGAGTAACACCTAATTTAAAATAAATAAGTAGGATTACATGCTTGTTTAAATCTGATGAATTAAATTTGTGCATATGCTTTTTAGTCTTCCTGCCCGTGTATATAAGAAGTGTAATGCATGTCAGATCTCCAAGGTTTTGATTGTTATAGTTTAAGTTCAAAATTGAGTAAAATCTGTTTGTTTAGGATAGAGTAAATACAAATTTATATGAATCAAATTTGAATTTTCTGTAACCTGGAAATCAGGTTACACAGAGCAATAATTAATATAGAGAAAAATTCAAATGTTATAATTCATTGTTTCAGGTTTACAAATAGAAACTATAAGTGAATTCAAGAATTTTAAATCAAAAATTAAAATTTATAATGCTGTAAATCAAGTGCAGAGATGAACATACTGTATTTTTCATTTTTGTTAAGTACATTTGATTCTTGCATTTGATTTGCTTGAATCTGCTTCTAGAGGTAGTATAGCCATCATAGATTATAGAAAAAATATTGAATTGAATTAAAAATTCAATCTTGGTGATGTAATTTAGGTTTCCAGGGTTAGAACCCTAGTTTACTGGGTTTAAGAAAATTTGGGGCTATGGTTTCAAAATTGGTTCGAGTTCAAAGCTCTTTTGAGTATGGATAGGGGATGTGTTGATGGAGTTGTCACCGGAGTTTGGGTGGAGATGGTGGCCGGAGGCGCGTAGGGTCGCTATTGACAGGTTTGAGGGGGGGAGAACTGTGTTTGTTTACAGGGTTGGGGTTTATGAGTGTGTAGTGGTTGCAGGGTTACCTCGGGTTGGTCTCGGGGAAATTTGGAAATGACTCGAAGCTGGGAAGCTGTTGACTCGGAGTAGATTATATGATGGCTCGGGTTGTAAGTTTCAGGTTTTAAACAGAGTTTTAATTCCAGACTTTAAAATTATAAAATTAAGTATAAAAATGTAAATTTAAAACCTGAACTAAGCATTAAATTTAAACTGAATGTAAATATGAATTCTAGAGTTTGAATTCTGTTTATTTTGAAGTAATTTGAGTTTTTAAAAAAAATGTAAATACTGCAGTTTTTTAAAGTTGCTCAAACCTGTTTTCCAGGTTTATTAAAAATTTACAGTGAGGGTAAGATGCAATCAAAAATCTGGATTAAGCCTTGAATCTGGAGTTGAATTTGTATTCAATAAGTTTTAAATTTTAGATTTTGAATTAAATTTGAAATGCTTTTAAATCCTATTTTGGTTTTAAACTAAAAATAGAAATTGTCTTTCTGTTTTAAAATTTTTAAAAGTACAGTTCAAATTTGAAAGTTGTAGTTCAAACTGTAATATTTAAACCTGAAATCTAAATATGAATTCAATAATTTAAATCTTGGATTTTTGAAACAGTTTGAATTCAAAATTTAAGATGTTTTAAAATTAAAACAGAAAACTGTTTTTCTGTTTTAAATTTTAAGGTAGATTTTAAAATTGCAACTGAAATTTTAAATAAAGTTTAAATCTGGAAAACTAAATTTTGAGTAAATGAATCTGAATTGAATTTAAATCTAGAATTTAAATTTAGATTTTAAACTTTACAGTATTAAGGATCCTTGGTTTTGAGTTTGAACTATAAGTTTTAAATTTATGAAATAAGGTTTAAATAAGTTTAAATTCAGTTTTGAAAACCTGAGATTTGACTTTAATGTCAGTTTTTTTAAAATTTAAATAAGTTTTTAAATTTGAATTTGTTTTAACTATTTTAGGAAAGGTTATATGATTTGAATTTAAAAATGGAGATGGAAAAGTAAGTAATGTTTTAATACTTTAAGTTTGAATTTGAAAGGAAAATTTGAATTGTGTTTCAGTTTGAAATTTAAAAAGAAATTTTAAATTGAATTTTGTTTTGAAACAAAGTGTTTAAATTACTTTGTATAAAGAAGAATGTTTCTTAATTTTGAACTTAAGGAAATTGGTTTCATTTAAATTATTAAATTAATTTAAATGGAATATTAGTTATTTAATTAATTATTAATGTGGATGATTAATTAAGTAATTAATAATTTTTAAGTTAATTATTTAATATTTGAGATTAATTAATTAATGTTAATTAATCTATAATTAAGGATGATTAATTAAATTTTAATTAATGATTAAGATTTACTTAATCAAGTGATTAAAGATAATTAAGATTTTAATTAACACTTAATAATTAGAGATTAATTAAATTTTAATTAAAGATTTATTAATTAATAATTAATAATGATTAATATAAGCTAATTCTTAATTAAGTAATTAAGAAATGTTAATGAAGGTCATTAACCTAAGATTATTTTAACAATTAATTAATGTGATTAATTTTTGATAATTAATTAGATTAATTAATTAATAATAATCAATTATTTAAGTTTAATTACTTAATGAAAGTAATTAATGAATTAATTACTTGGTGTAATTAATTTAATTAAGGTGATTAGTTTAGATTAATTAAGTTAAATTAATTTAAACATTTGTGTATTGTTGATAATTACCTTATGTAATTTATGAATTTATAATTACTTAAGGAAGTAATTAATTAATAATTATTGAATGTAATTAAGGATATTTATTATAGAAGTAATTTGGATTTAAATTACTTTGAAATTAATCAAGTGATAAATGGGAATAATTAATTAAGAGTAATTAATTATGGGATGAGTAATTAGAGTAGTTAATTACTGATTATTAATCATGGGTGATTAATATATAAGGTTTAAATTGAAGATTAATTACTTATGTAATTAATTTATATTTAGAGATTAATTAGTTGTAATCAGAAATCATTAATTAATCAATGATGTAATTTGGAATTGATTAATTAAGGTATGATTAATATTAAATGCTAATTACTTATTGTAATTAGAGATAGTTAATCAATAATGATTAAGTGAAATAGATAATGAGATGATGATTTATAAAATTGATTTGTAATCAATTGATGGTTAAGATAAGCAGGATTTTGATAATGAAGTAATTAATTTAATTTATTTTAAATTAATTAGAGAGTAAGTAATTAATTTAATTCATTTTAAATTAATTATAAATGATGTGATCATTAGATAGTTGCTTATGTTTGATGATTGGTATTGGTTGCCTGGTATGATTTGTAATCTTAGCTATGAGATGAATAATGTCGTGGTATGGATGCATTGGTTGCTTTTGGATGATAATAGTGATTATCTGATATGAATTATCTGTTGGTAATGATAATGTTGAATTATCTATTGTGTTGTGAATTATCTATCTGTGTATATTTAGATAATAAATTGAATTGTTTTAAACTTAAAACAACTTGGACCTTAAAAGACACGCTTTGGTTTTCGATGAGACCGCGATCGGGTTTCCATATTTGGGATCCGAAAACCACATCGGTTCCAAATAACGTAAGGTCGTTAAACCAAGTGGAGCGAGTGAAGACTCGAGGTGTAAGGGCTATACGTCAGTATAACTCTGTGGGTGATTCCGTAATGAGTTTGACGGAATAGTACTTATAGATTCGAGATGAAGATTCAGAGTGCAAGGGTTATTGTCGTTAACTCTGAGGGTGATTCCAATACGAGTGTAACGAGATAATGCCTTCGGTTTCGTTCGAACCCGGAACGAACTTGTATGGATCGAATGCTTTCAGAACATCATCAGGTGGACGATGAGCATTCTAAGTGATATGTCCTATAAAGGTAATCGTAGCCTCAAGCCTCATCAACCCGGGAATGGCTAAAACAGGGGAGGTGCAGCAAAGCTTCGTGGGTATCCCCCACTTGAGAGCAAGATTTATCCCTGTCTAGATGTCCCTTTATTTTCGGCTTAGTGGTGCAGTTGCTGATCACAACTGCGGGGTTGTCTTGTTTGGAACTGTTCAGTAAGGAACGGGTCCGACTTTGTGTTGCAGGGGATGAAGGGAGTAATCCTCGGTACGGTGATCTAGGCCACGTACTGTGACGGGGGGTACCCCAGTAGCCCAGCCATTGATGGAATCCAAAATGCAATAAGTGCCGTACGTATTAGTTGTGCCCAACTATGTTGGAATGTGAGATGTAAGCATTTCAGCTATTTCTGTATTTTACTTGAAAACCCTAGACACTATTATAATATCATCGGATTTCCTATCAAATGTTTTGGTTAGCGTAAGGTAAAAACTTTTCCATGTTTATGTGTGGGAAGTCTTATGTGATACCTTTTCTTTTCAAAGGTTTTTAAAAGTTAAGAAACTTTAACCTGTTACTCACACCAGACCCATGTCTGACCCGGAGTTATTTCTGTTTTTCTATAACTCTTGTGTACTCAAATTTTTACGAGTAGCCAAGGGAATTCAGGTTAGGATTCAGGTTAGCTTTGACGAATTGTGGAGGAGCAAATGGAGCAGGAGGCTTCTGCGTATAGTTATATAGTTTTCTGCTGTGTTGGTATCTCTGAGTGTCTTTTGTATGTATTGAGTTGTAATAACTAGACAGGTGTTTATAACTGTCTAGTATGTGTTGTATATGTCTGCGAAACTCTGATATTTGATGTATACTATGTAATACTTATGTTATTGATATAATTTATTCGTTCCACTGTTGAGATTCTTGTGTTGTTTCTTCTTTCTCTTCTTTCTTTTCTCTTTTCTATCCCTTTCTTTCTTAAAGATGATGCGATTTTCCGGGAGTGGAAAGTCGGGTCGTCACAGTTGGTAATTCCAAATTTAGGTCGTTAACCCAAATTCCAGCTACTAGCCACAAAAGTGGGTAATACAATCAAAACCGTTGGCGCTTATTGGATTTTGGATTCCATCAATGGCTGGGCTACTGGGGTACCGCCCGTCACAGTACGTGGCCTAGATCACCGTACCGAGGATTACTCCCTTCATCCCCTGCAACACAAAGCCGGACCCGTTCCTTACTGAACAGTTCCAAACAAGACAACCCCGCAGTTGTGATCAGCAACCGCACCACTAAGCCGAAAATAAAGGGACCTCTAGACAGGGATAAATCTTGCTCTCAAGTGGGGGCTACCCACGAAGCTTTGCTGCACCTCCCCTGTTTTAGCCATTCCCGTTTGATGAGGCTTGAGGCTACGATTACCTTTATAGGACATATCACTTAGAATGCTCATCGTCCACCTGACGATGTTCTGAAAGCATTCAATCCATACAAGTTCGTTCCGGGTTCGAACGAAACCGAAGGCATTATCTCGTTACACTCATTTTGGAATCACCCTCAGAGTTAACGACCATAACCCTTGCACTCTGAATCACCATCTCAAATCTATAAGTACTATTCCGTCAAACTCATTACGGAATCACCCACAGAGTTATACTGACGTATAGCCCTTACACCTCGAGTCTTCACTCGCTCCACTTTGGGTTAACGACCTAATGATATTTGGAATCGATGTGGTTTTCGAATTCCAAATATGGAAACCCGATCCCGGTCTCATCGAAAACCAAAGCGTGTCTTTTAGGGTCCAAGTTGTTTTAAGTTTAAAACAATTAAATTTATTATCTAAATATACACAAATAGATAATTCATCACAAATAGATAATCAACATTATCATTATCCACAGATAATTCATATCAAAATCAGATAATCCCTATTATCATCCAAAGGCAACTAATGCATCCATATCTCATACACTACTTATCTCAAAACTGATATTACAAACCATACCAAGCAACCAATACCATTCATCAAAAATAAGCAACTATCTAATGATCACACCATTTATAATTAATTTAAAATGAATTAAATTAATTATCTAACCTCTAATTAATTTAAAATGAATTAAATTAATTACTCATCATTAAAATTATGCTTAACTTAATCTTTAATTGATTACAAATCAATTAAATAATCACTATCTCAATATTTATTTCAATTAATCATTGCTGATTAACCATCTCTAATTACAATAAGTAATTAGCATTTAATTTTAATTACACCTTAATTAATCAATTCCAAATTACATCATTAATTAATTAATGATTACATTGACACAATCTCTCAATATAAATTAATTACATAAGTAATTAATCTTCAATTTAAGCCCTATATATTAATCACCCATGATTAATAACCATTCAGTAATTAACTATTTAATTACTCATCCCATAAATTAATTCCTCTTAATTAATTATCTTCATTAATCACTTGATAAATTTTCAAAGTAATTTAAATCCAAATTACTTCTTTAATAATTATCTTAATTACATTTTGTAATTATTATTTAATTACTTCCTTAAGTAATTATCAACAATCCACAAATTTTTAAAATAAATTAAACTTAATTAATCTAAACTAATTACATCAATCAAATTAATTACACCAAGTAATTAATTCCTTAATTATTTTCATTAAGTAATTAAACAATTGATTATTATTAATTAATTAATCTAATTAATTATTATTAATTCATTGTCAAATATTCTTAAGTTATTGACCTTCATTAACATTTCTTAATTACTTAATTAAGAATTAACTTCAATTAATCATTATTAATTATTAATTAATCAATATTTAATTACCATTTAACTAATCTATAATTATTAATTAATTAAGTGTTAATTAAAATCTTATTAATTACTTGATTAAATATGTAACGACCAGTATTTTTACGGATCAAAAGATCGTAGAACTGTCGACATTAAGTCGTTGATGTTGTTAAGTTGTTTAGAGTTTGAGTCGACCAAAGCTTAAGTCGTGTGAAAGTTAACTCGTGTGATAGCTTAACTCGTGTGGTGCTTAGGTCGTGAACGAGTTAGTGATATGGAGCGACCTATAGAAGTTAGGCCGTGTAATAGTTAGGTCGTGAGGAAGATAGGTCGCGTGGAGCGACTTAACATAATTGGCGACTTAAGGGTTAACGACCTAAGGGGTTAGGTCGTATGATAGTTAGGTCGGTGGAGTTTTAGAGCGACCTAAGGAGGTTAGCGAGTTACGAGTTAGAAGACCTCGGGTTAACGAGTTAAGGGCCAGCAACTTAAGTTTAGGCGACCTAAGGGGATAGGTGTGGAACTTAGGTCGTGGGTAATTTAGGTCGTTTGGGACGACTTAACGGGTTAGCGACCTAATGGTGATCGACTTAAGGAGGATGGCGACCTAGTGGATAGCCTGTGTTTTAGTTAGGTCGCGGGCGACTTAGCGTTAGGTTGTGCGTATGCGTTAGGTCGCATACTCGTTAGGTCGTGTGTTTAGTTAGATCGCTATGCCGCGTCCCAGTTAGGTTGCGTAGAGGCTTATGTGTTGGTCGTAAGCCTTTAGGTCGGCAGGGTGTGTTGGGCTGTTAAGTCGGCAGCTAGCTAAGTCGTAGGTCGCGTTGAGGGTCATGTTGATAGGTCGCACAATGATGTTAAGGCTTATGCCGCTAGGTCGTATAAGGGTTGAGTCGTAGGTCGGGATAGTTAGGTCGTGGACGCCCTAAGGTTTCAGCCTATAAATACACGTCTTTGGTTCACATTTTGGCACCGGATTTTGAAGCGACGAAGTGCTGCCATTTTGAGAGCTCGATTACAACACTTTTTCACTTCTTTTCTCCACTCTAATCTAGTGCTTACATCCATTCAAGATCGAAGATCAAGATCGAAGATCCAAGAGCCAAAGTTGAAGATCTTCATCCAACAAAGAGAGATTTCATCATTTGAAGCGGAATCTTGTCGGATCAAGCTTAGTTCTTCGCTGTCCAGATCTGAAGTTAGTTGCTTTTGTGGTGTTTAGGTGATTCGGTGAGTGGTAGTTATCTCTCACACAGACCCAAAGGAGTATATTGGATCGGTGGCTTGTTTGTGCGTTAAAGATAGTAATTTCATGCATTTTCCTTAAGTCTGCATGTAGATCTATCGTTAATAAAGTTTTGATATCCATTTTATTATATGTTAACCTATGCTAGTTCATTCAACAAGATATTACTTAGAATTCATGTTTGTTAGATTTGGACTCTTTATTTACGAAATTGCCATTATTATAATAATTGTTTACTTAGATCTTGTTTGAATGGTTGATTGTTTGGATTATTGATTTGATTTATAGATTGTTGCAAATTAGCTACTAGCTGATTTGGACAAGTTGGTCGAAGATGATTCAAAAGCTAAGTGGAAGGGCTCTTGAATAGTGAAAGCTGCTTGTGGCATATGAAGCGGATGGTGAGGGTCATATGGATAGATTTGATGATGATGGACTTTGCTATGATGCGATGAAGCAAAGCATGATGTGAGATAGCCTTGGTTTAATCCAGACGGGATCATCCAAAGCATGTTGATAACTCGGTGAAATGGTTCGAGTTCGTTGATAATGGATGGCTCGAGAGGCGCTTGAGCTGGTATGAGAATAGTCGTCGAGGAGGATGACTAGAAGGCTGAGATTTCATAGTTGTTGAAGGTTCTAGCATGCTCAAAACAAGAGTACGCTGGGCATATTCGATAGTCCCAAGCACGGGCTGCGACGACGTGCTAAGTACTCTGGGCAGATTCGATAGTCCTAGGCACGGGCTGCGACGACGTGCGGAGTTATGTCTAGAACCAGGGTTACCATTAGCCCTTGACGGACGGCTGAAAGAATGTGCCGGTCATTTAATTAACGGTGGTATCGAGGCAATGATAACAGTGATAGCCAGAGTCATGGATGTTTGGTTGTATCATCATTCGGTCTCAAGAGCGGTGTTTTCTGGGTGCTTATCTGATCTTGGTTTAGGCCTTGGGGGTTTGTATTTGGAAAACATCGACCTTGACTCGAGTGGTTATTGCTTTACTTTAATTGCCTGCTTTGCTATGCTTACTTCTCCTTAGTGTGTGTCTGGGGGCTATCACTGTAGAAAGAGGTGGAGTGGGATGGTTGGGTTCCTATTCCTTTTTATCCTTTATGCTCTTTTGGTATGTTTGATAGTTTGATTTACTGCTCACTAGGACTTTTGTCTGACTCAAGGTTTTATGTTTAAGTCTTATTACCTTGGGCAGTTCATCCATGTTGGGATGGGCAGACTCGGTAGCAGGTGACAGGTACTGTTCTTAGTGACTAACGCTGTTGATGACGAAGACGAGCTGGAGGCTTTTGCATATTGTTTTCTTACTATATGTACTGGATGTTCCGCTGTTTGTATGATTCTCTGAGTGTTATGTAGTGAGGCTTGATGTATTGACTATTCAGATGTTTGTATCAAATTGTTATGAACTTATATGATGGGAATTCTGTTCTATAGAGCTTCACTACGTATACTTTCTATTGTATTTTATCCGTGCGCTGTGAGTAGTATGATAGACTATACTGTGTTTACCTTACCCTGATGATCGTCCATGGCGGCCTGGCACACTTTTCAGCGCATTATTTCCTTGTTGGGTGCAGGAGTCGTGGGCGGTCGTCACATTTGGTATCAAAGCTTTGGTTAATCGATTTTAGCCAACGCTCGGTGACGTAACTACGTATGAGAGACGTAATTGTATTTTGATGGATGATTACTATATATAATATAGTAGCTTAGAAGGATTTGAATTTATTATGCAGTTGTTTCCCCAGGGTATGTTAATCATTTCTTTTAGATATTAGGAATGAGTCGAAGAGGGAGACCAGCTGCCAGAGGATGCCGTGCTGTTGAGGGGGCTGCTGATTATGCTGCTATGTTTGAGGCCATGATGACTTCGATCATGAGAAGGATTCCAGCTCCGGGCCATCGGTAGATGTTGGAGTTCAAGTTCAAGCCCCAAGACCAGTGGATTTTGCTAAGTTGTGTAAGGACTATACTGCTCTTGGAGGAAAGGTTTTCTTGGGAACAGAATCAACCATTGAAGTTCAAAGGTGGATTGATGCTTGTAGAAGGATCTTCGATGATTTGGGAATTGAGGATGCAACTAAGAGGAAGCTTGCATCAAGATAGCTTCAAGGAAGAGCTTTCGATTAGTGGAACTCTGTCACCATTGATACTCCAGATGAAGAGATCACTTGGGAGCAATTCCAAGCTAGATTTGAGGCTAAGTTCATTTCTACAGCTCAGAAATCCGTTCTGTTTAAGAAGTTTGTGGAACTCAAGCAAGGTGGAAGAGCAGTTATTGAGTATGTTTCTGAGTTTGAAGCCTTGTCCAAGTATGCTCGGTCATATATTGAATCTCCTTATCAGAAGAATGAGAAGTTTGTGACAGGCTTGGACAGTTATCTTGGGAGACAGTTGGTGGATCATTTGGATGATCCGTTGAGAAGCTTGTGGAGAAAGCTCTCAGGCATGAGAATCTGTTTCCTAAGGAAGGATCAGTTGTTGTTGTGACCAAGGAGCAAAGTGGAAACAAGAAGAGGAAGCAGCAGCAACAGAAAGGTAGGGATGGCCAAAAGAAGCCGAAGGGCGAAATGACCTGCTACAACTGTCAGCAGAAGGGTTATCTCTCCAGAGATTGTAAGAAACCGAGAGTGCCGGCGAAGTGCCACAACTGTGACAAACCGGGGCATTTCAAGAAGAATTGTCCGGAACCGAGGATGGACAAGCAGATTGTGCAAGCTTATGCTTTGGGGGCTGTGCCATCATCTTTGAAAGCTCCTACTGCTGAAGAGGAGGGAAAGAGTGTGGTGGTTCAAGGTACTCTTTCCATTTGTGGTGTTCCAGCTAGGGTGTTGTTTGATACTGGAGCGTCGCATTCTTTTGTTTGTAATGATCTTGTAGGCCGGTTGGGTTTGGAACCGGATATTGTTGATAGACCATTGGTTGTGACTAATCCAGTTGGGGGTTCGTCTTGTTTGTGTATGGTATGCCGTGGTCTAGTTGTATCGAGTTATGATTGCTCTTTTGTTTGTGATTGTTTTGTTCTGAACTTTGTGGGGTTCGGAATTATTTTGGGTATGGACTGGCTCAGGAAGTATGCGGCAAAGGTTGATTGTGAAAGGTTGGAGGTGACAGTCGAGAATGTGGAGGGGCGAAAGGTTGTGATACGATGTAAGCATGAAGAAGGCATCTTCATGAGCTTCATGTATTCGCTGGTTGTTCCACGGGATGGACTGTCATCAGTGCCAATCGTGAATGGATTCGAGGATGTCTTTGATGAGGTCAAAGGGTTACCGCCGCACAAGGAGATCGAATTTCGCATCGATCTAGTTGAAGAAGCTAGACCTATTGTGATGCCTCTTAGGCGGATGGCGCCTAGGGAATAGCAAGAGTTGAAGGTGCAAGTTGATGACCTTTTACAGAAAGATTCATTCGGCGTAGTGTGTCCGAATGGGGTGCACCAGTTGTGTTCGCAACCAAAGCGGATGGATCGTTGAGTGTGTGGATTATCGTGAGCTGAATAAAGTGACTAAGAAGAACAAGTATCCATTGCCGAGAATAGATGACTTGTTTGATCAGCTTCCCGAAGCTAAGGTGTTTTCTCAAATGGATTTGGCAACGGGATTTCACCAGTTGAGAGTAGCTAAGGATAGTGTGCCGAAGACTACTTTCAGGACACCATCCGGTTTCTATGAGTGGCTGGTAATGCCGTTTGGATTAACTAATGCACCAGCATATTTTGTGGATCTTATGAATAGAGTGTTCAGAGATCAGTTGAACAAGTTCATACTTGTGTTCGTGGATGATATTCTACTTTATTCCAGAACTGAAGAAGAGCACAAGACGCACTTACATGTTGTTTTGGAAATCTTGCGGAAACATCAGCTGAAGACTAAGTTTTCAAAATGTCACTTCTGGAAGAGTGAGGTGAGGTTCTTAGGCCATATTATCTCTGGAAATGGAATAGCGGTTGATCCCGCCAAGGTGGCAGCAATCCAGGATTGGGTTAGACCTAAGAATACATCTGATGTGAGAAGTTTTCTTGGATTAGCAGGATACTATCGTCGGTTTATCAAAGACTTTTCCAAGATAGCTGCACCATTAACAGGATTGACGAAAAAGAATCAAGTATTTAGATGGGAAGCTAAGTGCGAGCAAGCTTTCGGAATCCTGAAAGAGCGACTGACAAGTGCTCCTGTTTTGACTATTCCAAGTGGGAATGATGAGATGGTGGTTTACACCGATGCATGTGGTACTGGACTTGGAGCAGTGCTGATGCAAAAGGATAAAGTTGTTGCATATGCAAGTCGACAACTGAAGCCGCATGAAAGGAATTATCTGACTCATGATTTGGAGTTAGCGGCGATTGTATTTTCTCTGAAGATGTGGAGACATTACCTATTGGGAGTTCGATTCGAGCTGTTTACAGATCATAAGTCGTTGAAGTATCTGTTCTCCCAAAAGGATTTGAATCTTCGACAGCAACGATGGTTAGAGTTTTTAGCATCATATGATTTTGGTATAGCCTATACTCCGAGAAAAGGTAACGCAGTGGCAGATGCGTTAAGTCGAAAACATGCAGGATTGGGAGCCATGTTTTCAGAATGGAAGAGCCTTGAGTATTCGGCTGGATTTGACTTCAGGCCTAGATGTGAATTGGAACCTGAGATGTTGGCAAACTTATCGATAAGACCTACTCTAGTGGAAAGAATTGGCGAGAGCCAAAAGCGAGACGATAAGCTTGTCAAGATTATCCGTGATGTGGAATCTGGATCAGACCCAGAGAAGGATAAAGGATTCAAAGTCGATCGAGAGGGTTGGCTTCGGAAGCAAGGATGACTAGTTGTTCCCGATATAGATGGATTGAGGGATGAAGTTCTTAAGGAAAGTCATCACTCGAAGTTGACAATTCATCCAGATGGAAATAAGATGTATCGGGATATGAAGAGAACCTATTACTGGGAAGGTATGAAGAAGGATGTTGGAAATTTTATTTCCAAATGTATGAACTGCCAGTTGGTAAAAGCCGAACAGAAGAAGCCAAGTGGATTGCTTCAGCCATTAGAAGTTCCTACATGGAAGTGGGAGCAAATATCGATGGATTTTATCGATGGGTTACCTAGAACCAGGGCAGAAAATGAAGGGATTTGGGTCATCGTAGATCGTTTGACTAAGAGTGCCAGATTCATTCCTATTCGATCAACTAGGACTGCATCGAAATTGGCTGAGTTGTATGTTAAGTGGATAGTTCGATTCCATGGTATTCCGAAGAGTATAGTGAGCGATCGAGACCCATTGTTCACTAGTGAATTTTGGAAGAGCTTCCAGGGAGTTTTGGGAACCGAGTTGTGTTTGAGTACAGCTTATCACCCCCAAACAGATGGTCAGACTGAGAGAGTCAACCGGGTTTTGGAAGATCTCCTTAGAGCTTGTGTTTTAGATTTCGGAGGATCATGGGAAGATCATCTTCATTTGGTGGAATTTGCATATAATAACAGTTACCAGTCAAGTATTGGTATGGCACCGTATGAAGCATTGTATGGAAGACCGTGTAACTCTCCGACATGTTGGTTGGAAACTGGAGAAAAATTGATACTTGGGCCAGAAATGATTCGACAAACTTCGGATTGTATAGAGACCATTAGGCGACGAATGAAGGCAGCCCAAGACCGTCAGAAAAGTTATGCCGATAAGCGTCGTAAGGATTTGGAATTCGACGTAGGCGATATGGTTTTCGTGAAGGTTTCTCCATTAAAGAATGTTATTCGATTCGGGAAGAAAGGAAAATTGGCTCCGAGATTTGTTGGACCATTCCCGATCATCGAGCGGATTGGAAAGCTCGCTTATAAGTTGGAATTACCAGAAAAGATGTCGGGTGTGCACAATGTTTTTCATGTATCGTATCTACGGAGGTATGTGCACGACTCAAATACAGTGGTTTCTGTTGATAGCTGTGAAGACTTTGAGATTGATCCAGTTTCTAGAAGACCTCGTAAGCCGCTTCGTGTTGTAGAAACCGACACGAAATAGCTTAGGAGGAAGACGATTACGCTGCTCAAGATACAATGGAGTGATGATGTTAATGACTGTACATGGGAGGAGGAAGAGAGAATGAAAGCAGCTCATCCTGAACTCTTCAAGGTATGGCCCTAAGGTGTCGTGACATCTCATGAATTTGTAACTTGTTCTAGTATTAGAATTCTGCATGCTAGGCTAGAAATTGGATGCATGTTTTGCTGATTGCTATGGATGGTAGGCACGCAGAATAGTTTTGGATGCTCTTGTTAGTTTGGAATTTCGGGGGCGAAATTCCTAAGGGGGAGAGAATGTAATGACCAGTATTTTTACGGATCAAAAGATCGTAGAACTGTCGACATTAAGTCGTTGATGTTGTTAAGTTGTTTAGAGTTTGAGTCGACCAAAGCTTAAGTCGTGTGAAAGTTAACTCGTGTGATAGCTTAACTCGTGTGGTGCTTAGGTCGTGAACGAGTTAGTGATATGGAGCGACCTATAGAAATTAGGCCGTGTAATAGTTAGGTCGTGAGGAAGATAGGTCGCGTGGAGCGACTTAACATAATTGGCGACTTAAGGGTTAACGACCTAAGGGGTTAGGTCGTATGATAGTTAGGTCGGTGGAGTTTTGGAGCGACCTAAGGAGGTTAGCGAGTTATGAGTTAGAAGACCTCGGGTTAACGAGTTAAGGGCTAGCAACTTAAGGTTTAGGCGACCTAAGGGGATAGGTGTGGAACTTAGGTCGTGGGTAATTTAGGTCGTTTGGGACGACTTAACGGGTTAGCGACCTATTGGTGATCGACTTAAGGAGGATGGCGACCTAGTGGATAGCCTGTGTTTTAGTTAGGTCGCGGGCGACTTAGCGTTAGGTTGTGCGTATGCGTTAGGTCGCATACTCGTTAGGTCGTGTGTTTAGTTAGATCGCTATGCCGCGTCACAGTTAGGTCGTGTAGAGGCTTATGTGTTGGTCGTAAGCCTTTAGGTCGGTAGGGTGTGTTGGGCTGTTAAGTCGGCAGCTAGCTAAGTCGTAGGTCGCGTTGAGGGTCATGTTGATAGGTCGCACATTGATGTTAAGACTTATGCCGCTAGGTCGTATAAGGGTTGAGTCGTAGGTCGGGATAGTTAGGTCGTGGACGCCCTAAGGTTTCAGCCTATAAATACACGTCTTTGGTTCACATTTTGGCACCGGATTTTGAAGCGACGAAGTGCTGCCATTTTGAGAGCTCGATTACAACACTTCTTCACTTCTTTTCTCCACTCTAATCTAGTGCTTACATCCATTCAAGATCGAAGATCAAGATCGAAGATCCAAGAGCCAAAGTTGAAGATCTTCATCCAACAAAGAGAGATTTCATCATTTGAAGCGGAATCTTGTAGGATCAAGCTTAGTTCTTCGCTGTCCAGATCTGAAGTTAGTTGCTTTTGTGGTGTTTAGGTGATTCGGTGAGTGGTAGTTATCTCTCACACAGACCCAAAGGAGTATATTGGATCGGTGGCTTGTTTGTGTGTTAAAGATAGTAATTTCATGCATTTTCCTTAAGTCTGCATGTAGATCTATCGTTAATAAAGTTTTGATAACCATTTTATTATATGTTGACCTATGCTAGTTCATTCAACAAGATATTACTTAGAATTCATGTTTGTTAGATTTGGACTCTTTATTTACGAAATTGCCATTATTGTAATAATTTTTTACTTAGATCTTGTTTGAATGGTTGATTGTTTGGATTATTGATTTGATTTATAGATTGTTGCAAATTAGCTACTAGCTGATTTGGACAAGTTGGTCGAAGATGATTCAAAAGCTAAGTGGAAGGGCTCTTGAATAGTGAAAGCTGCTTGTGGCATATGAAGCGGATGGTGAGGGTCATATGGATAGATTCGATGATGATGGACTTTGCTATGATGCGATGAAGCAAAGCACGATGTGAGATAGCCTTGGTTTAATCCAGACGGGATCATCCCAAGCATGTTGATAACTCGGTGAAATGGTTCGAGTTCGTTGATAATGGATGGCTCGAGAGGCGCTTGAGATGGTATGAGAATAGTCGTCGAGGAGGATGACTAGAAGGCTGAGATTTCATCGTTGTTGAAGGTTCTAGCATGCTCAAAGCAAGAGTACGCTGGGCAGATTCGATAGTCCCAAGCACGGGCTGCGACGACGTGCTAAGTACTCTGGGCAGATTCGATAGTCTTAGGCACGGGCTGCGACGACGTGCGGAGTTATGTCTAGAACCGGGGTTACCATTAGCCCTTGACGGACGGCTGAAAGAATGTGCCGGTCATTCAATTAACGGTGGTATCGAGGCAATGATAACAGTGATAGCCAGAGTCATGGATGTTTGGTTGTATCATCATTCGGTCTCAAGAGCGGTGTTTTTTGGGTGCTTATCTGATCTTGGTTTAGGCCTTGGGGGTTTGTATTTGGAAAACATCGACCTTGACTCAAGTGATTATTGCTTGACTTTAATTGCCTGCTTTGCTATGCTTACTTCTCCTTAGTGTGTGTCTGGGGGCTATCACTGTAGAAAGAGGTGGAGTGGGATGGCTGGGTTCCTATTCCTTTTTATCCTTTATGCTCTTTTGGTATGTTTGATAGTTTGATTTACTGCTCACTAGGACTTTTGTCTGACTTAAGGTTTTATGTTTAAGTCTTATTACCTTGGGCTGTTCATCCATGTTGGGATGGGCAGACTAGGTAGCAAGTGACAGGTACTGTTCTTAGTGACTAACGCTGTTGATGACGAAGACGAGCTAGAGGCTTTTGCATATTGTTTTCTTACTATATGTACTGGATGTTCCGTTGTTTGTATGATTCTCTGAGTGTTATGTAGTGAGGCTTGATGTATTGACTATTCAGATGTTTGTATCAAATTGTTATGAACTTATATGATGGGAATTCTGTTCTATAGAGCTTCACTATGTATACTTTCTATTGTATTTTTTCCATGCGCTGTGAGTAGTACGATAGACTATTCTGTGTTTACCTTACCCTGATGATCGACCATGGCGGCCTGGCACACTTTTCAGCGCATTATTTCCTTGTTGGGTGCAGGAGTCATGGGCGGTCGTCACAAAATAAATCTTAATTATTAATTTAAAATTTAATTAACCATCTTTAATTATAGATTAATTAACCTTAATTAATTAATTAATCTCAAATCTAATTTAGTTAACATAAAAATTATTAATTTCCTAATTAAACATCCACATATTCATTAATTAAATAATTAATATTCCATTTAAATTAATTTAATAATTTAAATGAAACCAATTTCTTAAATTCAAAAGTAAGAAACATTCTTATTTATACAAAGAAATTTAAACACTTGTTTCAAACAAAATTCAAATTCAAAAATTTCTTTTTAAATTTCAAACTGAAATACAATTTTTAAAAATTTCATTTCAGATTCAAACTTAAAATTTAAAACTTTATTTACACTTCCATCTTCATTTTCAAATTCAAATTATTCCAAAATAGTTATAACAAATTTAAATTTAAAAAATTATTTAATTTTAAAAACTAATATTAAAGTCAAATCTCAGGTTTTAAAACCAAATTTAAACTTATTTCAAACTTTATTCCATAATTTAA
Source organism: Allium cepa (assembly GCA_030765085.1). Taxonomy (NCBI): domain Eukaryota; kingdom Viridiplantae; phylum Streptophyta; class Magnoliopsida; order Asparagales; family Amaryllidaceae; genus Allium; species Allium cepa. Next base: position 976,807,441 of record CM060935.1, read on the forward strand.
AACTTACAGTTTTAAATATAAACCAACGTTTCTTTATACTTTAAAAAGTTTAAAGTCTAAATTTAAATTCCGGTTTTTAAATTCAAACTTAGGTTCCAGTTTTCCAGATTTAAACTTGATTTAAAAATTTCAGTTGCCATTTAAAAATTTACTTTTCAATTTAAAACATAAAACAGAAAATAGTTTTATGTTGTAGTTTAACATCTTAAATTTTAATTCAAAAATGATTTCAAATCTCAGATTTAAATCATTGAATTCAAAATTTAAGTTCAGGTTTAAATATTACAGTTTTGAACTTCATCTTTCAATTTGAACTGTACCTTTAAAAATTTTAAAACAGAAAGGCAGTTTCTGTTTTTAGTTTAAAACCAAACTTGGATTTAAAAACATTTCAAATTTAATTCAAAGATCTATAATTTAAAACTTATTGAATACAAATTCAACTTCAGATTCAAGGCTTAATCTAGATTTTTGATTGCATCTTACCCTCACTGTAAATTTTAATAAACCTGGAAAACAGGTTTGAGCAACTTTAAAAACTGCAGTATTTACATTTTTAAAAACTCAAATTACTTCGAAATAAACAGAATTCAAACTCTTGAATTCATATTTACACTCAAATTAAATTTAATGCTCAGTTCAGGTTTTAAATTTACATTTTTATACTTACTTTTATAATTTTAAAGTCTGGAAATAAAACTCTGTTTAAAACCTGAAATTTACAACCCAAGCCATCCTATAATCTACTCTGAGTCAACAGCTTCCCAGCTTCGAGTCATTTCCAAATTTCCCCGAGACCAACCCGAGGTAACCCTGCAACCAAAATACATCAACATGCACACCTCTGCACTGTACACCTAACCACCAACTCCGGCCATCTCTGATCAACGTCAATGGCCATCCCCCATCGACCAGTGACCCCTCATCCCACTTCAACCCTCAGATACCCATAATTCAACTTGAACTTTGAATTCAAGTTTTAAACAAAACCTGGAACAGGCCTCCCCCTTCCAGTGCCTCACCGGTCAACGCCAACAACTCACAACAACGTCCATCATCACCCTCCAAAATCCGGTGAAGACTCCAACAACACACCATCTATCCACCCCCAAAAGAGCTTTGAACTCGATCAACCCAGGAGTCCATATTCAAACAAAATCAGAGACTCAAACAAACTAGGGTTCTAAACCTGGAAACCCAAATTTCATCACCAAGATTGAATTTTAGTTCAATTCAATATTTTTTCTATAATCTAAAATAGACACACTGTCTCCACAAACAATTTCACCCAATTCAATTGCATGCATCTACTGAACATGACCAAATTGTAAAATACAGTATATTCACAACTACTCTTCATCTAAACACTAAAAGTTTTAATATTTGATTTGAAATTCATGCACTGACTTGATGATGCTATTTATAAATCTGAAACATCACATTATAAAGTTTGAATTTCCTTTATGCTAATTCACTTTGTATAACTTGATTTTTCCAAGTTACGGATAATTTTAATTTAATTCATATAAAATTTGTACTTACTCTATTTAAAACAAACATGTCTTATTCAAAGTTTTGAGACATAATAGTAATCAATTCAAAACAAAGAATACAAGGATCAACAAGAGTTTGGGATTTTGAAGCACAGATATGCAGTCAACAATCATCATGTATCCAGACACAAACTATAGGTATAATATTCACAACCAATTCCTATAAGTTCATTTCAATTTTTTTTAAAAGTATGATTAACCTGACTTATTTAATTAATTTTAAGAAAATGAGTTACTCACTTGTATTTGCAAGATGCAGAGCACAGATTTTTAAAATTGTTGATGCAGATGCCAATTTCCAGTTTAAAGATTCATGAATGCAGATGCAAATCCCCTCCCCAGGTTGCTTTTGAATACATGCAGGCTTTATTTGATTAAAATTGAAATGCAGGTTTTTGTTTTAATGCTTTCTAATCTTTTGTTTTATACATGCTTCCAGTTTGAAGATTCATGCAGGCCTTCCTTTGTTTCCAGATCAAATGCAGGTTGCAGATGCAAATACAACTTGCATTTGTTTCCAGCTTTTACATGCAGATCCTTTGTAAGTGGATCAGTAATTTGATTTTGCTTTTTGAGGAGTTTGATTATAGTTTTTGAAAACATGCAGACTTGTAGAGTTTGAAAAAGAGGAGTTTGATTGCAATGCATTTACAGGTTTGAAATTTGTAATGCATGCATGTTTTTGCTAGGCATTTGTATTTGCAGGTTAGAGGAGATGAAATTCAGATTTTCATTTAAGTTGATATATAATTGAATTTTTTCTTTTATAAAATGGAAATGAAGAAGGTAAAAGAGAATGGGAAGAGTGCAAATTATATAACTAGTTCATGATTTTAATTAAAATTAAAGAAAAACAAAAATACAATATGACACTTGTCTCAAGCTATTACATTTGTCATTTTAAATTGATGATAAGTTTACACATGTATTTTAAATGGTTTTGTTATTTTAATTAAGTGTTAAAGAAAGTTAAACTTAGTTAATTAGTTCTTATACCCTTTAAACAATTTATGAAAGATGTTATAACTTATATGAATACATGTTCATATTTTAAATTGTATTTTAAATTCCAAATTAAATTTACAAATCAAATTATCAATCAATATTTTGAAAAGAATTAACACAAACATTTTGTAACTTACTTTAATATACAACTTAAATTAAAATGAATTTTAAACCAATTAAAACATTTTTCTCATATTTAAAAATCATATAGTATTTTATTAAATATTTTTGAAAAGCTTAATATTACAAATAAATCACAATTTCTATTTTCACAACATTAAAATTATGCTATACTAATTTAACAACTTATCTATTTGGAAATATATACAAATACATATGCATTTTTAAATATAAAATAGATTTATTAGTTCATTAAAAATAAATTCACAAATTAAATATTTAAATAAAGAAAATTATTAAATCAAACCAAATTTATTAACAAAAATCATTAATTCAATTTAAATTTAAACCCAGATTATTAAATTTAATTTATCCAAAATTCCGGGATATTACAGACCAAATTTTCCACTTTGGAAATTGCTTAATCATGTATAAGTAATATTTTTGTGTTTAAGTTTAAAACTAATATTTTTGTGTTTAAGTTTAAAACAAATTTTCCGCTTTTATTAATTGAATTGCATATGTGTTAATTTTTTGAACTAATAAGTAGACACTTGTAATCACCTAAAAAAATAATATAACAAGTGGCATTTGTTTTTAAAGCCTTTTATTTTAAATTATATTGGTAAGAGAATATAGCAAAAGCATTTTGTTAAAAACCCTTTTTCTCAATTAAAAGCCTGAAATCAGATTTGAGAAAAAACAAAACTTAAAACAGATTGCATGTTTTAAAATCTACAATCTTTCTCTTCAATTCTCAAATCTGCAAACAACTTCAAAATCTGCATCTAAATTCTGTAAGATTCAACATCAACTGGAGCTCAACTGCAATATAAAACCTGAGCGTATGAGAAATGGAGTCTGCATGCAATCTACATCAACAAGTAAAGCAACTTCATCTTCAAATTTGCACCCAGGTTCAACTGCAGTCTCTGGAAATGAATCTGCATCAATTTGTCATCTGCATTCTTCAAATTAAAAGGTGAGTAAACCTTTACTTTTAAAAACAGTTTCTTTTAAATCAAAATTATACAAAATTTTCAGAACCTAAGCTTCATATGTAAGCTGTTTTTTTCAAATCTGCTGCGATTAAAATTGCTCTGTTATTTATTTGTTTGTGAGAACCTCAATGCCAAAGTTTGAATCTATCTGATGCATGTGAAAATGTAAGATTGTGTATACTTGTATGATTTTATTGTGATTAATATGATGTGTGAATATACATAGATATATATGGAATTACAGAAATCTTGATTTACAGTTTTCTGTTTAAACTAAGTTTAATAGAAAACTTTATTTACTTGTTTAACTTCTGTTAGGAATTAATATGAGCAAACAAGTAATGTTGTTTAATAATAAAATTATGTTCTTAAATCATAATTTTGTTACTTTGAAAAAAATCTGTTTCTTCTGAAACAAATACAGCAGTAAGCACTTGTAATAAAACAAATATTAACATCATTAATTATTTTAATCAAGATTATAACATTGATGCATGTTAAAAATCAGAGAGTATAAAACAAATTTCACTTTTTAAATGAACTGTATAAATTAGCATTCTGTTTGAACAGAGAAAAAAAGAATTTTAGAAGCATTTGATAAGCTAGTGGATTTTTGAGTGTTTAGGTTCTTCACGTTAGTGGTGTGTTGATGTGAGAATGGGGTAAGTTGGTGATAAATGATCAGAGAGAGAGTGAGGAGCTGGAAATTGTTTTTTCAAGTGGATTGGGTTTCCAGGTTTTCAAAAAAAAAAAAATTTGTCAAGCAGTGATTGCAGTTCTTATTTACCCTCATTCACTCTGTTGCATTGGGTAGGAGGGAAATTTGGGAGGTTGTAAAGGGGTTGTAGATGGATCATATGCCGGAATTTCAGCAGTGGTGATGGTCAGAAGCATGGCTATGGACTGTTGACAGGTTGTGATCATAGGGTTTGGAGTCTGGTGGTCATTTGTTTGTGTGCAGGGTTTATTTTCTCGAAGTAACCCTTGGGTAGTTTTGCTTCTGACTCAAAGCAATGGGTGTAGTAACTCGAAGCAATATTATGGTTTCTCGGGTATTGATTTACAGGTTTATAAACCAGAGAGCTTTTTGCAGTTTTTAAGAATTTTGAATGTAGCTCCTATTTTAAAGATTGTAGATTGAATCAAATGAAAGATTTAAACTGAATCCAAAAATAGCTTTGAATTCAAAGTTTTAAAAAAAAATCTTAAATTTAAACAAGATTTAAAATTCTGTTTAAAATCAGGAGTTTAAACAGTTTGCAGGTTTAAAGCCAGAGAGTAAATTTTGCAGTATTTAGTTAAGTGAATTCAAATTATTTTTAGTTAGAATGGAATTTAAATTTTTGTGTGGGAATTTGATTTTAGGTGGAAGTTGAAAACTGAATTAAAATGTAGTTTGAAATTTAAAGTTTTTGAAAATGAGAGTCTTAAATTTAAACAAAATTTAATTTGGGTTGAAGTCAAGATTTAAAATAGTTTCAGGTTATTTTTTTTAAACCTGATTTTTGATTTAAACAGTTTATTTGAGTTTTAAATTTTGAGCAGATTTAAATGATTTAAACAAGATTTAAATTGGTTTTGAAATTTAGTTAAAAACAGTTTCAAATTTCTTTGGAACAGTTTTGATTTCAAAACCAGTTTGTAAAAAAAAAATGAACATGTTCAAATGTTTAAAAAAAGATTTGGAAATAAAATTTGATTTCAAGTAAGTTTTAAAACTTGAAGAATTTATTCTTTAATACTTGAATAAATATGAAGTGTTTAATGTTGATTTGAAGTTAAACCAATCAATCTATTTTCAAAGGCTTAATCTATTTTAATCAAGTAATTAATTTTAAATCTTTCTTTATAGTTAGGTAATGAATGTTCTTAACATTCATTTTATTGTAAGGTTTTATAATTATTTAATTTGGATCAATGTTTAAATAATTAAACATTTGAATCTTTAAATAAAATTGGAATTTGAATTTAATTTTTAGAAATGTATTGTTTTAATACATTTTGAATTTAAATGGGTCATTTAATAAGTAATTAAATTAGTTTGAATAATTAAGGATTTCACTTAATTATTTGATTTTTAAATAATGATTTTGATTAATATTAATTAGAAATGATTTATTAATCTAATTCAAATTTTCTTAAGTGTAAAATTAATGTAATGTTGTTAATAATTGGTGATAATTATCCAGAAGTAATTTAGTAATTAATTAATGTAATTAATTTTGATAATTAACTAGATTAATTAATTGAATCTAATTAATTGTAATTTGTTAAGTAATTAAGAAATTAATTACTTATTGTAATAAATTTTAATATGTGATTTAATTAAGTTAATTAATTTAGTTTAATTAATTTAAATAAATCATTTGATGATTTTAAGAGTGTAATTACATATTGTAATTAGTGGAGCAGGATTACTTAGAGAAGTAATAATGATAATTACCAGAATGTAATTAGTAATTTGGATAATTACTTTTGTAATTAATTAAGGAATTAATTAATGATTAATTATTGGATAATTAATTTGATTAATGAGTAATTAAAGATAGTTAATTACTTAATTGAATATTAATCAAGGTGATTAATAATTGGATTAATTACTAAATGCAATTAATTTTAATTAAGTATTTTATTTAAATATTAGAGATCATTAATTATTATAATTAATGATGTAATTAAGGATTGTTTAATTAAGTAATAATTAATTAATTAAGTGATTAATTAATTGTAATTAATTAAGGATAAATATAATTAATTATAATTAATTAATAAATGAGTAATTAAATGTTAATTACTTATGATTAAGGTTAATTAATTTATCAAATTAATTTAATACTAATTACTTATTGTAATTAGTGAATGATTAGTCAAAGATGTTTAATCAAGTTTAATACTTAGGAAGTGAATTAATTAACTGGGTTAATTAATTAATGGATGTTAAGCAGTATTTAAATGAGTAATTAATTTAATTTATTTTAAATTAATTAGAGATGGTTGTAATTAATTTAATTCATTTTAAATTAATTATAATTGATGGTTAATAAATCACTGCTTATGGATGCTATTGATTTAATGGTTGTGATCTCAGTAATGAGATTAGTTGTATCTGTATGATATGGATGATTGGCTTAAGTATGATGGTTTGTGATGGATTATTTGGTTGTGATGGTTATCTATTTATGGATAATACAGATTGTCTGTTTATGATATGAATGTGATTATCTATTGTTAGATGTAATTTATCTATCTATGTGAATTAGATAAGAATGAAATGAGTTAATTACTTAAAACCCTTAAGTACAACTTGGACATTAAAATGGCGTTTGGTTTCGATGAGACCGGGATCGGGTTTCCATATTTGGATATCCGAAAACCACATCGATTCCAATTAAATGTTAGGTCGTTAATCCAGGTGGAGCAAGTGAAGACTCGAGGTGTAAGGGCTATACGTCAGTATAACTCTGTGGGTGATTCCGTAATGAGTTGACGGAATAGTGCTTATAGATTCGAGATAGAGATATAGAGTGCAAGGGTTATCGTCGTTAACTCTGAGGGTGATTCCAATACGAGTGTAACGAGATAATGCCTTCGGTTTCGTTCGAACCCGGAACGAACTTGTATGGATTGAGTGCTTTCAGAACATCGTCAGGTAGACGATGAGTATTCTAAGATTTTTGAGTCCTATAAAGGTAATCGTAACCTCAAGCCTCATCAACCGGGAATGGCTAAAACAGGGGAGGTGCAGCAAAGCTTCGTGGGTCGCACCCACTTGAGAGAAAGATTTACTCCTGTCTAGAGGTCCCTTTATATTTTGGCTGTGTGGCAGTTGGTGACGACCAATCTGCGGGGTGGTCTTGTTCGGAACTGTTCAGTAAGGAACGGGTCCGGCTTTGTGTTGCAGGGGAGTGGGAGAACTCCTCGGTACGGTGATCTAGGCCACGTACTGTGACGGGCGGTACCCCAGTAGCCCTGCCATTGATGGAAACCCATTTTCCCTACGACACCCTACGGTTTTGTTTGTATTACTCACTTTTGTGGCCAGTAGCTGGAATTTAATGAATGTAACAATTTCGGCTATTTCTTATTTACTTGAAAACCCTAGACACTATTATAATATCATTGGATTTCCTATCAAATGTTTTGGTTAGCGTAAGGTAAAAACTTTTCCATGTTTATGTGTGGGAAGTCTTACGTGATACCTTTTGTTTTCAAAGGATTTTCTAAAGTTAAGCAACTTTTATCCCCGTTTACTCACACCAGACCCCTGTCTGACCTGAGTGTTTATTTTCTGTTTTATTAAACTCTTGGGTACTCATATTATGTATGAGTAGTCAAGTGTTTCAGGATTGCTTTGACGAGTTTCTGGAGGAGATAATGGAGCAGGAGGCTTCAGCGTGTAGATATATTTAGAAGTTCCGCTGTGTTTGAGTTGTATCTGTTTCTCTGATATACTTGGATTGTAAATGCTAGACAGATGTTTATAACTGTCTAGTTTGTGTTGTATTAGCTGTATTACTCTGATATATAAGATACTATGTAAAGTATTACGTGTTATATTATAATTTATTCGATTCCGCTGTGAGATTCTGATGTTGTCTGTTCTTTCTTTCCTTTCTTTTCTCTTTTCTATCCCTTTCTTTCTTCTTAGCGATGCAACTTCCTGGAGTGTGGAAGTTGGGTCGTTACAACGTGGATTGGGTTAACAAAATATTACCATTGCTTAATCATGTCAAATCTCAATTTAAAACATCCGGGATATACTCAATATTCTTTCTGAGTTTTAAATACCCTAGTCGTCTCAATTTAAAACATGTGTTCAAAATTCTTTTCTAATTAATTAATCTAATTAACTACTCTAAGTATTCATTAATTACATCATGCCAAGGGGTAAGGCATGTAAAAAAAATTTCTATCCTTTTGCTTCATTACAGCGTGATAGGGGGTTCTCGCTTCGCGTTAGGTGGCGAACGGGAGACTCTTACCCCTACATGTCCCTTTTGGGTAGTATAAGGCCCTGGGTTGGTTGCGAGTCGAGAGGCTGGCCGTAAAAGCAAACCCGAGGTATCACTGTCAGCCACGGCGGGGCTGGGATGGTTGAAAAGCCTACCAGTCGAGTGAGCCGCTTCTCGATGGTTGAAAAGCCTAAGGACGTGACAGTTGGTATCAGAGCATTAGGTTGAGTGAATACCTAGTCTCTGTAGTGGTGTCTATCTTGAGAGAGCGTATTTGTATTTTTAATATATATATATATATATAATTGTTTCTACCTATCCGTTGGATTACCTGTTCGGGTTTATCCAATATAAGTATAATGGTAGATGAGGTAGAAGTGTGTGAAACACGACTACCATTGGTTGGAATTTGATGGATGAGGTTGGAAGTGTATTTGTCGAGACTGTAGACCTAATACCGTCTCGAGTGAGTTCTGTAGGGATGAAGGACTTCGTCGATCTCTGAAGGTAACCTGTAAAGGTTCGGAGTTCCTCTTTGAAGTGCAGAGTGGAGTTTGGATCTGTCGGTAGGGCTGAAGCAAGTGAGTGATGATATCTTGATATCTCAGGAAGTAGTAGCTGAGTGATGAGATGCAGTGACAATGGATATTTCCGAAGATGTTTCTTTGGAACAGGAGTAGAAGTGAGTCTGCTCGGTGATGTGGCTAGGTTTAGCAGAGTCTTCTGAGCTGGTAGGGAGTCTTCTGGCTGAGTAGTTTCTCTGAAGTGGAGTTCAGAAGCGGCAGAGTGGTGTCATTTCTCTGGAGAGTTGGCTAAGCTAGCATAAGCTGTTCTGTTTGGTAGAGAGAGAGAGCAGTTTTCTTTGGATTTAGGCTGAATTGATCACAAAAGTGACTTGCGATAGTATGTTCTTTTGGATTGTTGGAGATTGTCCTGATTTTCTTCCAGGAAGTCAGAGTTTGTCTGCATCTGGAGATCGAGTTTTCTTTCCAGGAGTGGAACAGGTGGTTCAGTTAGTAGATGGATGGTTTCATGAGATAGAAGTTGGTGAAGAAACTCATGTTTGGGAGGAACATCTGAGTTTTCTATATGGATATATGGAACCATATTTTTGTGTTGGGTTGTCTAGCCTGTGCTTGTGCTCTTCTTCAGCATTTTCTTCTGTTTCGGATCAGAGTTGTGCAGCGGAAGCAGTTTGGGGGTATTTCCGTTTTCTTTTCCAGATGAGTAAAAGTTTGTTCTGCCTTCTGTTGTTGAGAAGCAGGGTGTTTGATCTTGGTTTTTGAGTGATCTTGAGGAGATCATTGGATTGTTTTGTTCCAGTCTGTTTCTAGTGGAATCAGCAAGAGTTAAGCTGATCAGAATGAATGTTGGTAGCCCAGGATCGTCCGAAGAGTTTTAATGGATAAGAGACGGAGAAATTTGGATTCTGGAATTGGAGATTTGATTTGAGATAAGTTCTTCTCTGATCCAAAGAGCTATTAGTTTGGGAAGCTAGCTCTGTATTGTTTTGGTTTCTTCTGTGTTTTGGGTTAGATCAGTGTTTGGTTTTCTAGAGTTGAATTGCCAGTTTGGATAACTGGGATTCAGGGTGTATCGCGTATCTCTGAGGGAGTACGTGTTCGATATTTCTGGTTGTAGAACCAGCAGTTTAGGATTGGTTGTTGAGTCAGACTCGTTTGCAGTCTGATATTCTGTTTAGAATTGTTATTAGGGACTCTATAGCTTAGTATTATTGATTGATTGTATTCTATAGAGCGAGTATCCCAATATATATATATATATACCGGGGAAACTCGTGAAGATTTTATCCAAAATTCTTTTGGATAATTAGATTTGTTCTGATTGTGTGAATTGGTTGTTATGGATTGTTGGCATATGATTAACATATGCTGTGTTTTAAAATAAAATCTGTAAATAGATTATTAAATTACCTTTGTTTTAAATTTCGGGGATGAAATTCTTTTAAGGGGGAAGGATTGTAATATCCCGGAATTTTGGACAATTTAAATTTAATAATCCGGGTCTAAATTTAATTTGAATTAATGATTTTTGTTAATAAATTTGGTTTGATTTAATAATTTTCTTTATTTAAATATTTAATTTGTGAATTTATTTTTAATGAACTAATAAATCTATTTTCTATTTAAAAATGTATATATATTTGTATATATTTTCAAATAGATAAGTTGTTAAATTAGTATAGCATAATTTTAATGTTGTGAAAATAGAAATTGTGATTTATTTGTAATATTAAGCTTTTCAAAAATATTTAATAAAATACTATATGATTTTTAAATATGAGAAAAATGTTTTAATTGGTTTAAAATTCATTTTAATTTAAGTTGTATATTAAAATATGTTACAAAATGTTTGTGTTAATTCTTTTTAAAATATTGATTGATAATTTGATTTGTAAATTTAATTTGGAATTTAAAATACAATTTAAAATATGAACATGTATTCATATAAGTTATAACATCTTTCATAAATTGTTTAAAGGGTATAAGAACTAATTAACAAAGTTCAACTTTCTTTAACACTTAATTAAAATAACAAAACCATTTAAAATACATGTGTAAACTTATCATCAATTTAAAATGACAAATGTAATAGCTTGAGACAAGTGTCATGTTGTATTTTTGTTTTTCTTTAATTTTAATTAAAATCATGAACTAGTTATATAATTTGCACTCTTCCCATTCTATTTTCCCTCCTTCATTTCCATTTTATAAAAGAAAAAATTCAATTGCATATCAACTTAAATGAAAATCTGAATTTCATCTCCTCTAACCTGCAAATACAAATGCCTAGCAAAAACATGCATGCATTCCAAATTTCAAACCTGTAAATGCATTGCAATCAAACTCCTCTTTTTCAAACTCTACAGGTCTGCATGTTTTCAAAAACTATAATCAAACTCCTCAAAAAGCAAAATCAAATCACTGATCTACTAACAAAGGACCTGCATGTAAAAGCTGGAAACAAATGCAAGTTGTATTTGCATTTGCAACCTGCATTTGATCTGGAAACAAAGTAAGGCCTGCATGAATCTTCAAACTGGAAGCATGTATAAAACAAAAGATTAGAAAGCATTAAAAAAAAGGCCTGTATTTCAATTTTAATCAAATGAAGCCTGCATGTATTCAAAAGCAACCTGGGGAGGGGATTTGCATCTGCATTCATGAATCTTTAAACTGGAAATTGGCATCTGCATCAACAATTTTAAAAATCTGTGCTCTGCATCTTGCAAATACAAGTGAGTAACTCATTTTATTAAAATTAATTAAATAAGTTAGGTTGTTCATACTTTAAAAAAAAATTGAAATGAACTTATAGGAATTGGTTGTGAATATTATACCTGTAGTTTGTGTCTGGATACATGATGATTGCTGACTGCATATCTGTGCTTCAAAATCCCAAACTCTTGTTGATCCTTGTATTCTTTGTTTTGAATTGATTACTATTATGTCTCAAAACTTTGAATAAGTCATGTTTGTTTTAAATAGAGTAAGTACAAATTTTATATGAATTAAATTAAAATTATCTATAACTTGGAAAAATCAAGTTATACAAAGTGAATTAGCATAAAGGAAATTCAAACATTATAATGTGATGTTTCAAATTTATAAATAGCATCATCAGGTCAGTGCATGAATTTCAAATCAAATATTAAAACTTTTAGTGTTTAGATGAAGAGCAGTTGTGAATATACTGTATTTTACAATTTGGTCATGTTCAGTAGATGCATGCAATTGAATTGGGTGAAATTGTTTGTGGAGAGAGTGTGTCTATTTTAGATTATAGGAAAAATATTGAATTGAATTAAAATTCAATCTTGGTGATGAAATTTTGGTTTCCAGGTTTGGAACCCTAGTTTGTTTGAGTCTCTGATTTTGTTTGAATATGGACTCCTGGGTTGATCGAGTTCAAAGCTCTTTTGGGGGTGGATAGATGGTGTGTTGTTGGAGTCTTCACCGGATTTTGGAGGGTGATGATGGACGGAGTTGTGAGTTGTTGGCGTTGACAGGTGAGGCACTGGAAGGGGGGCCTGGTCCAGGTTTTGTTTAAAACTTGAATTCAAAATTCAAGTTGAATTATGGGTATCTGAAGGTTGAAGTGGGATGAGGGGTCATTGGTCGATGGGGGATGGCCATTGACGTTGATCAGAGATGGCCGGAGTTAGTGGTTAGGTGTACAGTGCAGAGGTGTGCATGTTGATGTATTTTGGTTGCAGGGTTACCTCGGGTTGGTCTCGGGGAAATTTGGAAATGACTCGAAGCTGGGAAGCTGTTGACTCGGAGTAGATTATAGGATGGCTCGGGTTGTAAGTTTCAGGTTTTAAACAGAGTTTTACTTCCAGACTTTAAAATTATAAAAGTAAGTATAAAAATGTAAATTTAAAACCTGAACTAAGCATTAAATTTAAACTGAGTGTAAATATGAATTCAAGAGTTTGAATTCTGTTTATTTTGAAGTAATTTGAGTTTTAAAGATGTAAATACTGCAGTTTTTAAAGTTGCTCAAACCTGTTTTCCAGGTTTATTAAAATTTACAGTGAGGGTAAGATGCAATCAAAAATCTGGATTAAGCCTTGAATCTGAAGTTGAATTTGTATTCAAAAAGTTTTAAATTATAAATCTTTGAATTAAATTTGAAATGTTTTTAAATCCAAGTTTGGTTTTAAACTAAAAACAGAAACTGCCTTTCTGTTTTAAAAATTTTAAAGGTACAGTTCAAATTGAAAGATGAAGTTCAAAACTGTAATATTTAAACCTGAACTTAAATTTTGAATTCAATGATTTAAATCTGAGATTTGAAATCATTTTTGAATTAAAATTTAAGATGTTAAACTACAACAGAAAACTGTTTTCTGTTTCATGTTTTAAATTGAAAAGTAAATTTTTAAATGGCAACTGAAATTTTTAAATCAAGTTTAAATCTGGAAAACTGGAACCTAAGTTTGAATTTAAAAACTGGAATTTAAATTTAGACTTTAAACTTTTTAAAGTATAAAGAAACATTGGTTTATATTTAAAACTATAAGTTTTAAATTATGGAATAAAGTTTAAAATAAGTTTAAATTTGGTTTTAAAACCTGAGATTGACTTTAATTAAATTTTAAATTATGGAATAAAGTTTAAAATAGGTTTAAATTAATTTAACTGAGATTTTCTATTATAACTTTTAAACTAATTTATGAAGTTAAGTTTTAGTTTGTTTTCAAAACTTCAATTTTGTTTTAAGTTGGATTTAAACACTTTATACTTCACAACTATTGAAATGTAAAAAAATTCTATTTTAAATGTAATCACATTTTATTGTTGAAGTTTGAAATGGATTTATATTTTAAAATCTAACATTTTCAAAAGTAATTAGTCTTTTAAAAAAAAATTGAATACTTAAATATGTAAGAGTTTGGAAGATAAATGAATATGGATTTGTTTTGAAGTTAAATAGATTTTGAAATTTAAGTTACTTTAATTTATTAGTAATTAGTGATGGAATTAATTAATTAATTAATTTTGGTTAATTAATTGTTAAGATTTAATTAATTTCTTATGAATTATTTAATAGGTAAATATGGATTAAATCTAATAACAATTAATAGGTTATTGATTAATTTACTAATTAATTTAAGGTAAATTCATAAGTGATTAATAATTGATTAATTAACTGATTAATGATTAATAAATTGGTAATTAAGAAGTTAATTAATTAATTGATTAGGAATTAATTAATTAAGTAATTAAACATTAATTAATTTATTGATTAAGATTTAATTAATTAAATAATTAAGGTTAATTAATGAATAATTAATTATGTAATTAAGAAATTAATTTGTAATTAATTAAGAATTAATTGAGGTAATTAAGGATTAATTAAGGTTAATTAATTATAAATTAAGGGTTAATTAATAACCCATTTAAGGAATGATTAATTTTTAATCAAGGTTTAATTAATAAATAATTATAGTAATTGTTTGATAATTAAATAAAGATTATCAATTAATTAAGTAGTAATTAATTAATAATAAGATGATTAAGAGGTGATTAATTAATTAAATGATTGTGATTAATTAATTAATGTTTGTTAAGCAAGATTAATTGATAAATTCTTAAGTAATTAATTTAATTTAAATTAATTAATTTAATTATGATATGAATTAAGTAGTGCTTGCTTGTGGATGATAGTTTGTATTAATATCTGTATATGGTTGATATCTGTTGAATGGTAGTTGAGTTATATTCTGTGATGAGATGTTGTATATCTGTGATAGATATTGGTTATTATCTGTTGATAATGTTGTGTGATGCTTGATTTAAATCTGAATTGAATTGTTAAAACATTTAAACAACTTGGACCTAAAAGTCACGCTTTGGATTTCGATGAGACCGGGAGCGGGTTTCCATATTTTGATACCCGAAAACCACATCGATTTCAAATAACGTTAGGTCGTGAATGTTATGTGAAGAGTGAAGACTCGAGGTGTAAGGGCTATATGTTAGTATAACTCTGTGGGTGATTCCGTAATGAGTTGACGGAATAGTACTTATAGATTCGAGATGGAGAATCAGAGTGCAAGGGTTATCGTCGTTAACTCTGAGGGTGATTCCAAAATGAGTGTAACGAGATAATGCCTTCGGTTTTGTTCGAACCCGGAACGAACTTGTATGGATTGAATGCTTTCAGATCATCGTCAGGTGGACGATGAGCATTCTAAGAAATGTGTTCTTTATAAAGGTAATCGTAACCTCAAGCCTCATCAACCGGGAATGGCTAAAACAGGGGAGGTGCAGCATGGCTTCGTGGGTAGCCCCTACTTGAGAGTGAGATTTACCCCTGTCTAGAAGTCCCTTATATATATATTCGGCTGTGTGGGCAGTTGTTGGCCACAACTGCGGTGTTGTCTTGTTCGGAACTATCCAGTAAGGGATGGGTCCGGCCTTGTGTTGCAGGGGATCGGGAGTGATCCTCGGTACGGTGATCTAGGCCCCGTACTGTGATGGGCGGTACCCCAGTAGCCCTGCCATTGATGGAAACCCATTTTCCCTACGAGACCCTACGGTTTTGATTGTATTACCCACTTTCGTGGCTAGTAGCTAGAATTTAATGAATGTAACAATTTCGGCTATTTTCTATTTACTTGAAAACCCTAGACCCTATTATAATATCACTGAATTTCCTATCAAATGTTTTGGTTAGCGTAAGGTAAAAAGTTACCCATGTTTATTTGTGGGAAGTCTTACGTGATACTTTTTGTTTCAAAATTATTTTTAAAGTTAAGCAACTTTAACTGATTTACTCACACCAGACCCATGTATGACCCGGAGTTTATTTTGTTTTCATAAACTCTTGGGTACTCAAATTTTTATGAGTAGCCAAGTGATTAGGTTGGATTAGCATATGTTTTGGAGGCTGGAGCTGGAGTCCAGATGTACTATCTATCTATATTCGCAGTAGTGGCATTTTGGGTGTTATGTTTTGAGTTGTTTGGGTTGTAAGAACTATTATGAATGGCTGATGTAATGGAGTAGTATTATTTTGTGAACTCTGATATGTAAATTATGTAAGGGATATATGTAATATTATATTTTGTTCGTTTCCACTGTGAGATTTTGATGATTGTTGTTTCTTTTCTTTCTATCTTTCTATTTCTATCTCTTTCTTTTCTTATTGATGATACGTTTTTCTTTGGAATGAAAGACGGGTCGTTTATATTTATATATATATACATATATATATATATTTATATATCTACCTGATCTGTTGGGTTTTCGGTTCGGATTTTCTAGCATAAGTTTTAGGGGTAGATAGTGGAGAAGTGGTGTTTGTGTGTAACACGACTACCACTAATGGAAGAAGTCCATATGTTTGAGGTTGGAAGTGTTTGTCGAGACCGTAGACCTAATACCGTCTCGAGAGAGATTTTTAGTTTGGAATAAGGATTTCTCTGGTATCCGAAGGAAATCTTTTAAAGATTCGGAGTCTATCCTTGAAGTGTAAGTTTGGATTTCGCTCGGGTGAGCGAATTTTTCTTGAGTTTGGGTTTGATGAAGTGCAGAAGTAAGTGATGATATCTTGATAACTGCATGATGAGATTTAGTATCCGTTGATATTTTCTGAAGGTGTTTCCTCTTGAAGTAGTTTAAAGGTGGTTGAGGAGAAGTCTTTACATGCCTCAGGAAAGACTCGTCTGTGTAGAAGTTATCTGGATCTTCAGTTTGGAAGTTGGCTGTTCTGGAATATGGGACTAAGGTCTATGAGTTGCTTCTCTTCGACATGGTCTCATTTGTCGTATTTTAAGGAGAGTGAAGTGTTGATGCTTGGTTTGGGAGCCCGAGTTTCTTTTGGGTTATCTGCCATCTCAGAGGTCTTTTGTGTGGTTTGTAGATGGTTTTGGTTTTTGAGAAGCATTTGGATCAGAAGTCTTGGTTAGCTGTGGTAGCAGTTTCAGCTCGAAGTGTTCGGTGTGCTGACGAAAGGGTCTTTTGGCTTGTCAATATCAATGAAGTTGAGTTTGGAAGCTGCGGTGTAGCTTGTTTCTCCGATGATTCTGGAATCTTGTGGTTCTTCTTTTAGCAGTTCGGGCAGTTGGTGGAAGTTATCTTGAAGAATTAACCTTGATTGGAAAAACTTTAAGCTGTTCTAATTGGTAAAGAGAGGACAGTTTCTTTAGAATCCAAACTAGGTAGGATCGCAAAAGTGACTTGCGATTAGTTTGGGAATTTATCTTTTGTTTGAGACTGAGGATTCTCATGATGAGGTAAGAGCTACTGAGGTAATCAGAAGCTTTGTCTGCATCTGGAATTGAGTTCCAGATTGTTTTGGATTCCAGAAGCGATTTGGTAGTTAGCCTGGTAGTAGGATGGTTCTTGGAGAAGTAGAGATTGGTGTAGCAGCTCAAGAATTTATTTTTGGAATTTGGACTTGGTTAGATCTTGTTTTGAGTTGGATTCTGTAGTAAGGTTGTGTGACCGAGTCGAATGTGTCACTAAGATTATATGGATTTGATGAACAAAGTTCCCGGATATATTGGAGAAGTTTGTACTTATGTTCATCAACAGTATTCTTATCTATTTTAGAATCAGAGTTTTGCAGCGGAAGCGAGGTAGCAGCTGTGCAAAGAAGGAAACAAGTTCTGTTTGCTATTGCTTGAGTAGTAGAGTTTGAGTTCTGGATTTCGACGGATCTTAGAAGACTTTTCTGTTGAATAGAATCCAGGAGCTAGTTTGCTTTGGTCTAGTTGTTTCTGGAAGTATCAACATAGGTTGAGCTGATCAGGAAGAGATTGGCAGCCCAGGATTGTCTGTTGAGATATACAGATTTGAGATAAGGAGTATGAATTCGAAGTTGGAGACTTCATTTGTTGTTAGGATTTCTCTGGTTAAGAGAGTAGAAATTGAGTAAGATTGGTTGGTTAGTGCTATGGCATTTGAGATTTCTTATCTATGTTCTGATAAGATAAGATATGTTGTTTATAAGATTGAATTGCCAGTTTGGATAGCTGGGATTCATTATATTTCACGTATCTCTGAGGGAGTACGTGTATGGTATATTATTGGTTATGGAATCTGTAGTTCAGTTGGAGTTGGACGTTGAGCTGGATTTGAGTATAGTCTGGTGTTCTGTTCAGATTGGTGGATCTAGAGAAGAGAGGAGCTCTGGATTTTGGTAGTGTAGTTAGTTTGTTAGCTTCTGTAGAGCGAGTCTCCCGGTTATTTTTACTTGGGAAACTTGAAATAGTATTAGAGTTTTATTCTGACGTATGTCAGGATAATTAGTTAAGTTTGTTTGTATGATTGATTGCTTTGGTTGTTAGTAACTGATTATTAGAAATGCTTTGCTAATTGAAAATTAAAATCTTTGCTGGGTTACTAAATTGCCTTTGCTTTTAAATTTCGGGGACGAAATTCTTTTAAGAGGGGAGGATTGTAACGACCCGGAATTTTGGGCAATATCGATTTGATAATCTGCAATAATAATTTAATTGGTTTGATAATTTTCTTTGTAATTTTAATTTAAAATTCGTAAATTTAATCTTTTAAAGGTTAACAAATTTTAATCTGACAATATTGATAAGAATTGTTTTTCAAAAGCTAATAAATTTTATTCTATTTATAATATATATGTTTGATATATATTGTGAATATGAGATCTTTTGTTTCAAATTTAAGATGCATTTTCAAATTGTAATATATATGTATGTATATGTTATAATTTGAGTTGTTTTGAAATTGAATTTAAATCTATTAATAACTTGAATATGTATGAAATTATAATTTAAAGCTTTGTTTTGTTTCTATTAAAAGTTTGAATTTAAAATGGTTATAAGTATATACATAAATGTTTTAAATTTTAAAAATACATATCATACATTTATTTGTTTTAAAAAACATGAGCTATGTATAAAACCAATGTTTATAAAATATCTTAAACAATTGTATATTTATCTAAATTCAAAAGTTTATTAACATTAAAAATACAAATATTCATATTACATAGATATAAGATATAAATATTATTTTTATAAGGTTTTAAAAGCAATTTTGCAAAGGTCTTTAACACATGTAAAGTAATTAAGTGGATTGAAGGACAAATGTAAACTTAAATGACCAAGTGGCAACATATTGTTTCTAAATTTTAATAAATGTTTTGGAAGAAAAGTTGTTTCTTTTCTAAACTCAAATAAATGGCAACCTGAAATTGAAAGTAAAACCTGCAACTTCAAAACCAGAAAACTTTTCTCAACTTCAAGCTATAAAATCTTCCACCTGCAATATAAAATCTTCAACCTGCAACATCAACTTCACTCTGCAAATTAAAGCTTTATTTCAACCTGCATTTTTCAAAGCTACAAATCAAATCTAAAATCTGCAAATTTAAAGCATGCATGGATTTTCAACAGCAATTTTCAGATCTGTTTCAACATTTTAAATCAAAACTAAAAGCATGCAAAGGAATCAACTGCTGCAAGCAAAGCAAAAACATTTTTAACATTAAAATTGTTCAAGCCTGGGTAAAAGAAGTGAAGCTTGTTCTGTTCCCTGCTCTGTTATAAAATCTGCCTGCATCTTTAAAGTGAGTAAACTTTAAGCTTAAAAACAGTTTTATTTAACCTTGCTTAAATATGGTGATGGATGTTTGTAGAAACATGGCTAGTGTATATTTATGAATATGTATGCATGTCTGTGTATGTGATGTATATGTTTATAAATTGATGAAATGTCTCTATTGCATTACAGGATTGAATCCCACTAAATACATTCAAATATACATTATACATTTGGTTTTAGTTCTTGATCTCTAAATAGAAAATGAGTATATTTGTGTAATATGATTTTTAAAAATAGATTCTGAAATTTTTAATTTACAGTTAGTTTTAAAAATAGAAAAGAGAGTAAAATACTGGTGTATGGAAAAAAAATCAATGATTTAAATTCCTGCCATGAATCATATATATGGATTTGTAATTTAAAATGGTGATTTTTAGCATGCAACTCAGAATTTTAAATTGATCATTTGCTGGAAATTTGGGTAAATAGAGTTTCGGCATTAGGGTGATTTACCAATGATCAACTTATTGATTTCAATCGAATTCGTGGGTAAAGCAAGCTATTGAGTTGTGGATCTAAGGAAAAATACAAGTGAATTTTTCTAATGTGTGAATTGTTCAATTGGGATCGAAGTAGGGTTTGCAGTTAGTTTTTATAGCCTTGGGTACTGAGGCATTTGCGACTCGGATAGAGGATCGAGTTCGATCGCGTTGGGGAAATTGAAGCATGAGGTCATGGCGATTCGATGGGGAGAGTCGACGAAGTGAAACGGAAACGAAGTAATGGCCGTGGATGGATATTTGGGTCGTGGGTGCTGCTGTTTTTCTTCGGCACGATTGGTCAAATTTTGAATCGTTTATCCATCGTTGAATCTGAGTGGAGGAGATGGTTGTAGGGGTTGTTTGCGTTTGTCGGCGATCGACTCGATGGTCGGGGTGGGTTGGATGGTGGTGCAGCGTGCACGAAGTTGTTGCGTGCACGGCTCGAATCTGGAAATGGAGCTTTGGGGAAGAAGGCTGTGACTCGGAGTTTGGCTTGCGTTTTTATCGCGTTGGACTCGGGGTAGTTACGGTTGGGTTTAGTTCGGAGAGGGTCGCGTGTTTTTGTCGTGACTTGCTCGAGTTCTGGGTTGTTGTTGTTCTTAGTGTTGTGTATATGAGTTGGTAATTTTTTTTAAATCTATAATTTATACTAGATCGTATTATAAACTCGAGTGGAAGAATGTAAAAAAAGAATTTCAAACACTAAATTATAGATAAGTTTATATAGAAACTAAGGATTTATTTGTTATTTTAAAATGAAATTTGAATTTATTTTTCAAATTTAAAATGTTTTAAGTATTTGTTTTGATAATAATTGTCTTGATCAAGTTTTAAAAATTCAAATATAGTAGAGTAATTTGAATTTAATAATTAAACCTAAGTTTAATTTTGAAGTATACTTTTAATAACAAGGTTTTCAAAAATTTATTTTAAATAGATATGTTTAAATGGATAATTAAAGTATTTTAATTTGATTTTTAAACCCTTATTTTCAAATAAGGTTGTGATTGAGATTTTGAAAATCTAAATTGAATAATTTGTTGAAGTGTTAAAACTTGATTTAATTCAAATAATTTATTTTAAATAAGTTAATTTATTTGGAAAATTAACTTAAGAATACTTATTTGTTAATAAGTTAAGTTTGATTAAGATTTATGGTTTTCTTAATTTATTAAAGATTTTCTTAAAATTTAGAAGTTAATTAAATTGTTTAATTAAAATTAATTAATTAATTAATTACTTATTTAATTTTAAATAATCACTTAATTATGGATTAATTAAGTGTATTTACTTAATGAGGTAATTAATGGTTAATTTTTGAATGTAATTAAGAATGATAATTACTTATGAAAGTAATTATAGGATTTGCTTATGGAAGTAATTAAAAGGAAGTGATTAATGGTTAATCACTTAATGTTATTAATTAAGAATTAATTAATATAATTGTTTTTAAAGTTAATTAATTATGGAGTAATTAAATTAGTTAATGAATTAAGATTTATTTAATGGTGGAATTAATTATTGTTAAGAGAGTAATTAGGATTTATTAAGAGAAGTAATTAGAGATAATTACTCATGTAAGTAATTAAGAGTTAATTACTTAATTAGTTCAGTTAATTAGTTAATGTGATTAAGTAATTAATGAATGAGTTTAACTTAAGATTATTACTAAATGTAATTAATTAATAAAGTAATTAATTAAGGATTATTTATTAATTTAATTGTTTAATAATTACTTAATGAAGTAATTAAAGATTAATTAATTTGATTAATTAATCAAGGATTAATATAATTAATTTGGAAATAATTAATGAGAAGTTAATTAATTAAGATAAGTAATTACAAATTGTTAATTGCTGTTTATGATAAATGAGGTGATTGATTACAAGTTAATTATTTAATTAATTAAAGGATTATTAATTAATAAGGATTTTTAATTAATATAATTAACGAAGTATTTAATTTAAATATGATTAATTAATTGTAATTAATTAAGGATTAATGTAATTAATTATGGTTAATTAATTAATGAAGGATCATTAATTATTGTAATTAATGACAGTAATTAAAGGTCAATTACTGAATATGGTTAAGGATAATTACTCGAAGATAATTAAGGATAATTAATCGAGGAAGATTAATTAGGAAGGTCATTTGAAGATGATTAATGAATTTGATTAGTAATAAATCAATGAAGCAGGAGTTAGGATAACCCAAATGATTAAAGGATAGAAATTAATTTAATTAAAAGGTTAATTAAATTGGTAATCAATTCTGCTATGGGTGATTGATTAGTATTGAATGGTTGATATTGAGTGATTGATATTGGATGTTGAATGATATTGGATGATTAATATTGGGTGATTGGTTGATACTGGATGATTTGGATGTTTATGAGATATGTGATATGCTGCTTTATGAGATGAATGTTGATATGAATTATCTATTATGATAATGTTATCCATCCATCTGTTTATATCGTCTTGAATAAGTTAAACTGTTTAAATCCCTTAAGTACAACTTGGACATTAAAATGGCGTTTGGTTTCGATGAGATCGGGATTGGGTTTCCATATTTGGAATCCGAAAACCACATCGATTCCAATTTAAACGTTAGGTCGTGAATCCAAGTGGAGCAAGTGAAGACTCGAGGTGTAAGGGCTA
The DNA here is from genome assembly GCA_030765085.1 of Allium cepa. Lineage (NCBI taxonomy): Eukaryota > Viridiplantae > Streptophyta > Magnoliopsida > Asparagales > Amaryllidaceae > Allium > Allium cepa. The sequence continues at coordinate 976,830,334 of CM060935.1, forward strand.
TACGTCAGTATAACTCTGTGGGTGATTCCGTAATGAGTTTGACGGAATAGTACTTATAGGTTCGAGATGATGAAATAGAGTGCAAGGGCTATGGTCGTTGACTCTGAGGGTGATTCCAAAATGAGTGCAACGAGATAGTGCCTTCGGTTTCGTTCGAACCCGGAACGAACTTGTATGGATTGAATGCTTTCAGCACATCGTCAGGCGGACGATGAGCATTCTAAGAGATGTGTTCTATAAAGGTAATCGCAGCCTCAAGCCTCATCAACCGGGAATGGCTAAAACAGGGGAGGTGCAGCAAGGCTTCGTGGGTAGCTCCCACTTGAGAGCAAGATTTACTCCTGTCTAGATGACCCTTTTTATTCGGCTGTGTAGGGCGATTGAATTCCGGACAACCGCCGGGGTTGTCTTGTTCGGGACTGTTCAGTAAGGAATGGTCCCGGCCTTGTGTTGCAGGGGATGAAGGGAGTAATCCTCGGTACGGTGATCTAGGCCACGTACTGTGACGGGCGGTACCCCAGTAGCCCTGCCATTGATGGAATCCAAAATCCAATAAGTGCCTGTACGGTTTTGATTGTGACCAACTATGTTGGAACGTGAGATGTAAGCATTCCAGCTATTTCTGTATTTTATTTTGAAAACCCTAGACACTATGATAATGTCACTGGATTTCCTATCAAATGTTTTGGTTAGCGTAAGGTAAAAACTTTTCCATGTTTATGTGTGGGAAGTCTTACGTGATACCTTTTCTTTTAAAGGTTTTCTAAAGTTAAGCAAATTTAACCCGTTTACTCACACCAGACCCCTGTCTGACCCGAGTGTTTGTTTTCTGTTTTATTAAACTCTTGGATACTCATATTATGTATGAGTAGTTAAATGATTCAGGTTTGCTTGACGAATTCTGGAGGAGTAATGGAGCAGGAGGCTTCTACGTGTAGATATATTATGTTTCCGCTGTGTTGGTGATATCTGTATCTTGTATAGTTGAATTGTATGAATTAGACAGATGTTTATAACTGTCTAATGTGTGTTGTAAGTTGTGTAACTCTGATGTATTATGATACTATGTATTATTTATTTAATATATTATATTTTATTCGTTCCGCTGTGAGTTATCTGTTGCTGTTGTGTTCTTCTTTCTCTTTCTTTTCTTCTTCTATCCCTTTTTTTCTTCAATAGTGATGCGATTTCCTGGAGATAGGAAGTCGGGTCGCTACATTTGGTACCAGCTGTAGCGACCCGACTCTCCACTTTCGAAAAATCGCATCACTAATTAAGAAAGAAAGGGACAGAAGAAGAAAAGAAAGAGAAGAAAGAGAAGACAACACATCAGTATCTCACAGCGGAACGATTTAAATATAATATAGAACATATACATAGTATCATATACATCAGAGTACGCAACAAATCATCTCAATTTAGACAGTTATAACACTTCTGTCTAATATACAATACAAGACAATCATACAGAATATCAACATAGCGGAAACTCTAACTATATCTACACGCTGAAGCCTCCTGCTCCAAAGCTCCTCCAGAATTCGTCAAGAGATAACCTGAATCACTTGACTACTCATACATAATATGAGTACCCAAGAGTTTAATAAAACAGAAAATAAACACTCGGGTCGGACAGGGGTCTGGTGTGAGTAAACAGTTTAAGATTGCTTAACTTTAGAAAATCCTTTGAAAAGAAAAGGTATCACGTAAGACTTCCCACACATAAACATGGAAAAGTTTTTACCTTACGCTAACCAAAACATTTGATAGGAAATCAAGTGATATTATAATAGTGTCTAGGGTTTTCAAGTAAATATGAAATAGCCGAAATTGTTACATCTATTAAATTCCAGCTACTAGCCACAAAAGTGGGTAATACAAACAAAACCATAGGGTCTCGTAGGGAAAATGGGTATAAAGCAACTATGACGACCCGACTTTCCACTCCCGGAAAATCGCATCATCTTAAGAAAGAAAGGTATAGAAAAAAAGAAAAGAAAGAAGATAAAGAAGAAACAACACAAGAATCTCAACAGCGGAACGAATAAATTATATTAATAACATAAGTATTACATAGTGTACATCAAATATCAGAGTACACAGACATATACAACACATACTAGACAGTTATAAACACCTGTCTAGTTATTACAACTCAATACATATCAGACAAACACTCAGAGATACCAACACAGCGGAAAACTATATAACTATAAGCAGAAGCCTCCTGCTCCATTTGCTCCTCCACAATTCGTCAAAGCTAATCCTGAATCCTAACCTGAATTCCCTTGGCTACTCGTAAAAATTTGAGTACCCAAGATTTATAGAAAAAACAGAAATAACTCCGGTCAGACATGGGTCTGGTGTGAGTAACAAGTTAAAGTTTCTTAACTTTTAAAAACCTTTGAAAAGAAAAGGTGTCACGTAAGACTTCCCACACATAAACATGGAAAAGTTTTTACCTTACGCTAACCAAAACATTTGATAGAAAATCCGATGATATTATAATAGTGTCTAGGGTTTTCAAGTAAATAAGAAATAGCCGAAATTGTTACATTCATTAAATTCCAGCTACTAGCCACAAAAGTGGGTAATACAATCAAAACCGTTGGCACTTATTAGATTTTGGATTCCATCAATGGCTGGGCTACTGGGGTACCGCCCGTCACAATACGTGGCCTAGATCACCGTACCGAGGATTACTCCCTTCATCCCCTGCAACACAAAGCCGGACCCGTTACTTACTGAACAGTCCGAACAAGACAACCTCGCAGTTGTGATCAGCAACCGCACCACTAAGCCGAAAATAAAGGGACCTCTAGACACGGATAAATCTTGCTCTCAAGTGGGGGCTACCCACGAAGCTTTGCTGCACCTCCCCTGTTTTAGCCATTCCCGGTTGATGAGGCTTGAGGCTACGATTACCTTTATAGGACATATCACTTAGAATGCTCATCGTCCACCTAACGATGTTCTGAAAGCATTCAATCCATACAAGTTCGTTCCGAGTTCGAACGAAACCGAAGGCATTATCTCGTTACACTCATTTTGGAATCACCCTCAGAGTTAACGACAATAACCCTTGCACTCTGAATCACCATCTCGAATCTATAAGTACTATTCTGTCAAACTCATTACGGAATCACCAACAGAGTTATACTGACGTATAGCCCTTACACCTCGAGTCTTCACTCGCTCCACTTTGGGTTAACGACCTAACGATATTTGGAATCGATGTGGTTTTCGGATTCCAAATATGGAAACCCGATCCCGGTTTCATCGAAAACCAAAGCGTGTCTTTTAGGGTCCAAGTTGTTTTAAGTTTAAAACAATTAAATTTATTATCTAAATATACACAGATAGATAATTCATCATAAATAGATAATCAACATTATCATTATCCACAGATAATTCATATCAAAATCAGATAATCCCTATTATCATCCAAAGGCAACTAATGCATCCATATCTCATACACTACTTATCTCATAACTGAGATTACAAACTATACCAAGCAACCAATACCATTCATCAAACATAAGCAACTATCTAATGATCACACCATTTATAATTAATTTAAAATGAATTAAATTAATTATCTAACCTCTAATTAATTTAAAATGAATTAAATTAATTACTCATCATTAAAATTATGCTTAACTTAATCTTTAATTGATTACAAATCAATTAAATAATCACTATCAAAATATTTATTTTAACTAATCATTGCTGATTAACCATCTCTAATTACAATAAGTAATTAGCATTTAATTTTAATTATACCTTAATTAATCAATTCCAAATGACATCATTAATTAATTGATGATTACATTGACTCAATCTCTCAATATAAATTAATTACATAAGTAATTAATCTTCAATTTAAACCCTATATATTAATCACCCATGATTAATAACCATTCAGTAATTAACTATTTAATTACTCATCCCATAAATTAATTCCTCTTAATTAATTATCTTCATTAATCACCTGATAAATTTTCAAAGTAATTTAAATCCAAATTACTTCTTTAATAATTATCTTAATTACATTCTGTAATTATTATTTAGTTACTTCCTTAAGTAATTATAAATTCATAAAGTAATTATCAACAATCCACAAATGTTTAAAATAAATTAAACTTAATTAATCTAAACTAATTACATCAATCAAATTAATTACACCAAGTCATTAATTCCTTAATTACTTTCATTAAGTAATTAAACAATTGATTATTATTAATTAATTAATCTAATTAATTATTATTAATTCATTGTCAAATAATCTTAAGTTAATGACCTTCATTAACATTTCTTAATTACTTAATTAAGAATTAACTTCAATTAATCATTATTAATTATTAATTAACCAATATTTAATTACCATTTAACTAATCTCTAATTATTAATTAATTAAGTGTTAATTAAAATCTTATTAATTACTTGATTAAATAAATCTTAATTATTAATTTAAAATTAAATTAACCATCTTTAATTATAGATTAATTAACCTTAATTAATTAATCTCAAATCTAATTTAATTAACTTAAAAATTATTAATTTCCTAATTAAACATCCACATATTCATTAATTGAATAATTAATATTCCATTTAAATTAATTTAATTATTTAAATGAAACCAATTTCTTAAATTCAAAAATAAGAAACAGTCTTATTTATACAAAGAAATTTAAACACTTGTTTCAAACAAAATTCAAATTTAAAATTTCTTTTTAAATTTCAAACTGAAACACAATTTTAAAAAATTTCATTTCAGATTCAAATTTAAAATTTAAAACTTTATTTACACTTCCATCTTCATTTTCAAATTCAAATTATTCCAAAATAGTTATAACAAATTTAAATTTAAAAACTTATTTAATTTTAAAAACTGACATTAAAGTCAAATCTCAGGTTTTAAAACCAAATTTAAACTTATTTTAAACATTATTCCATAATTTAAAACTTATAGTTTTAAATATAAACCAATGTTTCTTTATACTTTAAAAAGTTTAAAGTCTAAATTTAAATTCCAGTTTTTAAATTCAAACTTAGGTTCCAGTTTTCCAGATTTAAACTTGATTTAAAAATTTCAGTTGCCATTTAAAAATTTACTTTTCAATTTAAAACATAAAACAGAAAACAGTTTTCTGTTGTAGTTTAACATCTTAAATTTTAATTCAAAAATGATTTCAAATCTCAGATTTAAATCATTGAATTCAAAATTTAAGTTCAGGTTTAAATATTACAGTTTTGAACTTCATCTTTCAATTTGAACTGTACCTTTAAAAATTTTAAAACAGAAAGGCAGTTTCTGTTTTTAGTTTAAAACCAAACTTGGATTTAAAAACATTTCAAATTTAATTCAAAGATCTATAATTTAAAACTTATTGAATACAAATTCAACTTCAGATTCAAGGCTTAATCCAGATTTTTGATTGCATCTTACCCTCACTGTAAATTATAATAAACCTGGAAAACAAGTTTGAGCAACTTTAAAAACTGCAGTATTTACATTTTTAAAAACTCAAATTACTTCAAAATAAACAGAATTCAAACTCTTGAATTCATATTTACACTCAGTTTAAATTTAATGCTTAGTTCAGGTTTTAAATTTACATTTTTATACTTACTTTTATAATTTTAAAGTCTGGAAATAAAACTCTGTTTAAAACCTGAAACTTACAACCCGAGCCATCCTATAATCTACTCCGAGTCAACAGCTTCCCAGCTTCAAGTCATTTCCAAATTTCCCCGAGACCAACCCGAGGTAACCCTGCAACCAAAATACATCAACATGCACACCTCTGCACTGTACACCTAACCACCAACTCCGGCCATCTCTGATCAACGTCAATGGCCATCCCCCATCGACCAGTGACCCCTCATCCCACTTCAACCCTCAGATACCCATAATTCAACTTGAATTTTGAATTCATGTTTTAAACAAAACCTGGAACAGGCCCCCCCTTCCAGTGCCTCACCTGTCAACGCCGACAACTCACAACTCCGTCCATCATCACCCTCCAAAATCCGGTGAAGACTCCAACAACACACCATCTATCTACCCCCAAAAGAGCTTTGAACTCGATCAACCCAGGAGTCCATATTCAAACAAAATCAGAGACTCAAACAAACTAGGGTTCTAAACCTGGAAACCCAAATTTCATCACCAAGATTGAATTTTAATTCAATTCAATATTTTTCCTATAATCTAAAATAGACACACTGTCTCCACAAACAATTTCACCCAATTCAATTGCATGCATCTACTGAACATGACCAAATTATAAAATACAGTATATTCAAAACTGCTCTTCATCTACAACACTAAAAGTTTTAATATTTGATTTGAAATTCATGCACTGACTTGATGATGCTATTTATAAATCTGAAACATCACATTATAAAGTTTGAATTTCCTTTATGCTAATTCACTTTGTATAACTTGATTTTTCCAAGTTACAGATAATTTTAATTTAATTCATATAAAATTTGTACTTACTCTATTTAAAACAAACATGTCTTATTCAAAGTTTTGAGCCATAATAGTAATCAATTCAAAACAAAGAATATAAGGATCAACAAGAGTTTGGGATTTTGAAGCACAGATATGCAGTCAGCAATCATCATGTATCCAGACACAAACTACAGGTATAATATTCACAACCAATTCCTATAAGTTCATTTCAAATTTTTTAAAAAGTATGAACAACCTAACTTATTTAATTAATTTTAAGAAAATGAGTTACTCACTTGTATTTGCAAGATGCAGAGCACAGATTTTTAAAATTGTTGATGCAGATGCCAATTTCCAGTTTAAAGATTCATGAATGCAGATGCAAATCCCCTCCCCAGGTTGCTTTTGAATACATGCAGGCTTCATTTGATTAAAATTGAAATGCAGGCCTTTGTTTTAATGCTTTCTAATCTTTTGTTTTATACATGCTTCCAGTTTGAAGATTCATGCAGGCCTTCCTTTGTTTCCAGATCAAATGCAGGTTGCAGATGCAAATACAACTTGCATTTGTTTCCAACTTTTACATGCAGGTCCTTTGTAAGTGGATCAGTGATTTGATTTTTCTTTTTGAGGAGTTTGATTATAGTTTTAGAAAACATGCAGACTTGTAGAGTTTGAAAAAGAGGAGTTTGATTGCAATGCATTTACGGGTTTGAAATTTGTAATGCATGCATGTTTTTGCTAGGCATTTGTATTTGCAGGTTAGAGGAGATGAAATTCAGATTTTCATTTAAGTTGATATGCAATTGAATTTTTTTCTTTTATAAATGGAAATGAAGAAGGGAAAAGAGAATGGGAAGAGTGCAAATTATATAACTAGTTCATGATTTTAATTAAAATTAAAGAAAAGCAAAAATACAACATGACACTTGTCTTAAGCTATTACATTTGTCATTTTAAAATGATGATAACTTTACACATGTATTTTAAATGGTTTTGTTATTTTAATTAAGTGTTAAAGAAAGTTAAACTTAGTTAATTAGTTCTTATACCCTTTAAACAATTTATGAAAGATGTAATAACTTATATGAATACATGTTCATATTTTAAATTGTATTTTAAATTCCAAATTAAATTTACAAATCAAATTATCAATCAATATTTTAAAAAGAATTAACACAAACATTTTGTAACTTATTTTAATATACAAACTTGAATTAAAATGAATTTTTAAACCAATAAAACATTTTTCTTATATTTAAAAATCATATAGTATTTTATTAAATATTCTTGAAAAGCTTAAATTCAAAAATAAATCTCAATTCATTTTTCAAAACATTAAAACTAATTTAACAACTTATCTATTTATAATATATACAAATACATATACATTATTAAATAGAAAACAATTTATTAGTTTATTAAAAATAAATTCACAAATTAAATATTTAAATAAAGAAGATTATTAAATCAAATCAAATTTATTAACAAAAATCATCAATTCAATTTAAATTTAAACCCAGATTATTAAATTTAAATTGTCCAAAATTATGGGATATTACAATCTTTCCCCCTTAAAAGAATTTCGTCCCCGAAATTTAAAACAAAGGTAATTTAATAATCTATTTACAGATTTTATTTTAAGACACATCATATGTTAATCATATGCCAACAATCCATAACAACCAATTCACACAATCAGAACAAAACTAATTATCCAAAAGAATTTTGGATAAAACCTTCACGAGTTTCCCTGGTATATATATATCGGGATACTCGCTCTATAGAATCCAAACAATCAATACTACTAAGCTATAGAGCTCCTAACAACAATTCTATACAGAATATTAGACTACAGACGAGTCTGACTCAACAACCAAACCATCCTAAACTGTTGGTTCTAAAACCAGAAATATCAAACACGTACTCCCTCAGAGATACGCGATACACCCTGAATCCCAGTTATCCAAACTGGCAATTCAACTCTAGAAAACCAAACACTGATCTAACCCAAAACACAGAAGAAACCAAAACACTACAGAGCTAGCTTCCCAAACTAATAGCTCTTTGGATCAGAGAAGAACTTATCTCAAATCAAATCTCCAATTCCATAATTCAAATTTCTCCGTCTCTTATCCATAAAAACTCTTTGGACGATCCTGGGCTACCAACATCCATTCTGATCAGCTTAACTCTTGCTGATTCCATTTGAAACAGACTGAATCAAAAACAATCCAATGATCTCCTCAAGGTCACTCAAAAACCAAGAACACAAACCCTGCTTCTCAATCAACAAAAGACAGAACAAACTTCTTCTCCGGAAAAGACAAAACAAAAACATTCCCAAATTGCTTCCGCTGCATAACTCTGATCCGAAGCAGAAGAAAATGCTGACGAACAGCACAAGCACAGGCTAGACAACCCAGCACAGAAATATGGTTCCATATATCCATATAGAAAACTCAAATGTTCCTCTTAAACCAGAGTTGCTTCACCAACTTCTATCTCAAAGAACTATCCATCTACTAATTGAACTACCAGTTCCAATCCTGGAAAGAAAAATCTATCCCCAGAAGCGGACAAACTCTGACTTCCTGGAAGAAAATTCGGACAATCTCCAACAATCCAGAAGAACATACTATCGCAAGTCACTTTTGCGATCAACTCAACCTAAATCCAAAGAAACTGCTCTCTCTACCAAACAGAACAGCTTATGCTAGCTTAGCCAACTCACCAGAGAAATGATCCACTCTGCTGCCTCTGAACTCCACTTCAGAAAAACTACTCAGCCAGAAGACTCCTACCAACTCAGAATACTCTGCTAAACTCAGCCACATCACCGACCAGACTCACTTCTTACTCTTTTTCCAAAGAAACATCTTCGGAAATATCCATAGTCACTGCATCTCATCACGCAGCTACAACTTCCTGAGATATCAAAATACCATCACTCACCGACTTCTGTCCTACCGACAGATCCAAACTCAATTCTGCACTTCAAAGGTGAACTCCGAACCTTAACAGGTTACCTTCAGAGATCGATGAAGTCCTTCATCAAGCAGAAACTTACTCGAGACGGTATTAGGTCTACAGTCTCGATAAATACACTTCCAACCTCATCCATTCAAACTCCAACCAATGGTAGTCGTGTTACACACACTTCTACCTCATCTACCTTTATAACTTATATTGGAAAACCTGAACAGGTAATCCAACAAATAGGTAGAACCAATTATATATATATATATATATATATATATATATATATTAAAAATACAAATACGCTCTCTCAAGATAGTCACCACTACAGAGACTAGGTATTCACTCAACCTAATGCTCTGATACCAACTATGATAGTCTAGGCTTTGCATCCATCGACAGCGGCTCACTCGACTGGTAGGCTTTTCAACCATCCCAGCCCCGCCGTGGCTCACATTGGTACCTCGGGTTTGCTTTTACGGCCAGCCTCTCGACTCGCAACCAACCCAGGGCCTTATACTACCCAAAAGAGACATGTAGGGGTAAGAGTCTCCCGTTCGCCACCTAATGTTTTGCTTCATTTGGAAATCGCCTAACAAAATATTACCATTGCTTAATCATGTCACAGTTTTAAATTGAAATCTAAATTTAAATTACTTAGTCGGGTTGTACAAAAATATTACTATTCCATCAAACTCATTAAGTAACATGATGTAATTAATGATTTGGAAATTACTTAGTTAAGTAATTATTATTAAATTAATTAATCTAATTAATTATGAAAATTAACCATATTAATTAATTGTTAAATAATCATGGTTAATGACCTTCATTAACCATCCTCAAATTATTTTATAAGGTAATTAACTTAAATTAAATACCATTTGAATTAATTTGAGGATGGTTAATGAAGGTCATTAACCATGATTATTTAATAATTAATTAATATGGTTAATTTTCATAATTAATTAGATTAATTAATTTAATAATAATCAATTATTAATTCCAAATTTAATTAATTAATTAAATTAATTAATTTATCTTAATTACCTTATTAATCAATTCTAAAACATAATTCTTAATCAAATTTCAAAATAAACATAACTTAATTATGTTTTAAACAATTTGATTCAAAACAAAGTACTTTTTGAAATTACCCTTAAATTTAATTTAAATTCAAGTTCAAAATAGAACAATTTTAAACTTATCAAGTTTTAAATAAAATTTAAACTTATTTAAGTTTCAAATCTAACAATAACAAATGAAAATTTTAAAGTTAAATTCATTTCAAAATCCTTTAATAACTTAAATTTTCACTTTCATTTAAAACTTCAATTTAAACCTTCCTTAAAATTTAAGCCTGAAATTCAAATTAAACTTTTGAATTTCCAGATTTAAATAACCTCAAATCCACTCATATTTTAAATTCTCATTTCTAAAAGTGTTTTAAACTATTTTATCTAACCAAATGGTTAATTAAGTTTAAACTTTTGAAAATTAAATTTTTATTTTTAAAAAATGGAGTTTAAATTCAAATTAGAAATTCAAACTTGCATTTGAATTTCAAACTTAAACTTACTTTAAACATGAAACTGCAGATTTAAAAGTTTAAACCTGCATTTTAAAAAAAAACAGAAACAATGTTTCAAAACCTGGAATTTGAATTTAAATCAAAAATACAAACTTAAATTTGTATCAAAAATTACAACTTGAATTTTATTTTAAACTTAAATTTTCTTTTAAACATAACTTCAGATTTTAAATTTTCAAACCCAGATTTTAACAATTCAGGTTTCCCTGAAGCATGAACATTTAGTTCAACCCGAGAAACATCAATTACTACTTCGGGTTTCCTACAGCCTTGCTTCGAGTCATTTTCCCATTTTACTCCGAGCAAACTCAAACTTCCCTGAAAACACTCCCAAACCAACAGTTCACCAGAGTTTCCATCGCCGCCCCCTCTGCCGACCATCTCAGATGATCCAATACCAACCAGAAACCCACATAACTTCAAACTTCAACCCAGATAAACCAGAAACCAAAGAATTCAAAATTACCCCTAATCACAACCTATAAACTTCAAACAGGTTCCTGATGCAAACCTGTCAGCGGCCACCATTTTCACCTCCGACCACCTGACACCTAGCCACTCCGGCCTCGAACTCATCCACCACCAACCCAACGATTCCCAAAACATCAATGCACTCGGTCAACTCTACACTTCAAATCATCTCAATGCATAAACCCAATTCAGAACTAGGGTTCATACTCTGAAAACCAAAACTGTATCTTCCCTAAACAATAAAATCCCTATCTCTGATTTTTCTAAGGTTCTATAATCCTTACCCTATAACTCAGAAAGAATTTTGAGTTATCTTAAACTACAATTTGCAATAATTTTGCTTGTACTCAAATTTTGGTTTACGAACAAACTGTTTCTATTTATACTTACTTAAGTTTAGTTAACCTCAGACAGACAACATTTTATCAAATAAGTATTTTGATTCTAATCTAAAGTAAGCAAACAAGTTTTAATTACTTAAAAACAGATACTAACAAAACTTTTAATAGATTTTAGTGGATTCCTTTAAATAAGAAGATGAATTCAAAGTCACAGCAGAGCATATCTAACATGTATTCACAAACATATTACCAAACTTTTATGAACTCAAACATTACTAAATTTATATCTAACATAAGCATGCAACCTATTTAAATTTAAAAATTTAAGTTACTCACCTATTAAATGCATACCACTGATCATTAGAATCTGCAGAAATAAAATATGCAGAGCTTGACCCCTCTGTTGTTGCTCATTTGGAAATTTGCAGAACACATGCAGTTTTGCCTATTTGATTCCACTGACCCAAATGCTAGCATGCAAGTAGATTAAGTTGCTAAATCTTCTCATGAAGGCAGAGACTTCCATGTCTTCAAATCCATTCCAGGATTTAAACAGAATGCAGGAACATGCAGGCTTCATTTTGATTTTTAAATGAAGTGTAGATTTTTTTGGATTTGAGGGGTTGCAGATGTTGTATTTTGAATATGCAGGTTTCACTTGATTTGAGGAATGAAGATTTGGGATTTGAATATGCAGATTGTAGATGAGTCAAATGCAGATTTGTTTTTAATAAGAAGATGATTCAGATTTGTTGTTGAATTTTATATGCATTTGTGAATGCAGATTTTTAGATATGCAGGTTCATTTGATTTGAGATTTACAGATGAAGGATTTTGATCTTTGATGAGGGGAGTATGCAGATTTGAACTTGTTAATGGATTTGGGGTATGCAAGTTGCTGAATTTTGAGAAAATGCAAATTTCTTTGGTTCAGGAAAATGCAAATGAAATATGGAAATGAAAATGCAACTATACAAATGTATTTCAGATTTACTAAAAGAAAAGAAAATTTTAAAACAAAATTTAACACTTGTCAATTTAATAACACTTGTCAATATGAGTGCATATGAATTTAACACATGTTATCTTTAAAGATAATTAGTATTTGATTTACAACTAAAGTGTGTACTAGCTTAAATTAAAATTTGTTAGTTTATATTTAACATATGTATAAATTTACAAATGGAAATAAAAACAAATCATGTTAATAAATGAACTTATACATATCAAAAATTAAGACAAACAAATAATATAAAATTTTATACTTTTAAATTTAAATTAAAAATCAAATATTTTTCCAATCAAATTATACATATAAATTCAATTTGAAATAAACATTACAAATCTTATTCAAAACTTATTTATAAAGACAATACCATATCAATATTGTTTTTATAAATATCTTCTTATTAAATAAAAATCATTTAACAAGAAATTATATTTTTATTAAATAAAATATCTATTTTATTAAGTCATAAAACCAATTTGTTAAATTTATTCTAAATTTAAAACAATACCAATTTATTTAAAATATGAACCATATATTTATATTGTAAACAGAAATCAAGTTATATCATTTAAAAGATAAAATAAGCAATTCAAATAATTATTGAAGAATATTATTAAATTTATTTGAATAATTATCACAGATTATCAATATCAATTTAATTTTAGCTACAGATTATTAAATTGATATTGTTAAAAATTCCGGGATGTTACAATCCTTCCCCCTTAAAAGAATTTCGTCCTCGAAATTTAAAACAAAGGTAATTTAATAATCTCATTAAATTTTAATTTAAAAACACAAGCATATATCAAACATATGCTAACAACCAAAACAACCAATCAAACAAACCTAATTATCCAGACAAATTTTGGATAGAATTTTATCGAGTTTTCCCAGGTATATATATATATATATATATATATATATATATATATATATACCGGGATACTCGCTCTAGAGAATCCAAACAAACAATACTATGAAGCTACAAAGCTCCAATACAACTATATCTATAACACTAGACAAGATACCAGACTACAAACGAGTCTGACTCAACATCCCAAATTTCCCAAACTGCTGGTTCCACAACCAGAGATAGATCATACACGTACTCCCTCAGAGATACGTGAAACTCATCCAATCCCAGTTATCCAAACTGGCAATCCAATCCTTTAGATCAATCACTTAATCTCCAAGATCACAGAAAAGATCCAAAACAATATAGAGCTAACTTCTCAGACTTACCCAAACTTACAGCTCACTTACGCTTAGAGAAAACTTATCCAAAATTAAATCTCCGATTTCAGAGTCCAAATCCCTCCGACTCTTATCCACAAAATCTTTTTGGACAATCCTGGGCTGTCCACAACCTTACTAATCAGCTCGACCTTCGCTGATGTTTCTAGAAACAAGCTAGACCAATCAACTCAACACAATGATCTCCTCAAGATCAACCAAAACCAAGAACTCAAACTCCACCTCTCAACATCAGAAGACAACAACTCCTTCTGTCCAGAAAAGAAAAGCAGATACACTTCCAAACTGCTTCCGCTGCTCAACTCTGATCCCAAGTAGAAGAAAATGCTGAAGAAGAACACAAGCACCATCTAACAACACACCCCAGAGATATGGTTCAACAAATCCATAAGAATCATTCAGAAGTTCCTCCAAAACTCCGAGTTGCTACACCAACTCAATCTCCTTGAAACCATTCTTCTATAATGCTGAACCACCGGTACCACTCCTGGAATTCCAGTCGATAAGAAAGCTCAATCTCCGGGTGCGAACAAAGCTCTGACTTCCTGAAGACATAAGAAACTCAGATAACTCAAGAGAACACTCAAACAATTGCAAGTCACTTTTGCGAACCACCCAAACCAAATCCAAGGAATACTATTCTTCCTTAATCAAATTGAACAGCTTACACTTAATTGGTCAACCTATCGAAGAAATGGTTTCACTCAACTGCTCCTGAACTCCACTTCAGAAAACTGCTAAGCCAGAAGATCTCTTGCCAACACCGAGAACATTCCAAACTACACTTCTGCCACAAATGCCGAAGAATTCCAAAACAAAGCTCTCCGAGAAATTTGGACCTCAACGCAAACAGAAACTCCAGCTGACCACAGCCACAACACCAAAGCAGACTCACCTTCTTAACTTGTTCCAAAGAAAACATCTTCGGGAACATCCATAGTCACTGCATCTCATCACGCAGCTACTACTTCCTGAGGTATCAAAAATACCATCACTCGCTTCTGCCAACCAACAGATCCAAACTTTACTCATCCAACTTCAGAAATGAACTCCGAACCTTCACAGGTTACCTTCAAAGATCAATGAAGTCCTTCATCACTACAGAACTCCCTCGAGACGGTATTTGTTCTACAGTCTCGACAAATACACTTCCAAACTCAAACATTCAAACTCCAACCAATCGGTAGTTGTGTTATACACACCACTACCCCAATCTACCTTTATAACCCATATTGGAAAACCCGAACCGGTAACCCAATCGATAGGTAGAAATAAATAAATATATATATATATAAATATATCAAAAATTACAAATATGCTCTCTCTAGATAGACACCACTCCAGAGCCTAGGTATTCACTCAACCTAATGCTCCCTAAGAAAGATACACTTCAGAGCCTAGGTATTCACTCAGCCTAATGCTCTGATACCAACTGTCACGACCCGACTTTCTACTCCCAGAAAATCACATCATGAATTAAGAAAGAAAGAGATAGAAGAAGAAAAGAAAGAAGAGAAAGAAGAAACAACACAAGAATCTCAACAGCGGAACGAATAAATTATATTAATAACATAAGTATTTACATAATATACAATACCAATCAGAGATACACAGCATACACATCACATATACTAGACAGTTATAAACACCTGTCTAGTATTTACAACTCAATACAAACACAACACAGAGAACACACAACGGAATTATATATCTATCGCGGAAGCCTCCTGCTCCATTGCTCCTCCATATTTCGTCAAAGCTAACCTGAATCCCTTGATTAATTATTAAACCAATTTACCTCACTCTTAACATCTTCACTTAATTACAATCATGTAATTATTAATTAATTACTTAACAAAGTAATTTTGTAACGACCCAGAATTTTTGATAATTAAAATTTGAATATTTAATTATTTTTAAATATTAATAAGTGAATTTATAAGTCGAATAAATTTTAATTTGAATTATTGGATTTAATCGGATAATTAAATCGATAATTTAATACGTTAAATTATGGAAATAATTGAAATTGAGTTAAATATGATTGAAAATGATTTGTAAAATTTTATTTTATCATGTTGAAGTTAGAACGATATTTTAGAACTTTTAAAATCGAATTAAAAGTTAATTGGTGAAAACTGAATATTTTAATATTAAAATCGACTAGTGAAAATAGTCAATTTTTGAACAGTCTCAGAATTGGACGAACTAGTTTCATTGGATCCGTAATGGTTAGTTATTACCGGATTTCAATTTTCGTAGCAATCGGAGTTATCGTTTGATTGTGGCAGCTCGAAACGCATCGAATTATTTTTAATTTTAATTTGGCGAGTTAAAATAGCCATTTTTCAAAAAGTCTCGGATTTCGACGAAACCAGTTTCATCGGATCCGTAATGTGATATTATTGTAAGGTTTCAAATTTCAAGTCAATTGGATTTACCGTTTGTCCGGTACAAATTAAAACGCCTAGAAAATCGTTTAAATCGGTTTAATTCAAATCGAACGTTTGTTGCCATAACTCGCACAGATGTTCGAATTAGCTTACGAAACCTGTTCCATTGTGTCCGGAACGTGGGGTAAACCCTAGGAACGTCAGTTTCGGCACGTAAATCGGAGTTTGGAAAATCGAAATGAATAGTGTTCGATTTTTCCTATAAATAGACCAACACCCCCTCTCATAAATTAAAAAATAAAATAAAAAAAAAACCTAAATTCTAAAACCCTAGCCGCCTCCACCTAAATACACGGCCAGAAACGTCCCAACTTCTTCTTCTCTTATCTCTTCATCCACTCAACGATTCAAGAAACTTACAACTACAAAATTGTAGAGCATGCCAAGATCCATCTATCCAACGGTCAAGATCATCATCGGAGGTCAGGATTCGCCAAAATTTGGCTATGAAGTGCACACGATCGGCACACATTTCGAGAAGCAATAGTGGGCCGCACGTGGCCGGTCATGGGCCGAAGGTGGAGGAGGAGGTGAGCTTCGTGTTGCAACTTCCTGATCGTGCTATAGTTCGTCGAATTGGAAGCAAGAATTAACCCAAAAATTTGCAAATGGGTTTCGGCTATTACTGAAGATAAATCGCGTGAAGGAAGAACATGGGGGACGGCCAGATTTGCTTAGCCAAAATGCACGGTGTTGATCTTCTTAGGTTGAAAATTAGAAAATTATGTTGTAATTTATATATTAAAAATCGTGTAATCTTTGTAATGCGATAACTTTTTCATACGAGGTCGAAAACGCGCGAAACCAGTTGCGTTGGAATCGTATCGACGAGCACTACGCGATGGAGATGGATTGGAGTCGTTTGGAGTTAGTGAGAATTTTGGGTAAAATTAAACGTCCGTTTAATTTTATTCGAAATAAATCGCTAAAACGAAATTGAAATCAAGGTGAGAACTTCTCACTCAATCGAATCAGATTTTAAATAGTTAGATTTAAAATATTTGAATGCATGTTTGAATGATGATTGTTATCTATTGATTGTTAAAATAGACATTATGCGCCGTTAGTAAGCGGATGTTATTTATTAAAAACATATACCGCGAATATTTCATAAACAGTGAAATTGGTATTATATATAATAGCAATATATATATTGGCATATGTATATATTGGAGTTGTTGATTTCCCGCATTTGTTTAGCGGATGAGACCCTATTGCGCCATCTATTAAGTGGATAATATTTTAAATCCCATATACCGCGATAATTTCGTACTGGAGCGGAATTGGTATTGTGCTAATGTTTTTGGATGCAGGAAACAGGTTGGAGGGATCCAACTGGATTCCTCAACAGTATTTATTTGATTTCAAATATTTTGATATTTGATGGATTATCATATCGATATATGATATCGTTGTTGTTGTGATTGACTATTTGGTGTGTAGCATCATTGGACCAAATTTTAGGATTTTAAAATGATTTTAAAGTGATTTTTGAAAGTTTACGTTTATAAAATATTTTTGGAATTGATCCATTTTAAATAGATAAACGTTATAATTTTTTAAAGTTATAAAAATTATGATTTTGAGAAATACGATTAAAGAATTATTTTTGAAAATATAAGGTTAATGGTTTTATGAAATAGTTTAAAATTGGGGATTTGAATTTATTATAAAAGTTTAAAAATAGGATTTGTGAAATTTGATTATTTTATAAATCAAAATGATGAAGTTTTTAAAGGAGATTAAAGATGTTTTAAAATAATAGTATAAATTGATTTATATAAAGAGATTTATAAATTGATATTTATAAATTAAAACATTTGAATTATAAAACGAGTTTTTATAAGTGTTTGAATGAAGTGAAAATGGATTGCATAAGTGAATGGAATTCATAGAATTATAAACGGTGAAGTTATAAATGAAATTTATAAATAGTAAGATTTATAAATTTTGTGAAATTATTAAAGAATATATTTGGATAAATAATTGAATCTTATAAGTTATAAGATTTATAATTATAAAGTTCAAAGGAACGTTTTTTGCAAGCAAATAAATTATAAGTATTTCACTTATAATATGAATCTTTAGTATATCATTGAGATATGAAATGAGATAGGTTAATAAAGGAATTTATAAAGGAAGTAGTTATAAAATAAATAGAAATGGAATTTATAAACGTTGTTCTATAAATTCGCAAACGACTTATTTTGATAAGTAAATTGTTGAAACCTATTAATGGAGTTATATTCACATTTTTGACTGTGAATAATCCTTTAAAATAAAATGAATGAAAGGATGAAATTTATTAACGTAGTATATTCACGTTTTTGAATAGTGAATAATATGTTAAAGAAATTGTTTTGAATGTGATGTTTTAAATAGAATTAAAACAAGTTAACGTTGTTTTAAAATGTGTTGAGATTCGAAACCATAGATTTCAACATTCATTGTTGAAATAGACGTTTTCGAGAAATAGAAGGAAATGGTGGACTATAACACTGTTGTTATAGTAAATGATTTCCGAAAGGAAATGTTTTGTATAGTATTGGGATTTATATATCTATTTTAATTTCGAATCCCTATACTAGTGATTTTGGGACGTCGTAACGATGTTTTACGCAACATTCGTTTTGGCCCAAATAAATATGTTTAAGAGAATGATTTCCTTAAAGAATGAATACACTTAATTTCGATTTAAGTATATTGAATATTTTCAAAGTGTTGAAAATAAATAAAATTTGTGAATTACTTATGAATAAGTAAGTATGGAAATGTTTTCCGATATAAAGTGAATATCTTAAGAATTTATCTTTTTGAAGATAAATTGAAATGAATAATTGAAATCGTATATGCATGGATATCTTGAAATATAAATTCACTATGGAATTTATGAATGAAAAGGGAAGTTGTTTAAAAATAAATATTGATTTATTTTTGAAGTGTGAAATTATATATCTAGTAAAGATATTTTTGGAAAATAAATAATTTGGAAAATTATTTGGAATCTAGTGATGTTGTGCATATCCATTGATAGTTCAATAACCGACTATCAATATTTCCCTTTGAATGGGTAATTGATGTGATTTGTTTGAATTTGAATGCCACACTTATTTTTGAATAAGCGCTCACTATTCGGGTTAACCGGGAAAGGACCATGGGGCCGTATAACCCATTCCGAATATGTGATACGTCGTTGTGAATTGCATTTGATGACCGGTGTTGAAGACCGGGTATTTGCGAAAGCGATAGGATGACCTATCGATTGTCTCTGCACTGGGTAGCTCCTGGTATAGAGATTTCCTAAGTGATGGGAAATTCGATCGGGATTGTGAATACCCGGATTGCAAGGGCTTCGTGAGAAGTGCCTTCGGTTTTGTTCGATCCCGGAAGCTACCCACGAAGCTTTGCTGCACCTCTCCTGTTTTAGCCATTCCCGGTTGATGAGGCTTGAGGCTACAATTACCTTTATAGGACATATCACTTAGAATGCTCATCGTCCACCTGACGATGTTCTGAAAGCATTCAATCCATACAAGTTCGTTCCGGGTTCGAACGAAACCGAAGGCATTATCTCGTTACACTCGTATTGGAATCACCCTTAGAGTTAACGACAATAACCCTTGCACTCTAAATCACCATCTCAAATCTATAAGTACTATTCCATCAAACTCATTACGGAATCACCCACAGAGTTATACTGACGTATAGCCCTTACACCTCGAGTCTTCACTCGCTCCACTTGGATTAACGACCTAACATTATTTGGAATCGATGTGGTTTTCAGATATCCAAATATGGAAACCCGATCCCGGTCTCATCGAAATCCAAAGCGTGTCTTTTAAGGTCCAAGTTGTTTTAAGTTTAAAACAATTCAATTTAATTATCTAAATATACACAGATATATAATTCACAACACAATAGATAATCATCCTTATCATTATCAACAGATAATTCATATCATAATCAGATAATCTATATTATCATCCAAAAGAAACCAATGCATCCATATCACATACACTACTCATCTCATAACTGATATTACAAACCATACCATCAACCAATACCAATCATCAAACATAAGCAACTATCTAACGATCACACCATTTATAATTAATTTAAAATGAATTAAATTAATTATCTAACCTCTAATTAATTTAAAATGAATTAAATTAATTACTCATCATTAAAATTCTATGCTTTGCTGATGGAATTTGCTCCTTTGCATGCTTATGAATTGAGGTTGTTCTTCATGCAGGTTGAAGATTTTATGTTGCAGATTTAATTTTTGCTTTGAAGAATTTAAATTTCAGATTTTGGAAATAATTTCTGTTTTGAGTTAAGAAAGAAAACAAAGGGAAAATGTTTTTGAGAAACTAATCTTCTTCTTAAAATTTTTATTAAAATTTAAAAAGGGGGGGGGGGTGTTTTGCATTTGAATATTGAATAAAATTTTATGTTAAAGAAATGTTCAAAAAACTTAAGTTTCAATTTATATTGAAATTAATAAGTTTAATTAGATGTTTTGAGTTTTAAAATTTATTTCCAAATGTATTTTTTTCAATTGAGTTATTGGTATGAATTTTGTAAACCTATAGAAAAGGTTTATTTTTAAGTTATTAAAATTTGGATTAACTTCAAATAATTTATCTATGTAGATATTTATGAATAATTTATTTTGATATAAACTTAATGGTACTTAATTAAATTTTGAATGATTAATAAGTAAAAGTCTAATTAAGAATGATGTTTTCTTAATTAATTAAAGATTTTGAAATATAAGAAGTTAATTAATTAATTGTTTAATTAATTTTAAATAATTAGTTAATTAATTATTTAATTTTAAATAATCACTTAATTATGGATTAATTAAGTGTAATTACTTAATGAAGTAATCAATGGTTAAATCTTGAATGTAATTAGAATTTTAATTACTTAGGGAAGTAATCGGGGAAGTTACTCATGGTAGTAATTAATGAAAGTGATTAATGGAATCACTTAATGTTATCAATTATGGAATTGATTAACTTAATTGTTTTAAAGTTAATTAATTATGGAGTAATTAATTAGTTAATGAATTAAGATTTATTTAATGACGGAATTAATTTTTGTTAAGAAAATAATTAAGATTTATTAAGAGAAGTAATTAGAGATAATTACCCATGTAAGTAATTAAGAGTTAATTACTTAATTAGTTCAGTTAATTAGTTAATGTGATTAAGTAATTTATGAATGAGTTTAACTTAAGATTATTACTAAATGTGATTAATTAATAAAGTAATTAATTAAGGATTATTATTAATTTAATTGTTTAATAATTACTTAATGAAGTAATTAAAGATTAATTAATTTGATTAATTAATCAAGGATTAATATAATTAATTTGGCAATAATTAATTAAGAAGTTAATTAATTAAGATAAGTAATTACAAATTGTTAATTGCTGTTTATGATAAATGAGGTGATTAATTACAAGTTAATTATTTAATTAATTAAAGGATTATTAATTAATAAAGACTTTTAATTAATATAATTAACGAAGTAATTAATTTAAATATGATTAATTAATTGTAATTAATTAAGGATTAATGTAATTAATTATAGTTAATTAATTTATGAAGGATCATTAATTATTGTAATTAATGATAGTAATTAGAGATTAATTACTGAATATGGTTAGCATAATTACTTGAGTGTAATTAAAGATAATTAATCTAGGAAGATTAATTAAAAAGAAATCATTAAGAGATGATTAATGAATTTGATTTGTAATAAATCAATGAAGTAGGATTTAGATAATACAAGTGATTCAAGGATAGTAAATAATTTAATTAGAGGTTAATTAAATTTATTAAGAGTCAATCAACTCTACTATGGGTGATTGAGTAATATTGAATGGTTGATATTGAGTGATTGATATTGGATGTTGAATGATATTGGATGTTTGATATTGGGTGATTGGATGATATTGGATGTTTTGGATATCTATGTTGTGATATGCTGCTTTGTAAGATGAGTGGTTTATATGAATTATCTGATATGATAATGTTATTCATCTATCTGTTTATATCATCCTGAATAAGTTAAACTGTTTAAATCCCTTAAGCACAACTTGGACATTAAAATGGCGTTTGGTTTCGGTGAGACCGGGAGGGATTTCCATATTTGGATATCCAGAAAACCACATCGATTCCAATTAAACGTTAGGTCGTAAATCCTAGTGGAGCAAGTGAAGACTCGAGGTGTAAGGGCTATACGTCAGTATAACTCTGTGGGCGATTCCGTAATGAGTTTGACGGAATAGTGCTTATAGATTCGAGATGGTGATTTAGAGTGCAAAGGCTATGGTCGTTGACTCTGAGGGTGATTCCAAAATGAGTGCAACGAGATAGTGCCTTCGGTTTCGTTCGAACCCGGAACGAACTTGTATGGATTGAATGCTTTCAGCACATCGTCAGGCGGACGATGAGCATTCTAAGAGATTGTGTTCTATAAAGGTAATCGCAGCCTCAAGCCTCATCAACCGGGAATGGCTAAAACAGGGGAGGTGCAGCAAGGCTTCGTGGGTCGCACCCACTGGAGAGCAAGATTTACCCCTGTCTAGAAGTCCCTTTTTATTCGGCTGTGTGGGGCGGTTGAATTCCGGACAACCGCCGGGGTTGTC
Source organism: Allium cepa (assembly GCA_030765085.1). Taxonomy (NCBI): domain Eukaryota; kingdom Viridiplantae; phylum Streptophyta; class Magnoliopsida; order Asparagales; family Amaryllidaceae; genus Allium; species Allium cepa. The sequence continues at coordinate 976,853,553 of CM060935.1, forward strand.
TTGTTCGGGACTGTTCAGTAAGGAATGGTTCCGGCCTTGTGTTGCAGGGGATGAAGGGAGTAATCCTCGGTACGGTGATCTAGGCCACGTACTGTGACGGGCGGTACCCCAGTAGCCCTGCCATTGATGGAAACCCATTTTCCCTACGAGACCCTACGGTTTTGTTTGTATTACCCACTTTTGTGGCTAGTAGCTAGAATTTAATGAATGTAACAATTTCGGCTATTTTATATTTACTTGAAAACCCTAGGCACTATTATAATATCACTGGATTTCCTATCAAATGTTTTGGTTAGCGTAAGGTAAAAACTTTTCCATGTTTATGTGTGGGAAGTCTTACGTGATACCTTTTCTTTTCAAAGGTTTTCTAAAGTTAAGCAATTTTAACCGTTTACTCACACCAGACCCCTGTCTGATCCGAGTGTTTATTTTCTGTTTTATTAAACTCTTGTGTACTCATATTATGTATGAGTAGTCAAGTGGTTCAGGTTAGCTTGACGAATTCTGAAGGAGTAATGGAGCAGGAGGCTTCGACGTGTAGATATATTATGTTTCCGCTGTGTATGTTGTGTTTGTATCTAGTATACTTGAGTTGTATGAGTTAGACATATGTTTATAACTGTCTGATATGTGTTGTATAGTTGTGTACTCTGATGTATTAAGATACTATGTATCATTTTATGTGATATATTATATTTTATTCGTTCCGCTGTGAGTTCTCTGATGTTGTTGTTTTTTTCCTTCTTTCTCTTTCTTTTCTTCTTCTATCCCTTTCTTTCTTCACTAGTGATGCGATTTCCTGGAGATAGGAAGTCGGGTCGCTACAGTTGGTACAATGTAACGACCCAAAATTTTCGAACCCGAAAATTCCAGATAGTTATGAAAAAGAAGAAAGAGATAGAAGAAGAAGAACAGAAACTTCAGCCAACTCACATTCGCAGTGGATAAAATATAATAATAAATAATAACAGTTTACAAAAGAATACTATATTTGTCGATTACATTTAATATACATCAGAGTTTTCACATATATACAGTCACTGAATATATATAATTATCATGCCTCAGAAATACAGCGGAAATACTTTATACGCTAATGCCATCCAGCTCGCCTCCTGAGCTCCAGAACGTCCTTACCTGAAATCTGTAATACTCGGTCTGACCCGAGCATTACACCAAAGTAACACCCGGTGAAACTACTCTAAAAATAATTTGTTACTGAAAATATCGAAAACAGTTTTGAAAATAGAGGAAATTTCTTTAATGAGGATGCTCTGGAAATCATCACCCTCATCCATGGTCGCAGTCAACCCGATGGTTACGTTGCCGTCCCGACAAAATCCATAGATTAACTGTAGGCCTCCGCGCCCCTCGATTACACCATGGAACCCGCTACAGATCGCAGCTACAACTGGGGTTACGTAGCTATCACAGCAAAAACCCATATAACTGTAGGCATCAGCGCCCTCGAATTTCGCTGCCAAAAGAATGAAACTTCTCCCCACCCGACCATAGATCGCAGTCTACCGATGTTGCGTTGCCTTCCCGGCAAAATCAAGTGTAGACCGTTGACACTCATCCTCCACACAATTTTCGCTATGGTCCCCCACATATAGCATTTTCCATAAAAAGTTTCTACCCTCTCATCAATCCGGATGACCTCCATGCTTCCTACTGGATGTTCCACAACCTTAATCTTCTTCTTCTGTCTCTTGCTTCTTTTTCATAACTATCTGGAATTTTCGGGTTCGAAAATTTCGGGTCGTTACATTTGGTATCAGAGCTTTTAGACAATTGCAATATAGTTGTAAAATAATGATTAATTTGTAAAGTAGTTGAAAAATAGTAATTTGTTTATAAAACAGTTGAAAAATGATTAAATAGTTTCAAAATAATGGTAAAACAAATATAAAATAATTTGGCTTTAAAAAGAAAGGTTATATATATTAAATAGCTTGGAAAATAAGTTTATATTAAAAACAAATTTATATAAAATAGTCTAGAGTCAAACTGTTCACTTTCCCAACAATTCAATTTAAAATTTAAGTAACATGTGTTAAAGTTTTATGTAAGTAAATTAACATGTGTCCATTCTTTTTACATGTGTCAATTTTGTTTTTCTTTAATTTTAAATTAAATCAAAATATTGTTTTAAAACTTGCATTCTTTCTTCCTTGCCTTTTTCTCATTTTCATTTCTTAACTAACAGAAAAACATTCCCAGCTGAATATTCTTCATACCAAAATTTAAATCCCTGTAACATCTCTTTGAATCAGAACCCATACATTTCATTTCCAAAAGCCTGTAACTCCTCTTAAAACTTGCAAGATCAAAAATCATTACCCTGCATTGCATTCAACTCCTCAACATACAAACCTGCATTTCCCAAAATACAAAAGCCTGCATGTGTGTAAACTAAAGCATGCATTCACTTTTCAAAACTCTGAAACATGCAATTGAATCTGGGAAAAAGCATGAGGCCTGCATTCTTTCTAAAATCTACAAAATGCAAACATGCATTTCATTCAAGCAATCAACCTGCATGCAACAAATTCAAGTTTGCATATGCAATTTCAAGTTGAAGCCTGCATGTAAAATCTGGAAGCATCGATAGATTCAAGTCTGCATCAACATTTTAAAAATCTGTGCTCTGCATCTTGCAAATACAGGTGAGTAACACCTAATTTAAAATAAATAAGTAGGATTACATGCTTGTTTAAATCTGATGAATTAAATTTGTGCATATGCTTTCTAGTCTTCCTGCCCGTGTATATAAGAAGTGTAATGCATGTCAGATCTCCAAGGTTTTGATTGTTATAGTTTAAGTTCAAAATTGAGTAAAATCTGTTTGGTTAGGATAGAGTAAATACAAATTTATATGAATCAAATTTGAATTTTCTGTAACCTGGAAATCAGGTTACACAGAGCAATAATTAATATAGAGAAAAATTCAAATGTTATAATTTATTGTTTCAGGTTTACAAATAGAAACTATAAGTGAATTCAAGAATTTTAAATCAAAAATTAAAATTTATAATGTTGTAAATCAAGTGCAGAGATGAACATACTGCATTTTTCATTTTTGTTAAGTACATTTGATTCTTACATTTGATTTGCTTGAATCTGCTTCTTGAGGTAGTATAGCCATCATAGATTATAGAAAAAAATATTGAATTGAATTAAAAATTCAATCTTGGTGATGTAATTTAGGTTTCCAGGTTTAGAACCCTAATTTACTGGGTTTAAGAAAATTTGGTGCTGTGGTTTCAAAATTGGTTCGAGTTCAAAGCTCTTTTGAGTATGGATAGGGGATGTGTTGATGGAGTTGTCGCTGGAGTTTGGGTGGAGATGGTGGCCGGAGGCGCGTAGGGTCGCTGTTGACAGGTTTGAGGAGGGGGAGAACTGTGTTTGTTTACAGGGTTGGGGTTTATGAGTGTGTAGTGGTTGCAGGGTTACCTCGGGTTGATCTCGGGGAAATTTGGAAATGACTCGAAGCTGGGAAGCTGTTGACTCGGAGTAGATTATAGGATGGCTCGGGTTGTAAGTTTCAGGTTTTAAACAGAGTTTTAATTCCAGACTTTAAAATTATAAAAGTAAGTATAAAAGTGTAAATTTAAAACCTGAACTAAGCATTAAATTTAAACTGAATGTAAATATGAATTCAAGAGTTTGAATTCTGTTTATTTTGAAGTAATTTGAGTTTTTAAAAATAATGTAAATACTGCAGTTTTTTAAAGTTGCTCAAACCTGTTTTCCAGGTTTATTAAAAATTTACAGTGAGGGTAAGATGCAATCAAAAATCTGGATTAAGCCTTGAATCTGAAGTTGAATTTGTATTCAATAAGTTTTAAATTTTAGATTTTGAATTAAATTTGAAATGCTTTTAAATCCCAGTTTGGTTTTAAACTAAAAATAGAAATTGTCTTTCTGTTTTAAATTTTTTAAAAGTACAGTTCAAATTTGAAAGTTGTAGTTCAAACTGTAATATTTAAGCCTGAAATCTAAATATGAATTCAATAATTTAAATCTTGGATTTTTGAGACAGTTTGAATTCAAAATTTAAGATGTTTTAAAATTAAAACAGAAAACTGTTTTTCTATTTTAAATTTTAAGGCAGATTTTAAAATTGCAACTGAAATTTTAAATAAGTTTAAATCTGGAAAACTGAATTTTGAGTAAATGAATCTGAATTGAATTTAAATCTGGAATTTAAATTTAGATTTTAAACTTTACAGTATTAAGGAACCTTGGTTTTGAGTTTGAACTATAAGTTTTAAATTTATGAAATAAGGTTTAAATAAGTTTAAATTCAGTTTTGAAAACCTGAGATTTGACTTTAATGTCAGTTTTTTAAAATTTAAATAAGTTTTTAAATTTGAATTTGTTTTAACTATTTTAGGAAAGGTTATATGATTTGAATTTAAAAATGGAGATGGAAAAGTAAGTAATGTTTTTAATTTTTAAGTTTGAATTTGAAAGGAAAATTTCAATTGTGTTTCAGTTTGAAATTTAAAAAGAAATTTTAAATTGAATTTTGTTTTGAAACAAGTGTTTAAATTACTTTGTATAAAGAAGAATGTTTCTTAATTTTGAACTTAAGGAAATTGGTTTCATTTAAATTATTAAATTAATTTAAATGGAATATTAGTTATTTAATTAATTATTAATGTGGATGATTAATTAAGTAACTAATAATTTTTAAGTTAATTAATTAAGATTTGAGATTAATTAATTAAGGTTAATTAATCTATAATTAAGGATGGTTAATTAAATTTTAATTAATGATTAAGATTTACTTAATCAAGTGATTAAAGATAATTAAGATTTTAATTAACACTTAATTAATTAATAATTAGAGATTAATTAAATTGTAATTAAAGATTTATTAATTGATAATTAATAATGATTAATATAAGCTAATTCTTAATTAAGTAATTAAGAAATGTTAATGAAGGTCATTAACCTAAGATTATTTTAACAATTAATTAATGTGATTAATTTTTGATAATTAATTAGATTAATTAATTAATAATAATCAATTATTTAAGTTTAATTACTTAATGAAAGTAATTAATGAATTAATTACTTGGTGTAATTAATTTAATTAAGGTGATTAGTTTAGATTAATTAAGTTAAATTAATTTAAACATTTGTGTATTGTTGATAATTACCTTATGTAATTTATGAATTTATAATTACTTAAGGAAGTAATTAATTAACAATTACTGAATGTAATTAAGGATATTTATTATAGAAGTAATTTGGATTTAAATTACTTTGAAATTAATCAGGTGATAAATGGGAATAATTAATTAAGAGTAATTAATTATGGGATGAGTAATTAGAGTAGTTAATTACTGATTATTAATCATGGGTGATTAATATATAAGGTTTAAATTGAAGATTAATTACTTATGTAATTAATTTATATTTAGAGATTAATTAGTTGTAATCAGAAATCATTAATTAATTAATGATGTAATTTGGAATTGATTAATTAAGGTATGATTAATATTAAATGCTAATTACTTATCGTAATTAGAGATAGTTAATCAATAATGATTAAGTGAAATGGATAATGAGATGATGATTTATAAAATTGATTTGTAATCAATTGATGGTTAAGATAAGCAGGATTTTGATGATGAAGTAATTAATTTAATTTGTTTTAAATTAATTAGAGAGTAAGTAATTAATTTAATTCATTTTAAATTAATTATAAATGATGTGATCATTAGATAGTTGCTTATGTTTGATGATTGGTATTGGTTGCCTGGTATGATTTGTAATCTTAGCTATGAGATGAATAATGTTGTGGTATGGATGCATTGGTTGCTTTTGGATGATAATAGTGATTATCTGATATGAATTATCTGTTGGTAATGATAATGTTGAATTATCTATTGTGTTGTGAATTATCTATCTGTGTATATTTAGATAATAAATTGAATTGTTTTAAACTTAAAACAACTTGGACCTTAAAAGACACGCTTTGGTTTTCGATGAGACCGGGATCGGGTTTCCATATTTGGGATCCAAAAACCACATCGATTCCAAATAACGTTAGGTCGTTAAACCAAGTGGAGCGAGTGAAGACTCGAGGTGTAAGGGCTATACGTCAGTATAACTCTATGGGTGATTCCGTAATGAGTTTGACGGAATAGTACTTATAGATTCGAGATGGTGATTTAGAGTGCAAGGGTTATTGTCGTTAACTCTGAGGGTGATTCCAATACGAGTGTAACGAGATAATGCCTTCGGTTTCGTTCGAACCCGGAACGAACTTGTATGGATTGAATGCTTTTCAGAACATCGTTAGGTGGACGATGAGCATTCTAAGTGATATGTCCTATAAAGGAAATCGTAGCCTCAAGCCTCATCAACCGGGAATGGCTAAAACAGGGGAGGTGCAGCAAAGCTTCGTGGGTAGCCCCCACTTGAGAGCAAGATTTATCCCTGTCTAGAGGTCTCTTTATTTTCGGCTTAGTGGTGCGGTTGCTGATCACAACTGCGGGGTTGTCTTGTTTGGAACTGTTCAGTAAGGAACGGGTCCGGCTTTATGTTGCAGGGGATGAAGGGAGTAATCCTCGGTACGGTGATCTAGGCTACGTACTGTGACGGGCGGTACCCCAGTAGCCCAGCCATTGATGGAATCCAAAATCCAAAAAGTGTCGTACGTATTAGTTGTGCCCAACTATGTTGGAATGTGAGATGTAAGCATTTCAGCTATTTCTGTATTTTACTTGAAAACCCTAGACACTATTATAATATCATCGGATTTCCTATCAAATTTATTGGTTAGCGTAAGGTAAAAACTTTTCCATGTTTATGTGTGGGAAGTCTTACGTGACACCTTTTCTTTTCAAAGGTTTTTCAAGTTAAGCAACTTTAACCTGTTGCTCACACCAGACCCATGTCTGACCCGGAGTTATTTCTGTTTTTTATCCACTTCATAATTTAAAATGAATGATCTTGTATGGATTGAATGCTTCCAGAACATCGTCAGGAGGACGATGAGCATTCTAAGTGATATGTCCAATAAAGGTAATCGTAGCCTCAAGCCTCATCAACCGGGAATGGCTAAAACAGGGGAGGTGCAGCAAAGCTTCGTGGGTCGCACCCACTGGAGAACAAGATTGATCCCTGTGTAGAAGTCCCTTTATATTCGGCTGCGTGGGTGGTTGCTAGCTACAACCACGGGTTGTCTTGTTCGGAACTATTCAGTAAGGAATGGGTCCGGCTTTGTGTTGCAGGGGGTCGGGAGTGATCCTCGGTACGTTGATCTAGGCCACGTACTGTGACGGGCGGTACCCCAGTAGCCCTGCCATTGTATGGAATCCAAAATCCTATAAGCGCCAACGGTTTTGATTGTATTACCCACTTTTGTGGCTGGTAGCTGGAATTTAATGAATGTAACAATTTCGGCTATTTCATATTTATTTGAAAACCCTAGACACTATCATAATATCATCGGATTTCCTATCAAATGTTTTGGTTAGCGTAAGGTAAAAACTTTTCCATGTTTATGTGTGGGAAGTCTTACGTGATACCTTTCTTTTCAAAAGGTTTTTGAAAGTTAAGCAACTTCAACCTGTTACTCACACCAGACCCATGTCTGACCCGGAGTTTATTTTTGTTTTTCATAAACTCTTGGGTACTCAAATTTTTATGAGTAGTCAAGGGAATTTAGTATAGGAATCAGGATTTGCTTTGACGAATTATGGGGGAGCAAATGGAGCAGGAGGCTTCTGCGTGTAGATATCTAGTTTTCCGCTGTGTGTTCTCAGAGTTGTGGTTCTTTGAGTTGTATTGAGTTGTATAACTAGACAGGTGTTTATAACTGTCTAGTATGTGTTGTATATCTGTGTACTCTGATATTGTTGTAAACTGTGTAATATTTATGTTATTAATATAAATTATTCGTTCCGTTGTGTAAGATTCTGATGTTGTTTCTTCCTTCTCTTCTTTCTTTCTCTTTTCTATCCCTTTCTTTCTTAATTCATGATGCGATTTTCCGGGAGTGGAAAGTCGGGTCGTGACAGTTGGTATCAGAGCATCTGTACTCTGAGGGTACAAATTTAATGATCATCAATTAAATTAATTAGAGGTTAGATAATTAAATTAAATTTAGTGACAGTTCACTAATTAATATTAGATTAATTAACTTTAATTCAAATTCAAATTATTCCAAAATAGTTATAACAAATTTAAATTTAAAAACTTATTTAATTTTAAAAACTGACATTAAAGTCAAATCTCAGGTTTTAAAACCAAATTTAAACTTATTTTAAACTTTATTCCATAAATCATAACTTGCAGTTTTAAATATAAACCAATGTTTCTTTATACTTTAAAAAGTTTAAAGTCCAAATTTAAATTCCAGTTTTTAAATTCAAACTTAGGTTCCAGTTTTCCAGATTTAAACTTGATTTAAAAATTTCAGTTTCCATTTAAAAATTTACTTTTCAATTTAAAACATAAAACATAAAACAGTTTTCTGTTGTAGTTTAACATCTTAAATTTTAATTCAAAAATGATTTCAAATCTCAGATTTAAATCATTGAATTCAAAATTTAAGTTCAGGTTTAAATATTACATTTTTGAACTTCATCTTTCAATTTGAACTATACCTTTAAAATTTTTAAAACAGAAAGGCAGTTTCTGTTTTTAGTTTAAAACCAAACTTGGATTTAAAAACATTTCAAATTTAATTCAAAGATCTATAATTTAAAACTTATTGAATACAAATTCAACTTCAGATTCAAGGCTTAATCCAGATTTTTGATTGCATCTTACCCTTACTGTAAATTTTAATAACTAGGTTTGAGCAACTTTAAAAACTGCAGTATTTACATTTTTATAAACTCAAATTACTTCAAAATAAACAGAATTCAAACTCTTGAATTCATATTTACACTCAGTTTAAATTTAATGCTTAGTTCAGGTTTTAAATGCACTGTACACCTAGCCACCAACTCCGGCCATCTCTGATCAACGTCAATGGCCCTCACCCATCGACCAGTGACCCCTCATCCCACTTCAACCCTCAAATACCCATAATTCAACTTGAATTTTGAATTCAAGTTTTAAACAAAACCTGGAACAGGCCCCCCTTCCAGTGCCTCACCTGTCAATGCCAACAACTCACAACTCCGTCCATCATCACCATCCAAAATCCGGTGAAGACTCCAACAACACACCATCTATCCACCCCCAAAAGAGCTTTGAACTCGATCAACCTAGGAGTCCATATTCAAACAAAATCAGAGACTCAAACAAACTAGGGTTCTAAACCTGGAAACCCAAATTTCATCACCAAGATTGAATTTTAATTCAATTCAATATTTTTCCTATAATCTAAAATAGACACACTGTCTCCACAAACAATTTCACCCAATTCAATTGCATGCATCTACTGAACATGACCAAATTGTAAAATACAGTATATTCAAAACTGCTCTTCATCTAAAACACTAAAAGTTTTAATATTTGATTTGAAATTCATGCATTGACTTGATGATGCTATTTATAAATCTGAAACATCACATTATAAAGTTTGAATTTCCTTTATGCTAATTCACTTTGTATAACTTGATTTTTCCAAGTTACAGATAATTATAATTTAATTCATATAAAATATGTATTTACTCTATTTAAAACAAACATGTCTTATTCAAAGTTTTGAGACATAATAGTAATCAATTCAAAACAAAGAATACAAGGATCAACAAGAGTTTGGGATTTTGAAGCACAGATATGCAGTCAGCAATCATCATGTATCCAGACACAAACTACAGGTATAATATTCACAACCAATTCCTATAAGTTCATTTCAATTTTTTTTTAAAGTATGAACAACCTAACTTATTTAATTAATTTTAAGAAAATGGGCTACTCACTTGTATTTGCAAGATGCAGAGCACAGATTTTTAAAATTGTTGATGCAGATGCCAATTTCCAGTTTAAAGATTCATGAATGCAGATGCAAATCCCCTCCCCAGGTTGCTTTTGAATACATGCAGGCTTCATTTGATTAAAATTGAAATGCAGGCCTTTGTTTCCAGATCAAATGCAGGTTGCAGATGCAAATACAACTTGCATTTGTTTCCAGCTTTTACATGCAGGTCCTTTGTAAGTGGATCAGTGATTTGATTTTGCTTTTTGAGGAGTTTGATTATAGTTTTTGAAAACATGCAGATTTGTGGAGTTTGAAAAAGAGGAGTTTGATTGCAATGCATTTACAGGTTTGAAATTTGTAATGCATGCATGTTTCTGCTAGGCATTTGTATTTGCAGGTTAGAGGAGATGAAATTCAGATTTTCATTTAAGTTGATATGCAATTGAATTTTTTCTTTTATAAAATGGAAATGAAGAAGGGAAAAGAGTGCAAATTATATAACTAGTTCATGATTTTAATTAAAATTATAGAAAAACAAAAATACAACATGACACTTGTCTCAAGCTATTACATTTGTCATTTTAAATTGATGATAAGTTTACACATGTATTTTAAATGGTTTTGTTATTTTAATTAAGTGTTAAAGAAAGTTAAACTTAGTTAATTAGTTCATATACCCTTTAAACAATTTATGAAAGATGTTATAACTTATATGAATACATGTTCATATTTTAAATTGTATTTTAAATTCCAAATTAAATTTACAAATCAAATTATCAATCAATATTTTAAAAAGAATTAACACAAACATTTTGTAACTTATTTTAATATACAAACTTGAATTAAAATGAATTTTTAAACCAATAAAACATTTTTCTTATATTTAAAAATCATATAGTATTTTGTTAAATATTCTTGAAAAACTTAAATTCAAAAATAAATCTCAATTCCTTTTTCAAAACATTAAAACTAATTTAACAACTTATCTATTTATAATATATACAAATACATATACATTATTAAATAAAAAACAATTTATTAGTTTATTAAAAATAAATTCACAAATTAAATATTTAAATAAAGAAGATTATTAAATCAAATCAAATTTATTAACAAAAATCATCAATTCAATTTAAATTTAAACCCAGATTATTAAATTTAAATTGTCCAAAATTCTGGGATATTACAATCCTTCCCCCTTAAAAGAATTTCGTCCCCGAAATTTAAAACAAAGGTAATTTAATAATCTATTTACAGATTTTATTTTAAAACACAGCATATGTTAATCATATGCCAACAATCCATAACAACCAATTCACACAATCAAAACAAAACTAATTATCCAAAAGAATTTTGGATAAAACCTTCACGAGTTTCCCCGGTATATATATATCGGGATACTCGCTCTATAGAATCCAAACAGTCAATACTACTAAGCTATAGAGCTCCTAACAACAATTCTATACAGATATCAGACTACAGACGAGTCTGACTCAACAACCAAACCATCCTAAACCGCTGGTTCTAAAATCAGAAATATCAAACACGTACTCCCTCAGAGATACGCGATACACCCTGAATCCCAGTTATCCAAATTGGCAATTCAACTCTAGAAAACCAAACACTGATCTAACCCAAAACACAGAAGAAACCAAAACACTACAGAGCTAGCTTCGCAAACTAATAGCTCTTTGGATCAGAGAAGAATTTATCTCAAATCAAATCTCCAATTCCAGAATCCAAATTTCTCTGTCTCTTATCCATAAAAACTCTTCGGATGATCCTGGGCTACCAACATCCATTCTGATCAGCTTAACTCTTGCCGATTCCATTATAAACAGACTGAATCAAAAACAATCCAATGATCTCCTCAAGATCACTCAAAAACCAAGAACACAAACCCCGCTTCTCAATCAACAGAAGACAGAACAAACTTCTTCTTCGGAAATTTGCTTTGGTTTTATTTTAAAAGACACGCTTTGGTTTTCGATGAGACCGGGATCGGTTTTGCTTCATTATAGCATGATAGGGGGTTCTCGCTTCGCGTTAGGTGGCGATCGGGAGATTCTTACCCCTACATGTCCCTTTTGGGTAGTATAAGGCCCTGGGTTGGTTGCGAGTCGAGAGGCTCGCCGTAAAAGCAAACCCGAGGTATCACTGTCAGCCACGGCGGGGCTGGGATGGTTGAAAATCCTACCAGTCGAGTGAGCTGCTTCCCAATGGTTGAAAAGCCTAAGGACGTGACAGTTGGTATCAGAGCATTAGGCTAAGTGAATACCTAGGCTCTGAAGTGTATCTTTCTTTAGGGAGCGTTAGGTTGAGTGAATACCTAGACTCTGTAGTGGTGTCTTTCTTGAGAGAACGTATTTGTAATTTTCATATATATATATATATATATATATATATTTCTACCTATCTGTTGGGTCACCTGTTCAGGTTTTCCAATATAAGTTATGAAGGTAGATGGTGTAGGAGTGTGTGTAACACGACTACCATTGGTTGGAGTTTGAATGTTTGAGGTTGGAAGTGTATTTGTCGAGACTGTAGGCCTAATACCGTCTCGAGTAAGTTTTGTAGTGATGAAGAACTTCATTGATCTCTGAAGGAAACCTGTTAAGGTTCAGAGTGAATTATTTGAAGTTGGATGAGTAGTGTTTGGATCTGTTGGTTAGCAGAAGCAAGTGATGGTATTTTGATACCTTAAGGAGTAGTAGCTGCGTGATGAGATGCAGTGACTATGGACGTTCCCGAAGATGTTTTCTTTGGAACAAGTTAAGGAGGTGAGTCTGTTTCAGTGTTGTGGTTGTGTTCAGCTGGAGTTTCTGTTTTCTTTGAAGTCCGAGTTTCCCGGAGAGCTTTGTTTTGGAATTCTTTGGCATCTGTGGCAACAATGTAGTTTGGAATGTTCTCGGTGTTGGTAAGAGATCTTTTGGCTTAGAAGTTTTTCTGGAATGGAGTTCAGAAGCAGTTTTGTGAACCTGTTTCTTCGATGGGTTGGCCAGTTAAGTGTAAGCTGTTCTATTTGGATAAGGAAGAACAGTTTCTTCTTGGATTTGGTTTGGGTTGGTCGGAAAAGTGACTTGCGATTGTTTGAGTGTTTTCTTGGGTTGTCTGAGTTTTTCTTGATGTCTTCAGGAAGTCAGAGTTTGTTCGCATCTGGAGTTTGAGCTTTCTTATCGTCTGGAATTCCAGGAGTGGTACCGGTGGTTTAGCTTTATAGGAGAATGGTTTCAAGGAGATTGAGTTGGAGTAGCAGCTCAGAGTTTTGGAGGAACTTCTGATTCTTATGGATTTGTTGAACCATATCTCTAGGGTATGTTGTTGAGTTGTGCTTGCGTTCTTCTTCAAGCATTCTCTTCTACTTTGGATCAGAGTTGAGTAGCGGAAGCAGTTTGGAAGTGTATCTGCTTTTCTTTGCTGGACAGGAGAAGTGAGTTGTTGTTCTCTGTTGTTGAGAAGTTGAGTTGAGTTGTTGGTTTTGATTGATCTTGAGGAGATCATTTTGTTGTGTTGATTGGTCTAGTTTGTTTCTAGAAGCATCAGCGTGGGTTGAGATGATTTGTAAGTTTGTGGGCAGCCCAAGATCGTCTGAAGAGTTTTGTGGATAAGAGTCGGAGAAATTTGGACTCTATAGTCGTAAATTTAATTTTGGATAAGTTTTCTCTGATCTAAAGTGAGCTTTAAGTTTGGTTAAGGCTAAGAAGTTAGCTCTGAAGTGTTTTGGATCTTTTCTATATCTAGTGATTAAGTGATTAATTTACAGGATTGGATTACCAGTTTGGATAACTGGAATTCGATGAGTTTCACATATCTCTGAGGGAGTACGTGTTTGGTCTATCTCTGGTTGTGGAACCAGCAGTTCTGGAGTTTTGGTTATTGAGTCAGACTCGTTTGCAGTCTGATACCTTGTCTAGCGTTATAGATATAGTTGTATAGGAGCTTTTATAGCTTCATAGTATTGATTGTTTGGATTCTCTAGGGCGAGTATCCCGGTGTGTATATATACACCTGGGGAAAACTCGATAGAATTTCATCTAGATTTTGTCTGGATAATTAGGTTTGTTTGATTGGTTGAATTGGTTGTGTTTGATTGTTAGCATATATTTGATATATTTTTGTGTTTATAATTAAAATTTAATGAGATTATTAAATTACCTTTATTTTAAATTTCGAGGACTAAATTCTTTTAAGGGGAAAGGATTGTAACATCCTGGAATTTTTAACAATATCAATTTAATAATCTGTTGTAAAAAATTAAATTGATATTGATATCTGATGATAATTATTCAGATAAATTTAATAATCTTCTTCAATAAATATTTAAATTGGTTATTTTATCTTTTAAATGATATAAATGGATTTCCATTTACAATATAAATATATGGTTTATATTTTAAATAAATTGGTTTTGTTTTAAATTTAGAATAAATTAAATAAAATGTTTTATGGCTTAATAAAATGAATATTTTGTAAAATGATTTTTAATTTAATAAAAGAGATTTATAAAAATAATATTAATATTGTATTTTGAATAAGACTTGTAATGTTTATTTCAAATTGAATTTTTATTTATAACTTAATTTGAAAAATATTTGATTTTGAACTTAGTTGAATTTAAATTCCAAAGTGTAAAATCTAAATTGTTTTAATCTTTAATATGTATAAGTTTCATTTATTAACATAGTTTATTTTTATTTTCATTTGTAAATTTATACACATGTTTAAATATAAATTAACAACTTAATTTAAGCTATATAACAAACATTTGTAATTAGCACTAATCATTTTAAAGAAGATAACATGTGTTAAATTCATATGCATTCATATTGAAAAGTGTTAAAAAAATAGACAAGTGTTAATTTTTGTTTTTATTTTCTTTTATTTCATAAATCTGAGAATACATTTACAATCTTCATTCATATCACATTCTCATTTCTATATTGCATTTACATTTTCCTGAACCAAAGAAATCTGCATGTACAATCAAAGAACAAATCTACATTTTCTTAAAAATCTGCATATCCAAAACTAAAATCCAAATCTGCATTCACAAATGCATATGAAAGTCCAATGCAAATCTGCATACCTCAAAATCAAATACCCTCTTCATAATTCTGAAACCCTCCATACTCAAATCTGCATATCTTATTTCTGCATTTCCTCAAATTCAAATGAAGCCTGCACATGTTTGTTTCTGCATGAATGAACAACAGAGTCAAGCCTGCATGCAAGCATTTTATCAGTCAATACATAGGCAAACCTATATATCATTGTAACTCAGACCAATCATCAAAAGAGCATACCTAAACATCATATGTCTGCAAATTTCAAGTGACCAACAGGAGATCTGCATTTGTTTTCTGCATTCATCAATTAGGTGAGTAACAAATTATCTTTAAAACTAATTTAAATCAATATAGTTGTTGAATTGTTGCCTGATGAGTATGTTCAATATGTCTGTGTATACATGAGATTGAATTTCTGTTTGTATTGCTTGATTCTTTTCTGTCCTAGATTCCAGGCTTAGATATAAATTCAAAATTTCATAAACTCAAGATTTAATCCAAGTTTAGATGCAAAGTAAGTTGTATTGTATTCATCAGTTCATGTTTTGAAGGTCAAGAGGTTAAAATTATGAGTTAACTCTGGAAACAGGGAAAAGCATCATGCATGCTTATTTTTATCAAAACTCAAACAAATGGATGTAGTAATTTAGTAGTATAAATCAAATATTTAAACTGTAACTTGATTTTTAAATCAAGTAATAGGAATTTTAGAATATTGTTTCATTTACTGTCTGTTCTTAAGCAAAAATAGGATTTTGAGCAATTACTGGCATTCTGTAGTTTAAGAAAATTAATAACTCTTCTGAGTTATTAAGTAAAGATTATAGATACATAGAAAATTCTGAAAAGAGAATTTTATTGAGTAGAACAGATGCAGTTTTGGATTTCATAGTATGAACCCTAGTTTTTATGTGGGTTTGTGCATTTGGTCAGGGAGAAGTGTAGGATAGTTCGAGTGTTCTGATATTTAGGGATTGGGTAGATGGTGTGTAGAGTAGTTCATGGCCGGAGAGGTGGAGTAGCAAGTGATCGGGGTGGCGAACTACGGCCGTTGACAGGTTTTAAGTTGGAACCTGTAATACTTTTTCAGGTTTAGGAATGGGAGAGCTAATTTTGAATTCTTGATTAAATTACATGATCTGAGTTGATGTAGGAGTGGTGGATTCTGGTTGAGGGTTGATCACCTGAGATGGTCGGCAGAGTGGGCGGTGATGGGTTCTCTAATGAACTATTTGGGTTTGGGAATGATTCAGGAGGAGGTTGGGTTGCTCGGAGCAAGTGGGTAAATGACTCGAAGTAGGTTGTAGAAAAACTTGAAGTTGGCAAGCTAGAAACCCGAAGTAAAAGTTTTGTTTCTCGGGTTGACCTGTAGTTACAGTTTACACAGTAAACTGTGTTTTGTTTTATAAATATGGATTTTAAACTTTTAAAACCTGGGTTTGAAAATTTAAAATCCGTAGTTATGGATTTAAATAAGGTTTAGGTTTAAACTTAATTTTAAAACTTAATTCAAGTTTGAATTATTTTGAATTTAAATTCCAGGTTTTTAAACCTGTTTTCTGTTTTTTTCAAAATCTGGGTTTGAACTATTTAAATCTGCAGTTTTATGTTTTGATTTAAATTTAAGAGAAAATTCTAATGCAGGTTTGAATTTCAGAGTCAAATTTAAATCCCAGTTTTTAAATTAAAATTAAAGTTTCAAGATTTAACTTAATTAACTATTTCAATTTGGCAAATAGTTGGAATTTTAAATAATGAAGTTTTAAATTATGAAGCAAGATTTAAAGATAAATTTTTAAAATCTGGAAATCTGAGTTTAAAATGAAGTTCAGTTTCAAATTTAAAAAGAAGATTTAAATTTGAAAGTTTTAAAACATAAATGATTTGAAACTTCTAAAATTTTGAAATAAATTTAACTTCAAATTCTTATGATTGCATTCTTAAGTCAAACTTTTGTTTTGACTTATAATTTTAAATAAGTTTCAAATTTTTTAAAATTTGATAAGTTTAATATTTTTCTAATTTAAACTTGAAATTTAAATTGAAATTTAAAGGTAATTTCAAAAGTACTTTGTTTTGAATAATATTGTTTTAAACATAATTAAGTTATGTTTTATTTTGGAAATTTGCTTAAGAATTATGTTTTAGAATTAATTAATAAGGTAATTAAGATAAATTAATTAATTTAATTAATTAATTAAATTTGGAATTAATAATTGATTAATGATTAATAAATTTAAAATTAAGATCATTAATTAAGTTATTAATTAGTGATAAATGAATATTAATTATGTAATTAAGTTTAAATTAAGGTTAATTAATTTAATAATTAACTTTAATTAATGAATGATTAAAGATAATTTAGTTTGTAATTAATTTAAGTTAATTACCTTATAAAATAATTTGAGGATGGTTAATGAAGGTCATTAACCATGATTATTTAACAATTAATTAATGTAGTTAATTTTTATAATTAATTAGATTAATTAATTTAATAATAATCAATTAATGGTTTGAGTGTAATTACTTGATAAAGTAATTAGGAAATTAATTACTAAATATAATTAATTTAATTTAGTAAGATTGTTTATTTTTAATTTAATTAAGTTTAATAAATTATAAACACTTGAGTTTTATAAATAATTACTTTATGTAATTAATGATTTGAAAATTACTTAGTTAAGTAATTGTTTAATAATTACAGGTTGTAATTTAATGGAGATGTTTAAGAATGAGTAATTTGGATTTAAATTACTTAATGATTAATCAAGGGATTAATTAAGTAATTAATTAAAGGATAATTAATTTGTTTAATAAAGTAATTAAGTTAGTTAATTACTTAAGATAATTAATAATTAAGGATCATTAATTATTTTAATTAATGATATAATTAAGGATGATTAATTATGATTAATTAATCAATAATAGGTAATTAATTAATGTAATTAATTAAGGATTAAGATAATTAATTATGATTAGTTAATTAATTGAAGTAATTAAAGGTTAATTACTATTTTGTTTGAGGTTAATTAATTTGTGAAATTAATTAAGGATAATTACATGAATGTAATTAAGAATAATTAATCATAGGTGATTAATTAAGATAATTAATAATGGATTGATTAATTGATTGTAATCAATTAAATAGTTGAGTAAGCAAGGTTTATATTGATGAAGTAGTTAATTTAATTTATTTTAAATTAATTAAAGATAGAGTAATTAATTTAATTCAATTTAAATTAATTATAGGGTGATGAGTAAATCTTTGCTTATGTATGAATGGATGTCATTGATTGACTTGGATGTTTTGAAATCTCAGTAGTGAGATAAATAATATTGTGTGGTATGGATGTTTGGTTGTATTGTGGTGATAACATAGGTTATCTATTGTGATGGTGATATATGGTATATCTATTTGATATTGATGATGTGAATTACCTGTTATATGATAATTTTGATCATCAATTGTGATTTATAAGATATCTATCTGTGTGTATATAGATACTGTATTAAATTGTTTAAACCTTTAAAACAACTTGGACCTTAAAAGACACGCTTTGGTTTTCGATGAGACCGGGATCGGGTTCCCATATTTGGATATCCAAAAACCACATCGATTCCAAATAACGTTAGGTCGTGTATCAAAATGGAGCTTTGTGAAGACTCGAGGTGTAAGGACTATGAGTCAGTATAACTCTGTGGGTGATTCCGTAATGAGTTGACGGAATTAGTTCTTATAGATTCGAGATGATGGTTTAGAGTGCAAGGGTTATTCTCATTAACTCCGAGGGTGATTCCAAAAATGAGTGTAACGAGATAATGCCTTCGGTTTCGTTCGAACCCGGAACGAACTTGTATGGATTGAATGCTTTCAGAACATCATCAGGAGGACGATGAGCATTCTAAGTGATATGTCCTACAAAGGTAATCGTAGCCTCAAGCCTCATCAACCGGGAATGGCTAAAACAGGGGAGGTGCAGCAAAGCTTCGTGGGTCGCACCCACTGGAGAGCAAGATCGATCCCAGTCTAGAAGTCCCTTTATATTCGGCTGTGCGGGTGGTTGCTAGCTACAACCACGGGGTTGTCTTGTTCGGAACTATTCAGTAAGGAATGGGTCCGGCTTTGTGTTGCAAGGGGTCGGGAGTGATCCTCGGTACGTTGATCTAGGCCACGTACTGTGACGGGCGGTACCCCAGTAGCCCTACCATTGTATGGAATCCAAAATCCAATAAGTGCCAACGGTTTTGATTGTATTACCCACTTTTGTGGCTAGTAGCTGGAATTTAATGAATGTAACAATTTCGGCTATTTCATATTTATTTGAAAACCCTAGACACTATCATAATATCATCGGATTTCCTATCAAATGTTTTGGTTAGCGTAAGGTAAAAAGTTTTCCATGTTTATGTGTGGGAAGTCTTACGTGATACCTTTCTTTTCAAAAGGTTTTTGAAAGTTAAGCAACTTTAACCTGTTATTCACACCAGACCCATGTCTGACCTAGAGTTTATTTTTGTTTTTCATAAACTCTTGGGTACTCAAATTTTTATGAGTAGTCAAGGGAATTCAGGATAGGAATCAGGATTTGCTTTGACGAATTATGGAGGAGCAAATGGAGCAGGAGGCTTCTGCGTGTAGATATCTAGTTTTCCGTTGTGTGTTCTCTGAGTTGTTGTTCTTTGAGTTGTATTGAGTTGTATAACTAGACAGGTGTTTATAACTGTCTAGTACGTGTTGTATATCTGTGTACTCTGATATTGTTGTAAACTATGAAATATTTATGTTATTAATATAATTTATTTGTTCCGCTGTGTAAGATTCTGATGTTGTTTCTTCCTTCTCTTCTTTCTTTCTCTTTTCTATCCCTTTCTTTCTTAATTCATGATGTGATTTTTCGGGAGTGGAAAGTCGGGTCGTGACAATTTATCTGTAGGTTTAATTAGCTAAATAAATCCCATGTTATTAACCTTTGTGCATAAGGCTATATGGATTGAAATATTGTGCAAACTCGCTTTTGCTCGCATATAAGTTAAAAAAGTTGCTTTAACATGTAAAATAAAAGTATGCTTCTGGATTAAAATACAAAAGTGTTAGAAATATTAATTTATATTGTGTTTCTGATTGTATGGTTGATGTATGTCATACACACACATACATACATATGTGTGTGTGTGTGTGTGTATGTGTGTGTGTGTACATATACATATATCATATTTGTGAAATCGTAAACAACTCTCCGTACAAAGGAGCTCTACCGAAAGTTTTCGAAAATTCTAATTCTTAGAAATTTATTTGTAGAAGTTAAGAATATCAATCTATTTAATTAAACATATAATAAGCTTGATTTTAATATTAACTATTTGAAGAATAGAGTGAGCTTTAAATTGAATGTAGAATTCGATAAAGGGTTAGTGTTTGAATTGCATGTGACGTCTTCCCATAAGGAATTGCGAGGATGCAATTTTCATAAAAGGGAATTATGTAACAACCCACTTTTGAAGTATCAATATTTAACTAATTTAATTAAAATAGAAGTGTATGTTTTCGATTTGGATAATTATTGTTCAAAATCAAATTATTATTCGAATAATCTGCTTAATAAAGGAATTTGCCATCGTAAAATTAAAGTAATAAATAAATTTCTTTCTAGATAATATATTAAAATTCAAATAATTTTATTTAATAAATATCAAATATTTTAAAGTGTAAATAATTGTATATACTTGAAGTAGGTGAAAATAAGTTCTATTGATCTTCAATAAAATCAAAAATCGATGAAGATAAATAAATTTATTTTAATCAGTTCAAGGAATAATTTAACAGAGTGAAATGATATTGGAGCAAATAAAATTACGTAATTGTAGAAATACATATATTTTGTAAATGAAGTGTAAATTAACTTCAATTAGATTGCAAAATATTTATAAATTAATGACAAATATTAATTTCATTTTTAAAACTTGTGTAAAAAATTAAATAAGAAGCAAAACGGGAATTTAGAATAAGGCCCAAAACACATCAACCCACTACCCATTTCTATAGTTAAACCCAAACCCGCTTCCTATATTCTTATCTCCCATCCCTAACATTAGAAATCGAAAAGGAAAAAATCAAATGATAGAAATTGTGCATGGTCAAGCGTGACTTCAGGCGACAATCCCATAGGGCTGGCAACGGCTAGACGACATAGGTAGGCAGAGGCGATTGTGATGTTGAGGATGTTGACGCACATGGTGATAGAGAATGTCAGCGGCCTAGGATTTGAGGGTGAACATGTGGGCACGACTGAGGCATTGAGTATTCTGGTGGGCCTGCCATCGATTTAGGATTAAGTCATGGATGCTAGGGTTTGGTGGTGTTGTGGATGTCGTAGGCGAAGCGACGAGGATGGAGCTAATATGATTTTTATTTCAAGTGGTCATGGTGATATATTAGCTTTTCACTACTAGCTGGAGTGATAAGCGATGTCGGATGGAGTTCGTAGTGTTGAAATTAGGGCATTAGAGATGTACAACATGGATGAGCAAGGCGGTTGTTGCTTAGTCTTTTTTTCTATCATTCATCATTAGGTGAGTTATTTCTAACTCACACTTATATAGCTAAATAAATGAATATCCTTATGCATGCCATGATATGGTTATTTAGGGTGATAACTGTTGATTTCTAATTATTGAATTAGTTAAAATGTCAATGCATATGTTGAATTGTTCTATGTTTTGCATATAGTCGAATAAATTTGATTAGTTTTGGATGTTGATTCCTTGAATGGCTTGATAGTGTAAATTTACAGACGTGACTTAGTTCGTTGTGAATTTAAAATTTTACATTCTGTTGATACTTGCATATCGTCATATGATCGAAGTTATCAAAAAGCAACTCGGATCATTAAGAAATTTTATATTATGGAATGAATTTTATAGAGCGATGTTAGCTCTAAGAGATAAATTTTTGATGAATTTATTATTTGAATTGCTTAAATTGTTTATAAGAATGTTAAAATGAGATTTTATCTATTTTGATCCTTTTTAGAATTTAGTATACAAATATAGTTAAATTATATTGAAATCTTAACTTATTTAAAAAATTTCTATCCTAAGTTTTTAAAAATGAGTAACATTTTAATATAAAATCATTTTAAATCTGCTATTTAAATATATAATTTTGGTAATGTTTAGAGGCAAAAGATACAGTATGGAATAATTTACAAAAGTGTTTATGAAAGTAATAATTTTAATCTTAAGTGATTTGGTTATAAATGAGGTTTAAATGATTTTGAAATATAACAAAATCTTTATAAATATAACGACCCGATTTTTCGATGCCAGAAAGTCGACATCAATACATCCACTATATTAAATGCCAAACAATCGAATGTCGGAAAACCAAATCGTTAGGATTAAAGAAGAAGAAGAAAGAAGAAAAACACAAACAATATTAGAGTCTCACAATCACAGCGGAACAATATATAATAGATAAATGGCTTATCTTAAAAAAAGAATTATATCCGTTTATACATTATATTATCAGAATACAACATCAAAAAAACACAACACGGAGCAGTTATGGAAACTGAATTAGCAGCAAACCATACGCAGCGAATAATACATAATATAAGTGATATGTCTCGCCATCTAGCTTGTCTTCTGATCTCCACAGCATACTTTCCTGACTTCGCTCTGGAATAACTGATACCTGACTCTAGGCTGCCCATGTGGAAAATTATGGACACCAAGAGTTTAGAAATGGAACAATAAACTCCAGGTCAGTCCTGGGACTGGGGCGAGATCTTAAAACAGTTAGTTGCATAAAGAAAAGGAAAAGAAATCCACTATGCTTTTTAAAAAATGAAACTACCATAAGGCCTCCCGGCACACATAAAACGCAATCGCACACTTGGGGGAGATTTCTCCTTATAGTAGTCAAACATGATTCATACGCGAAAATCCTTTTAATATTATTTTTAGTGCATAGTGTGAAAAACATTTAGAAAGTATAATATTAATCTTAGCCAGCATAGGTACCATTATATTATACCTACTATAGCTACCATTTAAGAATGGCAGGTTATACAACTGAAATCGTAAAGGGCGCGTATTGGGTGATTGGATTTCCAACAAATGGTCAAGGTTAAGGAACCTCCTTTTCGAATAGGGTACGCCTCTGGAGGGACGCTCTGAGAACCTAACCAGATCTCTGCCAACACAAGGCCGGGTTACCTCTGTAACTAGGTAACTAACTATCACGATATGCCACCCCCGGTCGTAACCGACCTTTATTGAGGTGCCTCAACAATCAACAACCACATAAGTAAAATAATCTGGGCTCCATACCAGAATACCACTTTTTTATCCACATAAGTTAAATATTTGGGCTCCATACCAGATACCACTTTTTATCCAGAAGGAAATGCACATACCCTGAAGGGCGCGACCCCCATAACCTTTCTGCATCCTTTCCTATTTCAACCATTTCCGGGGTGTGAGGTTCGACGAAGTCTCGTCCACAAAGCTACACTTTTCACAAAAGCCATGCTTCGATCAAAAAATGATCAACACTTAGCATGCCACATTACCAAATTAGGAATATGTCACTAGTAACCATCAACTACATAACCTCTGAGCTCGTACGTCTCAAAGAAGGATGTTAAGCTAAGAGAATAAATTCTCCGCCACCAAACAGAAATGTATTTGATAGAAACCATCTTTACATCTCAAAGTAAAATGTCAGACATACATCCATACAAGACCATCCTGGGTCTGAAAGGAACCGAAGGCACTTCCTCCAATTAAGGAAAGAAGTCCTTGCAAATACGGATATCCCCTAATCACGTCCAGACTCCCTATCACATAGGGTAATCTCTATACCGGAGCAACTCAGTCCAGAGACAATCGACAGGTAATCCTTTCGTTTTCGAAAATACCCAGTCTTCAACCACCATCTTCAAATGTAGTCTCATTTCGTCGTATCATTATTCGGAATGGGTTTTATGACTCAATCTCCTCTCCTGGCTAATCCGAATAATGAGCGCTTATATTAAAAAAAATTCAAGTGCTGTCTTAAAGGCCAATATCGATAGTCGTTTACTTAACCATCAAACAACATTCACAACTACTATCAAGCCTCAATAATTTCCCAAATTGTTTATGCTGATAGTCGGTTATTTAACTATCAAACAACATTCACAACAACCATAAAATTTAAATAATTTTCCCCAAATTATTTATTTCAAAATATCATCGCACGATATATTTTCACACTTCGACCCTTTGAAAAACAATTTTCAAATTACTTTTCGCTCGCGGAGTAAATTTTCGAATATTGTTTATTTCCACTGAAAATTTTGCCAAGTCCAAATACTTTAGATTTTTAAAATAATTTGAATTACTTATCCAAGAATATATACTTGGAAACACTTAAAATAAAACTATTTTAAAACACTTTATTTAAAATATTAGCTACGAAATTTTTATACTAATATATCATGTAAAATTTAAGCCCAACTAATTTTAAAAAATAAAATAAAATTATTAGATAGAGTATAGTTCTTTTTAAATGACCATCTCCTAAATCAAAAACTAGTTAAATCTTTAAAATAATCACTTCTATAATTATCTTAGTAAATATTTACTTTTAAAATTTAAAAAAATAATTTAAGAAAATAATTTCTCCAATTTTTTTTTTAAAACCAACTTTAGAAATTTTAATTTATATTTAAAAGCAAATTTGAAAACATACCCGGCTTTCCAGGGAAAATATTTCCATTCCAAAATAGTCCATTTAAAATAATTGATAAATCTTTCTCGATTTATCTCAATTTACATCCCAAATTCGTAAATTTCTTTCCACACTTTTAAAAAAAATCAACATTTTTTTTTAAAACTACCCATTATTCCTTTATAAATTTCCATCGTTAATTTATATTTCCAAATATCCATTAATATACAATTTTCAAATCGATTTCCAAAATTTACTTTCAAACACCAAATAAATTTCCAAATCGATTTCCAAAAATTTACTTTCAAACACCAAATCAAATTCCAAATTTATTTCCAAAATTTATTTTCAAATAACAAATCAAATTCCAAATTGATTTCCAAAATTTATTTTTAAACACCAAATCAATTTTCAAATTGATTTCCAAAATTTATTTTCATTTAAAAATTACTCCTTTACTTATCCAAATTTATTTCAAAACCCATTAATCCAATATTCACACCTATATTTATGATTTAAATTCCATTTAAATCAGAAAAACAAATTTCATATTTGATTTAAATATTCTCCCTTTATTTTCCCAAACCATTTAAAATCCGTTCCAAATTCCTTCTTTTAATTTATCCAATTCTCTAAAGTTATTTTACTTAAAAATTTTGTACTTTAATTTCCTTCCAAAAAATCCAATTTTATATTTATGGTATTTTAAAAATACTATAATATATTCGGCTAAATCATAGCCTTCAATAATTTCAATCACCAATATAATCAACCACAGATTATCAATAGATCATATCACAGCGTACGAAATAAATTCACACATTTGAGGAATCCGATTGGATCCCTCTAACCTGCTTCCCTACATCCATAGATGTTAGCACAATATAAAATACCAATTCCACTTCGAGGTGGAATATCACGGTATAAGGGTCATCCGCTATTATATGGGGCGCATAGGGTCTCATCCGCTGTATAATGCGGGAAATCAATCACTCCAATATATATACTATCACATCTAAATAATCAACCAATAATTTAAATTCTAACTATTTCGACCGAGTGAGAAGATCTCACCTTTGTTTTTGTTCTACAAATTCCGATCCAAACCGGCTTGTTCCCTTTTAGATTTTGACCTTTATAAATATTATACGGTTTATTAACATTCTAAACAATCGAACAAATCAAGAATCATTAAATTAATTCAATTTACTAATGTTTAAATTTTCAAATAAAATTTCCAATTATAAAAAATATTTCTTTTCATTTGAAACCCATATATTAAAAATATAATCTATGTACATTTTAAAATAAACTATACGAATTTCAAAAATAAGATTTATATATATACTTACAAAATAATTATAGATCTAAAAATCTGATTTTATATGAACCCAAATAATTTTAAAATTTCCATTTTCACAAATCTTATCTCTATATATATAAATTATGTATGTGAATATATATATATATATATTATATTTAAAACAGAATTATTTCATACTTTTACTGTATTATTATTATATATTTTTTCCTTCAGAATCTATAAATATTGGTTAAATAAAACAAAAGGATATAACTATAACCTCTGTCGAACAACGAACACGAATCGCGACTCCCAAATCAAAATCCTAGACGCCGTCGACAAAGAAGCCACCTCCAATTTCCCTCAGACCTCATGCATACAGTCCTCCATCGCAACTTCAACTATCTCCCTCGGTTGCGAGCTACAATTCAACGAAGTCGATATCCTTGTGAACAAAGAGGGTGACACGGCCCTCCCCATGCAGCGGCCTTGTTGCTTTCAATTTAGGAATTCGATTCGAACCGTTTTTTTAACAGTTCCATTGATTGTGAAAGATAAGAAACTCGGCTTCGATTTTTGAATTAAAGAGAAACTACGGCCATTCCTCAAGCTTGAAGATTTCTTGGTATTTCATTTAAAAGAGAGATTCATTTTTTAATCTTATACGAAAGAATTCAAAAGAGGGGAGACACGGGTGAAATTATGAAGGACACGTGCATCAAATTTCCATACGTGTCGACAAGGCTCACTATAATGTTCTAATGTAATAATATCATTTATATTTTAAATTTAAATTCAAATTTAAATCGTTAAAAATTATGCAACTCAAAATCTCAACCACCTATTAAGGCGTGCCGATAGACATTTATAATGTTAAACCCCTATTCCGAACGCACTGGGAAAGGTTTCGAGTCCTAATTCGATCGTATGGAGAAGATAGGTTTTTGGACCCAGTTATTAAATTAAATTTCGATATAAATTTCAGCGCGTTTATCTACCATACAATCACACGACAACTTCAAATGCTACAAAATTTGAAATTCCATAATAATACACTATTATGGATCCAGTGGAACTGGTTTCGTCGAATTTCGAGATTGTGCCCCGAAAGGCTATTTTTAACTATCGATTTAAACGATATAAACTCAAAACTGAACAAATCACTTCCAAATTTAATTCTAAAGCTTTCATTATCTTCAGTATTATCAATATGAATTTTCTAAGCCTTTAAAATATTTTTAACAAGCATGGAACATCCAGTTTCAACATTTTTTCTCAATTTTAAATTATTAAATCCTATAATTTAACTACCAAATAAATGGTTGTAATTAGAATTCACATTAAAACTAACTTTCAAATATTAAAAATCAATTAAATATTTTCAATTTCAAATGTTCAAAATTTTCGAGTCGTCACAATAAATAAGCAACTTTTCTTTAAAATGAGTTTATGGAATTAAAAGCAATTTTAGGAAATTATATCTTTATATATATATATATATATATATAAATAATTTAAAACTCTTTTATTTTATTTATTATGGATTTGAGATTTTTATGTGATTTCGTGCTTCTCTATTAAATATGTAATTTTAATAATGGTTGAATTGTCGGACCGGTATGGGACTTTCCTTACAATTATTTAGCTTGTTATTATAACTTATTAAATCGAGTTTGAGTGGATTTTACTAGCTTATAGTAAATATATGAATTTACTATCTGGTATGGGATGGTTAGTTAAATTTTAGTCATTACTAAAGTGAAAGTGATTTACCCTTTAGAGTTGTGTTATATTAGGGTGTTTGGATTTTAGATAGATAGATCCTTGAGAGATGATGACTCATTTTTCATCGATCCGAGAGTTGATACATTCATAGATTTGAGTAGCACTCGACAAAACAACTTGAGGAGATGTTAACGACCTTGTCGTTTGGGGCAAAACTTCTTGGAGAGATGTTAGCAACCTTGTCATTTAGGGAAAAACTGGTTAGTGAGGTGTTAGCGACCTTGCCATGGTCGATGAAATTACTTAGAGAGGTGTCAGTGACCTTATCATGGACAAAGAAATTACTTAAAGAAGTGTTAGCAACCTTATCATTTAAGGCGGTATTAGCGACCTTGTTAGGGTCGACAAAACTTCTTGAGGAGGTGTTAGCGACCTTGTCATTCCATTCAGGAATAAAATCCCTTTACTTTTGTGAATTTAAAGATTTTGAATTGTTACCACCATATTTTGATGACATATGGATTTATGAAATGGTTATTTGGTTTGATATGCCTTATTATGGTTAATTAGTTTTAGGTGTACTTTGAGATGACTTATCTTATGATTTAGTCATAAATGGATTTATGAAATGGTATTTTAATTGATATACCTTATTATGATCATTTGTTCTAGTATTTTTAATTATGGCTTATTTATTGTTAAGTCATATATTTATGATATCAGTATCTCATCTTTTTATTTGATATAATCTGACCCATTTATTTTTTAAATACTTGGGTCAAGCCGAGGCTCTATAGGTACAGGGACTCGTGTACCTTTGGATTTTGTGCTAACTGGAGTAGACTATTTGGACTGTTTCGGTTTACTTCATTATTGTACATATTACATTTAGGTGGATATGTCATATATATATTATCTAGTAGTCACTGTGCACTTGATATAGTATTTTTGGTATGATGTTTATATTATATGGGTCTAGTACTGATATTTTGTAGACTTGCATTCTATTATGTATATGATATTTATTATTCCACTGTGATCTGTAACTCCGATTCTGGTATTTGTATAATATATACTATTATGAATATTTTAGTCGGTGTGTCTATTAATTTGTGCTAATACTATAAACATCAAAAATTTCAATTTAGATCCTCAAAAGGTAATAAAGACATATCAGTGCTATTACAAAGATATATTCTCATTCAACTGCCCTTAACCAGCCGTATTCTCCGGGTTATTTGATGGCACCACTTGTAATGTTCTTAATTTAATATGGGTATATTGGTGAGTTTATTACAACTCATGTGTTCGTGAAGGCTTGTGCTTGTGTTTGGCTTAGATTTCTATTAGTTATTTAACCCTTGAATATGTATATATTGTTTGTGCATTTGTTCTGTATAAATATAAAGATATGTGAAGTTAAGAACTACGCAAGTTATAACTTTTTGACCCCTCTTGCTTTGGAAAGAAAATGAAAACATATTATGTAATATTGACACTTCTATTACCCTTTAAAACTTTTATCGTAGCCAATAACTTGTGTTTACATGTTTTTGTGATTGTATATGAAGTTGAAGTGTGTTGAAAGTATTTGTAGCAAGGAAGGTCGCTATAAGTGCACTTTAATGTCCTTTAACTTTAACTTGTGTAAGTGGGAGAATTATGAACTTACCTTGGTATAACTGGTTTTTGTTCTTCTCTACACATATTTTGGTATATGGTGCAACGAGGAATTGGTTTGGAAAGCTATATAATTTGTGAAACAATCTTGTGAAAATCAGTAGCAAAAAGGTCGCTATAGATGCACTGAAAATGCCTTGTGTTTAGCGACTTTCAAAGTTGATTTTGGAAGACATACTAGGGTGTTCTTTGCTATTTTAATGAATACTATAAGTGTACTTATTACTATAAAAATATCAAAGTATAAATCATTAACTTGTAGAACAAAGTTGCAAAAAGTTATAGTGAGAAGAATGTCGCTACATAAACTCTTTCAAATGCCTTACTTTTGAAATTTTTTAATATGATTTTGTAAGACATCCTTAGGAATTTCTTTACTATTTTAATAAATTTCTCATGTTTACTTATTACTATAAAAAAAATAGAGTTAAAAAATGTTCATACAAAAATTATGCAAACGGCTCCAGTCGAATTCATAATAACAGATGCACCAAAAATATAATGTGAAAAGAGTAAAGTACGCATAGATTTGTAGTGGTTTAGCCGCAATGTTCCTACATCCACTATTTATTTTTATACCTTTTCTTATATTTGAGCTTTTACAAGTGTTTCAATATGAAATATAATGAGTTTATGCTATATATTGAAATCCAGGAGCTTTATGCTGGTTTCTATATGGCAGAAGCTCATGGTTTCAAAAAAATGTCCTCAAAGATGCTAGAAGCTTGTAGGAGTGCGAAGGTAGAGAAATCATTCCAGTAAATTATACAATTTCCTTTTATAGCTTTCCAAGTTAAGCAATTTCATATATAAAAGATATGATCAAATATTTTCAAATATATCCAGATTTCATTCCATATATAACCCCATTGGTTCGGCCGGGAGAGCTCCGTTTGGGATTATCTGGTTCGATGAATGCATATGGACACCATGTTAGTTGGGCTCATAGGGACACATCTTTGATTCGGTTTTGCTTCGCTTTACCTTTGTTTGGTCTCTTTTATCTACTGAACAAGATAACAGAAAACTTTGTTCGTTGTCCAGACTACCAAACATGAATTCATGTTCGGTGTCAAGCCTACTGAACATGATTTCCCATTCGATGCCAAGTCTACTAAATAGGAAATTTTGTTTGGTATTGAGATTACAAAACAAAGGGGTGGGCTTTACTGAATGCCTCACTGACCTATGTCTTCCATTAGCAAATATCCATTATGAACCCAGCATCCAATTCGGTTCAGCATGTTTACAGTTTGATGGTCAATATTGGGTTTTACGTTCATTTTGTTCAGCATCGGACTAAGCCGATGCCTTCTATAAACTTCTGAGCCCCCTACCACCAGACACCCTATTTCATTTTTCTTGGTTCCTAAATTTCGAGACTATTTGTCTCCTTAGTTCTCAACAGCACCAGATCTGCTCCAAATTCCTTTAAACTACTGTAGCCACTATTCTCTTCGCCATCAACTTTAGTGAGCCTTCTATTTCGAATTTTAAATCCTTGCAATAATGATTTTTTTCATTTCCATTCTTACTGGATCGACATAAGGTAGGTTTTGAATTAAGGTTTCTTGGCTGGGTATTGGTAGATTAATTTTATTTGTGAGTGGTGATTAAAAATGCTATATCTTGATAACAACACACTTCGAAATTGGAAAAAATGTTGAAATATTAATACAAGAACTCTCTTACCTATCGGTTCGATAATTGGACAAGGAGGAGGTTGGCTACTTACTGATCTTTGTTTGCTACCTGAAGTTTAGTTGCCGAGCGAGACTTTGCATATGTTTTTCAAGTAGAGTGTAGAATAGGAATACTTCATACTTGTATCGAAATGTATAAATTAATGTTGCCTAAGGACTAGTTTTTTTGCATATGCACATATTCATGCACATACAAAAACTCAAACACTCGGACATGTATGTCAGTCGTCTCCAGACTCATACATAGATTGGCTTTTGGGACCTGGCTTTGTGTTCTTCCGCTCCTCCGAATCCTACGCCATATATGCATCCTTCTACTCAACCTAATTCTTCTCATCCTCTAGTGCACGGATATGGACCATCACAACTATTAGTGAATCCTATTGACTTTGAGCCCTCCATCTTACTTCTAAGAAGCCAGATATCATCGTAGCTACTCTCATGGTCTTCCTAGGGAGGATGTTCTTTTGCCCACTTCTGATCAAAAGTTCATGCCCACTAAAAGTATATGTGGCCTACTCTTGATATTGTTGCAAGGACGAAGCCCCTTCTCTTCGTCTCCAATGGATCACATGCTTCCTTCTGTATTTGAAGATTGCATCATTCCAGCTATACCATATGGTTGCACTATCCTAACAAGCATGTATGCTATTTTCATGAGGAAGTTTCAGGTCCCTCTTACTCACTATTAGATCAAATTTCACTACATTATAAAGAGCAAAATGGAAGACTCTCCTTTCATTTATCTCGAGGCGATGAAAGTTCAAGTCAGCTGAGAACCTATATTCTAAGTAAAGCATGTTCAAAATGGAGTATTTTTTTCATTCGGGATGGCTCTCCATGCTTCCACTAGTAGAATTCTAGATGTAAGCCTATTCCTCACCTGTCTCTTTCCAAATTCTTGCCTTAAGGAATTCTGTGTCAAGTATTAACTTTATTTCCTCTCTGTTCTTCTTATCCAGGTAAGGTGAGAGTAGCAATGGGTGGGGACCTGGAGTGTGACGACCCACATTTCGGAAGGTTTAAATTAACAATAATCCACGCTTGTCCAACTTAAACAATCCGGAATATATACAATCAATGGGGTTAATTAAGAAAAATAAGGAAAGGAGAAGAAAACAAACACAGAATCTCGCAAAGGAACGATATAATATAGTAATCAAATAAACTGTTCACGAGGCCGTTTATATTATACATTTGATTATAATTTATACAACATTTATCAAAGTTATATATACATCAGGGATAAATAAAGTAATACAGTGGACAACATGATGCAGGAATGATAATAGTAGTAATATACCAAATCTTCGTCTTCGTCCTCTAGAGAATAATTTTCAATACACTGAAAAACGCAAGTATAACCCGAGCGTAATGAAAAGAACAAACATTCAAGTCAGGACTAAAATATCATTATGTAAGTCAAATCAATATCGTATATAACATGAGTAATAGCATCAGAGATGTATATGAAATTTCACATCTCCAATCCAGTGTATAACGTGCGTGCAATAACTCAAGAGACGTTACAGGATTTTCCATTTCTTAAGGATCCGTCAAAATATTTATATATAATAGAATATGCTATATACATAACGTCTAATCAGTAAAATAAACATTTTTCTTAGATTTAAGGCCTTACATTTATCCCCCTTATCGCGTTTTTAAGCGTCGTCATACAATTTGCATTTGACACAACTATTAGCACGTCCATAGTCAGTCATGCGCCGTGATACAACAACACTAAACCAAAATCGGTGGGGTCCCATATAAGGAAAAAAGTATGACAAGGCACGTGAGACAGTACCCAAGGTAGGATACTACCAGTTTACCCTTCCCGACTGGTGGTAACGCATCATAGCCATGACCGCCCACCGTGTACATCCATCCCACATCAAGTCAAGGGGAAGTTATCCCGAAATTGAGGTGCACCAATCAATACCAACAACAAGAGTAATAATGTGGACCGAGTCCAAGAAAATCGAAGAACGGATGTCCACTCTGGGTAGCTTGCCCGCTTGGTCGGTATGACTCCTGTTTTAGACATTTCAAATTGGCACAAATGCCAGGTTAATTCATCATCATTCTCTTTCTTCAAATCCAGCAAACGTACGCCAAATCCAACCACTTCATCCTGGATCATCACTCCACGTACATAGTTGTTAAAGTGGTTTCAATATTGAAAGAGAGTATGCCAATAAGAGGCTCCGGTCTCTTTAACAACCAAATGTTGTTTTACACAACGGTTGGTACTTTTACATTTCGAAAATCGATTCATACTTGTGATCGAAATATCATATTCACTTCGAAATCAAATTCATTTCGAAATATCATATTTTGTTCACAAATCATATTTTACTTCAAAATGTCAATTCAGTTCGATATATCGATTTTGCTCCAAAATTTTAATTCGAACTACAGTTTAGGTTATAAGTTCACTTTAACTCAGTTCGCGCTTAAATCCAAGATTTAAATATAAACATTTCACCCCTTTGGCAAGTTTGAACTTTTAGAAAATAGATTAAATAATTTTAAAATAGTTAAAATAGTTTCATAGAAAAATAGTTTGAGTATTAAAATGGTTTATATAGGAAGATAGCTTGAAAGATCAAAATAATTTGTATATTTAAAAAGATAAATTTTAAAACAGTTTATAATAAAGTAATTTATTTAAAAACAGTTGCAAAACCAAACTGATCTAATTCCAAATTTTCCAATTCAAAACAACTCAATTTCCATTTAAATTTAATATATTCCATTCCGATTTCAATTTGGATTAACTTTGATTCTAATTTCCATTCAAATCAATTTCAATTTCAATTTTGATTTTTAGCTTCAAATTCGATCCAACAATTCGAGTCAATGGTTTAAATATCAATTTAATTCAAATTTCAAACCAGTTCAATTTTATATTAATTTCAAGTTCAATTTCAAAATATCGATTTAAATCATTTATATCAAATTTGACTTCAATATTCAATTTAAGACTCAAATCTTCAAAGTAATTCCATTTCGAGCTCAATTTTGAAATATCGTTTTAAATTACGGTCACCTAGCAATATTTCAAAGTTTGAATAAAATCCAAATCCTTTGAAATAAATAAATTTAAAAAACTCAAATCATATTCAATTATACTTCAAAATCTCAAATTTCATTTTAAACAATTTCATTTAACACAATTAAATTCCACAATTTGAGCTCAAGTTCGGAAAAGAATTCGATTTCCATAAATACAATTTTTCTCTTTAAATCCAAATCATTTTAATAATTTCAAATCAAAAAATTAAAATCATTTAATTTATCCAACCCAGTGTCCGTATATAATTTTCTATCTTATGACCACGTGATCAGTTAATTCAATTTAATTATAGGGATGGATGTATATCACTTTAATCCAAATCACAGTTTTGTAGGTATATATCATTTCAAACTATTTATTAATTTATTTGAAATAATTTAATTTACTGTTTTATATACTATAAATAATATATAAGATGATAATTGGATGTATTAAAATAAATAACACATAAGTCATCCAAAATATCAAATAATAGCATCCATCACAATTAACATCCAAACAATCAATACAATTCACAACATTTTCATAGTTATCAATATAGGATATTTTATTGGCATATAAATTCCAATTTCAAATTAACTATTAATTTTAGATGATAATTAAATTTATCAAACAACGATCAATAAATTATGTCACTTCAAATTTCAAATTTAACTAGCATAAAAATATTCTAGTACTTCGTAAGCATTATAAAACACTCACCTAAAGTTTTATATTTTAAATCAAATGGAACGACGTTCGATCTAACCTAAAATTTTAGTTAGATCCAATCAACTCCAAATCAGTCCCTGAACGTAGTACTCGTCGCCACGATTCCGTCACCATTTGTTTCGTCCAATTCTGACAAGTGTGAAAAAGATATAAACTTGTAAAGATCTGAATATAATTTATATTATAATTAATTTACATTGTCCTTCTATTTTTAAACCTAGGAGAAAATCTGATCGGTGGATCATGCTTCTGGAATCATGGCTGTTCCTATCATCTTCTTCCAAGTAAATCACGTTTTCGCCTAACCCAAAGCCGTTAACTTCCCACGAACGACGAGCTTCCATCATTGCCTAAAATTCGATCGGATATCACCACCAAAAAGAGCATCACGGGCTCCACCTTTTCCCAAAAGTAAGGCGAATTCGACTCCTTCCTCGCCTTGGAAATCGTGCTCGAACGCGCTGCGTTCAAACCCAAATCGCCGTCAATCCATCGCCTTGATTTTGATCATGACCGTTGATATGGTGGAGCTCCTCGAGCTCTACAATTCACTATAGAAGTCTTTGGCTAATTTTCAAAGGATTAGGAGATAACTGGAGGAGAAAACTGGCCATTTCGGCCATTGAAGAAGATAGGGTTGGTGGCTACAAGATATTAGGGTTTTGCTGAGAGATATGCGCATTTATATACGTGTACGTATTTATACTATTCATGCACTTTTCCAGACGAACTCCAAACGATGCGTGCCGCTTGGCATTTATAATGTTTAACCCCTATTTCGAACATAATGGAATATGTTTTTGAGACTTAATTCGA
Organism: Allium cepa; assembly: GCA_030765085.1. NCBI lineage: Eukaryota > Viridiplantae > Streptophyta > Magnoliopsida > Asparagales > Amaryllidaceae > Allium > Allium cepa. The sequence continues at coordinate 976,889,249 of CM060935.1, forward strand.
TCGTATGTGAAAGATAGCTTTTCGAATCGAATAATTTGAATTTGATTCTGAATTTAATTTCTACGCATTTCAAGCTTGCACGACCAAACGACAAATCCGAATGTTACGAAACTTGAAATCCTACAATAATTCACTACTACGGATTATATGAAACTGGTTTCGTCGAAATTCGAGACAGTGGCCAAAAAAGCTATTTTTACACGTTGGTTAAAATATAAAATTTCCAATTTCTAATTATTTAATTTTAATCCAATTTTTTTAAATGTTAACAATCTTCATTCATATTTAAATAAAATTTAAATCAATTTCCGATATATTTTCTATCACATTAAATCCAAAACTCAATTATTTAAATAATTGCAATATTAAATTTAAAAAATTTTGATTATTCAATAAATCACTATATTTTGAAATTTAAGCTATCGAACTTATAAGATTTAACTTTTAAAACGAATTCAAATTATAGAACAGCTATTTCCATTTTACAGTCATTCAATTTCCATTATTCAATTTCTCTATTGATTTTAAACATGGTGAAAATGTAGAATTTATTTAAATACTTGTTATCACAAAAATCTTTGAAATTAACTATTTTAAAATTTTATTCAAGTTCATATTCAATAACTATATTAATAAATCGTTAAAAAAATTATTTTTAACCATTTTATTTAATAATTACATTAAATTTAAAATTTTAAAATAGCTAAAAATACGGATCGTTACATGGAGGACATGTTATGAAGGCTTCAACAAATCCTGACAGAGCTCAAGGAGGTCCCTCGTTTAGTTACTGACGATTATTCATGGTAGCTTGGGTTATTGGCCACTATTTGTTCAGTCATAAAAGGAAGGCCACTCTCTACTCATAAACCCATAAGGAGAAAAAAGAGGAATGTTCTACAATCAGAGAGATAAGTGAAGTTTCGTCCTTTTAGCCTTTCGATTCTAGTCTAGTATTGATTGTAGACCTACCAGGAGCTGCCCCATCTTCCTTGCAAATATAAAAGAGTCGATGCTAGATTACATTAGGGTTGACCCTCGTAGAAGAGGTTGTCTTATAGCCTTGAAAGAGTGGGACGATGATAGTATTCACACGAGGACGGTAGAACAGACGAGCCCCCATTTTCATGACAGTAACCATGATGTATCGGATCGCAGTGAGGCATATTGCTTTAGGCACATTGGTCTTGATAGTTCGCTCCATCTATAGATGTAGGAAACCTGCACCATACCTTTGATATAGTGAAGAGGAGGAAACATTCATTTCCAAAGACATTACCATTTGTGACTATCTTCAGGATCCAAAGTTAGGAATTGACTATGGGGATTCTGCATCAATAGCTGAAATCCTGTGCCAGTTAGAAATACACGAGGACCCTAAGGGATCATCCAAAATTTATGCATTTTTTCACACATATCCGCATAAACTGTACGTTTATGCCAAAATCATGCACTTTTCGAGCATTTACTTGATTCTAACTCATCATATTTTTGCAATTGTAGGAAGCATGAGTTTGAATAGAGGGAAGCTGCTATTTAAGATGCAGTAATTAGGACTAGGGGTGCCTCCCAATGATATCAAAAATGCTACATCTTTATTCGGACCAAATAAGAATGTAGGGAAGCCGACCATAGATCTTAAGATGAAGGAGACTGTATTTTATCGCCTAAGTATGGACATTAGCAATAAAGATCCTAAAGATGGCTCCAGAAAAGGTCACGATCCCTTAGTAGCAAATCAAGATCCAAGACCCCTAATCATCATCCAAATCTCCTATGTGTTCACCCTTTCCTCTATCAGAGTTAGAAACTTCTAAGCAGCAAGACCGGATGGATAAGAGAGGAGCAATTGTCTGACCGAATAGAAGTAAAGATAAAGGGAAGGATATGGAGGGAATAATTATTGTTACCAACCTGATGGATCCAAACTTTGACGAGTTTCAGTAACCCTACCAGCCTAGAGACCCCCTTACCCACTTGCTCGCTGAGGCACCTCCTGCTATTTTTTATAGGTCGATTGATCTTCTTATGGACGGGCTGAGAGGCGTAAAGGCCCTGTCAGAGTTTCACAGTAGAGTGGTCAAGGCTTGGAAGGAAATCGATAAAAATAATATCGAGCAAAATCAAAAGATGAGATAACCGCTCTATACCCACCGACACCCATATACATAAGATAATGCACTACTGTCGTCCCGATCAATATAGGATGATCATCTGGGTTTAAAATGAAAAAAAACATCACAGACTCTGTAGTATATCTCACAACGCATGGGATAATACATAATATCACAGATATAAAACATGAGAGACAGTAATGACTAAGTGATCCAAATATCAGAGTATAGGTACATAAAGTTATATATCATGAAATAGAGTTTAAACAATAGAAGTAGACTCATAATACTGCCTCATAATAATACTAGTAAGAAAGCACTATCAATGATCCATTGTGTTACACAGTGGAATAAGCATAGAAATCCATATAATATGAGATATCTCCCTTCAGCCATCCTCTGCACAGCTACCGCGTCTCACCTAGACCAGCTATCTAGTTTATCTATTTAAGAGCACCCGAGATAACAAGAAGCAAAGCATAAAACCTTGAGTCAGATAAAGTCAGATGTGAGCGGTAGATGAATCTCAAACACTACACGTGTCAATATAGTAAGGAACAAAGGTATACGAATCATACTTGACCTATCACTGCAACTAAAGAGTTAGAAACATAATAACATAGTATAATAATATAAATGTCAAAAAGGTGTTATACAACCAAGTATGATAACAGATGTCCAGGTATCCCTATCTCTAATGACTATCGTCGAGTGATAGATTGTGGGGAAAGAATAGAAAGCAGCAACAACATCTATCAAACAATCCTCACTATCGCTTAATGTACTATGTATATATGATAACTCGTATGACCATTCTGCTGCCAAGGACAAATGAAAATCCTAGTTTTCAGTGTACTCTTTTTACCTAAAGCTAGTACTAGACCTATTCTTCTATCCCGTGGTACACAGATCCATTCTTCCAATCCGAGGTAGCCATTCTTCACTAGCCATGAGCGCCCTCACGACACCACTAATTTGAGTACAACAAAAAACGCTCCCAGTATCAACAATCCCTTAGTACGCATATCTGAGCCCTTCTTCTACTCCATCTAACTTCCATTATCCTGGGGGAACCATTCTTCATTCTCCCACTTAACAATTCCTTTCTTCATTAAGACGTTATTCTTAAGAAACCATTCTACATTCCCCACTCTACGACTCCTTTCTTCATCGAGTCGTTATCTTCAAAACCGAACTCCATTTGTCATCAAGTTACTATCCAATGACTCTAAATTTCAACATGTTGTCATATCATAGTCAGTCATCGTCTAAATGAGCCAACACCTCCAGCAGGATCTACATAACATCTACAATAGTTCCCAAGAGTTTCACATTCCCTAGACCAACCCCCTATATTCAGAGCCGAATTAAGCCCTTAATTCATCTCTAGTTCAAGCCTTAATTCTTTGCCAGCTTAAGCCATTAACTCGTCACCAACTCAAGTCCTTGACTCATCACCAATTCAAGTCTTAATTCATCGCCAAATTTAGCCTTAATTCATCACCAAATTAAGACTTAATTCATCGCCAATTCAAGCCTTAATTCGTAACTAACTTCTATGCTTAGCTAATTTCCTTCACCATGCTATGGAAGAACTCATCTAGCCAAGCTCTATACATCCATTCCAACAACCAAACCATAGGAGCTACCACGACAATTAGATGCTGAATCAAGTCTTTTAATTTGGGGCCTAATTTAGTCTTTAAAGAATTTGGGGATGCAACTTATCATGTAGCCTCCTCATGTGCTTCAGAGCTCCTCTACCAAGTTTCATCCAATTCCGACCAACTTAACCTTCGATTTGCCGAAGCTCTCAACCTATCTATCTAGCATCAAAACGCTAGAAAACAACGTCAAAGAATAACATACAATCATAGATAATCATACATATGCATCCATTCATCCATACAATACATGAGAATATGAGGATTAAACTAGTTTTATTCTAAATCTAAGTTTTACATTAGCATATGCATATGAATGATGGAAATTACATCAACATATGCATATAAATGATGGAAATTACACTAGCATGTGGATGAGCAATTAGATTTCAAAAACCATTTCTAAAATCATTTGAAAAACTTATATTTATGGTAATAAACATATATGACCAAGTGATTAAAGTTAGAAAACCCTTTTTAGATCAAAAACATGGAAAATCAACCATTTTATCTGTGTAAACAAGTACATATGAGCAAGGGGTCAAGAACCACTCACAATACCTAAAATACCAATTTTCTTCCTTAGATATTATGTGAACAGCAAGAAAAAAAACCAATTCAATAAAAATGAATTTATGCCTTCTACATGCTAACCCCTATCTAATCAATAATTTGGCTAAGATTAATAAGGAAAAATGTGATTTTTGATGAAATTAGCAGTAATGGAGGTTTAGATCTATTTTTGGGAAGAGAGAAATGATTTAGGTAAGTTTCTCCAGCCTCCTTTGGCACAAAATTCAAAGTGGGTTAGTGGCCAAATCACGGGCTTAGTTAATTACCTACTAAACTGACCAGCAGTAGCCAAAACATAAAACTGTCCACAACTTTCAAACAGAACAACTTTTTTTCTATTACGACCAGTCTGTGGAATGGAATTCCATCATCCTGGATCAATGGAAGTGGTCCGAGACCCTAATTTGGCTCCTATCAAAAATTTTAGTCCAAACAAGATTTTTAGAGTCAAAATGGTTACATAGAAATTTGATAAAATCATAGATGTGAAAATATCCCTAAGAGTCATTCCCAAAATTCTAGAGTTATACGACCTCATATGAATAAAATAATTTTTTACGATCCTCTGATATGTAAAATGCAAGTCGTTACACCCTCCCCCTTACCAATTTTGCCTTCGAAATACCCAAAAAAATGCAGACAATGAATCATAGTTATCCCGCATGCCTAATAACCAAGTATATCCTCAAACATATCAAACACGTAACAATGCAATCAATAATATAGGTAACCCAATCCAAGCATACAGGATACTAAGCTACAATACATGATATCGAAAGTGAAAGTGAATATGACTCACTCTGCCTATCCGTTCATAGGTGATAAGCTATACTAAGATGCAGCTCAATACCAACGCCTTTTGTAAGCTCTTCCAAAACCCTCTAGTGAATAATGGGTCACGGGTGCTTACAACGCTCTTCGCGTACCATAAAATTAGATTATCTATTTCATATACAACTTGGCTAGTTTTATTATTGTTCCTCTTGACCTAATAGGTACAAATCTAGTGCTTTTGGTCAATCAAACGACTATAACCCGGATGCTGTCGTAACCTGCTCAAGTCCTAGACAGTCCATGTATGAAATCCATTAATACCTGCTCTCACATTCCTCAAAAACTTCTAGTGGTTGCATCAGACCACTAGGCTTCTTCTGCTCTACGTTAGCCAATTGGTAGTTCATGCATTTTGAGATGAATGTCCCGATGTCTTTCTTTATCCCTTTCCAATAGTAGGTCTACCTTATATCATGGTAAATCTTGATACTGCCAGGACGAATTGTCAACCTCGAATAATGACACTTACGGAGCACCTCATCCCTCAACCCATCGACGTTAGGAACAAACATTCTTCCGTCCATATGGAGCCAACCTTATCGGTCGATTCCATAATGTTTCATATCCTCAGACCCTTCTCCTGCTTCAATCTTAGAAATAATCTTAGCTAATTTGGCATCGTATCTCTGATTAGTACCAATTCGCTCAGCAAAAGTAAGTCAGATAGTCAAGCTCGCCGACATCTCTTGCTCTAACACATAATGAGGTTTGGAAGTCTTAACCAGCTACGTAGTCCAACTATTTCCACTCTAGGAACATCTCCTCTAAGCTGGCATGCCTTCTGCTCAATGCACCGGCGGCCGCATTCCCTTTTCCTAGCTTATAAGAAATTCTAAAGTCATAGGAGGCTAAGAATTCCAACCATCGCTGCTGTCGAAGGTTGTGATCATTCTGGGAGAAAAGGTACTTCAAAGATTTGTGGTCCGTAAATAGCTCAAACTCCCCATAATAAATAGTGCCTCCAAATCTTCAAAGCAAACACTATTGCCACTATCTTCAAATCATGAGTTGAATACTTCTTCTTGTGTGACTTCAGTTGTCAACTGGTGTAGGCAACAACTTTTCCCTTTTATATCAATACCGCACCTAATCTAGTACCGCTGGCGTCTGTGTACCGTCAGCTCCTCATTTCTACTCGGAATGTTTAGTATAGGTTCACTTGTCAACCTCTCCTTCAGACTCACAAAGCCTGCTCACATCTCGCATCCCAAGTAAAAGTCTGATTTTTCTTTGTCAAATTGGTAAAAGGTGTGGGTACTTTTGAGAAATCCTTAATAAAGCGTATATAATATCCTGCCAGTCCTAAGAAACTCCTTACATGGGTAGCATTCTTGGTTGGGCTCCAATCCTAAACTGCTGCCACCTTGGTAGGATCTACTGCTATTTCCATCCCAGATATGACATGACCCAAGAATCTCACTTCCCTTCTCCAAAAGTGACACTTTGAAAGCATTTCTTTCAACTCATGCTTTCGGAACACTTCAAGCACAATCTCAAGTGCACCTTGTGTTCCTCCTCTGTCCTAGAATAGATCATATGTCATCCATGAACTCATATATGAACTTGTTGAAATGATCTCTGAAGGCGCGGTTCATAAGATTAACAAAGTATGTTGGAGCATTGATTATCCTGAACAACATAACCAACTAACCACCTATAGAAACCAGATAGCGTACGAAGTGATCGATATAGTCTCCTTCGCTACTCTCAAATGGCGAAATCATGTCATCAAATGCAATTAGGAGAATACATCTGCACCATGGAGTTGATCGAATAAGTCATCAATATGTGGGAGTGGATACTTGTTCTTCTTCGTCACTTTATTCAGCTCACGATAATCAACACATAATCTAAAAGAGCTATTTACCTTAGTGGCGAAGACTACAGGTGCACTACACTCAGATATACTCCTACGAACGAACCATTTTCTCAACAGGTCATTCACTTGCACCTCCAACGCCTTCGTCTCTATAGGCGCCATATGCCTCAATGGCATAACTATAGGTCTGACATCCTTCATCAAGTCTATAAGAAACGCAATCTCTCTATGCGGTGGTAATGGTCACTTCCTTAAATATGTTCGAATACTCTCTAGCAATAGGCATAGATAACAACTCATCCTATGGTACCTCAAGTGAATATAGAAAGATGACCGTAACCCTACCCTCTGGCAGGCAACTAATCACTACCGTCTACCCTTCCACAGCACCAATTGTCACCGACAGCTTCTCACAATCCACTACCACCACATATTACCTTAGCTAGTCCATTCCTAAGATAATCTCAAACCTAACAAAATTCTAAACAAAATAATCACAAAAAAGAGCAACCATGACTCGATAAGACCTAACCACGACAAAGCATACACAGGCTAATGGAGCCTCCAAAAAGGTTTGTCACAATCAACGGTCGGTCAGCTATTTTGGGTTTCAATCCTAGCCTATCTGCTAGGTCACTAGATATAAAGGAATATGAAGCCCTGGTATTGATTAAAACATGTATAGGAACATCAAAAAGGGAAAGCATACCTTGAATGACAATGCCATTCCCCTTCTCTTTCGCTGAGGGAGTGCTTAATGAAGTTGAAACAGCATCTAAAGCATATGCCTTCACAACTTTTTTCTACTACAGTGGTTCTGGAAAATGTTTCCGTATATGCCCGGGCTTGTTGCAACTACAACATGTTTTCTTTTCGTAAGTCTTGCAGTCTTTGATCATGTTACCCTTTTCTCCCCAAGAATAGCAAACAGGATCCCATTTAACCTTCTTCTAGGCATCCTTCCCCTCGTTCTTTTCTTGAGATTGCTTCCTCTTTCCAGACCACTTCTTCTTGCCTCCATCGCTTTGTTGTGATTTTTGCCTTTTTTAACAAAAATAGCTGATTTGGGCTTGGCGTATAAACTCTCTTGGCGAAGATCTTTTTCGACGAGACTCTCAAATGGGTTATCGATGTGATTTATGAGCTTCTCCCCCAAGTACTCGTCCAAACCAATGATAATATTCTTGTTCTTCTTTAATAGAGTGTCTATGATGGACATCCCATACTTCAAACGAGCATCAAACTCAGCAATGTATTCAATAACAGATATATCTTCCTACTTTAAATCAGCGAATCTTTTGAATAATGCCCACTTCTAAGTAGTCGGAACAAACTTCTCCTCAAACCTAGCCTTGACCTGATCCTAAATGAACCGATCCTCAGGTGTAGCAGCAGTGATAACATTCCACTACTTCATGGCCCGCCCTTGAAGCTATCTAGAGGCTAGCTTCCTTTTCATGGCATCATCAACCTCCATATCATTAAAGATACATTCGTTGGTGTCCAACCAATCCTACACTTCGATGGCAGACTCCGTTCCCAGAAATGACTTACCTTCCAAAGTAGAATAATCTTTGCACAGCTTGGCAATGTCAACTATCGGCGCTTGCACTTGAGCACCACCACCAACAAAAATATTCAAAGTGGCCGCTTGGGAATTTTGAAGCATGTTTTCCATCATCGCATTGAACATAGCTTGCAAGTCAGGGTTAGCTGCCCTCAGACCCGCTCCTTTCTTAACTACTAAGACGGAGTTCCTAATGGTATTTTCGGTTTACCAGTTAGTTCTCGATCTGTAACAAGAAAAATTGGTCTCTCAAAATAAAAACTATGTTAATGGTGCTCATGTATGCATTCGAATTATATACTATATATATCCTACTATATAGTTTTGAAAATAAAAAATATATAACAATTACACACTCCCGTATGTATACATACTCTCCCGATTCAGTCTATGGTAATAATTCCTTCCTGTCTTTACTGAATCACAGTATCCCTTAGGTTAAACAACACAAGCTAAACCCTGGTATCAAATGAGATGATTGTGCGATACCCATCATCACCCAATATACATAAGATAGCACGCTGCTTCTTGCCATTTGGTATAGGACGATCATCTAGGTTAAAAATGAATCAAAACATCACAAAATCTATAGTATATCTCATAGCGCATGGCATAAAATATAATATCACAGATATAAAACAGAAGAGATAATAATAACTAAGCGATCCAAATATCAGAATATAGATACACAAAGTTATACATCTTGAATTAGAGTGTAACATCCCACTCCAAGACCCAAACTAACAAAGTTTTTACAGGGTAATACTATCTGTTAGTGCAGAGAATAGGGTTGGTTAGGAGCAACCATCTATAAAATTGCTTTGGACATGCATCAAATACATCGAACAATGTGACTATATTTATCAAATACATTGAATAATGTGACTATATTTTCTTTTCTTACAAGTGGTAATTCGCCATATCCAATCCAGGTGCAAAAAAATTAGTACAATGATTTAATATAATTTACATAACATAATATACAACACAGAATCAAACATCACTACATAAATAATATACATCAATATCTTCTCAAAAGAACGAGTCTACAAAAGAGAATACTAGACTCACATTTATACATCTCTATAAAAAATGATAAGTCTCAATTAAAGATGTCTACAACATTAAAAAAAATTAGATCAAGCATGTAGCCAAACTCAAATGGTACATCAAAATTATAAAAACATCAAATAAAACTTCTCATGCTGGCTCACATCCAAAGCCACCGATTCCCTATTCCTGTCAAGTCTCGGTCTAACCCAACAATAAAATAACATATAGATCAAACTATTTATAATTATCACAAAGGATGGTCCATAGCAGTAATAGACTATATAAACATCAAGACCAAAATATCATGGATTATACTTCACTAATCTACTTGATACTTCATATGAAACCTCATGACTAAAGGTTAACTTCATTCATTCACAACAAAACATCAGAGTGATAATAGCCATCAAAACAATAACATAATTATCCATAATTATAAAAGAAAGCAAAGACATGAACTTTACAAGTCACTAATCATCATTGTGCACTTTGCACATAATAACTAGCACTTCACTAATTTATTATCATCGGCATGCACATCACATGTAAAATAAGCACTTCGCTAGTTGACTATAAGACAAGCGCATCGTAAGTTAACACCAAATACGAGTACATCTTTCGTAATCATCAATAGCTAGCCTAATAAAAAAATTCATTACATGTAAACCCAAGTATGAGCATATAGCGCGTAATAACTCATTTGAAAATGAGTAGCACAAGATGGGGCTTGAAAACCTATACACAAATCCATATAAAATTGGCCAATCGATAGACGAGTCTAAGACTCAACAAATAAGTGTCATATAATTCCTATAAGTAATCATTTAAGTAACGACCGCATGTCCCATGACCATTCGAGTTTACTCAAAAATTGGCTATAAGTTAGTAAACTCCACTTAATAAGTGTAACCTAATTTCAATTAGTAACTAGATAAGTATCTTGCAATGTCCCATAACCATTTAGCATTACTAGATTATCTACTAAGTGATTATAAATCCTATGTAGGCAAAATAAATGTTTTTTTGAATAAGTCCAAGAATTAATAGGTAAAACAAAAGAGAGCATTTCACACCACTCGTTTTATTAAACCATTTAAATCGATTACTCATCAGATCAACGTCGTGCAATTTTAAGAGAACGACTTATTTCAAAATCCTTCTTGAAACTATCCTTTTATAAACTAGAATATATACGTATAAATATATTGAAATCATTTATAAACCTATAGAGTAGTATTTATAAATACACTCTTTAGAACCGTTGTTCTAAACCAATTTGAAAACAATTAGAAATCCTTGATATTGTAATTAAATATCTTTTATATGTATATAACCGAATTCTAAATATCCTTTATATAAAGTGTATATATATTACTTGAAACGATTTCGAAAACATTTAGATTAGAAATCATTCTATAGAAAACACTAGTTTGAAATGGTGAAATAACTTGTGTGCAATGTCTTATGTAGCTTCATATATCCATAGTAAATTTTATATGGAAAAAAATCATCAAGAGGGTTTGAACTTCTAAATATGCATCTAAAACATCGCTTTAAAGTACTAGAACAAAACACAAAACATTACAATGAATCCGGGCAAAACAGGGTTTGAACGGGCGATCAAGAGGTCATGCAGCCATGGTCTGGAACACATTCCAGGCCACACCGGTGTAACGGTCCACTTAGATCAGTGAACTAGTGGCGCAGCCTGGAACGTGTTCCAGCCAGTGGTCAGGGCTCCCGGATGGTTCGTTTTCATTGATTATTCTGACATTGTTCATTTAAACTTCAAGTGTGCTGAACTAGCCAGCATGCAAACATACAAACATCAAAAAATAACCGCAAATCGTAATCATATGATGTGGGTTTCAACAAACTGAAATTAGAGTTTCATTCGATAAGAATTAGCATCCAAACTTGAGATCAATTCAATCATATATTCATCGAAGTAACACAACAGCACTTCAATTCAAAAATTAGGGATAGTGTGAGTGATTAACTAATCCTTCTTCTTGAATTAGATAATAATTTATCACCATAGCTTGGAACTACTTCACAAGAAAACCCTAGAGAACAACAAATAATCAAACACTATAATTTACTGAAATCAATAAATCTAAAAGATAGATTATAGTTTAAAACATCATTTTGATTTTCTATTAATTTGTTGGATTTTGTTTTTGATTTTAAAACTTGATTCTTGGAGAACTAGGTTTGGAAATAAGGGAGGAAGAAGCTTCTGCTAATTACTTTTGAAAAATGAACGTATTGGTTTAGAAAATAAGAAGGAAGCTTTCTCATAATTGTTTTAAAAATGGGATTTAGGTGCACTTAAGCCCATCTAAATCAAATGCAACTATTATACTTATTTCCTCCTTTAAATTGACCTTACTCTAATTACCAATTAATTAGTTCTAATTAATAAACTAACTAATGACTTCACAAAATAATTTGTCTAAGTGTTTTAACAAAATGTCAAAACTCGTCATAACTAAATAACTTCTTAAATTGTTTTTAATATTTAACACCATTTAATTCAATTTAATAAAAAATGAATTACACTATATTTAAAATACAATAATCTCTTTATTAACAAGTTTAAAACAAGAATTTTACATTAATTAATCCCATATATTGCTTTTCCAATAAAATAAACATTTTAGAATTCTTATTTAAATAAAACACTTAAACTCCAATTTCCCTAATTTCAATAAATGAGAAATCATATTTCCAATTTAAATTTCTAGTTTAAATCTTCATTTATTCTATTTAAACAACATTAAATAATTATTGTTGTTACATACTTTCGCCCTTAAAAAAATTGCATCCTTGTAATTTCTAGTTCAGAGCAAAGTTCATAATTAATAGAAATATATCGTTGTATCGGTATTTCTATGTTTCAAAATATATATACTAGCAGACATAAAGAACCAAACATCCAAACAACAAAATAATCTAGCAATATACAAGAAAATCCTTGTATTTATACCCAATTAAAAAAAATTGTCTTATTTTCCAAAAGATTAAAACATCTAATTTATGATTTACCCAAGTTATTTTTCAAGAATTTGATTTCTTCAACCGATTCCCAATATAGTTACTTCTTTTATGAAAATTCACTTCTTTTAAATAATATCTCAAATGGTCTTTGCTTAATCTTTTCAAAAATTGATTCCTTCAAAAATTAATTTCATCCAAATATTTGTACTTCACAAATTGTTCCACTTTTAAAGCAAAGATCAATTCCCCTAAAAATTTATACTTCACAAATTATATTTCCCAAATCTCACTTCGCAAATTGTACTTCAATTTAAATCATTCAATGGATTTATCATATTTCAAACCATATTATAACCACGATCATCATCCATCATATTCAAGCTAACAATCAACTCATATCATTACAAATATTCATCCATAACTCGTCTGTAATTTCATTCAATTAAAATTTTGTAACAACCAAAGAATTTTAATAATTTTTATAACGTAATTAACTAAATTTTCATGAAAATTAAACAACAAAATTTATCGATGAAAATTGGATATTTAATATGCATTTATTAAGCATAGCAAGTGTCAGATTTTCATTAGAAAATATGAAAGTTTGTTTGGTTGTGAAATTTCAATTTAAATTTTATACCATTAAATTTGATGAAAATTAAATATACCATTTTCTGAGTGAGAGTCATATTTCATTTCGCCAAATTTGGACTATTCTAGATCCGTTTATCTTATTTTCGACGTTTTAGCAGCAATTTTGATGACGAATATCTAGTTTTGATAGGATGGTCGTGTCTCTGTTATCTGTGTACCATTCTATTCATCTCGTCGTGTTGATCTCCGTAGTATATTTATTTGTGCATTTTGGCGTCATGTATGCGGCGAAATCTACAAAAACGGTTAGCCGTATCGGTACCCATTTGAACCTTTGGGCTTTCTGTGTCCTTTCGTTTGTCTCTGGTAAAGCTAATAGCCACTAGCCTTTATTAGTTTTAGAATTTAGGGCATGACTTTTGCTTTTCCCCAGTTGATTTATCTTTGGTTCGTCCTTTCACTCTGCTCCTTTCTTCTTTATTCTATGCTTACTTGAGAAATATATAATATATATATATATATATAAGTTATATATATCAGATCTTAACCTGCCTCGATCTTTCCTTGCTTGTCCTCCATCATTTCTCATTTCCGACCACTCTCCATCAACTTGTGCTCCGACCATCTCCTTGAAACGCCACCTCGTCCGCATCATTTCACCTCTACCATCGCACCAACCCTCCCCAGCAAGCCACCCACCTGCCGTTTTTCCCATCACAACCCACAGATTCGACCATCCATCTTCCCTTCACCGCATCCAACACCAACGCTAAAACCCATATTCCCTCCGTCCGCTTGGCCACCCAAACCCTGACCACAACTTTCATCCACCCACTATCTCTGTTCCACCATCCAATTGCTTTCCGTTCTCCCTCTCCACCACCTCACTACCGCACGCTGACCCAAGCACTTACTACCTGGCCGACCGCCATCAACCGACAGCCTTCCTCCCTAGTCGTGTTTCACCCAGCAACTATTTCCTACCACCCGACCCAGCTCTCCCTCTATGCTGCCGCCGAATAACCTTCACCATAGCACCTACGGTCCACTAGCCTTCCATCTCACAGCCTCAACTCTCCTACCAACAAGACCCCACCTTATCTCTAGCATACAGCCTCGCCCGAAACAATCCCCACTAGATCGCCTTCCTCCACTCGATCTTCTCCCACTGCCTTTCACGCTTGAACCCATCCACCTTTAGCCAACCCTCTCCATACAGCCACCCCACCTTCCCTTTGAGCCTACCGATCACAACCTCCATTGAACTGTCACCCTCCAAGAAGTGCCTCTCCAATCTTATCGCCGCCACTGCCTTTCCTCTCCGCACCCTTCTCTCCTCTGCACCAAGTAGTCGCATCCTAAATACATTGAGTGCCCACCTCTCCATGTCCTGTGCACCCATATAAATAATACACTCCAATCTAAAGCGTGCACATACAGTAGCACTAGCAATTCCATGCTGACAAGCTCCGGTTTCTACTATAATGCCCTTCTTTCTGATTCGTTTAACCAATTGAGCTTGTGCAATAGTGTTGTTGAACTACTTGCTTTGTCTTTTTTTCAATTGAGCCTAGTTGAACTTGATTATTCGATTCAAATTTCTTGCTTTGTTGTTGTCTGGATCCGCATCCGAGTTGTCATATCTGTATCCGTGTGCGTGTCCATTTGTTTATTCTCATTGTTCTCTAGCCTCGAAAGGTGAGCCATCACTCACGATTAACATTCTTATGTTCAGTAAATTTATTTCACATGAAATGGTGATTGAAATATTTTGTTAAATTTTTAATTGGTAAGAAATTAAATTATTAATATGAGATGTTATTATCTGCATTTGTTAACCTATGTTAATTAACATATGACACCATAACATGTTGTATATATATATTATATTTTAAATTGTTAGTTATGATCCATTCTTGTAATTGATATGTTATGCTATTTTATATTATTATTATTATATTTCCCTACACTACAAGTACCCTGTTAGTTTAGAAAATCCCTATGTGTTGAAATGATACATACCCGAACGATCTTATACAGATTAGGGAAAACCGTTATAAGTTGAAATGATAAACCCAAGCGATTTAATTGATTTTAATATTTTGGGATGCGGGTTGCAATGATATATACCTATAAATATTAAATTATTGCATATTGAAATGACAAATATGTGTATCAATTGATCATAGGTTCGAAAACTATATACGGATACCATTTGTCTATTTTTAATTAATTTCTAGAATTTTGAAAATTTGGGTTTTAATTGAGATTGATTTTTAGGATATAATATAAAGAATTTAATTAAATATGTGTTGTAAATTGAATATTGATTTTAAAATCTAATATATAAATTTTATTTTTAATATGTGTAAAAAAATTAGGTTTTTAAATTAGATGTTTTGGAAATTTTAAATTTATAAGTTAAGTTTAGAAAAGTATATATTTTAAGATTTTACTTATAATTTTATTATATTTAAATATATAAAATAGGATTTAATATAAAATAAATTTAACAATATAATTTAATTTGATAAAATTTAATTTATTTAGTATATATAATATGTTTAAGTATTTATTTAAATTATATTAATATTTTAAAAATTGATTTTGTAATAACTTTAATAAATTAATGTTGGAAGATAAATTGAAATTGATTTGAAGTTTTATTTGTTTAACAATTATGTTTAAACAAAAATTGATTTGAAATTTATAAATTTTGAGATTTTGACGGTATGATTTTTATAACTTGATAACTGGATTTTGATTGAAGGTGATTAAGTGAATATTCTCAAATTCAAATAAAATTGAATATTTAATATTGGTTTAAATTGTAATTTGAGATTTTATTAAATGCTATTAAGAATGATTAAGTGAGTAACTAAATTTAAATAAAATTAAAGTTGAATTTTGAAATATAAATGAAATTTATCAAATTGAGTTATTGCAAATGTTTGAATATTTAAACTTTGAAACCTACTGAATTGGAAGTGGTTTAAATTTGTAGTTCAAACTTGGATTTGAAATCGATATAAATTAAAAATGGTTTTAGTGAGAATTTGTATTGAATCCTTAACCTTTTTAATTGAAATATTGAATTGAGATTGTTTTAATTTGAATTTTGAAACTAAAGTTGATTTGAATTGATTTGTGAAATTGGAAGAAAGAATTCTAATTCAAAATTATTTTTGATATCAACTCTTTTTAGTATATAATATATTTTTAATATATAAAATATTTTAATTTATAACCTATTTTTAAATATGAACTATTCTTAATGTATAACAATTCTAATATATAAACTACTTTCAATATTAAAACCGTTTAAGTTGGAACTGTTATGATTTAGATTTAATGGATTTAAATGCGAATACTTTATTACGATGGTTTAACCTATTTTGTGGTTATGATTTTGGAAATGAATATGATTTAAAGTGAATAGTGATTTCGAAAGTGATATGATTTTGAAAGTAAATATGATTTGAAAGTGATATGATTTTGAAATGAATATGGTATTATGACATGAAGTATGAAATGTTTAAAATGAAAATGAGCATGGTGTGAAATAAGTGTTTGGTTGTTAAAGAGACCGAGATCAGATATTGTCATACTTTCTGCCAATACCGAAAACCACTTTAACAACTGTGCACGTGGTGGAGAATCCAGAACAAAGTAGGATAGTTTGACGAACGTCAGTATGAGGTATAAACGCAGCCTGACCCCCTCGGGTCAGCTTGATATAACCAAAACAGGAGCTATACTGGTCCAAGTGAGGTCGCTCCTCCGATCGGGCACATTTCTTCGATTCCATATTTATTACTTCATGATTGATTTGGTGGCCGCCCCTCGATTTGATTGTGGGAGTGCTTTCCGAGGTAGGCGGTAGTAGCTGCTATGCGTTACCCCCAATTCGGAAGTGCAAATGATAGAATCCTACCGTGGCATTGCCTTGCGTTCCTTGTCATATGCCTTGTCGAGCCCACTATGAGTTTGGTTTGTGTCGTAACTATGGAGTGCTCCTTGATAGCCCACCGGTTTGGTGGAGTTTATAGTACTGTATTGACTACGACATTTTTATAAAATGTGTTAAGGGGATATGGGTAACACCTTAATGCTATTTTAATATTTTACTCTAATATAGGCATTATTTATGTAGCGTATTGTACTGTCTATGTAAATAGTTCCGCGATCCTTAAAGAATGGAATCCCAAACATCCTTTAAGTTATATTGCATTTCACTTGGACATTTCACTTGAGTTGATCAACTTGCATAAGAATGTTAATCCTGACTCAAGTGTTTTGTGTTTTTCTTTATGCTCGGGTCAGACTGAGTGTCACAACATTTGAGACTCACCTTTGTAGCTTTGCTTAGAGATCTACCTATTATCTGTTTAGCTTTTAGTTATTCCAGTTATTTATGTTCAGACTTGTCATTTGCTTATGTATTCAGATTTTTGTATACTTAGCTTTCTGTTGTATTTTCTTTAGACTTTGTTGTTTATATAGTAGCTTTGTGAACTACTATTTATCTATTCCGCTACTTATTGTTGTATTACTTTGTGTCCGTGATACTGTGATTGATTAATTTACTGTATATGCTAAGTTTTGCCAAAGATAAATTAATAATCTGTTGTTTTGAGCAATTCAAGTCTAACATGTGTGGATTATTGTCAATTTGAATGGTTCGAATTGAAGGGTCGTTACAAATGGCATCAAAGCTCTGGTTTAGGAAAAATTTAGCATATGGAGTAGAAACTCATTGGAGATAGGGTATTAATACCCTAGAATGAGTAAATTAATTATAGAATCATCTTCGTTCGAGCTTGAAATTCTTTGTTACGATCCTCTTTGATTTAGATTTCTTTTGAATTTTGGAACATTACCTTTGTTCTAAAATCCATTCATGTCTTTTCCTATTCGTGTTCTTCTTGATACTGGAGTATTCCATAGCTTTATTTCTGTTGATTTCTATAATAAATTTAAGCATGTCATGCAACCTCAATTTGCAACTTCATCATTATTTGTGACTAATCCCACCGACGGTCCTGCCAACCTTTGTATGATTTGTAAAGAGGTGAAACTCCTTTACAAATGTGCCGATTCACCGGAGATTTCTATGCCCCCGATTCTGATGCATTTGATATCTTACTTGGGGGTGATTGGTTAAAGCGTTATGATATTGTTATTTCTTGTAAAGCCCAAGCCGTTTCTTTAGGGAACGACCAAGGTAATTTTCTTACGATTGAATGTCGAATGCCTTAGGATTATGTAGGCAGTTTTATCTTTTTGCTTGATTCTAAGCCTAGTGATCTTGACTCCACCCCTGTTGTCCAACTTTTTTCGGATGTCTTTGGTGATGTCACTTCTCTACCTCCCAAGCAGAAAATTGAATTCTATATCGATCTTATTCCTAGAGCTTGACTTATTGTTCTCCCTCCCAAAAGGATGGCACCCAGAGTGAAAGTCAATTTGAGAAGAGCATTCCCAAGATAGCTTTTCGAATTGAGAATGGTTTCCATGAATGGTTTGTTATGCCCTTTGGGTTAACTAATTCTCCTTCCTTCTTCATCGATCTAATGAATCGCATATTCCACGATGTTCTCAATAAGTTTGTCTTGGTTTTCATTGATGATATTCTCGTCTTTTCTAAGTCAGAGAAGGAGCATGAATCTCATTTGAGCTATGTTTTGGAAACTCTTAGGAGTCATCAGTTGAAAGCCAAATTTTCTAAATGTCATTTCTAAAGGGATCTAGTCCGATTACTTGGGCACATTATTTCTGGAAAATGGAGTGTCGATTGACCCAATTAAGGCCGCCTCGATTAATGTAAGTATATCCATATTTTCTCTTTTATAATTTAATTATCTTATCTTCATTTTGAGCCTATCTTCTTAGTTAATATTCTCTTTCATTGGGGTCCCTCTAAATTCGAATATCTATCTTTGTTCTAAAATATATTCTTGAATCATCCTATGAGGGAGCGTTTTTGTGATTGATATAAAAATGTTTTATATGTGTTGTTTGAGTTTTTAAGTTTGAATTTAGGGTTTCGATCGATTTGTCTAGCTAATGCTACTGATAGGAATTCCAAAACACTTGAACAGAACAAAATAACACAATATTGTTTTCGAAATTGGTAAATGAAATAATTTTTTGTATGATTATATTTTATATATAAAAGTATAATTATCAGAAATTAGATAGTAATATGAATTTTGTGTTACAAATGATAGTACTAGATTATCATTTATAGTTTTGTCAACATTACTTAACCTTTAACAATTGTTATATGTTATAAGGAGATGAATTTTATAAGCATGATTTATAAATCTGATTTGCAAATGAAACGAATATAAATTAAGGATTTGAGAATTTAATTTGGTGGTTTTGAAAATTTGGTTTTCAAAGTTTTGAAAAAATATATTATTTGAAAGTATTTTCGAATGAAAATTATTTCCAAAGAAATAAGTCATTACTTTCCACTTATGTTGCTAGAAAATAACTTTGATGATGACTACAGCATCATCGGCATTCATTTTCGAGTCTCAAAGTGGGGAGACCGCTTAGTAGATTTGCTACACTTTTGTTTGAAAAATGGATTTGATTTGAATTTCTTGAATATGATTTGATGTATAATACATATACATATACATACATACATACATACATATATATATATATATATATATATATATACATATACGTATATCTTTATTTCAAAATGGTTTGAAGGGAAATCGTAAATTTAACTCTTAAGTTTTATGTTAAGTGATGATTTTCAATTATTGAAATAGAGCAAAAAATTTAAATAATTGGAGTGTCTAAAATGAAAAATGAAAAATGAAATTGAAACAACTTGAAATAGTTGAACTAGGATAAAACTTATTTGTATAATACTCAATTGCATTCTAAAACATATATAACTTACTTGAAATATTCTATAAGTTATAATGTTAATGTGAATATGTAACTGAAGGTTCACTACAAGAAAAAGCATTTATAGTTGCAAAAATCGGTGGCGTTTTATTGTAAATGCAACAAAAAATAGATTACCAAATAATATAAACGTGGCAAAAAATAATTCACGTTTCCCGCTTCTAAACAAAAGAGTCCGCGCGAACTAAATAAACGTAACCTATCATTTTACTCTCGTACTTAACAAAATTCTCGTCCCTAATTTGCTTTTTTCTTCAGAAAAAAAATTTCCCCTTTTAATCGTGTTAAATTTTCATCGCACTCAGGTATCATCGTCAACTCCGTCATTTCCCCCTTACTCAACATCGAGTCGCGGCAGCCGGGAGATCTAGGTATATTTAGGTATGAATCTTTTAAATCGATTACGTATATTTAGGTATGAATCTTTTAAATCGACTTTTTGATTCTATTTGGATTTTATATGAATTTGAATGCATCTTATTTTCGTACTTTTTCCTAAACTATTACTGAAATGGTTGATTTAACCCTAATTGCAATGATCTGTTGGGATATCTGCTTTGACTTCTTTGAGTATATGAATGTTCTGTTGAAGTGGTTCAGTGAATCAATGGTTGCTTGCTGAGAGGAGGTTGAGGTTGCGTGTTTTGGGAATTTGGTGGGTTCAAGTAGCATTGATGGAGGTCGCGGGTTTGTTTGCGATTGGGTATTGGCTGGCTCGATGGTTGAGAGTGGTAAATGTTGGAGCATAAATAGTCTTTTGTGGAGTGGCAGGCACCGGAAATATGTCAGTTGTGTGGATGTGAGGTAGTGAAGAGGAGGCGGTGAAGTTGACTGTTGGTTTGGTAAGTGGAAACTATTGGTTTGTACATTCTGAGGCTTTGAATTTATATGCAGTAATTCTATAAGTTGCTAGACTTAGGCTTTGAATTCATGCATGGATTAATTATAAATACATTTAAATCTGAGGTTAAATGCAAAATATAAGTGTAAAATTTATATTTTTGGAAAAGTATTCTTTGCCTTTGTCTACTAAACCACCATGGTTATATGCAGTAGTGCTACAAGTATTTGTACTTCAACGTCTAGTTATTTTTTTGATTACAACAGATAACTAATTTATACATCAAAGATTGGAAACTTATTTGCCTTCAAATGTCGATAATGGAAAAAGGCTGGGTTTTTTCAAACAGGTGATAAAACCATGATTAACTTAATATGTATTTTGAGAATTAGAACATATAATCTAATACTAAAGCTCACTTTTTTTTTACTTTTTTCATAGAACTAGTATAGAATACCGACAAGGAGAAATGAATTTCGTGCATGCTGCAAAGAGGAATGTAAGAAGTGTAGAAAAATTTTTATGCCCTTGCAAGGATTGTCGGAATCTTAGTCATCATGATGACCAAATCATCGTTGAACATTTAATTATAAAAGGAATGGATCCTAAATACATTGACGATGTATGGTTTAACCATGGTGAAGAGATAAATGTAGAGAATAAAGCAAATACGTTTGACGTATATGAAATATTAAAGATGATTCACTATGAAGATGAAGATTTTTTGAATAAAGATTTTTTGATGATGATAAATACGATGTTGATTCTCGAAGAAAAGAGGATGAGTTAGTCAAGAACTTGGAAGATGCAGAAACTCCATTATATCCTAGTTGCACAGATCACACAAAATTATCTGCCATCACCCTCTTGTATAATCTTAAATGCGAGACTGGCTTGTCCGATAGTGGTTTTGATAAGCTTTTAGCTGTGCAACATCTATTTCTGCCGAAGGATAACGTGCTTCCCAAAACCTTATATGAAGTCAAGAAATTTCTTAAAGCATTCAACATGGGTTTTGAAAAGATACATGCTTGTGAGAATGATTGTTTCCTTTTCAGAAAAGAATACAAAAATTTAGAAAGTTGTCCAAAATGTGGTTCCTCGAGATGGAAGAAAAATCAAGATATTGAAGAGGTTATACAAGGTGTTCCAGTTAAAGTATTGAGATATTTCCCAATCATTCCGAGGTTTAGACGAATGTATGGATCTCAAAAGATGGCTGAAGAATTAAGATGGCATTTTAATAATAAAAGTAACGATGGAAAAATGCGTCATCCCGTGGATTCTATGACATGGAAAATGGTGGATGAAAAGTATAAATCTTTTTCATCTGATCCACGCAATCTTAGGCTTGGTCTTGCTACAGATGGATTCAATCCATTTTCCATGTCGAGTTCGAAATATAGTTGCTGGCCGGTAATGCTTGTGACATACAATCTCTCGCTTATGTTGTGTATGAAGAAAGAAAATATTATGTTAACTTTACTTATTCCAGGCCCGAAGCAACCCGGTAATGATATTGATGTATATTTGGCGCCTTTGGTGGAAGACTTGCATCACTTGTGGTCTAATGGAGTTACTGCTTATGATGCATTTAGTAAAACTTTATTTAAACTGAATGCAATTTTGTTATGGACGATTAATGATTTTCCGGCTTATGGAAATCTTGCTGGATGTCGTGTGAAATGACAAAAAGCTTGCCCATTATGTGGTGTCAATACCCATTCTCGTTGGTTGAAACATAGTCGAAAGTTCGCCTACATGGGTCATAGAAGATTTCTACCTCCTTCAGATTCACGGAGGAAACAAAAGGCATTGTTTGATAATACCATAGAGACAGATGGTGCTCCTAGAATGCTTTCTGGGAGAAACATCTATGCATTATTGAAGGATTATCCAAATGATTTTGGAAAAGGAATAGAGGAGAAAAGTAAGAAGAGAAAGCATGTCTATGATAAAGAAGATGAATATGATGATACTAACAGTTCTACAGAAGTAAAGCTATCAAGGTGGAAAAAACGATCAATTTTCTTTGATTTGCCTTATTGGGAGGTTAGTGGTTAATTTATTTATTTTTCATTGTTTTAATACAAGAAAAACCCAATAATGCATTATTGTTTTGGTTTTCATAGGAACTTCCATTACGTCACAATTTAGATGTGATGCATGTGGAGAAGAACATTGGTGAAAGCCTATTGGGCATAATGTTGCATGGAAATAAATCCAAAGATGGAACCAACTGTAGAAAGGATTTAGAGGATTGGGGAATTCGAAGTGAGCTTCATACACAACCTCGTGGGAATAAAACATATCTTCCATCGGCTCCATATATGTTGTAAAAATCCGAGAGAAAAATATTTTGCAAAAGACTGTATGATTTCAAAGGACCGGATGGCTACTGTTCAAATTTAAAAAATCGGATTTCGTTGTCGGACTGCAAAATTAGTGGATTGAAGTCACATGATTACCATGCATTAATGCAACATTTATTGCCAGTAGCATCGAGAGGGTTCATGGCAAAGAAGGCAAGAAAAGCGATAATTCGCTTATGTTCTTTTTTCAACAAATTATGTCAACGTGTTCTTGATAGAGAGAAGGTAGAACAAATCAATGTTGAAATTATTGATGTTTTATGTGAGCTTGAAATTTTTTTTCCACCATATTTCTTTGATATAATGATACGTTTGTCCATTCATCTTGGAAAAGAAGCACAAATGTGTGGACCTATTCATTTACGATGGATGTACCCATTCGAAAGATATATGAAGACACTCAAAAATTATGTCAGAAACTATGCACGACCAGAAGGATGTATTGCAGAATCATATCTTGCAACAAAATGCATGTTGTTTTTCAATGAATTTTTGAAGAAATCAGGATATATAGAGGAGAAAGGAGATCGAAATGAAGATTATGAAAGTAGTTTTGATGTATTGTTGCAGATTAGATTTAAATTGGAAGAGGAATGGCAAAGAAAAGCTATATTTCAACAAATCGGAGTACTTTGGAGATCGTCAAAAAGCAAATTGGTTCGAAGTTTGCAAAAAGCGGAGAACAATGAGGAAAGACTTAAACTGAAACCTACGAACATAAAAAGCATAACCGATTGGAGGAAGTTTGTGAAGGCGAAAACAAGTCCGGAGTTTAAGGTAAATCATTCCTACTGAACTCGTCTAGCATGTTTCTGCAAATCCATCTACATAGTTAGCAACCGATAAATTTCTTTAGAAGTGAAGTCCAAGTGTTGGTGGATGCTGAGGGTTCCTGTTTATGTATTAGCTGCAGGAACCTATGACAGTACAAAATACAAATGCGTTATGACAAGCACGGGAACATTTTAAATGAAGTAAAAAAAACACTTTGCAAGTTAGTTCAATCTATAAATATTATTAGTAGATATGGAATGCTGTATACGTCACTGAGTTATCCAGCATTAATAATACCAAATAAGTATATGACCATGATGAATTGATTTTCAAATAAATTGCAATCCTCGCCATACATATTTACCCTACATTATAAATATTAGATAGTTTTTCTTTTTATGATTTTGGTTGTTAAATTCTAGCATCTTTCAATATTTTCAGCAAAAAAGTGAGAAAAATTCACCCTTAGGTACACACAAATTCCGCATACAACTGGTCGTAGGGGAATGGCTAGAAAGACCGAAGACATGGTAAGTTAATTAACTATAGCATTATTTAACATTATTTTATACCTGTCAGTTTATTAATTTAATGTTATTCTATTTTTAGAAAAAAGAAAGTGTAGATCCATCGTCCATAAGTAGAGCTGATGTGTGGATTAGATCTCACATTAAAAAAAATGGTGAACCAGTGAACATGGAAGCTACGAATACTATTGTAAAATTGTTTTTAATTTTATTGGTATATTTTTTTTTGAAACTATGATATTTTTACCATTGTACATTATCTATGTGTATTTATTTATATAGGAGGAGATCAAAAAATATGGTAGCCTATCCTAATCCGGCTCGACACAGACTGATATTGGAGAAGATGCTCTTGTACATGTACTGGGACAAGATAAACCGGGACGGTTATGGGCATTGGGTAGGGGTTGCACTTTAACCAAGCTAGCTTTGGCCCAGTCCAAAGATAAACAAGTGTCTCGGTGTCGAGAGGAAATAGCAGAATTGAAGGGAATGATACAGACTCTGATGGACCAGAAGGTAAATTTTTGGAAATTAATTTATATTCGTAAAATATTAATTTATATTCGTGCTTCGCTACAGGATAAAGAAAGTTTGAGAAGGAACTCACCTGATTCGGTAAAAATAATATTTATATTACTCAATAAATGAAATTTATATTTTAATTTTTTAATCCAGTAATTGATTTAATTTTCGGTTGATTAATTGTAGAGCGACGACGAAGTATGTTTGCTGTTGAATTGGGATGGAACCTCTGGAGTTGTTGCCCATGGGAGGTTGTTGTCCATGGACCCAGATGACGTTGTTAATGGCATTCGTCTTGGACCAAATGCTGGGAGCGTTGTCATAGATTCAGTGGATAAAGCATATACTTATTTATGGAGGCCTACACCTGAAATGGCAGTCTTAGTAGACGCTAAGAATAAGGTAGTGGCTTGGCCATCAGTTTGCATCAAGGTCCCGCTGCGAACACCGTTGAACTGTAGAGCAGCCAGTACGGTAATTTTTTTCACATTAAGTATAATAGTGAAATATGCTGTGAGCTTATTGATGTCTAAAATGTAGCGAGCACACCCCCCATCTGAATAAAATTTTAACACATATTCGTTGTTTTTGTATAGCATACTAAAGTCTTGAATTTCACTTCTCATTTTTAGAGTACCAGCATCATCGAAGACACTTGCAAGATTTACGGTTGGACTGAGGGTGAAGGTGTAGTTGCCGAAGGAAGAATCCACGCCCCTGATCCAAAATATACTGTTAATGGTATTCCACTCGGTCCATCTGCTGTTGTGATTTTGGTGGACAAAGTAGTAAATAAAGATGCTTATTTGTGGCGACCCACATCTGATATGTCGTGCATTGGAGATGCAGTTGGTAGGAAAGTAGCATGGCCAAGATCAAAAGTAGAAGCTGATCAAGAAAAACTAGATGAGAGTCATGATGATACTGAAAATGTTGTGAATTCTCCCATGAAATCCGCACATATGGTCATGAATAAATCGCAAAATGTAAGTGTTAATTTTCAAATTTGAAGAAGTTAACTGTGTATGAAAGTTTATTTAATGTGCATGTATACATTGTGCATAATAATCTCTTTTCTTTCAGCCGATTGCAACCATTTAAAAGGATGCCAAATGCCAGTTGATCGATTTGGGTGGAGCAGACGTAGTGGCTGAAGGAAGTATTGCATCAACTGATCCGATAACGATGGTACATTGTCGTCCATTGGGACATAATGCTGTAAAAGTTTGGATTGAACTGGTGATAGTTCCAGATGTAGAGATATGGAGACCAACATCGGGTCTGACGTGCATGGATGATTGCTTTGGCGTTCCCATAGCTAGGCCAATGGAAAAAATCATTATTAAGTCAAAATGAAAGGTATATAATTTATATATATATATATATATATACATTAGGAATGCTAGCAGCTAAAGTGCAGATAGGTTTTTGGTAAAATGATAAAAGTACATAAGTAGGGGTGTTATATTCGAATTGTGATTGAATGATTGTGATTGGTGGTTCAGGTTCAGGGGAGGGAAAATAATTGATGGTGAGGAGTTATGTATGGATTGTGGTGGAATGTTAGTGATGCAGTTTTAAGTTCAGGTTTTGTTTTCTCACTCTTTTGTTCTGTTCTTTGTTGACAGGTAGTTCAGGTTTTGAAGACATCAGCAATGACAGGTAGTTCAGGTTTTTATGGTGGTTCAGGTTTTGCTCGGTACTTTGGTTATTTCAGACGTTTATTTCAGATGTATATGTATGGTTATGACACTTATGGTAGTTTGGTTATAACACTTATGGTAGTTTGGTTGTGTATGTGTACGGGTAGCCTTTTGTCGACACCTATGTATGTGGATGTATGAATGTCTATGTATCTAGTGGATCTTCAATGCGTATACGTATTTTGTAGTTGTTTAATACATTGTGTTCAAAAGTGTATGTGCTTGCGTATTCTGTTATTATATAATTGGATGCTAGATCAGGGGTAAATTTGGAGTAGCAGGTGGAGGGAAACAAACGCTACTGGATATTATTTATTTTGTTAGCATTAAAATGTCGCTACAAAAGAGTGATTAAAAACTCAAGTACACTTATGCTGGCGTTTATTAAGCGCTACAAAAAATGTATATAACGCCATGAAAAGGTAACGTGGAGGAGAAAACCCTTTTGGTGGCCTTAAACAGGCGCTACAAAAAATTTAGATAACGCCATAAAAAAGTATCATGGAGGAGAAAACCTTTTCGGTGGTGGTAAATAGGCGCTACAAAAAAGGAATTCTATGGCGTTATAAAAACGCTATCAAAAAAACAAATTTGGTGGCGTTTAAAAAAGTGCAACTAATACTCTAGGATTTTTAGTGGCATATTTTTTCGTAACGATTATCGAAACGCCACTAAAAATACGTAGTGGCGGTCTTTGGGCGCTACAAAAAATAAATTTTATTGTAGTGGTTATATAAGCGAAAACTTAAGTAACTAAAATGTCCAAACTAAATTTTGCTTAATAGAAATGTTGTAAATAAAAGGCAAATTTGTATAGTGCTCAATTACACTCAGAAACATTAATGAAACTTGCCTGGAAAAAGTTTGAATGTAATGAGAACATGTAATTGACTAGTATACAATATAAATCTAAGTAATAAGATGCCTAAAAATGAAATTTATATGGTTTTGAATTAATTATTATATTTCGTATTTCACATTTCACATTTCGAATCTATTTTTCCTTTCTGTTGCTTCTATTCTCCTATCTCATTTCTTTTCGGGGACAAAAAGGTTTGAGTGGGGAAGAGTGTAACGACCTGAGAATTTTACGATTTTTATAACGTAATTAACTAAATTTTTCATGAAAATTAAACAATAAAATTTAATAGTGGAAATTGGATATTTAGTATTCGTTTATTTAAGCATAGGAAGTGTCATATTTTCATCAGAAAATATGGAAGTCTGTTTGGTTGTGAAATTTCAATTTCAATTGTAAATCGGTTAGTTTGATGAAAACAAAATTTTTTGAAATTTTGAATATTTTCACATAAGAAAAATATATACAATTTTCTGAGTGAGATGTCATATTTCGTTTCACCAAACTTGGACTGCTCTAGATCCTATTATCTTATTTTCCGCGTTTTAGCAGCATTTTTGGCGGCGAATATTTTTGATAGGATGGTCATGTCTTTGATATCTATGTACTATTCTGTCCATCTCGTCGTGCTGATCTCTGCAGTATATTTATTTGTGCATTTGGGCGTCCGGTATGCAGTGAAATCTGTGAAAACGGTTAGCCGTATCGGTACCCATTTGAACCTTTTGGGATTTTTGTGTCCTTTCGTTTGTCTCTGGTAAAGGTAATAGCCACTAGCCATTATTATTTTCAGAATTTAAGGCGAGACTTTTGCTTTTCCCTTGGTTGATTTACCTCTGGTTCGTCCTTTCACTCTGCTCCTTTCTTCTTTGTTCTATGCTTAAATGAGAAATATATATATATATATATATATAAGTTATATATATATCAGATCTTAACCCGCCTCAACCTTTCCTTGCTCGTCCTCCACCATTTCTCCTCGCCGACCACTCTCCATCAACCTGTGCTCCGACTGTAATGACCCGGATTTTTTGACAATTTTTGGAATATTAAATGGTTTTAAATGTTGAGTTTGTATAATAAATTTATTTGAATATTGAGTTGGTTGAATTCGAGAAATAGCGTTTAATTTTAGAATATAGTGATTTATCATAATACGAAAGGGTGATAATTGAAATTTAAATTGAATACAAATCGAAACAATTTCAAACGTAGACATAAATTCTATTGGAATTATAATGGGGTTAGTAAAGTTTTAAAATTGGAATTTCAAGTGATTTCACAAATTTTTAAATTCGTTGACTTAAGTCAACGCGTTAAAATAGAGATACGAGGCACAGTCTCGGAATTTGACGAAACCAGTTCCATTGGATCTGTAATGGTGTATTATTTTCGGATTTCAAATTTTGTAACATTTGGATTTAATGTTTGGTCATACGATCTGAAAACGCTTAGAATAATTTAATCAAATTTGATTTAAGTACACGACTCAAAAAAGCTATCTTCCACATATGATCGAATTAATCCCCGAAACTTATTCCATTGGGTTCAGAATAGTGGTATAATATTATAAATGCTAGGCGGCATGCCTAAATAGGGGTTCGAAATTTGCAATGTACGTAATGAGATAATTTCAATATTTAAATTTATAAAACCAAATCAAGATCAATTCTCAGCAAACCTAAACCTTGTCAAGCCACCCTTGCACTGAATCACGCAGACTTATTTCCTCTTCTCCTTCAAAACACGACATTCCCCTTTCAATTCAAAATCACGTCTTCTCCCTCTTTCACAAACCACATCTGTTCGAATAAATAAAAAAGAGAATCGATTAAATCGATGTGAGTCGCATCATTGGAGGGAGCGCGACATCGTGTTGACGCTCGTCAGTTGCATAGGAAACTAGGGTTTAGGATTCTGGAGGGCGCTCGTTTTAGATTCATAAGATCGTTATCACCTTTGTCATGATTCGTGTGGTGGTTTGCATGGGGAAGGGGGATGCAAATCGGTTCGAGGTTGGGACGCACTCGTCGAGGGTGCTGGCGATGGCCACGGCTGCAAGGGAGGGAGGCTCTGGAAAAAAAATCTGGAGTCATGCACGTACGTGCGCGATGAAGTGTTGGCCAGGTAGGTTCGACAATTCGGCAACATAAGGTCAGAGAGATTAGAAGCGAATAGAGGCGGCTATTGCGCGTCGTAGCTCGAAAGTTAGGATGTTTGAGGGGTGTTCAGTTGGGGTTCATTGGCAATGTGGTCGGAGAAGGGCTGCCGCGTGGTTTGGGTGGAAGCCGGGGGGTGGGGCTGTTCGATTTTGGAAGTCGAGCTCTATTTTCTTAGTGACTGGAAACGTGTTTGGGGAGAGGAAGGAGATCGATTAGGGAATTAAATAGTAATAAGGTAAAAAAAAAATTTAAAGTTATTGAGCAAATTTATATTATCCTATTATAGTAATTAATAAATAATCTATTCATACGAGATCCAAAATCAATGAATGCAATATTTGAAATAAATTTGGAGTCAATCAGAGTCAGCTAAAATTTTTGATTTAGTTAAAATCTGGAGATACAGCAAATTAAAAATCAAGGTGAGTAAAATCTCACTCATTTGGATTGCTAGTTATAATTTAAAAATGTTGAATATAAATTATTGGTTGGTTGGATGAATTTAATTAATATTATATGTTGGATGTTATATATATTAGTAGTTGGATTTATTTCCCGTTGTTGGAGTAGATGAGACCCTATGCACCCCATATAATAGCGGACAACCCTATATTACCGCGATATCCTGTCTCGAAGCGGGATTGGTATTTTTATGTTGTCTAACATCAATGGATGTAGGAAAACAGGTTGGAGGGATCCAACTGGATTCCTCAAAAATATATTAACTATTCATATATATTGATATATGATGTATGTGAATAAATCTGCTATAGATATTGTTGTGATTGAATTTTGGATGCCATAGTAGCACTGGCCTTAATTTGGGTATTTTAAATACAATAAATATTATAATTTAATTTTAATAAAATAAAATAAAGGAGATTTTGGATATAAAAATAATTATACCGAAAATTGGATTACTTAAAAAGAATTTGATTGGATAACCAATAAATTTGATTTTGGTTGAAATTAACTAATCCGTAAATTATTAAATAGAGAATTTACAAAAATAAACTGTATAAAGGATTTTTAAATGATATCCGAAAAATGTAAAAAGGTGTTGAAATCGATATTCAAAATAGATTTGAAAAATAAATGGAATTTATAAAGGAATGGACTTATAAAATGGAATTTTAAAAGTGAGGATAGTTTCATAAAAAGGTAAACTCGAAGGAGTTATAAAATTTATAAATGGTGTTTTTAAATAAGGAAAAATGATATTAGTTGATTAATTGAAAATATAAAATTCATAGAGTGAACTTATATTATAATATGGAAATATGGTTGAGGAAAATAGTGGATACTATTTTTTAATAGTGGAAATGGTTAGGAGAATCGAAAAGAAATTGATGGGTTGTGAATCGAAGGAATCTATAAATTAATTTGATATTGAGATTTTGAAAATATATTTTATTATTAAGAAATTAAGTTATTTTCAAAAAAGGGAATATTTATTTATCAAACTATGTAATTTTGAACTAGTTGAACTGAAATACATCAAAAAGTGAATTATTCAAATTCTTAATATTTATTTTAATAAATCCTATTTTTTTAAATCCGCTTTGAAAATTGATTTGTTTATCTAAAAATGAGTCTTTGATGTTTATAAAAAGCGTTTCAATATTTTAAATAATTACTTGAACATGTTTTAAAAATAAATTGTTATTCTTCTAAAATACTTATTATATATATAGAGAGTTTGAAAATGGTTTAATTTTATTTATGAATCTTCTCGAGATTTGGAAATGGGGTTTATTCAGTAGATGGGATTTATAAGAGAAATTCTCTACATGGAATTTGGAGAAATGTAAGTAAAATTTCCAAAGTATTTAAATAAAATTGAACTTAAAAAAAAGAATTAGGATTCATAAAAGAAGTTAGAAATGGATATTTGAATTATAGACAAGTGTTTTGACTTTGGAAATATTAAACGAAATTAACTAAGGAACCACAGAACTTATAGAATTCGTTATAAATGAGTTAAGGAATTTAAAATATAAATTGTAAAGGATTTTGAGAAAAGAGAAATAAATGGAACTTCCCTAAGCGTTGAGAAGTAAGGGGGTCAGAAAAATATATTTTTAAATATTTTTCCAAGTGTTGAAATAAGAAATGGTTTGAAATATCCTGATATAAGTATTTGAGTTGTCTCAAATATTGAAAATTTGGAAGGGATTTGAATATATATCTTATAAAGATATTTTGACAATAAGTTTTGGAAATGGGCCTAGTGACTGCTTATGGATGTTATATTAATAGTTAAATAATCGACTATCAAATGTTGACCAATTTCGTTGATCGTTTTGAAGAGATTGGAATCAGATTTAATTATCCGAAAACCACTTCGATCTGATTTTGGCATTACGAATGGATATGGTGAAGATAGCGAAGATGGTGATTCGGCTTTTCCAAAACTAAAACAACTTGTATGGACGAATGCTATCAGAACATCGTCATTGGAGGACGATGAGATCTAAGTGGAATTGTTCTTGGAAGGTAAACGTAGCATCAAGCCTCATCAACCGGGAATGACTAAAACAAGGGAGACGTAGCAAGGCTAAGTGGGTCGCACCCAATTAGGTTATATACCCACCTTTCTAGATACCCTCAAATATCATAAATTATGGATATCATTGTGCATGGAAAAAGAAGAGCGCTCGATACGGGTGGGAACACCCGGGGTGATAACTATTCGGTACTATCAAATTTAGGGGTAAGCCGGTCTTGTGCGGTAGGGGATCCCAGCATGGTCCTCGGTACATCTTTCTAGAGGTGTACTGTGATGGGTGGTACTCCAGTAGCCCAGTCATTGTATGGAAACTATTCTCCAGTAAGCGTCGTACGGTTTTGATTGTGCCCAACTATGCCGAAACGTGAGATGTAAGCATTTCAGCTATTTTCTAATTTACTTTCTATAGACACTATTATAATATCAAATGATTTTAATATAAAAATATTTTGGTTATTGTAAGATGAAAAACCCGTCGTATTTATGTGTGACGTGTCTTATGAGATGCCTTTGTTTTCAAAGGATTTTGAAAAGGTAATAATTCAAATTGAGTCTGTTTTTCTCATGCTGGTTTTCCAGACTGACTCGGGTGTTATTTTATTATAATGCTCGGGTCAGACCGAGTATTACAGATTCAAGATAGGATGCTAAGGAGCTCAAAAGACAAGCTAGATGACAAAGACGTATTCTTGTACTTGAATTATATTCCACTTTATGTGTTATACTGAATGTTCAGCATTTGTGAGGACAGGTTATTTTTAAGTGTCCAGATTGATTGGCTGATTGTTGTACTCTGATATATATATATATATATATATATATATATATATATATTAACGATTACAGTTCTTTTGTATAAAGATGAGTTATTATATATAATATATTGCTCCGCTACATTTGTGAGATTCTGTGTTGTTGTTCTATTTTCTTCTACCACTTTCTTCTTTATCCCAAGCAATCAGTATTTTCGGCACTTGAATGTTTGGTATGTCATAAACTGAAAGTTGATGTCGATTTTCGAGGGTCGAAATTGCCGGTTCGTTACACTTGGTAACAGAGCTGAAGGTTAAATGAGAACCGTGGCTTTGGTGGGGATTACACATTAGAGATAGGGTCAGTAGCACCCTAGAATGATTTGAG
This sequence comes from Allium cepa, assembly GCA_030765085.1. Classification (NCBI taxonomy): domain Eukaryota; kingdom Viridiplantae; phylum Streptophyta; class Magnoliopsida; order Asparagales; family Amaryllidaceae; genus Allium; species Allium cepa. The sequence goes on from CM060935.1 coordinate 976,922,812, forward strand.
TGTATTAATATACATGAGCACATACTTGTTATTGAATATAAATTATTTTATATTGTGTTGATTTATCTGTTGAGTGGCATATAAATTCTGGTCGAGTAGTGGGATGCCACTATATCGATAGGAGTTTCTAAACACTTGAACATGATAAACCAACATAGTATTGTTTGGAAGCAGGTAAACGAAATAATTTTACCCAAATTGTATTTTGATATGAAAAAAAATATTTATAAAAATTATTATAATATATTGATGTGCTTGGTTGTTATTATTATAATCGAAACAAGATTATAAAATTTAAATGCTTATGTACAAGCAAATGAAAAAAAAGTATGAATTATACAAATGAATTATAATTAAAATGGATTCAAACTCGAATTTGAAAAATTAAATCCCGAAGATTTTTGAAAATGTTTTCCAAAGTGGTTGAAAAAAAATAACGGAGTATTATTTCGGAGGTACTTTTGAAATAAAAGGGTTTAAAATGGATTTTGGAAGTGATAAAGCATTGACTCACTATAGTCGCTGGAATATAATTTCGATGATGATCGCGACATCATCGGTGTTAATTTTTGAGTTTCTAAGTGACGGATTGCCGCCGTAACGAATTTATTTCAGATATTGGGCAAATGATTTTTGTTTAAAAATTCCAAAAGGAATTTTTTTGGTCAAATCAGGTTAATTTTGAAATTCCAAGGAAGTGGTTTATTAAATCAAAGAGAGTATATATGTATACATATTTGATTTCAATGTGATTTGAAATAAATACCGGGTGTTTAAAAATTTTGGAATCCTTATTTAAATGTTTTAGGAAAATATTAGGAAATAAGTTTTGAACAATAAATTGAGAATGATGTTAATAAGGAAGCGAAGTGTGCAAATTGAATGTGGAATTAAATTTTAACTTTTAAAAAGAATTTTATGAATTGGAATTTTACTTAAGCTAAGTAAAATAAAAATTTGAATTTGAATTGAAACCATATTGTATTGAGTTAAAAAAAATGCGAATACATTAAGGTACAAAAATATTGAAAATGTGACAAGTAAGTATATAATTTACAAATTGGGAAAAATCGAATGGTAAAACCAAAATAAAAATAGTTGATATTTCGGTAAAGAAATAAAAATCCAAGTTTGAATTATAAAATGAATCTGAACTCAAGTAGATTAAATGAAGTGATTTTTGATATAAAAATCTAATTGTGGATTAAGATTGAAGTTGAATGTGGAACTTGGTTTATAAATAAAAATTCGACTTAAATATAAGCAAATTAAATATATTTGGAAATGTGTCGAATAAAATGGAAGTGGTTTAAATAGTAATGACTTGAGTTATAAATAAATTCAATTTAAATGTAAATAAATTGAATATAACCTTCGATGTTGTTTAAATAAATTCGAGCTTGAAGTTAATTTTTGAAGTGGATCAAGTGAATGAAATAATTAAATTAATTAGTAAATGGAATGGTGTAATGACCCATAAATGTTAATATTTTTAATAACGTAATTAACTGAATTTTTATTAAATTTTAAATGATAAAATTTGATATTTGAAATACATCTATTTCAACATAGCAACTGGTAAAAAATTTATTGAAAAATATGAAAGTGGATTTTGTTGTGTAATTTCTAATTCATAATCGGTTAAATTGATTGAAATTAAATTGTTTCGAAATTTGGATATTTTTATACAACCAAAATGTAAACCATCTTCTGAGTGAGACGTCATAATTTTTTTTATCAACTTTGGACTTCTCTAGCCCCGTTGCATCTTATTTTCAATAAATATGTAGCAGTTTGGTATCGAATATCGACTTCTAATAGGATGGTCGTATCGCTGATGCCGGTTTACCGTTTTTTATCATCTTGTCGTGCTGATCTCCGAAATATATATATATGTGTGTGTGTTTCGATGTCCGGTATGCTGCGAAACCGCGAAATGGCTAACCGTATCGGTACCATTTTTCTGAACCTTTTAAATTCCTGGTCCATTCAACTTTCCACCGTACAACTCAACAGCCATTAGCAATTAATATTTACTGAAATTCAATTGATGTGGCTGTCACTATTCCCACTTCTAGAAAATTGATGAGTGAATATAATAATCGTATGTATTGAAACATTGCCATTCATTATATTTTTTTCTAGCTGCTCTATCATCTTCCTGTGACACTCTTTCTCCTCTCCCTCCTCCTCCTTTCTTTTGCTTACCAGCCCCTTCCTTCGCCTCCTTCACTTCTTGTCAACTTGTTAATCCCATCAACTAGAGACAAGACGTTCCACCACCAACCTCTCACCACCTCCCGACGTGGCAGCCTTACAACCCCAGACCATCCACCAACCCGAGCACCTTAGCTCTTCACCGAACCCACCCCTCGGCCGAGACCCCATTACCACCAGCCTCGGCAGCCACTGCTTTGAACTCTTTCTCTCCTCACTTGCCTCCCGCATCCGCGATAGCCACCTTAATCTCGAGTCGAGAGTCCTTCTTCTTCTTATATAGGTTAGTTTTATAAATTATGTATATATATACACACACAATCTATCTATTTATTTGGATTAGTTTATATAAGTATAGATTATATATGTTCATGTTTATGGTGTTCATTTTTCCATAGTTTGTGTATATATGCTAGTATGTATAGCTGCTATATGATGCTTACAACCTGTCTATTCATAGCCGCATTTCAGACTTTCCTTTATTGTCTTGTAGGAACTGAAGGAAAATTTTATAAAATATATTGATTTTAAGTTCGACTTTAAAAAAATATAATTATAAAATATGGATCTCAAATATATATGTATGCTTGAGTTTGATTTTCAATGTCAAAATTTATAATAGTTTATATATAAGTTGTCGTTCATACCTATAGATGTTTATGTTAATTTATGTAACAATAGGTATATTCAGGATATATGTTTACAGTATATAATATTTGCATCTTTTATATTATATAATATTGATTTTTTTGAATGTTATAAGTACATAAGTTATATCTAGGCTATTGAGTTATGTATATATTTTAATAAAGTATATTTATATTGATTTTGTAATATAATATGTATCGAAGTATATATATTAGTTTATATATTCATGATTCGGTTTTGAAAATATATAGAGATTTATCCTATTTGGGTTTAAATTAAATAATGATTTTGAGTTATATATCAATATGCGTGTGTGTGTGTGTATTGATTTTATGGATTTGCTTTAAATTTTATATTGATTTTTGAAATATATATATAACGATATAATATACATTTCGTTTTTCTTTATATCAAGCTGATTTTAATTTGTTTCATCGATTCCTATTATCAGCTTGTTCGTCGAATTCGTGTCCATCTTGTTTGCTTTGGAATTCATGTTTTGATTCGTAACCCATTTAATTGACAAATATCTCTAGCCTCGAAAGGTGAGCAATCACTCACGATTAACATTCTTATATTTATTGAATTTGATTTTAGTTGAAACGACAACTGAAATATGCTGCTAAATTGAACTGTCAATTTTATCATTGCTATATATTATATGTTATTATCTGTAATTTTCACATGTGAGACATGACATCATATCCTATTGTTTATATATTATTTAATTTATCACTGATGATATACGCCTGTTATTGATATGTTATATTATTATCATAACTATTTTCACTCTGCAAGTTCACTGTTATTATAGAATTCCCTATGGGTTGAAATGATACACACTCGAACGATCTGGTAGAATAGAGGAAAATCGTTATGAGTTGAAATGATAAACCCAAGCGATTTTCATTGAATTCAATTCGGGATTGCGGGTTGAAATGATATAAACCCATAGATAATTAAATTACGGATTGAAATTATAAATATCCATATCAATTAAACATAGGATAGAGAATTATATACAGACACCATTGGTCTATATATTTTGAAAATGATTTCCAAGGTTTTGAAAAGAAATATATATGGTTTTCATAAATATTGATTTTTAAAATATAATATATAAATGTTATTTCTAAATATGTCTAAATTATATATTTTTAAAATTATATGTTTTGAAAATTTTAAATTTATAAGTTAGTTTTGAAATTATAAATTTTAAGATTTTTCTTATAATTTTATTTTCTCAAAAATATATATAAATAATATTTAATATAAAATATACATTTAATAATAAAATTTAATGTATAATATTTTTAAGCATTTATTTAAATTTATATTAATATTTTAAAAATATTTTTTTATAACTTTAATAATAAAGTTAGGAAGATGAATTAATGTTGATTTGGAATTTAAATTCGTTAAAAAGCAAATTTAAATAAGAATTTATTTGAACTTATTAATTTTTCGATGTTGAAAATATGATTTATAACATGATGTGATAAAAAGGTAATTACTTGAATATTCTCAATTTTTAAATAAATTTCAAATCGAACATTTAATATTGATTTATATTTATAAATTTGGATTTTAATAAAAAAATAAATGATTAAGTGAATACTTTCTGATTTGGATAAAGGTAAAGTTGAATGTTGAAATATAAATTAAATTTATATTATAAATGTTCGAATATATAAAGTTGAATCGTTGATCCTTAAATTTGAAATGGTTAAATTTGAATTGATTTAAATTGAATGTTGGAATTAAGATGATTTGAATAGATTTATGAAATTGGAGGAAATTATTTCTATTATATATAAAGTGTTTTAATATATATAAACTATTTTAATTTATGATTATATATACTATTTTCAACATCTAAACTGTTTTAGGTGGAAAATGTTATGATCACGGAAATGTTATGATTTCCAAGTGTTATGATTTCCAAAGTATTATGGTTTCAAAGGTTTTTATAATTTCGAAAGAGTTATAATTTTGGAAAGTGTTATGATTTTGAAAATAAATATTATTTTAAAGCGAGTAGTGATCTGGAATTGATATGGTTTTGAAAGAATATGATTTGAAATGAAATGACCATGATGTTATAATAAGCGTTTGGTTGTTAAAGAGATCGGGATCGAATATTGTCATACTCTCTGCCATTACCAAAAACCACTTTAACAACTGTGTACGTGGTGGAGATTCTAGAATGAAGTAGGATGATTTGGTGACAGTTCTTTACGAGCCCCGACTCCCATGAGTCAGCTTGATGAGACTAAAATAGGAGCCACGTCGGGCCAAGTGAGGTCATTCCTCCGATTGGGCACGTTGCTTCGGTACCATTCTATTGCTTTTGTGATTTGATTGCATGCACCTTGGGTTTGGGAGTGTGTCATGAGGTGGGAGGTAGTAGCTGCTATGCATTGCCATTAGTCCGGATCCACAAATGGTATATCTACCATGGATTGCCTCGAGTGCCTTATCACATGCCCTATCGCGCCTTTAACGAGTTTATTTTGTACCGTACCTATGTGATGTCCTCTGGGTAAACCTCCAGTTTACGAAGGAATGTATGGCATTGTATAGACTAAAAGAATATATAAAATGTGTTAAGGAGGATATGGGTAATGACTTAACGCTATTTTAATACTTTTACTTTACTATAGACATATTATAATAGCCTATACTACTACATTGTCGATAGTTCCACGGATACTTAGAGGATGGAAATCCCAACTATCCTTTAAGTTACTTGTTTTTCAGTTGACATTTCACTTGATTTGAATTTATTAATATAACAATGTTAATCCCGACTCGAGTGTTTTGTGTTTTTCTTTACGCTCTGGTCAGATTGAGTGTCACAGCATTTGAGACTCACCTTTGGAGTTTTGGAGCATTGGAGCTTTGCTTGAAGATCCATCTATATCTATTCAGCTTTCAGCTATCCAGTTGTTTTGTCCATACTTGTCATCTGCTTGTATTCGAAACAATATTGTATTTGAGATAATTTATTGTATTTTATTTCAAACTCTGATGTTTATATAGTAGCCTCATGAACTCTATTTATTCTGTTCCGGTGCTTATTGTTGTAATACCCTATGTTTGTGATTCTGTGATTGATTTACTTAATGTATATGCTGAGTTTTACCAAATATAAATTAACAATATGATGTTTTGAGCAATTCAAGTCCAACATGTGCGGATGCGAATGGTTCGAAATACCGAGTCGTTACAGTTTGTATCAGAGCTTTGATTTAGGCAAAACTTAGCATATAGAGTAAATTCAATCATAGAATCACCTTTGTTCGATCTTGAATTTCTCCCCTTTGATTAGGACTTCTTTTGAATTTCGAAACTTTCCCTTTTGTTTTGGAATCCACTCTTGTGTCTCCCTATGGTATTCTTCATGATGCTGGAGCATCCCATAGCTCCATTCTTGTCCTGTCAGCCTCTTTATGATTTTTAAATGGGTGAAACTCCTTTACTGCAAATATTGATTCATCGAAGATTTCTATGTCCTAGGTTAGATGCAGTTATCTCTTGCTATGCCCGAATGTTTCTCTAGTAGACGACCAGGTTAATTCTCTTGCGATCGATTGTCGATTTGCCTCAAAATTCTACATCGATCTTATTCTTGAAGGCACGGTTGACCCGGTTAAGGCCGCCCACGATTTATGTAAGTCTATCCATAGTCACGGTTGACCCGGTTAAGGCCGCCCACGATTTATGTAAGTCTATCCATCTTTTCTCTTTTGTTATTTAATCATCTAATCTTCATTTCGAGCCTGTCTTCGTTGTTAGAATTCTCTTTGATTAGGATCCCTTTGAATTTGAATCTTTATCCTTATTTTAAAATCCATTCTTGAATGATCGTGTGAGGGAGTGTATTTATAATTAATATAAAAATGTTTCACATTGTATTGTTTGAGATGTTAAGTTTGAATTTGGGTCTCGATCGATTCGCCTAGCCAACGTTATCGATAGGAATTCCACAACCATGGAACAGAGAAAACTGACACAATATTGTTTTTAAAATATTTAAATAAAATAATTTTGTATATGATTAAATTTTTATATAAAGATATAATTTTCTGAAATTAAATAGTAAATGAATTAGTTGTTAGAAATGATAATATTTGATTTTCATTTGTTGTTCTGTAAACCATTGACTATTGCAACATGATATAAATAAGTGAAATTATAAAACATGGTTTATGAATTGATTTGGAATTGAAATGAATGTAAATTAAGAATTTAAAAATTCAATTTCTGGTATTTTCAAAATTTTGGTTTTTTAAAGTTTTGGAATATATTATTTGAAAGTATTTTTGAATGGAAATTGTTTCCAAAGAATTTTTAAAGGAAGTAAGTCAGAGCTCTCCTATTTTTCCCTTGGAAAATAATTTCGATGATGACTGTAGTATCATCGACATTCATCATTGAGTCTTGAAGCGGAGAGGCCCCTCGGTAGCTTTGCTACATGTAACGACCCGTAAATTTTAACTGTTTTAATAATGTGATTAATTGAATTTTTGATAAAGTTTAAATAGTAAAATTTTGAAATAAAAATTTAATATTTGGAATACGTCTAATTGAACATAGCAAATTGTAAATTTTCATCTGAAAATATGAAAGTTTATTTTATTGTGTAATTCTATTTCAATTTATATCGGTTAATATTGGATGATAAAAAATTATTTTCCAAATCAGAATATTTTTCTATAGAAAAATTGTAAATCATCTTTTGAGCAAGACGTCATATTTCGTTTCTCAAAATTTGGATTATTATTACCCTGTCGATCTTATTTTCGACGAAATTGCAGCATTTACGTACCGATTCCAACTTTTGATCGGATGATCATACCGCTGATATTTGTATGCTGTTTTGATCGTCTCGCCACACTGATCTCTACAGTATATTCTATTCTGTATTTTGAAGTCCGAAAAACGGCAGAGTCGATGGACCGATTTCCATATCGGTACCGGTGCCATGCCTTTTGGTTCTTCTGACTTTTTACTTTCCATTGATTGTTAACGCATCGGTACTCACTTCATGTCTGTTCAATGCTCATGTGCATTTAGTTTTAAAGAAGTAAATTTATGTAACTTATATTTTGTCTAACTGTTCATTTTTGACTATTGCGATTCCCTGTATTAAATTTATATGGTGGTACCTGTTCGTAGACTTCATTTTTCTTGGTTCCACCTGCTTATCTTCCACCTTTCTTTTATATTCCAGAGCACGCATCCCATAGCCAAAAGAATGTTCTCCTTCCTCTTTTCAGATTTAACGTTTTCTTGAAAATATTTTTTTAAAGTATATTATTGTTTGAGATGCCCGCATCTCATATTTCAAACCCATTTACCTACTTCAACTTCAAGCTCCTCTTCGTGTGACCGAATACATCGCCCAGTCCTTTGCACCGCCATCCACTCCGGCAGCAACTCACGTTTGCTGAAGTTTCCCCTGAGCCTCATGCCACCCAGACCCAAAGGCTTCCCCACGTAAGGCACCAAGCATTGCTCGTCTCGTCGTGAAGCACCACCTCCCATCTGATCCTCCTCTAACCCGTGCTCACAATCCCACTGAAACCATCTCGGCCTCCACCTCACATGTAGCACACTCAAGCTTTCCACAAACATCTACTTCCGAGCCACCCAGTTGCCCTACCCTTCCACTATGCTCGGCCGCGTTGCTTCCCACCGACCAGCAATCTTCTACCGCGTCTCCGCCCCCATCTCCTCCTCCGTCGAGTCTTGTGGTCGAGACCTCTTGCTGCGTGAGTGTATAGATTCATTTATTCTTTTTTTTATGTTGCGTATATTTTTTTTCTCCAACTTATGGTCTGTCCCTGCTGCTTGCGTATGTGCTTGGATATATAATATATTTTTTGGTTATATAAGAAGCATAAACTATATGTTATTTATAATACATAAACTATATAACTTACTATAAACTATATAATAAATGCGTGCGTGTGTATTTGGATTCTAGTCTAAAAAAAGTAAGGTGTGAGTTGTCCATATATATATGTTAAACTTGTATATATATCTGATTTTGGTTATAAGTATATTTCATATATATATGATAGTTTATATAGATTCTATAATATGTTTTGTTGTATATCCTGGTATACATATATCTCTGTGTTGTTAAAGTGTTATATTACATGGGTTGTTATATAAATATATTAAGTAAGATCATATTGATTTTTATAATATAATATATAAAGTGATTTGGATATGTATTATGATTTGGAATATAATATGTAATTTAAATTGAATATTGGTTTAAGAAAATAATAATATAATATACTTTTGTTTTGATTTTATCAACATCGATCCAAGTTTGATTTGATTTCGTCCATTTCTTGTCTATCAGCTTGTCCGTCGAATCCTTGCCCATCTCACCTTGCTTTGGAATCATAACTCATCGCTAGCCTCGAAAGGTGAGCAATCACTCACGATTAATGTTCTTATATTTATTAAACTTGATTTCAATTAAAACGACAATTGAAATATGCTGTTGTTAGTTATTTACATTGTTATATATATGCTATTACCTGTATCTATTCACATGTGACATCTGACACCATTATATGTTATTTATATTGATGATATATGCCTGTTATAATATTTTTATATTTTTTATCACTCTGCAAGTTCCCTGTTAGTATAGAATTCACTATGGGTTGAAATCATAAATACCCGAACGGACTTTAGAATATGAGAAAATCGTTATGGGTTGAACTGATAGACCCAAGCGATTTTCATTGAATGGAATTTGGGATTACGGGTTGAAATGATATATTCCCGTATATATTTAAATTGCGGATTTAAATGATAAATATCTGTATCACTTGACCATAGGATAGAAAATTATATACAGACACCGTGGTCTATATATAAAAATATTTTGAAATGATTTCTATTGTTTTTTTTGAAAAGAAATATATAGTCTTATATAAAGATTGATTTCCAATATTATATAAATGTTATTTTATATACAGTTAAATTCTTGATTTTAAGCTATGTATAAATTGTAACAACCCTGTATTTTATGATTATTTTATTATATCTTTTAATTATTTTAATTGAAATTCCTGATTTAAAAAAAACTTTATTTTTATTTAGACGGATAAAACTTTATTTTATTTATTAAAATGAATAGATTTTGTTATTTTAAATATAAATTTTGATATATATGTGACTTATAATTTCGAACTTGAATAAATAAAATATTTTGCAAAAATGTGGATTATGGTCAATATGGTCAAACTTTGACTTTTAAATTTAAAATTTAGATATTTGAATTTTTGAATTTTGTCTTTTATTATGAAATTAAATTAAATTTCAAGAATACTTCTTTTCTTTTCGTTGAAATCCGATTTATATTGTCAAAGTTATGCATTTTACAATATTGTGTGTAAATTGTTTTATTTAACAAATTGTTTATTTTAATTTATATACATAATATTTTTGTTTGTCAAATCTTGTTCTGATTTGTGTAATATGTCATGTTATGCATATATTTTATTTTTAAAACATTTTATAAGGGTAGTTATATTTTTCAAATGCTTATTATATTTTGTTTTCAATTTTTAAAGTCTAGTTTCAATTATTAAGCTATTTTCTTATTTATTTTATATTTTTCTTTAATTTATTTATTTATTTTCTTTGTCATTTTATTTTCAGTATTTTATTTTATTTTTTGAATGGTATTTAGTTTATTTCAATTTAAAAGAAATTGGAAATCAAAGAGTCAATGCCCTTTCATATGCCATGACTTTTCATTTGCCTCTTGTCCTTTCACTTTGCTTTTGGCCTTTCATTGGGTTTAGCCATTCATTCCTTTGTATTGCCCTGTATTTCTCTTTGAAATTCACGTGATAAACTTTCTTCATCATAAAAACTCACAGCTATCCTGAAGAAAAGAAAGAAAAAAAGTTTGTTTATGGCTTCTTTTGCTCCACTTTCCTTCTTCTTTTCATTGTTTTGCTTTGCTTCCCCTAGCTTTGCTCGGCCTCTAGCTCCCCACCATCTCCACCAACCACTCCACCACCATTCACAGCAGCACATCTCTCCTTTCTTCTGACCAAAGTCAAGCCCTTCCTTCTTATGACGATAGCACCACAAATTTGCATAAAACTCTTCCAAAACTATGCTAGTCGAGCCAATATTTGCACCTAGCCTTCATAGATCACTTTGGCCACCCTATACCACCACTGTAATGACCCGCAAATCCGTACCCCTTAGAGTCGGCACTATTCCCGATCAATCAACTCAAGATGTATGGAAATATGAACCATTTGGGTTAAAGAAGAAGAGGTAGAAGAAGAAAATAGAAAACAACATTAGAATCTAACCATCGCAGTGGAATAAAATATAATAGATAATAACCGATCTTTACACAAAAGAAAAGTATATCTGTTTTATACATATATCATCAGGATACAACATCAGTGTTCCATACAATCAACAACACACTCAGGACAGTTATTATATCCCATCCTTTCAAATCTGAATGCACAGCGGAATATACATCAAATACGCTGAATACGTCTTGCCATCCAGCACATCTCCTGAGCTCCACGGTAGTCCATCCAGAATCTGCACTCTATAATACTCGGTCTGACCCAAGCATTATAGTTAAATAACACCTGAGTCAGTCTGGAATACCAGCATGATAAATCACACTAAAATTGATTATTAAAGTTTCAAAATCCTTTGAAAATCAAAAGCATCTCGTAAGACCACGCCACAAATAAACATGTCGGGCTTTTACCTTACGATAGCTAAAACATTTTTTTTTACTAAAATCCGCTGATATTATAATAGGGTCTATTTACAAATAATTATTAAAATAGCCGAAATAGTTACATCTATTAAATTCCAGCTACTAACCATAATCGCGGGTAATACAAACAAAAATCGTAAAAGGCGCGTAGGGAGAATGGATTTCCAATTAATAACTAGGCACTGGGGTACCACCTGTCACAGTACGTGGCCTAGATCACTGTACCGAGGATTACTCCCAATCCCCAACAACACAAGACCGGGACTACCCCTTACTGGATAATCCCGAATAAGATCACCCCACGGTTGGGATCAACAACCGCACCACTAAGCCGAAATAAAAGGGACATCTAGACAGGGATGACCCATCCTAATGGGCGCTACCCACCTAGCTTTGCTGCATAACCCCTGATTTTCAGTCATTCCTGGTAGATGAGGCTTGAGGCTGAGCGTTACCTTTTTAGATCGTTTCACTTAGAATGCCCATCGTCCACCTGACATTATTCCGAAAGCATTCATCCATACAAGTCCGTCCCGGCTTCGAACGGAACCAAATGCATTACTCCTACTACATCCATTTTGGAATCATCCTCAGGATTAGTAGCGACTAGCCATTGCACTTCACTGCTCTATCTTCGACTTCGAACTTGTTTTCCATGAAAATGTTCAAACCGGATCGAAGTGGTTTTCGAGAAATAAATCCCAATGCCGGTCTCTTCCAAATGATGAGCGCATTGTCCAATATTGATAGTCGGTTATTTAACTATCAATTAACATTCACAATCAACCATCAACCATAAATAATTTCTCCAAATTATTTATTAACCTTAAAATATTTTTGCAAGATATATTTCCATTTTCAACACTTTTGAAAACAGTTTTCAAACCATACTCTTCTCATGGGATAAATTCCCAACTATTTATTTCCACTGAAAACACCAAGTACAATGCTTTAGATTTTTAAAATAATTTAAAAACACTTTATTATAAAATATACTTCAACATTTAAATTGAAAACTACTTCAATACTTTATTAAAATATATACTTTAGGAATATTTAAAATGAGGCTACTTTATAAAATATAAAACTAGATTTTTATCCTTTAAAACAAAATACCCAGTCACTTTTAAATAATTACTACAATAATAGATTTGAAAAATACTTACTTTAGAATTTTAATATTTAGAAATAATAAATTTTCTAAAACATGCTTTTTAAACAACATAACTTATATTTAAAAATTTACGTTGAAAACATACTTGGTTATCCAGGGAAATACTCTTCTCTCTCTATCTTTAAAAAAATAAATCACTATTTATTTTTAAACAAATTTCTCACTCCTTTAATAAATCCTCATCGTGAATTTATTCTTCAAATATCCGCTGATATATTACTTCACCTTTATAACCCAATTTATAAATTCCAACGTCTCACTTCTCTTTTAAAAATCCTGGTTTTACACATTTAATCAATCTCCAAATTGATTTCCAATTTACTTCACTTTTAAATAAATTTCTTACCTACTCCATTTATTCCAAAATCCATTAACTTCAGATTTTATTTCTTCCTTATGATTTAAAATCTTTTTAACTGAAAATACCAATTTCATATTCCCCAACTTCCTTCTTTATCCTTTCAAATAAATTTAAACTTTGAATTTCAAAATAAATTCTTTATTTCTTGAAATAATATCGCTTGAGTTTAAAAATAAAATCACTTATGCCCATTTATTCAAAATCTTATTTCTCACACTTGGAATTATATTTATTAGAATTCAGAAATCACTTTTTAATCTTTTCCAATTCATTATTAATTTATTTAAATCTCTATGGTTAGTTTACAAAAAAATTACTCTTTTATTTTCTTTAGAAATCTCATTCTATAGATTTTGATAACTCAGTTCACCGATATATTTTAAATCAACCATAGTATCCAACATTTCAAATTATCAATATAATTCATCCCAGGTTATCTAATGATCATAACAGAGAATATTAAACAAATCTAAATAAATGTTGAGAAATCCAACTGGATTCTTCCAACCTGTTTCCCTGCATCCACGGATGTTAGCACAATATAAAATACCAATTCCACTTCGAGGTGGAATATCGTGATATATGGGATTAATATAATATGATCCGTTATTATGTGGCGCGTAGGGTCTCATCTGCTATATAATGCGGGAAATCAATCACTCCAATATATACTATATACTACTATATATAATATAACACATCCAATCAAATCAATCAATCAACCAATTATTTAAATTTAACCATTTAAATTTAAATAAACCTAGATGAGTGAGATTAACTCACCTTTGCTTTTAAATTTGCAGTCCACTCTAAACCAACTTGTTTCTCAATGATTTCAGACCTTGTACAAACATTATACGTTTTATTAACATTTGAACTCGTCGAAGAATCAGTTACCACTTAATAAATTTAATAAAATAATTATTTTATTTAAACTAATTTTTCCTATAATAAATAAATTTTTAGTTACAAAAATAATTAATTAAGTTAATCTCCCTAATAAACTATATTTAAAATAACCAAGTAAATTTAAAATGTATATATATATATATGTATATTCATATTTTTATCTTCTGAAACTATATATGCATACTCATAAAAATAATCTATACAAGTTTAAAAATCTAATTTCTTTATATACACTTCACAACCGTTTAAAATTCATATAATTTCTTTTCCGTTTCTATATATATCTAAATATATATCTATATATCTATATTATCTCTTGTTTAAATCTCATATATATACATTTCTAAATTAAACCTCACCTTCTGCAAAAATATTTATTCCCCCAGACTATATGTATATATCTACATATACTATATTGGACAAATAAATTAAAAAAAATGAAGTCATCTATACCTTGCTGCCTTCGACGAACTCGCCAAACCCTCGGTCAACGAAATCGGCTTCGAGCCCTCAGGAACCCTAACTACTCCCCCACATCGAACACTTCCAACACGTGAAAACGAGACTTCATTTCCCCTACTTACGGCAGCACCTCGCCACCAACCCCGGCCTCGCGAACTCCCGAACCAGTTCGAATCGCACCACCGCCTCTCTCGACGTGCTCCAGCACGAGATCGATTAGCTGAGAGTTGAATCGATGTCTCCTCCCTAGTACTCGCCTCATAGGTATGAATCAAAATCGATTTTCGATACTACACAAACTGAAACCCTAGCTCGAACACCCTCGCCCTTTCTACCGTTAATAGATTCCTCAACCCACGCGTGAGCTCCCATTGTGCCTTGAAACGCGATTTAACTCGCGTGCTATCCCCTTTTTTATTTTTATTTTATTTCTGAGTCGAAGAGGGGGATGGGGAAAAGAAAGAAGGAAGATAGCTCGTCACATTTTTTTATAATGAGCACGATTTGAAATCTTACTGGAGAAGGGAACAGGGTCTCGTGCTTCTGAAAAGAAGAGAACGTGCTTGGAACTGAGATTGAAGACGCGTGGTAAACCAAGGAGAACATATGTACCAAATCTCTATACATGTATGCAAGGTTTTGACACAGCATTTAAATGCAACAATATTATTATATTTTAAATTTAAATTCATATTTGAATCGTCTCGATTAGCGCAATTAAAATCTCGATCTCCAATCGAGACCTACCGCTAGGCGTTCTTAATGTAATAGCCCTATTCTGAATGCAATGGAAGAGGTTTCAAATTCTAATTCGACCGTATGGAGAAGATAGAGATTTGGACCCAGTTATTATATTAAATTTCGATAAAATTTCAGCGCGTTTATATATCGTATTGTTTGCGCCAAAATTGGTCACAAACCCCGAATACCGTGAAAGCACCAGTATATGAATACAAATCAATAATATTCAAACACAAATCTCAGATCTCAGCAAATATTCAACAGTAATCCAGAAGTAATGAACAAAAACACAAGCTTTTATAGTGGTTCGGCTATCTCCGGCCTACGTCCACTCCAAAGTTTTATCCTTTTTATTGATTATCCTTGAAGATTACAGATGATTACAGATGATTTCGAAGTCCAAATCCAAAATTAAATAGCAGTAGTGATGGTATGAAATGATCCTAGCGGCGTTCGGGCGTGCTTGCTTTCTCCAAATTTTCCGACCCCTTTACTGAATGACCAGGGGCTCTATTTATAAGCGTAGGAGGCTGATATTTCTCCTAAAATCCAGGAAGACCGCTTCAGGCACGTGAGGGGGCCCACATGCCCGAAATCTGGAGGTCCGGGCCCACATCAGGATCGATTCCAAGTAAGGTTCGAATCGATCAAGAATTCATCCAATTGAGCTGAAATTTGGTGAGAACATTCTTCAACATGTATGTAAGCTCCTGTAAAAATTTCATTGCATTTGGATCAACGGTTTGGAAGATATGATCGTTTCAAGTTCAAGGATCCGTGTGTTCTGAATGGTTCGAACCCATGCTTTGAACCCACACTCTTCGAAACCACCCTCTTTGAATCCATGCCCTTCGAATCCATGCACTTCGAAGCCGCCTACTTCGAACCCATGCTCTTCGAATCCATGCTCTTCGAATCCATGCTCTTCGAATCCATCCTCTTTGAAGCCACCTCCTTCGAGTCCATGACTTTCGAGCCCGTTTCCTTCGAGTCCATATCCTCTGAGTCCATCTTCTTCGAGTCCACGAAGCTGACTCCCCTCCTTTGAATCCCTCTCCTTCGAATCCATGGAGTTCCCATGGATTCGAACCACCATCGATGCGAACTAACCAGTATACACCTTTATGCCTCTCCATCGAGTCGAAGTCCATCGATTTGAAGAACCATCGATGTGAACTTTACCAAGCCGAAACCATGCCATTCGATACGAAGTGTATCGATTCGAACTGTCCTTGCGCAATGCCTCTTGATCGATGCGAACCTGTTGGGTTCGAATCCATCCTGGTGGGTTCGAATCTGATCGATTCGAACCGAGCACCACTTTGTCCCTTTTGATGGATTCGAACAACGTGCATTCCCCACCTTGAATCCATCATATTTCCTCCATACGAACTCCGATTAACTTGAAATTTGAAACATAGCCTTTCCTAGTCCTTATTATCATCTCCAATCAATTTTGTCCCGATCGGAGTTCAACAAAATTTTGACGATATCGATCGTAGCCTTCATTCCAACCGATCTCCAATCCTGATATTCATAATTCCTTGCCAATTTGTCGATATTCCAGTTTTGACCAAAAAATGGGATAACACGTATGCTCACACAACAACTCCAAGCAGTACGAAAATTGAAATCCGATAATAATTCAATATTACGGATCCAATGGAACTGGTTTCGTCAACTTCCGAGACTGTGCCTCGGAAGGCTATTTTTAAATATCTATTTAAACGATATATTTTCATAACTTAACAAAACACTTCCAAATTAAATTTTAACACTTTTACTATCTTCAGTTCTATCAATATAAATTTTACAAACCTTTAAAATATTTTTGACAAATTTATAACTCCAGATTTAACATTTTACCCAGCTTCAAATTATTAAATTTAGAAATTAAATTACCCAACAAATGGTGATATTTGAATTCAAGTTAAAAATTAACTTCTAAACATTCAAAATCAATTAAATATTCTGATTTCAAACATCCAAAAATCCCGGGTCGTTACATTCCTCGCCCCTAAAAGAATTTCGTCCCCGAAATTACTAGGTAAGAAGAATAGTCCAATACCCATTGCTATTTTTCAAAGCCAAACAGTTCATATTTCCTATTTTTATTGTATAGGCGTACCTTTATTTAGCATTTTTAAGCAATGCGGCTTATTATTTTAGCATTTTATGCGATCACATCCAGCCGAACGGCTTCCCGGTACCTGTACTTACTCAATTCAAATATGTAAGTTCCAAAATCGTGTAACTTAACAACATTTTACATATTTAACTAGTAAACATACGAGTTTCTATAAGCAATGTAGGTTAAACAATATTTATTGTAATGACCCGGTATTTTAAACCATTCGCATCCATTATAAGTGTATTGGTAGACACTCATGCCGGAATTGAATTGCTCAAAATACCGCGTTGTAAATAAAAATTTGGCAAATCTCAGAATATACAGTAAATAAAAATCACAGATCACAGACACAGAGTAATAATAATGCAGCGGAAGTAAAAGAAATAGTAGTTCATGAAGCTACTATATAAAAATATCAGAGTTACATAAAATACAACAGAAGAAATAAAGTACAAAGGAAGTCTCACTACATAGAAGTCTACTAATACAAGAGCTGAAAGGAACAACAGACTGCAAAAGATAAAACTTGACAAGTAGATAATATCCAGCGATTTCAATCTCCAGAAAGTGGAAATCCAAATCTATAAATAACTCAGGCTGACCCGAGCGTAAATAAAAATACAAACACTCGAGTCAGGACATACATACTTATACAATGTAAACCAACTCAAGTGAACTGTAGTAAAGGTACAAGTAACTTAGAAGATGCTTGGGACCGCCCATCCTCTAAGGATCCGTTAAACTATTTACTATGTAGTAATATACGCTATATATAGTAGTGTCTAATCAGTAAAGTATAATCGTATAGAAAATAGCGTTAAGGGGATGGTGAACCTTAACGCGGTCGGATCTTTAAAACCAAAATCGTAGTGGGCTCGCTATAAGGAGATGACACGGCACGCGAGGCAATGCCAGGGTGGATACACCGTTTGCACTCCCGGACCGGTGGTGACGGCAAGCCAGCAGCTTCCGCCCACCTCGAACAATACCCCCGAATCAAAGTGGCGCCACATATTGAATCACAAAAGTAATAGAATGGTTTCCGAAGAAGCATGCTCGATGAAAGGGTGCGACCCTTTGTGTAGCCCGGTATAGCTCCTGTTTTAGTCATTTATGCCAACTCACGGGAGTTGGGTCCACGTAATATACCTCGAGAACGTCGCCACCATCCTACTTCATTCTGCAATCTCCACCTCGTACACAGTTGTTAAAGTGGTTTTCGGTATTGGCCGGCTATAAGACAATATCCGATCCCGGTCTCTTTAACAACCAATCGTTATTATAACCCGTAGTTATAACTTTAAAACAATATTTTATACTTCAAAAATAAAATGCCATTTCAACCCAAATCTTTATCAAAATAAAGATTAAATCATTCCAAACCATTTCAATATATCATCATACCATATCTTTCAATTCAAATATGTATCAAAATAAATATCAAGTCATTTCTAACCATTTCAATATATTAAATTATTATATCCTTTCAAAACTTCCTTTCAACTCATTTTAATATATCAAAATATCATAACCTTTCAAAGCTTCATTTCCAAAATATCATATCTTTCAGAACTTCTTTTCAAATCATTTAATATCAAAATATCATATCTTTCAAAACTCCATTTTTCAAATCATTTAATATCAAAAATATCATATCTTTCAAAACTCCGTTTTTCAAATCATTTAATATCAAAATATCATATCTTTCAAAACTCCATTTTTCAAATCATTTAATATCAAAATATCATATCTTTCAAAACCACATTTCAATCATTTTAATATACCAAATAGTTATATTTCAAAACAAATTACTTCATTATTAAATCATAAAAATGAAGTTATTACATTTAATAATGCCAAAAGTTTAAACTTTTCAATGTTCATTTATGCACTTAAATTTATTAAAACAATGAGCATTCAAGTTTCGCAGCATTTAGAAAATGCTACAGAAAGTTACATTCAAAAACAATTCAATTTAACAAAAGACAGTATTAAAAATGCTGTTAATTAAGTTCAAATATTCAATAGAATTTCACAAACACTTATATTTTTAATTAAATCATTTTTAACTTATAAAATCATACATTTTCACATTTATAAGCATCATTTAATTTTTCTTAAATTCATGATTTTATAAAGTTAAGTTTCCTTTCAAAAATCAATATTTATTAATAATTCGCTTATTAAATTTCAACATTCGAATTTAAATTCATTACATTAAATTTCAACTTAACACTTAAGTTTAAAATTTCAAATATAACTTAATTCCATTTTATTTAACTTAACTTAAAATTTCACTTTTAAACCAAATTCATAAATTCCAATTTAAGTTATATTTCCAAATTCGACTCAATATTCACTCATTAACATTTTAACTTTATTCAAAAATCATTAATATGTTATACAAATCATTTTAAATTAATATAAAATTCAAAATACCATAAATTTATCATATTTTCAAAGTTAATTTAAATTCCATTAAAAATTAAATCAAAATTTCCAAAATAACTTACATTCAGATTTTCTAACCTTTCCATAATTTATTTAACTTATAGATATCCATAAAATCAATAATACTTTACAAAATTTATATTTTTATTTAATTTTAAATCAAAATATTATAATAATTAAATTTCTAAAATATTTAAAAAAATTAGAAAAACATATTTTAACACGGGCCTGTATATAATTTTCTACGCTAGGTAAAGTGATACGGGTAATATATCATTTCAACCCGTAATTTACAAAGAAAAATCCGGGTTTTATCATTTCAAACCCGTAGTCCCAAGTAAATAAAATAAATTGAAAATCGCGCAGGCCTATCATTTCAGCCCATAACGATTTTCCCTTATTCTAAAGTCCGTTCGGGTATGTATCATTTCGACCCATAGTGATTGCAAATCTACAGGGAACTTGTAGTGTGATAAACTGATAAAAATAGCAGAACAACATAATATAACAGTAACAGATGTTATAACAGGTGTTTAAGCATGGGTGAACATCATAAAATCATAATATAGCAGGTGTAACATGATAATGCATTTTACAGATTCAAAAAGGGTCAATTTACTAGTTATATATGTACATGTTGTCTGGTGAGAATAACTCACATGTTCAAAGCTGGAGATATCCACCAAAGCAACAATACTGACATTACGAAGGCACGACAGATGATCCAAATGTGTGGAGAGAGCCAAGATATGATCTTGTGAACAACACAAAAACAAGACAAATATAAATATGATTTCAATACAAATTATCAAAAGAAATAGTTTAGAAATGAATGCAAATATGAATCAAATGCACTGACCATTGCCTCAATCATCATGTGATCAGCCCAAGGGTGGATATGGTCAGGCTTTGAGCATGGTTTGGATCAGGCATGGTCTGAAAAAGGTGCGGCTACAAGGTGATGAAGGTGAGTGGAAGTTACAAGGTGTTGAAGGCAATGGAATACAAAAGGTTTTCAAGGCAAAATGTGGCTTTTGTTGCACCATAGGGTTCGGCCCCTTGCTGATGTGGCTCGTCCATGGTATGTGGTGGTCAGGTGGTGGCTGGAGTGTGGGACAGAGGTGGTGGAAGTTCAGGTTGTGGCGGCTGAAGGTGGTGGCCGTGGTTGAACCTAAAGGTGATGGTGCAAATGGTGATTGGCTAGCATTGTTACAAGATGTTTTACAATAGTTTTTTGTGGGGTTTTGTTCCATGGAAGGCCACTGCCTGATCATTGCAGAGGGGGAGGAGGCTGAAGAGGCTGAGGAAGGTGGTGGAACAGGTCGGAGAGGGTGGTGGTGGAATGTGGTCGAACAAATGCAAGATGAAGGCCAAGCAAAATCACTTGAAAATCAATTGAAGAGGTGGAAAAAGAATGGAAAGGAAGACATTACCCAAAGTTTTCTTTCAGAAGTATGGATGAGAAGTGAAGAGAAAGATTTGCTTTCACGTGATTTTTCAGAAATAAAACTCATGGCTATAGATGAGAAGTGTATGGCTATCAATGAATACAAGAGTTAGAAAATGAAAAGGTGGGAAAACAAAGAGACTTAAGCAACTAAAGAGTCACAAAACCTTTCATATTTCTTATATATATTTATATACATTTAAATAAATGAAAATACTTATAAATTTCAGTTCAAATTCTAAAATATAATAGATAAACAAATAATAAAAATTAAATATTAATTAGATATGATTAAAATAAGAAAATAGCACAAAATGCAAACTAGTCTAGAAAATTTGAAATTAAATGGAACAAACTTTGGAAAATATTATGGACTTGGAAAATATTTAAAAATAAAGATAAGAAAACAAAATAAAAATGTCTTCACAAAATAAATAAATAGATTTTAATTAAATATAATTTAAATGAAGAAAACAGCAAAGAAAAATAGAAACTAGGCTTAATAAATTGAAATAAATTTGAATAGACTTTAGAAAAATTCTATTATCACTTTAAAAATACTAAAAGAAAAAAATATACTTAAAAAATTATTAACATATATTAAAATAAATAATTAAATTTAAAGAAAATAGAAAAAGATTTAAAGAAATTGCTGAAAAATCCAAAACGGTGTCCAGAAATTACAAATAAATCACCATTGACTTTGGAAAATTGTTTATTTCATTTAAAAATTATTATAATACAAAAATATATATACAATAACATATTAAAATAAATATGACAAAGAAAAAAAAATTATAATTTAAAATAGACAAAATTGTTAAATAAATCAAATTACACTCAAAATTGAAATGTACATAACTTTTACAGTTTAACTCCGTTTTCAACGAAACGAAAAGCAGTGTTCAAGTTATTACATCTATTTTCATAATAAAAGATAAAATTTAAGATTTTAAATAATTTAAGTTTGAAGTTTAAAAGTCACAGTTTGAACAGCTTAACCAGAAATTCACTTTACAGTAAAATGTCCAATTTATACTATTTTGAACTATAGATCACTTAATAGTCAGCATTTATATTTAAAATGAAATATTTGAAGAAGAAAAAAAATTTAAAAAATTTAAAATAAAAATAAAGTCAAAATTAAAATATATAGGCAAAAATCTAGGGTTGTTACACTCTCCCCCACTCAAAACTTTTCGTCCCCGAAAAGGAATGAGGTACGGGAAAGCACAAACAAAGATAGAGTGATGTAGGATTAAGATAAGATGACAAGGAGATTGAAATTATACCTGATAACTACTGTTATAGGTAAGTTTAACAAGGTCCAGATTATCAAAGATTATAGAAAGATTTCTAAACAGAAAGGTTATAGAAAGATGTCTATACCAGTCTATAGCAAGATAAGGATGATAAGGACAACCAAAAGATAGTTTGAAAAACAAAATAAGGAAATAAATTTGAAAGCATGGAAATTTCAACTAAATTTTTTTTCTCTTTTTTTTCATAAGTTAAATAAATCGTTAGTTATCTCAAATTTCATTATCTTATTATCCAATCATCTTAAATTAACAATTTTTTTTAAACCATGGGTTTGAAAAATAATCATTTATTACACTCACAGTGTACTTAATAAATTTAATTCTTCTTTATTCCTAATTAAAATTAAATTTATTTCTCTCAATATATTTATCACTTATGTTAAATATACTTACACTTATTATAACTGCTTTGATTTATTCTTAGTTCTTTTAACATTATTTTATTGTAAGTTATTAAATTATCCTTTATTATATTTACCTCTGTTAATCATTTTATAATTAAAATTTAAGTGTATAACATTTATTATAACCACTCAAATTTTATAAAAAATAATCGTTTTATATTGTATATTATCCAATTACATTGTTAACTTCTGAAATTAAGGTAAGTTATATTGGAATGCAATTGTATTATACGATTAAATCATTTCATGCTTGAATATTCATCCAAATTTTTTTTATTTTCTTTTTATAATTGAAATTATTCTTAAAAATAAAATTTAAGAATTAAATTTTCGATTTCTTCAACCCATTTAGAGATAAATAAATGTATGTACACAGTTTATCAAATCGAATTTAAATCATATATCTATATATATTATAAATCAAGTCATATTTTAGAAATTCAATTCAAATCAATTTGATTTACCAAAACAAAGCTGTAGTAAGTCTACAGAGCGGTCTCTTCACATTGAAACTCGAAAATGAATGTCGATGATGCTGCAGTCATCACCGAAATTATTTCCCAGCGACAAAGAGAAGAGCACTAATTTTTAAACTTTAAAATCTTTTGAAAACAAATTTCTATTCAAAAATACTTTAAATAATATAACCTTTTAAAACTTAAACACAAGGTTTGAAACCACCGGAAATTAAATTCTCAAATTTCTTGTTTTAAATTCATTTCAGTTCCCAAATAAATTTATAAACAACTATCTATAAATTCATTTATAGAACAATAAATGATAAATTAAGTATTATCATTTCAAATAATCAATTTTAAATCGATTTATTAAGTTCCATAAATTTACTTATACATCAAAATTTATTTCATTAACCAAGTTTTAAAATATTATTGTGTCAGTTTGTTCTATCAAAGTGTTTTTGGAAATCTTATCGATAGCGTTGATCAGACGAATCGATCAGAAACCCAATTCAACATCAACAACTCAAACAACACAATATATAAAACATAGATTTACAAGTATAGTGCAAAATGTTTGGAGATAGGTTAGAAACAAAAGACAAGATGATTAAATAACAAAATAGGGAGGTGGATAAGCTTAAATAAACCACGGGCAACCTTAACCGAGTCAACCGTGACTTAAAGAATAAGATCAATGTGGATTTTTCTAGGGTAAATCTACATTCGATCTGAAGATTTAGAGTTTGGAATAACAAAAGATATTAGCGTCCAAACCAAGGATAGATATAAATCTCTGGTGAATCGATGCTAATAGGAAGGGAGTTTTCCCCCTTTTTTTCAATTCAATTTGAAATTGGCACGACCGCCGACTCACTAAAAAGATCATTCGAAACGGATTTATGGAATACTCCAGAGTCAAAAGAAGATGAATAGTGAGGGATACGAATGGATTTTGGAACCGTAGGGAACGTTCCAAAATTCAAAGGAATCGAGTCAAAAAGGAAGATATTCAAACTTGAATGAAAGTGATTCTGTAAATACATTCACTCCATATGCTGATTTTTGCCTAGAGCTACCAAAGCTCTGATACCAACTGTAACGACCCGGTATTTTCAACCATTCGCATCCATTATAAGTGTATTGGTAGACACTCATGCCGGAATTGAATTGCTCAAAATACCGCGTTGTAAATAAAAATTTGGCAAATCTCAGAATATACAGTAAATAAAAATCACAGATCACAGACACAGAGTAATAATAACGCAGAGGAAGTAAAAGAAATAGTAGTTCATGAAGCTACTATATAAAAATATCAGAGTTACATAAAATACAACAGAAGAAATAAAGTACAAACGAAGTCTCACTACATAGAAGTCTACTAATACAAGAGCTGAAAGGAACAACCGACTGCAAAAGATAAAACTTGACAAGTAGATAATATCCAGCGATTTCAATCTCCAGAAAGTGGAAATCCAAATCTGTAAATAACTCAGGCTGACCCCAGCGTAAATAAAAATACAAACACTCGAGTCAGGACATACATACTTATACAATGTAAAGCAACTCAAGTGAACTGTAGTAAAGGTACAAGTAACTTAGAAGATGCTTGGGACCGCCCATCCTCTAAGAATTCGTTAAACTATTTACTATATAGTAATCTACGCTATATATAGTAGTGTCTAATCAGTAAAGTATAATCGTATAGAAAATAGCGTTAAGGGGATGGTGAACCTTAACGCAGTCGGATCTTTAAAACCAAAATTGTAGTGGGCTCGCTATAAGGAGATGACACGGCACGCGAGGCAATGCCAGGGTGGATACACCGTTTGCACTCCCGAACCGGTGGTGACGGCAAGCCAGCAGCTTCCGCCCACCTCGAACAATACCCCCGAATCAAAGTGGCGCCACATATTGAATCACAAAAGTAATAGAATGGTTTCCGAAGAAGCATGCTCGATGAAAGGGTGCGACCCTTTGTGTAACCCGGTATAGCTCCTGTTTTAGTCATTTATGCCAACTCACGGGAGTTGGGTCCACGTAATATACCTCGAGAACGTCGCCACCATCCTACTTCATTCTGCAATCTCCACCTCGTACACAGTTGTGAAAGTGGTTTTCGGTATTGGCCGGCTATAAGACAATATCCGATCCCGGTCTCTTTAACAACCAATCGTTATTATAACCCGTAGTTATAACTTTAAAACAATATTTTATACTTCAAAATTAAAATGTCATTTCAACCCAAATCTTTATCAAAATAAAGATTAAATCATTCCAAACCATTTCAATATATCATCATACCATATCTTTCAATTCAAATATGTATCAAAATAAATATCAAGTCATTTCTAACCATTTCAATATATTAAATTATTATATCCTTTCAAAACTTCCTTTCAACTCATTTTAATATATCAAAATATCATAACCTTTCAAATCATTTAATATCAAAAATATCATATCTTTCAAAACTCCATTTTTCAAATCATTTAATATCAAAATATCATATCTTTCAAAACTCCATTTTTCAAATCATTTAATATCAAAATATCATATCTTTCAAAACCACATTTCAATAATTTTAATATAACAAATAGTTATATTTCAAAACAAATTACTTCATTATTAAATCATAAAAATGAAGTTATTACATTTAATAATTAAATTATTAAATGCCAAAAGTTTAAACTTTTCAATGTTCATTTATGCACTTAAATTTATTAAAACAATGAGAATTCAAGTTTCGCAGCATTTAGAAAATGCTACAGAAAGTTACATTCAAAAACAATACAATTTAACAAAAGACGGTATTAAAAATGCTGTTAATTAACTTCAAATATTCAATAGAATTTCACAAACACTTATATTTTTATTTAAATCATTTTTAACTTATAAAATCATACATTTTCAAATTTATAAGCATCATTTAATTTTCCTTAAATTCATGATTTTATAAAGTTAAGTTTCCTTTCAAAAATCAATATTTATTAATAATTCGCTTATTAAATTTCAACATTCAAATTTAAATTCATTACATTAAATTTCAACTTAACACTTAAGTTTAAAATTTCAAATATAACTTAATTCCATTTTATTTAACTTAACTTAAAATTTCACTTTTAAACAAAATTCATAAATTCCAATTTAAGTTATATTTCTAAATTCGACTCAATATTCACTCATTAACATTTTAACTTTATTCAGAAATCATTAATATGTTATACAAATCATTTTAAATTAATATAAAATTCAAAATACCGTAAATTTATCATATTTTGAAAGTTAATTTAAATTCCATTAAAAATTAAATCAAAATTTCCAAAATAACTTACATTCAGATTTTCTAACCTTTCCATAATTTATTTAACTTATAGATTTCCATAAAATCAATAATACTTTACAAAATTTTTATTTTTATTTAATTTTAAATCAAAATATTATAATAATTAAATTTATAAAATATTAAAAAAAATTAGAAAAACGTATTTTAACTACGGGCCTGTATATAATTTTCCACGCTAGGTAAAGTGATACGGGTAATATATCATTTCAACCCGTAATTTACAAAGAAAAATCTGGATTTTATCATTTCAAACCCGTAGTCCCAAGTAAATAAAATAAATTGAAATCGCTCAGGCCTATCATTTCAGCCCATAACGATTTTCCCTTATTCTAAAGTCCATTCGGGTATGTATCATTTCGACCCATAGTGATTTCTAATCTACAGGGAACTTGCAGTGTGATAAACTGATAAAAATAGAAGAACAACGTAATATAACAGTAAAAGATGTTATAACAGGTGTTTAAGCATGGGTGAACATCATAAAATCATAATATAGCAGGTGTAACATGATAATGCATTTTACAGATTCAAAAGGGGTCAATTTACTAGTTATATATGTACATATTGTCTGGTGAGAATAACTCACATGTTCAAAGCTGAAGATATCCACCAAAGCAACAATACTGACATTACGAAGGCACGACAAATGATCCAAATGTGTGGAGAGAGCCAAGATATGATCTTGTGAACAACACAAAAACAAGACAAATATAAATATGATTTCAATACAAATTATCAAAAGAAATAGTTTAGAAATGAATGCAAATATGAATCAAATGCTCTGACCATTGTCTCAATCATCATGTGATCAGCCCAAGGGTGGATATGGTCAGGCTTTGAGCATGGTTTGTATCAGGCATGGTCTGAAAAAGGTGCGGCTACAAGGTGATGAAGGTGAGTGGAAGTTACAAGGTGTTGAAGGCAATGGAATACAAAAGGGTTTCAAGGCAAAATGTGGCTTTTGTTGCACCATAGGGTTCGGCCCCTTGCTGATGTGGCTCGTCCATGGTATGTGGTGGTCAGGTGGTGGCTGAAGTGTGGGCCAGAGGTGGTGGAAGTTCAGGTTGTGGCGGCTGAAGGTGGTGGCTGTGGTTGAACCTAAAGGTGATGGTGCAAATGGTGATTGGCTAGCATTGTTACAAGATATTTTACAATAGTTTTTTGTGGGGTTTTGTTCCATGGAAGGCCATGGCCTGATCATTGCAGAGGGGGAGGAGGCTGAAGAGGCTGAGGAAGGTGGTGGAACAGGTCGGAGAGGGTGGTGGTGGAGTGTGGTCGAACAAATGCAAGATGAAGGCCAAGCAAAATCACTTGAAAATCAATTGAAGAGGTGGAAAAAGAATGGAAAGGAAGACATTACCCAAAGTTTTCTTTCAGAAGTATGGATGAGAAGTGAAAAGAAAGAATTGCTTTCACGTGATTTTTCAGAAATAAAACTCATGGCTATAGATGAGAAGTGTATGGCTATCAATGAATACAAGAGTTAGAAAATGAAAAGGTGGGAAAACAAAGAGACTTAAGCAACTAAAGAGTCACAAAACCTTTCATATTTCTTATATATATTTATATACATTTAAATAAATGAAAATACTTATAAATTTCAGTTCAAATTCTAAAATATAATAGATAAACAAATAATAAAAATTAAATATTAATTAGATATGATTAAAATAAGAAAATAGCACAAAATGCAAACTAGTCTAGAAAATTTGAAATTAAATGGAACAAACTTTGGAAAATGTTATGGACTTGGAAAATATTTAAAAATAAAGATAATAAAACAAAATAAAAATGTCTTCACAAAATAAATAAATAGATTTTAATTAAATATAATTTAAATGAAGAAAATAGCAAAGAAAAGTAGAAACTAGGCTTAATAAATTGAAATAAATTTGAATAGACTTTAGAAAAATTCTATTATCACTTTAAAAATACTAAAAGACAAAAATATACTTAAAAACTTATTAACACATATTAAAATAAATAATTAAATTTAAAGAAATTACTGAAAAATCCAAAACAGTGTCCAGAAATTACAAATAAATCACCATTGACTTTGGAAAATTGTTTACTTCATTTAAAAATTATTATAATACAAATATATATATACAATAACATATTAAAATAAATATGACAAAGAAAAAAAAATTATAATTTAAAATAGACAAAATTGTTAAATAAATCAAATTACACTCAAAATTGAAATGTACATAACTTTTACAGTTTAACTCCGTTTTCAATGAAACGAAAAGCAGTGTTCAAGTTATTACATCTATTTTCATAATAAAAGATAAAATTTAAGATTTTAAATAATTTAAGTTTGAATTTTAAAAGTCACAGTTTGAACAGCTTGACCAGAAATTCACTTTACAGTAAAATGTCCAATTTATACTATTTTTAACTATAGATCACTTAATAGTCAGCATTTATATTTAAAATGAAATATTTGAAGAAGAAAAAAAAAATTAAAAATTTAAAATAAAAATAAAGTCAAATTTAAAATATATAGGCAAAAATCTAGGGTTGTTACATTTATAAGCAACTTATAGGGTTCCAACATTTATTTTAATTGTTTACGACCAATTCATATACAACTTCGTTCAATTTAAATGGTTTACAACTCAATTGCTTACATTCAATTCATTTTTAAGCCATACAAACTCATATTCACTTCAATTGATCTTAAAATCAATTTTTTTAATCTTTATCAACTCATAGAAATTTAATTACCTTCGTTTACGTCAAACGACAATTCATTCTATGCAATTTGATGATATCCATGTGAATAAATAATTACTTAAGTTTTATAACCAATTTAAATTGATTCTAACTCAATTTATATTTATTCCTTCCCTTTTAATTCATTCACAACCATTTATTTAGCTCGAAAACAATCCAGGCTATTTCATTCAATAACTATTTCTCAACTTATTTAAACCACAATTCTATTTGAGTTCAGCTTTCATTCAACATTTAGTTAAGTTAACAACTTAAGTTCATTTCCATTTTGAAATAAATCATGTCCTCGCTTTTGTCAAATCCATTTCGGTTTGCATCAATTCACTCAATTAGTCCCTTTTAACTCTAAATTCAATATTTTGTTCATTAAATAATATCCAAGGCCATTATTCATCATACTCACTTGGATTTCATTTGCAATTCGAACCATCACTATTTTAATCCAATTTCATTTTTATTCGACACATTTCCAATTATATTTAATTTGTTAACACTTCAAGTCGAATTTTAATTAATAACTCAAGTTCTGATTCTACCATTCCTTTTAATTCACCATCCAATTTTATTAACTCACAATTCAATTTCTATTTAACCAATTTAAATTCCATTAACAAATTCAATTAACTAATTTATTCCAAATTAGTTCACTTCCAACTTGCAATTCAAATTTTGATTTTATCTAAAAAAATTCCCCTTAATTAATTTACTTGAATTCAATCTATTTTTTTAAGTTTGAATTTTTATTTCATTCCCAAAATATCTAACAAATTTTATTTTGGCTTATTTATTCCCTTTTTTACATTTTTATAAGCTACTCACTTATTAATATTCATACTTCTCCATCCATTTACAGTCAATCACATTTTCACTTTACTTTTAACTAGGGATTATATTTTTATTTCAATGCTTTTCAATTCCTTTATAAGCTTCCAAAGTTTATTTATCTTCAATACTTACTTAGTTTACACTTATTTATTTAAGTAAGAATTCTATTCGATTCAATATTATTTATAACTCAACTGAATTTATTTCAATTCAATTTTATTTAACTTCACTTCGGTTAAATCTAGCATCATACCATTTTCTTTAATCCATTCAATCCACTTGAATTTACATTAAATAAGAACTTTCATTCACTTAATATCATCTACATCTCAATTTATTTCATTTCAATTCAATTTCAACTTAATTCAAATACAACTGGGTTTTATTTTCAGTTTAATTCAATTTATTTCAATCCAATTAAATTTTATCCCATTCCAAATTTAATTTCTACTTTCCATTCCAATCACGTTCAAGGTTTACTAATTATTTCTTCCAATCATCCCTTAACTTCTCCACAATTTAATTTCTCCAAATTAAATTTATTTAACTTTTTCACTTTAAATTTTAATTCCAACATTCAAAGCTCATATTTTCCTTCCTTATTTAAAAATCATCTCAAATTTTTATAAGTTCATAACTTACCTCATCAGGATTTCCAATTCAAATAAAGATTCAGGATTTCAAACACCCGGCTTTTGGTTCAAATCATTTTACAACCACCATTATCCCAAAATCACATTTCTCAAAATTTTAAACCAATCCTATTTTTTATTGCCAACAAATTTCCTTTGAAATTTCAAAAACAAACTAGTTTTTTCTGAACAAATCAATTTGGAGGCAATTCATCACTTAGAAACTCGAAAATGAACATCGATGATGCTGTAGTCATCACCGAAGTTATTTTCCAGCGATTGAAGTGAGTTCAATGCTATATCCCTTCCTAAAATTTATTTGAAACAATTTCCACTCAGAAAGACTTTTAAAACAATAATGCTATTATTTGTCTTCTAAACACTTCGAAAAACGCTTCCAAAATCTTCGAGTTTTAAATTTACAGATTTGATTTAAGTCAAATTTTAACTATAATTCATTTGTATAATTTACGCTCATACCCCTTTTTTTTTAAAAAGATCTTATTTGTTTGAAATATTATCATCCAAACATCCAAGTTATAAATCAATTTAAGAAAATATTCGTTTTATATCAAAATATATTTTGGGTAAAATTATTTCATTCACCCACCTTTAAAACAATATTGTGTCAATTTATCATGTCAGGTGTTTATAAACTCTTCTCGCTTAGCGGCCAACTTACCCGATCAGAATTCATATTCCACCCAACCGATAAGTCAACATAATATTAAAACAATTTATATTCACTAACAAATACGCGCTCATATCTATTATTGCACTCAAACTCACTCTAGAGTACTACAGACTCTATTTTCAATGAGTAATCCCCACCAGAGCCAAGGTTATCACCAACCTAAGCTCTGATACCAACTGTAATGACCCGCATATCCATACCCCTTAGAGTCGACACTATTCTCCATCAATCAACTCAAGATGTATGGAAATACTAACCATTTGGGTTAAAGAAGAAGAGGTAGTAGAAGAAAATAGAAAACATATCAGAATCTAACCATCTCAACGGAATAAAATATAATAGATAATAACTGATCTTTACACAAAAGAAAAGTATATCTGTTTTATACATATATCATCAGAATACAACATCAGAGTTCCATACAATCAACAACACACTCAGGATGGTTATTATATCCCATCCTTTCAAATCTGAATACACAGCCGAATATACATCAAATATGCTGAATATGTCTCGCCATCCAGCTCGTCCCCTGAGCTTACGGTGGTCCATCCAGAATCTGTACTCTATAATACTTGGTCTGACCTGAGCATTATAGTTAAACAACACCCGAGTCAGTCTGGAAAACCAGTGTGAGAAATCACACTCAAATTGATTATTAAAGTTTCAAAATCCTTTGAAAATCAAAAGCATCTTGTAAGACCACGCCGCAAATAAACATGTCGGGTTTTTACCTTACGATAGCTAAAACATTTTTTATTAAAATCCACTGACATTATAATAGGGTCTATTTACATATACTTATTAAAATAGATGAAATTGTTACATCTTTTAAATTCCACCTACTAGCCACAATCATGGGTAATACAAACAAAAATCGTAAAAGGCACGTAGGGAGAATGGATTTCCAACTAATGACTAGGCACTGGGGTACCACCAGTGTGACGACCCACATTTCGAAAGGTTTAGATCGACAATAATCCACACACGTCCGACTTAAACAATCCGGAACATAGATAATCAATGGGGATAAATAAGAAAAATAAGAAGAGAAGAAAAACAAAACAAAAAATCTCACAACGGAAATGATAAAATATAATAATCAAATAAACAATTCATCAAGCTGTTTACTATACATTTGATTATAATCTATACACATTTATCAGAGTTATATCTACACATCAGGAATAAATAACCAATACAACAAAATAGCGTGACCGGGGTAATAATAATAGTAATATACCAAAACTCCATCTTCGTCCTCCAGAGAATAGTCTTCAATACGTTGAAAAAACTTAGGACCGATCCGAGCGTAATGAAAAGGCAAAACACTCGAGTTAGGACTAAAATACTCTTATGTAAGTCAAATCAATATCATAAACATGAATGCAATAACTTAAGAGATGTTATGGGATTTTTTATCTTCTAAGGATCCGTTAAACTATTTATATATAATAGTTTACGCTATAATAAATAATGTCTATCAGTACAATAAATATCAAAATAGCGATAAGGCTTTACACTGATCCACCTTAACACATTTGACAGTTTTAAACCAAAATTGTATTGGGCGTGTATAGGGATAAATATGACAAGACACGTGAGGCAATGCCCAAGGTAGGATTCTACTTTTTCCCTTTCTGGCCGGTCGTAACCCATCCGTGGCCGACCGCGACAATCAATCCAAACGACAAATAAGGTGCACCCATCGAATCCGAAACCACAATAATAATACGAGGGATCAACGTCACTAGAGGTAGCTAACCTCAATGGCCAGACATAGGCTCCTGTTTTAGTCATTTTAATTATGACACGAATATCAAGGCTATCCATCATCGTTCTCTTACTTCATTCCAGTAAACGTCGCCAATTCAACCACTACATTCTACATATCATCCACCGCGTACACAGTTGTTAAAATGGTTCCAATATTGAAAGAGAGTATTCCAATAAGAGGCCCTGGTCTCTTTAACAACTAATCGTCATTTTACACACCGGTTGGTTCTTTTACATTTCGAAAACCACTTGCACTTGATATCAAAATATCATATTCGTTTCAAAATCAAATCCATCTCGAAATCGTCATTTATTCGATTTGAAATCAAATCCATTTCAAAATAATCATTTATTCAAAATTAACAATTTTAGTTTGATAAATCAATTTCACTTCCAAAATTTGATTCGAATTCAATTTAGGTTATATTCTTCACTTTAACCTAGTTCGTATTTAAATCCAAGACTTAAATATAGACAATTTACCCTTCAACCTGTTTGAATTTCGAAAAATAGTTTTAAAAGTTTAAAATAGTTAAACAAAGAATATTTAAATAGTTTAATCAAAATAATTTGAATATAAAAATGGTTTATGTAGTAGAATAGTTTGGAAAATAAAAATAGTTAGAATATTTAAAGAATATAGATTTTAAATCATTCATACCAAATATTCATTTATTTTTTAAAATTCCAAAGTAAAACCGGTCAACTTCCCAATTTTCTCCCCAAATCAATTCCAATTCCATTACGATTTAATCGATTCAATTCCGATTTCACCTCGAATAAATTTCCATTCCACACAAATTCCTTTCAATTCACAAATCTCTGTAAATTACAAATTCCATTTCCAAAATTAATCTAAATCCCAATTTCAAATTAATTTCCAATTCCAATTCCAAATTTATTTAAATTCCAATTTCAAATTAATTTTCAATTCCAATTCCAAATTAATTTAAATTCCAATCTCAAATTAATTTCCAATTCCAATCCCAAATTAATTTAAATTCCAATCTCAAATAAATTTCCAATTTCAGTTCCAATTTCAAATTCGATCTCAAAATATCGATTTAAACACTTAAATCAAATTTGCTTTCAATACCAAATTTAAATTCAAATTCTCAATTCCATATTCAAATTTGAAATATCATTTCATATCAATTTTGCTTAGAAATATTCAGAGATCGAATAAAAGACCAATCTTTTAAAACAAATCAACTTTCAAAATTTACACCGTATTTTAATTTTTATCTAAAAAATCTAATTTTCGATTGATTAAATAATCTCGTTACCAAGTTTAAATTCCAACATTTCGAGCTTCAGTTTAAAATAATTCAATTCCAGTAAATTGGATTTTATTCTTAAAAATCAGTTCATTTAAAAAAATTCAAACAACTTTTAAAAATTATTTAATTTAACCAACCCGGTGTTCATATATAATTTTCTAACCTATGGCCAAGTAGATAATTATTTTAATTTAATTTCAAGAATGAATATATTATTTCAATTCAAATAGATGTCATAGGTATATCATTTCAATATATTCCCTAATTTATTCGAAATAATTCAGTTTACAGTTTTATATACTGTAAATTACATACAGGGTGATAACATGATATATCAAAATAAATAACATCCAAATAGCAACCAATAACATCCATTTGCAACCAATATCCAAAACAGCCAATGCATCAAAAATTAAACCAATTATCAAAAATTAGGAATTTTTCTAGCAATTTGATTCTAATTCAATTTAATTGTCAATTCAAATTCTATCAATAAATTTTGGATGTCAATTTAGATGTCAAAATAAATTTATCAATAGCTATCGGTAAATTTAAATCACTTTAGCATTCAGTTTAACTAACATAAAAATATTTCAGCAAATCGTGAGCATATAAAAACACTCATCTTTTCTATTTGAAACTGAAAATTAATTTCAGCTTCAAATAAATCACATTGCCTCTCCAAGCTGTAATCATCGCCGATACAAATCCAATGTAATTTTCTTCGTCCAAACGGGCCTCGTACGAAGTAGTTATTAATTAATAGCCAATTTGAATACAACTGAATATTAATTAACAAATTAAATTATCACTAATACCTCAACTACTCACGTGATTAGAAATCACGTTCTTGCTCATGCATCAGATCGAGAAACCCAGTCGCTCCTCCTCCTTCAACGCCATGCGCCTCTTCCACTTATCGCGATCCAAATCCTAGCTTGCTCCTCCTCGGCAATGAGCCGCCGCCGCCCTCCTTCCGTCAACCAGCTTGCGCGACATCGACCACCATAAACTGGGCACGCGCAAACAACCCTAGCTACATCGAACCCCCAAACCTAACTCGATACTATGCATCATCAATACCCGAGATCGAAACTCCTAGCCGCCTGTGATTGCGATTCCATCCATCACCCACGCTTGTTTCATCCTCGATTGTTTTTTCCGAGATGGATCCGTGTTTTATTTTTTTATTTCTAACGAGATCTCTTTTTATTTTTATTTTACAGTGGAGCGATTCGAATTAAAAGGGAAGAGAACGAGGTTTATACGCAAAGTAAAAACGTGGGTTTTGAACGAGTTTGGAATGAGAGAAAAAAAAATTATTATAAAATATCAATCCACTAGTCATAAAAATATCATACTCCAAATGATTCGTGCCACCTGGCATTCTTAATGTTTTACCCTCATAACGAACACAATGGAACTAGTCCCGAAGTCTAATTCGATCGTATGTGGAAGATAACTTTTGAAAGTCGATTATTTTAATTAAATTCGAAATTAAATTTCTACGCGTTTCAAGCTCGCACGACAAAACGAAAAGTCTGATCGCTACAAAACTTGAAATCTAACAATAATTCACTATTATGGATCCGATGAAACTGATTTCGCCGAAATCCGAAATAGTTGTCAAAATCACTATTTTTACTCGTTAATTTATAAAATAAAATTTCAAATCTTAAATTATCCGCATCTGAATCCAATTTCAAATATTAACAATCTTCATTCATTATATAAAATTTGAATCAATTTCTAATACCATTTTTAATCACATTAAATCCAGAATTAAATTATTCAAATAATTTTCAAAATTAAATTTTAAATAATTAAATTTTACAATAAACCAATATAAACAAACCATTAAATTTTATTTCTACCTATATCTATACAATAAATGCAGTAAATTTAATAATTTAAAATAGCCAAAAATAGGGGTCGTTACATACTCCTCCACTCAAAACTTTTCGTCCTCGAAAAGGTGTTAAGTAAAGAATTTAACACTTAATATATATTTTCTCGAAATAATTATCTCTTAAAACGTACCATCTTATTTGCAAACTATTTCTACGCTTTAACTACGCCACTCCGATATCAGTTTTACGAAAAATATAACTTATATATAAACAAATTATAATTTGAAACTTCATAATTTTTCTAACACACGAATTCACGGAAAATTTCGGTAGTCTCCTTTGTGCGGCTCGATCGGAAAAATTTTACAATTCAATATATAATACAATATAACGAATATATATCAAATATACATCTCATCTCAATGATGAGGCATCCCGAAGGGCAAAAATATAAAATCGCAGTACGTAATCCGAGATACATACCTTATTATTTATAATACGAGCGAGTTCGCTCGTATTAAGCAAGCAAAAGCATAAAAACTCCCGTATACGCTCAAACGATCTTCGTATGTACCTATCTCAACTCAATTCGGGAAGTTAGTCATTTCAATGATACAGAACATGTATAAGTCTAACATAAGCATTTAACATGGATTTTGAATCCAAACAACACAAACAATCACAAATACATAACATACAGCAACCATATGCAATCAAAACAGTAATAACAATGGTTTGCAACAAAAGAAATTATCCAACTATCAACTTTAATTTATACCATTCATTCATTATTAACATTCATTAACATTTTCCATTTATTCATGTTTATTTATTACTTTGAATCGACTTAATATTCAATTTCATTAACATTGATTCATTTCAATTTATTTGCATTCAATCAACTTTTATTCAATTAGATTCACATTCAATTGATTTTCCATTCAATTCATTTACTTCTAATTGATTTGCATGCAATTATCGATATTAATAAATTTACGTTCCATTAATTTACACTCGTTTATTGTTACACTCTACTTTTTTTGCACTACATTATTTCATTCCAATAATTCATATAATTAATTACACTTAAGAAGTAATTTAGTTCCATGCCACATTCCATATATTTTACATTGATTCACAATCACTAATTAATATTTATTTCATTAATCATATAGTGGATTTATATTCAATTCATTTGCTTTTAATTTATTTACATTCAACAAATGTGGTTTCAATCTATTTTCTTTCAAATCAATATTTATTGCAGTTACGTTTAATTTATTTCAATTTAATATACTTATATTCAATCTGTTTGTTCCAATTTATTTACATTTGTTTCATCCACATTTAAAATTTAATTTACATTCCATTGATTTCTTTAAATTTATTAACATTCGTTACAAATTCATTATATTCAATTTTTATTTAATTCAGTTTGTGAAATTTTAATTTGTTTCACCCTTTTATTCAACCTATTACATATAAATTCATTTGTGAATCATTTATAAAATTTTATTCCACTTAGTATATCCTTTTTAGTTAATATTATCATCGTTTATAAATTATCTAGGTTTATTACAAATGTGTTATACAACAACACTCACTTTTATTATTATTACTCATATCTTAAATTATTATCGATTCATCAATTTATGTTATTTATTCAAATTCATACTATTGATTTACCAAAGTAATTTTTTTATATATAACTCAATTCATATTAATAGTTTTTTTTCACAATCAATTCATTTAACCTCTCTTAAGCCAATTTTAATTTAAAATTTATTCCAATAACTTATTCCATACTATATTAGTTAGCATTAAATTTTTAAACTCGTTCCTCTTGCATATATATATATATATATATATATATCCAGTTTAGATTAAATTCGATTAACCGGCTTAATTTATTACTTACATTTATTTATTTTTATTCAATTTCATATTTAAATTACATTTCAAGTCCTTATTCGTTTTTAATTCATTTTATAGCTCAAATGAAGTTAATCTACTTTACCACTTTATCTAGTTTCATTTAATATCCAATTCAATTTATTAAGTTAAACTTCAATTTATTTTAGTTCAATGCCCATTTTATTTAATCTTATTGAAGTTTAAAAAAATTTCCTTATCATTCAAATTCAACAAATTTAGAATTTTTCTTAGCTTAATATTCAAATTCATTTCACTAACTCAATTAATTTAATATTTCTTAACTCATTTATTTTGCTTAACCAAAAATTTTAACCAATTTAAATTTCCTATTCTAATTTATAATTTGCAAACTTATTTCTCATCCATACTATTGTAAATTTTTAGCTTCAACTATTTCCATATACTTTTTAAATCACATTTAGAACATATATTTTTATCAAACTTGTTTTAATCAAAAATAAATTTCTTTTTGGTAGAAATCTTCACCCAGAAACTCGGAAATGAACACTGGCGATGCTGTAGTCATCTCCAGATTTATTTTCCAGCGACCAAGCAAGTTTAATGCTTTTATTTCTTCGAAAATCCTTTCAGAATATTTTTTCTAGTTAAAACACCTTCAAATAATACTATTTATTAACTTTTAAGGCTTTGAAAAACAAACTTTGAAAACAATAGGTTTAAATTCTAAAATTCTCAATTTTTTTTAAAATTATTTTATATATAAGCTATAATATAAATATACTTATACAAATTTCCTTAACTGATTATCAAAATATTCCATTAATTTACAACTTGGTCATTTTGCCAATTGTTATTACAATTATATTTCAATCCAATTTAATTATCACCGCTTCATAAAATAAAACTCATTTAGGTATTCGTTTTATTCAATTCAACCAATAATTGATGATAATTAAATGTTATCAACAACAATTTCATTAAAAATTACCATTTTATCATTATATAATATAATTTAGGTAAAACTATTTCATTTACCCTTTTTTTAACATATTGTGTCGACTTGTCTCGTTTAAGTGTTTATAAACCCCTATCGATGCCACGGCGTCCCGCACATCGACCAGAATTCATGAACAACTCAACGGATAAGTAAGCACAATATAAAATATTTTATAACACTAACAAGTACGCTCTCTCATATATACACTCTCAAAGAGACTCATTCTAGGGTATTACTACCCTATCTCTAATGAGTCAAACCCCACAAAGCCAAGGTTATCGCTAAACCTTCGCTCTAATATCAACTGTGAAGACCCATATTTCGAAAGGTTTAGATCGACAATAATACACACATGTCCGACTTAAACAATCCGGAATGTAGATAATCAATGGGGTTAAATAAGAAAAATAAGAAGATGAGAAAAACAAAACACAGAATCTCACAGCGGAAATAATAAAATATAATAATCAAATAAACAAATCGTAAAGCTGTTTACTATACATTTTTGATTATAATATATACACATTTATTAGAGTTATATCTGCACAGCAGGAATAAATAACCAATACAACAGAATAGTGTGATCGAGGTAATAATAATAGTAATATACCAAAACTCCATCTTCGTCCTCCAGAGAATAGTCTTCAATACGCTGAAAAAACTCAAGACCGACCCGAGCGTAATGAAAAGGCAAAACATTCGAGTCAGAACTAAAATACTCTTATGTAAGTCAAATCAATATCATAGACATGAATGCAATAACTTAAGAGATGTTACGGGATTTTCCATCTCCTAAGGATCCGTTAAACTATTTATATATAATAGTTTACGCTATAATAAATAATGTCTATCAAGAAAATAAATATCAAAATAGCGTTAAGGCTTTACATTGATCCACTTTAACACATTTTACAGTTTTAAGCTAAAATCGTAATAGGCACGTATAGGGATAAATATGACAAGGCACGTGAGGCAATGCCCAAGGTAGAATTCTACCAGTTTGCCCTTTCTGGCTGGTCGTAACCCATCCGTGGCCGACCGCGATAATCAATCCAAACGACAAATCACCCATCGAATCCGAAACCACAACAGTAATATGAGGGATCAACGTCGCTAGAGGCAGCTAACCTCAATGGCCAGACATAGGCACCTTTTTTAATCATTTTAATTATGACACGAATGTCAAGGCTATCCATCATCGTTCTCTTACTTCATTCCAGTAAACGTCGCCAATTCAACCACTACATTCTGGATATCATCCACTGCGTACACAGTTGTTAAAGTGGTTCCAATATTGAAAGAGAGTATTCCAATAAGAGGCCCCGACCTCTTCTGAAAGGACGGTATGCTCTGATACCAAATAAAAGTTGTGGTGTGGATCGTGCTATATGGAATTATACTATACTAGTGCGGAAATAAACTAAAATACTAGAGCAATGTAAATAAGTAAAAATCAAACAAGCACACCAGGAATTTTTATACTGGTTCGAGCTTCCCGTTCTATGTCAAGTCCCAGACTCCTTCTGGAATTTCACTAACAACAATCCTCACTTAACCCGGAGGAACAAGTTTACGACAACCCTTGAACAGCCGAACAAGGGACCTAAGCAGCAGAACAGGATTTCGCCTCAACAGCCGAAGAGGACTTCACTTGCCTGAACAGCGGAACATGACTTCAACTTATACAGAAAGTATATGACACAGTGTGTTCTCAATAACACGAATTTGTCTCTTGATAGTACAATCTTCCTATAATCTTTCTCCTTTATGATACATGTAATTTGAATTTGAATGATATTTTTAGCACAAATGAGTTAGAAACAAGAATTTCAATAATAGAATAATAATCAATAGAAATTCTTGATTCTAACTCATTTGTGCTAAAAATATCATTCAAATTCAAATTCTACTTTCTTAATCTTCACGCATTCATACATGTATCATAAAGGAGAAAGATTATAGGAAGATTGTACTATCAAGAGACAAATTCGTGTTATTGAGAACACACTGTGTTATATACTTTCTGTATAAGTTGAAGTCTTGTTCTGCTGTTCAGGCAAGTGAAGTCCTCTTCGGCTGTTGAGGCGAAATCCTGTTCTGCTGCTCAGGTCCCTGGTTCAGCTGTTCAAGGGTTGTTGTAAACCTGTTCCTCCGGGTTAAGTGAGGATTGTTGTTAGTGAAATTCCAGAAGGATTCTGGGACTGGACGTAGAACGGGAAGTTCGAACCAGTATAAAAATTCCTGGTGTGCTTGTTTGATTTTTACTTATTTACATTGCTCTAGTATTTTAGTTTATTTCCGCACTAGTA
Organism: Allium cepa; assembly: GCA_030765085.1. NCBI lineage: Eukaryota > Viridiplantae > Streptophyta > Magnoliopsida > Asparagales > Amaryllidaceae > Allium > Allium cepa. The sequence goes on from CM060935.1 coordinate 976,964,675, forward strand.
TAGTATAATTCCATATAGCACGATCCGCACCACAACTTTCATTTGGTATCAGAGCATACCGTCCTTTCATTTGGTATCAGAGCCTGGTTTTCTAGAGATCGTAACAACATCCTAGAATAAATGGCTACAAAGAGATCTAGTCAAGGCAATAAGAAGAGGAAGAGCAATAAAGAAAAAGCAAAGGAGCAAACAAACAAATGCTTCATGGTAAAAGATAATGAGGTTAGCGATATAACTTTTGATGATATGATAGAAATAAATTCAGAACTTCTAGACTCTTTAAAAAGTCTCAAAAGAAAATATAAGGAAGCTCTGGAAAATCAGAAGAAAGCAGAATTCGAAAGAGATATGCTTAAAGACGAGAAGAGAATATTAGAAGAAGAACTTGAGAAAATTCAAGATTCAGAAAATTCTCAACTCGCTCTATTAAGTCAAGAAATAGAAGCTCAAAAAGAAAAGAATAATGCTCTAGCTTTTGAAAATCATGAGTTAAAAACAAAAAATAAAATTGTTGAGTGAGATAACACTAGTCTCAAAACTAAGCTTGATGACATTACTAAAAATATTTCCAATTTTAATAAAGGGAGTGAAAATTTATCCAGGATTATTGAAAATTCTCAACCTGCTTCAAATAAGAAGGGATTAGGTTATTTTAAGAATTTCAAAGCTCAAAATGATAAAAGCGGTTTAGGCTTTAAACAAGCTAAAAGTAAAAATAGTACTAGATATGCATTCATGTATACTAACTTTAGTGTTAGTACTAATAATCAAGATAGTTTTAAAACCAGTTATAGTCATATTAGTACTTTGTTTAGAAATGATAGAAATTATTCTTCAAGTACTAAGCTAATGACTAAAAGTATTAAGATATGGATTCCAGCTAATATGATTTATCATGATAAACAACTTTATATTAGCAACTATTATAAGAATGTAATTTGTAATGAAAATTATATTTATAAAGGTTCAACCACACCCAAATGGGTATGATTTCCAAAGACCTAACCCCCCGGACCCTAACATAGTAAGTGGGTACCGAAAATTATTATTATTTTTTGCAGGTACTCAGAGAAACAAAAGGAAAAGGATAGATTTTGGAATTTTAAAGAATTTTCCATATGTTTAATAGAATTACGTGCTTACGATAAAATATGGACTTCATAAATATTGTTAAATTTATTTTATTTTTCCTTCATAATTGATAATGAGTTTATCTCGTTATATACAAGATAATTTATATAATTTTATATATTCCCTCATTCTTTTTGATAATGACAAAGGGGGAGAAATTCATATGCATATTAATAGAGGGAGATATTATACTTAGGGGGAGATGTTATACTTAGGGGGAGCTTTAAACATATTAATATTATTTTTTATATAGAATGAATATTTTTTAAAAATTGTGTAGTTGTCATCATCAAAAAGGGGGAGAATGTTAGAACCTCAATTTTTGGATTTTAATGACAACAACTATACAATTATGTCAAAGAATCTCTAAGCTAATTTGCAGGGACATGGGCATCAAAAAGAGATAATCAAATACATTCAAAATAAAGATACACAGTACAAAAGAATAAAAGAATGTATATGGAGATACAAGAAGAGATATATACGATAGAGACAAAACAAAGGTGATAAACAAAGTATTAGTAGTCATATAGTGTCGTGTCTAGAGTTCAAAAATGTTAAAATCTTCTCCAAATGGTATACACACATATACATTCATATTTTAAATGAAAAATCAAGTTTTCAAAAATTGCATGGAGCAGGAGTCGAACCCAGGTCACTAGTTTAGAAGGCAAGTGCTCTAACCATTTGAGCTATGGTAATTTCTAGTTACAGGTCAAATTCAGACGTCTGAATTGACCATTTCAAATGTCTGAATCTGGGCTAAAATTGCCTATTTGCTTTCTGTTTCAAATCTCGTTGCATTTCAGAAGTCGAATTTTTAATTTCAGAGGTCTGAATATTTACAACGACTATTTTTTTGAAAAGACATTTCCATTCATGAAGAGTTGCGACCTTTAATTCAACAGCTTTTGATGATGACTCTTCATGAACAATTACAACCATTTATTACCTATATAAACACATTAGAATCAAGTTTTAAATTCACCAATTTTATTGATTATTATTCTATTATTGAAATTCTTGATTCTAACTCATTTGTGCTAAAAATATCATTCAAAAATTAAATTCTACTTTCTTAATCTTCACGCATTCATACATATATCATAAAGGTGAAAGATTATAGAAAGATTGTACTAACAAGAGACAAATTCGTATTATTGAGAACACACTGTGTCATATACTTTCTGTATAAGTTGAAGTCCCGTTCTGCTGTTCAGGCAAGTGAAGTCCTCTTCGGCTGTTGAGGCGAAATCCTGTTCTGCTACTCAGGTCCCATGTTCGGATGTTCAAGGGTTGTTGTAAACCTGTTCCTCCGGGTTAAGTGAGGATTGTTGTTAGTGAAATTCCAGAAGGAGTCTGGGACTAGACGTGGAACGGGAAGTTCGAACCAGTATAAAAATTCCTTGTGTGCTTGTTTGATTTTTACTTATTTACATTGCTCTAGTATTTTAGTTTATTTCCGCACTAGTATAGTATAATTCCATATAGCACGATCCTCACCACAACTTTCATTTGGTATCAGAGCATAACGTCCTTTCATCTTCAACAACCAATCATCATTTTACACACCGGTTGGTTCTTTTACATTTCGAAAACCATTTGCACTTGATATCAAAATATCATATTCGTTTCAAAATCAAATCCATCTCGAATTCATCATTTATTCACTTTGAAATCAAATCCATTTCAAAATTATCATTCATTCAAAATTATCAATTTTTGTTCGATAAATCAATTTCACTTCCAAAATTTGATTTGAATTCAATTTAGGTTATATTCTTTACTTTAACCTAGTTCGTATTTAAATCCAAGATTTAAATATAGACAATTTACCCTTCAACATGTAAAATAGTTTTAAAAGTTTAAAATAGTTAAATAGAGAATATTTAAATAGTTTAATCAAAAATAATTTGAATATAAAAATGGTTTATATAGTAGAATAGTTTGGAAAATAAAAATAGTTAGAATATTTAACGAATATAGATTTTAAATCATTTATACCAAATATTTATTTTTTTAAAATCCAAACTCAAACCGGTCAACTTCCCAACTTTCTCCCCCAAATCAATTCCAGTTCCATTACGATTTAATCGATTCAATTCCGATTCCACCTCGAATAAATTTCCATTCCACACAAATTCCTTTCAATACATAAATTTCTTTAAATTACAAATTCCATTTCGAAAATTAATCTAAATCCCAGTTTCAAATTAATTTCCAATTCCAATTCCAAATTTATTTAAATTCCAATTTCAAATTAATTTCCAATTCCAATCCCAAATTAATTTAAATTCCAATCTCAAATTAATTTCCAATTCCAATCCCAAATTAATTTAAATTCCAATCTCAAATAAATTTTCAATTTCAGTTCCAATTTCAAATTCGATCTCAAAATATCGATTTAAACACTTAAATCAAATTTACTTTCAATACCAAATTTAAATTCAAATTCTCAATTCCAAACTCAAATTTGAAATATCATTTCCTATCAATTTTCCTTAGAAATATTCAGAGTTCGAATAAAAGACCAATCTTTTAAAACAAATCAACTTTTGAAAATTTACACCGTATTTTAATTTTTATCTTATAAATCTAAACTTCGATTGATTAAACAATCCCGTTACCAAGTTTAAATTCTAAAATTTCGAGCTTCAGTTCAAAATAATTCAATTCGAGTAAATTGGATTTTATTCTTAAAAATCAGTTCATTTAAAAAAATTCAAAAAACTTATAAAAATTATTTAATTTAACCAACCCGGTGTCCGTAATAATTTTCTAAGCTATGGCCAAGTAGATAATTCTTTCAATTTAATTGCAAGAATGAATATATCATTTCAATTCTAATAGATGTCATAGGTATATCATTTCAATCTATTCCCTAATTTATTCGAAATAATTCAGTTTAAAGTTTTATATATTGTAAATTACATACAGGGTGATAACAGGATATATCAAAATAAATAACATCCAAATAGCAACTAATAACATCCATTTGCAACCAATATCCAAAACAGCCAATGCATTAACAATTAAACCAATTATAAGAAATTAGGAATTTTTCTAGCAATTTAATTCTAATTCGATTTAATTATGAATTCAAATTCTGTCAATAAATTTTGGATGTCAATTTAGATGTTAAAATAAATTTATCAACAGCTATTAGTAAATTTAAATCACTTTAGCATTCAGTTTAACTAACATAAAAATATTTTAGCAAATCGTGAGCATATAAAAACACTCACCTTTTCTATTTGAAACTGAAAATAAATTTCAGCTTCAAATAAATTACATTGCCGCTCCAAGCTGTAATCATCGCCGATACAAATCCAATGTAATTTGCTTCGTCCAAACGGGCCTCATACGAAGTAGTTATTAATTAATAGCCAATTTGAATACAACTGAATATTAATTAACAAATTAAATTATCACTAATACCTCAGCTACTTACGTGATTAGAAATCACGTTCTTGCTCACGCATCAGATCGAGAAACCCAGTCGCCCCTCCTCCTTCAATGCCATGCGCCTCTTCCACTTATCGCGATCCAAATCCAAGCTTGCTCCTTCTCGCCAATGAACCGCCGCCGCCCTCCTTCCGTCAACCACGCTTGCACGACATCGACCACCATAAACTATGCGCGCGCGAACGACCCTCGCTTCATCGAACCCCTAAACCCAACTCGATACTATGCGGTCATCAATACCCTACGATCGAAACTCCTAGCCGAATGTGACTGCGATTCCATCCAACACCCATGCTCGTTTCGTCCTCGATTTTTTTACCGAGATCAATTCGTGTTTTGTTTCTTTTTTTTATTTCTAACGAGATCTCTTTTTATTTTTATTTTACAGTGGAGAAATTTGAATTAAAAGGGGAGAGAACGAGGTTTATATGGCAAAGTAAAAACATTGGTTATGAACGAGTTTGGAACGAGAGGAAAAAATTATTATAAAATATCAACCGACTAGTCATAAAAATTTCAGACTCCAAATGATTCGTGCCACCTGGCATTCTTAATGTTTTACCCCCATACCGAACACAATGGAACTAGTCCCGAAGTCTAATTCGATCGTATGTGGAAGATAGTTTCAAAGTCGATTATTTTAATTAAATTCGAATTTAATTTTCTACGCGTTTCAAGCTCGCACGACCAAACGACAAGTCAGATCGCTATGAAAATTGAAATCTTACAATAATTCACTATTACGGATCCGATGAAACTGATTTCGTCGAAATCCGAAACAGTTGTCAAAATCACTATTTTTACTTATTAATTTATAAAATAAAATTTCAAATCTTAAATTATTCGCATCTGAATCCAATTTTAAATATTAACAATCTTCATTCATTATATAAAATTTGAATCAATTTCTGATACCATTTTTAATCATATTTAATCCAGAATTAAATTATTCAAATAATTTTCAAAATTAAATTTTAAACAATTTAATTTTACAATAAACCAATATAAATAAATCATTAAATTTTATTTCTACCTATATCTATCCAATAAATGCATTAAATTTAATAATTTAAAATAGCCGAAAACACGGGTCATTACAACCTGTCACAGTACGTGGCCTAGATCACCGTACCAAGGATTACTCCCAATCCCCTGTAACACAAGACCGGCACTACCCCTTACTGGATAATCCAGAGTAAGATCACCCCACGGTTTGAATCAGCAACCGCACCACTAAGCCGAAATAAATGGGACATCTAGACAGGGATGACCACACCCTAATGGGCGCTACCCACCTAGCCTTGTTGCATAACCCCTGATTTTCAGTCATTCCCGGTTGATGAGGCTTGAGGCTAACCGTTACCTTTTTAGATCGTTTCACTTAGAATGCCTATCGTCCACCTGACGATGTTCCGAAAGCATTCATCCATACAAGTCAGTCTCGGGTTCGAACGGAACCGAAGGCACTACTCCTACTACATCCATTTTGGAATCATCCTTAGGATTAGTAGCGACTAGCCCTTGCACTTCACTGCTCCATCTTCGACTCCGAACTCGTTTTTCCAGAAAACGTTCAAACCCGATCGAAGTGGTTTTCGATAAATAAATCCCGATCCCTGTAACAACCCGCATATTTTACGATTGAATAATTAAATATTTTATCGTTAGTCGGATTTTAGTCCGAAAAGTTACTTTTTGCATACGGTCGAATTAGGACTCCGAACCACTTCCATTGAGTTCAAAACACTGTTTGCAATCTTTTTGAGTATAAACTTTAATATGTTTGGTGTTGGTGGAATTTTGCCACTTTTTCACTTTGGGCTTTGGGTTTGGTTTAGCCCATTAGCCTAAGCTATTAATTCTCAACCCTCTTTCCTTCATAACTTCACTTTCATTTCCTAACACTCAAGCTTCATCAAAAATGGAGGAAGGAATGGAAAATTAAAACTCCAAGCTCAAGTTCATTTGCAAATCCAACATCTAACTCCAAATTCAAAGAGAACCCATTGATTCTTCCTTGCTTTCAAGCTTCTCCTTCATTGATCTTGTGTAAAGGTGAGATTTTTATCTCACATCTTTGTCTATAACTATCTTTGATTGTTAGGTATGAATTCCTTACATTTATTCATGTGCATTTGCTATTGATTTGGATTGAATTGGTGAAAATCCCAATTTTTAGTGTTTTGGGTTCAAATCTTTAAAAATCCAATCTTTGATGTTTGTACACATTTTTAGTGAGAATCGAGGAGCCAATAGGACCGGGTAGCCGATAGGCGTAATCCCCTAGCGTTCGTGCTCAATAGATTGCAAATTGAGTGAGTTTTGAGCTTCAAACCCCTTAGATCGCTCGGCCTGCACCATATAAGCCCCTCGGCCTGCAACTAGCTCGCACACTCCATAGGTCGCGGCAAATTAGGTCGTTTCGTCCCTAGGTCGTTCGGCTTGCACCACCCCTCGACCTGTAGTTAGGTCGATCGGCCTTAGGTCGTAACCCATAGGTCGCTAGGTCGCTCGGCCTTCTTCACTTCCTTAAGTCGCTCGGCATTGGTTAAGTCGCGTGCACTTAGGTCGCTCCCCTATGGGTCTCGTCGTGCTAGGTCGTTGCTCGGCTTATTTCCTTTAGGTCGGCCTGCATTTAGGTCGCTCCCCTATGGGTCTCGCCGTGCTAGGTCGTTGCTCGGCCTTCTTTATTTCCATAGGTCGCTCGGCCTATCCTTACCACCATAGGTCGCTGGTCCTAGGTCGGCCTTCTTTACCCTTAGGTCGATAGGTCGCTCGGCCTTGTGTAGTCGCTAGGTCGCACGCCCCATAAGTCGCTCAGCTTTCTCATATGCCTTAGGTCGTTAGGTCGCAACCCCCTTAGCTCGCACGGCCTTGTTTACTCCTTAGGTTGCTAGATCGCTTGGCATTGCTTAGGTCGCTTCACTAGGTCGTTTTCGGCCTGCACTACGTCGCTCGCCTATTTTATGCCGCTACCAACTTAGGTCGCTTGGCAGTTAGGTCGCACCACTTCCTTAAGCCGCTTCTACCTTAGGTCGCTGACCATCTTAGGTCGCTGGGCCTGTGCATTGTTAGGTCGCGCCATGCTTTAGGTCGCGCTATGCCTTTGGTCGCGCCATGTTAGTTGCCCTGTTAAGCCATGTGGTATTTCTTGAGCCGCTGATTTCTCGTGTTGACTTATGTTAAGTCGTAGGTCGTGACTTTTATGTCGCAAGGGTATTTCCACTTTGGTGAATTTGGAATCGAATTTCTTTGGATTTCATTCGCAACTTTGTATGTGAAATTTTGTGATTGATCGTTTCTACGATCATTTTTGTGATTTATCATTTTAAATATATACAAACCATTACCTTACTCGTACAAGAAATCTAATTAAATGGCGTAGTAAAACAAATGGTATGAAACGCTTGCGTTTACTTCATCGGTTAATTCTTGGACTTGTTCGATTGAATCTCTTGTGACAATTTTCGAGTGGAGATCTACAATTTGTTCGTAAATATTCAAGTCAAGCTAGTGGTTATGGGACATGAGGCTACGCTTTTATATTTACTAGCTTATTGTAGTTGACACTTCTTGATGATCATTGATGATTATTTTTGTGATTTAGACTAGCAAATGTGCGATGTCTCATTGTCTACGAGGGAGACTAAACCCCGTTTCTGTGGAGCTTCGGTTCAATTTGTTGGGGTAGCGACCCATGGTCTTCGGGCCGTTTTGTGGAGCTTCGGCTCAAAATTAATGGTTAGCAACCATGGAATAGCGTTCCATTTTGTGATACATGTGTTGGTGAGTTTTCATGCTCCCGTTTTGTGAAAGGCCTCCCCCTTTTTGTGATTTCTGGATTTCCATTGATGATTTCTGGAATTTGTGTTTCACCAATTTTCATGATTTTCATTGATATGTGTTATCAATTTTTGTGCATTGGTAAATTTGTGTGTCATTAAATTTTGTGATTGGCATTGATATTATTGTCAATATTCATGGTTTTGGTGAATGAAAATATAGATTATGACATTCATTTTGATCTTTGAGAAGATTCTTGTGATATTGATTAATCTCTTGTTGATTTTCAATTACTTATTTATCACAGCTTGGCAATGTGATTATTATATGTAACAACTCGCATATTTATCGATTTTATATTTAAATATTTTATCGATACTCGGAATTTAGTCTAAAAAGCTACTTTTTGCATATGGTCAAATTAGGACTCGGGACCACTTCCATTGAGTTCAAAATGCCATTTGCGATCTTTTTGAGTATAAACTTTGATATGTTTGGAGTTAGTGGAATTTTTCCACTTTTCACTTAGGGCTTTGGTTTGGGCTGAGCCCAATAACCCCACTTATTAACTCAGTCCCAACCCTCTCCTCTTCATTTACTTCCTTTCTATTTTCCTTATACTCAAGCTTTTACATCAATGGAGAGTGGAATGGGAAATTGAAACTCAAGCCCTAGTTTTCTTTTGCAAATCAAGCTCTAGCTCCAAACTAATAGAAGAAACTTTGGTAAGCCTCTCTACTTCTTCTCCAACTCATTCTTTTATCAATTTCAGAAATTCCTAAACCTAACTTTGGGAATGTTCTTCTTTTTTAGCATAGATTCAAGCTCATTTGGGTTGTGTGGAAGAGTGGTTGATTCTCGCTTTCAAGCTCATTTGGGTTGTGTGGAAGAGTGGTTGATTCTCCATTTGCTTTCAAGCTTCTTCTTCATTGTTTTTGTGAAAAGGTGAGAATTTTATCTCACATCTATGACTATAATTATCTTTGGTTGTTGGGTATGAATTCCTAACACTTTTTCATGTGCATTTGCTCTTGATTTGGATTGGTTTTGTGAATATTCCAATTTTTTGGGTTTTTAAGTCAAATTTGTGTGAAAATCCTTTTATGGATGTTTGATCATGCTTTGGATGATGCATCGAGGAGCATATAGGGCCGGGTTGCCGATTGGCATAAACCCATAGAGCCAATGTTTGTCCGGTTGCATTTTGGAAGAGTTTGCTCTTCATTTGGATAGGTTGAAAAACAACCCAGGCATGATTCAGTCGACTGAAATCTCTGTTCAGTCGACTGAATCTGGAACCTGAAAGTTTCCACGCAGGGTTTAGTCGACTGAAAATCTCTGTTCAGTCGACTGAACTTGGAAACAGAAAGTTTCCAGGCAGAATTCAGTCAACTGAAAATCTCTGTTTAGTCAACTGAATTTGCTATTTCAGCCCACTTTTCCTTTTGGGATTGAATTTTCAATTTAAATCGATTCGTGATGATCCTATTTGTTGTTATCATTTATTACGACTTTGATGACTCCGTTTTAGGGATTTTTGAATATCCATTTCGATGAATTCTTTATCGGTTTCTTTGGATTTGATTCACATCTTCGTATGTGGATTTTTATGATTGATTGTTTCTACAATCATTTTTATAGTTTGTCACTTTAAAAAATATAAAGGTTTTCAATGCTAGTAGTAAATATCAAAACTCTTTCATCAAAATGATTTCAAAACTATTTTATTACAAAGCTCGTTTCTTAAACCGTTTTCCAATCTACTAGCATATACAAACCTTTACATCATTCGTATGAGAAATCTAATTAAACGGCTAAGTAAAACAAGTGGTATGAAACGCTTGCGTTTACTTCGTCGGTTAATTCTTGGACTTGTTCGATTAAATCTCTTGTGACAATTTGCTAGTGGAGATCTACAATTTGTTCGTAAATATTTAAGTTAAGCTAGTGGTTATGCGAAATGAAGCTAAGCTCATATATTTACTAGCTTGCTGTAATTGACACTTCTTGATGATCATGACGATCATTTTTGTGATTTAGACTAGCAATTGTGCGATGTCTCTTTGTCTGCGAGGGAGACTAGACCCCGTTTCAGTGTGATTTCGACTCAAACATGTGGGGTAGCACCCCATGGTCTTCGGGCCGTTCGTGTGTCAAAAATTAATTGCTTGCTACCATGAGATAGCATCTCGTTCGTGTGATACATATGTTGGTGAGTTTTCATGCTCCCGTTCGTGCGATAGGCCTCCCCCTTTTTATGATTTCTGGATTTCGTGTGTTGATTTCTGGAAATTTTATGCTTCACCAATTTTAGTGATTTTCATTGATATGATTTATCAATTTTTTTGCATTGGTGAATTCGTGTGTCATTGACTTGTTGTGAATACAAGTTCTGGGTATGAAACCCTTTTTGGATCTTTGAGAAGATTCTTGTGATATTGATTAATCTCATGTTGATTTTCAATTACATACTTATAGTAGTATGCCATTATGGTTATCATATGTTTATGCCATATCTCTTATTCTATATCATGCCATATGATATTTATAGCTAGACTGATCCGTTTATTATTTTCTTATGAAATAATACTCGGGTCAGACCGAGATGTTACAGGTGCTTCTGCTTGACTTCTCCCTAGGGATTCATTACACTGACTTTTGGCTAACTACTTAGATTAGTAGTTTTTGTTGTAAACATTTGAGATATAGACTCTATGATGTATACTCATTCTTTTGTATAGCACATGTTGCTATTCTTTTGGGTTATTGTGGATCTTTCTGACCACTACTCTGATGGACACTTTTATGTGTTATATATTTATATCTTTTTCCACCTTTGTGATATGAATTATCTGTGACTGATTTGTGTTATGTTTATTTCTATATTTGTTTTCGAAGACACTATAGCCACTGTGTAGTAGCTTTGAGTTTGTGTCAGTATGTCGGATTTCCTCTTGAAAGGAATGCAAGTTATATTTTATCTGGCATATCGGTACTCGCACAAAGCAATTATACAGATGGTCGCTCCTCAACAGCCTTATTCTCTGTGCTAGTTGACGGCATTACTCCGTAGTGTTCTTAGCTAGCGTGGGTATAGAGGTGAGGCGTCACATTATACGTTTAGTCATATCTCTTATTCTATATCATTTCATTTGATATTTATAGCTAGACTGATCCGTTTATTATTTTATTATTAAATAATACTCGGGTCAGACCGAGATGTTACAGGTGCTTCTGCTTGACTTCACATCTGGGATTATCACCCTGACTTTTGGCTAACTACTTAGATTAGTAGTTTTTGTTGTATACATTTGAGTTATAGACTCATTGATGTATCCATATTCTTTTGTCTAGCACTTGTAGCTATTCTTTTGTGATATTGTGGATCTTGTTTGACCACTACTCTGATGTACACTTTCATGTGTTATATTCATATATTTTTCCGCCTTTGTGATATGGATATCTGTGACTGATTTGTGTTATGTTTATTTCTATGTTTGTTTTCGAAGATATTATAGCAACTTTGTAGTAGCTTTGAGTTTGCATCGGTATGTCGGATTTCCTCCTGAAACCAAATGCATGTCGTACTATATGACATATCGGTGTTCGCACAAAGCAATTACACCGATGGTCGCTCCTCAACAGCCTTATTTTCCGTGCTAGTTGACGGCATTACACCGTGGTGTGGGGCGTCACAGTCCCGGTCTCTTCGAAACGATCAGCGCGTTGTCCAATATTGATAGTCGGTTATTTAACTATCAATTAACATTCACAAACAACCATCAACCATAAATGATTTCTCCAAATTATTCATTAACCTCAAAATTTCTTTGCAAGATATATTTCCATTTTCAACCCTTTTGAAAACAGTTTTCAAACCATACTCTTCTCATAGGATAAATTCCCAACTATTTATTTCCACTTAAAACACCAAGTACAAAGCTTTAGATTTTTAAAATAATTTAAAAACACTTTATTATAAAATATACTTCGACATTTAAATTGAAAACTACTTCAATACTTTACTAAAATATATACTTTAGGAATATTTAAAATAAGGCTACTTTATAAAATATAAAACTTGATTTTTATCTTTTAAAACCCAATCGCTTTTAATTACTACAATAATAGATTTGAAAAATACATACTTTAGAATTTAAATATTTAGAAATAATAAATTTTATAAAACATGCTTTTTAAACAACATAACTTATATTTAAAAATTTACGTTGAAAACGTACTTGGTTATCCAGGGAAATACTCTTCTCTTTCTATCTTTAAAAAAATAAACCACCTTTTGTCTTTAAACAAATTTTCTCATTCCTTTAATAAATCCCCATCATGAATTTATTCTTCAAATATCCACTGATATATTACTTCACCTTTATAACCCAGTTTATAAATTCCAAAGTCTCACTTCTCTTTTAAAAATCCCGGTTTTACACACTTAAATCAATCTCCAAATTGATTTCCAATTTACTTCACTTTTAAATAAATTTCTTACCTACTCCATTTATTCCAAAATCCATTAACTTCAGATTTTATTTCTTCCTTATGATTTAAAATCTTTGTAACTGAAAATACCAATTTCATATTCCCTGACTTCCTTCTTATCCTTTCAAATAAATTTAAACTTTGAATTTCAAAATAAATTCTTTATTTCTTGAAATAATATCGCTTGAGTTTAAAAATAAAATCACTTTTGCCCATTTATTCAAAATCTCATTTCCCGCACTTGGAATTATATTTATTAGAATTCAGAAATCACTTTTTTTCTTTTCCAATTCATTTTTAATTTATTTAAATCTCTATGATTAGTTTACAAAAAAATCACTCTTTTATTTTGTTCAGAAATGCCATTCTATAGATTTTGATAACTCAGTTCATCGATATATTTTAAATCAACCATAGTATCCAACATTTCCAATTATCAATATAATTCATCCCAGGATATCTAATAATCATAACAGAGAATATTAAATAAATCTAAATAAATGTTGAGGAATCCAGTTGGATCCCTCCAACCCGTTTCCCTGCATCCATAGATGTTAGCACAATATAAAATACCAGTTTCACTTCGAGGTGGAATATCGCGGTATATGGGATTAATATAATATCATCCGCTATTATGCGGCGCATAGGGTCTCATCCGCTATATAATGTGGGAAATCAATCACTCCAATATATACTATATATACTACTATATATAATATAACACATCCAATCAAATCAATCAATCAACAAATTATTTAAATTTAACCATTTAAATTTAAATAAACCCAGATGAGTGAGATTAACTCACCTTTGCTTTTAAATTTGCAATCCACTCCAAACCAGCTTGTTTCTCCATGATTTCAGACCTTGTACAAACATCATACATTTTATTAACATTTGAACTCGTCGAATAATCAGTTACCATTTAATAAATTTAATTAACTAATTATTTTATTTAAACTAATTTTTCCTATAATAAATAAACTTTTAGTTGCAAAAATAATTAATAAAGTTAATCTCCCTAATATACTATATTTAAAATAACCAAGTAAATTTAAAATGTATATATATGTATATTTATATTTTTATCTTTTGAAACTATATATGCATACTCATAAAAATAATCTATACAAGTTAAAAAATCTAATTTCTTTTATATACACTTCACAACCTTTTAAAATTCATATATTTTCTTTTCTGTTTCTATATATATATCTCTTGTTTAAATCTCATATATATACATTTCTAAATTAAACCTGACCTTCTGCAAAATTATTTTTATCCCCCAGACTATATGTATATATGTATATATACTGTATTGGACTAAATAAATTAAAAAAATGAAGTCAGCTATACCTTGCTGCCTTCGACGAACTCGCCAAACCCTCGGTCACCGAAATCGGCTTCGAGCCCTCAGGAACCCTAACTGCTCCCCCATGTCGAACACTTCCAACATGTGAAAACGAGACTTCGTTTCCCCTGCTTACGGCAGCACCTCGCCACTAACCCCGGCCTCGCGAACTCCCAAACCTGTTCAAATCGCACCACCACCTCTCTCGACGTGTTCGAGCACGAGATCGATTAGCTGAGAGTTGAATCGATGTCTCCTCCCTAGTACTCGCCTCATAGGTATGAATCAAAATCGATTCTCGATCCTATGCAAACTGAAACCCTAGCTCGAACACCCTCGCCCTCCCTACCGCTAATAGATTCCTCAACCCACGCGTGAGCTTCAATCGAGCCTTTAAACGCGATTTAGCTCACGTGCTACCCCTTTTTTTTTTATTTCTGAGTCAAAGACGGGACGGGGAAAAGAAAAAAGGAAGATAGATCGTCATATTTTTTTTATAATGAACATGATTTGAAATCTTGCTAGAGAAGGGAAGAGGGTCTCGTGCTTCAGAAAAGAGGAGAACGTGCTTGAAACTGAGATTGAAGATGCATGGTAAATCGAGGAGAACATATGTACCAAATCTCTATACGTGTATGTGATGAACGTATTTCTCTGCAATTTAAACCGTTTATTTCATATATTTTTATTTTAATAAAGCGGTATTATACGGGTATTTTGTTTTGGTTTTGCAGATTATTGATTCCAAAGTGCAAAGTTGAAATTAATCGGTTATGCCGTCCATTGGTTCAAAAATCACGCAGCAAAGAGTGCAACATTTTTAGCATTGAAATAAATCAAAGTAAAAAAAAAACATTTCAAAATGCTAGCTTACCTTCATACTTGGTTAAGTACGGTCACATATTATTTAGTCATGAGAATATCAAATAATACATGGCCACGTTGTAAAGCAAAATAGGACACATTCAAAAGTAGCTCATATGGGAATTTGGACCAATTCACATGTAAAAGCATGACCACCTTTTTAAGCAACAGAGGACTTGGTCAAAGGAGCAGCTAACAGGGATGCCAAACACTCAGCATATATGTTTCAAGCATTGATATGGCAACTGACTCTTCACTAATTCAACAAATGGACCCAGTCAATACATATATCTCGGCAGCTACTATGAAGAGGACCAGTTCTATTGCTAAAATTATGGACTGATTTTAGGGGTTGAAAGCCTATATATACAGCATTATACAACACCTTGAAATCATCTCTTACCTCATCACTTTTCTTCAAGTTTAGATTTAAATTCAGCACTGTTTTTATTTTCGAACAGAATACGTAGGATTGTTGATTAGATTTAGCAATTTATTTATTCTTGTTCTTAGTTATTTTCTGCACTCTTTTCAGTTAGTTAATAATTATTTCAGTTGTTTGCTCCGTTATCTTCTTTTCCGCAATTTCAATTTCTGTTCTGATTTTTTTACAATTCTATATTTTGGTTGCAATTTCGATTAGTTTCGAAATCGATTCGGAGTATATTATTTTTTTTATTTTCTGTTCAAAATTCACCGTCGAATTCGTTTAACACGCCTAAGATTTAACTATGGATTTTAATTGTTTTAAAATACAATTCCCTGTGTTCGACCTGCATACTACACGCCTGTGCGCTTGCAGAATTTATTAAAATTTGTGCTTTTCTAATCAATAAAAAAGTCGCAACAAGTTTTTGGCGCCGTTGCCGGGGAGTTGCTATTTTGAGATTTTCAATTTTTCGTTTTTAAGTCTATTCGTGTTAAATTTTTTTTGCAATAGTATTCAAAAAAAAAATCGTTTTTTTTTCGTTTTGTTCACTGCATTGTTTTCACGTGCGTTAGTTTGGTTACTTGCAGTTCCACTTTCATATTCTTGCATGCATTAGTTAGTTTGGTTACCATATTCACGTAGTTGTATTTTGTTTTGTTTCTGTTTATACATGCATTATTTCTGTTTCGTTTACACGTAACCACTTAGTTGTTGTTTCATTTTACTTAGTCTTTGTTCCAAAACATTCACGTTGAATTGTTTAGTTCAGTTTCTATTTTGCCCTCTGTTTTCACGTTTTTGCATGTGCATACATTCATGTTCGTTCTGCATTCATACCACTTGTTGCATTCACGTGACCTCTAGTTCCAGTATTACGTATTACGTGTTCTGCATTTTACGTACCATTCATACCAGTATCATTTCATCTCATTACAGTACCATTTCAGTATTACGTGTTCTGCATATTACGTGCCCCTTAGCACATTACACTTTGATTTATTTTGCTACTCACAACAAGTAACATATTCACGTTTTGTTTTAAAGACGCAGGGAGTAGACCAAGTTAGTGAATTTAAAAGCTAAGAAAAGTTAGTCAAATAGCTCCAACTCAGTAAATCTCAACCATTCACTAGCACTGCTCGGTTGCACTGGACGGACAGCCATACCTCTCTGTAAGTAATTTTCTACTCTACAGGTGCCCAACTGAAAACTGTTTAAATTTACTTTTGGTTATTACATCTTGAGTTGTTTATGCGTGTTTGGGCAAGAAATAAATTTAATCATTTAGAAAGCCAAAATATCTCATTAAACAAATCAACGGAAAATTCAAATCAAACAAATATGAGAAATCACGGTTCACACCACAGTTCACCGAAATTATCACCTACATCACATGTTGGAAATAATGAATTTCATGAGAACCAACCATTATCCCTTAGAGACCGATGCTATCCAACACGGACTGTTCAACCTTCGGTTATTTCATTTCCACCTACCGAAGAAAATAATTTTGAGCTAAAACATTCTTTTATCCAAGGGGTACCAAATTTCACTGGGTCTGAAAATGCATATGAATTTCTTAGTGAATTTGAGTTATATGCTTCTACAACTAAAATGCAACAACTTTCTAATGAATCCATCAAGCTAAGACTTATTCCATTCACGCTTCTAGAAAGCGCGAAAAGATGGCTTAATTCTCTTCCTAAAAATTCAATTAAAAGTTGGGACAATTTCGTTACTATATTTTTGAAAAAGTTTTTTCCTTTCCACAAAACTCTTAAAATTCGATCCGAAATCAATCAATTCTCTCAGAATGAAGGAGAAACTTTTTCAAAATACTTTGAAAGGTTCAATCAACTGTTATATAGTTGCCCACATCATGCAATCCCTAAGCACGTTTTGTGCCAAATCGTTTATGAAGGGCTTAACTATCAAACAAGATCCCAACTTGAATCAATGTGCGGAGGAGAATTCATGGCAAAAACAGATGAGGAATCTTGGGAATTTTTAGAAGAGTATTCAGAAAAGGATATGCAATGGGAAACAATTCGTGTTCCAATTCATACTCCAAACAGAGGAGTACATGCCATTGACCCATCACATCTTCCTATAGATGCCCAAATTCCTCAAGAAGGAGAAGGGCTACCTCATTACTACACACAAGACCAAATCAATGCTATAGCTCAAAACAGTCCTTATTCGTCCACATATAATCCTAACTGGAAGCATCATCCCAATTTTTCATGGTCAAATCCTAACAACATGGCTAATCCATCACATATGTATCCAATGATACCAAATCCGAATTATCGAGCCCCAACCTCTAATGCTCAAAATTCTCAACCCGCTCCTCAAACGAAACCTTCGAATCAACTGTACAAGCATCCTAATTTCAATCCATCAACCCAACCTTCTCAGCCTTCACAAGAAATTGCTCGATTGGAAAAACAACTCTCTAAACAAAATGAACAAATCACTAACCAAGATGCAAGAATTGAGAAAATCACCAAACAAAATGAACAAATGTTGATAATGATGAAGGATCTCATGAAAATCAATGAGAAAGGTAAATTTCCTAGTCAAACCGAAGTGAATCCAAAGTATAACTCTCGAGGAGTAAATCTTTGTGAGAACGAAGATGTAAATCCGGTTAATGCTGTCACCACATTAAGGTCTGGAAAGAAGGTGGACAACCATGTCGGCAACCCCGACATCCTTCTTAAATCTTCCCATGTTCCAAATTCTGAAACTCAGTCGACAACCACGGTTGTCAATCAAAACGATTCTAATTCTTCATCTAAGGTTGGCAATCCCGACCACTCTTCACCTTCTGATGTTGGCAACCCCAACATTCCAGCTCCCTTATCTTTACCCTCTAATATAACACCTTCTTCTTCGAATGAAAAAACTTCCGAACGAGTCTATAAACCCATAGCTCCATTTCCTCATAGACTCAACAAAAAGAAGAAGCCCGCTAATTTTGACCAAATTCTTGAAATCTTCAAACAAGTTCGAGTCAATATTCCACTTCTTGATACCATCGAGCAAATTCCTCAACATGCCAAATGTCTGAAAGAGCTATGTACTCAAAAACGTGCCACTAACGTTCCTAAGACTGCATTTCTAACTGCAAACTCTAGCTCTGTTCTTTCAAATCCCTCCCCAATCAAGTATAAGGACCCCGGTTGTCCTACGATCGGTTGTAAAATCGGTAACACTCACATTAGTCATGCCTTACTCGATCTTGGAGCGAGTGTGAATCTTTTGCCGTATACTGTGTACTGTCAACTTGGACTAGGGGAATTAAAACCTACAAACATCACAATTCAACTAGCTGATCGATCTGTCAAAAAACCATTAGGCACAGTTGAAGATGTTTTGATACAAATCGAGCAATTCTATTTCCTAGTCGATTTCATAGTCCTAGAGACTGCACCTGTCTCAAATCCCAATAGTCATATTCCTTTGATATTAGGTCGTCCATTTTTAGCAACATCAAATGCTATCATAAATTGTAGGAATGGTCAACTCCGACTTTCCTTTGGGCACCTAACCATTGAACTAAATATCTTCAATCTTAACAGACAACCAAGGGATTTTGAAACAGAAGAAGTTGAAATGATCCAAACAATTGTTGAAAATGATTTTAGTGATACTACGGAGTCTCTTAGCATGCGCCTAGATCATTTTAATTCCAACTTCGACGAAGATGAATACATTTATGAATTCAATGATATGCTATGCTCTTTTCATAATTCACTAGAATTCAATCAGTTGATGTCTACTGAAGCCTCAAAAGAAGTACGACCTAAATTAGACCTCAAACCTCTTCCAAACGATCTTAAGTACGCATACTTAGATTCTTCGAAAAATTTCCCTGTAACCTTGGCATCCGATCTCATTAAGGACCAAGAAGAACAACTTTTGAAAATTTTAAGGGAAAATAAAGAGGCAATAGGATGGGTAATCGCTGATATTAAGGGAATTAGTCCATCAATTATTGAACATCGAATACATTTAGTCGACGAGGCTAAACCCACTCGCGAAGCTCAAAGGCGATTAAACCCTAATATGAGAGAAATGGTAAAGGAAGAAATTATCAAATGTTTAGACAATAACATTATCTACCCTATCTCTGACAGTACTTGGGTAAGTCCCGTACAAGTTGTACCAAAGAAGTCTGGAATCACTGTGACAACAAATGAGAATAACGAACTTGTTCCGACAAAGGTCAAAACAAAATGGCGCGTTTGCATCGACTATCGAAAACTCAATGCAGCAACAAGAAAAGATCATTTTCCCCTCCCTTTCATTGATCAAATGCTCGAACGCTTAGCCGGTCATGAATATTATTGTTTCCTTGATGGTTACTCTGGCTATAATCAAATTCCCATTGCGTTAGAGGACCAACATAAAACAACATTCACATGTCCCTTCAAAACTTTCGCTTATCGTCGCATGCCCTTCGGTCTTTGTAATGCTCCTGCTACCTTTCAAAGATGTATGATGAGTATATTTTCTGATATGGTGGAGGATTTCTTAGAAATATTCATGAACGATTTTTCAATCTATGGGTCATCTTTTGATCAATGCCTCCTTCGTTTAGAACGTGTCTTAAAGCGATGTAAGGAGAAATCTCTTGTTCTTAATTGGGAAAAATGTCATTTTATGGTTAAGCGAGGAATAGTCTTAGGTCATATTGTCTCTAAAAATGGCCTAGAAGTTCACAAATCTAAAGTTGATCTTATTGTTGACCTTCCTCCTCCAAGGTCCGTAAAGGACATTCGCTCGTTTCTCGGCCACGCAGGATTTTATAGGAGGTTCATTAAAGATTTTTCAAAAATTTCAAAACCTCTTTCAAATCTTCTGGCTAAAGACGTCAAATTTGAATTTTCCAATGAATGTAAAAAGTCTTTTGAAACCCTCAAATCGATCTTGACCACTGCACCTATCACCCAACCTCCAAATTGGACCTTGCCTTTCGAATTAGTGTGTGACGCTTCTGATTATGCCATCAGAGCCATCTTATGTCAACGAATCTCGAGTCATCTATTATGCTAGCAAAATTCTTAATGAAGCTCAATTGAATTACTCAACCACAGAAAAAGAGTTTTTAGCAGTTATCTTTGCCCTCGATAAGTTTAGATCATATCTCGTAGGTTCTAAGGTCATAGTTTACACCGATCATGCCGCCTTGCGGTATTTACTCACGAAAAAGGATACCAAACCCCGCTTAATCCGTTGGATTCTCCTTCTTCAAGAGTTTGACCTAGAAATACGAGATAAAAAGGGTTCTGAAAATGTCGTAGCTGACCATCTTTCTCGTATAGTTCATGAAAACTATGATAACTCTCAAATCAACGATCATTTTCCCGATGAACAAATTCTTTCACTCTCTAGTACACCATGGTACGCGGACATCGTAAATTATCTTTTCACAAATGAAACACCTTCCCATTGGTCAAAACAAGATAAACAAAAATTTCTCTCCAACGTTCGAAACTTTTACTGGGACGATCCTTATCTTTTCAAATATTGCACCGATCAAATCATTCGCAGATGTGTCCCAGAACATGAATTCCATAGCATCCTCTCTTTTTCACATAATCAAGCATGTGGAGGACATTTTGGAGCAAAGAAAACTGCTGCCAAGGTGTTACAGTGCGGTTTTTATTGGCCTTCTCTTTTTCGTGATGCCCACGAATTTTGCTCCAAATGCGCTAGATGTCAACAAACAGATCGTATTTCCAAACGTGACATGATGCCCCTAAATCCGATCCTTGTCATCGAAATTTTTGATGTTTGGGGCATCGATTTCATGTCTCCTTTTCCTAATTCTTTTGGAAATCTCTACATTTTACTCGCAGTAGATTACGTGTCTAAATGGGTTGAGGCCATTCCCACCAGAACGAATGACAATAAAGTTGTTGTCAAATTTTTGAAAGAAAACATATTTTCCCATTTTGGGACACCTCGAGCCATTATAAGTGATAACGGTTCTCATTTTTGTAATCGTGCTTTTGAATCTCTTCTTAAAAAATATTCTATCACTCATAAACTATCTACTCCATATCATCCACAGACCAACGGTCAAGTCGAGATTTCCAATAGACAAATTAAACAAATTCTTGAAAAGACGGTTAACTCCAACAGAAAAGATTGGTCATCTAAATTGATAGACGCCCTTTGGGCATTTCGCACAGCTTATAAAACCAATCTAGGAATGTCACCATACCGATTGATCTTTGGAAAAGCATGCCATTTACCTGTTGAGCTCGAGCACCGCGCACTTTGGGCAATCAAATACCTTAATTTTGACATAGAAAAAGCCGGATCGCATCGTAAATTACAATTGTCAGAATTAGAAGAACTAAGAAATGAAGCGTACGAAAATGCAAAGATTTATAAAGAGAAAACCAAATTCTATCATGATAAATCCATAATTCGTAAGACATTCGAAGTAGGTCAGAAAGTTCTCTTATATAATTCCAGACTTCATTTATTTCCGGGAAAATTGAGATCCCGTTGGACAGGTCCATATATTGTGAAAACAGCATACCCTTATGGCGCAGTTGAAATTGAAAATCCTAGGGACGGTTCCATTTCAAAGGTCAATGGACAACGCTTGAAGCCATTTCTAGAGTTTGAACAACACGAGGACGATGAGTTCGTGGATCTTCACGAACCTAGCTATTCGGCATGAGCCGCTCACTATCTTGCACATATCAGGTTGTATTTTTTAGTTTTTTTCCTTCTATTTTGCATTTGCATTCTATTTGACAGTTGGGACACTGCCTCATTCCAGTGTGGGGGGGACGCATATCTCATTCTGTTTGTTCATATTTCATAGTATAGCATCATTTTTATAAAAAAAATCATCTCATTATTTGTTTTCAAATTTCCTTTCAATTTTTTTTCTCAATTCCCAATATTTTTAGGACTTCGATTTATTTTTAATTAGTCAAGACAAAGATAAGCAGTTGTAGTCAATTGATGAAATTTTTTGTGAATCACTAATTTCAAATGTAAAATATAATGAAAAGTTGAATTACAAGCGATAATAGTGAGGTTAGTATATAGGGGAATTCGTAGGTGATGGTTATGAAATCCTTTCTAACTGTAGTCTTTGTTTTTAAAAAAAATGGCAGATTTAAAGTACATGCGTTGACATTTCAAATCATTGAAGTTAAGTGGTGCTAAGTTGATTTGCATAACTCTCTTTAGTTAATTTAAAAAAATAATAATAATAAGAATAATAATAAGATACACCTAGAGTCGATAGGTGTGCACACTTGTGAAAGTGTGTGCACTCGCCACGCTCTGTACTCTTCTCACGTAAGCCCGGAAGGCAGTGCATGGATGGTATATCTGGCCTCAGCATTCTGAGTTAGGTGTACAAATAATTAAATAAATAATCACCTAAGGATTACCGACCTTTTCTGACATAGTCAGCGTCGGTTTGCACAATCCGCCAAGCTCTGTCCCAACTCTCACGTAAGCCCGCGAGGCAGTGCATGGGTGGTATACCTTGGTCCAAAAGTTAGGTGTAAAAAAAAAGGGTAAAAAGAGACAAAGCTTTGAAACCGAAACACTTCTTGACTTTGTTGATTTGGCTTGTCATACAAATGGAAATGGAAATGCCATTTTGAAAAAAAAACTGTGATTAATAGTGAAGAATTTATTTCATGGCTGCACTATGTTATCAACCGAAACAACTGACCAAACTAGAATCTAATGTATGAAAACTTGAGTTATATTGAAATTTGTGTTTAGTGAGGAATGAAAAATTTCTAGAAGTTGACTAAAACTGATATACATTATTTTGTTGCAATTATTCTAAAGTAAATCGAGTCTCCGTTTGTTTAAAATTTTGCATGCATGTAGTACATTAGAATCATCACATACTGCATTTGGATTTTGTAGGTAGTATCCGCTGAAAACCCTCACGAGACACCACTCGTCCTACTAGGGACACCTAGAGGTTTAACGGCTTGTTGCAAACGCTCAATGCAATCGTGTTTCCTACGAAAAAGGATTTAGTTAGTTTTATTTTCTTGCTTATTCGAGGACGAATAAAGTTCTAGTGTGGGGGTATTTGATGAACGTATTTCTCTGCAATTTAAACCGTTTATTTCATATATTTTTATTTTAATAAAGCGGTATTATACGGGTATTTTGTTGTGGTTTTGCAGATTATTGATTCCAAAGTGCAAAGTTGAAATTAATCGGTTATGCCGTCCATTGGTTCAAAAATCACGCAGCAAAGAGTGCAACATTTTTAGCATTGAAATAAATCAAAGTAAAAAAAAAAACATTTCAAAACGCTAGCTTACCTTCATACTTGGTTAAGTACGGTCACATATTATTTAGTCATGAGAATATCAAATAATACATGGCCACGTTGTAAAGCAAAATAGGACACATTCAAAAGTAGCTCATATGGGAATTTGGACCAATTCACATGTAAAAGCATGACCACCTTTTTAAGCAACAAAGGACTTGGTCAAAGGAGCAGCTAACAGGGATGCCAAACACTCAGCATATATGTTTCAAGCATTGATATGGCAATTGACTCTTCACTAATTCAACAAATGGACCTAGTCAATACATATATCTCGGCAGCTACTATGAAGAGGACCAGTTCTATTGCTAAAATTATGGACTGATTTTAGGGGTTGAAAGCCTATATATACAGCATTATACAACACCTTGAAATCATCTCTTACCTCATCACTTTTCTTCAAATTTAGATTTAAATTCAGCACTGTTTTTATTTTCGAGCAGAATACGTAGGATTGTTGATTAGATTTAGCAATTTATTTATTCTTGTTTTAGTTATTTTCTGCACTCTTTTCAGTTAGTTAATAATTATTTCAATTGTTTTCTCCGTTATCTTCTTTTCCGCAATTTCAATTTCTGTTCTAATTTTTTTACAATTCTATATTTCGGTTGCAATTTCGATTAGTTTCGAAATCGATTCGGAGTATATTATTGTTTTTATTTTCTGTTCAAAATTCACCGTCGAATTTGTTTAACACGCCTAAGATTTAACTATGGATTTTAATTGTTTTAAAATACAAATTCCCTGTGTTCGACCTGCATACTACACGCCTGTGCGCTTGTAGAATTTATTAAAATTTATGCTTTTCTAATCAATAGAAAAGTCGCAACAGTATGCAAGGTTTTGACACAGCATTTAAATGCAATAGTATTATTATATTTTAAATTTAAATTCATATTTGAATCGTCTCGATTAGCGCAATTAAAATCTCAATCTCCGATCAAGCCGTACCGCTAGGTGTTCATAATGTTATACCCCTATTCAGAATGCAATGGAAGAGGTTTCGAGTTCTAATTCGACCGTATGGAGAAGATAGCTTTTTGGACCCAGTTATCATATTAAATTTCGATACAATTTCAGCGCGTTTATATATCGTATGCTCACACAACAACTCCAATCACTACGAAAATTGAAATCCGATAATAATTCAATATTACGGATCCAATGAAATTGGTTTCGTCAACTTATGAGACTGTGCCTTGGAAGGCTATGTAGGCTATTTTTAAATATCGATTTAAACGATATATTTTCAAAACTCAACAAAACACTTCCAAATTAAATTTTAACACTTTTATTATCTTCAGTTCCATTAATATAAATTTTACAAACCTTTAAAATATTTTTGACAAACTTATAACTACAGATTTAACATTTTACCCAACTTCAAATTATTAAATTTAAAAATTAAATTACCCAATAAATGGTGATATTTGAATTCAAGTTAAAAATTAACTTTTAAACATTTAAAATCAATTAAATATTCCGATTTCAAACATCCAAAAATTCCGGGTTGTCACAACCACCTCCAGCCATCACATCACCTTTGACCATCAGTTTCAGATCTAACCTGACATGTCCAGACCTGACCTAAGTTGGCCGAGCCTACTAGCCCATAGGCCGAGCCAAAAGGTTGAACCTAATCCTTCCTTTTTGCCTTGTTTCTTTTGATATGCTCCATGTTGCAACCCTTCACCTTCATACTCATGTAGCCATGAGTTTTGATGCCATACCTGACCCGAACCTGAGCTATATCACATCATATGGCCGAGCACATGGAGTCCCCTAGGCCAAGCTTTTGAATGATAAAGGCAAGGTCAATTTGTTTTGTCTTTGTTGCTTTGTTCCATTTGTTCAATATTGTTTTGGTTGTATATTCATATTTTAAATTGTTTGTGTTCATTGGATTGTTACAAGATGATCATCTAGATTCTCTCCACTCACTTAAATCAAGTCGTGTTGTATCGTGCTTGTCGTGCCTTTGGAATCGTCTTGTGTGTCGTAGTGGTCTCTAGCTTCGAAAAGGTGAGTCTTTCTCACTCTGACAATTTACTTATGAAATAGTAAATTGATGGCAAGTGTTTAGTAATTAAAAATATTTATGCAAGTTAATGATGATCATATGATATGTTATGCCATGTAAATACCATGTTAACTCTGTTAATTATCACCTGACATCTGATATATGACATTATATTGTGACATTGACATTGTTTATATTGCATATGTATATGTTCACACTGCAAGTTCCCTGTAGAATAGAATCACTATGGGTTGAAATGATACATGCCCGAACTGACTTTAGAATAGGGAAAAATCGTTATGGTCTGAAATGTTAGGCCTGAGAGATTTTTATTGCATTTTATTTAACTTGGGATTGTGGGTTTGAAATGATAGAACCCGGGTTTTCTTTTTAAATTGCGGATTGAAACGACATATATCCGTGTCACTTGACCTAGGTTAGAAAATTATATACAGACCCCATGATATATTTTTAAATGATTTTTTTTTATAGGTATGTATTTTTAAAATATGAAATTTTTATTTAAAAATATATATTTTATGGTTTTAAGAAAATTAAATATTAAGTCTTGAAATTGTGAATTTAAGTATGTAAATTTGAAGTGATTATGATTTCGACTTTAAATAATATTTTTAAAAAGTAAGTAAATAATGGAAATTTAATTTAAAGTTTTGAAATGATATTTAAAGTAAAATGTTAAGTTTTATGAAATTTATAAGTTAATAAACAGTGAATTTTGACTTAATAAATGAAAGTGAGTTTTAATTGGATATTTGATTTAAAAAATTTGTTGTGACAAATCATATGTTAAAATTATTAAAATATGAAATTTTGAAGTCTACGAATATGATTTATAAGTTTAAAATTTGGAAAAATTTGAAGTTTTATTGTTTTTGAAAAGTTATAATAAAATCTGGAATTTTATTAACAGCATTTTTCAAAAATGCTATGGTCTTATGACAGCATTTTTAAGTGCTGTTGTTTTTGAATTTAACTATGCTTGAAATAACTAAATATCTATTAGTGCATTATATAAATGCCATTGTTCCTAAACTAAACTATTTTCGAAATTATAAACTATGATAGCACTTTATAAATGTCGTCGTTGCTATAATTTGACAATGTTTTAAAATGTTATAGATTTTAACACTGTTTGAGTTATATTTTAAAGTGTTAAATGATTTAACTTTTTGGAAATTGATTATTTGTGAAATATAAGGAGTTTTGAATATAATTTAATATTTAAATTTGAATTTTAAGGAATTTAAGTTGAATTTGAATTTAAATAAGGTTTACTCGGTTATGTGTTAAATGGAATGAAATGTAATGAGATAAATGAATTTTTGAATGGAATTTTGAAATGTATTTTGTAATGATATTTGGATAATAAATAAATGATATATTTGAGTTTTAAATGATATTTAAATTTGAATATTTGAAATTGAATTCAAATAATGATTTGATAATGAGGTTTTGAGGGATATGATATTTTAATGATTTTGAAATGGTTTTGAATGATATAATCTTTATTTGATAAAGAATGTGAATTTCGGAATGATATTTGATTTTTATAAATGAATATTTTAAGTTTATATTTCATGAAAGGATATTTGGTTTACTTGTAATTTGAGTTTATTTAAAGATATGGGATTTATGAAATGAATATTTCAAAATTAAATAATAATGAAATTAAATTTGAGATATATGAAATTATAAAGTTTAGTTTTGAAATGTGGGATATTAAAGCTTTGAAATATATTAAAATTTTAGTAGTTCATTTTGTGAATTAAATCTGTATTTGAATTTGATAGGATTTGAAATGTTTTGTTGGGTACCTGAATTTAATTGAAACTGATGGTTTGAATTGAATTAAACTGGAAATTTGAAAATTTGGGTTTAATTGAATAAATTTGTAAAATGTAAAGAATCAAAGGAAGGTACCATGATTTCAAATGTATGATTTTAAATGTTATGATTTTCAAAGTAATATGATTTCAAGTATTTTGGTTTCGAAAGAGTTATAACTTTGAAAGTATTGTAATTTTTTAAAAGGTGAACATATGTTTGAAATGGAAATGATAAACAATTTTGATTTGAATATAGTTTTGAAATAAAAATGGTTTTGGTTTCGAAGTATAAACTATTTTGAATGGGATATAGTTTGGAAATGAAATGATTTGATTTTTGAAGCATAAACTATTTTGAAATGACCACGGTGTTATAATAACATTTGGTTGTTAAAGAGACCAAGATCGAAAGTTGTCATACTCTCAGCCAACTCCGATAACCACTTTAACAACCGTATACACGGTGGGGATTCTAGAATGAAGTAGGATGGTGGCGACGTTCTTGAGGTATATTACATGGACCCGACTCCTGTGAGTTGTCACAAGGTGGCTAAAACAGGAGCGATCTCGGGCCAAGTGAGGTCATTCCTCCGATCGGACACATTCCTTCGATACTATACTCTTACTTATGGTTGATTTGATGGCCATCCTCCGATTTTGATTTGGGAGTGTGTTCCGAGGTGAGCGTATGTGGCTGCTACGTTACCACCAGCCCGTGTGCATAATTGGTATATCTACCCTGGCATTGCCTTGTGTGCCACATCACCTACCATAGCGAGCCTTACTACGAGTTTGTTTTGCTTCTACAGCCCATGGAAGTCTTGCGATCTGGAGATATGCTGATACTGGATGGACTACTTGGACTATTACGTGTTGGGGGCTATATGGGTAACCCTTCAACGCTATGTAAAAGTAAGTTTATTTTACTGTAGGCACTATTATAATAGCACAATATTATTATATAGTAAATAGTTTAACGGATCCTTAAAGGATGGAGGATCCCAAACATCCTTTAAGTTACTGATGCATTTTTGTTACTGTTCACTTGAGTTGATTTACAGTTCATAAGTATTTATTTCCTTACTCGAGTGTTTTGTGTTTTGTTTTACGCTCGAGTCAGATTGAGTGATTCAGCATTCAAGATTCACCTTCGGAGTTGGAGCTTTGCTTGTAGATCTAGCCATCTATTTTGGTTTTTGTATCCAGTGTTTCCAGTGATGTATTCTGATTTATACCTGATGTATCTTATACTCTTCTGTTGTATCTTGTTTAACTCCGATGTATCTTATTTTTATGTAGTAGCTTCATGAACTACTATCTCTTTTAATTCCGCTGCATTATTATTTGGTCTGTGTTTGTGATAAGTGATTATTTATTTATAGTATATTCTGAGATTTGCAAAATTTTATTTACAATGCGGTATTTTGAGTAATTCACGTACGACATGTGCGGATGCGAATGGCTGAAAATATCGGGTTGTTACATAAATTATTTATTTCAAAATAAGTTTAATAAAGTTGATCTTTTTTAAATATATAATATGGATAAGTATTTATTATATTTTAATATTGAGTTATAATGATTTAATAAACTAAGGTTAGAAGATAAATTGAAATTGAATTTATTTGAGGATTAAACTCAAATAAGTTTGATTTGGAACTTATGGAATTTGAAATTTTAAAGGATATGACTTAGATATTATAACTTGATTTTTTATTTAAGGTGATTTAGGTAAATATATCAAGTTTAAATAAATTGAAGGAATATTCGGCTATTTGAATTTGGAGTTTTATTTAAACGATATCTGATTTTGATAAATGAATATTTGAAGTTTATATTAGTATGAAAGGATATTGAGTTTATTTGTAAATTGAGTTTATTTAAATAATATTGGATTTATGAAATGGATATTTCAAAACTAAGTAATAATGAAGTTAAAATTTAGATACGTGAAATTATAAAATTTAGTTTTGAAATGTGGGATATTAAAGCTTTGAAATATATTAAAAATTTAATAGTTTATTTGTGGATCAAATCTATATTTGAAATTTATAAGATTTGAAATGGTTTGTTGGGAAACTGAATCTAATTGAAATTGATGGTTTGAATTGAATTAAATTGAAATTTTGAAATTTTGGTTTAATTGAATAATTTGTAAAATGTAAAGAATTAAAGGTACCATGATTTCAAATATATGATTTCGAAATGTGATGATTTTTCAAAATGTAATGATTTCTAGTATTTTGGTTTCGAAAGAGTTATAACTTTGAAAGTATTATGATTTTTGAAAGGTGGATATAGGTTTGAAATGGAAATGATAAACTATTTTGATTTGAATATAGTTTTGAAATAAAAATGGTTTTGGTTTCGAAGTATAAATTATTTTGAAAGGGATATAGTTTTGAAATGAAATGATTTGATTTTTGAAGTATAAACTATTTTGAAATGACCACGGTGTTATAATAACGTTTGGTTGTTAAAGAGACCGGGATCAGAAGTTGTCATGCTCTCTGCCAACTTCGAAAACCACTTTAACAACTGTGTATGCGGTGGAGATTCCAGAATGAAGTAGGATGGTGGCGACGTTCTTGAGGTATATTACATGGACCCAACTCCTGTGAGTTGGCATAAGGTGGCCAAAACAGGAGCGATCTCGGGCCAAGTGAGGTCATTCCTCCGATCAGACACATTCCTTCGATACTATACTTTTACTTGTGGTTGATTTGATGGCCATCTTCAGATTTTGATTTGGGGGTGTGTTACGAGGTGGGGTATGTGGCTGGTACGTTACCACCAGCCTGTGTGCATAATTGGTATATCTACCCTGGCATTGCCTTTTGTTCCGTGTCACCTACCATAGTGAGCCTTACTACGAGTTTGTTTTTCTCCTGTAGCCCATGGAGTATTTAGGGTAGTCTCCTGATCTGGGAATATGCTGATACTTGATGGACTACTGGGACTATTACGTGTTAAGGAAAATATTGGGTCACTCCTTAACGCTATTTTAAAGTAAGGTTATTTTACTATAGATAGTATTATAATAGCGCAATATTACTACATAGTAAATAGTTTAACGGATCCTTAGAGGATGGTTATTCCAACATCCTTTGAGTTACTTGTATTTCTGTTGTTATTTTCACTTGAGTTGGATTTATTGATATAAGAATGTTAATCCTGACTCGAGTGTTTAGTGTTTCGTTTTACGTTCGTGTCAGACTGAGTGGTTCAGCATTCTAGACTCACCTTCGGAGTTGGAGCTTTGCTTGAAAATCCAGCCATCTATTCTGGTTTCAGTATTCAATGATTCTAGTGGTGTATTCTGATTTGTACCTGATATGTCGTGTTACTCTTTTGTTGTATCTGGTTTAACTCTGATGTATCATATATATTATACAGTAGCTTCATGAACTACTATCTCTTTTACTTTTGCTGCATTATTATTTACTTTGTGTTTGTGATCTGTGATTATTTATTTACTGTATATTCTGAGATTTGCCAAATTATATTTACAACGCGGTGTTTTGAGCAATTCAAATCTGACATGTGAGGATGCGAATGGTTGAAAATATCGGGTCATGTCATTTGGTATCAGAGCTTTGGCTCTAGGCAAAACTTAGCATGTATGGTAAATTTAATTAGGGAATCACTGTCATTCGAGGTTTAATTCTTTCCTCTTTGATTTGAATTTCCTTGGGATTTTGGAATATCTGTCGGTTCCAAAATCCATCATTGCCTCTCCCTATTCGTATTCCGGAGTATCCCATAACTCCACTTCGAATGATCTCTATAATAACCCGGCGGTCTCGTCAATCTTCGAATGATTTATAAAGTGGTGAAAATCCTTTACAATAGGCATTGATTTACCGAAGATTTCTGTATCCACGGTTTTCAATGCTATCTATCTCCTACTATGCCTAATTTCTATCCCTTGAGATCTAATGTCGATTTTGCCTCGGAATTCTGCATCATTTCATTCTAGAAGTCACGGTCGACCCGGTTAAGGTTACCGCGATTTAATTAACTTATCCATCTTCCTATTTGTTATTTAAATCGTCTTTTCTTTGTTTCGAACCAATCGTCGAATCAAAATTCTCCTTGATTTCAGTCCCTCAAATTCGAATCTCTATCCTTGCTTTGGAATCTATTCTTGTATCATCGAGTGAAGGAATGTATTTGTAATTAATAATAAAATGTTTTATTATATATTATGTTGTTTGAGTTGTTGATCTTGATTTAGGTTTTTGATCGATCCGTCTGATCATTTCGATAGGATTTCCGAAACATTTGAGCAGAGCAAACTGAAACAATATTGTTTTCAAACTTGGTAAATAAAATAATTTTGTATGATTATATTATATATAAGTATAAATTTTTCTGAAATTAAATAGTTAATGAATTGGTTGCTGAAAATGATAATATTTGATTTTCATTTATTGTTTGTAAACCATTGACTATTGAATAATATAAACAAATGAATTTATAAAACTTGGTTAAAATTGATTTGAAATTTAAACGGATTTAAACTAAAATTTGAGAACTTAATTTCCGGTAATTCCAAACTTTGGTTTTTAAAGTTTTAAATGTATGTTATTGAAAGCATTTTCGAATAGAAATTGTTTCCAAAGAATTTTAAATGTTTAAATCAGTGCTCTTCTCTTTGTCGCCGAAAAATAATTTCGGTGATGGCGGCCGCATCATCGACGTTCATTTTCGAGTTTCAAAGTGGAAAAACTATTCTGTAGCTTTACTACACTCCGTTTTGAAAAAATTTGGATTTTAATTTAATTTCTTAAGAATGGCTTGATTTATAATATATATTATATATATAAGTATATGTTTATAGATTTGATTTGATATATATAGTATTTGTATATTTATCTCTAGTGGTTTGATGTGAAATAGGAAATTTAATTTTAAAATTTTATGTTAAAGGTGATTTCAATACTAAAATAAAACCAAATTTTTAATGAATATTTAAACTTGAAATAATTGAATTGCAAAATTTTATTTGTATAATATTCGATTGCCTTCCATTATAACTTACCTAAATTATTCAGAAGTTGAATATGTAACTGGATAATATACAACACAATAAATAAAATTTGAGTGGTTGTAATCAAGGTTATATACTTAAATTTTAATTATCAAAAAAATGTTAATAGAGATAAATAGAACAATAACTTGAATGAATAGTAAATGGGACAAATTAAATAAAATTTTGTTTTGAAGAAATCTTTTGGTATCAAATATTGATAAATTGAAATTAGATCAACTTATTGAAATACCTTGAGTTTAAAATCAATTGTTGAATATTAATTAATTTAAATTGAAATTTACATGGTTTAAATTAAATTTTATATTTTTTTTCAAATCTATTTTCTTTCTAGTTATTTCTATTCTCCTACTTCCTTCCTTTCCGAGGACGAAAAGTTTGAGTATGAGAGAGTGTAACGACCCGTAAATTTTAGCGGTTTTAATAATGTGATTAATTGAATTTTTTTGAAATTTTAAATAACAAAATTTTGAAATAAAAATTTAATATTTGAAATACGTCTGATTGAACTTAGCAAACTGTAAATTTTCATCTGAAAATATGAAAGTTTATTTTATTGTGTAACTCTATTTCAATTTATATTAGTGAATATTGGATGATAATAAAATGTTTTCCAAACCTGAATATTTTTCTATAGAAAAATTGTAAATCATCTTTTGAGCAAGACATCATATTTCGTTTCTCAAAATTTGGATTGTTATTACTCCGTCGATCTTATTTTCGACGAAATAGCAGCATTTACGTACAGATACCGACTTTTGATCGGGTGATTATACCGCTGATATCTGTATGCTGTTTTGATCGTCTCGCCATGCTGATCTTTACGGTATGTTCTATTTTGTATTTTGAAGTCCGAAAAATGGCAGAGTCCACGGATTGATTTCCATATCGGTACCGATGCCATGCCTTTTGGTTCTTCTGACGTTTTGCTTTCCATTGATTGTTAACGCATCGGTACTCACTTCCTGTCTTTTCGATGTTCACGTGCATTTACTTTTAAAGAAGTAAATTTATATAACTTATATTTTTTCCAACTTTTCATTTTTGACTATTGGCATTCCCTATATTAAATTTATAGGTGGTACCTATTCGTAGCCTTCATTTTTCTTGATTCCACCTGCTTAACATCCACCTTTCTTTTATATTCCAGAGCACACATCCGAAAGCCGAAACAATGCTCTCCTTTCCTTTTTTTCAGATTTAACATTTGCTTGAAAATATTTGTTTGAAGTATATTATTGTTTGAGATGCCTGCACCTCATATTTCAAACCCATTTACCTACCTGCAACTTCAAGCTCCTCTTTGTGTGACCGAATCAATCGCCCATTCCTTTGCACCGCCATCCCCTCCGTCAGCAACTCACGTTCGTCAAAGTTTCCCCTGAGCCTTATGCCACCCAGACCCGAAGGCTTCCCCATGCAAGGCGCCAAGCATTGCTCGTCTCATCGTGAAGCACCACCTCCCATCCGATCCTCCTCTCACCCGTGCTCACAATCCCACTGAAACCATCTCGGCCTCCACCTCACGTCCAACACACTCAAGCTTTCCGCAAACATCTACCTCCGAGCGACCCAGTCGCCCTACCCTTCCATCCATGCTCGGTCGCGTTTCTTCCCACCGACCAACAATCTTCTACCGCGTCTCCGCCTCCATCTCCTCCGCCGCCGAGTCTTATGGTCGAGACCTCTACTTGCGTGAGTGTATAGATTCATTTATTCTTTTGTTTATGTTGCGTATATTTTTTTTTTCCAACTTGTGGTCTGTCCCTGCTGCGTGCGTGTATGCTTGGATATATAATATTTTTGTTGGTTATATGAGAAGCATAGACTATATGTTAGTTACAATACATAAACTATATAACTTATTATAAACTATATAATAAATGCGTGCCTGTGTATTTGGATTCTAGTCTAAAAAAAGTAAAGTGTGAGTTGTACATATATATTTATATGTTGAACTTGTATATATATCCGATTTTTGTTATAAGTATATTTCGTATATTGTTAGTTATACAGTTAATCACATATTTATTAAAATTGATATATTTGTTATATATTAGTTATAGTTTCATTTATATAAATCATATGCATGTCAGGTTAGTAAATATGTTGTTAGTGTACATATTAGTATAACATGTTTTTGGTTTATAGATGTTAATATATATATTAGTTTAATTAAACTATATAATAGGTTTACAATATGAGTTAATATATTCCGTATATTGGTTTGAAAGATATTTATGTGTATTCATATTTTATACCGTATAGTATATGTCTGTTTGTTTAAAAATATAGTCTACATAATTGTCCTTGGTCTGCGTGTGTGTGTGTGTGTGTGTGTGTATACATGATACTTTATATAGATTCTATGATATGTTTTGTTGTATATCCCGGTATACATATTTCGCTGCGTTGTTAAAGTGTTATATTATATGGGTTGTTATATAAATATATTAAGTAAGATTATATTGATTTTTATAATATAATATATAAAGCGATTTGGATATGTATTATGATTTGGAACATAATATGTAATTCAAATTGAATATTTTTTGGCAAAGCCAGCGAGGTTGACTGGACCCCTACCAGATTTATTGCAAAACAATAAATAAAGATTCAAACAAGCTTTGAATCAAGCTAAAAATGAAAACAGTAAAAGAGAAGAAGAAAAAAAGGAAAAAAAAGAGCTAGATAGCCCAAGCATGAATAATGACATCAGTGTAAGGCTTAATGCTCCTCTTCAGTTGCAAGTTCTAATCCTCACTTCATACCAAAGAGTATCAAGATTTTTCCTCAGATTCTGATAGACAATTGCATTCCTTTCTCTCCAAATCACATCCAAATAAATTTTCAAGTAGACAACCAAAGCTCTAGCCTCATCATTCCTCCATCTTGTTGCTTTATAAATTATACTCCAAACAAAGTTAGAGTTGGCAGAGGTTAAAATACACCCAGTTTTACAACTAATTCTATTCATCATGAAATTTAAAGTCGGGCATTCAAAATAGAGATGCTCAATAGTTTCCTCACACAAATCATAAAACACACACTCAGTGCAACATGTCATACCATACTTGTTCAAAACATTCCTAGTCATCAAAGCATGACTAACAACCTTCCACATCATCAAATTTTCTTTTGGCATAGAGTCTTTTGTCCAGATAACAGAGAACCACCTAGCAGCAGGCAAGGGAGAAGATGTAGATAACTGATTGTACACACTGAAAATAGAGTGTAACTTCTGTTCCCATGTAATAGAAGCAGGATGATTAGCAGAGTTGAAAATATAATGAATATCACTCCACAGCTGCCTGATCAACTGATTATTATTGTATGGCAATCACATATTGCCTTCAAATAAGAAATCATTAGCCATGGCATCACTATGAATTCCAGACTGATGAATCAGAGAATACTCACAAACTTTAGATAAAATCAAGCCCTTCCTAACCCATGGATCATGCCAAAAACTAACAGCAGTATTAGGATTAAGATGATAGTGTATCATTGGAAGGAAAACATCCCTAAGTTTCAACAGATTTCTCCAATTCCAACCGCAGTTCTGAGGTGTCACGACCCGACTTTCCACTTCCAGAAAATCGCGTCATGAATTAAGAAAGAAAGGGATAGAAGAAGAAAAGAAAGAAGAGAAAGAAGAAACAACACAAGAATCTCAACAGCGGAACGAATAAATTATATTAATAACAAAGTATTACATAGTATACAACAAATATCAGAGTTACACAGACGTATACAACACATACTAGACAGTTATAAACACCTGTCTAGTTATTACAATTCAATCACAATACATAACAACTAAGAGATAACAACACAGCGGAAAACTATATAACTATGCGCGGAAGCCTCCTGCTCCATATGCTCCTTCACAATTCGTCAAAGCTAATCCTGAATCCTAACCTGAATTCCCTTGGCTACTCATAAAAATTTGAGTACCCAAGAGTTATAGAAAAACAGAAATAACTCCGGGTCAGACATGGGTCTGGTGTGAGTAACAGGTTAAAGTTGCTTAACTTTGAAAAATCTTTGAAAAGAAAAGGTATCACGTAAGACTTCCCACACATAAACATGGAAAAGTTTTTACCTTACGCTAACCAAAACATTTGATAGGAAATCCGATGATATTATAATAGTGTCTAGGGTTTTCAAATAAATAAGAAATAGCCGAAATTGTTACATGATTAAATTCCAGCTACTAGCCACAAAAGTGGGTAATACAATCAAAACCGTTGGCACTTATTGGATTTTGGATTCCATCAATGGCAGGGCTACTGGGGTACCGCCCGTCACAGTACGTGGCCTAGATCACCGTACCGAGGATTACTCCCTTCATCCCCTGCAACACAAAGCCGGACCCGTTCCTTACTGAACAGTTCCAAACAAGACTACCCCGCAGTTGTGATCAGCAACCGCACCACTAAGCCGAAAATAAAGGGACCTCTAGACAGGGATAAATCTTGCTCTCAAGTGGGGGCTACCCACGAAGCTTTGCTGCACCTCCCCTGTTTTAGCCATTCCCGGTTGATGAGGCTTGAGGCTACGATTACCTTTATAGGACATATCACTTAGAATGCTCATCGTCCACCTGACGATGTTCTGAAAGCATTCAATCCATACAAGTTCGTTCCGGGTTCGAACGAAACCGAAGGCATTATCTCGTTACACTCGTATTGGAATCACCCTCAGAGTTAACGACAATAACCCTTGCACTCTGAATCTCCATCTCGAATCTATAAGTTCTATTCCGTCAAACTCATTACGGAATCACCCACAGAGTTATACTGACGTATAGCCCTTACACCTCGAGTCTTCACTCGCTCCACTTGGATTCACGACCTAACGTTATTTGGAATCGATGTGGTTTTCGGATTCCAAATATGGAAACCCTATCCCGGTCTCATCGAAATCCAAAGCGTGTCTTTTAAGGTCCAAGTTGTTTTAAGTTTAAAACAATTCAATTCATTATCTAAATATACACAGATAGATAATTCACAATACAACAGATAACCAACATTATCATTATCAACAGATAATTCATATCAGATAATCACTATTATCATCCAAAAGCAACCAATGCATACATATCACATACACTACTAATCTCATAACTGAGATTACAAACCATACATGGCAATCAATACCAATCATCAAATATAAGCAACTATCTAATGATCATTCCATTCTATAATTAATTTAAAATGAATTAAATTAATTACTTACTCTCTAATTAATTTA
This sequence comes from Allium cepa, assembly GCA_030765085.1. Lineage (NCBI taxonomy): Eukaryota > Viridiplantae > Streptophyta > Magnoliopsida > Asparagales > Amaryllidaceae > Allium > Allium cepa. The sequence continues at coordinate 977,002,710 of CM060935.1, forward strand.
AAATAAATTAAATTAATCATTTCATCATCAAATCCTGCTTATCTTAATCATCAATTGATTATAAATCAATTTATAAATCATCTCAATATTCATTTCAATTAATCCTTATTGATTAATAATTCCCTAATTACAATAAGTAATTAGCATTTAATATTAATTATACCTTAATTAATCAATTCCAAATTACATCATTAATTAATTAATTAATGATTTCTAATTACATTTAATCAATCTCTAATATAAATTAATTACATAAGTAATTAATCTTCAATTCAAAACATATATATTAATCACCCATGATTAATATCCAATTAGTAATTAACTATTTTAATTACTCCTCCCATAACTTAATTACCCTTAATTAATTATCTTCATTAATCACTTGATTAATTTTCAAAGTAATTTAAATCAAAATTACTTCTATAATTAATATCTTTAATTTCATCCTGTAATTATTAATTAATTACTTCTCTAAGTAATTATAAATTCATTAATTACATAAAGTAATTATCAAACAATCAACAATGGTTTAAATTAATTAAACTTAATTAATCTAAACTAATCACCTTAATCAAATTAATTACACCAAGTAATTAATTCATTAATTACTTTTATTAAGTAATTAAACAATTGATTATTATTAATTAATTAATCTAATTAATTATCAAAAATTAATCACATTAATTAATTGTTAAATAATCTTAAGTTAATGACCTTCATTAACATTTCTTAATTACTTAATTGAGAATTAACTTATAATTAATCATTATTAATTATTAATTAACTAATATTTAATTACAATTTAATTAATCTCTAATTATTAATTAATTAAGTGTTAATTAAAATCTTAATTATCTTTAATCTCTTGATTAAATAAATCTTAATCATTAATTAAAACTTAATTAACCATCCTTAATTATAGATTAATTAACCTTAATTAATTAATCTCAAATCTTAATTAATTAACTTAAAAATTATTAATTACTTAGTTAATCATCCATATAATTAATTAATTAAATAATTAATATTCCATTTAAATTAATTAAATAATTTAAATGAAACCAATTTCTTAAGTTCAAAATTTAGAAACCTTCTTCCTTTATACAAAGTATTTTAAACACTTTCTTTCAAATACAAATCCAAATTTAAAAATTTCTTTTTAAATTTCAAACTGAAACATAATTTAAATTTCATTTCAGATTCAAAATTAAAAATCAAAACTTTACTTACATTCCATCTTCATTTCAAATGCAAATCATTATTTAAAAACAATTTAAATTTAAACCTTTATATCTCTTTTTTTTTTAAAAAAACTGAAGTTTGAATTTAAATTCCAGATTTAAATTAAATCAAACTCAGATTCATTTTCACATTTCACTTCCAGATTTAACTTGTTTAAATATTCATTTGCATTTTGAAATTTTACTTTATAATTTAAAACATAAAAACAGAAACAGTTTACTGTTTTGGTTTTAAACATATAGAATTCAAAAATGTTTAAATTTCAAGAATTAAACTATTGACTTCAAATTTAAACTTCAGGTTTTAAAACTTCTAGTTGAACTCCATTTAACAATTTAAAATTTACTTTAAAATCTTAACACAGAAAAACAGTTTCTGTTTTTAGATTTAAAACCCAAACTTGAGTTTGAAAACATTTCAAATTATTCAAGACCTGAAATTTTAACTCATTGAATTTGAATTAAATTCCAGGTTAAATCTTAAATCCAGATTTTAGTTTGCAATTTATTTTTACTTCAATTCAATAAACCTGGAAACAGGCTTTCTATTTTTGCTTCAGTACAAATAAAATTTTCAAAATTTAAATTATTTCAAACTTAAAATTTAAACTAATTGAATTTATAGTTAAATTCAACTTAAACTTATACTTATTTCAGGTTTTAAACTACATTTTAAAAACTTTTAAAATATCAAAACCTGAAAAGAAACAGGCTCTGTTAAAACAAAACCTGAACATCTATTACTCGAGCAACATAAATTTTACTTCGGGTAAATCACTACCCTGCTTCGAGTCATTCTTCATTTTACCCGAGATAATCCCGAGACATGAAACCCTGCCACAAATAACACACCAACCTGCACACAACCTCACTGTGCACCCTTAACCCAACTCCAGCCACCACTGGCGATCACCTATGACCACCCTCCATCGACCAAACTACCCATATCAACATTCAATCACCAAATACCCATAATTCAACTTAGATTTGGATTCAAGTTTTCATCCAAAACCTGGAAAAACTTCCTCACTTCAGCGCCCAGCCTGTCAATGGCATCAACTCCCCACTCCGACCTCCATACATCTTGAAACTCCGGCGATAACATCGACTCACTAACCTCTTCCAATCCCCAAAACAACATCTAACTCGATTCACTAAAATTGCAGAGAAGTCCACATCACTACAGCCCTGAAAACTAGGGTTCAAGACCTGAAAACCCAAATTGCATCACCCAGATTTGTTTGTAATTAAGTTTAGTATTTTTTTTTCCTATAACATTTGATAGTTATACTATCTTCAAAATCAAATTCATCCAAAACCAATGCAAACTTCAATTGTACTTGATCAATATGTAAATACAGTACATTTTGAAACTGCACTTATACACAGCTCTATAAATTGTCATTTTATATATATATTTTTTTTTTTTTTTTTTTTTTTAAAATCCTAATCCTTCATGATGTTTTAAGTTTCACTCTTAAACATTGATTTGCAATGTTTAATATCTTCACTTATAAAAAAATTTAGCTGCTCTGCTACTTATTGTACAGCAAGTTCATTTAATTTTTTGCCTTAACAAAGTCTCACAGTCTAAACTCTGGAAACAACATACTAATCTTGTTTAAATCCTTCAATTAACGAAGACTAATTTAAAGATAGGATTATATAAGAAAGACTTGTGTCAGTAAAATAGGGTAAGAGAGTTCAACAGCACTCACACCAATATATATATATGTGTACATCAGACAAGTAGAATTATAATCCATATGAAATATTTATATTTTTAGCACAATAGCATGCAACTGATTTATCCTTTAATTAATAAAAGAAAGTTACTCACAGTTTTGAAAATTGCAGAGCACAATCCAAATTTTAGCATGCAGGCCCTTTGTTTGAATTTTAAGGTATGCAGACCCCTTTGTTTCAGATGCTTAGAAATGTAGAGCTTCAACTTGATTTATAAATGATGCATGCAGGCCTTCAAACTTGATGAAGATTGAACAGAGCTTTTGTTTGAAAAGAGAAGCTACAAGCTTGTTTTGGAAATGATGTTTCCAGTTTGAAATGCATGTTTGCTTCATGTTGATGCAGGTAGTAATTTTGGGAAAGAGGAGTTACAGGTTTGAAAATGAATGCAGATTGTATATTGGAATGCAAACTTCTGATTATAGATGTGAGAATGAAGTTTTGGTTATATTCTTTTATTAAGGAATGAGAAAAGAATATGAATGAAGAGCAAGATGGTATGAATGTAGATTTTCAGAAAATGAATTAAAAGAAAATGAAAAAGAAATATTGACATTTGTCATTTTAAATTGTGATAAGTCTACACATGTTAATCCTAGGCTTTAATATATGTACACTTGTCTTATGATTAATAAACATGTTTAATTAAAGTTAAATAAATATTAAACATTGTTAATTAAATCTTATACATAATTATGTATAAAAATGATTCTCTAAATAAATAAAGCAAAGTATTATTATAATATACAAGTAGTTCATTTGAAAAGAAACTTTTCAAGCAAATTTATAAAAGAGTTTTTAATATACAACTTGAATTAAAATGAAATTTTAAACTAGTTAAAACATTTATCTCATATATAAAATCATATAGTATTTAATTAAATATTTTTGAAAAGCTTAAATTGAAAATAAATCACAATTCCTATTTTTAAAACATTAAAAAGATGCTATACTATTTTAAATTAAATAACTTGTCTATTTAAAAATATATACAAAAACATTTACATTATTAAATAGAAAACAATTTATTAACTCATTAAAATAATTTCACAAATTAAATATTTAAATAAAGAAGATTATTAAAATCAAATCAAATTTATTAACAAAAATTATCAATTCAATTTAAATTTAAACTCAGATTATTAAATTTAAATTGTCCAAATTTCCGGGATATTACAATCCTTCCCCCTTAAAAGAATTTCGTCCCCGAAATTTAAAACAAAGGCAATTTAATAATCTATTTACAGATTTAATTTTAAAACACAGCATATGTTAATCATATGCCAACAACCAAAGCAACCAATTCACACAATCAAAACAAATCTAATTATCCAAAAGAATTTTGGATAAAACTTTCACGAGTTTCCCCGGTATATATATATATATATATATATATATCGGGATACTCGCTCTATAGAATCCAATCAATCAATTCTACTAAGCTATAGAGCTCCCAACAACAATTCTATACAGCATATCAGACTACAGACGAGTCTGATTCAACAACCAAACCATCCTAAACTGCTAGTTCTACAACCAGAAATATCAAACACGTACTCCCTCAGAGATACGTGAAGCACACTGAATCCCAGTTATCCAGACTGGCAATTCAACTCCAGAAAATCAAACACTGATCTAACCCATCACAGAAGAAACCAAAACACTACAGAACTAGCTTTCCAAACTTATAACTCCTTGAATCAGAGAAAACTTAACCAAAATCAAATCTCTAATTCCAGAATCCAAATTCTCTGTCTCATATCCATAAAAATTCTTCAGACAATCCTGAGCTACCAACATCCATCCTGATCAGCTCAACTCTTGCTGATTCCATCAGAAACAGACTGAAGCAAAACAATCCAATGATCTCCTCAAGATCACTCAAAACCAAGAACACACGCCCTGCTTCTTAACAACAGAAGACAGAACAAACTCTCCTTATCCGGAAAAACAAAACAGAAACATTCCCAAACTGCTTCCGCTGCACAACTCTGATCCGAAACAGAAGAAAATGCTGACTAAGAGCACAAGCACAGACCAGACAACCCAGCACAGAAATATGGTTCCACGTATCCATAAAAGAAAACTCAGATACGTTCTCCCAATCTGAGTTACTCCACCAACTTCTATCTCAAGGAACCATCCATCTACTAACTGAACCACCTGTTCCAAAAGAACACTTAACTATCGCAAGTCACTTTTGCGATCAACTCAGCCTAATCCAAAGAAAACTGCTCTCTCTCAACCAAACAGAACAGCTTATGCTGGCCTAGCCAACTTACCAGAGAAACGGATCCACTCTGCTGCTTCTGAACTCCACTTCAGAGAACTACCCAGCCAGAAGACTCCTTACCAAATCAGAACACTCTGCTAAACTCAGCCACACCACCAAGCAGACTCACTTCTTATTATTGTTCCAAAGAAACATCTTCGGAAATATCCATATTCACTGCTTCTCCTCACGCAGCTACAACTTCCTGAGATATCAAAATATCTTCACTCACTTGCTTAGCAGTAAACAATCAGTTCTTAAATGAATCAAACATGCATCCATCCATACACAAAGATCTACTCAGCAATGTATTTAACAACATAGATAAGACTCCTATTCCCATGAACAAATCAAGCAACCATTTTATTATACTTAATTTTTAAAAAAAGGTTATGTTACTCACCTGTTTAATGATGCAGAACACAGATTTTTTTTAAAATGTTGACGCAGATGCCAATTTCCAGTTTAAAGATGAATGCAGGCCTCTTGCTTAATGCTTTTTTTTTTTCCAGATTCATTTGAAAAAAAAATGCAGACATCTTTCTTGCTTGAAGTTGTGGCATGCAGGTTGATTGCTTGAATGAAATGCAGGCTTCAACTTGAAATTGCAGATGCAACTTGAATTTGTTGCATGCAGTTCAACCCAGGTTGTTTCATGAAAACATGCAGGCTCAATTTGATTAAAATTGAAATGCTTCATGATTGCAGACTTGTATATTACAGGGATTGATATGCAAGGATTTTTTTTTTTTTTGGAGGATGCATACTTGAAGAGTTTGAAAAAAAGGAGTTACAGGTTATGATTTTTGTTGTATGCACGTTTTCATTCTTGCAGATTGAATAAGAATTGGGATATGCAGGTTTTTGAAGAGATGGAAAATTTTCAGCTGAAAGTAAATTTGATTTAGAATGAAAGAAAATGAGAAAGAGGAGAAGAAATGAGTATGCAAGATTATATAGCTAGTTTATGATTTAATAATTAAAGAAAAACCAAAATTACAACATGACACATGTAAGTTCTCATGTTCAAATTCATAACACATGTTCATTTAGGATTTTAAGATGCTTACACATGTATCTACAAGTAATTAGTAATTTAATTAAGTGTTAATAAATGTTTTTGTTATTTAAATTAAGGTTAAAGAAAATTAACTTAATGAATGCATGTTCATATTTAAAATTGTATTTCAAATTTACAAATTAAATTAACAAATCAAATTTATCAATCATATTTTAAAAAGAATGACACAAACATTTTATAACTTATTTTAATATTCAAACTTGAGTCAAAATGAATTTCTAAACCAATTAAAACATTTATCTTACATGTTTAAAATCATAGAGTATTTTATAAAATATTTTTTTTTGAAAAGCTTAATATTAAAAATAAATCACAAAATCCTATACTCAGTGATCTCCTCTACACCTCCAGGAGAAATTACAATCCATTCGAACCCATGAATTATCACTTAGAACCCAGAATGCAAAATACAGTAAAATATGAACTGCATTCTGGAGTTAACACTAAAAATTAAATTCCTACCTTTAAAAATCATAATTTTGTTTTATGATCTGATATATAACCCTGAAGTATTGAATTGAAATGCTTAAATTTTCTCTTATACAAATTTTACTCTGTTATTTATATTTCCAGGAATTACTGATATTGATTTATCTTACATAAATTTTTAAGTTTACTTTATCATAAAATAAACAACTTTCATTCAATTTCAAGCCATAACCTCAACCAGATCATAAGAAAGAAAGAGATTTCATCACTTCAAAGATGAACTCCGAACCTTTACAGGTTTCCTTCAGAGATCGATGAAGTACTTCACCACTACAGAACTCACTCGAGACGGTATTAGGTCTACAGTCTCGACAAATACACTTCCAACCTTATCCATCAAACACCAACCAATTTTAGTCGTGTTACACACACTTCTACCTCATCTACCTTTATAACTTACATTGGAAATACCCGAACAGGTAAACCAACAAATAGGTAGAACCATAAAAATATATATACATAAAAATACAAATACGCTCTCTCAAGATAGACACCACTACAGAGCCTAGGTATTCACTCAACCTAACGCTCCCTAAAGAAAGACACACTTCAGAGCCTAGGTATTCACTCAACCTACAGCTCTGATACCAGCTGTCACGACCCGACTTTCCACTTCCAGAAAATCGCGTCATGAATTAAGAAAGAAAGGGATAGAAGAAGAAAAGAAAGAAGAGAAAGAAGAAACAACACAAGAATCTCAACAGCGGAACGAATAAATTATATTAATAACAAAGTATTACATAGTATACAACAAATATCAGAGTTACACAGACGTATACAACACATACTAGACAGTTATAAACACCTGTCTAGTTATTACAATTCAATCACAATACATAACAACTCAGAGATAACAACACAGCGGAAAACTATATAACTATGCGCGGAAGCCTCCTGCTCCATATGCTCCTTCACAATTCGTCAAAGCTAATCCTGAATCCTAACCTGAATTCCCTTGGCTACTCATAAAAATTTGAGTACCCAAGAGTTATAGAAAAACAGAAATAACTCCGGGTCAGACATGGGTCTGGTGTGAGTAACAGGTTAAAGTTGCTTAACTTTGAAAAATCTTTGAAAAGAAAAGGTATCACGTAAGACTTCCCACACATAAACATGGAAAAGTTTTTACCTTACGCTAACCAAAACATTTGATAGGAAATCCGATGATATTATAATAGTGTCTAGGGTTTTCAAATAAATAAGAAATAGCCGAAATTGTTACATGATTAAATTCCAGCTACTAGCCACAAAAGTGGGTAATACAATCAAAACCGTTGGCACTTATTGGATTTTGGATTCCATCAATGGCAGGGCTACTGGGGTACCGCCCGTCACAGTACGTGGCCTAGATCACCGTACCGAGGATTACTCCCTTCATCCCCTGCAACACAAAGCCGGACCCGTTCCTTACTGAACAGTTCCAAACAAGACTACCCCGCAGTTGTGATCAGCAACCGCACCACTAAGCCGAAAATAAAGGGACCTCTAGACAGGGATAAATCTTGCTCTCAAGTGGGGGCTACCCACGAAGCTTTGCTGCACCTCCCCTGTTTTAGCCATTCCCGGTTGATGAGGCTTGAGGCTACGATTACCTTTATAGGACATATCACTTAGAATGCTCATCGTCCACCTGACGATGTTCTGAAAGCATTCAATCCATACAAGTTCGTTCCGGGTTCGAACGAAACCGAAGGCATTATCTCGTTACACTCGTATTGGAATCACCCTCAGAGTTAACGACAATAACCCTTGCACTCTGAATCTCCATCTCGAATCTATAAGTTCTATTCCGTCAAACTCATTACGGAATCACCCACAGAGTTATACTGACGTATAGCCCTTACACCTCGAGTCTTCACTCGCTCCACTTGGATTCACGACCTAACGTTATTTGGAATCGATGTGGTTTTCGGATTCCAAATATGGAAACCCTATCCCGGTCTCATCGAAATCCAAAGCGTGTCTTTTAAGGTCCAAGTTGTTTTAAGTTTAAAACAATTCAATTCATTATCTAAATATACACAGATAGATAATTCACAATACAACAGATAACCAACATTATCATTATCAACAGATAATTCATATCAGATAATCACTATTATCATCCAAAAGCAACCAATGCATACATATCACATACACTACTAATCTCATAACTGAGATTACAAACCATACATGGCAATCAATACCAATCATCAAATATAAGCAACTATCTAATGATCATTCCATTCTATAATTAATTTAAAATGAATTAAATTAATTACTTACTCTCTAATTAATTTAAAATAAATTAAATTAATCATTTCATCATCAAATCCTGCTTATCTTAATCATCAATTGATTATAAATCAATTTATAAATCATCTCAATATTCATTCCAATTAATCCTTATTGATTAATAATTCCCTAATTACAATAAGTAATTAGCATTTAATATTAATTATACCTTAATTAATCAATTCCAAATTACATCATTAATTAATTAATTAATGATTTCTAATTACATTTAATCAATCTCTAATATAAATTAATTACATAAGTAATTAATCTTCAATTCAAAACATATATATTAATCACCCATGATTAATATCCAATTAGTAATTAACTATTTTAATTACTCCTCCCATAACTTAATTACCCTTAATTAATTATCTTCATTAATCACTTGATTAATTTTCAAAGTAATTTAAATCAAAATTACTTCTATAATTAATATCTTTAATTTCATCCTGTAATTATTAATTAATTACTTCTCTAAGTAATTATAAATTCATTAATTACATAAAGTAATTATCAAACAATCAACAATGGTTTAAATTAATTAAACTTAATTAATCTAAACTAATCACCTTAATCAAATTAATTACACCAAGTAATTAATTCATTAATTACTTTTATTAAGTAATTAAACAATTGATTATTATTAATTAATTAATCTAATTAATTATCAAAAATTAATCACATTAATTAATTGTTAAATAATCTTAAGTTAATGACCTTCATTAACATTTCTTAATTACTTAATTGAGAATTAACTTATAATTAATCATTATTAATTATTAATTAACTAATATTTAATTACAATTTAATTAATCTCTAATTATTAATTAATTAAGTGTTAATTAAAATCTTAATTATCTTTAATCTCTTGATTAAATAAATCTTAATCATTAATTAAAACTTAATTAACCATCCTTAATTATAGATTAATTAACCTTAATTAATTAATCTCAAATCTTAATTAATTAACTTAAAAATTATTAATTACTTAGTTAATCATCCATATAATTAATTAATTAAATAATTAATATTCCATTTAAATTAATTAAATAATTTAAATGAAACCAATTTCTTAAGTTCAAAATTTAGAAACCTTCTTCCTTTATACAAAGTATTTTAAACACTTTCTTTCAAATACAAATCCAAATTTAAAAATTTCTTTTTAAATTTCAAACTGAAACATAATTTAAATTTCATTTCAGATTCAAAATTAAAAATCAAAACTTTACTTACATTCCATCTTCATTTCAAATGCAAATCATTATTTAAAAACAATTTAAATTTAAACCTTTATATCTCTTTTTTTTTTAAAAAAACTGAAGTTTGAATTTAAATTCCAGATTTAAATTAAATCAAACTCAGATTCATTTTCACATTTCACTTCCAGATTTAACTTGTTTAAATATTCATTTGCATTTTGAAATTTTACTTTATAATTTAAAACATAAAAACAGAAACAGTTTACTGTTTTGGTTTTAAACATATAGAATTCAAAAATGTTTAAATTTCAAGAATTAAACTATTGACTTCAAATTTAAACTTCAGGTTTTAAAACTTCTAGTTGAACTCCATTTAACAATTTAAAATTTACTTTAAAATCTTAACACAGAAAAACAGTTTCTGTTTTTAGATTTAAAACCCAAACTTGAGTTTGAAAACATTTCAAATTATTCAAGACCTGAAATTTTAACTCATTGAATTTGAATTAAATTCCAGGTTAAATCTTAAATCCAGATTTTAGTTTGCAATTTATTTTTACTTCAATTCAATAAACCTGGAAACAGGCTTTCTATTTTTGCTTCAGTACAAATAAAATTTTCAAAATTTAAATTATTTCAAACTTAAAATTTAAACTAATTGAATTTATAGTTAAATTCAACTTAAACTTATACTTATTTCAGGTTTTAAACTACATTTTAAAAACTTTTAAAATATCAAAACCTGAAAAGAAACAGGCTCTGTTAAAACAAAACCTGAACATCTATTACTCGAGCAACATAAATTTTACTTCGGGTAAATCACTACCCTGCTTCGAGTCATTCTTCATTTTACCCGAGATAATCCCGAGACATGAAACCCTGCCACAAATAACACACCAACCTGCACACAACCTCACTGTGCACCCTTAACCCAACTCCAGCCACCACTGGCGATCACCTATGACCACCCTCCATCGACCAAACTACCCATATCAACATTCAATCACCAAATACCCATAATTCAACTTAGATTTGGATTCAAGTTTTCATCCAAAACCTGGAAAAACTTCCTCACTTCAGCGCCCAGCCTGTCAATGGCATCAACTCCCCACTCCGACCTCCATACATCTTGAAACTCCGGCGATAACATCGACTCACTAACCTCTTCCAATCCCCAAAACAACATCTAACTCGATTCACTAAAATTGCAGAGAAGTCCACATCACTACAGCCCTGAAAACTAGGGTTCAAGACCTGAAAACCCAAATTGCATCACCCAGATTTGTTTGTAATTAAGTTTAGTATTTTTTTTTCCTATAACATTTGATAGTTATACTATCTTCAAAATCAAATTCATCCAAAACCAATGCAAACTTCAATTGTACTTGATCAATATGTAAATACAGTACATTTTGAAACTGCACTTATACACAGCTCTATAAATTGTCATTTTATATTTTTTTTTTTTTTTTTTTTTTTAAAATCCTAATCCTTCATGATGTTTTAAGTTTCACTCTTAAACATTGATTTGCAATGTTTAATATCTTCACTTATAAAAAAATTTAGCTGCTCTGCTACTTATTGTACAGCAAGTTCATTTAATTTTTTGCCTTAACAAAGTCTCACAGTCTAAACTCTGGAAACAACATACTAATCTTGTTTAAATCCTTCAATTAACAAAGACTAATTTAAAGATAGGATTATATAAGAAAGACTTGTGTCAGTAAAATAGGGTAAGAGAGTTCAACAGCACTCACACCAATATATATATATGTGTACATCAGACAAGTAGAATTATAATCCATATGAAATATTTATATTTTTAGCACAATAGCATGCAACTGATTTATCCTTTAATTAATAAAAGAAAGTTACTCACAGTTTTGAAAATTGCAGAGCACAATCCAAATTTTAGCATGCAGGCCCTTTGTTTGAATTTTAAGGTATGCAGACCCCTTTGTTTCAGATGCTTAGAAATGTAGAGCTTCAACTTGATTTATAAATGATGCATGCAGGCCTTCAAACTTGATGAAGATTGAACAGAGCTTTTGTTTGAAAAGAGAAGCTACAAGCTTGTTTTGGAAATGATGTTTCCAGTTTGAAATGCATGTTTGCTTCATGTTGATGCAGGTAGTAATTTTGGGAAAGAGGAGTTACAGGTTTGAAAATGAATGCAGATTGTATATTGGAATGCAAACTTCTGATTATAGATGTGAGAATGAAGTTTTGGTTATATTCTTTTATTAAGGAATGAGAAAAGAATATGAATGAAGAGCAAGATGGTATGAATGTAGATTTTCAGAAAATGAATTAAAAGAAAATGAAAAAGAAATATTGACATTTGTCATTTTAAATTGTGATAAGTCTACACATGTTAATCCTAGGCTTTAATATATGTACACTTGTCTTATGATTAATAAACATGTTTAATTAAAGTTAAATAAATATTAAACATTGTTAATTAAATCTTATACATAATTATGTATAAAAATGATTCTCTAAATAAATAAAGCAAAGTATTATTATAATATACAAGTAGTTCATTTGAAAAGAAACTTTTCAAGCAAATTTATAAAAGAGTTTTTAATATACAACTTGAATTAAAATGAAATTTTAAACTAGTTAAAACATTTATCTCATATATAAAATCATATAGTATTTAATTAAATATTTTTGAAAAGCTTAAATTGAAAATAAATCACAATTCCTATTTTTAAAACATTAAAAAGATGCTATACTATTTTAAATTAAATAACTTGTCTATTTAAAAATATATACAAAAACATTTACATTATTAAATAGAAAACAATTTATTAACTCATTAAAATAATTTCACAAATTAAATATTTAAATAAAGAAGATTATTAAAATCAAATCAAATTTATTAACAAAAATTATCAATTCAATTTAAATTTAAACTCAGATTATTAAATTTAAATTGTCCAAATTTCCGGGATATTACATGAGGTATATCCATCACCAAAAAAATCTACTCTTATTATTGAATTTCCATGCCCATTTAACCCATAAACTGTCTTGCTTGTTGATAAGGTCATCAAAGTGTTTACTAAAAGCAGCAATATTCCACTTCCTAACATTGATTATTCCAAGCCCACCCTGTTTCAAAGAAGACTCAAATAAAGAAAAAGAGCAAGGCAATAACTTCCTTTTGTGAACACTTCCAGTCCAAAAATATCTATTCATGGCAGACCTAACTAACAGCAAAAGCTTAGCAGGTAAAATAAGAGTATGAGCCCAATAGACAAGGAAAGGAAAAGCAACAGCTTTAATAAGAACAAGCCTACCACTTTGAGATAAATGTCTGTTGCCCCACGTGGACATGACAGAAGTAATTTTACTGAAAAGTGGTAAATAGTCAGCATTGGTTATTCTTTTAGTAATTAATGGAAGACCGAGAAACCTCATATCAGTAGCCATACAAGAGAAACCAAAATGTTGGTACAGATCAACAGCATGAACATCACTGACACCAGCAACAAGCATGGAATATTTTGATTGATTTATTGAAAGGCCAGTCATAAGGTTGAAGGACTGCAGAGCCTCCATTAAACCACATAAGGAGGAAAATTCAGGCTTGGTAAACAACATAACATCATCAGCAAACATGATAGAAGATATTTGGAGGTTGGAGCACTTTGGGTGATACTTGATGATCTTTTGAGAATATTTAATTTTAAGAATAACAGTGAAAACTTCCATGACCAAAAGAAATAAAAAAGAAGATATAGGGTCACCTTGTCGTATACCTTTTTTACTTCTGAAAAAACCAACAGGCTTACCATTAACAACAACAGAGAAGGAAGGTGTGGATATGCACACATAAACCCAAGACGAAAATATTTTTGGAAATCCCATCTTAGCCATAATTCTAACAATAGATGCCCAATGTATAGAGTCATAAGCTTTGGATATATCAATTTTCAGAGCAGCTGCAGGAGACACATTTCCTCTACTATAACCATATAATAACTCTTGAGCAAGAAGGACATTGTCAAGAATATTTCTGGTAGGAATGAATGCAGCTTGGTTGTAAGAATCAACTGAAGGTAGAACACTAACAAGACGAGAAGCAAGAATTTTGGAAATACATTTGTACACAATATTGCAACAAGAAATAGGCTTGAAGGAGGTTACACTGTTAGGTGGTGAGACTTTTGGAATTAAAGCAATGATAGTGCAATTGACATGCCCCAGTAATTTGCATTTGTTAAAGAAATTATGAATAGCTTGGCAAAACTCATGGCCAAGCACACTCCAGGTAGATATGAAGAATGTAACATTGAGACCATCCGGCCCACCAGAAGATTGCCGATTCATTGAAAAGAGGGTAGACTTTATTTCTACATCAGTGACAGGCTTAATTAGAGAAGCAACTTCCTGTTGAGATATACATGGCAACTCAAGTGAAGAAATTTGGTCTAAATCTGGGCAGAAACCATCAGAGTTGCCAAGAAGATTAGAGAAGTAATCAATAAACGCTTTGTCAACAGTGCCATGTTCATCAGAAATACTTAACATATTCTCATTGGCATGTTTAACCTTTAAAGAGTCATGAAAGAATTTAGTATTCCTGTCACCTTCTTCAATCCATTTGTTGTGTAGTTGTTGCTTTTTCATACTTGCTTCCAAAAGAAGAGCATTGTTTACTTCCTTGAATAATCTTCCCTCCTCTTAAGCAGCATTAACATCATCAGGATGCTCCATCATATTGTCTTGACATATCTTCAGTTGTTCCTTCAGGGTGGCAGATAGCAGGCTGCCAGTTCCAAATGTGGAAGAAGCCCACAAGTTGATCTCTAGTTTGATGCATTTTAACTTCCTGTAAAACTTGAACATAGGATTACCAAAACAATTAAAGTTAGAGTTAATTTGAGAAACTAATACAAGAAAATGGTCATGCTTAACCCAGGCATTAAAAAATTTAAAACTTCTCTTTTCTCTTCTTAAATGAGGACCAAAAGAAAAAATCAAGGGAGAGTGGTCGGACATGATGGGTTGAGGAAGAAACACAGACAGCGAAGGCCAAATATTGAGAGATTGAATGTTACAAAATGCATGATCAATAGTTGTGAAGGTTCGAACACCACTATGGCTTCGGTTGTTCCATGTATATTTAGCCCCAAACTTGTTAACCAATATTAGATCAGAATCAAAGATCGCAAGATTCAGAGAAGCAATATCTCCAGGAAGAAGAGGAGATCCACCAAATTTGTCATCATAATCAAAACAAGAGTTGAAATCTCCCATAACGACCCAAGGATGAGAATTTTGCCTTAGAGGAGGAAAGGAATTAAATAAGAGATTCCTGGAAGAAACTGAGTTATCAGCATAAACAAAAGAGATGTAGAAGGAAGTTTGAGTTTGAGAAACAAGGACATGAAAATGTATGGATTGTCTTGTTTGCAGAAATGGAGAAAGAGTTAACACAGTAGGATCGTAAAGAACAAGAATTGTGACGACCGCCCATGACTCCCGCACTAAAACAAGAGAAAAGAGCGCTGAAAAGCGTGCCAGGCAGCCATGGACGATAGTCAGGGTAAAATAAAACAGAAACTCTATCGCATAACTCACAGCGCATGGATAAAATACAATAGAGAAATATATATATAGTGAAGCTTCATAACAGGAAATCATCATATAAGCATCACAGTAGTTTGATACAATCATCCAAGCAAATCCATACATCAAAGCCTCACTACATAGCACTCAGAATATATACAAGCAGCGGAACACCCAGTACAAATAGTAAGAAAACTAATATGCAAAGCCTCCTGCTCGTCTTCGTCATCATCAGCGTAGATCTCCAAAAAACAGCACCTGTCACCTGCTACCTAGTCTGCCCATCCCAACATGGATGAACAGCCCAAGGTAATAAGAGGAGACATAAAACCTTGAGTCAGACAAAGTCTTAGTGAGCAGTAAATCAACTATCAAACATACCAAAAGAGCATAAGGGATAAAAGGAATAGGAACCAAACCATCCCACTCCACCTCTTTCTACAGTGATAGCCCCCAGACTCACACTAAGGAGAAGCAAGTATAACATAGCATACAATTAAGGAAAAGAAATAACCACTCGAGTCAAGGACGATGTTTTCCAAATACAAACCCCCAAGGCCTAAACCAAGATCAGATAAGCACCCAGAAAACACCGCTCTTGAGACCGAATGATGATACAACCAAACATCCATGACTCTGGCTATCACTGTTATCATTGCCTTGATATCACCGTTAGTTGAATGACCACCTGTCAAGGGCTAATGGTAACCCCGGTTCTAGGAATAGCTCCGCACGTCATCGTGACCCGTGCCTAGGACTTACCTACTCTGCCCAGAGTACTCAACTACCTACCTGTAGTCTTTTGGGTGTCCCGACTACCTACCTGTAGTCGTTTTGGGCGCCCCATGTACTCTTGCTTTTGAGCATGCTAGAACCTTCAACAACGATGAGATCCAAGCCTCCTAGTCATCCTCCTCGATGACTATTCTCATACTAGCTCAAGCTACCTCCCGAGCAATCCATTACCAACCAACTCGAACCATCCCTCGAGTTATCAACATGCTTGGAATGATCCCTGCCTGGATTACGCCAAGTCTACATCACATCATACTTCGCTTTATCATACCATAGCAAAGTCTCAACTCAACGACATGGTTTGCCTCATCGCATCATGGCAAAGTTCCATCTCAACATCATTCAATCCATACATATGAGCTTCAACATCCGCCTCATATGCCTTTAGCAGCTTTCACCATTCAAGAGCCTCTTCTATAGCTTTTGAATCATCTTTGACCATACTTGTCCAAATCTATCAACTAGATAGCTCATTCACGACAATCAATCAAGGCAAACATTAATCCAAACAATTAAGTATTCAATCAAGATCTAATTAGGCATTTATAACTAAAATGGCAATTTCGTAAATAAATGAGCATAGAACTAACATACATGAATCATGGGTTTTTAGCATAGATCTAGAAAATATAAAACATGGGTTTTGTTTCTATAACTTAATAAATGAACTTGCATAGGTAAACATCTTCACAAACAATGGATCTACACTTGGATCTAAGAAAAATGCACAAAATCACTATCTACAACACTCCAACAAACCACCAATCCAATATACTCCTTTGGGTCCGCGTGAGAGATAACTACCACTCACCAAATCACCCAAACACCTCAAAAACTAATCACTACAGATCAGGACAGCGAAGAACAAGGCTTGATCCGGCGAAATCTCGCTTTAATCGATGAAATCTCACTCAAACGGATGAAGATCTTCAACTTTTGCCCTTGAATCTTTGATCTTGATCTTCGATCTTGGATGGATGTTAGAACTAGATTGGAAAGGAGAAAAGAAGATGAAGAAATGTTGTAGTCGAGTTCCCAAAATGGCAGCACTTCGTCGCTTCAAAAATCAGTACCAAAAATTGAGCCAAAGTCCTCTATTTATAGGCTGATTTTCCCCTGAGTCGTCGCCCCTTAGGTCGGCCCCGACCTAACCCATGAGTCGTCCACGACTCAAGCCAATCCTACCGACACAAGCTCAACTAGCCTCTGCCGACCCAACGACCTATCTGCCACACGACTCATCGGCATAGCCGACCTAACTCTCATACGACTCAAACACAGGCAGTGCTTTGACCCAACGACCTACACGATACAAAGGCCTCCGACCTAACTTAGGTCGCTGCCGACTTAACTAGTATACCGACCCAACTACACAACACACACACACAGGGTCACACGACCTAGTTCCCTGCCGACCTAAACCTAGAACACATACCGCCTCACGACTTAACAACTTCACGAGATAACACACCCTGCCGACCTAAGCCTTAACCCCTTAAGCCGCTCTACCTATAAGTCGGTCAAACGACTTAACACTGAGTCGCTCACTACCTTGACCTGTTAACTCGGCAACTCACTAACTCGGCCAAATCTATAGGTCGCTACCTCTATGAGTCGGTCACGACTTATCCCATGAGTCGGTCAGATTCTAACATGGTCACAAATCTTAGGTCGTATACCCTCATGAGTCGGCCACCCTTTAACTCATCCAAACCCTATAAGCCGTGACTCGTTCAATCCTTAAGTCAGCTAAGCCTATGAGTCGGTCACGACTCAACACTTAACACACGAGTTAACTCCCCCTACAACTCATGCTAGAGACAACATAAACAACACTAACAACCTGTAAATTTTACGATCTATCGACACGTAAAATACGGGTCGTTACATTCTCTCCCCCTTAGGAATTTCGCCCCCGAAATTCCAAGCAAACAACAGCAATCAAAGATATTCTGCATGCCTACCATCCATGGCAATCAACAAACCATGCATCCAATTTCTAACCTAGCATGCAGAATTCTAAGACTTAGAACAAGCTACAAATTCATGAGATGTCACGACACTTTAGGGCCATACCTCGAAGAGTTCGGGATGAGCTGCCTTCATCCTCTCTTCCTCCTCCCACGTACAGTCGTTAACATCATCACTCCATTGTACCTTGAGCAACGTAATCGTCTTCTTCCTAAGCTGTTTCGTATCGGTTTCAACAATACGAAGCGGCTTACGAGGTCTCGAAACAACTGGATCAACCTCCAAGTCTTCACAGCTATCAGCAGAAACCACAGTACTTGGGTCATGCACACACTTCCGTAGATAAGATACATGAAAAACATTGTGCACACCCGCCATCTTTTCCGGTAACTCCAATCTGTAAGCGAGCTTTCCAATTCGCTCGATAATCGGGAATGGTCCAACAAATCTTGGAGTTAACTTTCCTTTCTTCCCGAATCTAATAGTACTCTTTAATGGAGAAATCTTCACAAAAACCATCTCACCTACGTCGAACTCCAGATCCTTACGACGATTATCGGCATAACTTTTCTGACGATCTTGGGCTACCTTCATTCGTTGCCGAATGATCTCTATACAATCCGAAGTCTGTCGGATCATCTCTGGCCCAAGCATCAGCTTTTCTCCAGTTTCCAACCAACATGTCGGAGAGTTACACGGTCTTCCATATAATGCCTCATATGGTGCCATACCAATACTCGACTGATAACTGTTATTATAAGCAAATTCCACCAAATGAAGATGATCTTCTCATGATCCTCCGAAGTCCAAAACACAAGCTCTGAGAAGATCTTCCAAAACTCGGTTGACTCTTTCAGTCTGACCATCTGTTTGAGGGTGATAAGCTGTACTCAAACACAACTCGGTTCCCAAAACTTCCTGGAAGCTCTTCCAAAATCCACTAGTGAACAATGGGTCTCGATCGCTCACTATACTCTTCGGAACACCATGGAATCGAACTATCCACTTAACATAAAGCTCAGCCAGCTTCGATGCAGTCCTAGTCGATCGAACAGGAATGAATCTTGCACTCTTAGTCAACCGATCTACTATGACCCAAATTCCTTCATTTCCTGTCCTGGTCCTAGGTAGACCATCGATAAAATCCATCGATATCTGCTCCCACTTCCATGTAGGAACCTCTAATGGCTGAAGTAATCCACTGGGCTTCTTCTGCTCAGCTTTCACCAACTGGCAGCTCATACACTTGGAAATAAAATTTCCAACATCCTTCTTCATGCCTTCCCAGTAGTAAGTTCTCTTCATATCCCGATACATCTTATTTCCACCTGGATGAATTGTCAACTTCGAGTGATGACCTTCCTTCAGAACTTCATCTCTCAATCCATCTACATCGGGAACAACCAATCGTCCTTGCTTCCGAAGCCAACCCTCTCGATCGACCTCGAATCCCTTATCCTTCTCTGGGTCCAATCCAGATTCCAAATCTCGGATGATCTTGACAAGCTTATCGTCTCGCTTTTGGCTCTCGCCAATTCTTTCCACAAGAGTAGGTCTTATCGATAAGTTTGCCAACATCTCAGGTTCCAATTCACATCTGGGCCTAAAATCAAATCCAGCCAAATACTCGAGACTCTTCCATTCCGAAAACATGGCTCCTAATCCTGCATGTCTTCGACTTAACGCATCAGCCACTGCGTTACCTTTTCCCGGAGTATAGGCTATACCAAAATCATAAGATGCTAGAAACTCTAGCCACCGTTGCTGTCGAAGATTCAAATCCTTTTGGGAGAACAGATACTTCAACGACTTATGATCTGTAAACAACTCGAATCTAACTCCCAATAGATAATGTCTCCACATCTTCAAAGCAAACACAATTGCCGCTAACTCCAAATCATGAGTCGGATAATTCCTTTCATGCGGCTTCAGTTGTCGACTAGCATACGCAACAACTTTATCTTTCTGCATTAGCACTGCTCCAAGTCCAGTGCCACATGCATCGGTGTAAACCACCATCTCATCATTCCCACTTGGAATAGTCAAAACAGGAGCACTCGTCAGTCGCTCTTTTAGGATTTCAAAAACTTGCTCACACTTAGCATCCCATCTGAACACTTGGTTCTTTTTCGTCAATCCTGTTAACGGTGCAGCTATCTTGGAAAAGTCTTTGATAAACCGACGATAATATCCTGCTAATCCAAGAAAACTCCTCACATCAGATGCATTCTTAGGTCTAACCCAATCCTGGATTGCTGCCACCTTAGAGGGATCAACCGCTATTCCATTTCTAGAGATAACATGGCCTAAGAACCTCACTTCACTCTTCCAGAAGTGACACTTCGAAAACTTAGCCTTCAGCTGATGTTTCCGCAAGATTTCCAAAACAATCCTTAAGTGCGTCTTGTGCTCTTCTTCAGTTCTGGAGTAAACCAAAATATCATCCACGAACACAAGTACAAATTTATTCAACTGATCTCTGAACACTCTATTCATAAGATCCACAAAATATGCTGGCGCGTTAGTCAATCCAAACGGCATTACCAGCCACTCATAAAATCCGGATGGTGTCCTGAAAGCAGTCTTCGGCACACTATCCTTTGCCACTCTCAACTGGTGAAATCCCGTTGCCAAATCCATCTGAGAAAACACCTTAGCCTCGTGAAGCTGGTCAAACAATTCATCTATTCTCGGCAATGGATACTTGTTTTTCCTAGTCAACTTATTCAGCTCACGATAATCCACGCACAACCTCAACGACCCATCCGCTTTGGTTGCGAACACAACAGGTGCACCCCATTCGGATACACTTCTCCGAATGAATCCTTTCTGCAAAAGGTCATCAACCTGCACCCTCAACTCTAGCTGCTCCCTAGGCGCCATCCGCCTAAGAGGCATCACAACAGGTCTGGCTCCCTCGACTAGATCGATACGAAACTCGATCTCCCTATGCGGCGGTAACCCTTTGACTTCGTCAAAGACGTCCTCAAATCCATTCACAATTGGCACTGATGACAGTCCATCCCGTGGAACAACCAGCGAATACATGAAGCTCATGAAGACGCCTTCCTCATGCTTACATCGTATCACAACCTTTCGCCCTTCCACATTCCCGACTGTCACCTCAAGCCTCTCACAATCAATCCTAGCCGCATACTTCCTAAGCCAGTCCATACCCAAAATAATTCCGAACCCCGCAAAGTTCAGAACAAAGCAATCACAAACAAACGAGCAATCATGACTCGACACAACTAGACCACGGCATATCATACACAAACATGACGAACCCCCAACTGGATTAGTCACAACCAATGGCCTATCAATAATATCCGGTTTCAAACCTAACCGGCCTATCAAATCATCACAAACAAAAGAATGCGACGCTCCAGTATCAAACAACACTCTAACTGGAACACCACAAAGAGAAAGAGTACCTTGAACTACCACACTCTTCCCCTTCTCTTCAGCTGTAGGAGCTTTTGAAGACGACGGCACAGCTCCCAAAGCACAAGCTTGCACAATCTGCCTATCTTTCCTCGGCTCTGGGCAATCCTTCTTGATGTGTCCCAGCTTATCACAGTTATAACACTTTCCCGGCACCTTGGGATTCTTACAATCTTTGTAAAGATGGCCCTTCTGTTGGCAGTTATAACAAGTCACTTCGCCTTTCGGCTTCTTCTGGCCATCCTTACCCTTCCGCTGCTGCTGCTTCCTCCTCTTATTGCCACTCTGGTGTGGTTTAGATCCTTCCCTGGTTACAGCAACAACAGAACTTTCCTTAGGAAACAAACTCTCATGCCTAAGGGCTTTCTCCACAAGCTTCTCAAATGGATCGTCCAAATGATCCACTAACTGCCTCCTAAGATAAGCATCCAGACCAGTCACAAACTTCTCATTCTTCTGATAGGGAGAATCAATGTACGATCTGGCATACTTGGACAAAGCTTCAAACTCAGAAATATACTCAAGAACTGGTCTCCCACCTTGCTTGAGCTCTACAAACCTCTTGAACAAAACAGACTTCTGAGCCGTAGAGATGAACTTGGCTTCAAATCTAACTTGGAATTGCTCCCAAGTAATTTCTTCTTCTGGGGTATCAATGGTGATAGAATTCCACCAATCAGCAGCTCTTCCCTGAAGCTGTCTCGATGCAAGCTTTCTCTTAGTTGCATCCTCAATCCCTAAGTCACCAAAGATCCTTCGACATGCATCAATCCATCTCTGCACTTCAATAGTCGACTCCGTCCCCAAGAAAGCTTTTCCTCCAAGAGAAGTATAATCCTTGCAAAGCTTAGCAAAATCCACCGGTCTTGGAGCTTGAACTTGAACTCCCACATTCACTGATGATCCTGAAGCTGGTATCCTTCTCATGATCGAAGTCATCATCGCTTCGAACATAGTTCCATAAT
Organism: Allium cepa; assembly: GCA_030765085.1. Classification (NCBI taxonomy): domain Eukaryota; kingdom Viridiplantae; phylum Streptophyta; class Magnoliopsida; order Asparagales; family Amaryllidaceae; genus Allium; species Allium cepa. Next base: position 977,025,770 of record CM060935.1, read on the forward strand.
CAACAGCTCCTTCATCAGCACGGCTTTCCCTTGCAGCTGGTCTCCCTCTTCGACTCATCCTTAATATCTGTAATAAGAATGATTAGAACACCTTAAGGAACAACTGCATAAGGAGTTCAAATCCTTCTAGGCTACCATATTATATATAGTAATCATCCATCAAAATACAATTACGTCTCTCATACGTAGTTACGTCAGCGAGCGTTGGCTAAAATCGATTAACCAAAGCTCTGATACCAAATGTGACGACCGCCCATGACTCCTGCACTAAAACAAGAGAAAAGAGCGCTGAAAAGCGTGCCAGGCAGCCATGGACGATAGTCAGGGTAAAATAAAACAGAAACTCTATCGCATAACTCACAGCGCATGGATAAAATACAATAGAGAAATATATATATGGTGAAGCTTCATAACAGGAAATCATCATATAAGCATCATAGTAGTTTGATACAATCATCCAAGCAAATCCATACATCAAAGCCTCACTACATAGCACTTAGAATATATACAAGCAGCGGAACACCCAGTACAAATAGTAAGAAAACTAATATGCAAAGCCTCCTGCTCGTCTTCGTCATCATCAGCGTAGATCTCCAAAAAACAGCACCTGTCACCTGCTACCTAGTCTGCCCATCCCAACATGGATGAACAGCCCAAGGTAATAAGAGGAGACATAAAACCTTGAGTCAGACAAAGTCTTAGTGAGCAGTAAATCAACTATCAAACATACCAAAAGAGCATAAGGGATAAAAGGAATAGGAACCAAACCATCCCACTCCACCTCTTTCTACAGTGATAGCCCCCAGACTCACACTAAGGAGAAGCAAGTATAACATAGCATACAATTAAGGAAAAGAAATAACCACTCGAGTCAAGGACGATGTTTTCCAAATACAAACCCCCAAGGCCTAAACCAAGATCAGATAAGCACCCAGAAAACACCGCTCTTGAGACCGAATGATGATACAACCAAACATCCATGACTCTGGCTATCACTGTTATCATTGCCTTGATATCACCGTTAGTTGAATGACCACCTGTCAAGGGCTAATGGTAACCCCGGTTCTAGGCATAGCTCCGCACGTCATCGTGACCCGTGCCTAGGACTTACCTACTCTGCCCAGAGTACTCAACTACCTACATGTAGTCTTTTGGGTGTCCCGACTACCTACCTGTAGTCGTTTTGGGCGCCCCATGTACTCTTGCTTTTGAGCATGCTAGAACCTTCAACAACGATGAGATCCAAGCCTCCTAGTCATCCTCCTCGATGACTATTCTCATACTAGCTCAAGCTACCTCCCGAGCAATCCATTACCAACCAACTCGAACCATCCCTCGAGTTATCAACATGCTTGGAATGATCCCTGCCTGGATTACGCCAAGTCTACATCACATCATACTTCGCTTTATCATACCATAGCAAAGTCTCAACTCAACAACATGGTTTGCCTCATCGCATCATGGCAAAGTTCCATCTCAACATCATTCAATCCATACATATGAGCTTCAACATCCGCCTCATATGCCTTTAGCAGCTTTCACCATTCAAGAGCCTCTTCTATAGCTTTTGAATCATCTTTGACCATACTTGTCCAAATCTATCAACTAGATAGCTCATTCACGACAATCAATCAAGGCAAACATTAATCCAAACAATTAAGTATTCAATCAAGATCTAATTAGGCATTTATAACTAAAATGGCAATTTCGTAAATAAATGAGCATAGAACTAACATACATGAATCATGGGTTTTTAGCATAGATCTAGCAAATATAAAACATGGGTTTTGTTTCTATAACTTAATAAATGAACTTGCATAGGTAAACATCTTCACAAACAATGGATCTACACTTGGATCTAAGAAAAATGCACAAAATCACTATCTACAACACTCCAACAAACCACCAATCCAATATACTCCTTTGGGTCCGCGTGAGAGATAACTACCACTCACCAAATCACCCAAACACCTCAAAAACTAATCACTACAGATCTGGACAGCGAAGAACAAGGCTTGATCCGGCGAAATCTCGCTTTAATCGATGAAATCTCACTCAAACGGATGAAGATCTTCAACTTTTGCCCTTGAATCTTTGATCTTGATCTTCGATCTTGGATGGATGTTAGAACTAGATTGGAATGGAGAAAAGAAGATGAAGAAATGTTGTAGTCGAGTTCCCAAAATGGCAACACTTCGTCGCTTCAAAAATCAGTACCAAAAATTGAGCCAAAGTCCTCTATTTATAGGCTGATTTTCCCCTGAGTCGTCGCCCCTTAGGTCGGCCCCGACCTAACCCATGAGTCGTCCACGAATCAAGCCAATCCTACCGACACAAGCTCAACTAGCCTCTACCGACCCAACGACCTATCTGCCACACGACTCATCGGCATAGCCGACCTAACTCTCATACGACTCAAACACAGGCAGTGCTTTGACCCAACGACCTACACGATACAAAGGCCTCCGACCTAACTTAGGTCGCTGCCGACTTAACTAGTATACCGACCCAACTACACAACACACACACACAGGGTCACACGACCTAGTTCCCTGCCGACCTAAACCCAGAACACATACCGCCTCACGACTTAACAACTTCACGAGATAACACACCCTGCCGACCTAAGCCTTAACCCCTTAAGCCGCTCTACCTATAAGTCGGTCAAACGACTTAACACTGAGTCGCTCACTACCTTGACCTGTTAACTCGGCAACTCACTAACTCGGCCAAATCTATAGGTCGCTACCTCTATGAGTCGGTCACGACTTATCCCATGAGTCGGTCAGATTCTAACATGGTCACAAATCTTAGGTCGTATACCCTCATGAGTCGGCCACCCTTTAACTCATCCAAACCCTATAAGCCGTGACTCGTTCAATCCTTAAGTCAGCTAAGCCTATGAGTTGGTCACGACTCAACACTTAACACACGAGTTAACTCCCCCTACAACTCATGCTAGAGACAACATAAACAACACTAACAACCTGTAAATTTTACGATCTATCGACACGTAAAATACGGGTCGTTACAAGAATTCTGCCGTAAGAAGCAGAATCAAGATTATGGTGATAGGCCGAAGCTGGATTGATATAACCAGCAGCTTTAATGGTTAAAGATTGATTGAGCTTAGTTTCAAGAAGTCCAAATAGACATATATCATACTTGATGATATGACTTTTCACCTGATCGAGTTTCAAATTGCAATAGGCACCTCTGATATTCCAAGGTGCAATTTTTTTATTCATTGATAAATTATGGATATAAGAGGGATTTATTTCTTCTCTTTGCAGAAAGAGCCCTTGTTTCAATTTGCCTAAGAGTCGGAGACCGCGGGGAGGGATGATCAGGGATGGAAGGATTAGAGGAGGAAGGATCAGGAGGTGGGACAGATTGAGGAACAGGGGATGGGGAAATTAATGGCCAACCTGGTAACTCAATTGAAAAGTTATAATGTGAAGGTTGTGTAGATTGAACATCCACATCAGATATATGCATGGAAGAAATTAATTCCTTAACTTGAGTCTCAAAAGAAAAGCACCAGTTTCAGTCAAAATCTGATACAAGGGTATCACCATTTTCATGCATATCAGCAGTAACATTACTCACTTTCTTATTACTGCAAGCAGTTATAGCAATTATAGGCACTGGTTGCTCGACAACGTAAGTATTTTGATTTAATTCTTTACTTCTAGAGTCATTACCATCTTCAATGCCAACATTATTCAGGGAAGAGTCCTTAGTATTTACCTCACAAAACACATCAGTTGAAATTTCACCTTCCTCCACATCTAAATCTTCCAATATGCCTTGTTCATACTCATCAGTTTGAAGCAAGTATACTTGTTAGAGGTGGTAATAGTACATGTTTGGTCAACATTATGCATACAATTCCCTACATCAAGATTAGTTATGTTTTCCTCATTACCATTTGGAGCATACTTTCCCTTCTCACTTGGCATTTTCAAAATAGTAACTTCCACTTCTTATCGCATATGACCTATTTTTCCCCTATTGTTATTGACTTTTTGCCAAACTTGATTCACTTGACTTCGCTAGCCACCTTTTTCCTTGTCTTCACACTGTTCTGTTCCACTTCACTATATTTTAGTTGCACATTATTTTCACACAAATTAGCATTTCCTTCTCCTGAAACTTTCTTGCAGCTAGCTAACAAATGCCCAAATTCCTTACATATTGTACAAACTTTAGGTTTCCATAGATAATCAACATTCACAATCTGCTCAGAACCATCAAGCAATTTGATAAACAAATTTTCAGGAAGTTTATGCTTTGGCTACACTTCAACTAAACATTTAGCAAATGAAATACGTTCAAAATTTTCTATTGAAGCATCCATACAAAGTAGCTTACCAACCCTTGAAGCTAGCCAATTAATACCCAATGGCGACCAAGCATACAAGGGAATATTAGATAGCTTAATCCATATAGGAACAGCTTTGATACTACTACAACTATTACCAATATTCTCATCCCAAGGCTTAACAATAAAGAGCTTATTCTTTATCACAACTGGATCAGATTCAGCTATCATATTCCTATCTTCCTCATTAGTGAACTTGAATAAAAACAGAAACCCATCAGATTTAACAGTGATAGAGCCCTTCAATTTCCATGCCTTCTTCAGGAAATACAAGACAGTGGTGTATGGCAATGGATTATCAAGAAAAAAACCAACAAGGAAATTTTTCCGCATAGCACTTCCAGCCTGAACAACTTCAAATAGGGGGAAAATGGCATCACCATTGTACACAAGTTGGATGCCTTGAGGAACATATTTACCAGCATTAATAGGTTTGGCCTTGAACAGAGAGTTCCAAGCAAGGGATGAAGACGATTGCGGGGGCAGAGAAGGAGGTGAGAGAATCGGAGCAGAAAGGATGGGTAGAACAGTGGTAGCTTCAACAAAAGGGGAAGATATGGAAGGGACAGGGACTAAACAAGGGATGAGCGAAGGGTCAGCGACTGACAAGGAAGGTAAAGGAGAGGCAGAAGGAGGTACAAGGATAGGTGATGAAGGACAAGGCTGATGCGAAGTAGAAGGATGGGATGGGTCGGCGGGAAATGAAATTAAACAAGGAGGGGTCCCCATGAAAGAAAGAGATGATGGTTTAAGAAAATAATAATATAATATACTTTTGTTTCGATTCTATTTGCATCGTTGATTTCGTCCATTTCTTGTCTATCAGCTTGTCCGTCGAATTCGTGCCCATCTTACCTTGCTTTGGATTCATAACTCATCTCTTGCCTCGAAAGGTGAGCAATCACTCACGATTAATGTTCTTATATTTATTAAATTTGATTACAATTGAAACGACAATTGAAATATGCTGCTGTTAGTTATTTCCATTGTTATATATTTGCTATTACCTGTATCTGTTCACCTGTGACATCTGACACCATTATCTGTGTTTTATATAAATGATATATGCCTGTTATAATATTTTCATATCTGTTATCACTCTACAAGTTCCCTGTTAGTATAGAATTCACTATGGGTAGAAATGATACATACCCGAACAGACTTTAGAACAGGAGAAAAATCGTTATGGGTTGAAATGATAGACCCAATCGATTTTCATTGAATTGAATTTGGGATTACGGTTGAAATGATGTATACCAGTATATATTTAAATTGCAGATTGAAATGATAAATATCCATATCACTTGACCATAGGATATAAAATTATATACAGACACCAAGATCCATATATAAAAATATTTTGAAATGATTTCTATGGTTTTTTTTTGAAAAGAAATATATGGTCTTATATAAAGATTGATTTCCACTATTATATAAATGTTATTTTATATACAGTTAAATTCTTGATTTCAAATTATGTATAAGTTGTTTAATTTAAAATAAGTTTAATAAAGTTGATTTTTTTTAAATATATAATATGGGTAAGTATTTATTATATTTTAATATAGAGTTATAATGATTTAATAAACTAAGGTTAGAAGATAAATTGAAATTTAATTTATTTGAGGATTAAACTCAAATAAGTTTGATTTGGAACTTATGGAATTTGAAATTTTAAAGGATATGAATTATGATATTATAACTTGATTTTTTGTTTCAGGTGATTTAGGTAAATATATAAAGTTTAAATAAATTGAAGGAATATTCAGTTATTTGAATTTGGAGTTTTATTTAAATGATATTTGATTTTGATAAACAAATATTTGAAGTTTATATTAGTATGAAAGGATATTGAGTTTATTTGTAAATTGAGTTTATTTAAATAATATTGGATTTGTGAAATGAATATTTCAAAAGTAAGTAATAATGAAGTTAAAATTGAGATATGTGAAATTATAAAATTTAGTTTTGAAATGTAGGATATTAAAGCTTTGAAATATATTAAAAATTTAATAGTTTATTTGTGGATTAAATCTATATTTGAAATTCATAAGATTTGAAATGATTTGTTAGGAAACCGAATTTAATTGAAATTGATGGTTTGAATTGAATTAAATTGGAAATTGGAAATTTTGGTTTAATTGAATAATTTATAAAATGTAAGAATTAAAGGTACCATGATTTCAAATGTATGATTTCGAAATGTTATGATTTTTCAAAATGTAATGATTTCAAGTATTTTGGTTTCGAAAGAGTTATAACTTTGAAAGTATTATGATTTTTGAAAGGTGAATATATGTTTGAAATGGAAATGATAAACTATTTTGATTTGAATATAGTTTTGAAATAAAATGGTTTTGGTTTCGAAGTATAAACTATTTTGAAAGGGATATAGTTTTGAAATGAAATGATTTGATTTTTGAAGTATAAACTATTTTGGAATGACCACGGCTTTAGAATAATGTTTGGTTGTTAAAGAAACCGAGATCGGAAGTTGTCATACTCTCTGCCAACTCCGAAAACCACTTTAACAACTGTGTATGTGGTGGAGATTCCACAATGAAGTAGGATAGTGGCGACGTTCTTGAGGTATATTACGTGGACCCAACTCCCGTGAGTTGGCATAAGGTGGCTAAAATAGGAGCGATCTCGGGCCAAATGAGGTCATTCCTCCGATGGACACATTCCTTCGATACTATAATCTTACTTGTGGTTGATTTGATGGCCATCCTCCGATTTTGATTTGGGAGTGTGTTTCGAGGTGGGCGTATGTGGCTGCTACGTTACCACCAGCCCGTGTGCGTAATTGGTACATCTACCCTGGCAATGCCTTGTGTGTCATGTCACCTACCATAGCAAGCCTTACTACGAGTTTGTTTTTCTCCCGTAGGCTATGGAGTATTTAGTCACGACATTCCCTCTCAACCCTCGAAAATTGTAACAATCCGCATATTTAATGATTTTATATTTAAATGTTTTATTTAAATATAGCATCGATTAGTCGGATTTTTGGGTCCGAAAATCTACTTTTTGCAAACGGCCGAATTAGGGCTCGATACCACTTCCATTGAGTCCAAAATGGCGTTTGTGATCTTTTTGAGTATAAACTTTGATATGTTTGGAGTAAGTTGAATTTTGCTACTTTTTCTAGTTGGGTTTTGGGTTTGGGTTCAGCCCACTAGCCAACTAAATACCCTAACTCAGTCCCTCTCTTCCCCATTCACTCATTTTCATTTCCTAAACTCTAGCTAAAACTAAAAATGGGGGAAAGGAAGAGGAATTAGAAATTCCAAGCCCTAATTTACTTTGCAAACTTGAATTCTTGCTCCAAAATCAAAGAGAAGCTATTGGTAAGCCTCCTCTTCATCTTCTCCAACTCTTTCCCTCTTCAATTTCAGAAAGTTTCCTAAACCTAACTTAGGAAATACTTATTTTGATCTTAGATTGAAGCTTGTTGGGTTGAAGTAGAGATTGGTTGGTCTTCTCCTTGTAATTAAGCTCCTTGTTCTTTGTTTTGGGTTAAACGTGAGATTTTTATCTCACAACAATTATCTTTGGTTGTTAGGTATGAATTCCTAACACCTCTTCATGAGAATTTGCTCTTGAATTGGATTGGTTTTGTGAATATTCCAATTTTTGGGTTTTTAAGTCAAATTTGTGTGAAAATCCTTTTATGGATGTTTTGATCATGTTTTGGTGATGCATCGAGGAACATATAGGGCCGGGTTGCCTATTGGCATAAACCCTTAGAGCCAATGTTCGTCCGGTTGCATTTTGGAAGAGTTTGCTCTTCATTTGGATAGACTGAAAAATAGACCATGCATGATTTAGTCGACTGAAATCTATTTTCAGTCGACTGAATCTGGAACCCGAAAGTTTCCAGGTATGATTCAGTCGACTGAATTCTCTGTTCAGTCGACTGAACCTGGAAACAGAATGTTTCCAGGTATGATTCAGTCGACTGAATTCTCTGTTTAGTCGACTGAACCTGGAAACAGAAAGTTTCCAGGCAGAATTCAGTCAACTGAAAATCTCTGTTCAGTCAACTGAATTTGCTGTTTAGTCAACTGAATTCTCTATTTAGTCAACTGAATTTGCTATTTCAGCCCACTTTGCCTTTTGGGATTGAATTTCAAATTTGAGTCGATTCGTGATGGTCCTATTTGTGATTATCATTTATTTTGACTTTGATGATTCCTTTTTAATTTCAATCCACAAGTTTTTATAAAATAATCTTTTAAATTGTATTAAAAGCTTGCTTCTCCAATTTATAAATTCTATTTAAAATACACACACAAATTCGCACTTCGAGCGAAGTGGAAAGGAGATTAAATGGTTAGGTAAAACACGGACCATGAATCCGTGCATTTATCTTTCCAATTAATCCCCGACCTATTCGATTGATTGTTTTGACCTTTTGGTCTGGTTTACCAGTGAGATGAGGTAAACTTTGTACTGCTTTGAGTGTGAAATTAACTAACGGATAGTAAATTGTTTAGTGCGAATGAGTGGTTATGGGACTCACGTTACCACTTTTCGGATTCCTTTTCGAGAGTTATGACACATTCTGCCAGTTAGTGGTGTCCAGTACTGGGCCTTCGGACCTTCACCACTACGGTTTGTTGCCTTTGGGATAGTGTCTTCGGACTGTCTCCTTCAGGTTTGTTGCCTTCGGGTATGTTGCCTTCGGGTTTGTACCTTCGGGTTTGTGCCATCAGTTTTGTTGCCCTATTGTATCACTTTCGGAGTTGGTCTTTATGAGCCGCTCGAGTGATATATGGGTTTGGAGCCTCCAGGCTTATGGATCCTTGTTTATACAGTATTGAGCTTGAGCAATCTTTTGTTTCCGTTGATATGTATATTTCCTAGGTATCGCTCTTCGGTGTTTGTCTTTTTGAGCCGCACGATATATCACTGTTACCTTGTGGAACTTGTGTTACCTTCATTGGTATTTGCTATTGCCTTTTTAGCTTGTTTTGGGGTATTCATATCCTTTATTTATTTGAATTGCCAATGAGATGAGGCTTGTTCTGTTATGATTCATCTTTTGTTAGATGATTGTGTTATCTCTTGTTGAGATATTTGTTATACTTTGTGACCTTGCAGGTTATTGTTGTTCAGTTTATCTAACTGATTTGTTTAGCAAGACTGACCCATGTATTTCATACTCGAGTCAAACTGAGTTGTTTCAGGTTAGGTGCTTTTGGACTTAGCCTATTTTACTTCCCCATGGACTATTTAGCTTGTTCCTTTTTGTTAAAGCTTTTGGTGTAGTCCTTTTTGTTGTAACTCTGATGCGTATTCTTTTGACTCGTCTGTATATTGTGGTTTGCTATACCACTTAACATGTATTAGTTTGTATACTCTGTTATGTATCTGTATATATGTATATGATGATCTACTTTTCTTTTATGTAAATTACATTTGAGTTGTTATATTCTATTCTGATAGATTCTCCAACCACGTATGGTTTTGTTTTAAGTATTCATTGGTTATGTCGACCTACTTGGTATGTCTATTGTCGATGTATTCAATAGATAGTTAGAGCAAGGCTATAGATGGTCGCTTCTAACCAGCCTTATTCTCCGTGTTAGTTGATGGAATTACCCTGTAGTGTCCTTCTCTAGCATGGGTATAGAGGTGGGGCGTCACAGCTTGGTATCAGAGCTGAGTTCAGAACAAAATATGATAAACACAGAATAGAAGCACATATTACGATACATCAAAGTGTAATAAGTGATACAAATCTTTGAATCATCTTACCTCTATTCCTTCTTTGCCTTTGGTGGTAGATAGAAAGTGGGAATACGTCTAGGAATGCATTTTGTTCCGTAGTATTCCATATTTGGATCGGTGATATCTAGCTTGTGAATAATCTTGTTCTTATCTTAACTTTCAGTGTATGGCTAGAAGAGGCAGAGGACGACGTTCGGATGCTGGGCAATCCAGTGGCTCACATCCGGATGGCGTTTATATGTCTGCTGATCAGTTTTTGGAATTGTTTAGGAGCACTCAGCCTCCAGTTCCTCCTTGAGTATCTCCACCTCGCAAGTCTGCCTTTGCACGTCAGTGCAGAAATTTTGCTCATCTTGGAGGAAAGCCGTTTAAGGGCTCCGAGTCTGTTCTTGAAGTCCAAGCTTGGCTTCGCACGTGCGAGCGTATCTTATCTCGCATGGATCTTTCTGACCATGATAGAGTTCTTGTAACTTCTAGTTTATTACAAGAGCGTGCCCTTGATTGGTATGAGCTTCTTATAGCCGAAATTGATGAATCTACTCTTTCTTGAACTCGGTTTCGCGGACGATTCGAACTCAAGTTCGTTCCTGAATCTGAAAAAGTTTTATTGACCCGTCGCTTCCTTGTGTTGAAGCAAGGGAAATCTTCTGTTTCTGAGTATGTTGCATCATTCGAGGCTTTATCTAAGTATGGTCTTGAATTCATTATCACTTCTTATAAGAAGAATTTGAAGTTTGTCTCTGGTCTTAAGAAATATCTTAAGAAGTCTTTGTTGCTCCAGCTTAAGCTCTCTTTTGAGGAGTTGGTTGATTCTGCACTTCATCTTGAAACCGTCGAGAAGGAGTGTGATAGTGGTGATGATGTTGAGGGTTCTAAGAACCCCAACAAGAAGCTGTTTCCATTTCAGAAGTCCAGGTCTTTTCCTTCTAAGAAGAAGAAGACTGGTGGTTCTAGTTCTTAGCCTCAGCCTTCTGGAACACCTTTCATTCGGAAGTGTTTCAATTGTGGTTCTCCTGATCATATGATTCGAGCTTGTTCCAGGCCTCTCTTCTATCGCTACTGCAAAAAGGAAGGTCATCATGTTTCCACCTTCCCAACTGTTCCTGGTGGTGCCAAATCCAGTAAGCTTAATGCTGCCAAGGCTTTTGAAGGTCCTTCTCAGCCCAAAGGTATATCTCCATCTATTTTGGAAGGTTCTATTTTATTTCATGTTCATAGAATACGAGTTCTTTTCGATACGGGTGCATCACATTCTTTCATATCGAAAAAGCTCGTTGATGATTTATCTTTGGATGTTTCTTGTATGGTTACTTCTTTAAGGATTGCGAATCCTATTGGAGGATCTACGACCCTTAGTATGCTTTGTGATGATATTGAGATTGTTTTATGTGGCTTTTCCTTTCGTGCGAATCTGCACGTTATTTTTTGTCTGGGATTCGATATGATTTTGGGAATGGACTGGCCAGTGAGATATGATGCCAGGATTATTTGTTCGGAGAGAATTTTGTATCTTCGACATTCGGATTCGCCTACTCAGTTATTACTTGTTCTTCGAAATGTGGATAATTCTGAAATGGCTTTATATTCTCTTGATTCGCGAGATGATGATGATATATCTCGTATTCCTGTTGCTTGTGACTTTTCTGATGTTTTCGAACCTGTTTCGGGTTTGCCACCCAAACGGGCAATTAAGTTCCACATTGATCTCATTCCAGGCGCGCAGCCAGTTAGTCGTCCTCCCACGTGGATGTCTACAAAGGAAAATGAGGAACTCAAGAAGCAGCTTTGCTGAGTCCAAGCAGTTGATTCAGTCCAGTTTTTCTCCGTGGGGATCCGCGGTCGTCTTTGTGAAGAAGTCCGATGGAACTCTTAGGCTTTGCATTGACTATCGCAAGCTTAACGATTTAACCATCAAGAATAGGCATCCATTGCCTAGGGTCGATGATATGTTCGATTTATTGAGTGGTGCTAAGGTCTTTTCTCAGCTCGACCTTGCCATGGGTTTTCATTAGTTCCGAGTCGCAGAGGATATCATACCTCTTACCGCTTTCCACACTTGTTATGGTTCTTTTGAGTGGCTCGTTATGCCGTTCGGTTTGACGAACGCTCCTGCTTTCTTTGTTGATCTCATGATCGAGTATTCTGGGAATATCTCGATAAGTTCGTCCTTGTGTTCATTGATGATATCCTTATTTATTCTAAGTCTGAAGCTGAGCATGCTAATCACTTGAGAATTGTCTTGAGTACTCTCCGTCACCATCAACTTAGAGCCAAATTCTCTAAGTGCCATTTTTGGGAGAATAAGGTTACGTTCTTAGGCCATGTTGTATCTTCCGATGGCATTTCATTCGATCCCTCAAAGATCGAAGCCATCCATAATTGGAAGAGGCCTGAGAATGTGCATAAGATTCGTAGTTTCCTTGGATTGGCGGGTAATTACCATCGGTTCACTAAGGATTTTTCCCATGTTGTGCTTCCTCTCACCAGCCTTACTCGGAAAGGCATTCGTTTTATTTGGTCCGACAAGTGTGAAGCTTCCTTTTTGTCATTAAAGAAACTTCTCATTAATGCTTCTATTTTGGTGGTTCCCGAGGGGAATCATGATCTTGTTGTTTACACCGATGCTTGTGGTAGTGGTCTCGGTGCTGTTCTTTTGCATAAGGATCGGGTAGTTGCTTATGCTACTAGGCAACTGCGTCCGAATGAAGTTCACTATACCACTCATGATCTTGAGTTAGCCTCCGTTGTCTTCGCCTTGAAGATTTGGCGACGTTATTTATTTGGTGAGTGCTTCATTCTTTATACCGATCATAAATCCTTGAAGTATTTGGTCACTCAGAAGGAACTCAATATGAGGCAACAGCGTTGGCTCGAGTTTCTTGCCTCCTATGACTTTGAAATCCAGTATACCCTTGGAAAGGGTAATCGTGTTACTGATGCGCTTAGTCGCAAACATTCGGCTGTTGTTTCTATGATGCTTGCTGAATGGAATATTCTTGAGACTCTATGTTTTTGAGAAATTCGTGATAGAGGTTCATCTTCTGATTCTCCTTTTCTATTATTTAGTTTGGGAGCTCGACCCATTTTATTGGATCGTATTGCCGATGCTTAGCGGCGTTATCCTGATTCGTTGCATCTTATTCAGCTTTGTGAGTCTGGATCCTGTGATGAGGCGTTGAGTGATTTCAGCATTGATTCTCATGGGTGTCTATGTAAGAAGAACCATCTTTTTGTGCCTTCTGAATTTGCACTTAGGCATGACATTCTTGATGACTGTCACCGTTCTAATTATACTATCCATCCTGGTAGTAGTAAGATGTACGCCGATATGCGTCGTCTTTATTATTGGGAAGGCATGAAGCGTGATGTGGCGAGTTATGTGAGTAATTGCATAACTTGTCACGAATTAAGGCCGAACATCAGCGTCCTTCGGGTCTTCTTCAGCCTCTAGAGATTCCATTGTGGAAATGGGATCAGATTTCTATGGATTTCATTGACGGCCTACCTCGTTCGAGATCAGGCCATTCTAGCATCTAGGTTATTGTTGATCGCCTCACTAAATCTGCTCATTGTGTTCCTATTAAGTCTAATAGGACTGCTTCGCATTTGGCTAAGTTATATATCAAGGAAATCGTGAAACTTCACGGTGTTCCTAGTTCTATTGTGAGTGACCATGATCCTTTATTCATGAGTCATTTTTGGCAAAGTCTTCAGCAAGCTTTGGGAACAAAGCTTAATTTTAGCATAACTTATCATCTGCAGTCTGACGGACAGACTGAACGGGTGAATCGTATATTGGAAGATCTCCTCCATATCTGTATTTTTGATTTTGGTGGTAGTTGAGAAGATCACCTACCTCTTGTAGAGTTCTCCTACAACAATAGTTTTCAGTCTAGTATCGGTATGGCTCCTTTCGAAGCCTTATATGGAAGGCCATGTCGATCACCTTCTTGTTGGTTGGAATCTGGGGAGAAGTTTATTCTTGGCCCAGATTTTGTTCGTGATTCTTCCGATAAGATTGATCTTATTCGGTTGAGAATGAAAGAGGCACAGAGCCACCAGAAATCCTACGCGGACAACCGTAGGAAGCCTCTCGAATTCTCGATTGGTGATCTTGTCTTTATTCGTGTTTCTCCTTTGAAGGGGGTTATGCGTTTCAATACGACTGGGAAATTGGCTCCTCGCTTTGTAGGACCATTTTCTATTACTGAACGTATAGGCCCTGTGGCTTATAGAGTTTCACTTCCTGCTCATTTATCTGGCATTCATGACGTGTTTCACGTCTCTCAACTTCGAAAGTGTCTTCGAGAGTCGGATTCTGTTATCGATTCTCCTGATTTGTTAGAGCTTGAGATCTCACCGGACTTATCTATTGTAGAGCAGCCTATTCGCGTCCTTGACACGGAGGTGCGACACCTTCAGAACAAGGACGTGCCGCTCGTTAAAGTTCAATGGTCCGCTAACCCTAATGACTGTACTTGGGAAACCAGAGAGTTTATTGAGCAATCTTATCCGGGTTTTCTATCTTGGCTTGGCAATGGTGAGAATATCTTTTCATCTCAATCTTATTTCCTTTTCTTTTGAATGATGTATGTATGTAGTTGTTACAAATATCGTCTCTGGGAATTGTGGGGACGCAATTTTGTAAGGAGGGGAGATCTGTAACAATCCGCATATTTAACGATTTTATATTTAAATGTTTTATTTAAATATAGCGTCGATTAGTCGGATTTTTGGGTCCGAAAAGCTAATTTTTGCAAACGGCCGAATTGGGGTTCGATACCACTTCCATTGAGTCCAAAATGGCGTTTGCGATCTTTTTGAGTATAAACTTTGATATGTTTGGAGTAAGTTGAATTTTGCTACTTTTTCTAGTTGAGTTTTGGGTTTGAGTTTGGGTTCAGCCCACTAGCCAACTAAATACCCTAACTCAGTCCCTCTCTTCCCCATTCACTCATTTTCATTTCCTAAACTCTAGCTAAAACTGAAAATGGGGGAAGGAAGAGGAATTAGAAATTCCAATCCCTAATTTACTTTGCAAACTTGAATTCTTGCTCCAAAATCAAAGAGAAGCTATTGGTAAGCCTCCTCTTCATCTTCTCCAACTCTTTTCCTCTTCAATGTCAGAAAGTTTCCTAAACCTAATTTAGGAAATACTTATTTTGATCTTAGATTGAAGCTTGTTGGGTTGAAGTAGAGATGGTTTGGTCTTCTCCTTGTAATTGAGCTCCTTCTTCTTTGTTTTGGGTTAAACGTGAGATTTTTATCTCACATCTATGACTATAATTATCTTTGGTTGTTAGGTATGAATTCCTAACACCTCTTCATGTGAATTTGCTCTTGAATTGGATTGGTTTTGTGAATATTCCAATTTTTGGGTTTTTAAGTCAAATTTGTGTGAAAATCCTTTTATGGATGTTTTGATCATGTTTTGGTGATGCATCGAGGAGCATATAGGGCTGGGTTGCCTATTGGCATAAACCCTTAGAGCCAATGTTCGTCCGGTTGCATTTTGGAAGAGTTTGCTTTTCATTTGGATAGGCTGAAAAACAGCCCAGGCATGATTTAGTCGACTGAAATCTCTGTTCGGTCGACTGAATCTGGGACCCGAAAGTTTCCAGGTGTGATTCAGTCGACTGAATTCTCTGTTCAGTCGACTAAACCTGGAAACAGAATGTTTCCAGGTATGATTCAGTCGACTGAATTCTCTGTTCAGTCGACTGAACCTGGAAACAGAAAGTTTCCAGGCAGAATTCAGTCAACTGAAAATCTCTGTTCAGTCAACTGAATTTGCTGTTTAGTCAACTGAATTCTCTGTTTAGTCAACTGAATTTGCTATTTCAGCCCACTTTGCCTTTTGGAATTGAATTTAAAATTTGAGTCGATTCGTGATGGTCCTATTTGTGATTATCATTTATTTTGACTTTGATGATTCCTTTTTATTTTCAATCCACGGTTTTTATAAAATAATCTTTTAATTGTATTAAAAGCTTGCTTCTCCAATTTATAAATTCTATTTAAAATACACACACAAATTCGCACTTCGAGCAAAGTGGAAAGGAGATTAAATGGTTAGGTAAAACACGAACCATGAATCCGTGCGTTTTATCTTTCCGATTAATCCCCGACCTATTCGATTGATTGTTTTGACCTTTTGGTCTGGTTTACCAATGAGATGAGGTAAACTTTGTACTGCTTTGAGTGTGAAATTAACTAACGGATAGTAAACCGTTTAGTGCGAACGAGTGGTTATGGGACTCACGTTACCACTTTTCGGATTCCTTTTCGAGAGTTGTGACACATTCTGCCAGTTAGTGGTGTCCAGTACTAGGCCTTCGGACCTTCACCACTACGGTTTGTTGCCTTTGGGATAGTGTCTTCGGACTGTCTCCTTCAGGCTTGTTGCCTTCAGTTATGATACCTTCGGGTTTGTACCTTCGGGTTTGTAACTTCGGGTTTGTGCCTTCGGGTTTTTGCCCTATTGTATCACTTTCGGAGTTGGTCTTTATGAGCCGCTCGAGTGATATTTGGGTTTGGAGCCTTCAGGCTTATGGATCCTTGTTTATATAGTACTGAGCTCGAGCAATCTTTTTTTTTCATTGATATGTATATTCCCTAGGTATCGCTCTACGGTGTTGGTCTTTTTGAGCCGCACGATATATCGCTGTTACCTTGTGGAACTTGTGTTACCTTCATTGGTATTTGTAATTGCCTTTTTGGCTTGTTTTGGGATATTCATATCCTTTGTTTATTTGAATTGCCAATGAGATGAGGCTGGTTCTGTTATGATTCATCTTTTGTTAGATGATTGTGTTATCTCTTGTTGAGATATTTGTTATACTTTGTGACCTTGTAGGTTATTGTTGTTCAGTTTATCTAACTAATTTGTTTAGCTAGACTGACCCGTGTATTTCATTCTCGAGTCAGACCGAGTTGTTTCAGATTAGGTGCTTTTGGACTTAGCCTATTTTGCTTCCGCATGGACTATTCAGCTTGTTCCTTTTTGTTAAAGCTTTTTGTGTAGTCCTTTTTGTTGTAACTCTGATGTGTATTCTTATGACTCGTCTGTATATTGTGGTTTGCTATGCCACTTGACATGTATTAGTTTGTATACTCTGTTATGTATCTGTATAAGTGTATATGATGATCTACTGTTCTTTGATGTAAATTACATTTGAGTTGTTATATTCTGTTCTGATAGATTCTCCAACCACCTATGGTTTTGTTTTAAGTATTCTTTCGGTATGTCGACCTGCTTGGTATGTCTATTGTCGATGTATTCAATAGATAGTTAGAGCAAGGCTATAGATGGTCGCTCCTAACCAGCCTTATTCTCCGTGTTAGTTGACGGCATTACCCTGTATTGTCCTTGGCTAGCGTGGGTATAGAGGTGGCGCGTCACAAAAATCGACACAAAATATGCTACAATATAATATGCCGACGCTCGAGTGCCAGAAAAGATAGATTGTTGAGGGAAAGAAAGAAGATAGAAAAAAAGAAGGAACTAAAGAATAATAGAATCTCATAATCGCGGCGGAACAAAATATAATAGTCAATAACAGATCTTTACACAAAATGAAAACTATATCTGTTTTATATATTACATCATCAGAGTATCACAAACAAACAACAATTACCAGCCTGACAATTTCAAACAGATCACAGTAGTGGATATAAACAAGTACAGATAAGACGTCTCGGTCTCCAGCTCCTCTCCTGAGCTCCATAGCATCCTATCCTGAACATATAATACTCGGTCTGACCCGAGAATTATAATAAAATAACACCCGAGTCAGTCTGGAATACCAGCGTGAGAGAAATACACCCAAATTGATTATTAAAGTTCCAAAATCCTTTGAAATCAAAAGCATCTCGAAATGTTTATTGGGTAAATGTGGCAATGGGAAGTTCCTTGGCCTGACCATTTGTTGGAAATCCAAACTCCAATACGCACCTTGTACGGTTTTAATTGTAGAACCTGCCATTTACTTATGGTGGCGCCCCACTGTTTAGATGGTAGCTATAGTAGGCATACGATAATGGTCGTATGTTGGCTAAGATTTATATTATACTTTCGAAATGTTTTCCTACACTTTGCACATATAGTAATAATATCAAAGAAATTTTTCTGCGTATCAAGCAAGTTTGACTATCATAAGGAGAAATCTCCTCCGATTCTGCATTTGCATTGTGTGTGTGTGGGGGAGGCCTTATGGTAGTTCCATTTTCCAAAAGCATTGCGGATCTATTTTAAAATATTTCTTTTTTTTGTTTTAAAAAGATAAACTGTTTAAGTTCTCACACCAGTCCCATGACTGGCCTAAAGTTTATTGTTCCCTTCCTAAACTCTGGGTGTCCATCATTTTCTACATGGGCAGCCTAGAGTCAGGTTATTAGGTCATTCTGGAATTCAGGAGATGTTGTAGAGATCTGGAGGCAAGCTGGATGGCATGGCGTATCAACTTGTATATAGTATTTCTTTTCCGCTGGTTGTTGTTGTAAACTCTGATAATGCAATGTAATGTGATGTAATATAATAACAGATATGATTCTTTGTTTTAAAGATTATTCATTGATATGTCATAAGTTGTTCCGCTGCGAAATGTGAGATTTTGTTATTGTTTCTGTTTTCTTCTTCTACCTCTTTTTCTTTAACCCTAACAATTCGGTTTTTCGGCCTTCGATTTCTCGGCAGTTGATACAGTGGATGTATTAATGTCGATTTTCGAAAGTCGAAAATCCTGATCGTCTTTACAAGTTGGTATCAAAGCATTTGGTTAAGCGACAACCTTGGCTCTGTTGGGGATTACTCATTAGAGATAGAGTCAGTAGTACTCTAGAATGAGTGTGAGTGTAATCATAGATATGAGCGCGTATTTGTTAGTGAATATAAAAATGTTTTATATTGTGTTTGCTTATCCGTTGAGCTGTTTATGAATTCTGGTCGGTGCGGGAAGTACAACCGTATCGATAGGGGTTTCTAAACTCTTAAACGAGATAAACCGACATGGTATCATTTTAAATTAGGTAAATGAAATACTTTTACCTTGATTATATTTTATATATAAAGAAATGATTTTTTAGAATTATTAAAGTGTATATAAATTGATTGTTTGGTTGCTGAAAATGTAAGAATATATATAAGTTAATTGAAAGAATAATTGTATAAGCAAATGAATTATTAAGTATGGAATTATAATTAATGCAATTTACAATTTTGAAATAATCTTATATATAAGGAGTGAAACTATATGAATATATTTATAAATATGAGTTGTAAATAAAAATGAATTTGAACTATGAATTGAAAATGTTGAATACTGTTTATTTTGGAAATTATTTTCCAAAATTAAAAGTTAAATAGTGAAATTATATAAGAAAGAGATTTATAAATGTGATTTATGAATAAAAGGAAAATTTTGAAAGAATATTAAGCACTGAATTCACTACTGTCACTGGCAAGTAATAAGGGTGATGACTACAACATCATCAATATCATTTTCGAGTTTCTGTGTGATGGATTTGCTACCATAGTAAATTGGAAATTGAAGTTTGGTTGTGATAATCAGATTTGAATTAAAATCCAAGTCGAAATTGTTGAATATAAGTGAAACGAGTTTTGAACTTATAATATGAGATAATAAATCTAGCTTTGGTAAAAGTTAAATAAATTAAATTAGATTTGAACTAAATTGGATAAGTTAATGGATTTGGAAGTTTAAATATATAAGTTGTATAACTTGTAAAGTGAGAAAATGTAAATGAAACCAAATGATAAAATGGTTAAACAATTTTGTTAAGCAAAACGAGGTATGAATTTGAATAAGTGACGAAATTTGACTTTGGTAAAAGTTAAATAGAATTTACTTTAGAATTGGAATCTGAATTGGATTTATAAGGGGAAACTTAAGTTAAGTTAAACAAATGATGTTTGAAATGGAATATAACTTAAGTAATGTTGAATGAAGTTGATTTTAGTATCGAAGTAAATTAATAAAGTGAAGTGATGAATATGAACTTGAGTTATTTAAATGAAATTCAACCTTATTTATTAAATGAATTAGCAATTGAATTAATAAATGGATTGAATATTAATCAATCTAATCCAAATAAATTAATATGGAATAAGGGATGTAAATGTTAATTCATAAAAAAACCTAGTAAATTGGAAATGCTAATAAATAACTGCTTTGCTTAAAAATGCTAAAAAGGTATGCCTACGCAATAAAAATAGGAAATATGAACTGTTTTTTTATTTTCCGACCGTGTGGGTCGATGTATATATATTTATATCTATTGTGATATTGCAAAAGCTCCTCCATACAAAGGAGACTCTGCCAAAAAATTTCGTAAATTTTGGGAGTTAGAAAATTTTTGAAATTTTTTTGGAAAATTTTTGTTAACGAAAAGTCAATTTCTAAATTGAAATGAAAATGTAGGAATTGAACTAGAAAAGTGTAACCATCGGATTTTGGAAAAAGTTAAGGAATTAAAATGAATCTGAAATCGAGTTAGAACGGTTTGTTTTTGAAAAAAAAAGTTAATGGATTTCAAGACTTTTTCTTACTTGGCAATTTCGAGGAAGAAATTCTTTTAAGGGGGAAGTTTGTAACGACCCAGGATTCCTGTCATTTGAAATTCGAATATTTAATTGATTTTTAAATATTAACAAGTAAAATTTGAAAGTCGAATAAATTTTATTTCGAATATCAAGATTTAGTTGGATAATTAAATCGATAATTTAATATTTGAAATTACAGAAATAATTGGAAATTGGGTTTAATGTGATTAAAATTGATTTGTAAAGCTGTATTAAATCATACTGGAGTTAGAATGATGTTATAGAACTTTTAAAATTGAGTTAAAAGTTAATTTGTAGAAATTGAATATTTTAATATTTAATTGACGAGTAAAAATAGACATTTTTTAAACAGTCTCAGATTTTGACAAAACCAGTTTCATCGGATCCGTAATTTTTTATTATTGTATGATTTCAAATTTTGTGTCAATCAGACTTACGGTTTGTTCGGGCAAGCTAAAACGCACTGAAATTAGTTTTAGTGAATTTGAAATTTAAATAGTCGATTTGAAAACCTATCTTCTACATACGATCGAATTGGCTCTCGATATATATTCCATTGCGTTCGGAATAGGGGTAAAACTTTGTAAACGCCAGGCGGAACGCTTCATTTGGAGTTTGGAAAAATTTCGGGTGAATAGTGTCGCATAATTTTCTATATAAGGCCTCACTTATTCTGTTTTGCAAAGCAATTAGGGTTCCAAGCCCTAGCCGCCAGCATACTCTTTAATGGCCGAAAATGCATCTCCTTCCTCCCTCATTTTCTTCAAATCCATCAACAATTACGCAAAATGCCCAACTACAACATTGAAGAGCACGGCGAGAACTTTCAGTTCAACGGCTATGCTCGCAAATTTCGCCATGGATCAATGGCAGTATGAGTTCGAACGCGTGGAAGTCAAGCACGGTTTTAATGGTGATGGGATGACCGAGTTTCATAATATTCAGGTTGAAGGTGGAGTGGAACACGCTCATTCAATTGGCGCTAGCTGATCGTTGTCAAATGCAACATGGGTGGCTCGATAATTTGGGTTTGTAGCGGCTATATGGGTTCTTCGGCCTGGGTGTTCACGCGTTGGGGAAGAAACGTTGCAAGGGCATGATCTCGTCAAAAGAAATGCATGGCCCAGATTGTAGGGTTTGCAAATTAAAATAGAAATTGGTTATATATATATATATATATATATATATATATATCAAAATCATATAAACTTTGTAACTTCATAACTTGTTCATACTAGGTTGAAAAATGATGAAACGAATTGCGTTGGCTTCGTATTCGCGAACACTACGCGATGGAGCTGGATTGGAGTTGATTGGAGCTAGTGTGAATTTTGGGTAAAATTAAACGCGTGTTTAATTTTATTCGAAATAAAACACTACAACGGTTATTGGAAGCAAGGTGAGAACTTCTCACTCAATCGAATTTGTTTCGATTTAAATTTAAAATAGTTAAATTTAAAATTGCTTGATTGTGTGATTGAATGATAATTTGCTATCTTTTGTATTGAAATAGACCCTATAAGCCGCATATTAAGCGGAGGTTATTGTATTAAACACATATACCGCGATATTCCACCTTGAAGTGCAATTGGTATTATATATGTATTTGGAGTTGATTTCCTACATTATATAGCGGATGAGACCCTATTGCGCCGCATAATAGCGGATAATATTTTATATAAACCCATGTACTGCTGTCACGTCCTGCCCTTTTGAGCAATTTAAGTTGACAATAAGCCACACATGTCGAACTCAAATCATTCAAAATGATGGGTTGTTATTAAAATTTCGGGGTAAAATAAAATCATATCACAAAATTCACAGATCGCAGACACAGAGAATTTAAATATTCAGCAAATAAATAAGTTAGAATAACCAGAGTTTCAAATCAGGTACAGCACAGAGTTAAACAAGTACAACAGACATCCAGGTACATAAAGATCTCTAATACAAACCAAATGATATAGGTTCAGAATGAAACAGAAACTAAGAACTAAGAAAAGAACTTCAGGTAGAGCTCCAGCACCTCGTCTTCAAGAGTAATTTCCTCTGAGCTGCAAACTCAGGCTGACCCGAGTGAAAAATAAACAAACACCCGAGTCAGGACTAGCATTCTCATCTAAGTGAATAACTCAAGTGAAACAGCTACTGAAGTGTACAAGTAACTTAAAGAATGTTGGGATCGTCATCCTTTAAGGATCCGTTAAACTAGTAACATACGCTATATACAACAATGTCTAATCAGTAAAGTATAATCATATAGAAAATAGCGTTAAGGGGATGGTGAACCTTAACGCGGTCGGATCTTTAAAACCAAAATCGTAATGGGCTCGTTATAAGGAGATGACACGGCACGCGAGGCAATGCCAGGGTGGATACACCGTTTGCACTCCCGGACCGATGGTGACGGCAAGCCAGCAGCTTCCGCCCACCTCGAACAATACTCTAATCAAAAGTGGCGCCACCAAATCGAATCACACAAGTAATACAATGGTTTCCGAAGAAGCATGCTCGATAAAAGGGTGCGACCCTTTGTGTAGCCCGGTATAGCTCCTGTTTTAGTCATTTATACCGACTCATGGGAGTTGGGTCCACGTAATATACCACGAGAACGTCGCCACCATCCTACTTCATTCTGGAATCTCCACCGCGTACACAGTTGTTAAAGTGGTTTTCAGTATTGGCCGGCAATAAGACAATATCCGATCCCGGTCTCTTTAACAACCAATCGTTATATTTTTCACACAGTGGTTGGTTTTATAAAAATCGATTTACAATTTCAATCATTTACGAAATATATATAACTCCGATTCCTCGGTTTTGAATTGTACGGTTATGGTTTATCAAATTTCCATTTTAAATCTTCCAAAATTTGCACGTATCTATATATATAAAGTTTAAGGAAATAATTATTTAAACATTTTAGAGCAAAAGCTTTTGAAAAACAAAATATAATTTATAAAATAATGATTAAGTAGGTTTCAAAATTTGTCACTTATAAAGTTTAAAACTTGCCATCATATTAAGTCCCAACAATATTTAGAAGTTTCGGTTTCATATAAAATTCCAAAATCAAATTTTCTCAACCACGGTGTCCGTATATAAGTTTTCTAACCTATAGTCAAGTGATACGGATGTGTATTATTTCAATCCGCGAAAAATTTATACCTACGGGTATATATCATTTCAACCCGCGAATCCCAACAAGGTTTGAACCATTCGGGTTTATCCTTTCAACCCGAAGGGGATTTAAAACTAATGAGGACTTTAAAATATTCGGGAATTAAACATATCATGTAATAAATCAGATGCTATCAACTAACAGTACATGAAGTAATACTACATGAATGGTACTACATGAAATGATATTACATGGCATGGCATAAATTATTCAATGACAATGATGCATTTAACATTTAATTTTATATGCATGCCTATACAGTACGGGAAACAGTTCAGTCGTTATTTTATCAATATAAATTCACTTATAAATCAAATGACAGTCGTGAGTGATTACTCACCTTTGTCGGACAGAGACGTTTGATAGCAGAAGTGATGGAGAGCACAGATCAGACGTTGAACGGATAACTCCTAAGTTATTGGATTCCAGCTGCGACAACGTATTAAAATTATTAATTAATATTTACGTCGCTATGTATTTCCGTTAAAATTATTTAAAAATTTGGGTTGTCATTACAATCTCAGTTTATAAATATACTTACGTATATATAACAGGCAACATGAATTCCTGAATTCATTATAAAGTCGAACTAACATAAAACGTACTAACTTAAAAAAAAAAAAATTATTTTGACTGGTTACTGTTAAGTTTTTCGATGACTACAATGATGGGTAGAAGTAGCAAATGTAACATGCAACAGATCAGTATCTGGACCCAGATATTTTACTCAAAACTTACAGTGCTTGAATTTTTTTTTTTTGACAACTCTATTTTCTACTTCCTTTTTTCTTATACATGTAGGCTATGCATTTGTTGTGTAAACATGCAGGCGAGTCATCATATTCAAACTAAGAGAGGAGAACTCATAATCTTACCCTATAGGTCACTGTATTCAAGGCCAAACGTGTGCATATGAGTTTATAAACTTATAACTAAAACATATATCAATTCTTATAGCAAAATCCTCAACATGTCTGGTGTGTATATATCAACTTAAGTCTACAAATTTTATTAACGTATATAAATATGTGAAACCTCGTGACTTTACACCTAACAGCAAAGAAAAAAAAATAGCCTAGAGGAATACTTAGCGACAAAATCTGGAAAGTGGACTCATCAAAGTATAGGTGCAGTAAATCTTTGAACACTAACAAAATAGAACCTAAACTTACAAACTAACATATGTATCAAATCTTACAGCAACAATTCCAACATGACTTGTGTAGTCAACCATTTAATATAGATCTCGTACCCAATTCCCAACAGCACTCAACATATACTTTCGTTCTCTCCATAGGCCTACAGTTTCTTCTCAATAGTGTAAACTTTTTGGAAAACTCACTGTATCAAATATATAAACTGTTTGCATGCGGCTTGTATCACTTTCGTATGTTATTTTTTTTTTATACTCACGCAACAGGCAGTACCAAATATACTCAGACATGTAGGCTCGGCAAAGTTTCCACTATCATATTTGCATCTCACTTTATTTTTACAAAAACGCACTGACTAGGCAAAACGAAAAGAAGAAAAGAGAAAAAAAAAACAAACAAACTCACCGTGGGCTGAGGCGGCGACGTCAGGAGCTTGGGTGGCTCAGGAAGGAGATGCAGCGATAGGCGCTCGGTGGACCGGTGGTCAATGCGGAGAGGGAGTGTGTGGAGGTGCGGCCTTTGGGTACAGAGGAGGGAATTGGTTTTGAAAGGAAGAATTTGATCGGCTGTTGAAAAAAAAATGTTGCAGAGGTGGGGAGGAGAATGACGGAGCCTGAATATATATACTAGTTTACGTGCGTGAGTGATTTCTGGGAGCGTAACCGATTGATATTTTTAAAACGTACCAGTTAAATTTGGTAACGTACCACTTTACTCTTTTCTTAGGTTGCTGCTGTTAACGCGTTTAGAAATTTTAAATTTTGAACTTAATCAATTAATTTCAGTTATAACGGCAACAAATAAATTTATGCGGACCCATTATATACACAACAGCGCGTAACTTTCACATTGGACATCCAAATTCAGCAAATAAGGTATCGTTGCGCTCGCCTTGTCAGCACGCATTTAATAATATAAAGAAAAGTCATGTTTGTTCTTTCAAATAAATATTCATTTTACGTAATTTGCGGTCGCTGTTACCGCTAATTGGACCATATAAACAACTTAATTGCGTTAACGATACCGGAATCTACAACAGACTTTATTTTATATATACATTTTTCATGTATATAGATTTCTCTTAAAATTTACAACATAAAATAACGACATTCCAAAATGAGAGTTTATGCAACTAATTTCCAAAATACGTTACCCCCAAATTTAGTAGGTTATTTTATTAAAAGTTTTTTTCCTTTTTTTCCCAACAAATCTAGGTATCTACAACAAATCTTTGTGTTATTAAGATTTTAGTTTCAAGTTTGTCGTTAATTTCCGCAGGAATCCAATTTATTAGCAGTAAATTTCTCGGGTCATTACACTCTCCCCCACTCAAAGCTTTTCGTCCTCGAAAAGAACGAAGCCAAAAAGGAAAGTGTATCAAAGGAAGAATCGGATAAAAATTGAGAAGATTATAATAACATACCTATTCAAATAGTTCGGGGTTTGAAGCACGGATACTGTCCTCGGTTTCCCAAGTGCAGTCATGATCATCATTGCTCCATTGGATTTTAACAAGATTTACAGACTTTCTCCTGAGTTGCTTCGTATCCCTATCGGTAATACGAAGTGGCTTTTTCTCTACAGTTAGATTGGGTTCGACATCAAGATTTTCTAGCAAAGCAGGTTGGACATGCAGCGATGGATCGTGAAGATATCTACGAAGATGAGATATGTGAAACACGTTGTGAACCTTAGCAAGTTTCTCTGGTAAATCCAAACGGTAGGCTAGAGAACCAACTCTTCCAATGATACGGAAAGGGCCTATGAACCTAGGAGCTAGATTCCCTTTCCGACCGCATCGGATGACGTTCTTAAGCGGTGAAATCTTGAGAAACACTTGATCTCCTACGGCAAACTCCAACTTCCTTATTCTCCTACCCGCGTATTTCTTCTGCCTATCTTGGGCAATTCTCATTTTCGTTCGAATATCCTCGACCTTCTTGGAAGCTTCAAGAATCAAGTCGGGCCCAAGAACTAATCGATCACCCGATCCAATCCAACATGATGGGGATTTGCACGGTCGTCCGTACAGAGCGACAAAAGGGGATGTTTTGATGCTAGCCTAAATTCAAGGATAGAAAATTACCGAATTGTATTTCAAATAAGCTGAAATTCGAATTAGATCATACCTGATAACTATTATTGTAAGTGAACTCAACGAGATGAAGATGGTCTTCCCAAGAACCACCATAGTCAAGAATGCAAGCATGAAGAAGGTCTTCTAGAATCTGATTCACCCTCTCTGTTTGTCCATCGGTCTGAGGGTGATAGGTGGTGCTCAGATTCAGTCGTGTACCTAGAGTTTCTTGGAATGCTTTCCAAAACTTGCTGGTAAAGATTGGGTCTCGATCACACACAATACTGACTGGAACTCCATGCAATCTGACGATTTCCTTCATATAAATCTCGGCTAGACTCGAAGCGGTACGGTTCGACTTGACCGGAATGAAGTGAGCAGATTTAGTCAATCGATCCACTATAACCCAAATGCTCTCATTTCCCTTTCTCGTCCGAGGTAGTCCATCGATAAAGTCCATCGAAACTTGCTCCCATTTCCAGTTGGGTATCTCAAGAGGTTGCAATAATCCAGCGGTTCTCTGGTGATCAGCCTTAACCTGTTGACACGTGGCACATCTACTAATGAAAGAAGAAATATCATGCTTCATACCATTCCACCAGTATAGCCTCTTCATATCGTGGTACATTTTCGAAACTCCAGGATGGATTGAGAGTCTCGATTGATGGTTCTCCTTGAGTACCTCTTGTCTTAAATTGTCAACATCCGGAACACAAATTCTATCCTTTATTCTTAAAATCCCATATTCGTCAATCTGTGCATCCATTTCACTTTCATTATCACCCTTCCTCTTGCGAACATTCGCCTTCATTTTTACCAACATCGGGTCTTCGTTCTGCTTAGCCGCTATGCGGTCCATAAGGGATGGTGAAACCATAATCACACAAAGTATTGACTTCTTCCTACTCAGAGCGTCGGCAACAACATTTGCTTTCCCGGGAGTATAGTTGATGTCTAGGTCATAGGCTGCTAAGAATTCGAGCCATCTCACTTGTCTCTGATTCAAATCTTTTTGGTTAAAAATATGCTTCAACGATTTATGGTCCGTAAAGAGTTCGAACTTAGTTCCCAAAAGATGATGTCCCCACAACTTCAAGGCAAATACTACCGCAAGTAATTCCAAATCATGGGCTGCATAATTCACTTCGTGGGTCTTCAACTGTCGGCTAGCATAGGCAATCACCCTTCCCTCCTGCATCAATACAGCTCCCAATCCTTCTCGGCTAGCATCAGTAAATACCGTAAATCCCTCACTCCCATTTGGGACGGTAAGAACTGGAGCAGATGTTAACTTGTCCTTTAACTCCTTGAATGCAGCCTTACACTTATCACTCCAGACAAATCTAACATTCTTACGAGTCAGAGCCGTAAGCGGAGCAGCAATCTTAGCGAAGTTTTCTATGAATCTCCGATAGTAACCAGCTAAGCCTAAGAAACTTCGGATGTCGGTAGGAGTCTTAGGGTCCTTCCAATCATTGATTGCAGTGACCTTAAGTGGATCGACGGAAACTCCATTTTCTGAAACAATGTGTCCAAGAAATCGGACTTCATCTCTCCAGAAATGGCACTTAGAGAATTTTGCCTTCAGTTGATGTTTCCTAAGTGTTTCAAGAACATAAGTTAAGTGTGTCTCATGTTCCCGTCCGGATTTTGAGAAGACGAGAATATCATCCACGAAAACCAGCACAAATTTATTAAGGACATCTCGGAAGACACGATTCCTGAGATCAACGAAGTAAGCGGGTGCATTTGTTAGTCCAAATGGCATGACTAACCATTCATAGAATCCATTCTCAGCCCGGAAAGTTGTCTTGGGAATGCTCTCCTCAGCTATGCGGAGTTGGTGAAAACTAGTAGCAAGATCAAGATGGGAGAATACTTTAGCACCATAGAGTTGATCGAACATATCATTAATGCGTGGCATAGGGTATCTGTTTTTGAGAGTAAGCTTGTTCAGTTCCCTATAATCCACACACATCCTCAAGGAACCATCAGACTTAGTGACAAATACTACTGCTGCTCCCCATTCAGAATAGCTTGGCCTGATCAAGCCCTTTGAAAATAAGTCTTCGATTTGGCATTTTAACTCTGCCCTTTCTTTCGGGGCCATCCTTAGACAACTCATTGAATTTCCTTTCGTATTCTGCGAAAGTCATGTCGCCTTGCTCCAGGTCCATGAAGGCTCGGTAAAGACTCTATTTTCCCGCTTCTGTCACCCATTTGGTGATAAAGGCATCCCTAGAGAAACTCAAGTTTAAGCTAGATTCAAGATAGGTGTGAAAAATAGAAAAGGATAAAGATTGAATTTTAGATGTCACCTAAACTGCTCCCAAGTGATATCTGCTTCTACAGCCAGGGCAGTAACGGATCTCCACCAATCTCGAGCAGCTTCCTGCAACTGCCAAGCCGCTAATTGGTGCTTCTGGGCATCATTAATCTCGAGCCTGGTAAATATCATTTCTACATTTTCCAACCATTGCTGGGCCTCGATAATACCCTCAGAACCTGTGAACATTGTTCCTCCTAGCTGGGTATACTCCTTGCATAAAGTGGTAAATCTGGCTGGGGCAACTACTAGGACTGGTGCAGCTGCAGGAACAGGTTGAGCGTTTCCTCTTCCTCTAGTACCTCTTCTATTAGCCATCTGGGAAGTTCAAGGATAGGTTTAGAACAAAGATGAAGATAATATCCAAGATTTCGAATCAAGGGGAAATTTCTAGCAAGTAAGATGAATTGCGAGTGAAAGGAATTTTGTGTTGTGATTTTACTCATTCTGGGTTATTGCTACCCTATCTCTAATGAGCTTTTTACCCCATAAACCATTAGCTCTGATACCACATGTCACATCCTGCCCTTTTGAGCAATTTAAGTTGACAATAAGCCACACATGTCGAACTCAAATCATTCAAAATGACGGGTTGTTATTAAAATTTCGGGGTAAAATAAAATCATATCACAAAATTCACAGATCACAGACACGGAGAATTTAAATATTCAGCAAATAAATAAGTTAGAATAACCAGAGTTTCAAATCAGGTACAGCACAGAGTTAAACAAGTACAACAGACATCCAGGTACATAAAGATCTCTAATACAAACCAAATGATATAGGTTCAGAATGAAACAGAAACTAAGAACTAAGAAAAGAACTTCAGGTAGAGCTCCAGCACCTCATCTTCAAGAATAATTTCCTCTAAGCTGCAAACTCAGGCTGACCCGAGTGAAAAATAAACAAACACCCGAGTCAGGACTAGCATTCTCATCTAAGTGAATAACACGAGTGAAACAGCTACTGAAGTGTACAAGTAACTTAAAGAATGTTGGGATCGTCATCCTTTAAGGATCCGTTAAACTAGTAACATACGCTATATACAATAATGTCTAACCAGTAAAGTATAATCATATAGAAAATAGCGTTAAGGGGATGGTGAACCTTAACGCGGTCGGATCTTTAAAACCAAAATCGTAATGGGCTCGCTATAAGGAGATGACACGGCACGCGAGGCAATGCCAGGGTGGATACACCGTTTGCACTCCCAGACCGGTGGTGACGGCAAGCCAGCAGCTTCCGCCCACCTCGAACAATACTCCAATCAAAAGTGGCGCCACCAAATCGAATCACACAAGTAATACAATGGTTTCCGAAGAAGCATGCTCGATAAAAGGGTGCGACCCTTTGTGCAGCCCGGTATAGCTCCTGTTTTAGTCATTTATGCCGACTCATGGGAGTTGGGTCCACGTAATATACCACGAGAACGTCGCCACCATCCTACTTCATTCTGGAATCTCCACCGCGTACACAGTTGTTAAAGTGGTTTTCGGTATTGGCAGGCAATAAGACAATGTCCGATCCCGGTCTCTTTAACAACCAATCGTTATATTTTTCACACCATGGTTGGTTTTATAAAAATTGATTTACAATTTCAATCATTTACGAAATATATATAACTCCGATTCCTCGGTTTTGAATTGTACGGTTATGGTTTATCAAATTTCCATTTTAAATCTTCCAAAATTTGCACGTATCTATATATATATAAAGTTTAAGGAAATAATTATTTAAACATTTTAGAGCAAAAGATTTTGAAAAACAAAATATAATTTATAAAATAATGATTAAGTAGGTTTCAAAATTTGTCACTTATAAAGTTTAAAACTTGCCATCATATTAAGTCCCAACAATATTTAGAAGTTTCGGTTTCATATAAAATTCCAAAATCAAATTTTCTCAACCATGGTGTCCGTATATAAGTTTTCTAACCTATAGTCAAGTAATACGGATGTGTATTATTTCAATCCGCGAAAAATTTATACCTACGGGTATATATCATTTCAACCCGCGAATCCCAACAAGGTTTGAACCATTCGGGTTTATCCTTTCAACCCGAAGGAGATTTAAAACTAACGAGGACTTTAAAATATTCGGGAATTAAACATATCATGTAATAAATCAGATGCTATCAACTAACAGTACATGAAGTAATACTACATGAATGGTACTACATGAAATGATTCTACATGGCATGGCATAAATTATACAATGACAATGATGCATTTAACATTTAATTTTATATGCATGCCTACACAGTACGGGAAACAGTTCAGTCGTTATTTTATCAATATAAATTCACTTATAAATCGAATGACAGCCGTGAGTGATTACTCACCTTTGTCGGACAGAGACGTTTGATAGCAGAAGTGATGGAGAGCACAGATCATACGGTGAACGGATAACTGCTAAGTTATTGGATTCCGGCTGCGACAACGTATTAAAATTATTAATTAATATTTACGTCGCTATGTATTTCCGTTAAAATTATTTAAAAATTTGGGTTGTCATTACGATCTCAGTTTATATATATACTTAAATATATATAACAGGCAACATGAATTCCTGAATTCATTATAAAGTCGAACTAACATAAAACGTACTAACTTAAAAAAAAAATTGACTGGTTACTGTTAAGTTTTTCGACGACTATAATGATGGGTAGAAGTAGCAAATGTAACATGCAACAGATCAGTATCTGGACCCAGATATTTTACTCAAACTTACAGTTCTTGAATTTTTTTTTGTTTTGACAACTCTATTTTCTACTTCCTTTTTTCTTATACATGTAGGCTATGCATTTGTTGTGTAAACATGCAGGCGAGTCATCATATTCAAACTAAGAGAGGAGAACTCATAACCTTACCCTATAGGTCACTGTATTCAAGGCCAAACGTGTGCATATGAGTTTATAAACTTATAACTAAAACATATATCAATTCTTATAGCAAAATCCTCAACATGGCTGGTGTGTATGTATCAACTTAAGTCTACAAATTTTATTAACGTATATAAATATGTGAAACCTCGTCACTTTACACCTAACAGCAAAGAAAAAAAAATATCCCAGAGGAATACTTAGCGACAAAATCTGGAAAGTGGACTCATCAAAGTATAGGTGCAGTAAATCTTTTAACACTAACAAAATAGAACCTAAACTTACAAACTAACATACGTATCAAATCTTACAGCAACAATTCCAACATGACTTGTGTATGCAACCATTTACTATAGATCTCGTACCCAATTCCCAACAACACTCAACATATACTTTCGTTCTCTCCTTAGGCCTACAGTTTCTTCTCAATAGTGTAAACTTTTTGGAAAACTCACTGTATCAAATATATAAACTGTTTGCATGCGGCTTGTATCACTTTCGTATGTTATTTTTTTTTATACTCACGCAACAGGCAGTACCAAATATACTCAGACATGTAGGCTCGGCAAAGTTTCCACTATCATATTTACATCTCACTTTATTTTTACAAAAACGCACCGACTAGGCAAAACGAAAAGAAGAAAAGAGAAAAAAAAAACAAAACAAACTCACCGTGGGCTGAGGCGGCGACGTCAGGGGCTTGGGTGGCTCAGGAAGGAGATGCAGCGACAGGCGCTCGGTGGACCGGTGGTCAATGCGGAGAGGGAGTGTGTGGAAGTGCGGCCTTTGGGTACAGAGGAGGGAATTGGTTTTGAAAGGAAGAATTTGATCGGCTGTTGAAAAAAAAATGTTGCAGAGGTGGGGAGGAGAATGACGGAGCCTGAATATATATACTAGTTTACGTGCGTGAGTGATTTCTGGGAGCGTAACCGGTTGATATTTTTAAAACGTACCAGTTAAATTTGGTAACGTACCACTTTACTCTTTTCTTAGGTTGCTGCTGTTAACGCGTTTAGAAATTTTAAATTTTGAACTTAATCAATTAATTTTAGTTATAACGGCAACAAATAAATTTATGCGGACCCATTATATACACAACAGTGCGTAACTTTCACATTGGACATCCAAATTCAGCAAATAAGGTATCGTTGCGCTCGCCTTGTCAGCACGCATTTAATAATATAAAGAAGTCATGTTTGTTCTTTCAAATAAATATTCATTTTACGTAATTTGCGGTCGCTGTTACCGCTAATTGGACCATATAAACAACTTAATTGCGTTAACGATACTGGAACCTACAACAGACTTTAATTTATATATACATTTTTCATGTATATAGATTTCTCTTAAAATTTACAACATAAAATAACGACATTCCAAAATGAGAGTTTATGCAACTAATTTCCAAAATACGTTACCCCCAAATTTAGTAGGTTATTTTATTAAAAGTTTTTTTCCTTTTTTTTTCCAACAAATCTAGGTATCTACAACAAATCTTTGTGTTATTAAGATTTTAGTTTCAAGTTTGTCGTTAATTTCCGCAGGAATCCAATTTATTAGCAGTAAATTTCTTGGGTCAATACAACTGTGATATCCCATCTTGAAACGGGATTGGTATTGTGCTAACATCTGTGCATGCAGGGAAACAGGTTGGAGGGATCCAACTGGATTCCTCAACAGTATTGATTTATTTACAAATATTTGCGATATATTCTGTTATCTTGTTGATATATGATGTTTGAATGTCGTGGTTGATGTATTGGTGCTGTTGCAGCATTGGGCCTATTTTTGGAGTTTTAAAAATGTTAAAGTAACGATTTTGAATTTAAAAGGATTTTCAAGTGATTTTTGAAAGTATACGTTTTATTGAATTTCGGAATTTATTCATTTTAAATAAATAAACGTTATAATTTTTATGTTATAAAAATTATGATTTTTGTGAAATAGAACCGAAATGCGATTTTTGAAATAAGTAGTTGATTAATTTGTAAAATGGTTTAAATTGGGATTTTTGAATTATTATAAATGGTTTATATAAAAGATTTATAAAATTGATATTTATAAATTAAAATATTAGAATTATAAATGAGTTTTTTTTTAAGTGTTAAAATGAAGTATAAATGGATTTCATAAGTGAATGAAATTTATAGATTTATAAATCGTGAAGTTATAAAATGAATAGATTTTGTAAAATAAAAGATTAATAAGTAATTAACTTATAAACTGGATTTTGGCATTTAAATGAGATATAAATAGAATTTGTTAATTAAGGGATTTTATAAGTTGAAGTTTTTGTAATATATATATATATATGTGTGTGTGTGTGTGTGTGTGTGTGTGTGAATTTATAAACGTTGGTTTATAAATCCAAAACCAATTGAATTTGATAAGTAAATATGAAAGCTTATTAAAGGAGATATATTCACGATTTTGGACAGTGGATAATCCTTTAAATTAAATATGTAGAAGTGTTGAATTTGGTAAACGATTTATATTCACGATTTTGGATGGTGAATAATATATTAAAGAAATGTTTTAGGAAGTGATCTTTTAAATAGAATTAAAGCGATTTGAAGTTGTTTTAAAATGTATTAAGGATCGAAACCATAGATTTCAACATTCATTGTTGAAATAGACGTTTTCAAGAAATAAGGAAAAGATGGACTATAACACTTTTGTTATGGTAAATGATTTTCGAAAGGAAATGTTTTTTTGTATAGCATTAGGATTTATATATCCATCGTATTTTTGAATCCCTATGCTATTGATTTTTGATTGTCGTAACGATGTTTTACGCAACATTCGTTTTGACCCAAATAAATGTGTTTAAAGAGAACGTTTTCCTTTAAAAGAATGAAATATATGCTTAATCATGTTTTAAGTATATTGAATATTTTCTAAGTATTGAAAATAAATAGATTAGTGAATTACTTATTGTTAAATAAGTATTTGGAAATGTTTTCCAATGTAGAAATTGAAATGGTTTAGAGAATATATATTTTTAAAGATAAATTGAAGTGAATATTTGGCAAGTTATTTAATTTATGAAGATTAATAAAAGGGCCTAGTGATTGTTATGGTGCTGAATATTTGTTTGTTTGCTTTGATAGTTAAATAACCGACTATCAATATTTACCTTTAAATGGGTATTTGTTGTGATTTGCTTGAATTTGAACGCTACACTTATTTTAAAATAAGCGCTCGTTATTCGGTTTAGCCGGAAGAGGACCTTTGGGTCATAAATCCCATTCCGAATAGGGATATGTCATAATGGATAGCATTTGAAGATCGGTGTTGAAGACCGGATATTTTCGAAAACGGAAGGATTACCATCGAATGTCTCTACATCGGCTGATCCCCGATATAGAGATTTTATCACCCTTTGTGATGGGAATTCCAGACATGATTAGTGAACATCCGGATTTGCAGGGGCTTCTTTGGAAGTGCCTTCGGTTCCGTTCGATCCCAGAACGGACTTGTATGGATGTTTGTCTGACGTTACAATTTGAGATGTAAAGCTGGTTTCTATCAAATGCATTTCTGTTGGTGGCGGAGAATTTATTCTCTTAGCTTAACACCCTTCTCCGAGACGTACGAGCTCAGAGGTTATGTAGTTGATGGTTACTAGTGATATATTCCCAATTTGGTAACGTGGCATGCTGAGTGATGCTGATCATTTGTTGATCAAAGTGTGGCTTTAATGAAAAGCGTAGCTTTGTGGCGAGACTTCGTCGAACCTCACACCCCGAAAATGGTCAAAACAGGAAGAATGCAGCAAGGTTATTTAGGGATATCGCCCCCATAGGGTATGTACATTTCCTTCTGGATAGAGGTGGTATTATGGTATGGAGCCCAGATACTTAACCTATGTGGTTGCTGCAAATTTATTTCTTTGTGGTTGTTGGTGAATCCCGGGATAAAGGTTGGTTAGACCGGGGGATGGCATACTCGTGTCAGTAGTTACCTAGCTAGAGGTAACCCGGCCTTGTGTTGGCAGAGATCCGGTTAGGTTCTCGGGGCGTCTTTCCAGAGGCGTACCCATGTGGCAATGGGAAGTTCCTTGGCCTGACCATTTGTTGGAAATCCAAACTCCAATGCACACCTTGTACGGTTTTAGTTGTAGAACCTGCCATTTACTTATGGTGGCACCCCACTGTTTAGATGGTAGCTAGAGTAGGCATACGATAATGGTCGTATGTTAGCTAAGATGTATATTATACTTTCGAAATGTTTTCCTACACTTTGCACATATAGTAATAATATCAAAGAAATTTTTCTGCATATCAAGCATGTTTGACTATCATAAGGAGAAATCTCCTCCGATACTGCGTTTGCATTGTGTGTGTGTGCAGGAGGCCTTATGGTGGTTCCATTTTCCAAAAGCATTGCGGATCTATTTTAAAATATTTTTTTGTTTGTTTTTAAAAGAAAAACTGTTTAAGTTCTCACACCAGTCTCATGACTGACCTGGAGTTTATTGTTCCCTTCCTAAACTCTGGGTGCCCATCATTTTCTACACGGGC
The DNA here is from genome assembly GCA_030765085.1 of Allium cepa. Taxonomy (NCBI): domain Eukaryota; kingdom Viridiplantae; phylum Streptophyta; class Magnoliopsida; order Asparagales; family Amaryllidaceae; genus Allium; species Allium cepa. The sequence goes on from CM060935.1 coordinate 977,062,614, forward strand.
AGCCTAGAGTCAGGTTATTAGGTCATTCTGGAATTCAGGAGATGTTGTAGAGATCTGGAGGCAAGCTGGATGGCATGGCGTATCAACTTGTATATAGTATTTCTTTTCCGCTGTTTGTTGTTGAAAACTCTGATAATGCAATGTAATGTGATGTAATGTAATAACAGATATGATTCTTTATTTTAAAGATTATTCTTTGATATATCATAAGTTGTTCCGCTGCGAAATGTGAGATTTTGTTATTGTTTCTGTTTTCTTCTTCAACCTCTTTTTCATTAACCCTAACAATTCGGTTTTCCGGCCTTCGATTTCTCGGCAGTTGATACAGTGAACGTATTAATGTCGATTTTCAGAAGTTGAAAATCCTGATCGTCTTTACAAGTTGGTATCCAAGCATTTGGTTAAAAGTTTAAATGTAATTGGATAGTATACACTATGATATAAGCAATAGGATATCAAAATGATATGTTGTTAAGGGAATTTACTTATAATAAATTGAATAATAAATTGAATGATAAAAAGGAAAATTTATTTGTTAAAAAATAGATGGGTATATCAAATGTGTACACCTAATATATGTTGCAAAATATGTTAAGTAGAATAAATTAAATAAATAAAAGTGAAGACTATTTAAGCGTATAAATATGAACTTAACAATAGTGAACTTGAATTTTAGCGGAATCAACTTAGCTGAAGATAAATGGATAAAATAAATGAGTTAATTTAAAAATGAATTTGTTTGAAAGAAACGTTGATAAAATGGAAGAAAATCAATTTTAAATTGAATGACTATTTATTAGTCGAATAAAATGATTAAATCAAATTGCTGAACATTAATTTATTTGAAAATTGGAATCTATAAGGTTTTGAATAGTTGAAGTTGAATGTTGAGGTGGAATCAACTATGGTTAATCAAATAGATTTAATAAATGAGTAAAGTGAAACAAAATTTTATTGTCAAATTTTTGCGATAAATACAAATAAATTTGAAACAAATCGATCGAATGAAAATATATGGAAATGAATCAATCAAAGATGAACGCAATAAATTTGATTGATAAAATAAAATGAATTGGAACCAACTAATTGAATATAAACCAATTTTAAAATAAATGTAGTTTATATGGTTTTAAATTAATTGTTTTATTTTATATTTCAAATCTATTTTTCTTTCTGGTTGTTTCTATTCTCTTATCTCCTTTATTTTCGAGGAAGAAAAGTTTTGAGTGGGGAAGAGTGTAACGACCCATAAATTTTTATGGTTTTAATAATATAATTAACTAAAATTTTGTGAAATTTTAAATAATAAAATTTTGATATTTGAAGTACGTTTGTTTCAACATAGCAGCTGGTAAATTTTTATTGGAAAATATGAAAGTGGATTCTGTTGTGTAATTTCTAATTTATAATCAGTTAAATTGATTGAAATTAAATTATTTTGAAATCTAGATATTTTTATACAACAAAAATGTAAATCATCTTCTGAGTGACTTCGTAATTCGTTTCATCAACTTTGGACTTCTCTCGCCCCGTTCACCTTATTGTTTTAAAATTTATAGCAGTTCGCTATCGAATATCGACTTTTGATAAGATGGTCATATCACTGACACCGGTGTACATTTGATCGTCTCGTCGTACTGATCTCCGAAATATATTCATATGTGTGTTTTCGGTGTCCGATGCGCGGCGAAACCGCGAAATAGCTAAACGTGTCGTTACCATTTTTTGAACCTTTTAAATTCCTGGTCCATTCAACTTTCCACCGTACAACTCAACAGCCATTAGCAATTAATATTTACTGAAATTCAATTGACGTGGCTGTCACTATTCCCACTTCCTGAAAATTGATGAGTGAGTATAATAATCGTATGTTTGAAACGCTGTTCATTTTTTTCTATTATTTGCTTCCCCATCATTTTTCAAGCTGCTCTATCCGCTTCATGTGACACTCTTTCTCCTGTCCCTCCTCCTCCTTTCTTTTTCTTGCTAGCCCCTTCCTTTGCCTCCTTTACTCCTAGTCAACCTGCTAATCCCATCAACCAGAGACAAGACCTTTCACCACCAACCTCTCACCACCTCCCCGCATGGTAGCCCTACAACCCCAGATCATCCACTAACCCGAGCACCTTAGCTCTTCACCGAACCCACCCCTCGACCGAGACCCCATCACCACTAGCCTCGGCAGCCACTACTTTGAACTCTTTCTCTCCCCACTTGCCTCCTGCCTCCGCGACAGCCACCTTGATCTCCAGCCGAGTTTCCTTCTTCTTCTTATATAGGTTAGTTTTATAAATTATATACACACACACACAATCTATCTGGTTATTTGTATAGGTTTATATAAGTATAGATTATATATGTTCATGTTTATGGTGTTCATTTTTCTATAGTTTGTGTATATATGCTAGTATGTATAGCTGTTATATGATGCTTACAATCCGTTTATTCATCGCCGCATTTCAGACTTTCCTTTATTGTCTCGTAGGAATCGAAGGAAAAATTTATAAAATATATTGATTTTAAGTTCGACTTTAAAAAATATAATAATAAAATATGGATCTCAAATATATATATATATATATATATATATACACACACACACACACACACACACACATGCTTGAGTTTGATTTTCAATGTCTAAATTTACAATAGTTTATATATAAGTTGTCGTTCATATTTATAGTTGTTTATGTTAATTTATGTAACTATAGGTATATTCAGGTTATTGTTTACAGTATACAATATTTGAAGCTTTTATATGTATATAATATTGATGTTTAAAATGTTATAAGTACATAAGTTATATGTAGGCTATTGAGTTATGTATATATATCTACTACTAATAAGGAAAATTCATTGAACTAATTTACTCGGTGTCTTTTTAAAATTCCATAAATGCAATTGCTTTCCCACGCTTCAACAAAATATCAATGTATACAATAACACAAACAGGCCGTGTGCGAAGCACGTGCACGTACTAGTTGTAATAAGTGGAAATTAGTCACAAGGGCCTCTTTAGCAAGTGCAATTAGTTTCTAGGACACGCAACTGAAATAATTACTTTTAAGGACAAAATGAAAAATAAATAGCTTCTATAGCCTGAAAACCTATGAAATTATATCCTTGAAAGTAATTGGACTGTTGATTTTGTCCTTAAAAGTAATTACTCTGTTGATTTTGGCCTTGAAACTAATTTCTGTGGATGTGTGTCCTAGAAACTAATTGGACTGCAAAGTTTGTTCTAGTGAAATGCCTCTTATAATAAAGTATATTCATATTCATTTTATAATGTAATATGTGTGAATATATATATATATATATATATATATATTAGTTTATATATACACGATTGGTTTTGAAAATATACATAGATTTATCCTATTTGGGTTAAAATTAAATAATGATTTTGAGAAAATATATATAACGATATAATATACATTTCGTTTTTCTTTATATCAAGCTGATTTTTATTTGTTTCATCGATTCCTATTATCAGCTTTATTTGTCGAATTCGTATCCATCTTTCTTTGCTTTGAAATTCGTGCTTGGATTCGTAACCCATTTCATTGTCAAATATCTCTAGCCTCGAAAGGTGAGCAATCACTTGTGATTAACACTATTATATTTATTAAATTTGATTTCACTTATTACGACAATTGAAATAAGCTGCTAAATTGAACTGTTAATTTTATAATTACTATATATGATATGCTATTATCTGTAATTTTCACCTGTGAGATATAATACCATATCCTGTTATGTATATTTTATTTAATTTATCACAAATGATATATGCCTATTATTGATATGTTATATTATTATCATAACCGTTTTCACTCCGCAAGTTCCCTGTTAGTATAGAATTCCCTATGGGTTGAAATGATACATACCCGAACGATCTGGTAGAGTAGGGGAAAACCGTTATGGGTTGAAATGATAAACCCAAGCGATTTTCATTGAATTGAATTTGGGATTGCGGGTTGAAATGGTATATTCCTGTAGATAATTAAACTGCAAATTAAAATAATAAATATCCGTATCACTTAACCATAGGATAGAGAATTATATACAAACACCGTTGGTCTATAATTTTAAAAATGATTTCCAAGGTTTTGAAAAGAAATATATATGGTTTTAATAAATATTGATTTTTGAAATATGATGTATAAATATTATTTCTATATATGTCTAAGTTTTAGATTTTTAAAACTACATGTTTTGGAAATTTTAAATTTATAAGTTTGTTTTGAAATTATAAATTTTAATATTTTTCTTATAATTTTATTTTCTTGAAAATATATGTAAATAACATTTAATATAAAATATACATTTAATAATAAGATTTGATTTAATAAATAATGTATAATATGTTTGAGCATTTATTTAAATTTATATTAATATTTTAAAAATAGTTTTTTTATAACTTTAATAATAAAGTTGGGAAGATGAATTAATGTTGACTTTGAATTTAAATTGGTTAATAAGAAAAATTAAATAAGAATTTATAACTTGATGTGATAAAAAGGTGATTAAATGGATATTTTCGATTTTTAAATAAATTTGAGATTGAACATTTAGTATTGATTTAAATTTATAAATTGGAATTTTAATAAATTGTTATTAAATGATTAAGTGAATACTTTCCAATTTGGATAAAGGTAAAGTTGAACGTTGAAATATAAATGAAATTTATATTGTAAATGTTTGAATATATAAACTTGAATCTTTGAATCTTAAATTTGAAATGGTTAAATTTGAATTGATTTAAATTGAATGTTGGAATTAAGCTGATTTGAAAAGATTTGTGAAATTGGAGGAAGTTATTTTTATTATATATAAAGTGTTTTAATATATATAAACTATTTTAATTTGTGAATATATATACTATTTTTTACATCTAAACTGTTTTAGGCGGAAACTGTTATAATTACGGAAATGTTATGATTTCCAAGTGTTATGATTTCTGAAGTATTGTGGTTTCAAAGTTTTTATAATTTCGAAAGAGTTATAATTTTGGAAAGTGTTATGGTTTTTGTAACGATCCCAAATTTTGAAATTATTTTTAAATTAATAGTTTATGTAATTTTTTAGAAATTAATTTGAATTTGAATATTAAATTTGTATTTAAATGTTTAATAAATGATTTAGAACAACAATTTGGGTTTAAAATGTTATTTATGCGTAGTTCGATTTAAAAACATTTTCTTTAAAATGATGTGTATATAATACTGAGTTAGAAGATGTATTTATAATGGAATAAATTCTATCAATACAAAATACAAATATAAAATATTATTATAAAATATGTTAATATGAATTGAAAGTTTGATAGTTAAATTTTAAAACAAAGAAAAAGAAAGAAAGGATAAGGTTGTAGCTTATAAAACAAGGCAAAGGAAAGTAATGCAATATCTTTAGTACACCCTAACATTTCATCTCAGCTGAAGAAGAAAAATTGAACTGGATTTGCTGTAAACAAGAATTGAGAGATATGTACTTACTGATACCATGTCGGCCTCCTTAGCCACCAAAAATAAAATCATCAACTGAGATCTTGTTTAATAAACCAAAGAAAAAAAATATCTTGTATCAGTTGTACAAACAAAAAAATAATATCACCCTGTTCAAAGAAAATTGCATCACCCTGTACACTTCTTCTATATATATTAACTTCACTCATTACAGTTCATTCTTTCAAAACTAATAAAATGTGAAGAAAGTTTTATTTAAAACTTTAACACCATTATATTTTAAACAAAAGAGGATTGAAGATAAGAGAGTTCAGCTTGCCAGTTTCACAAGCCTGCGTCAATGAAGCTCTGTTTGCTTCTTAATTCAAGTGAGTAACATCATTTTTTAAAATTTTAACTAAATTTGGTTGCATGGTATTCTCTGAAACAAATATGTTTATACGAATTTCTGACATTTTTCTATGAGTTTATATAAGTATGTATACACTGTTGTGTATTATTGTTTCCTATTTTGTTCCCAGACCCAGGTTTTAATTCAAAATTCATATTCTCTTGATCTAAAATTCTGATATAACTTAGTGTTAAAACAAAACTTGGTTGTTATAACATATATTAAAGATTAAGAATCTATATAAGATAAAACATCTTGGAAATATCTCTGGATTTTAAGAAGGCTAAATGAAACTATAACTTAGTCAAAATTTAAACATTTTATTTTACAATTTCAGGCATGTAAACCATATTCGTACACTATAGTATGAATTTTAAAGCTGAAATTATAATTTTTAGATCATGGGTGTAAGGGCAGTTTAGGGTTGTTCACATTTCATAGTTTTGGGAATTGTTGGTGATTCACTAGTTTGGTGATGGTCTGGATTAGGTCAGGTGATGGAGGAATGTACGGGGATTGTAGGAAAAATGTCATGAAGGTGATCAGATAGTTGTGGTGGCGGCGGCGAGCTAGTGAAATTTTTAAACCTAACTTGGTGAGGTCAGGAATTTCGATTCGTTCATCGCCATCATTCGATCGAGTGCTATGTTCTCTTGGGAGGAAGTAGAGGTGGTATTGATGGAGTAATGGCCAGAGTTTCGCGTGGTCTGGTGGTCGAGGTTTCGAGAACGGTGGCATTTCCAGGCTTTGATGGCGAATTCTGTTGTGTTACAGGTCTCGATTTTAACTCGAATTCGAATTTCGAGAGAATGGCGAAGTTTGGGTGGTCGAAGAATGGTCTGGAGGTGATTAGCTACTTGCTCAACGTTGCAGCGTCGATGGGAGGAGATCATTGGCGGTGAGCATGTGCACCGTGCACTAGTGCTAGGTTCTGGAAATGTTGTGAAGGGGGGCATGGAGCTGGGTTGTTCGCGAGATTTGTCTCGAGTAATTCCCGAGCAAATTTGTGTTGGGCTCGAAGTAATCTCCGAGTGTCTCTGTAGAAATGTTGTCCAGGGTTTAAACAGAAACCTATTCTGTTTGTTTTGAAAATTCAAACTGAATTTTGAATGATCAAACAAAGTTTAAAATAAGTTTTGAATCAAAGTTAAATAGAAATCCAAGTCCAGTTGAAACTTATTTGAAAATAAATAAAGTTTAATAACTTGGAATTATTTAAGTAATTAAGTGGATTTGAAAAGGAAATCGAATTTAAAATTAGAATTTGATTTGTAAAGGAAAGATTTGAGCAAAGTTAAAGCAAGTTATGAACTGAACTTATAAATTTAAGTTTAAATATGTATTTAGGTTCGGTTTGAAACTTAGTTTGGAAACAAAGTTTAAAAATTCAAATTTGTTTAATAACTTAAAAGTGTTAAATATTTAAGTGTATTTTAAAAAGGATTTGTGTTTTAAATGGAATTTGAAATGTAAAGTAAGAATTTTTACAAGTTGAATCAAAATGTAAAACCTGGGTTTAAATCTAATTCCGAAAATCAAGATTTTGAAAAGAAATGAAGCTTATAAATTTAAACGTTCAAATCAGTTTAAACATTAAATATACTTTGAATTCTTTTATAACAAAGGTGTTACCTTCACATGGAAAAAAAAAGAAAAAAAGCCAACGATTAGTTTTAACTTTATTACAAATCAATTGGTATTCGTTTTAAATCTTGAAATTTGAAATGAATTTAAAAGTGAATTGAATATGAATTGTCAACATATTTATAAGTGATAGTAAAATCACAAATAAGAATGAGATTTGTCTTAAGTTAACAAAGATATAATGATGATTATAATTCATTATTTATTAAGTTAATTAAAATGAATAATTTATTTATTTATTTATTTAATGATTTAGGTTAATTAAATAAGTAATTAAAGGTTTAAAATCATTAATTAAGGTTTAAAGATTAATTAATTAAGGAATGATTTATTTGTAAACCAAGGATTATTAATTAGATATTAATTAACGATTAAAGTTGATTTAATCAAGTGATTAAGCAAAAATTAATTGAAGGATAATGTGATAAATTAACCAATGTAATCAATTAAGAAATAATCATTAATTAATGAGTGATTAATTAGTCATTGTAATTATTTAAAGATAATTAATTAAGGATTAATTATTAATTAAGAGTTAATTAATGATAAATTAAAGGATAATTTATTAAATGTTTTGTAATTAATTGATTGTTAATTCACCATAACTAGCAAATTATTCATAGAAATTAATCTGATTTAAACCCATCAGATAATTAAATTGACCCTATTTATGGATGTTTGAATTATATTGGATGTTGAATTGTTTGATATCCCTGATATGTGATGCTTTGTGATATATCATGATTTGTGTTGTGATCTGTGATGTAATTTATTATCTGCGATTTATATATCTGTTATCTGTGCATAAAAGATAAGGGTTATAGTTCATACCGCTTATCAACTATATTTCTGTGTTTTGATCTATGATGACTAAATGATGTTGCACTATTGTGTTAAACCTCTGGACCACACCATACACACACAAATATGGATTTCACAAGGAAATCAATTAAGTTACAGATTTTTGAAATGATTTTAAAAAGACAATTTGAATTCAAATGGTTTGGAAATAGAATCCGGTTAAATGTGAAAAGTTTTTTGAAATGGAATTTCAAGATAATTTTGTTTTTTTGAATAACTTGATAAAGTTTTGAAATTTAAATAATTTGATTTAAATTAAATTCAAAATTGGAAACTTAATCCTATGATTTGAAACTAGGGATTAAAGATGTTATACAAGTTATATGGGTTAAACCATTTCAAATGTATTGATTGGGAATTTGAATTTAAATTCAAAGGCTTTAGTTCGTGCAATTATAATCAGATTCTTCTGGAATGAAACTATTTGTTTCCAAATAATGAAAGCTTTCATATAAGAAATAAACTTCCAAATTGTGTTAAAAGGATTTCAAGTCTAAAATGAAAATAATTCCCAAGTTATGGAAACGGTTTGAAAGTTATATGTTAAATCTTTGATTTAAAGATTTAAACGAGTTAATCCAACTTGAAATGGAATATTTTTGAAATCCATGAATGGATCTTTGTGAACTGGGTGAACTTTGTGAATTGAATCTTTTTGTTTAAAAGATTGGAAATGGTAATTTGTTTGAACCATTTGAAGGAAAAGTTTGGATATTAAGTCGTGACTTAACTGAAATTCCATATCCATATGTTTTCAAATATTATGCTCATTATTCTGTTTAGCCGGGAGAGGATCTTTGTGTCATATAACCCATTTCGAATAATAATACGTCATTATGGATAGCATTTGAAGACTGGTGGTGAAGACCGGGTATTGTCGAAAACGAAAGGATAACCCATCGATTGTCTCTATACTGAGTTGCGCCGGTATAGAGATTCCTAAGTGATGGGAAGTCCGATCAGGATTGTGAATACCTGGATTGTAAGGGCTTCTTCGGGAGTGCCTTCGGTTCTGTTCGAACCCGGAATAGACTTGTATGGTCGTGTGTCTGACACTGCACTTTGAGATATAAAGCAGATTTCTTTCAAATACATATCTGTTGGTGGCGGAGAATTTATTCTCTTAGCTTAACACCCTTCTTAGAGACGTACGAACTTAGAGGTTATATAGTTGCAGGTTATCAGCGATATATTCCCCATTTGGTAGTGTGACATGCTGAGTGCTGCTGTGTGTTGATGATCATTTGTTGATCATTTGTGATCAGAGCATGACTTTTGTATAAAGCATAGCTTTGTGGACGAAACTGCATCAGGACCTCACAAACCGGAAATGGTCGAAACAGGAAAGATGGGGCAAGGTTATGAGGGTCGTGCCCTTTAGGGTGTGTCATTCCCTTCTGGTAAAGGGTGATATCATGATATGGGATTCAATCTCATTTTATGTGTGGTTGTTGCTTTGTGGTTTAGAGGCGCCTCGGATAAAGGTCCCAAAGGACCGAGGGGTGGCATGCTCGTGTAGTAGTTACCTAGTTACAAAGGTAACCCGGCCTTGTGTTGGCAGAGAGCTGGTTAAGTTCTCGAGACGTCCCACCAGAAGCATACCCATGGACAGTGGGAAGTTCCTTAGCCCGACCATTTGTTGGAAATCCATTCATCCAATGCGTGCTTTGTACGGCTTTAATTGTAGACTGCCATTTACTTGTGGTAGTCACCACTGTATAGATGGTAGCTATAGTAGGCATAGTTTGAAATGTTTATCCTGGCTAAGATTTATATTCTACTTTCGAAATGTTTTTCTGCACTTTGCACTTATAATAATAATATCAAATGAATTTTCACGTTCAAGCATTTTTGACTGTCATAAGGAGAAATCTCATCCAATTCTACGTTTGCATTGTGTGTGTGGCGGGAGGCCTTATGGTAGTTTCATTTTCCAAACAGCATTGCGAATTTATTTTAAATTCTTTTATTGTTTGTTTAAAAAGACCAAACTATTTTTGTTACTCATACCAGTCCCATGACTGACTCGGAGTTTATTGTTCCTTTCCTAAACTCTGGGTGCCCATAATTGTCCACACAGGCAGTCTAGAGTTTGGTTTTTTTTAGATAGTCAGGTTTAGTAGATTATCTGGAGTTAGTGCAGTCTTTGGATCAGGACGTGACTTGCTTATCTAGGTGACACGTGGCGTTGGTTCGAGCTAGCTTTGGATTGGAGCATTGGATTTGGAGATGGAGTTATTTCTCCGTTGCTGGTGTTATCTATTTCTTTCCGCTGCTAATTCTTGTATCTCTGATAGTAGTAATATCTATTGTATCATTCTGTTGTATCATATTATATCAGATGTTGTATTTGTCATTGTATCAATGTTATATATATTGATATCTTTTTCTTTCGCTGTGTTGTTTACTTAATGGTGTTATAAGCTCCGGCGCACCAAATTCGACGTTTGGATCTACGGCATTGGAATATGAGTGTCGTATTCGGTGCCGATTTTCAAAGGCCGAGTCAGGATCGCTATGTGTCAGAGCTGAGGATTGAAACTTTAGCTCAGGAGTATAACACATTAAGTAACTCATTAAAGATAGGGTGAAGTATAACCTAGAATGAGTAATCCCTAAGATATTCGTTCGAATGCCTCAGTAAATTCTCTTACTATCCACTGATAGTAAGTATGAGTGCAAGACGAGATGGAGATAGGGGACAGGGAAATACCACTATAAATGGTCAATACCCTACGACAATGGAAACAACTTTCTTCTCAATTTCCTTTGATTCATCTTTCTAAATTCTTTTGATTTCTTTGTGGCAGCTGCGAGGAGAAGTTCCGGTGTGATGATGGCCCTACGAATCGTTGTAGGAAATCCTTACTTCGTATCTTCATCGGTTTCTTACCAGTGTTTTGATCTAAACTTTAATAAATTGAAAATTGAAAATTGAAAATTTTAAATAAAATTGAAAATTTTCAAATTGAGTTAAATTGATTAATAGAATATGAGGCTAAATTTGAATTGTATCGATAAAACGGTTTCGTCTAAAACCAAATTCAAAATTCGGTTGTAATTTCTTGTGTATATCGAAGTCCGAAGAGGGACAAGTTGGCATATACTTTGGGGTGTTCCGACTTGAGTTTGGAATCCATGTCTTATGTTTGAAAATTGTAGAAGGTTGAATCCATCTATCAATTTCTTTTGTTCAACATCTCTTTTCAAATTCTTCGATGATTCCTGGTAGATCCAGGAAGAAGATTTGATACATTTGCATGGGACATAAACTCCAAATAGGTCAGAATTGTTTGTTTGGACGAATTGGTTGCTTTGGTTGTTATGGTTGATAGGTATACTTTAGTTTCTAAACTAAAAGTTTTGAAATTTGTCCATATATCTGATTATCTTTGGGTCTAGATATATTCTACGAATGGTTAGTTATTCCTTCGACCTAACCAGTGCCTTGCGTATTTCGTAGATTTGATGACCCAAGTATCCTGTATAAGTATTAGTTGTTCTCATATTGGTGATATTCTGATTTGGTAAGCCAAATACAGAATAGATATCCAGTTTGATCTGAATAACTGTTTCTCTATCTTTGTGTATCTATCTTTGTTTTTTTCCTACCTGCAAATTTCGGGGACGAAATTTCTCTAAGGGGAATCTATAACGATCCCAAATTTTGAAATTATTTTTAAATTAATAATTTATGTAATTTTTTTTGAAATTAATTTGAATTTGAATATTAAATTTGTATTTAAATTTTGAATAAATGATTTGGAACAACAATTTCGGTTTAAAATGTTATTTATGGGTAGTTCAATTTAAAAACATTTTTTTTTAAATGATGTGTATATAATACTGAGTAAGAAGATGTATTTATAATGGAATAAATTCTATCAATACAAAATACAAATATAAGATATAATTATAAAATATGTTAATATGAATTGAAGGTTTGATAGTTAAATTTTAAAACAAAGAAAAAGAAAGAAAGGATAAGGCTGTAGCTTATAAAACAAGGCAAAGGAAAGTAATGCAATATCTTTAGTACACCCTAACATTTCATCTCAGCCGGAAAAAAAAATTTGAACTGGATTTGCTGTAAACAAGAATTGAGACATATGTACTTACTGATATCATGTCATCCTCCTTAGCCACCAAAAATAAAATCATCAGCTGAGATCTTGTTTAATAAACCAGAGAAAAAGATCTTGTATTAGTTGTACAAACAAAAAAATAATATCACCCTGTTCAAAGAAAATTGCATCACCCTGTACACTTCTTCTATATATATTAACTTCTCTCATTATAGTTCATTCTTTCAAAACTAAGAAAATCTGAAGAAAGTTTTATTTAAAACTTTAACACCATTATAGTTTAAACAACAGAGGATTGAAGATAAGAGAGTTCAGCTTGTAAGTTTCACAAGCCTGTGTCAATGAAGCTCTGTTCACTTCTTAATTCAAGTGAGTAACATCATTTTTTAAAATTTTAACTAAATTTGGTTGCATGGTATTCTCTGAAACAAATATGTTTATACGAATTTCTAACATTTTTCTATGAGTTTATATAAGTATGTATACACTGTTGTGTATTATTGTTTCCTATTTTGTTCCCAGACCCAGGTTTTAATTCAAAATTCATATTCTCTTGATCTAAAATTCTGATATAACTTAGTGTTAAAACAAAACTTGGTTGTTATAACATATATTAAAGATTAAGAATCTATATAAGATAAAACATCTTGGAAATATCTCTGGATTTTAAGAAGGTTAAACGAAACTATAACTTAGTCAAAATTTAAACATTTTATTTTACAATTTCAGGCATGTAAACCATATTCGTACACTATAGTATGAATTTTAAAGCTGAAATTATAATTTTTAGATCATGGGTGTAAGGGCAGTTTAGGGTTGTTCACATTTCATAGTTTTGGGAATTGTTGGTGATTCACTAGTTTGGTGATGGTCTGGATTAGGTCAGGTGATGGAGGAATGTACGGGGATTGTAGGAAAAATGTCATGAAGGTGATCAGATAGTTGTGGCGGCGGCGGCGAGCTAGTGAAATTTTTAAACCTAACTTGGTGAGGTCAGGAATTTCGATTCGTTCATCGCCATCATTCGATCGAGTGCTATGTTCTCTTGGGAGGAAGTAGAGGTGGTATTGATGGAGTAATGGCCAGAGTTTCGCGTGGTCTGGTGGTCGAGGTTTCGAGAACGGCGGCGTTTCCAGGCTTTGATGGCGAATTCTGTTGTGTTACAGGTCTCGATTTTAACTCGAATTCGAATTTCGAGAGAATGGCGAAGTTTGGGTGGTCGAAGAATGGTCTGGAGGTGATTAGCTACTTGCTCAACGTTGCAGCGTCGATGGGAGGAGATCATTGGCGGTGAGCATGTGCACCGTGCACTAGTGCTAGGTTCTGGAAACGTGAAGGGGGGCATGGAGCTGGGTTGTTCGCGAGATTTGTCTCGAGTAATTCCCGAGCAAATTTGTGTTGGGCTCGAAGTAATCTCCGAGTGTCTCTGTAGAAATGTTGTCCAGGGTTTAAACAGAAACCTATTCTGTTTGTTTTGAAAATTCAAACTGAATTTTGAATGATCAAACAAAGTTTAAAATAAGTTTTGAATCAAAGTTAAATAGAAATCCAAGTCCAGTTGAAACTTATTTGAAAATAAATAAAGTTTAATAACTTGGAATTATTTAAGTAATTAAGTGGATTTGAAAAGGAAATCGAATTTAAAATTAGAATTTGATTTGTAAAGGAAAGATTTGAGCAAAGTTAAAGCAAGTTATGAACTGAACTTATAAATTTAAGTTTAAATATGTATTTAGGTTCGGTTTGAAACTTAGTTTGGAAACAAAAGTTTAAAAATTCAAATTTGTTTAATAACTTAAAAGTGTTAAATATTTAAGTGTATTTTAAAAAGGATTTGTGTTTTAAATGGAATTTGAAATGTAAAGTAAGAATTTTTACAAGTTGAATCAAAATGTAAAACCTGGGTTTAAATCTAATTCCGAAAATCAAGATTTTGAAAAGAAATGAAGCTTATAAATTTAAACGTTCAAATCTATTTAAACATTAAAATATACTTTGAATTCTTTTATAACAAAGGTGTTACCTTCACATGGAAAAAAAAAGAAAAAAAGCTAACGATTAGTTTTAACTTTATTACAAATCAATTGGTATTCGTTTTAAATCTTGAAATTTGAAATGAGTTTAAAAGTGAATTGAATATGAATTGTCAACATATTTATAAGTGATAGTAAAATCACCAATAAGAATGAGGTTTGTCTTAAGTTAACAAAGATATAATGATGATTATAATTCATTATTTATTAAGTTAATTAAAATGAATAATTTATTTATTTATTTATTTAATGTTTTGGGTTAATTAAATAAGTAATTAAAGGTTTAAAATCATTAATTAAGGTTTAAAGATTAATTAATTAAGGAATGATTTATTTGTAAACCAAGGATTATTAATTAGATATTAATTAACGATTAAAGTTGATTTAATCAAGTGATTAAGCAAAAATTAATTGAAGGATAATGTGATAAATTAACCAGTATAATCAATTAAGAAATAATCATTAATTAATGAGTGATTAATTAGTCATTGTAATTAATTAAAGATAACTAATTAAGGATTAATTATTAATTAAGAGTTAATTAATGATAAATTAAAGGATAATTTATTAAATTTTTTGTAATTAATTGATTGTTAATTTACCATAACTAGCAAATTATTCATAGAATTAATCTGATTTAAACCCATCAGATAATTAAATTGACCCTATTTATGGATGTTTGAATTATATTGGATGTTGAATTGTTTGATATCTCTGATATGTGACGTTTTGTGATATATCCTGATTTGTGTTGTGATCTGTGATGTAATTTATTATCTGCGATTTATATATCTGTTATCTGTGTATAAAAGGTAAGTGTTATCATACCGCTTATCAACTATATTTCTGTGTTTTGATCTGTGATGATTAAATGATGTTGCACTATTGTGTTAAACCCCTGGACCACACCATACACACACAAATATGGATTTCACGAGGAAATCAATTAAGTCACAGATTTTTGAAACGATTTTAAATAGACAATTTGAATTCAAATGGTTTGGAAATAGAATCGGGTTAAATGTGAAATGTTTTTTGAAATTGAATTTCAAGATAAATTTTTTTTTTGAATAACTTGATAAAGTTTTGAAATTTAAATAATTTGATTTAAATTCAAATTCAAAATTTGAAACTGAATCCAATGATTTGAAACTAGGGATTAAAGATGTTATACAAGTTATATGGGTTAAACCATTTTAAATGTTGATTTGGGAATTTGAATTTAAATTCGAAGGCTTTAGTTCGTGCAATTATAATCAGATTCTTCTGGAATGAAAGCTATTTGTTTCCAAATAATGAAAGCTTTCATATAAGAAATGAACTTCCAAATTGTGTTAAAAGGATTTCAAGTCTAAAATGAAAATGATTTCTAAGTTATGAAAATGGTTTGAAAGTTATATGTTAAATCTTTGACTTAAAGATTTAAACGAGTTAATCCAACTTGAAATGGAATTGTTTTGAAATCCATGAATGGATCTTTGTGAACTGGGTGAACTTTGTGAATTGAGTCTTTTTGTTTAAAATATTGGAAATGGTAATTTGTTTGAACCATTTGAAGGAAAAGTTTGGATATTAAGTTGTGACTTAACTGAAATCCCATATCCATATGTTTTCAAATATTACGCTCATTATTCGGTTTAGCCGGGAGAGGATCTTTGTGTCATATAACCCACTCCGAATAATGATACGTCGTTATGGATAGCATTTGAAGAACGGTGGTGAAGATCGGGTATTTTCAAAAACGAAAGGATAACCCATCGATTGTCTCTGCACTGAGTCGCGCCGGTATAGAGATTCCCTAAGTGATGTGAAGTCCGATCGGGATTGTGAATACCCGGATTGCAAGGGCTTCTTCGGGAGTGCCTTCGGTTCTGTTCGAACCCGGAACAGGCTTGTATGGTCGTGTGTCTGACACTACCCTTTGAGATATAAAGCAGATTTCTTTCAAATACATATCTATTAGTGGCGGAGAATTTATTCTCTTAGCTTAACACCCTTCTCTGAGACGTACGATGTGACGCCCCACCTCTATACCCACGCTAGCCAAGAACATTACGGTGAATGCTGTCAACTAGCACGGAGAATAAGGCTGTTGAGGAGCGACCATCTGTATAATTGCTTTGCGCGAGCATCGATATGTCAGATAGTATAACATGCATTTCTTATCAAGAGGGAAATCCGATATACCGACACAAACTCAAAGCTACTACACAGTGGCTATAATGTCTTCGGAAACAAATACAGAAATAAACATAACATAAATCAGTCACAGATAATTCATATCACAAAGGTGGAAATAGATATGAATATTACACATGAAAGTGTACATCAGAGTAGTGGTCAAACAAGATCCACAATATCAAAAAGAATAGATACAAGTGCTAGACAAAAGAATAAGTATACATCATAGAGTCTGTATCTCAAATGTATACAACAAAAACTACTAAACTAAAGTAGTTAGCCAAAAGTCAGAAGATGGTCCGATAAGGAGTCAAGCAGAAGCACCTGTAAAATCTCAGTCTGACCCGAGTATTATTTAAGAAGAAAATAATAAACGGATCAGTCTAGCTATAAATATCAGATGAAGTGATATATAATAAGAGATATGACATAAACATATAATAATCACAATGCCAAGCTGTGATAAGTAATTGAAAATCAACAAGAGATTAATCAATATCACAATAATCTATTCAAGATAAAAAGGAATGTCATACTCCTAATTTCATTCACCAAGCCACAATAAATGACATATATATCAATGCCCATCGTAAAAGTTGGTGAAACATAAATTCCAGAAATCAACCACACTTCAATCTCAACACTTGAAGCTTGAATCTAAGCTTAAAAGAAGAACATTCCCTAAGTTAGGTTTAGGAAATTTCTGTAATCAAAGAGAGAATGAGTTGGAGAAGAAGAAGGAGATGAATACTAATGGGTTCTCTTTGATATTGGAGCAAGAATTTGAGCTAGCAAGAGGAAGTAGGGCTTGAAGTTTCTAATTCCCATTCTCTTCCACCATTTTTGCTAAAGCTTGAGTGTTAGGAAAATAAGAATGAAGTGAAGAGGAGAGGGGGGTTGGGACTGGGTTAGTAAGTGGCTAATGGGTTCAGCCCAACCCAAAGCCCTAAGTGAAAAAGTGGCAAAAATCAACTTTCTCCAAACATATCGAAGTTTATACTCAAAAAGGTCGCAAACGTCATTTTGAACTCAATGGGGGTGGTCTCGAGTCCCAATTCGACTGTTTGCAAAAAGTAGCTTTTCGAACCAAATTCTGAGTATCGATAAAATATTTAAATAAAATATGTAAATATACAATTGATAAATATGCGGGTTGTTACAGACTCCCCTCCTTAAAGAAATTGCGTCCTCGCAATACTTAAGAAGAAAATAAGAAGTAACAACCATAGAAGCATATCAACACAAATGAAAATTTGAAATAGGAAGTTCACCATAAAGAGCACGAAAGAGTTAGCACGAACAGGATCGCTCGATGAATTCTCTGGATTCCCAAGAGCAATCCATAGGATTTGAGAACCATTGAACTCTCATAAGAAGAACATCTTTATTCCGAAGACGCTCAACCTCCGAAGCAATGTTGCGAATGGAATGTTGCTCATAAATCAAATCTGGTGAAACTTCAATTTCTACAATATCACCGGGCTCAAGAATAAAAATTCGGAATCCCTAAGGCATTTCCGTAGATAAAAGACGTGGAGAACGTCAAGAATAGCAGAAAATTGAGCTAGTGCAACGACGTAGTATAATAACAGTACGCCAGAGAAACTAGAAACTCGAATAATTTGGAACACCGACGTAGTACAAAAACGGTACGTCCAATGAGTCAAAAGCAAAGACATTGATGTAGTACAAACGGTACATCCAATGAATCAAAGACACTGATGTAGTACAAACGGTACATCTAATGAATCCAAAAAGAAAAGACATTGATGTAGTACAAACGGTACATCCAATGAATCAAAAGGAAAGACATTGATGTAGTACAAACGGTACATCCAATGAATCAAAAGCAAAGACATTGATGTAGTACAAACGGTACATCCAATGAATCAAAGACACTGATGTAGTACAAACGGTACATCCAATGAATCAAAAGCAAAGACATTGATGTAGTACAAACGGTACATCCAATGAATCAAAGACACTGATGTAGTACAAACGGTACATCCAATGAATCCAAAAAGAAAAGACATTAATGTAGTACAAACGGTACATCCAATGAATCAAAAGGAAAGACATTGATGTAGTACAAACGGTACATCCAATGAATCAAAAGCAAAGACATTGATGTAGTACAAACGGTACATCTAATGAATCAAAAGCATATTAAAAGTACATGGGTCGCTAGCCCAAGAAGAAATGAGATGAATCTCAATAAAATGAAGTACATCGAAACGTCCGATGAACTTGGTAAAAAGATAATTCCATTCGGACAACGTCAAAGAATCAACCACTTGTTGCTTACGACAAAGCGCATTGGCAACACGATTTCCCTTCCAGGAATAAAAAGAATATCAAGATCATAAGATGTCAGGAACTCGAGTCAACGTGGAGTTCCATATGAGAAAATAATTATTCCAGATATTTATGATCGAGGTAGAGAACAAATTTCTCATCCAAATATGATGATGCCAAATTCCAAAAGTAAAAACAATAGCCGCGAGCACTAGATCATGAGTGGCATACCTAGTCTCGATCGGCTTTAATGGTTTAGAAGCACAAGAGATAGCACGTTCTCCTTTGCAAGAGAACGACATCCAAACCAATACGACTAGTATCGGTACAAATAGCAAAGTCTTGGTTCCCCTTCAGGAATCACAAGAATAAGAGTTTCGAAAAGAAAGAATTTCTTTTAAATAATCTTCTTTCCTGAAAAGTTAAAACTTTCAAAATTACATTTATCATTATGTAATAATCATTCTAGAAAAATTTACTATTTTCAAGTTAATATACTGTGTCTGATTGTCTCATCAAAGCGTTTAGGAAGTTCCTATCGATAACGTTGATCAAGCGCATCGACCAGAATTCTTAAAGCACTCAACGGGCAATACAATCACAAAATCATCATCTATATGATAAACATGTTTCTTAAAAACTTTTAAGAATATTCTTTGTTCATTTTAAGAACAAAAATCAAATTATACTTATAAATAAATCTTATGAAAAAGATTTGCAAAATTTCAAATTACTATTTTCATCCAAAATCAGTAAATACAAGAATAGTCTCATCGAAATATTCATAGAATATTCGATTTATAAAATGGATGAAATAAGCTGGACAAATTGAATGACATAATAAGTCATTCATAAGAATCATAACGAGTGCAGAATGCGGTAAATGGAATGCGAACTCCCGCAACTCGTAGCCAAATGAAAATCGGTGGCAAGGTCGAACTAGAAAGACCTTAACACCACACAAATGATTTCTTAGGTGATAATCCTAAGACAAACTCAAAAATACCGAAAAAGTTTCACAAATTATTTAGATAAGAGAAATAACACTTTTCTCATCTTGAGGGCTTAAAGAATAAAATGATGCCTTCAAAAATTTGAAATTGGAATCATAAGAAAAAATAGAAATCTACTTAACAGACAGAAAATGTCGGAGATGAATAGTCCACACGGAAAAATAGGATATGGGCCTCACAACGATTAAGCCAATCCTTACAAAAATCAATTCCGAAGCCTAAGTAAAAATATCGGCTCGGAAAGAAAAGTCTCAAAAAATAATTTCGACATCAATAAAAAGCAAATTGAGTGTTGCGGATCTACCATCCGGATTCACAATCCTCAAAGAAGTCATCAAGCCCAAAATATTCAAAGAAAAAGAATCGACAATTTCTTTTGATATAGAAATAATGAGATGGAACCCATATCAAAAAGAACTCAAATAAAAATATCACGAAATAAAACAATGCCATCAAGGATTGAGTGAAAAGTACATTGACCAAGAGAAGAGTTGCTAGGGGCTTGCACAATATTTAGCTTTCTCATGTCCTTGTTCAAAAGTTTGGGACACGCAGATAAAAGATGACCCGGTTTCTTGCAATAGCGACAAGAATGGGGTTTTGGACACATATTCGCATAGTGTTCCATAGAATTACAATTGTAGCATCCTCCACGATTAGGGATTGGAGTCTTTGCTACAAAAGTAGTTTGCTTCACTCTCTTATTGGGATTAAGGCTCTTGAACTTAATATGCCTCTTCTTGGAAGTCTCAATATCACAAACACTTCCTTTACCAACCTCTCCATGAAGAAGAGTAACATCCACAAGCTGATTGAAAGAAACTTCAAGTTTCAAAGGTAGAACCATTTCGGGGTTCTTACTCAAAGCATAGATAAACTCTGGATTCTTTACAAGATCCAAAAGTTGTTGAGCAGACATGAATACTCCATCCAGGGGAGTTGCACTAGATTGACCGGCGCTGGGACGGTCAGGTCTAACCATTTCTCTTTTTTAAGAAAGAAAGAAAGAAGAGGAAAAAGTTATTCTCAGAATAAATTTCAATCAAACTTGATTGATAAAACAAGGAATCATAAAGAAATTAGGATGAATCGGTACGAGGACACGAATTAAATCCTAAAGCACGACTCCTAAGAAAGACTTAGGACGATGATCCTGTTATAATATTCCATATTGTTCCGAAGTTTGTCTCTGATACCAAGCTGTGACGCCCCACCTCTATACCCACGCTAGCCAAGAACATTACGGTGAATGCTGTCAACTAGCACGGAGAATAAGGCTGTTGAGGAGCGACCATCTGTATAATTGCTTTGCGCGAGCATCGATATGTCAGATAGTATAACATGCATTTCTTATCAAGAGGGAAATCCGACATACCGACACAAACTCAAAGCTACTACACAGTGGCTATAATGTCTTCGGAAATAAATACAGAAATAAACATAACAGAAATCAGTCACAGATAATTCATATCACAAAGGCGGAAATAGATATGAATATTACACATGAAAGTGTACATCAGAGTAGTGGTCAAACAAGATCCACAATATCAAAAAGAATAGATACAAGTGCTAGACAAAAGAATAAGTATACATCATAGAGTCTGTATCTCAAATGTATACAACAAAAACTACTAAACTAAAGTAGTTAGCCAAAAGTCAGAAGATGGTCCGATAAGGAGTCAAGCAGAAGCACCTGCAAAATCTCAGTCTGACCCGAGTATTATTTAAGAAGAAAATAATAAACGGATCAGTCTAGCTGTAAATATCAGATGAAGTGATATATAATAAGAGATATGACATAAACATATAATAATCACAATGCCAAGCTGTGATAAGTAATTGAAAATCAACAAGAGATTAATCAATATCACAATAATCTATTCAAGATAAAAAGGAATGTCATACTCCTAATTTCATTCACCAAGCCACAATAAATGACATATATATCAATGCCCATCATAAAAGTTGGTGAAACATAAATTCCAGAAATCAACACACGAAATCCAGAAATCACAATAAAAAGGATGGCCAATCCCACAAACTGGACATCGACGCACCTAGAAAGACATGCCCCATGTACAGTCAAACATCGACACACCTAGAAAGATATGCCCCATGCTCTAGCATCGACGCACCTAGAAAGATACGCCCCATGCATAAATAAACATCGATGCACCTAGAAAGATACACCCCATGTAATGTCTAACACCGATGCACCTAGAAAGATACACCCCATGCTAAGTCGAACATCGACGCACCTAGAAAGACACGCCCCATGCATAGACGAACATCGACGCACCTAGAAAGATACGCCCCATGTCCCGACTTATTGAGCCGATTGCTCCACGAAGTAAATAAACATCGATGCACCTAGAAAGGTACACCCCATGCATAAATAAACATTGATGCACCTAACAAGGTACGACCCATGTATAAACAAACATCGATGCACCTAGAATGGTACACCCCATGCATAATAAAACATTGACGCACCTAAAAAGGTACGACCCATGTGAGAAATGAGACAAAGCTCAATAAAAATGAGGAATAGTCCTCCACATAAACAAAGAGACATAACACATTGCTAGTCTAAACCACAAAGATGATCGTCATGATCAACGAGAAGTGTCAATTACAATAAGCTAGTAAATATATGAGCTTAGCTTCATGTCCCATAACCACTAGCTTAACTTAAATATTTACGAACAAATTGTAGATCTCCACTAGAAAATTGTCACAAGAGATTCAATCGAACAAGTCCAAGAATTAACCGACGAAGTAAACGCAAGCGTTTCGTACCACTTGTTTTACTAAGTCGTTTAATTAGATTTCTCATACGAGTGAGGTAAAGGCTTATATATACTTATATATTGGAAAACGATTTTATAAACGAATTTGGTATTAAAATAGTATTGAAATCGTTTGAGGAAAGATTTTTGATATTTACTACTAGTATAGAAAACCTTTATATTTTTAAAGTGACAAATCACAAAGAAGATTGTAAGAACAATCAATCAGTAAAATTCACATTCGAAGACGTGAATAAAATCCAAAGAAACCGATAAAGAATCCATCGAAATGGATATTCAAAAATCCCTAAAAAGGAGTCATCAAAGTCATAACAAATGATAACAACACATAGGAAACAACAAGAATCGATTAAAGTTGGAAATTCAAACAACTAGGCGAAATAGGCAAAAATGCACCAGGTCGGTCGGCCGGCAACAAAGCTCGGTCGACCGGACCCTGTTCCAAAAAAGTCTCGGGAAGCAGGTCGGTCGGCCGAACCCTGTACTCGGTCGACCGAACCTTGAACAGAGAAGTGCTTATGCACTTGGCAGCAGGTCGGTCGGCCCGCATCAGAGGTCGGTCGACCGGACCTGATGCCAGCCTCTTCCCAGCCCATCCTAATGAGATCCAATCTCGACCAAATTGCATTCGCTCGAGCAACGACGCTAAGGGTTTATGCCAATCGACTACCCGGCCCTATAAGCTCCTCGATGCATCACCAAAAACATGTTCAAACATCAAAGTTATGATTTTTAAAGAATCGAACGCAAAACACTAAAAATTGGAATGTTCACCTAATCAATCCAAACCAAAAGCAAATGCACACGAATAAGCGTTAGGAATTCATACCGAACAATCGAAGAGAATTATAAGCATAGATGTGAGATTAAAAATCTCATCTTTGAACCCAAAACAATGAATGAGAAGCTCGAAGACAAGGGAAGATTAACCACACTTCAATCTCAACACTTGAAGCTTGAATCTAAGCTTAAAAGAAGAACATTCCCTAAGTTAGGTTTAGGAAATTTCTGAAATCAAAGAGAGAATGAGTTGGAGAAGAAGAAGGAGATGCTTACTAATGGGTTCGCTTTGATTTTGGAGCAAGAACTTGAGCTGGCAAGAGGAAGTAGGGCTTGGAGTTTCTAATTCCCATTCTCTTCCACCATTTTTGCTAAAGCTTGAGTGTTAGGAAAATAAGAATGAAGTGAAGAGGAGAGGGGGGTTGGGACTGAGTTAGTAAGTGGCTAATGGGTTCAGCCCAACCCAAAGCCCTAAGTGAAAAAGTGGCAAAAATCAACTTTCTCCAAACATATCGAAGCTTATACTCAAAAAGGTCGCAAACGTCATTTTGAACTCAATGTGGGTGGTCTCGAGTCCCAATTCGACTGTTTGCAAAAAGTAGCTTTTCGAACCAAATTCCGAGTATCGATAAAATATTTAAATAAAATATTTAAATATACAATTGATAAATATGCGGGTTGTTACATACGAGCTTAGAGGTTATATAGTTGCAGGTTATCAGTGATATATTCCTAATTTGGTAGTGTGACATGCTGAGTGTTGCTGTGTGTTGATGATCATTTGTTGATCATTTGTGATCAGAGCATGGCTTTTGTATAATAGCTTTGTAGACGAGACTGCATCAGGACCCCACAAACCGGAAATGGTCGAAACAGGAAAAATGCGGCAAGGTTATGAGGGTCCGCCCTTTAGGGTGTGTCATTCCCTTCCGGTAAAGGGTGATGTCATGGTATGGAGCCCAGATATTTACCTATGTGGTGGGCTTCAATCTCATTTTCTGTGTGGTTGTTGCTTTATGGTTTAGAGGCGCCTCGGATAAAGGTCCCAAAGGACCGGGGGGTGGCATGCTTGTGTAGTAGTTACCTAGTTATAGAGGTAACCGGGCCTTGTGTTGGTAGAGAGGTGGTTAGTTCTCGGGACGTCCCGCCAGAGGCGTACCCATGGACAGTGGGAAGTTCCTTAGCCCGACCATTTGTTGGAAATCCATTCATCCAATACGTGCTTTGTACGGTTTTAATTGTAAAACCTGCCATTTACTTATGGTGGTCACCACTGTTTAGATGGTAGCTATAGTAGGCATAGATTGAAATGTCTATACTGGCTAAGATATATATTCTACTTTCGAAATGTTTTTCTGCACTTTTCACTTATAACAATAATGTCAAACGAATTTTCATGTATGAAGCATTTTTGACTATCATAAGGAGAAATCTCCTCCAATTCTGCGTTTGCATTGTGTGTGGCGGGAAGCCTTATGGTAGTTTCATTTTTCAAAAAGCATTGCGAATTTATTTTAAATTCTTTTATTATTTGTTTAAAAAGACCAAACTGTTTTTGTTACTCATACCAGTCCCATGAACGACTCGGAGTTTATTGTTCCTTTCCTAAACTCTAGGTGCCCATAATTTTCCACACGGGCAGTGTAGAGTTTGGTTTTTTTTCCAGATAGTCAGGTCTAGTAGATTATCTAGAGTTATTCCAGTCTTTGGATCAGGACGTGACTTGCTTGTCTAGGTGACACGTGGTGTTGGTTCGAGCTAGCTTTGGATTGGAGCATTGGATTTGGCGATGGAGTTATTTCTCCGATGTTAGTGTTATCTATTTCTTTCCGCTGCTAATTCTTGTATCTCTGATAGTAGTAATATCTATTGTATCATTCTGTTGTATCATATTATATCAGATGTTGTATCTGTCATTGTATCAATGTTATATATATTGATATCTTTTTCTTTCGCTGTGTTGTTTACTTAACGGTGTTATAAGGTCCGACGCACCAGATTCGACGTTTGGATCTGCGGCATTGGAACATGAGTGTCGTATTCGGTGCCGATTTTCGAAGGTCGAGTCAGGATCGCTACATTTTTGAAAATGAATATTATTTTAAAGTGAGTAATGATCTCGAATTGATATGGTTTTGAAAAAATATGATTTGAAATGAAATGATCACGGTGTTATAATAAGCATTTGGTTGTTAAAGAGACCGGAATCGGATATTTTCATACTCTCTGCCAATACCGAAAACCATTTTAACAACTGTATACATGGTGGAGATTTCAGAATGAAGTAGGATGGTTTGGTGATGGTTCTATATGATATTTACGTAGCCCGAACTCCCGTGAGTTAGCTTGATGCGGCTAAAATAGGTGCCATGCCGGGCCAAGTGAGGCCATTCCTCTGATCAGGCACATTCCTTCGATATCGTTCTATTTCTTTTATGATTTGATTAGGTGCACCTTGATTTGGGAGTGTGTCACGAGGTGGGCGGTAGTAGTTGCTATGCGTTACCCCCAGTCCGGATCTGTAAACGGTATATCTACCCTGGATTTGCCTCGAGTGCCTTGTCGCATGCCCTATCGTGCCTTCTATGAGTTTGATGTAATGCCCTCTGAGTAAACCTCCAGTTTACGGAGGAGCGTACGACATTGTATGGACTACGGGAATATATAAAATGTGTTAAGGGAGATTTGTGTAATGTCTTAAGCTATTTTAATACTTTTACTCTACAGTAGACATATTATAATAGCGTATATTACTACATAGTAGATAGTTCCACGGATCCTTAGAGGATGGAAATCCAGCTATCCTTTACGTCGCTTGTATTTCAATTGACGTTTCACTTGAGTTGAATTTATTAATATAAGAATGTTAATCCCGACTCGAGTATTTTGTTTTGCTTTACGCTCGGGTCAGACTGAGTGTCGTAGCATTTGAGACTCACCTTTGGGGCTTTGGAGATCCATCTATATCTATTCAGCTTTTAGTTATCCTGTTGTTTTGTCCGGACTTGTCATCTGCTTATATTCGAAACTATATTGTATTTGAGATATTCTGTTGTATTTTATTTCAAACTCTGATGTTTATATAGTAGCCTCATGTATTTATTCTATTCCGCTGCTCATTGTTGTAATACTCTGTGTCTGTGATTCTGTTATTGATTTATTTACTGTATATGCTGAGTTTTTCCAAATATAAATTAACAATCTGATATTTTAAGCAATTCAAGTCCAACATATGCGAATACGAATCGTTCGAAATACCAGGTCGTTGCAAATGGAATTTGATTGAATCAGAATCATACTAAAATTAAATTGGAATTTGGTTGTAAGGGTAATAAACGTAAGCTATATAATTGAATTAATTAAAAATAAATGAATTAACTTAAGTTAATATTTTTGGATGGAAGCTTGGCTCAAATGAATTTAGGAAATGGTTCATAAATAAATTGGTTGTAGATCATTCGAATTGAATGAAATGATATATGGATCGACTGAAGTAACTAAATTAGTATCAAAACCTTATAATTGCTTATAAATATATGTTTGGTATGTGATTTATGAAATTCATGTGTTTAATTAGTTAAATGAATGAAATGTTGGTGAATTCCATATTTTGGGACTTACGTATTTAAATTAAGCAAATACAGGTAACCGGAGGCTATTGGGCTAGATTTGGGATGCGTAACTGCATATTAAATAAGCTTGCTTGCTTAAAAACGCTAATATATGGTACGTTTTCGGATTAAATACAGCAAAAATATAAATATTGATATATACCGTGTTTTCTGACCGTGTGGGTCTATGTATATATATTTATCTCTCTTGTCATATTGCAAAAGGCTCTCCGTAAAAGAGAGACTCTACCAAAAGATTTTGAAAATTTAGGATGTTAGAAAATTTTTGAAAGTTTTGGAAAATTTTTGTTAAGTAAAAAGTTGATTTTTGAATTATATTGAGAATTAAGGATTTTGAATTAGAGATGAAAGCTAATTGTTTTCTACTGAAACTAAAAGCTGTAGAAATGTGAAATATTGAGTTTAACTAAGTGGGTTTTTGGAAAGTAATGGGCTTGGGTCATTCATCCAACCTTAGCAATTTCGGGGACGAAATTCTTTTAAGGGGGAGGAATGTAATGACCCGGATTTTACAATGTTTAAATTTGGAATATTAAATGGTTTAACTGTTAAGTTTGAATTATAAATTTATTTGATTATGGAGTTATTGTTTGAATTCGAAAAATAGCATTTAATTTCAGAATATAGTGATTTATTGTAATACGAAAAGGTGGATAATTGAAATTTAAATAGAATATGAATTGAAACGATTTCAAACATAGATATAAATTCTATTGGGAATTAAAATGGTGCTGGTAAGGTTCTAATACTGGAATTTCAAGTGATTTCACAAATTTTGAAATTCGTCAATTTAAATTGACGCGCTAAAATAGCGATCCAGGGCACAGTCTCAGAATTTGACGAACCTAGTTCCAGTGGATCCATAATAGTATATTATTATTAGATTTCAAATTTCGTAATGTTTGGATTTATGATTTAGTCGTACGATATGAAAACGCCTAGAATAATTTAATCGAATTTGATTTAAATAGACGACTCAAAAAAGCTATCTTCCGCATAGGATCGAATTAAGCCCTAAAACATGTTCCATTAGGTTTGAAATAGCGGTATAACATTATAAATGTCAAGCTGAATGCCTAAATAGAGGTTCGAAATTTGTGAGGTACGTAATGAGATAATTTCAATATTTAAATTTATAAAATCAAATCAAGGTCACTTCTCAACAGACCTAAACCCTGTCAAGCCACCCAAGCACTGAATCAAGAAGACCTATTTCCCCTTTTAATTTAAAACAAGACATTCCCCTTTCAATTCAAAATCACATCTTCTCCCTCTTTAACAAACCACATCTGTTCGAATCAAAAAAAAGAGAATCAATTGAATCTATCTGGGTCGCATCATTGGAGGGAAGCACGACATCGTGCTGGCGCTCGTTGATTAGGTAGGAAACTAGGTCTTATGATTCTCGATGGTGCTCATTTTAGATTCATAGGATCGTTAGCTCCTTCGTCGCGATTCGTGTGGCAGTTCGCGTGGGAAGGATGCAAATCGGTTCGAGGTTATGATGTGGTCATCGAGAGTGCTGGCGATAGCCATGACTACAAGGGAGGGAGGCTATGGAAAAAAAACTGGAGTCACGCACATACGCATGTGATGAAGTGTTGGCCAGGTACGTACTGGGAGGTGAGACGAATTTCTGGGAAATGTGACAGTTCTGCAACATAAGGTCAGGGGGACTGGACGCGATTGAGCAGGGATGCCGAGGCAGCTGCTGCATGTCGAAGCCAGGAAGTTATGATGTTTGATGGGTGCTCAGTTGGGGTTCATCAGCGATGTGATCGGAGAAGGGATATTGCGTGGTTTGAGTGGAAGTGGGGGAAGGGGGTGGTCGAATTTTGGAAGTTGTGTTCTGTTTTATTAGTGACTGGAAATGTGTTTGGGAAGAGGGAAGAGATAGATTAGGGAATTAAACAGTAATAAGGTAAAAAAAAATTAAGTTATTAAATAAATTTACATTATCTCATTATAATAACTAATAAATAATCTATTCATATGAGGTCCACAATCAATGAATGCGACATTTGGAATAAATTTGGAATCGATCAGTGTCAGTTGAAATTTTCTATTTAGTTAAAGTCTAGATATTCAGCAAATTAAAAATCAAGGTGAGTAAAATCTCACTCATTTGGATTGATGGTTATAATAAAAACGTTGAATTTAAATTATTGGTTAATTGGATGAATTTAATAAATATTATCAGTAAGGTGTTATATATATATTTATATATATATATATATATTAGTAGTTGGATTTATTTCCCGCCGTTGGAGCGGATGAGACCCCATTCACACCGCCTAATAGCAGATAAAACTATATTACCACGATATCGCGCCTTGAAGAGGGATTGGTATTTTTATGTTGTCTAACATCTGTGGATGTAGGAAAACAAATTGGTGGGATCCAACTGGATTCCTTAAAAATATATTAATTGTTCATATATATTGATATATGATGTGTGTGTATAAATATGTTATAGATTTTGTTGTGATTGAATTTTGGATGCTATAGTAGCACTGACCTTAATTTTGGTATTTTAAATAACATAAATATTATATTTGAATTTTAAGAAAATAAAAGGAGATTTTGGATATAAATATAATTATACTGAATATTGGAGTACTTAAAAAGAATTTGATTGGATAAACAATAAATTTGATTTTGGTTGAACTTAACTAATCCGTAAGTTGTTAAACATAGTATTTACAGAAATAATCTATATAAAGGATTCTTAAATGATATCCGAAAATTGTAAAATGGTGTTGAAATCGATATTAGAAATAGATTTGAAATATAAATGGAATTTATAAAGAAATGGTCTTATAAAATGGAATTTTATAAGTAAGCATAGTTTTATAAAAAGGTACACTCAAAGGAGTTATAAAATTTACAAACGATGTTTATAAATAAGAAAAAATGATATCAGTTGATGAATTGGGAATATAAAACTCATAGGGTGAATTTATATTAGAATATGGAAACATGGTTGAGAAAAATAGTGGATTCTATTTTTGAAAAGTGGAAATGGTTAGGCAAACCGGAATGAAATCGATGGGTTGTGAATCGAGACGAATCTATCAATTAATTGGATATTGATATTTTAAAAATATTTTTTATTATTAAGAAATAAGTTTTTTAAAGAGGAAGTCTTATTTTCAAACTATGTAATTTTGAACTAGTAAAATTGAAATACTTGGAAAGTGAATTTTTCAAATACTTAATATTTGTTTTAATAGATCCTATTTTTTTAAATCGGCTTTGAAAATTGATTTTTTATCTAATAATGAGTCATCGATGTTTATAAAAAGTGTTTCAATATTTTAAATAAATACTTGAATATGTTTTGAAAATAAATTATCATTCTTTTAAAATACTATAGAGTTTTGAAAGATTGAAATTTATTTATGATCTTCTTGAGATTTAGAAACGGGGTTTATTCAGTAGATGGGATTTATAAGAGAAATTCTCAACATGGAATTTGCGGAAATGTAAGGAAAATTTTCGAAGTATTTAATTGTTGGTGAACTTCAAAAAAATGAATTAGGATTCATAAAAGAAGTTAGAAATGGATATTTGGAATTATAGACAAGTGTTTTGACTTTGGAAATATTAAAGGAAATTAATTAAGGAACCCTTGAACTTATAGAATTCGTTATAAACGAGTTAAGGAATTTACAATGTAAATTGTGAAGGATTTTGAGAAAAGAGAAATAAATGGAACTTCTCTAAGTGTTGTGAAGTAATGGGTTTAGAAAAATATATTTTTAAATATTTTTCTAAGTGTTGAAATAAGAGATGATTTGAAATATCCTGATATGGATATAAGTATTTGAGTTGTCTCAAATATTGAAAATTTGGAAGGGGTTTGTATATATATTTTATAAAGATATTTTGAAAATAAATTTAGGAAAATTATAATATGGGTCTAGTGACTGCTTATGGATGTTATATTGATAGTTAATAACCGACTATCAAATATTGGTCAATTTCATTGATCGTCTCGAAGAGATAGGGATCGGATTTAATTATTCGAAAAACATTGCGATTCGATTTGAGTGTTACGAATGGATATCGTGAAGATAGTGAAGATGGTGATTCGGTTTGTCCAGACCTAGGACAACTTGTATGGACGAATGCTATCAGAACATCGTCATTAGAGGACGGTGAGCATTCTAGGTGGAATTGTTCTTGAAAGGTAAACATTGCCTCAAGCCTCATCAACCAGCAATGACTAAAACAGGGGAGATGTAGCAAGGCTAAGTGGGTCGCACCCAATTAGGGTATCGTATCACCTTTCTAGATACCCTCGGATATTATGAATTATGGATATGGTTATGCATGGAAAAAGAAGAGTGCTTGATAAGGGTGGGAACACCCAGGGGATATCATATTCAGTACTATCCAATTTTGGGGTAGGTTGGTCTTGTGTGGTAGTGGATTCTGGGGAGGTCCTCGGTTAATTTTCTAGAGGTGTACTTTGACGGGCAATACCCCAGTAGCCCAAACATTGTATGGAAACCATTCTGCAATAAGCACCATACGATTTTGATTATACCCAACTATGCTGAAATGTGAGGTGAAAGCATTTCAACTATTTTCTAATTTACTTTCTATAGACACTATTGTAATATCAGATGATTTTAATATAAAAATGTTTTGGTTATCGTAAGGTAAAAATCCATCATGTTTATGTGTGACGTGGTCTTACGAGATACCTTACTTTTCAAAGGATTTTGAAAAAGTAATAATTCAAATTGAGTCTGTTTTTCTCAATCTGGTTTTCCAAACTAACTAGGTTGTTATTTTATTATAATGCACGGGTCAGCCAGAGTATTACAGATTCAGAATAGGATGTTATGGAGCTCAGGAGACAAGCTGGATGACAGAGACATATTCGCGCACTTGATTTATATTCCGCTGTGTGTTTTATACTGAATTTTCAATATTCATGCGGATAAGTTATTTATAACTGTCTAGATTGATTGGCTAATTATTGTATGCTGATAATTGTATTATATTAACAGTTACAGTTCTTTTGTATAAAGATATGCCATTATATTATATATTGTTTAACTGCAGCAGTGAAGTTCTATTTCAGCAAATTTATTTTACATGAAATGACGATTGAAATATGTTGTTAAATTTTGAATTGGTTAGAAATTTAATTGTTAAGCATGAGATGTTATTATCTACATTTGTTAACCTATGTTAATTGACATATGACACCATAACACGTTGTATGTATATTATATTTTAATTGTTAGTTATGATCCATGCTCGTAGTTGATACGTTGTGCTATTTTATATTATTATTATATTGTCCTCACACTGCAAGTTTTTATTAGTTTAGGAAATCCCTATGGATTGAAATGATACATACCCGAACGATCTTATAGATCAGAGAAAATCGTTATGCGTTGAAATGATAAACCCAAGTGATTTTATTGATTTTGAAATTTTGGGATTGCGGGTTGAAATGATATATACCCGTAAATACTAAATATTGCAGATTGAAATGATAAATATCCATATCACTTGACTACAGGTTAAAAAACTATACATGGACACAGTTGGTCTATTTTTAATTGACTCCTAGAATTTTGAAAGTATGAGCTTTAATAGAGATTTTTAGGATATAATATAAAGAATTCTTTTAAATATTTGTTTTAAATTGAATATTGATTTTAAAATATAATATATAGATTTTATTTTTGACATGTGTAAAAAATTAGGTTTTTAAATTATATGTTTTGGAAATTTTAAATTTATAAGTAAGCTTTGAAAAATATAAATTTTATGATTTTACTTATAATTTTATTATTTTTAAATATATAAAGTAAGATTTAATACCAAATAAATTTAAGAATAAGATTTAATTTAATAAAATTTAATATAAATTTGTTTAATTTAATTAGTATATATATAATATGTTTAATTATTTACTTAAAATTATATCAATATTTTAAAAATAGATTTTGTAATAAATTTAATAAGCTAAGGTTGGAAAGATAAATTGAAATTGATTTGAACTTTTATTTGTTCAAGAATTGTAGCGACCCGTAAAATTTTCGATAATTTAATTGTTAATTTTATTAAATGTTTGTTATCTAATATTGGAAAAACAGAAATTTGTGATTCATTTATGAAATAATAATTTAAATGAGATGTAATAATGCTAATCTAAGTTAATTACTAACTATTTGAATGGAGTTACAATTAATGGAATTAATGAAAATGTTATACTAGGCTATAAATCGAATAAAAGAAAACAAATGTAAATATTGGATTAATTAACGAATTAACATATATTGAATGGTAATTGAATAAAATCAATGTTTAGTAAGAAATTATAAATTGGTTTGGAAATGATGAACTTATAAAATGTGATTGAGAGTAATGATAACAATTATTATAAGTTAATCATTTATTTAGTCCATTAAATAAAATTTGTAATCAACTGCAATGAATCTCAACTCAATGTTATGTTAGTGTAAAGTGAGGAGATAATTGGAAATAGTGTTAAGTCTATTCATAACATGACAATTGGTTGAATGAAAATGATGGATATCAAGATTTATTAATTTATTGGACTTTAAGCTTAATAATTGGATTAATTGCAATTAAATGAAATTTAAGGAAATTAAGGCTAACACTGAAATTAATAAATTTATCAACCCTAAATTGACATCTAATTTATTTTATGATGTGATTAGAAATTGAAATTTAAAATTTTGATTTAATTAATTAATTATTAATTTATTTAATTAATAGGAAAATAGCCATTTTGGCCACTGACTCGGATTCAACGAAACCAGTTTCATTGGATCTGCAACGGTGAATTATTGTAGGATTTCAAGTTTCTTAACGATCGGACTTGTTGTTTGATCGTACGGGCTCGAAACGCCTAGAAATTAATTTAATTGAAATCAATTGAAATCAATTTGAAATAATTTGATTTTTAGCATAACTTCTTCATACGATGGAATTATTGATATTTGGATTTATTTGGATAAGATAGTTTGGCATATTTTGAATCATCATCTCAGTTTATTTGAATTTATTTGGATAGGATAGTTATCTAATTTATTATTGAATATAAACTGCAGTAAGTACCTGTTATTTATTATCTGTTCTATATTGATGTTATTGATTGAATTGGGTGATGATTGTGATAAATGTTGATGATTGACATTGGATGAATGGTTGTTGTATTTTATATTGTTATAAACTGCAAGTTGTATGGATTTTTATTTCATTCGGGATTGCGGTTTGAAATGATATATAACCGTATTTATATTTTAAATTATGGATTGAAATGATAAATATCTGTATCACTTGACCATAGGATAGTAAATTATGTACAGACACCGTGGTCTATATATAAAAATATTTGAAATGATTTCTATGGTTCTGTAAAGAAATATATGGTTTTATATAAATATTGATCTTAGAGATTTATAAATGTTAATTTATTCTTGATTTTAAGCTATGTATAAATTTGTTTTAATATAGTATAAGTTGATAGTATAGTTTGATTTTATTAAAGATAATATGGTTAAGTATTAATTTAATTTATATTTTAATATAGAGTTTATAATGATTTAAATAAATTAAGGTTGGAAGATAAATTGGAAATTTATTTGAAATTGAATTTATTTAAGAGTTAAACTCAAATAAGTTCATTGTGAGATTTATTAAATTGAAATTTAAGAGATATGATTTATAACTTGATTTTGGTTTGAGGTGAATTAAATGAATATTTCAAGTATAAATAAATTGAAGGAAATATTTAGTTATTTGAAAATTTAGGTTTTGTTTAAATGATAATGGATTTATTAAGTAAATTATTTCAAAACTAAATAACAGAAAATTGAATTTGAATTACCAAATTTAGTTTTGAAATTGTTGAATACTTAAAGTTTGGAATATACTGAATTTTAAATGGTTTATTCTGTGGATCAAATTTGTTTTGAAATCGATATAATTTGGAATAGTTTATTTGGAAATTGAATTGAATTGGAATTTATGATTTGGGATTTGGTTTAATATATTAAATGTAGAAATTCGGGTTGTTTTGGAAATTGATATGTGAAATTGAAGAAGCTATTTTATTATATAAAGTATTTTAATATTTAAACCATTTAAGTGATAGAAGTTATGTTTCAAAGCTACGAGTTTCAAAGTATTATGATTTGAAAGTGTTATAATTTCAAGTTTTGGTTTCGAAGTGTCTAACTTTGAAAGTGCTATGACTTTTGGAAAAAGATTTATATTTGAAATAAAAATGATATCATATTGATTTGGTTTTTGAAATGGACATGATATCGTACTTATATAGTTTTGAAATGGATATTATATTCTTGTTTTAAAGTATAATTATTTTGAAATGACCGCGGTGTTATAATAACGTTTGGTTGTTAAAGAGACCAAGATCGGAAGTTTTCATACTTTCTGCCAACTTCGAAAACCACTTTAACAACTGTGTACGGGGTGCAGATTCCAGAATGAAGTAGGATGGTGGCGGCATTTCATGTGAGGTATATACATGGACCCGACTCCCATGGGTTGGCATAAGGTGGCTAAAATAAGAGCGATTGACGGGCTAATTAGGTAGCACCTTTTATTGGACACACTCCTTCGATACCATTCTATTACTTTGTGATTGATTGGGGCCCTTTTGTTGTTGGAGGTGTTGCTCAAGGTGGGCGGTAGTAGCTGCTACGCGTTATCACCAGTCCGGAAGCGTAATTGGTATATCTACCGTGGCATTGCCAAGGCGCGCCTTGTACGAGTTTGGTTTTCTCCCGTAGCCCATGGAATATTTAGGGTAGTCTCCCGATCTGGACATGCGTTGATACTGGATGGACTACTGGGACTATTACATGGTAAGGGCTATATGGGTAACCCCTTAACGCTATTTAAAAGTAAGTTTATTTTACCAATAGACATTATTATAATAGCGAATATTACTACATAGTAAATAGTTTAACAGATCATTAGGAGATGTGAATCCCGAGCATCTCTTAAGTTACTGCACTCATGTTAGAAACTAGATAGGAGATGTCAAATCTCGTAAACATCTCTGACACCATTCCACACATATTATTTACTGTTGATATAACTTACATAAGATCTTTTAGTTCTGACTCGAATGTTTTGTCTTTTCAATTCGCTCGGGTCAGTCTGAGCATTTCAGTATTTGAAGACTTTATTTCTGGAGGACGGAGACGAAGATAGTATTACTATTATTTATTATATTATTCCACTGCATTCATACTGTTCCACTGCATTATTTAATATTATCCGGTATGTGTAACTCTAATATGTGTTGTATATGTATAATCAAATGTTTTGTAAAAAACGCTTCATGAACTGTTATTTAATTATTATATTTTGTCATTCCGCTGTGAGATTCTATTTTGTTTTATTTCTTTCTCTGCTTTTCTTATTCACCCCAATTACAATCCGTCCTTTTGTATGGTTTGAGTTTGACATGTGTGGTTTATCGTCGATCTAACACGTACAAAAAGGCGGGATGTTACAATGTGGTATCAGAGCTTTGGTTCAGTGATAAACCTTAGCTTTGTGGGGTCTGACTCTTTACTAATAGGGTAGTAATACCCTATGATGAGTCAATGAGTATATGTGTGTGTCTATATATGTGTGTGTGTGTGTGTGTGTGTGAGAGAGAGCATACTTGTTAGTGTTATAAAAATGTTTTAATATTGTGTTAATTTGTTTCGTTTTGTATTTATAAATTCTGTTTGGTGCATAGGGTGCTACGACATCAATAGGGATTTCTAAACACTTAATAGGACAGACCGACACAATGTTATTTTGAATATAGGTGAATGAAATAATTTTGCCTATTATATTTTCTATATATAAAATATTTTTTTTATAAAAGCTATATTTGGTTGTAATATATTGGTTGTTTGGTAGTGAATTTTATAAATATTGGTTGAAATAAGATTTAAAATAAAATTAAAAAAAGAATAAATTGGAATTTAGAACTCAAGCTCCGGGGTATTTGAAAATTTTCTTTTGAATGATTTTGGAATATAATGACAATATTATTTAGAAGTATTTTCTGATATAAATATTTCAATATAATTTGGAAGAATCATTTAAAAGAAACTTTGGAAAGAAATAACTTATGTACTCCCCTCTCTGTCGTTGGAAAATCATTTCGGTGATGAGTGCACGCATCATTGTCATTCATTTTCGAGTTTTTAAGTGGGAAGGCCACAGTAGTAGTTCTACTACAGAATTATTTTGATAAACAAATATAAATTTCAAATTGTTTTAAATAAAATTGGATATATAAATCGTAAGTGTATAATCTATCTGTTATTTTTAAAATTATTGGAAATGGAAGCCGGAATCTAGTTGTTAAATTTCCATAAATTAGAGGTTTTAATTATTGAAATTGAAATGAAAATCTTAACTATTTAATAATTGAAACTCCTAAAAGAAATAAGAGATTTAATGCTAGGATATAAATGAAATCACCAGAAATTTGAAATTGTAATTTATAAAACAAAGGATATGATTATTGAACATTAAATTAGTTAAAAGAAATAAGAAAAACTTGTATATCTTTCAATTACATTCTTAAAGGCGTATATATAACTTACCAACTATAAAAGGTTAAAATGTTAAAAGAAAATGTAATGGATATTATACAAGTAAAACTTAAAGTAATGAAAGTATTCAATGAAATTCTTTAAGAATTTGACGTGTAGATGAAAGGCTACTAATTTAATATAATAGAAAGGTAAGTATTGTAAGTAAATGAAATGAACACTGAATGAATGAATGGAAATATAGAAATCAGTGAGAAATAAATGTAAATTAAAAAGGATAAACCATTATATGAATGAAAAGGGAATCAAACAATAAAGGTTATGAAATGAAGTGAAAGATTAACTTGATCTATTGTTTGGAATTGTTGTTTGTTTGGTTATGGTTGTTTGGGCAAGGATACTTTAAATTTGCTTGGTTGTATGAATAATCTATTTTTTTCATCTAAGACTGTTGAGTAAATGGTATACTTAATAGTTTATTTGTCGTCCTATAAAATTTAAAAGTGTCTAAGCCTGAACTAACTACTTGTTTTGGTTGATGTGGATGAACAAATTGATTTGTGTTGATCTCATACGATGGTTGTATGCTGTGATTGCAAGTGATTGTTATTGATTTGTTTGTTAGTGGTTGAAACAACTATAAGTATTCCATTTTATAAAATTATTAACTTCTTTTGGATTATATAAGTGAAATACAGGTTATGGAAGCAATTGCTACTACTTTTGCTTTCGTAGTATAAGAGTTGTTTGTCCGACAAAAAGGTACGTTCTCGGATTACGGTTTTATACGCTATTGTATTGTTTTTCCCGTTGTTGGGATATATTATTTTGAGATGCTGTGATATATATTGTTATATTTGATATTATATTTTCTTTCGAGCCTCCTCGTACAAAAGAGACACTGCCAAAATTTTCCGTAAATTTGGGACTTAGAAAATTTTTGAAAAATGTTTTCCAAACTTTATTAATTTGAGTATAAAAAGATTTAATGGCTATAAATTGGTATATTTTATTTGAATTAATTAACTTCGTAAATTTATTTGTTTATAAAGTTAACATTTTTGAATAAGATGTATTGTTTACTCAATTCTTTCTTTTCCCTTCTTTTTCCTTTAGGGGACGAAAAGTTTTGAGTAGGGGAGAGTGTAACGACCCGTAAAATTTTCGATAATTTAATTATTAATTTTATTAAATGTTTGTTATCTAATACTGGAAAAACTGAAATTTGTGATTCATTTATGAAATAATAACTTAAATGAGATGTAATAATGCTAATCTAAGTTAATTATTAACTATTTGAATGGAGTTACAATTAATGGAATTAATGAAAGTGTTATGCTAGGCTATAAATTGAATATAAGAAAACAAACGTAAATATTGAACTAATTAACGAATTAATATATATTGAATGGTAATTGAATAAACTCAATGTTTAGTAAAAAATTATAACATGGGTTTGGAAATGATAAACTTATAAAATGTGATTGAGAGTAATGATAACAATTATTATAAGTTAATCATTTATTTAGTCCAATAAATAAAAATTTGTAATCAATTGCAATGAATCTCAATTCAATGTTATGTTAGTGTAAATTAAGGAGATAATTGGAAATAGTGTTAAGTCTATTCCTAACATGAAAATTGGTTGAATGAAAATGAAGGATATCAAGATTTATTAATTTATTGGAATTTAAACTTAATAATTGGATTAATTGCCATTAAATGAAATTTAAGGAAATTAAGGCTAACATTGAAATTGATAAATTTATCAACCCTAAATTGACATCTAATTTTTTTAAATTAGAGTAAATGATTAAGAAATTTAATAAATGGTATAGAATCGAAATTTAAAATTTTGATTTAGTTAATTAATTATTAATTTATTTAATTAATTAATAGGAAAATAGCCATTTTGGCCACTGACTCGGATTTCGACGAAACCAGTTTCATCAGATCCGTAATGTTGAATTATCATAGGATTTCAAGTTTCGTAAAGATCGGACTTGTCGTTTGATCGTATGGACTCCAAACGCCTAGAAATCAATTTAATTGAAATCAATTGAAATCAATTTGAAATAATTTGATTTTTAGCATAACTTCTTCATACGATAGAATTAGGACTTGAAACCTATTCCATGGAGTTTAAAATATTCAAAAACATCTATTTTGATATACGGGTTGGCCCATTTTCGTTGCAGAGCCGAAACGGGCTTTTCGGGCCATTTGATTGTTCAGCGTGTAAATCAATCTTATCCATCCATTCTAATTCCATCTTTGTCTATTCATACCTCGTTATGAACCCTAGCCTATTTCTTATGTTCATTTTTTTGTACGTACAATTTTAGTTGCCCCTCCTCATCCCAATGGCAGATAAAAACCAAAATTCCAATTGCAATTTCAAATAAAATTCAAAGCCAAAAATTCACTCTCCACAACTACATCAAATTATATATGGATTTGAAGCTCTCGACGAGCGCAAGTCAAATCCATGATTCGTTTTTCGATTTGAGTTTCTGAGTGCTCGAAATTCGATGGAATACTCATGACCGTTCATCGTGCGTCGATGAACGTTGTGGGATCGTCGAATTGAGCTAGGGGTTTTGCGGAGACCGCTGAGTGGAGTGCATCTGTATGGGTTTTTCATCGAATCGACGGTCGGATTAGCCTTAAAAATTCAACCAGGGTTGGAGCAAATGGCGGCGGCGGCTGCCTTATGTCATGTTTTTCGATGGCGTTCATCGCGAGGAGGACCGGGAGGGTCGCGCGTCACGGGGAGAAGCTTCTGACAACTCACGGTAGCCAGGGATGAGGGCGGCGGTCGTGAATGTCGCAAAGTCGTGGACGATGCAGGTGGGAGTTCGTGCCTTAGGAACTGGGGACGTGATAGTTTTTCTCTGGTTTGTTTATTTTAATTTAAATTGATATCGTTTAATTTCAAATGTTTATAACTTTCTCATGCGATGTTCGATTTATGCTCAATTTCTTTTATTAGGATCATATTGAAATTCCGGACATTGTGGCGCTGGTTTGGACGAATTCTGAGTCTGTTCAAGTTGTGGGTTTAAATTGGATTTAAATTCAATTTAAATTCAAAAAGTGAGTATTTTAACCCACTCACAACTTTTAAAATTTCGTATGTTTGTTAAATTGATTTATGATGTGATTAGAAATTTATTTATGACTGTTTGGCATATTTTGAATCATCATCTCAGTTTATTTGAATTTATTTGGATAA
Source organism: Allium cepa (assembly GCA_030765085.1). Taxonomy (NCBI): domain Eukaryota; kingdom Viridiplantae; phylum Streptophyta; class Magnoliopsida; order Asparagales; family Amaryllidaceae; genus Allium; species Allium cepa. Next base: position 977,103,631 of record CM060935.1, read on the forward strand.
GATAGTTATCTAATTTATTATTGAATATACACTACAGTAAGTACCTGTTATTTATTATCTGTTCTATATTGATGTTATTGATTGAATTGGGTGATAACTGTGATAAATGTTGATGATTGATATTGGATGAATGGATGTTGAATTTTATATTATTATAAACTGCAAGTTATATGGATTTTATTTCATTCGGGATTGCGGTTTGAAATGATATATAACCGCATTTATATTTTAAATTACGGATTGAAATGATAAATATCTGTATCACTTGACCATAGGATCTCAGTGCTATTTAGAGTTATAGGATCTTTTGTAAATCAAACTATTAGGTAAAAGGTGCGGGTGAGCCTTGAAATCAATTGGGTGTGATTGTAGCCCTAGAAATCAATTAGGTGATCTTATAGCCTAGTTAAATCAAGAGAGTTGTCCTAAACTCGAATACAGGAGAGTGTACCTCGTAGCCTTGAAACCAAGGGTGTAATCTGCGAGATTTTTTTGATAAGAAATCTGTATAATTGTACGGGACTGGATGTAGGGTAAATCCAAACCAGTATAAAATCTTCGTGTGTTCCATCCTTTACTGCTTTTATTTAGTATTTGCATCTATGTCTGATTCTGTGATTATATCTGTGTCTATGAATTGCATTTATTGGTGATTAAATTACATAAGTTTCAAAAAGATTTAGAAAATCCACAAAACGCTGTTCACCCCCTCCCTCTAGTGTTATTTCAGCCTTAAGATCCATAATCTACATTTCTCACAAAAACAATTTTTGAAATTTCACAACATTATTATATGTATCCTCATATTATATAATTTATGAAATCATCAATTCGAAACAGGATTTATTTTTCAAATATTTTGTATCGCTGCTTAATCCTTCATTTATATCCTTTTTCAAAATATAGTTCAAAATATTTCTTTACAATACTATTTTCTTTCCCAAAACCGTTTTCTCGAAATACCACTTATACTATCCTCAAATGATATAGTCAATTCAAATAATAATTCTGCATTTTCTAATATATTATGCTTATTTCAAAAAAAATTCTTCATATTGTTCTAACCTTTTCAAAACACTAAATATAATCAGCTTTAATATATCATGGTTAAAATTTCTCGAAATATTATTTCAAGACAGCTCAGAATGTTTTTCCTTCCTTTCTTACTTTTCAAAACTAATCAAAACTTTCCAAAACTTTTTAGAACTTTGTGATCATATATCTCGTCCTAGTGTTTAGGAATCCCTATCGATGACGTTGATCAAGCACATAACTAGAATTCTTAAAGCACTCAACATATAAATTAACACAAAATCAATTTAAAAATTTCTTCAAATAAATACATTTGTATACTTGAAGATACTTTCCATATGAAATCATTTATTTGGGTAAATTAAACATTTTCTAATATAATATATAAATATCTTAATTGAAATATGCTTGCTTTCAATAAAACATTTTTCCAAAATAAAGACATATGTCTGGTTGTATTCAAACACTTTAGATAATTTATAAAAACATATGTCTGGTTGTATTCAAATACTTTAGATAATTTATAAAAACATATGTTTGGTTGTATTCAAACACTTTTAAATAAAAACATATGCCTGATTGCATTCAAACACTTTTAGATAATTTATAAAAATAAAATATTTTACTCTTAAAAATCAAGTCATCACCAACCAACCATCTACAAAGTAATAAGCAAGCTATTAACATCATTCCAATAACACTTTAAATTATATATATATATATATATATGTATGTATATGTATATAATATAGTTTTATCTTAAGTGAGGAAAATTTTGATTACCCCTTGTGGTAACTTCAAGACCGAAGACACCACCAGGTTTAAAATAGCAAAAATTAAAGCAGATATTCACCTTGAGTAAGTTCTTTATCGAACACCATACTCAAGATGAATCCACTAAATAGAACATTAGAAATCAATGTAATTGCACAAGGAAATCAAACATTCATCAAGCCAATCAACATATTCAACTATCCTAATTGCTTAACAGAAAGTGATTCATCAAATTCTACTGCTCACTTTGAAGCTTAATGAATCAGATTCTCTATTCGAAGCCACATCGAGGTTTATTATTTATCAGCTAACCCGACATTAGAAATCAGATACATAACTGTTACCTTCACTCCCTTAGGAATTACACTGTGTCTTATATAGAGAATTATGCTTAAAACAATGGAAGTGGTAAATATTACTTAATAAGAAAAATACAAATACGTCCCTTGATGATTACCTCTGTAATCACCGTATAACAAGTAATATATATACACACTCATAATATCCGTTACTATAGGGTAGCTACCTAACACACCAAAGGGGATAGGGACTCTAAGTCTTGTCTAGGCCAATGACTCATGTCTCATATGTACAATATATTCTTTCATAGCCTGGCTCCGATGCCAATTGTAACACCCCCACCTCTATATCCATACTACCTAAGAGTATTACTAAATCATGATATCGGATAACATGGAAAATGAGGTGATATGGGGTACACACATAAATATTCCTTTGGACTAACATCGGTACATATATAATATCATATAATACTCACCATAAGTGTATGGCCCAGTACAGAGCAACAAACACATATGCCTCCAGGACAGAACACAATGTATAAATGATAACAAAGAGAACACAGAGCAATAATATATAATAGGAAATATACACTAATCTAAGTGGGATAAAAATAAGTTAAATTTCCCACCATCTCAAAAATAAATACAATGTATGTCCAATATACACCTCAACGTCATACATTCATGAGTTTCACAATACATGATGATATAAAATGATACTTTATCCTTAATCTATACCCAACATCCACAAAACTGGTCATCTTGTCCCTGAACCTAATGTGTCTTGGACTAATCCGAGTATTATATAAATAACACATGGGTTAGACAATGTCTACAATGAAGATGTCAAATAATAGATAATGATAATAGACATGGAATAATGGTGATAGCATAATCGATAATAAAATTTTCCGAAACAACATCTTATGTAAAACAATGTAGAAAAGTGTCATCGCCTATATAAATCAATCAATAAAAATCATGAAAACTATATCCAATGGGTGAATCATCCATATGTAAAGTCAACATCAATATATAAGAAATCTTCCAATAAAATAGGGTTAACAAAAAAATTTCCAAAATGGATACAATAGACATTCCCAGGTCGGTCAATATAAATGGCTCATCCGCCTATAAAAATATAAATGGCTCACTCGCCTATGTAAAAATAAAAATATGTATAATATAGACTAAATCTAATAGTGATAGGAATTAATTGTATGACAAACACAAGGTCTTAAGTAGAGTAATATCATAAAGGATGGATTACTCCACCCATATATATACTTAGTGAGGTTCATAAATAAATGTACTCATCTACCACTCCATGTAGAACCTGATGAGAGACTGATCACTAACCGCTTGCTATAGGAGCCCTACGCCACCCCACCTCCTCTTCCTAGCCCAAGATGCGCTCTTATTGTCTTTAGTTACCTCCGTGGAAATCCGAACAATATCCACCTAACGTGCTCGTCGATGCGTGTGCTCCTAGTCATGACCCCAAAACATGCCTTTACGGTTACAGGCTACTGTCCAAGGTGACAAAAAAGGGCTAAGGCTAGGGCTACTCCACCTTAAGGGCTAACCAACCTTCAATAAAATCTTGTGATGCACATCAAATGTATAATGTGTCATAGATCTGGGGCGTAACCCCACGATTAGGCCATCAAGGTGGATACTAGGCTAATTTGGTTCCTGCTAACTCCTACTCATATCCTAGAGCACTTCACTGTAGAAAAATAAATAATATCTATGAATACACACACACGTACATACATATATCCACATACATACACACACACACACACACATATATATATGTATGTATGATGTATGTATGGGCACACACCCATAACTCACCATCAATGAATTTGCTCTACCCCAAGCATCACCTTACATAAGTAAAAACTACCAACCATATTCCCGTCCTATGAGTGTTATCTACTTACATTGAATAAATAAATAAGTATCACATCGGCATCCTATACCACCCTATCATACTAGTCTGTTTATTTAATGCTCATAAACTACACCCAAACCATACAATATCTCTATAAACAAGTCCGATGAATAACCAAAAATATTACTGAAAGTCTCCAAACGGTATCACTAATCCATCTATCCAAATTTATTATTGCAAAAAAAATGTAGACACACATATATATAATAAAAGTAATCATATAAATATATGTTATATTCGAAAGCATAAATAATGTTTCTTATAATAAAAGCTACGTTAACAAATTAAATAATATGTAGAGTAATATTCAAATAGATAAATAGAGACAATATAATACTTTTATGGGTCCATAATAAATAACATTCACAAATAACTTTTGATAAATCATTTCATTATTTTGAAAACTCAAAAATAGCTAAAAAAACAAATATTGCTCATAATAATCATTTCATAATTTTTCACAATTAAATACTATTTTTAAATAATTTTTATATGTCAAAACTAATTTCTTCTTTTGTTCCAAATCCATAAAAATATATTTTTCAAACTTTATATTCTATTCAAAATTCTTTATATATACTTTGAAATTCATAAAATAATAGTTAAAAATCATTTCATATTTTTTAAGGAATTTTATAGGATTTTTGTAGATTTATGAAAAAAATCATAATACCAATTTTCATTAAATAATTAATTTCTAAATTAAATAATTTATAAGTAATATTAATTGAAACTTGTCTTCATAAAATTATATATTTACATATTTACTTTATATAATTTCTCACATTTATTTTCAATGTAAATATAATTTATTTACTGTTTAAAATATACACATAAAAATAGCATAATGCGAGACTTGAACCTATGTGGGTTGGTAGCAGGGCACAGGCCCTTACCAATGAACGACATTTAATTTTTTTGTAATCTTTTGCACCATCGATCGACATGTAGTGTAACGACCTGTAATTTTGTCACTTTGAAAATAGGAATATTTAATTTTAAAATATTCAAATAGAGGTTTATTTCAAAACAATAATCACGTTTTGTACAATAAATAAGAATGATGAACTTAATCTAAACTTACTTACAAAATAAGGTGTTTAAATTTTCATCATAAAAGTGACAAAAGTCGGTTTTCAATAAAATAGAATATATGATCGAATAAATGTTTTGAACGATAAATAATCTATTTTGATTTGTAATAAAATAATAAAAAATGGTTTATATTGGTTTTATAAACATATATACTTGTTTTACAAAAGTGTACAAACTTCGTCGCACTTTGACAAATCGACATCTTATTTTTGTATTTGAGATGATAGGAAACTTATTTTCATGTTTGGTTTACAAATATCTATAGTTTGATTAAAAATAGAAAATGTGACCGTAAACCATTTTATCGTAAATCAACGTTTTTTAAAATATAAGTTGTGTAAACGTTTTGCAACTTGAATACCTATTATAAACATACTAATAGGCAAACATGTATTTAGAACTAACAAAGGTTAATTTAAATTAAGCGAGTGAGTAATTAAGAAAAGTTAACAAAATCTAGTCAAATCACATCAAATCCAAACCAAATCTTCCCTTTAGCCACAAATTCATCCTCATTCATTTCCTTAAGTGCTAAGGCAAGGGACAAAACATGAAGTGACGTGTTGAAAGTGATGGGAGGGGATGATGTAAGGAGACAAAGCATGAAGTGAAGGCGGAGAGGTGATGGTGCTTGCGCAAGAAGGTGATGCAGGGATGGGTGTTTTGGTAATTTGAGTTTGCTTCATGCTTAAGGAATTCAAAACTGTAAATACCTACCACTTCCTTCACAAATTCCATACACTTTCCATTCTTCCTCTTCTTCCTTTTCTGAGCTTTCTAATGGCTTCTCAAATTGCCTCTTCTTCTTCTCTAACAAGTAAGGAAGTTATGCGAAAAAGATAGCAAAAATAAAATAAAATATAGTAGTTTATACACACTAGTGTTTCACCTTGAAAGCAAGTCAAACTCCACCTCTCCATCTCTCCACCTTCAAAACTCATGGCCAAATCATCATCTCACCATTGGCTAAGCCTAACATAAAGTGTAACGACCCGCTATTTTGTACTATTCGCATCCGCACATGTCGGACTTGAATAATTCAAAATACCGAATTGTTAATTTAAAATTGGCAAAACTCAGATATACAGTAAATAAATAATCACAGATCGCAGACGTAGAGTAATAATATGCAGCGGAAGCAAAAGATAGTAGTTCATGAAGCTACTATATAAATAACAGAGTTAAATAAGTTACAACGGAAGTCTCAAATACAATAGTCAAATACAAGAATAAGAATACATCACTGGAATCAACTGAATATCTAAAAGCTGGATAGATAGTTGGATCTCCAGGCGAAGCTCCAACTCCAATGGTGAGTCTCAAAAGCTGAACCACTCAGTCTGACCCGAGCGTAAAGCAAAACACAAAACACTCGAGTCAGGATTAACATTCTTATATCAATAAATCCAACTCAAGAGAAATAACAATTGAAATACAAGTAACTCAAAGGATGTTGGAATAACCATCCTCTAAGGATCCGTCAAACTATCTACTATGTAATAGTGTACACTAAGTAGATAATGTCTGTCAGTAATATAGAGTATCAAAATAGTGTTAAGGCGTTACCATTATCCCCCTTAACACATTTTATATAAGCCTTATAGTCTATACAGCACTGTAAACTCCACCGTAAACTAGTGGGATATCAGGGCGTACTCTATAGGTATAACACAAAACAAATTCGTAGTGGTCACGTATATAGGAATACAAGTATGACAAGGCACATGAGACAATACCCAAGGTAGTGAAACTACCGTTTGCCTGATCCGGACTGGTGAGAACGCATCGTCGCAACGATCGCAACACCGTGAAACAACACTCCTGAAATTCTGAGGGTGCACCAATCAATAACAAGTAATGAGTAGTTTACGAAGAAGTGTGTTCGCTCGAGGTAGCTAACCCCATTTGGCCTGGCACGGCTCTTGTTTTAGTCATTTCCAATTTGACACAAGTGTCAAGGCTATCCATTATCGTTCTCTTTCTTCAGTCATCACGTACATCATTCCAACCACTTCATTCTGGATCATCACACCGCGTATAGTTATTAAAGTGGTTTTCGGTTTAGACAGAGAGTATGTCCATAACCGATTCCGGTTTCTTTAATAACTTTCGTAATTATTACACCGATTGGTCGTTTAATAAATTTCAGAATCAAACCAAATTCAATTTCATTTAGAATTTGTAAACCAACATTTCATTTGTCTTTCAAAATCCATTTCCATAAATTACGTTTCAAAACATCCAAATTACCATTTCAAAATCTTATAATTCAATTTCAATTTTCTTTTAATTAAAACAATTCAAATATTGATTCAAGTTCATATATAAGTTTCATTTCATAATCAATTAAATAAATTTAATTCAACATTCAAATCAATATAAATAAATTGATTGATTTCATTAAATATTCATTAAGTAAATTTAACATTTAAAACAATTTCTATTTAATTTCCAATTCATTAAATCAATTACCTAAGTTCAACATAATTATATCAAAGCTTCAAATTGAATTAAATTAGATTTGTCAAATCAATTCTTTAAATTACAAGACTTACATTAATATCAATAAATCATATATTTTATTTCTTGTCAAAGAAATTCCATTCCACATATTTTACTTAGTTACAATTTCCAAACTCAATAAAGAAACTTAATTTCACATATTCAAGAAGTTCAATTTCACTTATTAACTTACTTAAATATTTTTCCTAAAATTTAATAAATAAAGAAAACCCAATTTCATTTATTAACGAAGTTCAAATTCACTTGTTAAAGAATTCAATTTTATTTAATTATTAAATAATTCAATCTCGTTAATTATCAAATAATTTCAAATCTTAATTATTTCTAATTTCAAAACTCATTTATTAATATTCCAAACTTAATTATTAATAATCCCAAATTTAATTATTAAATAGTTAAATTTTAAAACAATATTCTTTCGTAAATTACTACGTTAATATTTTGTTTCAAATTTCAAATATTTACATTTCCTTCCACTAAAATTTAGATTCCAAATTTTTTCAAAACCTTATTATTATTCAAATAAGATCTTTATTTTATTTTATATCAAATTTTTACCAATCAGGTTTTATTTAATTCTCTACCCAAAGTCAAGTTATTTGGGTATTTATCATTTCAACCTGATTCCATTTCAATTCAAAAATAAAGCATAGCAAATGGAACTTGCACTGTGATAACTGGGATGGTGTCAAAGTAAATAAACAAGCAATAACAACAATCAATAACAGTCCAATAATTTATTTAAATAATCCTGAAATAATCGTATTAATTTACATTCGTACTTTATGCAAAGTAATATAATTATTTCTAGAATCTACACTATCATTTCATGTAGATTAAAGATTATTACATTATCATTTAAACGATTCTTCACCTGATATCTATTGTTCAATTTTATGCTACATCATTTAAACAACAAACATTTAAATGGTTCAAGGTGTATTTTACCAAATTACTACGTGTCAATTAATTCAACATTTAAAGGGTCATATTATGCAAATGTCATCTAATCAAATTCATCATATATCAAATCTAACTATCCTACGTCAATTTCAATTTCAATTTATTTAACACTTATAACATTAACAATTTAACGTCCAATGTAGTCATCAAACAATCAATCAATTACCAACCAAACTAGATATAAATAACAGATAATGGGGTAAGATGTCACAGGTGAACTCATACAGGTAATAGCATATATTTAACAGTATAAACAACTAACAGAAGCATATTTCAATTTGTCGTTTCAATTGCAATCAAATTTAATAAATAAAAGAACATTAGTCGTGAGTGATTGCTCACCTTCCGAGGTTAGAGAGAACAGGAGATGACACAGATACGCACACTGGTATTAAGTATGAATACAAGCACGACTTTCATAGCAAAGCTAGATTGGCACGAATTCGACGACCAAGGCTGATAACAGAAATTTGACGAATCAAATTAGAATAGGATCGATGATGATAAATGGTATAAGTGAAGTTATATATATAATTATATATACTATTTACATATATAACCCAACACAAATTAAATTAAATATATACGTACAATTCAAAATCATTATTTAACCAAAAATTCAAATATTAAGGTCAAGTATGCATTTTTATAATATTTTTGAATCGATATATTCAACTTAACAGTTTAACATATATAATAACTACTTATATATAGAAATATTTAAGTAAACGGTACAAAACGCGCAACATATATATAATCCGATAACTTATGCATATAATAACAACTTACACTCTAAAAAAATCAAAATTTCAAAAATCAATAAAATTTAACTCATTATAATATAAACAGAAAATTGGTTACCAATTACCCATATAACTAATATATATTACGTAAAGTAAATGGTTACATTATGACACACGAAAGAACTAAGAGATAAAGACTTGTTGTAAACATACTTTTATATGGTCACCAATATACATGCATGCTACTACATATACAAACGATTATATGCAGACAAAGTACATATCAAATATGTACAAGCATCTGAAATCATGTAACAAAGAAGCCATATTATGCGAACACAATGAAAATATACATCTAAGTATATTTATACTTCAGGCTATATAAATGAATAACTATATGTAATTTGTATATAAAATCCAAACTGATAATACTACCAACCTAGCTTACGTATCAAATGTTTACACTATCATATATATAATAACACCTCCTAGTATTAGCATCAACATCAATCACTTACAACACAAACCAAAATCATCCTTATATACTTTATAACTTTTATGCTATAGACTTTATACACGTTCTCAGTATTGAAAACATTAAAAGTATATATTGTAACCTATCCTCCCCAAATGAACATATGAATGCTATATATATAAACATACGTATATAATTATTGTGTACACATTCAGATATATGAAATTCACCTTACTGTATGTACATAAACAAAGCCACAGCCAATCAAGTTAACCGATATACATTATAATATTTTTATATAAAAACTAACTTATATGTAAGTAACAAATAAACATAAAAAAAAATTAAAAAAAATCTTGGCTTTTCACTATATTTTCTCGCCAGTAAACAATACAAAAAAATAGGCTACAACTTTTATTGATAAACCCTGTATACAACATATAACCCTATACTTAAATTATTAACAACTATTGTATACCATATAAGCTTCACGTAGGCTCAGATGCAACTTGAAACACACGTATAGATACCTTGATATGTAAATATACTTTGAAAATAGCATGCACGCATGCCTATATATATACCTTATACAAGTATGCATGCCAGGAAGATGGCAAGGCTGTGGTTGCTAGCGAGACCGAGCCTGGGAAGTGAAAGGCCTGGATGAGCGCTAGGGGAGTGGAGCCATGCACAGCAAGGCAGTAGTCAACTGGGTGAGGGTGGTGGCTATACAAGCGGGCAGGCGGAGGAACAAAAGGTGGTGATGGGTGCTGAAGTGATGGTGTTCGGGCACGGTCACGGCCTGTTGAGGTGTCATGCGGAGGAGCTTCCGTGGCACGAGGACATGAGGCATGGCGTTGCAAGCATGAGTGGAGGAATTCTGTAGGCGGTTGTGGCAGCGGTCACGGTGATGGACGGCAGTGGAGGCTGGTCGCATGGATAAGGGCGGTAAAAAAAATTGGTGGAAGGCACGGGTTTGTTTGGTTTTGAAAAAAATGAGAAATTAGAGAGGAAAATAAATGGGGAGGAGGAAAGGTTTGCTGTAACAACCCGCATATTTATCGAGTTTACATTTAAATATTTTTATTTAAATATTAAATCGTTAATCGGATTTTGGTCCGAAAAACTACTTTTTGCAAACGGTCAAATTAGGACTCGAGACCACTTCCATTGAGTTCGAAATGTCGTTTACAACTTTTTAAGTATAAACATCGATAGGTTTGGAGTTAGTGAAATTTCACTAACTTTTCCCGCTTTGGACTTTGGGTTAGTTTAGCCTATTAAGCCCAAGTTCCAACCCTCTTCTCCTCACTCTTCATAAATTTCCTAACTAACTCAAGCTTTAGCATTAATGGTGAAGAGAATGGGAAATTAAAACTCCAAGCTCAAATTCAATTGCAACTCCATCATTCAACTCCAAATTCAAGTAGAAGATATTGGATTCAAGCTTTGGATTGCTTCTCCTTGCTTTCAAGCTTCATCTTCATAAATTTTAGTGCAAAGGTGAGATTTTTATCTCACAATTCTAGTCTATATCTATCTTGGGCTATTGGAAATGCATCCCTATCATGTTTGCATGCACATTTGCATTTGGTTTGGATTGGATTGGCGAAAAACTCCACTTTTTAGTGTTTTGGGGTGAATTTCTGGCTTAGGTCGCTCTGTCCCCCTTAGGTCGCCCAGCATCTATAGGTCGTTCGCGTGGAAACGTCGTCACCTTCATTTGGGTCGTTTCTGGCCTTAGCCCATTCGTCCACTATAGGTCGTTAGGCCTTAGGTCGCTTGGAGTTAGGTCGTAGGTCGGCAGGTCTTCAGCTCGCACGCGTTGAAAAGGCACGTCTGGAGTTAGGTCGTTCGCGAGTTAACGTTAGGTCGTTTGCGAGTTAGCGCCCTAGGTCACTCGCGTATAGCTCGTTCGGAGTTAGGTCGTTAGGCCTTAGCTCGTATGGCCTATGCAATTTGGTTAGGTCGTCCAACCTCAACACCTTAGGTCGTAAGACCTTAGGTCGTACCCCTTAGGTCGTTAGACCTTAAGCCTTCACTATTGGAACTCGTTAGGTCGTAGCAACCATAGGTCGTAGGTCGCTCACACGGAGTTAAGTCTTAGGTCGTCTCCGACCTTATATCGCTCAGCCAGGTGTCACTTTAAGTTGTTAGGTCGTTTGGACCTTGTTTCCAGTTAGGTCGCAAGACCCTTAAACCGTTAGATCACTAGGTCGCTGCACCCTATGCCTCTATAGGTCGTTCGACCTTGCTAACTTTTAGGTCGCGAGTTTTATAAGTCGCTCGCCTCCCTTAGGTCTTCACTAGGTCGCGATGTTTTAGGTCGCTGCACCCTATGCCTCTATAGGTCGTTCGACCTTGCTAACTTTTAGGTCGCGAGTTTTATAGGTCGCTCGACCCTATTCCCCTTAGGTCGTTAGACCTCATTTTGTCTTCACTAGGTCGTACCGTTTTGGTCGGGGCGCTGCCCCCTGGACCCCCGCGACCTGACCGGGCAGGTCGAACCCCGTAGGCGGTGGCGTTGCCCCCGCACTCCCACCTTGGGGGGTTGCCACCCCCCCTGGACCCCCCCTCCGTAGGGGATCTTATCTGAAAAACATTGAGCTGATTTCCTTGGATTTTATTCGCATCTCCGTATGCGATCTTTGTGACTGATTGTTTCTACACTTGCTTATGTGTTTTGTCACTTTATAATATAAAGGTTTCAATACTAGTAGTAAATATCAAAACTCTTTTAACCAACAATTTCAACTCTATTTTTAATAACAAAGCTCTTTTCTTAAACCGTTTACCAATCTATTAGTATATACAAGCCTTTACCTCACTCGGATGAGAAATCTAATTAAACGACTTAGTAAAACAAGTGGTATGAAACGCTTGCGTTCACTTCGTCGGTTAATTCTTGGACTTGTTCGATTGAACCTCTTGTGACAATTTTATTAGTGAAGATTTACAGTTTGTTCGTAAATATTTAAGTTAAGCAAGTGGTTATGGGACATGAAGCTAAACTTCTATATTTACTAGCTTAGTGTAATTGACACTTCTCGTTGATCTTGATGATCGCTTTATGAATTAGACTAGCAATTGCGCGATGTCTCTTTCATTGCAAGGTTAGACTAGACACCACTTGTGTGATTCCATTCACACATACCTTTCTGCTTTTTGGTTAGTCTTGACCTCAATCTGTGTGATTCCACTCACACATGTGGGGTAGCTCCCCATAGTCTTCGGACCATCATGTGATAGGCCTCTTTCCCTTTTTACGATTTCTGGATTTCTCGTGTTGATTTCTGGAATTTATGTCATTGACTTGTTATGAGTACAAGTTTAGGGTATGATGCCCCCTTCGAATCTTTGAGAAGATTCTTGTGATATTGATTATCTCTTATTGATTGATCTTCTGTTGATCATTATTTACATACTTATAGTGGTATGTCGTTATGGATGTTTATGTTTATGCCATATCTTTTATGTTATATCATGTCATCTGATATTTATAGCTAGACTGATCCGTTTATTATTTTCTTAAATAATACTCGGATCAGACCGAGATGTTACAGGTGCTTCTGCTTGACTTCTTCCCAGGGATTCATCACTCTGACTTCTTCCCAGGGATTCATCACTCAGACCGAGATGTTACTCTTAGGAGTCATACCATAGGATTAATTTGAGTCTTCGTACCGACTCATCCTATTTCCTTTATGATTCCTTGTTTTATCTATCAAGATTGCTTGATGTTCATTGGTAAATAACCTTCTTCCTTCTCTTCTTTCTTTCTTTAAGGAAGAGAATGTCTAGACCAGGCCGTCCCAGAACTGGATCATCTGGTGTTGCTCCTCCGGATGGAGTTTTTATGACTGCTCAACAGCTTCTTGATTTAGTAACTAATGCTCAAGCAGCTGGAGCTAACCCGGAACCTACTCACCCAAAGTCGGGATTTGCACGCTTGTGCAGCGATTACACCAACTTGGGTAGGAAGCCCTTCAAAGGTTCGGAAAATATCATCGAGGTCCAGGCTTGGTTAAAATCATGCGATCGAATCTTTTCTCGCATGAATCTTATCGATCTCCACCGCGTTCAGGTGGCTTCCAGCATGCTCCAAGAGAGAGCATTGGACTGGTACGAACTCCTTATTTCAGAAATTAATGAAGCGGATCTCACCTGGGAGCAACTTCAGGGACGCTTCGAGTTAAAGTTTGTACCAGAAGCTGGGAAAGTAAGTTTGGCTCGACGTTTTATAGACCTTGTTCAAGGTCAATCCTCTGTGACTGATTACGTCGCAGCCTTCGAGTCGCTTTCCAAATATGGGGTTGAATACATCAACACCCCATTGAAGAAGAACCAGAGGTTCGTTTATGGCTTAAATAAGAGTCTTAAGAAGCCACTGCTCCTGAAACTAGAAGTCGCATTTGATCAACTCGTCGATATCGCTCTTCGTCTTGAAGAGGCTGATAGAGAGAGTGATGTTGAAGTGGAAGGCGCTAAACCAAACTTCAACAACAAGAAGAGGCCAAACAAATTCAAGGGTCCTTATCCCAACAAAAAGGGTAAGCAGGCAACCCCTGTGGCAAAGTATCCTTCTCCTAGTGGTGCGAGTTGCTTCAACTGTGGGTCTGGGGATCATTATGCGAATAAGTGCTCTAAGCCCAAATCTTGTCGCTATTGTAAGAGCCCAGATCACTTTATACATCAATGCCTCAAACGTAAAAGCAGGAATGAGGGAAAGTTAAATGTGGCTCAAGCCCCTGGCAACACATCTCGTGGCCAAGATATTTCTCATTCCATTCTTGATGGTATTATTTTATTTCATGATCAACCTATTAGAGTTCTCTTTGATACGGGTGCATCCCATTCCTTTATATCAAAGGAACTGGTAGACACTTTTTCCTTAAGTGTTACTGCATTGATGACTTCTTTAAAAATTGCGAATCCTGTTGGTGGATCCGCAACTCTTAGTTTGCTTTGTAAAGATGTGGAGATTATTTTATGTGATTTTTCTTTCCTAGCCGATTTGCATGTCATGCGTTACTTAGGCTTTGGAATAATTTTAGGAATGGATTGGCTTAACCGTTATCAAGCCCATATCCTATGTCCTGAGCGGACTATTCATCTCCGACATCCACAATCTGTTAAACATATTTCTGTTAATCTTAAAGATTCAGAATCATGTTTGGTGGCATCTTTATATTCTTTAAATCCTCGTGATAACGATGATGATGATGAAGATGATATTATTTCTTGTATTCATGTTGTTCGTGAATTTTCCGACATATTCGAGCCCGTTTTAGGTTTACCACCTAAACGAGCAATTGAGTTCAGAATTAATCTTGTTTCTGGAGCTCAACCTATTACTCGTCCTCCTTATCGCATGTCCAATAAGGAAAATGAGGAGATGCGTAAACAATTATCTGAGTTAGAGACGAGGCAATTTATTCGCTCTAGTTCCTCGCCTTGGGGAGCTTCGGCTATTTTTGTAAAGAAATCCGATGGTACTCTGAGGCTCTGCGTTGATTATCGCAAGCTTAACGATCTTACTATTAAAAATAAATATCCTTTACCTCGGATTGATGATCTATTCGATCAGCTTAGTGGTGCTAAGGTCTTTTCACAATTGGACTTGGCTACCGGTTTCCATCAGCTTCGTATCGCTGAGGATAGCATTCCGTTGACATCATTCCGTACTCGATATGGATCTTATGAATGGCTTGTTATGCCATTTGGGTTAACGAATGCTCCAGCTTATTTCGTTGACCTCATGAATCGAGTTTTCAAAGATTTCCTCGATCGGTTTGTTCTCATATTCATTGATGATATTCTTGTGTATTCAAAAACCGAGGAGGAACACGAGAAACATCTTCGGATTATATTGGAAACACTTAGGAGTAATCAATTAAAGGCGAAATTTTCTAAATGCCACTTTTGGCAATCTCGTGTGAAGTTTCTCGGTCATATTATTTCCGAATCCGGGATATCTGTGGATCCTTCAAAGATTGAAGCGATTCAAGATTGGAAGAGACCGGAGAGTGTGACAGAGATTCGTAGTTTTCTCGGATTGGCGGGCTATTACCGTCGTTTTATTAAAGACTTTTCTAAGATTGCCGTGCCTCTTACTGGCTTGACTAGGAAGGGAGTTAAATACATTTGGTCGGACAAATGTGAAGCCTCTTTTCAGAAATTGAAAGAACTCCTTTCCGATGCTCCTATTTTTGTTATTCCCGAGGGGAATCAAGATTTTGTTGTTTATACCGATGCTAGTCACGTTGGTTTGGGTGCCGTTCTTATGCAAAAAGAACGTGTTGTTGCTTATGCTTCTAGGCAATTGAAGCCGGCCGAGACTAGATATGCCACACATGATCTAGAGCTCGCGGCTATTGTTTTCGCCCTTCGAATGTGGCGTCATTATCTATTGGGAGAGAAATTTATTCTTTACACGGATCATAAGTCTTTGAAATATTTATTTTCTCAAAAAGAACTTAATTTACGTCAACAGCGTTGGCTCGAGTTCCTTGCACCTTATGATCTTGATATTCTTTATACCCCTGGTAAGGGTAATCGTGTCGCCGATGCTCTTAGCCGTAAGCAACAAGCAGTTGTTTCTATGATGATATCCGAATGGAACGATCTCGAGATCTTATCCACTTGTGAGATTCGAGAGCGCGTATCCGATTTATGCTCATCGCTTGTTTTATGTAGCCTTGAGGCTCATCCTTCTCTTTTAGACCGCATTCTTGAAGCTCAAGGGCTAGATTCTGAATTGGCTCTTCTTGGCAAAAATGTTAAGGATAAAATTGATATTGAAGGTTTGAAAGACTATGATATTGATTCTCGTGGCGGCATTCGAAAATTTGGTAGACTTATCGTACCAAATATTGGAGATCTTCGTAAAGATATTTTAGAAGATTCCCATTGTTCTAAATTCACCATTCATCCCGGTAGTAGTAAAATGTACGCTGATATGAAGCGACTTTATTATTGGGAGGGAATGAAATCTGATATTGCTAACTTTGTTAAGTGTTGCATGACTTGCTAACTTGTCAAGGCCGAACATCAAAGGCCTGGTGGGTTATTGCAACCTTTAGAAATTCCAATTTGGAAGTGGGATCAAATTTCCATGGACTTTATAGATGGCCTTCCCCGTTCTCGTTCGGGTCATGATAGCTTATGGGTGATTGTTGATAGACTTACTAAATCCGCCCATTTTATTCCGGTTCGGTCTAACCGAACCGTTCCTCTTTTGGCCAAACTATTTGTCAAGGAAATTGTAAAATTGCATGGAGTTCCTACTTCTATTGTTAGCGATCGTGATCCATTGTTTACTAGTGGATTTTGGAAGAGTCTTCAAAAAGCTTTAGGAACGAAGCTTAATTTTAGCACCGCTTATCACCCCCAGTCCGATGGACAAACCGAGCGTGTGAATCAAACTCTTGAAGATCTTCTTCGTGCATGTGTGCTTGATTTTGGTGGAAGTTGGGAAGATCATATTCCACTTGTTGAATTTTCCTATAATAATAGCTTCCAATCTAGTATTGGTATGGCACCTTTCGAGGCACTCTACGGAAGGCCATGCCGATCTCCTTCTTGTTGGCTTGAGGCCGGTGAGAAGCTGGTTTTAGGTCCAGACTTTATTCGTGATTCCACGGAAAAGATTGAACTTATTCGACATAGGATGAAAGAAGCCCAGAGTAGACAAAAATCCTATGCCGATAATCGAAGAAGGAAATTAGAATTTTCTGTTGGGGATCCTGTTTTTATTCGTGTTTCACCTATGAAGGGTGTTGTACGTTCCAGTCGATCGGGGAAGTTAGCGCCTCGATATATTGGGCCATTTCCTATCACTGAACGTATTGGTTGCATGGCTTATCGCCTTGCATTGCCGGCTCAGTTTTCTGCTATACATGATGTATTTCACGTTTCTCAATTACGGAAATGCCTTCGGGATTCCGATTCTATTCTTGAGCCTGCTGTTGTGGAAGAAATTGAAGTTTCGCCGAATTTAACTTATGAGCAGCATCCTATTCGAATTATAGCTTCTGAGGTTAAACGACTTCGAAATAAAGATGTTCCACTTGTAAAGGTTCAATGGTCCTCAAATCCTAAGGATTGTTCTTGGGAATCCAGAGAATTCATCGAGCGTACACATCCGGACTTGCTTACTCCTGCCCTTTGAGGTGAACTTCTTATTTCAAATTTCTCTTGTGTTAATATGCTTTTATGGTTGTTACTTTTTATTTCCACCTTATATATATATTGCGAGGACGCAATTTCTTTAAGGAGGGGAGTCTGTAACAACCGCATATTTATCGAGTTTACATTTAAATATTTTTATTTAAATATTAAATCGTTAATCGGATTTTGGTCCGAAAAACTACTTTTTGCAAACGGTCAAATTAGGACTCGAGACCACTTCCATTGAGTTCGAAATGTCGTTTACAACTTTTTAAGTATAAACATCGATAGGTTTGGAGTTAGTGAAATTTCACTAACTTTTCCCGCTTTGGACTTTGGGTTAGTTTAGCCTATTAAGCCCAAGTTCCAACCCTCTTCTCCTCACTCTTCATAAATTTCCTAACTAACTCAAGCTTTAGCATTAATGGTGAAGAGAATGGGAAATTAAAACTCCAAGCTCAAATTCAATTGCAACTCCATCATTCAACTCCAAATTCAAGTAGAAGATATTGGATTCAAGCTTTGGATTGCTTCTCCTTGCTTTCAAGCTTCATCTTCATAAATTTTAGTGCAAAGGTGAGATTTTTATCTCACAATTCTAGTCTATATCTATCTTGGGCTATTGGAAATGCATCCCTATCATGTTTGCATGCACATTTGCATTTGGTTTGGATTGGATTGGCGAAAAACTCCACTTTTTAGTGTTTTGGGGTGAATTTCTGGCTTAGGTCGCTCTGTCCCCCTTAGGTCGCCCAGCATCTATAGGTCGTTCGCGTGGAAAAGTCGTCACCTTCATTTGGGTCGTTTCTGGCCTTAGCCCATTCGTCCACTATAGGTCGTTAGGCCTTAGGTCGCTTGGAGTTAGGTCGTAGGTCGGCAGGTCTTCAGCTCGCACGCGTTGAAAAGGCACGTCTGGAGTTAGGTCGTTCGCGAGTTAACGTTAGGTCGTTTGCGAGTTAGCGCCCTAGGTCACTCGCGTATAGCTCGTTCGGAGTTAGGTCGTTAGGCCTTAGCTCGTATGGCCTATGCAATTTGGTTAGGTCGTCCAACCTCAACACCTTAGGTCGTAAGACCTTAGGTCGTACCCCTTAGGTCGTTAGACCTTAAGCCTTCACTATTGGAACTCGTTAGGTCGTAGCAACCATAGGTCGTAGGTCGCTCACACGGAGTTAAGTCGTAGGTCGTCTCCGACCTTATATCGCTCAGCCAGGTGTCACTTTAAGTCGTTAGGTCGTTTGGACCTTGTTTCCAGTTAGGTCGCAAGACCCTTAAACCGTTAGGTCACTAGGTCGCTGCACCCTATGCCTCTATAGGTCGTTCGACCTTGCTAACTTTTAGGTCGCGAGTTTTATAAGTCGCTCGCCTCCCTTAGGTCTTCACTAGGTCGCGATGTTTTAGGTCGCTGCACCCTATGCCTCTATAGGTCGTTCGACCTTGCTAACTTTTAGGTCGCGAGTTTTATAGGTCGCTCGACCCTATTCCCCTTAGGTCGTTAGACCTCATTTTGTCTTCACTAGGTCGTACCGTTTTGGTCGGTGCGCTGCCCCGCACCCCGCCGGGGGCGCTGCCCCCTGGACCCCCGCGACCTGACCGGGCAGGTCGAACCCCGTAGGCGGTGGCGTTGCCCCCGCACTCCCACCTTGGGGGGTTGCCACCCCCCCTGGACCCCCCCTCCGTAGGGGATCTTATCTGAAAAACATTGAGCTGATTTCCTTGGATTTTATTCGCATCTCCGTATGCGATCTTTGTGACTGATTGTTTCTACACTTGCTTATGTGTTTTGTCACTTTATAATATAAAGGTTTCAATACTAGTAGTAAATATCAAAACTCTTTTAACCAACAATTTCAACTCTATTTTTAATAACAAAGCTCTTTTCTTAAACCGTTTTCCAATCTATTAGTATATACAAGCCTTTACCTCACTCGGATGAGAAATCTAATTAAACGACTTAGTAAAACAAGTGGTATGAAACGCTTGCGTTCACTTCGTCGGTTAATTCTTGGACTTGTTCGATTGAACCTCTTGTGACAATTTTATTAGTGAAGATTTATAGTTTGTTCGTAAATATTTAAGTTAAGCAAGTGGTTATGGGACATGAAGCTAAACTTCTATATTTACTAGCTTAGTGTAATTGACACTTCTCGTTGATCTTGATGATCGCTTTATGAATTAGACTAGCAATTGCGCGATGTCTCTTTCATTGCAAGGTTAGACTAGACACCACTTGTGTGATTCCATTCACACATACCTTTCTGCTTTTTGGTTAGTCTTGACCTCAATCTGTGTGATTCCACTCACACATGTGGGGTAGCTCCCCATGGTCTTCGGACCATCATGTGATAGGCCTCTTTCCCTTTTTACGATTTCTGGATTTCTCGTGTTGATTTTTGGAATTTATGACATTGACTTGTTATGAGTACAAGTTTAGGGTATGATGCCCCCTTCGAATCTTTGAGAAGATTCTTGTGATATTGACTATCTCTTATTGATTGATCTTCTGTTGATCATTATTTACATACTTATAGTGGTATGTCGTTATGGATGTTTATGTTTATGCCATATCTTTTATGTTATATCATGTCATCTGATATTTATAGCTAGACTGATCCGTTTATTATTTTCTTAAATAATACTCGGATCAGACCGAGATGTTACAGGTGCTTCTGCTTGACTTCTTCCCAGGGATTCATCACTCTGACTTTTGGCTAACTGTTTAGATTAGCAGTTTTTGTTGTATACACTTGAGATATAGACTCATAGTTGTATTCTTTTGTATAGCACGTGTTGCTATTCTTTTGTATTATCGTGGATCTTATTGACCACTACTCTGATGTACACTTTCATGTGTTAGTTATATATTCATATCTTCTTCCGCCTTTGTGATATGGATATCTGTGACTGATTTGTGATATGATTATTTCTATGTTTGTTTCCGAAGATTATTTATAGCCACCGTGTGATAAGCAATTACATGGATGGTCGCTCCTCAACAGCCTTATTCTCCGTGCTAGTTGACAGCACTTCTCCGGAGTGTTCTTGGCTAGCGTGGGTATAGAGGTGGGGCGTCACATTTGCTGTAGAAGCTTGTGAATAAATGCAAGGCATAAAAGCAAAAGTAGTCCTCTTTGATTTTTTATTATGAGTGAACGCACGGAAAAAAAAATTGGAACCAGAGACAATAAATGATTGCTTGAATTCAAGACACAATAAAAGTTGATGTCTGTTCGATTTTAACGGTAGAATATACGAGTAAGGAAAACTAAAGGTTTAAAAACCGGTACCGGAACCAAATCATTTTTCGCTGATTCCGTTGTGTATCGAATCTCGAAACATTGCATTGAATATACTGCAGAGATCAGCAAGGCGAGACGATCAAAACGGCATACGGATATCAGTGATAGGATTTGATTATAAAATTTCGAATTTTCTACTAGCGAAGAATGCAACAAAAACGCAGGGAACTAAGATGGACGGAGCTAAAGAAGTCCGAATTTGGAAAAAAAAAAATGACGTCTTATTCAGAAGATGATTTAGAATTTTTCTATGTAAAAATATTTAGGTTTCGAAAACGTTTTATTTTCCTCGCTTTTTAACTGATTAAATTGAAGTAAATTTACGCACGAAATAAACCTTCATATTTTCGGACGAAAATTTACCAGTTGCTATGTTTTAACTAGACGCATTCCAAATATCGAATTTATATTTCAAAATTTTATCATTTAAATTTTCAATTTAATTCAATTAATAATGTTATTAAAAACCGATTAAATTTACGGGTCGTTACACTCTCCCCCACTCAAAACTTTTCGTCCTCGAAATGGAAGGAAGTAGGAGAATAGAAATAACCAGAAGAAGATAGACTTGAATTTCAGAATAAACAATTAATTTAAACCATATAAATTTCAACTAAAATAAATTTATGTTCAACAATTTGTTTTTAAATTCAAAGTTTTCATTAAATTGATTTGATTACACATTTATTAATGTTAGGTACAAAAGGTTTCTTTCAAAACGAAATTCAAAATTTAATTCAATTTATTAAATTTCGAAACAAATTTTCTTCTATTAATATCACCTATTATTTAACTTATTATTTTATTTATCTCCATAAACATTTTAAAATTAAAATTTAAGTGAATAACATTTATCATATGCACTCACATTTTTTTTACAAAGACAATTTATATTGTATATTACCCAATTATCTTAAATTAACAATTTCAAAGATCATAAATTTGAATAGTCGTTTATTATAGTCATACTTTATTCGACAAATTTAATTTTTCTTT
The DNA here is from genome assembly GCA_030765085.1 of Allium cepa. Lineage (NCBI taxonomy): Eukaryota > Viridiplantae > Streptophyta > Magnoliopsida > Asparagales > Amaryllidaceae > Allium > Allium cepa. The sequence goes on from CM060935.1 coordinate 977,125,959, forward strand.
ACTGAATTTATTCTACTTAATATATGCTATCACATATATATTAAGTACATTTACATTCATTATAACTACTCAAATTTATTTAAAAATTCCTTTGATGTCATTTACATTGTATAATATTCAGTTACATAATTAACTTTTGAAAATTTAGGTAAGTTATATATAGTGCAGTTGAGTATAATACAAGTAAATTTCTAATTCAATTCTCTCAAGTTTAAATATCAATTCAAAATTTTGGTTTCATTTATAATTGAAATTATCCCTTATCATAAATTTAAGAATTTAAATTTCGAGTAACTTCAAATTTATTTAGAGACAAATAAATATGTATTACATCAAATCAAATTTTTAAACCATACATCAATATATACTACAAATCAAATCATACTCTAAGAAATTCATATCAATTTATTTTCAAAACAAACCGTAGCAAAGCTACAGAATAGTCTCTCCACTTCGAAACTCGAAAATAAATGTCGATGATGCGGCCGTCATCACCGAAATTATTTTCCAACGACAAAGAGAAGAGCACTGATTTGATCATTTGAAATTCTTTGAAAACCATTTCTATTCGAAAATATTCTAAATAATATACATTTTAACTTTAAAACCCTAGTTTGGAATTATCGAAATTAAATTCTCAAATTTTAGTTTGAATCTATTTAAATTCCAAATCAAATTTTACCGAGTTTCATAAATTCATTTATTTTATATTATTCAATAGTCAATGATTTACAAACCATAAATGAAATCAAATATTATTATTTCTGGCAACAATTTCATTGACATTTTAATTTCAGACAAATTTATACTTATATATAATATAATCATACAAAATTTATTTTATTTACCAAATTTGAAAACAATATTGTGTCAGTTTGCTCTGTTCAAGTGTTTTGGAAATCCTATCGATAGCGTTGATCAGACGAATCGATCGAAAATCCAAATGAACATTAACAACTCAAACAACACAATACAAAAATATTTTTAATGAAAATTTACAAATACACTTCCTCGCTCGACGATACAAGGATGGATTTCAAAATAAGTATAGAGATTTAAATTTGATGGAAATCAAATCAAAGAGAATTTTGATTCGATAATAAGTTCGAAACAGAAGATAAGATAATTCAATTAACAGAATCGGGAGATGGATAGGCTTATTTAATTCACGGGCAACCTTAACCGGGTCGACCGTAACTTCAAGAACAAGATCGATGCTGAATTCCGAGGTAAATCAACATTCGATCTCAAGAAATAGGATTCAGGCATAGCGGAAGATAGATAGCATCGTAAACTGAGGATACAGAAATCTCTGGTTTATCGATGTCTATTGTAAAGGAGTTTCACCCATTTACAAAATAATTCGAAGATTGGCGAGACCGCCGATTCATTACAAAGGTCATTCGAAGTAGAGTTATGGAATACTCCAGAATTGAAAGAAGACGAATAGTGAGGGACACGAACGAATTTTGGAACCGTCGGGAATGTTCCAAAATTCAAAGGAATTGAGTCAAAAGAAAGAGATTGAAACTCGAATGAGAGTGATTTTGTAAATACATTTACCATATATACTAAGTTCTGTCTAGAGCTACCAAAGCTCTGATACCAACTGTAACGACCCGCTATTTTGTACTATTCGCATCCGCACATGTCGGACTTGAATAATTCAAAATACCGAATTGTTAATTTAAATTTGGCAAAACTCAGATATACAATAAATAAGTAATCACAGATCGCCGACATAGAGTAATAATATGCAGCGGAAGCAAAAGGTAGTCGTTTATGAAGCTACTGTATAAATAACAAAGTTAAATAAGTTACAACGGAAGTCTCAAATACAATAGTCAAATACAAGAATAAGAATACATCACTGGAATCAACTGAATATCTGAAAGCTGGATAGATAGCTGGATCTCCAAGCGAAGCTCCAATTCCAAAGGTGAGTCTCAAAAGCTGAACCACTCAATCTGACCCGAGCGTAAAGCAGAACACAAAACACTCGAGTCAGGATTAACATTCTTATATCAATAAATCCAACTCAAGTGAAATAACAATTGAAATACAAGTAACTCAAAGGATGTTGGAATAACCATCCTCTAAGGATCCATTAAACTATCTACTATGTAATAGTGTACGCTAAGTAGATAATGTCTATCGGTAATATAAAGTATCAAAATAGTGTTAAGGCGTTACCATTATCTCCCTTTACACATTTTATATAAGTGTTATAGTCTATATAGCACCGTAAACTCCACCGTAAACTAGTGGGATATCAGAGAGTACTCCATAGGTATAACACAAAACAAATTCGTAGTGGTCCCGTATATAGGAATACAAGTATGACAAGGCACATGAGGCAATACCCAAGGTAGTGAAACTACCGTTTGCCTGATCCGGACTGGTGAGAACGCATCGTCGCAACGATCGCAACACCGCGAAACAACACTCCTGAAATTCCAAAGGTGCACCAATCAATAACAAGTAATGAGTAGTTTACGAAGAAGTGTGTTTGCTCGAGGTAGCTAATCCCATTTGGCCCGGGACGGCTCCTGTTTTAGTCATTTCCAATTTGACACAAGTGTCAAGGCTATCCATTATCGTTCTCCTCCTTCAGTCATCACGTACATCATTCCAACCACTTCATTCTGGATGATCACTCCGCGTATAGTTATTAAAGTGGTTTTCGGTTTAGACAGAGAGTATATCCATAACCGATTCCGGTTTCTTTACTAACTTTCGTAATTATTACACCGATTGGTCGTTTAATAAATTTCAGAATCAAACCAAATTCAATTTCAATTAGAATTTGTAAACCAACATTTCATTTGTCTTTCAAAATCAATTTCCATAATTTACGTTTCAAAACTTCCAAATTACCATTTCAAAATCTTATAATTCAATTTTAATTTTTTTAATTAAAACAATTCAAATATTGATTCAAGTTTGTATATAAGTTTCGTTTCATAATCATTTAAATAAATTTAATTCAACATTCAAATCAATATAAATTCATTGATTGATTTCATTAAATATTCATTAAGTAAATTTATCATTCAAAACAATTACTATTTAATTTCCAATTCATTAAATCAATTACCTAACTTCAACTTGATTATATCAAAACTTCAAATTAAATTAAATTAGATTCGTCAAATCAATTCTTTGAATTACAAGACTTACATTAATATCAATAAATCATATATTTTATTTCTTGTTAAAGAAATTCCATTCCATATATTTTACTTAGTTACAATTTCCAAACTCAATAAAGAAACTTAATTTCACATATTCAAGAAGTTCAATTTCACTTATTAACTTACTTAAATATTTTTCCCAAAATTTAATAAATAAAGAAAATCCAAGCTCTTTTATTAACGAACTTCAAATTCACTTGTTAAAGAATTCAATTTTATTTAATTATTAAATAATTCAATCTCGTTAATTATCAAATAATTTCAAATCTTAAATATTTCTAATTTCAAAACTCATTTATTAATAATTCCAAACTTAATTATTAATAATCCCAAATTTAATTATTAAATAATTAAATTTTAAAACAATATTTTTTCGTAAATTACTACGTTAATATTTTGTTTCAAATTTCAAATATTCACATTTCCTTCCATTAAAATTTAGATTCCAAATTTTTCAAAACCTTATTATTATTCAAATAAGATCTTTATTTTATTTTATATCAAATTTTTACCAATCGAGTTTTCTTTAATTCTCTACACAAAGTCAAGTTATTTGGGTATTTATAATTTCAACCCGACTCCATTTCAATTCAAAAATCAAGCACAGAACAGGGAACTTGCAATGTGATAACTGGGATGGTGTCAAAGTAAATAAACAAGCAATAACAACAATCCAATAATTTATTTAAATAATCCTAAAATAATCGTATTAATTTACATTCGTACTTTATGAAAATTAATATAATTATTTCTAGAATCTATACTATCATTTCATGTAGATTAAAGATTATTACACTATTATTTAAACGATTCTTCACTTGATATCTATTGTTCAATTTTATACTGCATCATTTAAACAACAAACATTTAAATGGTTCAAGGTGTATTTTACCAAATTACTACGTGTCAATTAATTCAACATTTAAAGGGTAATATTATGCATATGTCATCTAATCAAATTCATCATATATCAAATCTAACTATCCTACGTCAATTTCAATTTCAAATTATTTATCACTTACAACATTAACAATTTAACGTCCAATGTAATCATCAAACAATCAATCAATTACCAACCAAACTGGATATAAATAACAGATAATGGTGTCAGATGTCACGGGTGAACTGATACAGGTAAAAACATATATTTAACAGTGTAAATAACTAACAGTAGCATATTTCAATTTGTCGTTTCAATTGAAATCTAATTTAATAAATAAAAGAACATTAATCGTGTGTGATTGCTCACCTTTCGAGGTTGGAGAGAACAGGAGATGACACAAATACACACACTGATATTTAGGTATGAATCCAAGCACGACTTTCATAGCAAAGCTAGATTGGCACGAATTCGACGACCAAGGCTGATAACAGAAATTTGACGAATCAAATTAGAATAGGATCGATGATGGTAAATGGTATAAGTGAAATTATATATATAATTATATATACTATTTACATATATAACCCAACACAAATTAAATTAAATATATATGTGCAATTCAAAATCATCATTTAACCAAAAATTCAAATATTGAGGTCAAGCATGCATTTATAATATTTTTGAATCGATATATTCAACTTAACAGTTCAACATATATAATAACTACTTATATATAGAAATATTTAAGTAAACGGTACAAAACGCGCAACATATATATAATCTGATAACTTATGTATATAATAACAACTTACACTCTAAAAAAATCAAAATTTCAAAAATCAATAAAATTTAACTCATTATAATATAAACAGCAAATTGGTTACCAATTACCCATATAACTAATATATATTACGTAAAGTAAATGGTTACATTATGACACACGAAAGAACTAAGAGATAAAGACTTGCTGTAAACATACTTTTATATGGTCACCAACGTACATGCATGCTACTACATATACAAACGATTATATGCAGACAAAGTACATATCAAATATATACAAGCATCTGAAATCATGTAACAGAGAAGCCATATTATGCGAACACAATGAAAATATACATCCAAGTATTTATACTTCAGGCTATATAAATGAATAACTATACGTAATTTGTATATAAAATCCAAACCGATAATACTACCAACCTAGCTTACGTATCAAATGTTTATACTATCATGTATATAATAACACTTCCTAGTATTAGCATCCACATCAATCACTTACAACACAAACCAAAATCATCCTTATATACGTTATAACTTATATGCTATAGACTTTATACACGTTCTAAGTATTGAAAACATTAAAAGTATATACTGTAACCTATCCTCCCCAAATGAACATATAAATGCTATATATATATAAACAAACGTATATAACTATTGTGTATACATTCAGATATATGAAATTCACCTTACTGTATGTACATAAACAAAGCCACAGCTAATCATGTTAAACGATATACATTATAATATTTTTATATAGAAACTAACTTATATGTAAGTAACATATAAACATAAATTTATTTATTTTATTTTTTTAAAATATCTTAGCTTTGCACACTATTTTCTCGCCAGTAAACAATACAAAAAAATAGGCTACAACTTTTATTGATAAACCCTGTATACAACATATAACCCTATACTTAAATTATTAACAACTATTGTATGCAATATAAGCTTCACATAGACTCAAATGAAACTTGAAACACACGTATAGATACCTTGATATGTATATATACTTTGAAAATAGCATGCATGCATGCCTATATATACCTTATACAAGTATGCATGCCAGGAAGATGGGAAGGCCGTGGTTGCTAGCGAGACCGAGCCTGGGAAGTGCAAGGCCAGGATGAGCGCTAGGGGAGTGGAGCCATGAACGGCAAGGCAGTAGTCAACTGGGTGAGGGTGGTGGCTGTACAAGCGGGCAGGCGGAGGATCAAAAGGTGGTGATGGGTGCTGAAGTGATGGTGGTCGGGCGCGGTCATGGCCTGTTGAGGTGTCATGCGGAGGAGCTTCCATGGCACGAGGACATGAGGCATGGCATTGCAAGCATGAGTGGAGGAATTCTATAGGCGGTTGTGGCAGTGGTCACGGTGATGGACGGCAGTGGAGGCTGGTCGCATGGGTAAGGGCGGTAAAAAAAATGGTGGAATGGACGGGTTTGTTCGGTTTTGAAAAAATGAGAAATTGGAGAGGAAAATAAATGGGGAGGAGAAAAGGTTTGCTGCAGAAGCTTGTGAATGAATGCAAGGCATAAAAGAAAAAGTAGTCCTCTTTGATTTTTTATTATAAATGAATGCATGGAAGAAGAAAAATTAGAACCGGAGACAATAAATGTTTGCTTGAATTCAAGATACAATAAAAGTTGATGTCTGTTCGATTTGAACGGTAGAATATACGAGTAAGGAAAACTAAAGGTTTAAAAACCGGTACCCGAATGAAACCATTTTTCGCTGATTCCGCTGCGTATCGAATCTCGAAACATAGCATTGAATATACTGCAGAGATCAGCACGGCGAGACGATCAAAACGGCGTACGGATATCAGTGATAGGATTTGATTATAAAATTTCAAATTTTCTACTAGCGAAGAATGCAACAAAAACACAGGAAAATAAGATCGACGGAGCTAAAGAAGTCCGAGTTCGAAAAATCGAAAAATGACGTCTTGCTCAAAAGATAATTTAGAATTTTTCTATGTAAAAACATTTAGGTTTCGAAAACGTTTTATTTTCATCACTTTTTAACTGATTAAATTGAAGTAAATTTATGCACGGAATAAACCTTCATATTTTCGGACGAAAATTTACCAGTTGCTATGTTTTAACTAGACGCATTCCAAATATCAAATTTATATTTTAAAATTTTATCGTTTAATATTTCAATTTAATTAAATTAATAACGTTATTAAAAACTGATTAAATTTACAGGTCGTTACATAAAGCATAGAAGAATTTGAGGAGCTTCAGAGCAAGAAAAAGAGGAGAAAGTGCTCCCGGTTTGGTTGCAAGAAGATAGGAGTAAGTTCGAAGTGTCGCGGAAGCTCTGCTAGATTTATGGGAGCTTGGGAAGGAGGGAGCATTAGTAACAATGAGTACTCAATGTTTATTAAATGATAAATAATCTCTATAACTATTTTTAAGTATGATAATATGACCATTAAATCCCTTAATGATTTGTATGAATGTTTGATAACTTGGCTGATTATATAGATGTTGATATGATTAATAACATGGTTGTGATAAATTATGAGAAATCATAATAAAAATGGTTAATTAACCATGGTTAATTAATAGAAAATAAATTCATATAAATATGTATACGGAGTTGCTTAGCCTTTTAATGGTTTTAAAATATAAAAAGTTTGGAAATGAATATTATAATAATATAATATTATGAAATGGTTTAAAAGTGAATATGAGATTTAATATGGAAAATATTTGTTTAAATGAGCTCAAAATGATTTAGAAATTATTTATAAATATTTAAAAGTATTTCCATGATATTTGAACAGAAATTGAAAAACAAGTCAAAACTAGGCGCGTCGCAAGACGGTAGTTCGCGATTTTGCACCGTAGAATTCAAACAAGTATAGAGAATGGAATATAGCTCGGACTTCTTCAAGATAAGATTTTTCGGATTATCATATCCGTAGTTGTCAAATGAAGAAATAAAATCAAGATTTCATCCTGTAATTTTCTTAAAAATGAGTAAAACAAGTTTTCAGAAAAATCACGGTTTTGTGGTTTAAAACCCGAATTTGAAATTGATTTAAAATGAATATTTTCAAATGTTTAAAAATATGAAATAAATTTTATAAATATTTTAAATTTTATTAAAATAATTTGATTTATAAAAATAAATTTCGAAATGATAGAAAAGTCATTTTTATCAAATAAGCCTTTAAAGCACTATTCGCAGCACTTTTTGCAGCAGTTTTTAATAACTTTTGAAATATGGCTTTAAACTTAAGTATTCTTTCCCAAATATTTATTCTATGAAAACGACTAGTACATTTTTCCCGTTTGTGAGATCTAAACGGTAAAACAAGGTGTGTAACTAAGCTTACGAATGGAACAACCACTGCCCCGAACATACCTAGCCTCTATTTTTTCTTTTAGACGAGGGGTGGAACGGATCGAAAGGGAAGCAGGGATGCTATAAAATAATGTTTTCCAACATGAGATTTAAATAAAAAATTTGGAAATGTTTTTCCTACGTAAAAAGTGAAACAATTTAGAATTATTTCAAGTTTTAAAAGGGGGTTTTAGTTAACCAAAAGTTTTGATAAATGAGGCTTAATGATTCCATATGCTTTTAAGAAGATAAATGGAATAATTTAAAATAATGTGGCTCTGAGATATTTATGAATGAAAAATGAATTTAGTTGATTGATGATTGATCATCACATACGAACTTAACATCTTTTTAATCGATGATTGGTGCAAAGGTACCGGGGTCGGATTTGGGTGATTCCTATCCAGAAACCACTTTGAACCAACGTATATGTTCAGAAGTGAAGACATGTTGAAGATGATGATTTTTAAAGACGGAGATCTTCATAGCGGAAGGACTACTTATTGATTTTCTCTGGGTAGCTCCTAATATAGAGACATTTATTATAGCAGTGGCCCTATCGCGTTTTGAATTCTTGGATTGTAAGTCCTACTCGCTACTACGGTAGTAGGAGGAGTGCCTTCGATTTCGTTTTGTCCCAGAATGAACTTGTATCGACGAATTTTTGGCGGTGCATTTCTGATCATATAAATTGATCTCTGTCAACGTATTATCTACTTGGTGGCGGAGAAGGCAACTTCTCTTAACTTAACACCCTTTCCTAAGACGTACGAGCTCAGGATTTACACATTTGTAGAAATCAGTTGTGTGATTATGGAATAGACATGTGGCATTCAATGTGGAACCTCTTATGAGAAAGGCAAAGCATGGCTTTGTAAAAAGCAAAACATGGCTTTGTGGAAAGTAATAGCATAGCCTCTCTAGCCTCGCAACTTAGTAATGATACGGGATACTATATGGTCTGCAAGACACAATTGCAGGCTACCGGATGAAATATAGAAAAGGCTACAGCCATCTATAGGTAGAATAAATGGCGTTTGAGTCCTTGGATGTGTAGCCATTGGATATATGTTTGTAGCAACCAAAACACCGCATCAGGCCACTGGTTCCTCGTCATGTTGGAAATCCAATTCCAATACGAGCTTTATGGTTTTGATTGTAGTCCCAAAATAGTTGTAATGTTGTGCAAACATTTCAATTACCCCTTTGGTATCATATTTTCTGTCCGGTATATTCCGTGGACCTAGCTCAGATATATTACCATAGACTTAGTCGGGTATTGATACTTGTTTTATATATATTTACTTGAAAAATATTTTCAAAACCAATGTCATTAAAGATAATATCAAAGTGTTTTAAGTATAAAGTATTTTGGTCACGATAAGGTAAAAACCCATCCATATTTATGTGTGGGCGTGGTCTTATGATATACCCTTCTTTTTGAAGATTTTGATTGACATCGGCATGATCTAAACATTTAAAATTTCGAGTATCTCACACTGGTTTATCAAGCCTGGTCAAGGTATTTTTAATACTGGGGCAGATCTGAATAGTTTCAAGTTTAGTTGATGTCGCTTGGAGTTTCTAGAGGAGAGCTGGTGTAACATCCCGCCTTTTTGTAGGCTTTAAATCGACGATAAACCACACACGTGAGACACAAACCATATAGAAGGGCGGATTTTTATGGGTTAAATAAGAAAAGCAGAGAAAGAAGAAAAAAACAAATAGAATCTTGCAGCGGAACGATAAAATATAATAATCAAATAAACAGTTCATGAAGCGGTTTTACAAAATTTTCGATTATACTTACACAATACATATCAGAGTTACACATACCAAAGAATAATAAATAATAATGTAGCGGAACAATGTGATGTAGTGAAATGGTATAATAAATAATAATAAATCTTCATCTTCGTCCTCCAAAATACGGTCTTCCAAATCCTAAAATGCTCAGGCTGACCCGAGCGAATTGAAAAGACAAAACACGCGAGTCAGAACTAAAATATGTTATGTAAGTTAAATTAACGGTAAAATAAGAGTGGAACGGCGTCAGAGATGTTTATGGGATTTGACATATCCTATCCAGTGTCAAATGTGAATGTAGTAACTTAAGAGATGCTCGGGATTCACATCTCCTAAGGATCCGTTAAACTATTTAATATGTAGTAATATTTCGCTATTATAATAATGTCTATAGTAAAATAAACTTGCTTTTAAATAGCATTAAGGCTTTACATTTTCCACCATAACATGTAATAGTCCCAGTAGTCCATCAGTATCATGGTCCCTCCTGATCGGGAAGCCACCAGAGGATACCACACGGGCTACGGAAGAAAACCAAACTCGTAGAAGGAGCGATAGGGTAGGTGACACGGCACAATTAGGCAATGACAGGGTAGATATACCAATTACGCTTCCGAGCCGGTGGTAACGCATAGCCGCAGCAACCGCCCACCTCGAGCCACACCCCCAAATCAAAAAAATCAAAAGTGGCCACCGAATCAATCCAAAAGTCAAATTATAATATCGAAGGGATGTGTCCGATCAAAGGTGCTACCTCATTAGCCCGTCAATCGCTCCTGTTTTAGCCACCTTATGCCAACTCACGGGAGTCGGGTCCGTGTATTTACCTCAAAGGAAACGCCGCTGCCATCCTACTTCATTCTGGAATATCCACCGCGTACACGGTTGTTAAAGTGGTTTTCGGAGTTGGCAGAGAGTATGAAAACTTCCAATCCCGGTCCCTTCAACAACCAAACGTTATTATAACACCACGGTCATTTCAAAATAATTTATACTTCAAAACCAGAATATAATATCCATTTCAAAACCATATAATACGATATCCTTTCCATTTCAAAACCCAAGTCATTATGATATCATTTTTATAGAAACCCAAATCAATATAATATCATTTTATTTCAAATATACCTCTTTTCCAAAATCATAACACTTTCAAATTTATAATATCTCGAAACCAAACGCTTGGAATTTACCTTTCAAAACATAATACTTTGAATTCCATAGCTTGTAAACAATAACTTCCAAAACTTAAATGGATTGGATATTCAAACAGTATATAAAATAAAATAGTTTGAATTTTAAATTTAATTTATAAAGTAAAATAATTTCCTCGACTTCACAATTTTATTCACTTTAAATTAAGTCTCAATTCATAACTTTCAACTCACTTGCAGTTTCAATAAACCATCTCAATTTCCATATATTTCAAACTTAAGTATTAAATAATTTCACAACTAAGGATTTAACTACATATAAAATAACACTTAACAAATATCCAAATCAATATCTCATGAAACCATATATTTCTTCACAAAACCAAAGAAAATCATTTCAAAATATTTTTATATATAGACCACAGTGTCTGTATATAATTTTTTTACCCTATGGTCAAGTGATTCGGATATTTATCATTTCAATCAGTAATTTAAATAAAATACGGGTATATATCATTTCAAACCGCAATCCCGAATGAAATAAAATGCATGACAACTTTCAGTTTATAACAATATAAATACAACATCCATTCATCCAATATCAACCATCAACCATTTATCACGATCATCATCCAATTCAAACAATAACATCAATATAGAACAGATAATAAATAATAGGTATTTACTGGCAGTTTATATTTAATAATAAATTTAATAACACTTTAACTGGAAGTTTATATGCAATAATAAATTAAATAACAATTTAATTCAGTAAATTAAATTTAACAGGAATGATGATAAAAATATATCAAACATCCATAAATAAATTTCCAATCACATCAGAAATTAATTTAACACACATAAGAAATTTTAGAAGTTGTGAGTGGGTTAAAACACTCACCTTTTGAATTTAAATTGAACTTAAATCCAATTTAAACCCAAATTTTGAACAGTCTCGGAATCCATCCAAACTAGCGCCAAAATGTTTGAAATTCCGATAAAATCCTACCAAAAAACCGCGTGCCAATAGGGCATCGTATGAGAACGTTATTAAGTTTTGAAGTTACACGATTTTAAACTTATAAAACAATAAAAAAAGAAACGTTACCTCCAAACTAGCCACGTCACTACCCTGAAACCCCAGCACCGTACAGTAATATGCACGCGCCTCCCTCGATCCCAGCTGCTACCCCAAATCTGGATGCCGTGCCACCTACAAGCATAATCGTCCAAATTTGAGAGCGCCACCATCACTGGAACTTCCAGCCGACCAACCGCCAGCGTCGCGCAGAGCTCCCCCTCATCCCCTCGGTTCCGCGCCGCCGCACCGTTGAGCATTGATTTAGGCGATTTCGCACGCATCTGTTAAGGACCAAGACCATAGATGTCGTCAGTTCAACAACCTCTTCGATGCTGTGCCTCCTGACCGTCGTAACGACGACGATCCACCATCGAGATCACCCATGCCAAAACGAATGGCCGAAATAATTTTGCTAATTTCAGGACAAACAATGCATCGAATCGAAAAAAGAATTGCAGATCTGAGTTATGCTCTTCGAGAGCTTCGAATTGACATAATATTTGATATTGTTTGGAGAGTTTGAATTTTTGGCTTTGAATTTTATTTCAAATTGCAATTGGAATTTGGTTTTGGGAATTTGTCTGCCATTGAGGAAGAGAAGGAACAGAATGAATTGTACATACAAACAAATGACAATGAAGAAAAATTAGGGTTTATAACGAGGTATATATAGGTAGGTCAGAAATGGAGACGAATACAAGATTGGTTCAGACGCTGAACGATAAATGGCCCGAAAAGCCCGTTCTGACTCCGGAACGAAGATGGATCAACCCATATATCAAAATAGATGTTTTAAAATATTTGAACACAATGGAACAGGTTTCAAGTCCAAATTCCATCGTATGAAGAAGTTATGCTCAAATCAAGTTATTTCAAATTGATTTCAATTGATTTCAATTAATTTGATTTCTAAGCGTTTCGAGCTCGTACGATCAAACGTCAAGTCCTATCGCTACGGAACTTGAAATCCTACAATAATTCACCGTCACGGATCCGATGAAATTGGTTTCGTCAAAATCCAAGTCAGTGGCCAAAATGGCTATTTTTATATTAATAAATTAAATTAATAAATTAACTAATTAAATCAAAATTTCAAATTTCAATTCTTTAATTGACAAATTTCATCATTTTTGACTTCTTAAACCTTCACAAAAATTTAGACAAGTTCAAACATCAATTTTAAGTTAATTAATTTACCCATTACCGTATTAAATTTCAAATTTAAATAAATTCACAAATTATCCATTGAAATTCCAATAAATCCATTTATTTGATTTAAAATCTTGCTATTCAATAAATTGACATCTTATGGATATAATTAACATTGAATTATATTACATTTCATTAATGCATATTTCATTTCATATCAATTCCCATTAATGAAATATTTTATTTTATTTAATTTCAATAATCCATTTATTAAGATTTAAATTCCAATAAATAAATAAATCTTAACTTCCATTCTTTTTATCCAAAGAATTGTCATATTATGAATAAAATTAACATTACTTCCGATTATTACTTTAATTTACATTAACAAACGTTAAATTTAGATTTATTGTAATTGATTATCAAAGTTTATTTAACACATTGAATAAATAAACAACCCATATTAATTGTCACCTATTTGCTTTTAATTGCATTTATAAGTTTGTTAAGTATCAACCCAGTTATAATTCCATATATAACACTAATTTTATTTCATTACTATTTGTGATACCCCTGCATTACATACTTCAATATTTCCATTTTCATCTTTATTTCAATTGCATAATATTTAATTTCAATAGCTACAATAATTATACTTATTATAAATTAGATTTCAATGGAATGGTTTGTTTCAATTCAAATATTTTTATTAAGTTCATTACTATTCTTTAAACCCAGTTCCCTTGTTTTTCCCTTCATTACCTTAATATACTCCAATTTAACACTCCTAAACATTATATTACGTTTCACATTAATGTAACATTTATTTACATTTAATAAAATTTATTACTAATTTCAATTAACAAGCTAAATAAATAGATAACATACAATAATCATTAACGTTACCCTTTAGTCACATAAATAAGCTTTTATTACTTACAAATCAATGTTGCCATTTATTCTCATAGTACTAATTTCATTCACTTATGTTCAATTTATAACCAAACATAACATTTAGATTTATTTTCATTAATTGGTATTCCATTCAATTCATAAATTTATTAACTTGATTAGAATTGTTTACATTGCATTCTATTTATTATTTCATTAATATGATTCCCAATTTTATTTCTTTTAGTATTAATTACGCAGTCATATTAAATTAGCAAATTATAATGTTTCTATTTCAATAAATTTGAACTTCATTCAAGTTATTAGCCATTCACTTACACTCATACTGTTGCAATTCGTTCTATTTATTATTTTAACTATTATTTCATGAATTTATATTTTCTTAAATATTAAATTTCAAAAACCCTATTAAATTAACAATTATAATTAATGAAAATTTACGGTCGTTACACTCTCCCCCCCTCAAAATTTTTTGTCCCCGAAAAGGAAGAGAAGGGAAAAGAAAGGATTAAATAAACAATACATCTCATTCAAAATATTAACTTTATAAACTATAAATTTTCAAAATTAATTAATTTAAATAAATTATACCAATTTATAACCATTAAATCTCTCTATACTCAAATTAATAAAGTTTGAAAAACCTTTTTAAAGTTTTCTAAGTCCAAAATTTACGGAAAATTTCGACAGAGTCTCCTTTGTATGGGGAGGCACGGGAGAAAATATAATATCAAATACTACAATATACAACATATATTTTCCAAAATAATATACATTCCAACCCGGGAAAAATAATATAATAACGCTATAAACCGTAATCGGAGAACGTACCTATTTGTCGGGCAATTAACGCTTAATTATGAAACCAAATGCAACAGCAATTGCTTCCATAACCTATATTTCACTTATATAATCCAAAGAGGTTAATAATTATATAAAATAAAGTATTTAAAGTTGTTTCAATCAATTGCAAACAAATCAATATAACAACTATCACTTGCAACAAAGCATACAACCATCACATAAAATCAACACAATCAATTATCCATTCATATCAAACACACAAATAGTTGTTCGGGTTTAGAACTCTGAATTGTAAAGAATGAAAATAAACTACTAGGCGCACCATTTACTCGACAGTCTTAGATGAAACCAAATAGATTATTCATTCATCCAAACAATTTTAAAGTATCCTTGCTCAAACAACCATAAACCAAACAAGCAACAATTTCAAACAAAGGATCAAGTTAATTTATATTCTACTTATTTTCATACATTTGTTGTTTTATTTCCTTTTCATTCATATAATAATTTATCTTTTCAGTTTACATTTTATTTCTTACAGTTACATTTACTTTTATTCATTTCTTACAACCTCTCATTTTCATTTAGTCATACCTGACAGTTTCTTTTTATTGCATTATATTCATTTACTTAAGTTTATAATCTTATACTTACAATACTTACTTCCTATTACCATTATTTCAGTAAAATTTCAATTATAACTTAAGTTTATAACAATTACAACATCAAATTCTTATTTATTAAAGAATTTCATTGAATACTTTCATTACTTCAAGCTTTACTTGTATAATATCCATTACATTTTCTGATTAACGTTTCAACTTTTTACATCTTTTGGTAAGTTATAGATATGCCTTTAAGAATGTAATTGAAAGGTATACAAGTTTTCTCATTTCTTTTAATTAATTTACTGTTTAATAATCATATCATTTGTTTTATAGATTACAATTTCAACTTTCTTGAAATTTCATTTATAACTTAGCATTTAATCTCTTATTTAAATTAGAGGTGCCAATTATTAATTAGTTACAACCCATTTCACTCCAATAATTGAAACTATTGATTATCAGAAACTTAAGAACTAAATACCGGGTTAAATTTCAAATCATTTTAAAATAATAGATAAATGTATATACTTACAATTTATATATCCAATTATATTTAAAACAATTTAAAATTTATATTTGTTTATCAAAATAAATCTGCAGTAAAACTACTACAGTGGCTTTCCCACTTAGAAACTCGAAAATGAATGTTGATGATGCGTGCACTCATCACCGAAATTATTTTCCAACGATAGAGAGGAAAGTACAGAACTCATTTTCTTTCAAAATTTCTTTAAAACAATTCTTTCAAATCATATTGAAATATTTATATCAGAAAATAATTCTAAATAATATCATTATTATATTCCAAAATCATTCGAAAGAAAGTTTCAAACCCCCGAAACTTAAGTTCTAAAATTCCCAATTTTTATTTATTTTATTTTCGATCTTATTTCAACTATTATTTATAAATTTCATTACCTAACAACCAATATATTACAACCAAATATATATATATATATATATATATCATTTATGAAATTTTATTTTATATATAGAAAATATTAAAGGCAAAATTATTTCATTCAACTATATTCAAAAACAAATATTGTGTCGGTCTGTCCTATTAAGTGTTTAGAAATCCCTGTTGATGTCATAGTGTCATATGCACCAACCAAAAATTATAAATACAAAACAGAACAAATTAACACAATATTAAAACCTTTTATAACACTAACGAATACGCTCTCCCATATATATACACTCAGCGACTCATCATAGGGTATTACTACCCTATTAATAAAGAGTCAGACCCCACAAAGCTAAGGTTTATCGCTAAACCAAAGCTCTGATACTAGATGTAACGGACCACGTCAGTGGGGTAACGCCCACCGTACCATATAGTTATACCTGTGTTCTGCCTTTACGGCCAGCCTCTCGACTGCACCACCAACCCCTGTAGGGACATGTAGGGTTTCTCGCATTTGGTTTGGTAGCGAACAGATGACTCTTACCCCTACATGTCCCCGTGGGGGTTGATGGTGCAATCGAGAGGCTGGCCGTAAAGGCAGAACATAGGTACAACTGTATGCTACGGTGGGTGTTACCCCACTGACGCGATCCATTATAGCTGGAGATCTTCATCTATGTATGAACGTATTCTATTATCTGCTACGTCTATTGCATTTTTTTATTAATTGTAAGGACATAGGATTTGTAACTGTCCAGGCTGAATCTAAGTTAGACTCTGATATTGTATTCAAATTTTTTCCACTTAAAGATTATATATTGAAATAATATATGTTATTCCATTTGTGTGAGATTTTGTTTTATCTTTACTTTCTTTTTCCCATAATGTTCAAGCTTTCCGGCACTTGGATTTAGGACATGTGAATACAGAGGATGTATTAGTGTCGATTTTTGAGGAACGAAAATCCAGCACATCACATATAGCGGTCCATCTATTAGTGCTTGGGGCTCGACATATTCTTAAGAATCTTTTAAATTGTGGTTGCTAGTTTTTGAAATCGGTGGCACCATCGGTCGACCGGTTGTGTAACCGACGTCGCATTTTTGGTGCCTGAATTCTGAACGGATTAAGGTATCCTCTTCCCGTAACCCCGCCTATGCTTATGCTACACCAGACTCATATATGCATGCACATTCAAATACATGAATTCAAGCAACATTACACATGAATCAAAGGTAGAAGAGGTAAAAAATTCACCGATTTCAAATTGATAGTGTATGGGTTTTGGCATATCAATCTTAAGCACAATCAGATTCAATCACAACAAAGCACCTAGTCAACGATTTATGAGTGGAAAACACTCACCTTGGATTAAGAATATGTAAAGACCCGATATTTTCAACCATTCGCATCCGCACATGTCGGACTTGAATTGCTTAAAATACCAAATTGTATAATAAATTTGGCAAATCTCAGAATATACAGCAAATAAATAAATCATAGAATCACAGACACAAAGTAATATAATGCAACGGAAGTAAAGAGATAGTAGTTCATGAAGCTACTATATAAATACATCAGAGTTAAATAAGGGTACAACAGAAGTTCAATACAATGATTAAGTACAAAGCCGAATACATCACTGGAATCAACTAAATAACTGAAGTTGAAATAGATAGTTGGATCTTCAAGCAACTCCAACTCCGAAGGTGACTCTCTAATGCTGTATCACTTAGTCTGACCTGAGCGTAAAGCAAAACACAAAACACTAGAGTCAGGACATACATACTTATACAATGTAAACCAACTCAAGTGAACTGTAATATAAGGTACAAGTAACTTAAAGGATGCTTGGGACCGCCCATCCTCTAAGGATCCGTTAAACAATTTACTATGTAGTAATATTTCGCTATTATAATAATGTCCATAGTAAAATAAACTTACTTTTAAATAGCGTTAAGGCTTTACATTTTCCACCTTAACACGTAATAGTGCCAATAGTCTATACAACACCTGCGTACTTCCTGATCGGGAGGCTACGAGAAGATGCTCCATAGGTACGACACAAATCAAACTCGTACCAGGCTCGTTAGGGTAGGTGAAACGGCACAACTAGGTAATGCCAGGGTAGGTATACCAATTACGCATCAGGGCGGGTGGTGACGCATAGTAGCCACTACCGCCCACCCTCGAGCCACACCCACAAAAATCCAAAATCAAAAGCGGCCACCAAATCAATCTCAAAGTTAGAATATAATATCGAAGGAGTGTGTCCGATAAGAGAGGCTACCTCACTGGCCCGTAAGCGCTCCGGTTTTAGCCACTTTATGCCAACTCACGGGAGATGGGTCCACGTATATACCTCAAAAGAACGTCATCACCATCCTACTTCATTCTAGAATCTCCACCGCGTACACGGTTGTTAAAGTGGTTTTCGGAGTTGGTAGAGAGTATGACAACTTTCGATCCCAGTCACTTTAACAACCAAACATTATTATTTCCCATGGATATTTATTTCAAAACCTTTTCTACTCCAAAACCATTTAAAATCAAATACTGTTACTTTCCAAAATAATATCCATTTTCAAAAATGGTAATATTTCCAAATCCATATACTTTCCAAAATAATATCCATTTTCAAAACTAAATACTATATTATTTCATTTCAAAACCAACCAATATATCATTTTTATTTCAAAACCAAAATATAATATATCATTTAAATTCCAAACCAAATCCATATATTATTTAAATAAAACCCAAATGTCAAATCACTGAATATTTCCTTCAATTTATTAAACTTGAAATATTCCTTTAAACCATCTTAAATCAAACCACTCTATAAAGTCATATTCTTAAATCTTCAATTTCAATAAGTTTAAATTTATATATTTAAATACAATTCTTATATAAATACAATTTCAAATAAATTCATTTCCAAAGCCATATTACTTTCAAGTTATAACAACTCTGAAGCCAAACACTTTGAAACATATTTATTTAGACCACTTAAATTCAGTGTCAAATAATATTCATTTCAAAGTTGCAGCATTTGTAAGTCTATTCATTCAATTATAACTTTCCAAAACATTGTATGTTTCAACTACACTAAAATTTCAATTTTTAGCCAATTTAACTTATAAAAATCACATTTCACGCTTCAAAAATATCCATTTAGATATCATTTAACTTATGATTTAATAAAATAAAATTTTAGCAATAAATATCCAAATTAAAATATAATTCACTAATAAGTCATAATTACCCTATTTTACTTAACTTTTATTTTTAACAAATAACTTTACACTTTATTTTAAAATATCGATTCCACAAATAAAATATGTAACAACCCTATATTTTCTGATTATGTTAATCGTACATTTTAATTATTTTGATTTAAAAACTTTATTATATTTATTAAAATGAATAATTTTGTTATTTTAAATATATTTTTTGATTTGTATGTGAATTATTATTTCAAACATGAATATATTGAATATTTTTCAAAAATGTGAATTTTGGTCAATTTGGTCAAACTTAGACTTTAAAATTTAAAATTTAAATATTTAAAATTTGAATTTTATCTTTTATTATGAAAATAAATATAATTTCAAGAATACTGCTTTTCATTTCGTTGAAATCCGATTTATATTGTGAAAGTTATGCTTTTTCTAATATTGTATGTACATTGTCTTATTTAACAAAATTGTTTATTTTAATTTATATAAATAATAATTTTGTTTGTCAAATCTTGTTCTAATTTGTGTAATATGTCATGTTATGCATATATTTTATTTTCAAAATATTTTTAAAGTGATGTTATAATTTTTCAAAGCTTATTGTATTTTATCTACAATTTTTCACCCTAGTTTCTATTATTGTGTTATTTTCATAATTATTTTATAATTTTCTACAAAATATTTATTTATTTTCTTTTTCATTTTATTTTGTTCAGTATTTTATTTTATTTTCTGAATTTATTTAGTTTATTTTGATTTAAATGAAAATGGAAATGTGAAGAGGCAATGACCTTTCATTTTTCTATGTCTTTTCATTTACTTGCCTTTCCAAATTCTACTTGCCTTTTTATTTTTGTTGACCGTCCTTCCTCCTTACCCTAGCCGTGAATTTCTTTCAGAATTCACTTGAAATATTCTCCTCTTCCTCAAACAAAACTTACGGCTTCAAGAAAATAAAATAAATGGCTTCTTCTCTTACCTTTTTCTCCTCTTTTCACATGATTTTGCCTTTGATTCTTTGCAAGTTTGCTCGGGCTAGCCTCTACTCCACCTCTCTCCTTGTTGACCACCATCCTCTCCACAATCTACAGCAGCCATCAGCCCTCCACCTCTGGATAAGATAGGCCATGACCTTTTATTTGATGTCATCACCTCAAATTTGCATTAAACCCTTTGAAATAGCTATAATTTCACCATACCCTCCCATATCTGCCTTGGCCACCTCCAATAGCTCCACCACCATCATGACCTGACCCACTACCATTAGTCACTCCTATGTCCAGTCATGAACCAAGCATAGCCGAGCTCAATATTGACCATGGCCGAGCCAAATGTTGAAGCAAACTTGCATATATTGCCGTGTTCCTTGTATTCTTCAAGTTATATCACCTACCTCCTCATATCACCTCCAACCATTTCACATTTTTGTGCTTGCCATGGCTTTGTGATGCCAAACCATATCCTTTTCCACCTGAAAACATGTGTGGCCAAGCACTAAGCATGTATGGCCGAGCACACATGGAGTGGTGGTCAAGTAAAAATGGTTGAAAAGCTTGGTAATGTCATTTGTTGCTTCTACTCTCCTATCGTTTCAATTAACCTTTGTATTGTATATATATGTTTATATTGCTTTGTTTAATTGTTGTGTGCAAGATCATATCTTAGCTCTCTCTCATTTGAATCAAAGTCGTGCCAAATCATGCTTGTCGTACCCTTGGAATCGTGCTTGTGTGTTGTTTTGGTCTCTAGCTTCGTAAAAGGTGAGTTTTTCTCACTCCGACATATTTACATATGAAACCGTAAATTGATGACAAGTTTTTAGTAATTAAAATGTTTATGCAAGTTAATGATGATTATATGATATGTTATTTCATGTTGTTATCATGTTAACTCTGATAATTATCACCTGACATCTGATATTTGACATTATATTGTGACATTGACATTGTTTATACTGTTTATTTATTTGTGATCACACTGCAAGTTCCCTATTAGAATAGAATCACTATGGATTGAAATGATACATACCCGAATGGACTTTAGAATAGGGAAAAATCGTTATGGGCTGAAATGATAGGCCTGAGCGATTTTTATTTATTTTTATTTACTTGGGATTGCGGGTTTGAAATGATAGAACCCGGGTTTTCTTTTCAAACTACAGATTGAAATGATATATATCTGTATCACTTGACCTAGGCTAGAAAATTATATACAGGCCCTGTGGTATATTTTTAAATGATTTTTTTAAGATATGTATTTTTAAAAGTATGAAATTTTGATTAAAAAATATATATTTTATGGTTTTGTGAAGGTTAAATCTTAAGTTTTATTTTGTGAATTTAAGTACGTAAATTTGAAATAAATGTGATTTTCGACTTTAAATTTTATTTTAAAAAAAATGTAAGTAAATAATGGAAATTAAATTTAAAGTTTGAAATGATATTTAAAGTAAAATGCCAAGTTTTATTTAATTTATAAGTTAATAAACAGTGAAATTTTGACTTAATAAATGAATTGAGTTTTAAAAATTGAACATTTGATTTTAAAATTTTATTATGATAAACCATATGTTAAAATGATTGAAATATGAAATTTTAAAGTGTAGAAATATGATTTATAAATTTAAATAACAAGAATTGAAGTTTTATTGTTTTTGAAAAGTTAAAATAAAATCTGAAATTTTATTAACAGCAATTCCTAAAATGTTGTAGTTTTATGACAGCATTTTAAATGCTGCTGTTTTGAACATAACTATGTTTGAAATAACGAAATATCTATTACGGCATTTTATAAATGCCATTGTTCCTAAACTAAACTATTTTAGGAAATTTCAGCTACGATAGTACTTTATAAATGTCGTCTTTGCTATAATTTGACAATGTTTTGAAATATTATAAATTTTAACACTGTTTGAGTTATATTTTAAAGTGTAAATGATTTTGGAATTTATTATTTGTGAAATATAAGGAGTTTTGAATATAATTTAATATTTAAATTTGAATTTTAAGGAATTTACATTGAATTTGAATTTAAATAAGGTTTACTTGGTTATGTGTTAAATTGAATGAAATCAAATGAGATAAATGAATTTTTGAATGGAATTTTGAAATGTATTTTTGTAATGATATTTGAAATAATAAATGAATGAAATATTTGATATTTAAATGATATTTAAATTTGAATATTTGAAATTGACTTCAAATAATGATTTGATAATGAGGTTTTGAAGGATATTATATTTTAATGATTTCGAAATGGTTTTTAATGATATAATCTTTATTTTGATAAAGAATGTGAATTTGGAATGATATTTGATTTCGATAAATGAATATTTGAAGTTTATATTTGTATGAAAAGATATTTGGTTTAATTGTAATTTAAGTTTATTTAAACAATACTGGATTTATGAAACGAATATTTCAAAACTAAATAATAATGAAATTAGATTTGAGATATGAATTTATGAAATTATAAAGTTTAGTTTTCAAATTTGGGATATTAAAGTTTGGAAATATATTAAATAGGATGGTTTATTTTGTAGATCAAATCTATATTTTAAATTTATAAGATTTGAAAAGTTTTGTTGGAAAACTGAATTGAATTGAAACTAATGGTTTGAATTGAATTAAATTAGAAATTTGAAAATTGAGTTTAATTGAATAAATTTGAAAATTTCAAATGTATGATTTCGAAATGTTGTGATTTTCAAAGTGTAATGATTTCAAGTATTTTGTTTTCGAAAGAGTTATAACTTTGAAGTATTATGATTTTTGAAAGGTGAATATATGTTTGAAATGGAAATGATATCGTATTGACTTGGACATAGTTTTGGAATAAAAATGGTTTTGGTTTCGAAGTATAAACTAATTTGAAGTAAAAATGGTTTTGGTTTCGAAGTATAAACTATTTTGATTTGAATATAGTTTTGAAGTAAAAATGTTTTTGGTTTCGAAGTACAAACTATTTTGATTTGAATATAGTTTTGAAGTAAAAATTGTATTGGTTTCGAAGTATAAGCTATCTTGAAAGGAATATAGTTTTGAAATGAAATGATTTGATTTTTGAAGTATAAACTATTTTGAAATGACCACGGCGTTATAATAACGTTTGGTTGTTAAAGAGACCGGGATCGGAAGTTGTCATACTCTCTGCCAAGTCCGAAAACCACTTTAATAACTGTGTACGCGTTGGAGATTCCAGAATGAAGTAGGTTGGTGGCGCCGTTCTTGAGGTACATTACGTGGACCCGACTCCCGTGAGTTGGCATAAGGTGGCTAAAACAGGAGCGATCTCGGGCCAAAAGCGGTAGCTCCTCCCTTCTTCGATACTATACTCTTACTTGTGGTTGATTAGATAGCCGTACTCCGATTTTGATTGGGAGTGTGTTCCGAGGTGGGCGTATATGGCTACTGCGTTACCACCAGCCCGTGTACTTAATTGGTATATCTACCCTGGCATTGCCTTGTGTGCCGTGTCACCTACCACACCGAGCCTTTACTACGAGTTTGTTTTTCTCCCGTAGCCCGTGTGGTATCCTCTGATAGTTTCCCGATCTGGAGATATCATGATACTGGATGGATTACTGGGACTATTATGTATGAAGGGTGATATGGGTAAGCCGGAATGCTATTTTAGAGTAAGTTTATTTTACTGTAGACATTATTATAATAGCGTATTATTACTACATAGTAAATAATTTAACGGATCCTTAGAGGATGGGCGATCCTAAGCATCCTTTAAGTTACTGATGCATTTTGTTACTGTTCACTTGAGTTGATTTACATTTCATAAGTATTTACGTCCTGACTCGAGTATTTTGTGTTTTGCTTTACTCTCGAATCAGATTGAGTGATTCAGCATTCAAGACTCGCCTTCAGAGTTGGAGCTTTTCTTGAAGATCTAGCCATCTAATTTGCTTTCACTATCTAGTGATTCCTGTGTTGTATTCTGATTTGTATCGGATGTATCTTTTTACTCTTCTGTTGTATCCTATTTAATTATGATGTATCTTATTTTTATATAGTAGCTTCATGAAATACTATCTCTTTTAATTCCGCTGCATTATTATTTACTCTGTGCTTGTGATCTGTGATTATTTATTTACTGTATTTCTGAGATTTGCCAAATTTTATTTACAACGCGATATTTCGAGCAATTCAAGTCCGACATGTGTGGATGCGAATGGTTGAAAATATCGGGTCGTTACAAAATACCCTTATCACTAAATTTACTTAACTTTCTTTTGAAAACTAAATTTTCAATTATCAAGTTAAGTCATTTTAAGTTGCATTTTTCCATTTAAATCATAATCATTTATTTTTACAAAACATAACCATAAATCAAGTATTTTCTCATAGTTAATATAACAGTCCAATCCTCTTTATAAATCTATTCATCTAGACATCAATTAACTATGATTCCAAATTAAATAAATTTTATTACTAAGTCCAATCAAAACTGCAGTTCATTTTGTCCACTCAAAATGCACTATTTACTATACAAGCCTTATTTATTTCCAGAAATAACCTTTATTAAATTTACTAGGTTAGATTTTAGATTCCAAATTAAATCAAACTTAATTATTAACATATTGATCATAAATAAAATCTTTAAATTACAACTAAAACCAAATAAAGATTTTTAAATTACAATCTAAACCAATTATCAACTCATACAATTTTAACTAATAGAAAACCAGTATCTCAATATCACTTTATATTTAAATCCTTAAATCAACTTTTTAATCAAAATTCCATATACTTAAAATTCAAAATACTTAATAATTTTAGAAAACTATTATAAAAATTTATTCTTGGGCCTGTATAAAATTTTCTAACCTAGGTCAAGTGATACGGATATGTATCATTTCAATTCGTAATTTTAAAAGAAAAATTTGGGTTCTATCATTTAAAACCCACAATCCCTAGTAAAATAAATACAATAAAAATCACTTGAGCATATCATTTCAGCTATAATGATTTTTCCTTATTCTACAGTCCGTTCGGGTATGCATCAATTCACCCATAGTGATAGGAACTTGTAGTGTGACAAATAGTAAATAAAATGAACAGTAGATCATAGAATAACATATTAGATGATGTAACAAATATATAAACAACATTTAACCTCATATAACATATCATAGGCATATATGGACATAGCATATAAATTTATACAATTCACTTGTCATTATTCCATAATAATATAAGTACATATGTCTAGAGTGATAAAAACTCGCCTTTTAAAAGCTAGAATTGACAAGTTCAGAATAAAAATCCAAACTCCGCAAAGTACGAAAAAGCGTGACAAAGCACAATGCAAACTTGAGTGGATGAAGAGTCAGATCCAAATCTTGTATGCAAACAAATATTACATACATAAGAATATGATTCAATACAAAAGAATAGAGGTTAAAACAATGGAAAAGTAACGAATCAAAGTAGCATAACTTACCTTAATCAATCAATGGCTTGGCTACACCACATATGGGTTCAACCATCATCATGTGTTGCTTGGTCATGATGGTTAGAGATGTGCTAGGAGAAGATGGAGGCAGAGCGTAACTTGAAGGAAGACAAAGAAAACAAAATGAAAAAAGAGGAGAAAGAAGAAGGAAGACATGACTTTAGATCTTGTATATTTTTTCTTCTTCACGCAAATGAATAAGATGAGGAGATGACAAACTTTATACGTGAAAAACAATAGATGGCGGCTAGGTTTTAGTAAATACACGTCCAAAAGAAAGAAACGCAAGAAATAAAGAGGCTATGCAATAAAAGGCAGGAGTTTGAATTGTTTGGGAAATAAAAAGGAAACAAATAACTAGATGTATTTATTAATTTTTTGCCGTTGTTTGCACGCAGTGAAAAGAGAAGTTTGAGAAACAACATGTACGTGAACTATGGGAAGAATTCACGGCTATGAATGTGGGAAGTAATTGGCTATGTAAATGGAAAGGCAAGGAAAAATAAAAAGGCAACAAATAAACAAAACAAGTAACCTATATCTCTTGAAATTTCTATGCTATTATTAAAAATAAAATCAATCAAAAATCAAATAAATATATTCAAAGTTTATACAAATAAAATAGAAAATAAAAATTAGAGAAACAAACATAAGGAAATAAAAAATAAAATATAGAAAGTCATTACGTGTAAACACTGTATTTTTATCTAATTTTAATAGTATAAGTTTAAATTCCCAATAATCCATATTAACATTGGTTTATATACTAGTACATTAATAACTTCCCAATTCATCCAAATTTCAATTAGCAAAATAAGTAATTTCATTCTCTTCCCATAAATCTATTTGTTATGAATTGAATTCCCATAAGTTATAATTAATTTCAAATAAACAGATTTGATTCTAATCCCTTTTTATTAAGTCTATAATACTCTACAAACCTCGTTAATATTCGTTTATCTTTCATTACATTAGTATATATTCAAATATCCATCTTTCCTTTGTATTAACATTTGTTTTCAATTATATTGAATTTTTCAAATGAATACATTTATTATGATTGAATCCTCATTTAATTCATTCAGATAGGTTTCATTCTTTCATATTATCTTATGAGTAAAATATGCATTCCCATTTCATCCTAGTTTTCAATTAATATAGTAATTAAATTCATTTGCTTATCGTTAAATTCATTTATTATTCCAATTAATTAAAATTGATTCCCATAATTTGATTTGATTTAATTTCCATCTTCATAAACCTAGTTACATTAGTTTTATATTCCATTAATTAATACACCCCTATTTACATCTTAAATTTGTATAAATGTTACTTATTTTTAAATGTGTACTTTTGTCAATTGTACACATTAATTAAGGTTTGAAACCAATTAAATAAATTTACCTTAGTTCCATTCTTTTTACCAATTTATTACTTTATAAATAAATTTACGTTTCTATTTAATTTATACATTAACACCTCCCGTTACTGCATTAATTCTCATTAATGATTCAACATTCACACACTTGTGATTTCATTGTTGACACAAATGTTACCATTCTTATATACCCAATCTTTATTCAAGAGTCTTTTATTTCATATTATTCCTTTTATAAATTTAAATGTTTGCATAAGTTTTCTTACATTAATTTATAGCCAGGTATACCCATTTTTATTACTTCACTAAATTTTAATTTCATTTCAATTGTTACTAATTAGTTCTAATTACCATCGTTCAGGTTTAAATTAATAAGGTTTTTTATACATATTAAATTACCAAAATTTATTAACTTAAAAAATTTAATTATTGAAAATTTTATAGGTCGTTACAGAATACCCCACTCTTCCTATTTTGTTCCATCTCTCCATAAAATCCAAATTTGATCTTCACTGTAAATTCATCTCGACACTAAATCTTGCTCAAAATCATACTTTAGAGATTCCTAGGGTTGTGGTAACTTATTACGAGGCTTAGATTCGAATTTCACAATTTGAGGAATTTTATTCGATTTTATATTCAATTTAGAAAGCAAAAATATTTTATTTTTCATGAAATAGAAAGCTTTCCCTTTTAGAAAATAAAGTAAATGTGAAATACTTCATGATAAGAAAAGTCGTCTCTAGATAAAGAAAGATCTAGAAAATGGAACTATGTGCTTGGGCTTACGTAATAGGCTTGGGCTCCATAAATGTAACGACCGGCCTTTTTGGACGAATTAAATCGATGATAAACCACACACATCAGACTCAAACCATTCAAAAGGGAAGATTGTTATGGGGTAAATAAGAAAAAGCAGAGAAAAAAGAAACAAACACAGAATCTCACAGCGGAATGACAAAATATGATAATCAAATAAACAGTTCATGAAGCTGTTTTACAAATAACATTTGATTACACATTTGCGTTTCAGAATCAGAGTACATACAACAGTAATAAAGAATAATGCAGTGGAGCGGTATGATGCAGTAGAATGAATGAAATAAATAATAGTAGTACTAAATCTTCGTCTTCATCCTCTAAAAGCAGTCTTTGATAAAATGAGAACTCTGACTGACCCAAGCGAATTGAAAAGACAAAACACTCGAGTCAGAACTAAAAGACCTTATGTAAGTTAAATCAACAGTAAATAAATACGAGTGCAACGACATCGAAAATGTTTACAGGGTTTGACGTCTACTATCTATTGTTAACATGAGTGCAATAACATAAGAGATGCTCAGGATTTACATCTCCTAAGTATCCGTTGAACTATCTACATGTATAGTACAATACGCTATTATAATAGAGTCTATAGTAAAGGAAAGTATTAAAATAGTGTTAAGGCGTTGCCCATATCCCCTTAACACATATTTATATATTCTCATAGTCCATACGGTACTGTAATTCCTCTATTAACTGGAGGGCTATCAGAGGGCACTACACAGGTACGGTACAAACCAAACTAGTAGAAGGCACGATAGGGCATATAAACACAGCACTCGAGGCAATGCCAGCGTAGACATGCCAATTCCAGATCCAAAATGGTGGTAAAGCATAGCAGCTACTACCGTCTACCTCGGTACACACTCCCATAATCAAAATCGAGGGGTGGCCACCAAATCATCACAAAATCATAATATGGTATCGAAGAAATATGTCCGATTGGAGGTACGACCTCACTTGGCCCGGCATGGCTCCTGTTTTAGTCACATCTAAGCTGACTCACGGGAGTCAGGGTCATGTAAATACTTCGAAAAGAATCGTTCGCCAAACCATCCTACTTTATTTATGGAATCGTACACAGTTGTTAAAGTGGTTTTCGGTATTAGCAGAGAGTATGACAAAATCTGATCCCGGTCTCTTTAACAACCAAACG
The DNA here is from genome assembly GCA_030765085.1 of Allium cepa. NCBI lineage: Eukaryota > Viridiplantae > Streptophyta > Magnoliopsida > Asparagales > Amaryllidaceae > Allium > Allium cepa. Next base: position 977,155,656 of record CM060935.1, read on the forward strand.
CTTATTTCACACCGGATAGTTCTTTTACATTTCAAAAGTCAATTCCCAATTGATATCATAATATCATATTCTCAAAACCATATCACTTTCAAATCATATTTTCAAAATAGGCTAATCCCTCATTTCAAAATCACTGCATTTACTCATAGTCTTTTATTTCACCAGCATATATCATTTCAAATCCCAACTTAGATTATAACATTATTAAACCTTATTCACTTAAATTCAAGGCTTTAATTATAAACATTTTCACTTTATACCATTTGAAATTAAGAAAATAATTTAGATAGTTATAATAGTTTGATTAGTTTAACATAGTTTAAATAGATATAAATTAGGGTAAGTAGGTTTTAAATAGATTAAATAAATTTAAAATAGATTAAAATACTTTAAATAGATTTAAATAGTTTAGATGGTTTAAATTAGATTAAATAGGTTTATTATGGACTAATTAGATTTAAAATATATTAAATGAATTTAAAATAGATTAAATAGAATTAAAATATATTAAATAGTTTAAAATAGATTAAATTAGATTAAAAATAAATTAAATAATTTAAATTGATTAAGTTGGTTTACAATAGATTAACTTATTTTAATAGTTGAAAATCTTAAAGTCGGAATTTGAAAGAAAATTTATAGTTTAAATTAAGATAATAAATTTGAAATTAACATCATATTCAACCATTTCTTCCATCCCAACAAATCTAGACCATATCCAGATTTCAAATCAAAAACCCAATTTCAAATCTTGAAATATCAATTTTAAGCTATTCTAATTTCAATAGGTTTCAAAGTTACAAATTTCAAACATTTCAATGACTCAATTTCGATATGTTCCATTTATACTTCAAATTCCACTTTAGATTTAAATTAAACTAATTTCCAATTCTAACATTTAAAGCTTGGATTTTCACAAATGATTCCATTTTACGTAAATCAATTTTTATTACACGTCATTTTATTGAATTCAAATTTTAAGGCTTTCAAATCATTTAATTTAACCAATCCGGCGTCCGTATATAATTTTCTACCCTATGGTCAAGTGATACAGATATTTATCATTTCAATCTGTAATTATTTTATATTTACATATATATATCATTTCAACCCGCAATCCCAAATTTTAGTACAAATCCATGTAATTACTCGAGTCTATCATTTCAACCCATAACGATTTCTCCCTTATCTATCAGATCCTTCGGGTATGTATCATTTCAACCCATAAGGAACTTGTAGTAATATAAATATATAAATATAACATACAGTCATCCAATATCAACAAATCAAACATACATCGCAATCATCATCCAAATCAATCAAATATAACAGAAATTTGACTGATCATTAATAATGGATATTTACAGGCAATTAAAAATTCAATATTAAATTAAATAGTAGTTAAATTCAATAAAGGTCAGGTTTAACTAGAATGACAATTTAAATATACCAAACATCAACCAATAAATTTATAATCACATCGAAAATTCAATTTAACAGACATAAGACAATCTAGTAGTTGTGAGTGGATCAAAACACTCGCCTTTGATTTCAAATCGATTTGAAATCCAAAATAAGGCCCAAAATTGAATATCTCATAATTCGTCCAAACCAATTCTAAAAGGTCTGAAATTTCGTTACGATCGCAGAGGAACAAACCACGCGTGAATCCAAGCTCGTATGGAAAAGATATACGAGTTAGAAGTTATATAATTTCAATTTAAACTAAATTAAATATAGAAATCAATTCTTACACGTCATCATTTTGCACCAGCCTAATTCGAAACCCTACAACATGCGATACCTGCGTTGAATAGATACGTCCCACCACAAAACCCAAATCGACGTCGCCTCCTTATCTCTGACACGCCGCGCTACCTTCGATCCTTCGCACAATGAACTACTGAGATTTAATCACCCATGTCTAGATAAACGATGATCCGAATCAAAAAAAATCATTGCAGTAGATTGTGCTCATCGAGAGCTTCGAATCGCTATATAATTTGATATGGTTTGGAGGAGTTTGATTTTGAAATTAAATCTGAAATGGGAATAGGGTTTGGAATTGCAATTTGTTTTCTACCATTGACGAAAGGAGTAGACAGAAGTTGATGTACGTACAGGAAAAAGAAATAGAAAGGCTGCTAGGGTTAGAATAAAACAATTTATATGAACAAGACCGATAAAAAAATAAACCCAATCGAATAGGTACGAATGACAATTGTGACCCAAAAAGCCCGTTCTGTCTCCGAAACTATAGTGGGTCTTTCCATATATCAAAATAGATATTTTCAATTTTTTTAAACTCAATAGAATAGGTTTCAAGTTCTAATTTCATCTTATGAAGAAGTTAGCTTTAAAATCAGCATATTTCAAATTGATTTCAATTAAATTGATTTTAATTAAATTGATTTCTACGCATTTCGAGCCCGTACAATCAAACGACAAGTCCGATCGATGCGAAAATTGAAATCTTATAATAATTCACTATTACAGATTCGATGAAACTAGTTTCGTCGAAATCCGAGACAGTGGCCTAAATGGTTATTTCATGTTAATTAAACAAATAAATATTAAATTGATTAAATCACCTTTTTAATTTCAAAGTTAAAAACTAACAATTTTTTACATTTTTTATTATTTAGGCATTTAAAATAATTTAAAACAAATTTACGTATAAATTCAGTGTTAAATGTTACATTAATTACAGTGTTTAATTTCAACTGTAAATAAAATCCAATTAATTATATTTTAATTCCAATAAATTATTTAATTCGATTTCAACATTTTTATTCAATCAATTATTACTCTATAGACATAATTAACATATGTTTATATCTTATTACACTAATATTACCCTAATATTCTATAATTTTCATCTTTTTCCATATTAGTTGCAATATTCAATTACATTGAATTTCGGTCAATTTTATTATAATTTAAAATCCCAACAAATTAACTTATCTTTGCTTCACTCTTTCTATTAAATCAGTTATTGCCTTGTAAGTATAATTAACGTTTCTATAACATTTTATTGCATTCACATTTTACAGTTATCGTCTTAATTCATATTCAAGTAACATTCAGTTCCATCTAATTATAATTGATTAAATAAGTTGGTAACAAATAACAGTTGTAACATTTTCTACATTTAATAACATTTATAAGTTCATTATCTACACACAAATGTTATAACTATTTGCACAGCACTAATTTTTATCAATTACAATTAATTACATATTATTTCATTAATTATTGTAACATTTGAATTATCAATTAATTGGAATTACATTTAAGCAGTTATCATTTACTTTAAATTAATGCCATTACATTTCATTTCATTTATATTCTTATCTTCAAATCATAAATTTTTATTTCTTCCAACATTACAATAAAAGCACAATGCTTCTCTTATCGTTTTCTTCTTTAGTAATCAATCTATCAACTATACTAATTAAGTTAAAATCATTAAGTAAAATTCGTATTTCTCTTTCCATTATATTTTACTAGTATTACAAAATTTTACAATATTTATTTTCCATTATTTAGTTCATTTATATAATTATTTCTATACTTTCACCTTTAAGCCCATTTAATAAATAAATTCATAAACTCCTTTTATAAATAAAATAAAATTTATTTTTCTGTTAAAACTAACTTATAATCTTTTTTCTATCTACATCAACAAACTATTTCAATTGCTTTTAATACAAATTAATGTAATTTCAAATTTAAAATATCAATATTTCTCAAAATAATTAAATTCTTCATTTATTAATAATCCAGATCTTTAAAATATTTAATGAGCAAATACATTTTTCATCAAATTCCCATGATTTACAATTCCAATTTTATCCCCATTAAATCTTTGAAACCCCATTTTAATTAATTAAAGCACTATTACTAATTTTTATTAGTTTTCTCAACATCGGGCTTGTAATCGGGCTGTTACAAGGACACTTACCTTAATACCAGATAACCAAATCTCCACATGCATGTCACTCTACATCCAAAATCCCACTTTCCACTCATTGCATCATTAAAGTTAAGTTGCCAAAAAAATTCAAAATCCAACTTTCATTACTCCTAGATGTGTAGCATCATGTTGAGAATCATATACCCAAATTTCATAAAATTATTTATTTCCAATTTTTAACGAAGAGGATCATGGTGTTATTTTCTTCAAAAGTTGAAAAAAGTGAATAAAATACCATGTCTCATTTTCTTAGGGTTTGCGCTTAATTTGCTTTACACAAATATTATTATTTAACATTTAAATATTCTATTTTTTTTACAAATTAATTCTCCACTTAAGAAAAGTAAATCTCTAATCATATTCTTTTTATACTTTTGTTCATCCAACATTTTATTTATAAAAAATCATATTCCATAACATTTTCCCATTTTAAAGAAATTATCATTTATTTATACTTCTAGACTCATTAACAAATTAAATGCTTGTTTAACATATTAATGAAATAAAAATTCATTACCATTGTAATGACCCATAATTTTAATCGTTTGAATTAGAAATATATAATTGATTTTTAAATATTGGCAAAAGTTAATTTTATAAGTTAAACGGCTTATATTTCAAATTAAGTGATTTATTTGGTAATTGAATCGTTTAATTTAATATTTTGAATTTTTTAAATAATTAAATTCTGAAATTAATGTGAATAAAAATGATTTTGGATGTTGATTTAAATTCTATTTAAATAAGAACGAATATAGTAAACTTTTAATTTAGATTTAAAAGTGAAAATTTGGTTTTTATAATTATTCATTTTAATTAACGCGTAAAATAGGCTTCCAGGGTATTGTCATGGAATTGGACGAAACCAGTCCTATTGGGTCCGTAATAGTGAATTATAATATGTCATCGAGTTTCATGGCGATCAGACGTGTCGTTTAGTCGTATGAGTTCGAAACGCATAGAAATTAATTTAAGAAATATAAGTTAATGTAATTTGATTTTGAAAGATAACTTCTGTATACAATCGAATTAGGCCCTGGTACATATTCTGTTGACTCTAAAATAGGAGTATAACATACAGAATGCCAGGTGGTAAGCCTCATTTGGAGTTCAAAAATTTAAGGTGTGAATAGTTTTTGGTAAAATTTTCTATATAAGGACATTAACTTTCTTCATTTCCAAAACCTAGCCCTAATTGGCTTCGATGGCCATCAAAACGATAGCTCCATCCAACGATCGATAATCAACGGAGCTTCTAGAGGTTGAATTGGCCAACAACTTCAACTACAGACTTAGAAAGCTCAAAAAGGCAAGGCTACTCAACGGTTGGATTCTCATATGGCGTGGCGAGGAGGCCAAAAATGGACCGCATTTGTGGGGCAATTGGGTTTGGGTTTGGGTTGAATCGAGCAGCGTAGGCATGGGTGAGATGGGTCGCGGTGATGGCGATGTGCGCGGTGGCAGGCGCGCAATCGACGAGGGGCGAATGTGGTGGAGTCGCGATCGACGTTGAAAACGAAAAACAAAAAAAGAATCGCAACCTTGAACTGATGAAAGATAGAGGGAAATGGTTAATTATATTCTAAAAGTTATTAAGTTAATTTTAGTTTAATTATTTCAATCGTTTATAAATTCACAACTTTTCCATACGAGGTCCAAATTGAACGTGACAAGTTGCATTGTGATCATATCAGCGAATTCTATGCTATGGAGTTGGATTGGATGGATTTGGAGCTAGTGGGAATTTGGGTTAAATTGAATGCCTATTCAATTCAAACTGGAATGTTTTGATGAAATTGGAATCAAAGTGTGTAAAAATCACCTTTTTAGTTAACCAAAAATATATTATAATCAATAAAAAATTTGATTGCATATGTGGATATTTTATTGTTATTGCCTTTTTGGATGATTTACTATTTTACTTGTGATGTCCCGCAATTTTGGACAATACTTATTTAATAATTTCCATTTATAATTTATTTTAAAATATGTAATATTGATTTAATAATCTAATTTAACCAAAATTATACGTTTTCAAAACTAATAGTTAATCTAATTTAACAAATGTTATCTTTTCAAAACTCAATAATAATAATTTAGTTTGGAATGTTTATTCTTTTCAAAAGATAATAATATATATTTAATTAATAATAATTAATCTTTCTAAGTTAATAAAAAAATATTCTATTTGTAATGTATATATGTATACATTGTAAAAAGGAAATTGGTTTCAATCTAAATTTAATAAAAATATTTTCAAATTTTAATATATATGTTTATATATTGTGATTTGAAGTTCTGTTATAAAATTCAAATAATTTCTGAAGTTAATATTTAAAATGTTCTATTTATAATGTATATATATATATATATATATATATATATATTTGTATATATATTGTAAATAGAAAATAATGGATTAAACTTAAGCAGAAAATGTGTTTTCAAATTTATAATATACATATGTATATATGGTGATTTGGAAGACTTTTGATTTGATTTAGTAAAATGCTTTTCAAAAGCTATTTAAAATTTATCTTATATTTTCAAAACACTCAAAGAAAAGTTTATTTTGTTAAAAATATAATAGCTTAAAAATAGTATAGTATTATAAAAGCTTAACTTGTTTTTCTTTTAAATTGGTTTTTGAAAATAAATTTAGTTTTTATATATAATATCAATGTTAAATATAATAACTTAAGTTTAAACTTTTAAAATAAAATTTAAGTAAATGTTATTTTCTTTCTTTTAAACTTATCCTTAGAAAATGGAGTTTTAAATAATTATAAATTAAACATAAAGATATAAACACATTTCATAGTTTATATTAGACATAAGTATTAGGTCAATATGTAATTAAGGTTTAAATCATTAGTAATAATAAGAAATTAATTTAATAATCAAATCTAAAAACACTTGGCAACTTAAGAATTTATGAAAATAGACTTTTACATAATAATAAAGGTTTGGACATGTGTAAATAAATGGATTTATGCAAGAAACAAGTGGCAAATCTTTGTTTAAAAGAAGGTTTTGTTTATAATTAATGTTTAAAAAGAAAAAGTTCTGTTTTTGTTTATTTTCTTCATCTCAAACTTTCTTTAGCCTTCTTCTCTAAAAGAGAAACCAAAGATCATTCAAAAACCGTAATAAAAAAAATCTGAAGCCATTTACAACTTCAGATTCAAAGTAATCAAAGCTGAAGAACATGCAATTCAATTCAAATAGCAAGATGCAAAGCAAATTCAAAGTTCGAGGAAAACTTAGTAATACAGTGTTCTCTGCTTCTAAAATCTGTGAGTAAACCTTTTATTTAAAAATAGTTTCATATTTAATCTAATATTATGCTGACATATATGGAATTTGTTGTAGTAGAATAAATGATGTGAATATGTATGTTTGCATGAATGTCTTCAACTTGAAAACTGGATTGAGTTTCCTGCCATGTATTGATAAATGCGTGAACATACTTTCTGGGTTTGACTCTGTTAAACTATTTGGCAAGAACAACTAAAATAATTCCTATCTCCCAAATGAATATTATAGTAAATATGATATCAATATTTGGATGTATGATTTGAAGATGAATACAAAATTATATATATAGCAGTGACAGTAAATGTCTGTAGAAATGCAAATTTTAAACTCTGTTCCTGTTCATGTTCCAGATTTGTAAAAGAAATTTCCTATCTTCTAAGTTAATCAATATTAATCATTGATCATTGAAAGGAATTTAATTATAATGAAGTAATCTTGTGTTTAAAAATAAATTTAAATATTAAATTTAACAAATATACTGTAAATTTTAGATTTACAGTGAAAAATCAAAAATTGAATGAAAATCAATCTCAATAATTTAAATTTCTGATATATGACCTGAATTGAAATACAAAATCATGAATTTTAACATGAATTTGGGAATTTTTAATTTGGTCTTCAAAGAGAAATTGAGGATTACTTGAATTTGGGTTTTGGGTCGATTGCCGTTGATCAGTGTAACGTCCCGCCTTTTCGCACACTTTAAACCGACACACGTGCCAACTCAAACCATACGGAAGGGCGGATTGTTATGGGGTAAATGAGAAAAACAGAGAAGAAATAAAACAAAACAGAATCTCACAGCGGAAGGATAAAATATAATAATCAAATATACAGTTCATGAAACTGTTTTACAAAATAATTTATTTTTCTTGTGCAATAAATATCAGAGTTACACATACCAATACAACAATGCAGCGGAATTAAATGGTGTAGTGCACTAGTATAAATAATAATAATACAAATCTTCGTCTTCGTCCTCCAAAGCTAAATCTTCAAATCCTGAAACGCTCGGACTGACCCGAGCGAATTTGAAAAGACAAAAACACCCGAGTCAGACTAGAATATCTTATGTGAGTTAAATAAACAGAAATAAATATGAGTACAGTAACTCAAGAGATGCTCGGGATTTACATCTCCTAAGGATCCGTTAAACTATTTACTATGTAGTATATTGCGCTATTATAATAGTGTCTATTTATAAAATAAACTTACTTTTAAATAGCGTTAAGGCTTTACATTTTCCACCTTAACACGTAAAATGCCAATAGTCTATACAGTACCGTAATACCTCCTGATCGGGAAGCTACCAGAGGATACTCCATAGGTACGACACAAATAGAAACTCGTAGTAAAGGCTCGATATGGTAGGTGACACGGCACAACTAGGCAATGCCAGGGTAGATATACCAATTGCTATCCAAGGCTGGTGGAAACGCGTAGCCGCAGTTACCGCCCACCTCGGACTAACTCTCCAAAATCAAAATATAGAAGTGGCCACTGAATCAAATCCAAGTCAAAGTATAATATCGAAGAGGAGCGTCCGATCAGAGGAATGACCTCATTGGCCTGAGAATCGCTCCTGTTTTAGCCACCTTATGCCAACTCACGGGAGTTGGGTCCACGTATTTACCTTACAGGAAACGTCGTCACCACCTACTTCATTCTGGAATCTCCACCGCGTACACGGTTAGTCAAAGTGGTTTTCGGTATCGACAGAGAGTATGTCAGATATCCGATCCCGGTCTCTTTGCCAACCCATCGTTATTATAACACCGCGGTCATTTAAAAAATAGTTTATACTTTTAAAACCAAAATAAAATCCATTTCAAAACCATAATATTACGATATCATTTCTTCTTTAAAACCCAAAAAGATTCATTTTGATATTATTTTTATAAAACCCAAATCAATGATATCATTTCCCAAATATAAATCTTTTCCAAAAATTATGCCACTTTTAAAATTTATAATTCCTTGTAACCAAATATTTGAACATTAACTTTCAACATAATACTTCGAAATCCATAGTTTTTAAAACCATTACTTTCAAAACTAAATGGTTTGGATATTCAACAATATATAAAATAAGTGATTTAACTTTATGGTTACTTTGTACGGAAAATAATTTACATGGCTTTGTGAATATTTCTTTACTCAATGTTAAAACCATAATCCAAAATATTATTTCAAGTCCCAACCATTCCAATTTTATATATTTTTATATCCATCTTGAGGGTTAATATTTCAACTAAAGTTGGATTTTTATTCTTTCAACAAATCAAATGTTCTATTAATTAGTTTTGAACATTCACATAAAATCCATAAATAATAAGACTTCAATTTCTAGTAATAAAATATATATATTTTCCAATTCAAATTATACTAGAATATTCATTTCAATTTATTTTGGGAAAAATCCAATTGTAAATATACTATCTTAAAATTTCCAACTTAACATTTAAACATAGGATATAAATGATCAAACTCCATTTTCTAAATTTTCTTCCATTTTAATAAAGAGATTTATACACCTTTTTATTTCAAATTTTTCAACTTCATATGTATATAAATATGGAAGAAAACATTTATTTAGTATAAAATTTAAGAGTTTTATAAACCGTATTCCATCCAAACCATAGAAATCTCATTAAAAATAGTTATATATAGACCGCGGTGCCTGTATATAGTTTTCTATCCTATGGTCAAGTGATACGGATATTTATCATTTCAATCCGCAATTTAAAAAATAAAACTGCGGTTGTATATCATTTCAAACCGCAATCCCGAATGAAATGTAAATGCACACTAACTTGCAGTTTAATGATATCCAAATAAAACATTCATTCAACAACACATCCATCATCCAATCACACATCGATCAATATCAATCAATAACAATTATATATGTGATCATATATAACAGGTGATAACTGGCAGTTTATTCAAATTAAATTTATCAACTATTAATCTAACAGTTTATTCAGTAATAATTTATACAACTGTTAACTAGCAATTCATATGCAACAATAATTTCCAACAGTCAATTAATACGCAATAAATCAATTAAATTAACAGTTAAATTTAATAAAATGCAATTCAACAGATATGAATGAAATAAACATGTCAGATACCCATAAATAAATTTCTATTCATTTCTAAAACTTATTTAACAAACATAAAAGCTTCTAGTAATTGTGAGTGGGTTAAAACACTCACCTTTTGAATTTAAATCGAATTTAAAATTCGATTTAAACCCAAAAATTCGCCCGTCTCGGAATTCGTCCAAACCAGCGTCATCAAGTCCGGAATTAAATTACGATCCTAACAAAAGAAATTTCGTGTGAATCCGACTTCGTATGAGAAAGTTATGGCGAAAAATGATGATTGAATTCAAATTGAAAAATAAATAGAAACGACACACAATTAACAACTTACTACGCCACGTCACCTTCTCTCCCAGACTTCACGCGCAGGCACCAATTTGCACGCAACAGAGAGAAACGAACCCAACACGTCCCTTTTTGACCAAAATCCGACCGTCGATTCGACCAACGAACCATATAGATCTAACCCCCTCAGTCCCCTCTCCAATACCCAGAAACCGTTTCTCGATCCGATGAAGTTTTGTGCGATGATGATGAACGGTTTTGGGGCTGTTTGAATTTATTCTGGATGAACGATAGCTCCAATTGAAAAACGAATTTCACCATGAGATTACGCGTATCGAAAACATCAACATAAATTTTTTTGAAAATTTTCTGAGGTGTTTGAATTTTCACTAAATTTTGCAATTTGAAATTGGATCTGAGATGTATACATTGAGGAAGAAAGAAGGTTGAAGAAAATGAACGTACAACAGATGAAAAAAGAAGGGAGCTAGGGTTTATAACTGTATATTTATAGATAGGCTAGAGGTAGGGTAGCTAGACTGGATACGCGAACGTACGGAATAAACTATGGCCCAAAAATGGCTATTTTTAATATTTATTAAATAAATTAAAATAAATTATAAATCCAGTTTTTATGTTTCAACTTCTAATATTGGCCAAATTTTGTGACTTATATAATTCAAACAATCCCAAATGGTTTTCCAAGCTTGGACGTGAATTAAAATTTATAAGTATATCAATTTTGCAGTGTTAATTTCTGCGTTTTCTTATTATTTGGGAATTATAAATTTTATTCGCAAAAACCCAATTATTAAATCATATACTCTTATACTCTCACTTAAATCCAATTAGATAAATAGATTTGACTTTCATTCCAACTCATTTGATTGCAAATAAACTTTTACCATAAATAAAATTCCAAATTATTAATAACTTTATTCCCATTTCCTTTACACACAAACATCGTATTATAAAGGTATCTACATTATTCTCCATTGGTTTGCCTTAACTTATTTAAGGTAACCTTACATTAATATCCATTGCTATGTTTTCAAATTATTCTTCCCTCATTCTTCTTTACTATTATTAATTCCAATCTTAACGAATTCAACATTATAAGTTTGATAAATTTATTAAATTCACTCAATTATTTACAAATTCCATTTTAAATTCAATAACGTAATATTTTACGTTTAATTCTATTTTATTTGTAGTAAATACCCTTTGTTGGATTTAATATTCAAATTATAAATAAAATCTTGCTTTCTAAAGTTATATCAACAATGGTCCAACTAAATTTGAATTAGCTTTAACTTTATTTTATGGAATTAACTATTGTAATAAATCCAAATTGATAAATAAGGCTTGATTCCTATATTAACTACTTTGGTTCCAATTAACCTTTTATGGTGAATATGAATTTCAAGGTATAATTGAAATCTTTATATCCATTTGATTTCACTGTTTCATTTTTATTATTAAATCCATTATAGCCAAATGCATGAAATTAATATACACAAATATTTTAAATCCCAACTTAAGTTTTACTTAACGTATAAATAAACGTTTAAATTTTCTTAATTGCAATAACTCAATTACCTTCATTCTTTTTATTCACGTAGCCAAATCTTGATTTAAAATCTTTACTATAACCCATAGTCTTATTAAAATAGGAATTTACACTACCTGTAACGTTAATTTCCATCAGTAAAGATCTTACACCCTTTGTTCCATAGATTTAGATTTCACAAATTTAGCTACTGCATTAATTCTTATTTATATAACATAAATGTTCATATACTTTGAATTCATTCCCAATTCACCAACTCAATTAATTATGCTTTACAAATGTGTTTCCAATATATAGGTATTTTATACTAATTGTTATCATACCCATAATTACACGTTTATAACTAATTCCCACATTTGCATAAATTTATTAAGTTAGAATGTTTATTAAGGTTTATGCATTTCCAACTTGTACTGATTTTACACAATTATTATGATTTCTCACAGAACGTTAAATTTATTAAATGACCATTTATTATAATTTAATTCCCTTAATTAAATCAATTGCTTATTATTATATATATTCTTTTCATTCTACCATTCCTTCCCATTATAAATTCATTAACGTATTTACACATCTCTATCTTTCAAATATCAATAACCAAACTTGATTACAAACACTGTCCTTATCAATCTTCATAAATTTGTTCAGATCTATACTCCTTTATATAATTAGAGTTTATGTCTCTATTAGATTTCTTTTCACTACAGGCATAAATTATTACTATCTTACTAATTACATCTTTGTATTAATGAACACCATTCAAGTTAATATTTGTACTACATTCACAGATTCGACATTTGTTTGTTTCTTAAAATTAACTTTAAATCAAATTGTGACAATTTGCATTATCCACATTTATCGTCATAAAATCTAATTTACAAGCCTATACTTAATTATTACCCTACAATACGTTTACGTTACTATAATATCCACTCTTCCGTTACTACGTTTCTATAAATTTATTCATTTATAAATTTATTGTCTGAAAGTTCTCCTTTTATTGACTAGACACAACAATAACCAAAATAATTAATTAGATTCATTTATATACATTAGATAAATGGGTACACTTCTGCAATAATCCTATAAATGAAAATATTTTGGTGCATAAATTTCTACATACTTAGTGCATTCATTTATTAAATTACAAATTTCCTCAATCCACATAAATCACCCATTCACATAGTTTAATTTAGCGTTTATTTAAATCTTCGTTTATACATTTAGAGTTTCTACTAAATTGAATTACACAACTTATGAACTTTAACAAATTTAGTTCACTTAATAAATTTTCTAATGTTTATTAAATTGCAATCCAATCCAGTTATCATTTCATTAATACCATTTAATCAGCTAATTATAACTAATAGCCACCCACCAATTTACGTTAATTCAATCCATGCCATATAAGTATTTAATTGTCAACATTAAATTACAATCACTATATCAATTTCTACATTTATTCTTAAACAAATTAAAATTTATATCAAATTAATTTATTAAATATTATTAATTCACGGGTCGTTACACTCTCCCCCACTCAAAACTTTTCGTCCCCGAAAAGGAAAAGAAGGGAGAAGGAAGAATAAAATAGTGCATCTTATTTCAAATATTAACTTATAAACAATATTTTACTGGATTAATTCCCTTTAATGAAATACACTTGTTTTATAATCATTATATCCTTTAATACTTGAATTATTAAAGTTGGAAAAATATTTTCACAAAATTCTAAGTCAAAATTTTCTGAAAATTTTGGCAGAGTCTCCTTTGTACGGAGGGACTCTGGAGAAAATATAATATCCAAGTATACAAATATATTACACATATTATCCAAATAAAATATCCCACATGGGAAAATATATAAAACAGCGCTTTAAACGAAATCCGAAAACGTACCTATTTGTCGGGCAATATGCTTATATTTTTATGGAACCAAAGCAATAGCAGTGGCTTCCATCACCTGTATTCACTTATATAATCTAAAAGTTAAATATTTATTTTACAGTGAAATGTTTGGGTAGATTCAATCCTTCATATCCAATCAATTGCAACAACCATACATTTTAACAAACAGCACACACCACAACAAACAGTCGTTCAATCAACAAACAATCAGTTGTTCAGGTTCAAATTTTTGAAATCATACATCAACCAAACAATTCAAACCAACATCAAGATAGCTTATTATACATTTATTTCATAATTCAGTGGTTAAATTTTCTTTCCTTCATTTATGAGGGATTTCTTTGTTTCTTACAAGTTTTATTTTCCAATTATCTCAAAATTCATTATATTTGTATTTCCTTTTTATTACTTAAGTTTCCTTTTATTACTTAAGTCTATACAATAAATTCTCATTAATAACAACAAATATTTTTGAATATCTTCATTTCCTTACTCTTCACTTGTAAGATTTCCCTTAAATTCTTAATCTGCTAACATTCATTCTTATAAGTGGGGTTTTTTTTTTTTTTTCATTAACTATGGATTACAGTCATTTCAATTCTTCCTTCTTTCTATTATATTAGAATAGGGAAGATTAAAACATACTTAAGTCAATAATCATACAATCAATTCTTATTTTGAATTTCATTTTTTATACTTAGGTTCATATCATCTATTAATAATTCTTAACCCTTTTTCAGTAAAATTTCAATTATAACCTAAGTTTATACCATTAAATTCTTATTATAACAGTAATTTATTGAATACTTCATTTTTCCTAAATTCCTACTTGTAAAATATTCAATTCCAGTTTCTCATTGAACACTTCAACTTTTATATTTGGGTAAGTTATTTATGTTAAGGAAATTGCAATTGAACTTATACAAGTTTAATCTCCATTCTTTTAATTAAATTTAATGTTTATCCATATTACCCTTTGTCTCATATGTATGCAAATTCCTCTTTATACCTTTGCAATTATTCTCTTATTTCAATTAGAGGTTTCAATTCATTTATTACTTAACTTTTATTTCACTAACAATTTATTAATGGGAGATTTTAGAATTAAATTCCGGGTTAAATCTCAATTTATTTCAAAATAATAGATAAATAAGTTCTTACAACTCAATATCTCTAATTATATTTAGAACAATAAAAGAAAATTTTTAGAAAATTTCAAAATAAATCTGCAGTAGAATTTACTACAGTGGCCTTTCCCCTTCGAAACTCGAAAATGAAAGTCGATGATGCGGCCGTCATCACCGAAATTATTCTCCAGCGACAGAGAGGAAAGTACAAACTTATTTCCTCCAAAATCCTTTTTAAACCAATTCCTTCGAATTATACTAAATATCTATATAAGAAAATACTTATAAACCAAATCATTATATTTCATAAATCCTTTGAAAGTAGATTTTCAAAATTCCGGACTTAAGTTCTAAAATCTTCAATTTGATTTATTATAATTTCAACTTAGCTTTAATTATTATAAATATTTTATTACCTAACACCCAACTATAGCAACCAAAATATCTTTATAAAAATATTTTTATATATAGAAAATATAATAGGCAAAATTATTTCATTCACCTATATTAAAAACAAATATTATGTCGGTCTGTCCTATTAAGAGTTTAGAAATCCCTATTGATAACATAGCGTCCCATGCATCAACCAGAATTTATAAATACAAAGCGGAACAGATTAACACAATATCAAAATCTTTTAATAACACTAACAAATACGCTCTCTCATATATATACGCTCAGCGACTCCCATAGGATATTTCTACCCTATTAACAAAGAGTCAAACCCCATAAAGCCAAGGTTTATCGCTAAACCAAAGCTCTGATACCAACTGTAACGTCCCGCCTTTTCGCACACTTTAAACCGACACACGTGCCAACTCAAACCATACGGAAGGGCGGATTGTTATGGGGTAAATGAGAAAAACAGAGAAGAAATAAAACAAAACAGAATCTCACAGCGGAAGGATAAAATATAATAATCAAATATACAGTTCATGAAACTGTTTTACAAAATAATTTATTTTTCTTGTGCAATAAATATCAGAGTTACACATACCAATACAACAATGCAGCGGAATTAAATGGTGTAGTGCACTAGTATAAATAATAATAATACAAATCTTCGTCTTCGTCCTCCAAAGCTAAATCTTCAAATCCTGAAACGCTCGGACTGACCCGAGCGAATTTGAAAAGACAAAAACACCCGAGTCAGACTAGAATATCTTATGTGAGTTAAATAAACAGAAATAAATATGAGTACAGTAACTCAAGAGATGCTCGGGATTTACATCTCCTAAGGATCCGTTAAACTATTTACTATGTAGTATATTGCGCTATTATAATAGTGTCTATTTATAAAATAAACTTACTTTTAAATAGCGTTAAGGCTTTACATTTTCCACCTTAACACGTAAAATGCCAATAGTCTATACAGTACCGTAATACCTCCTGATCGGGAAGCTACCAGAGGATACTCCATAGGTACGACACAAATAGAAACTCGTAGTAAAGGCTCGATATGGTAGGTGACACGGCACAACTAGGCAATGCCAGGGTAGATATACCAATTGTTATCCAGGCTGGTGGAAACGCGTAGCCGCAGTTACCGCCCACCTCGGACTAACTCCCCAAAATCAAAATATAGAAGTGGCCACTGAATCAAATCCAAGTCAAAGTATAATATCGAAGAGGAGCGTCCGATCAGAGGATGACCTCATTGGCCTGAGAATCGCTCCTGTTTTAGCCACCTTATGCCAACTCACGGGAGTTGGGTCCACGTATTTACCTTACAGGAAACGTCGCCACCACCTACTTCATTCTGGAATCTCCACCGCGTACACGGTTAGTCAAAGTGGTTTTCGGTATCGACAGAGAGTATGTCAGATATCCGATCTCGGTCTCTTTGCCAACCCATCGTTATTATAACACCGCGGTCATTTAAAAAATAGTTTATACTTTTAAAACCAAAATAAAATCCATTTCAAAACCATAATATTACGATATCATTTCTTCTTTAAAACCCAAAAAGATTCATTTTGATATTATTTTTATAAAACCCAAATCAATGATATCATTTCCCAAATATAAATCTTTTCCAAAAATTATGCCACTTTTAAAATTTATAATTCCTTGTAACCAAATATTTGAACATTAACTTTCAACATAATACTTCGAAATCCATAGTTTTTAAAACCATTACTTTCAAAACTAAATGGTTTGGATATTCAACAATATATAAAATAAGTGATTTAACTTTATGGTTACTTTGTACGGAAAATAATTTACATGGCTTTGTGAATATTTCTTTACTCAATGTTAAAACCATAATCCAAAATATTATTTCAAGTCCCAACCATTCCAATTTTATATATTTTTATATCCATCTTGAGGGTTAATATTTCGACTAAAGTTGGATTTTTATTCTTTCAACAAATCAAATGTTCTATTAATTAGTTTTGAACATTCACATAAAATCCATAAATAATAAGACTTCAATTTCTAGTAATAAAATATATATATTTTCCAATTCAAATTATACTAGAATATTCATTTCAATTTATTTTGGGAAAAATCCAATTGTAAATATACTATCTTAAAATTTCCAACTTAACATTTAAACATAGGATATAAATTATCAAACTCCATTTTCTAAATTTTCTTCCATTTTAATAAAGAGATTTATACACCTTTTTATTTCAAAATTTTCAACTTCATATGTATATAAATATGGAAGAAAACATTTATTCAGTATAAAATTTAAGATTTTTATAAACTGTATTCCATCCAAACCATAGAAATCTCATTAAAAATAGTTATATATAGACCGCGGTGCCTGTATATAGTTTTCTATCCTATGGTCAAGTGATACAGATATTTATCATTTCAATCCGCAATTTAAAAAATAAAACTGCGGTTGTATATCATTTCAAACCGCAATCCCGAATGAAATGTAAATGCACACTAACTTGCAGTTTAATGATATCCAAATAAAACATTCATTCAACAACACATCCATCATCCAATCACACATCGATCAATATCAATCAATAACAATTATATATGTGATCATATATAACAGGTGATAACTGGCAGTTTATTCAAATTAAATTTATCAACTATTAATCTAACAGTTTATTCAGTAATAATTTATACAACTGTTAACTAGCAATTCATATGCAACAATAATTTCCAACAGTCAATTAATACGCAATAAATCAATTAAATTAACAGTTAAATTTAATAAAATGCAATTCAACAGATATGAATGAAATAAACATGCCAGATACCCATAAATAAATTTCTATTCATTTCTAAAACTTATTTAACAAACATAAAAGCTTCTAGTAATTGTGAGTGGGTTAAAACACTCACCTTTTGAATTTAAATCGAATTTAAAATTCGATTTAAACCCAAAAATTCGCCTGTCTCGGAATTCGTCCAAACCAGCGTCATCAAGTCCGGAATTAAATTACGATCCTAACAAAAGAAATTTCGTGTGAATCCGACTTCGTATGAGAAAGTTATGGCGAAAAATGATGATTGAATTCAAATTGAAAAATAAATAGAAACGACACACAATTAACAACTTACTACGCCACGTCACCTTCTCTCCCAGGCTTCACACGCAGGCACCAATTTGCACGCAACAGAGAGAAACGAACCCAACACGTCCCTTTTTGACCAAAATCCGACCGTCGATTCGACCAACGAACCATATAGATCTAACCCCCTCAGTCCCCTCTCCAATACCCAGAAACCGTTTCTCGATCCGATGAAGTTTTGTGCGATGATGATGAACGGTTTTGGGGCTGTTTGAATTTATTCTAGATGAACGACAGCTCCAATTGAAAAACGAATTTCACCATGAGATTACGCGTATCGAAAACATCAACATAAATTTTTTTGAAAATTTTCTGAGGTGTTTGAATTTTCACTGAATTTTGCAATTTGAAATTGGATCTGAGATATATACATTGAGGAAGAAAGAAGGTTGAAGAAAATGAACGTACAACAGATGAAAAAAGAAGGGAGCTAGGGTTTATAATTGTATATTTATAGATAGGCTAGAGGTAGGGTAGCTAGACTGGATACGCGAACGTACGGAATAAACTATGGCCCAAAAATGGCTATTTTTAATATTTATTAAATAAATTAAAATAAATTATAAATCCAGTTTTTATGTTTCAACTTCTAATATTGGCCAAATTTTGTGACTTATATAATTCAAACAATCCCAAATGGTTTTCCAAGCTTGGATGTGAATTAAAATTTATAAGTATATCAATTTTGCAGTGTTAATTTCTGCGTTTTCTTATTATTTGGGAATTATAAATTTTATTCGCAAAAACCCAATTATTAAATCATATACTCTTATACTCTCACTTAAATCCAATTAGATAAATAGATTTGACTTTCATTCCAACTCATTTGATTGCAAATAAACTTTTACCATAAATAAAATTCCAAATTATTAATAACTTTATTCCCATTTCCTTTACACACAAACATCGTATTATAAAGGTATCTACATTATTCTCCATTGGTTTGCCTTAACTTATTTAAGGTAACCTTACATTAATATCCATTGCTATGTTTTCAAATTATTCTTCCCTCATTCTTCTTTACTATTATTAATTCCAATCTTAACGAATTCAACATTATAAGTTTGATAAATTTATTAAATTCACTCAATTATTTACAAATTCCATTTTAAATTCAATAACGTAATATTTTACGTTTAATTCTATTTTATTTGTAGTAAATACCCTTTGTTGGATTTAATATTCAAATTATAAATAAAATCTTGCTTTCTAAAGTTATATCAACAATGGTCCAACTAAATTTGAATTAGCTTTAACTTTATTTTATGGAATTAACTATTGCAATAAATCCAAATTGATAAATAAGGCTTGATTCCTATATTAACTACTTTGGTTCCAATTAACCTTTTATGGTGAATATGAATTTCAAGGTATAATTGAAATCTTTATATCCATTTGATTTCACTGTTTCATTTTTATTATTAAATCCATTATAGCCAAATGCATGAAATTAATATACACAAATATTTTAAATCCCAACTTAAGTTTTACTTAACGTATAAATAAACGTTTAAATTTTCTTAATTGCAATAACTCAATTACCTTCATTCTTTTTATTCACGTAGCCAAATCTTGATTTAAAATCTTTACTATAACCCATAGTCTTATTAAAATAGGAATTTACACTACCTGTAACGTTAATTTCCATCAGTAAAGATCTTACACCCTTTGTTCCATAGATTTAGATTTCACAAATTTAGCTACTGCATTAATTCTTATTTATATAACATAAATGTTCATATACTTTGAATTCATTCCCAATTCACCAACTCAATTAATTATGCTTTACAAATGTGTTTCCAATATATAGGTATTTTATACTAATTGTTATCATACCCATAATACACGCTTATAACTAATTCCCACATTTGCATAAATTTATTAAGTTAGAATGTTTATTAAGGTTTATGCATTTCCAACTTGTACTGATTTTACACAATTATTATGATTTCTCACAGAACGTTAAATTTATTAAATGACCATTTATTATAATTTAATTCCCTTAATTAAATCAATTGCTTATTATTATATATATTCTTTTCATTCTACCATTCCTTCCCATTATAAATTCATTAACGTATTTACACATCTCTATCTTTCAAATATCAATAACCAAACTTGATTACAAACACTGTCCTTATCAATCTTCATAAATTTGTTCAGATCTATACTCCTTTATATAATTAGAGTTTATGTCTCTATTAGATTTCTTTTCACTACAGGCATAAATTATTACTATCTTACTAATTACATCTTTGTATTAATGAACACCATTCAAGTTAATATTTGTACTACATTCACAGATTCAACATTTGTTTGTTTCTTAAAATTAACTTTAAATCAAATTGTGACAATTTGCATTATCCACATTTATCGTCATAAAATCTAATTTACAAGCCTATACTTAATTATTACCCTACAATACGTTTACGTTACTATAATATCCACTCTTCCGTTACTACGTTTCTATAAATTTATTCATTTATAAATTTATTGTCTGAAAGTTCTCCTTTTATTGACTAGACACAACAATAACCAAAATAATTAATTAGATTCATTTATATACATTAGATAAATGGGTACACTTCTGCAATAATCCTATAAATGAAAATATTTTGGTGCATAAATTTCTACATACTTAGTGCATTCATTTATTAAATTACAAATTTCCTCAATCCACATAAATCACCCATTCACATAGTTTAATTTAGCGTTTATTTAAATCTTCGTTTATACATTTAGAGTTTCTACTAAATTGAATTACACAACTTATGAACTTTAACAAATTTAGTTCACTTAATAAATTTTCTAATGTTTATTAAATTGCAATCCAATCCAGTTATCATTTCATTAATACCATTTAATCAGCTAATTATAACTAATAGCCACCCACCAATTTACGTTAATTCAATCCATGCCATATAAGTATTTAATTGTCAACATTAAATTACAATCACTATATCAATTTCTACATTTATTCTTAAACAAATTAAAATTTATATCAAATTAATTTATTAAATATTATTAATTCACGGGTCGTTACAATCAGAGTTGAGGTGGTGGTCGAGTTTCGGCATGGAGGTGGTCGTGATGTCAGGGAATGCAGGAAAAATAGTGGGAAGCTTATCTGATGTTCGAGGTGATCGGCGCATGGCGAAATAGGGTTTTGAGTTTTCTTTTTGTTTGGATCGGAAACGACATAAGTACATCGTCGTTGATGCTTCGGGTTGAATCGCTTGAGGGGGAAAAGATTGTGTGGTTCGAGACGCGGTTGTGGACGAGGTAGCAGGACCTCCGGTGATGGGATTCACTGACGGCAGAGGTTTCTTGGGTCGAGTATCATTTCCAGTTGAAGGTGTTGTAGCCCTCTTTTTCGAATCCGTGACGATTTCGTCGATCTAGGAGGACGTGATGGTCGGTGGGGTCAGAAGCAACTTGTGGAGTGTTGCGATGATGTTCGTTGTCGACCAAGTCCGGTGTGTATGTGTACCGTATCGATCTCGTGCATCTGGAATTTTGGCTCGTGGAAGAAGATGTTGGACCGGGTTTCCCTTCGTGTCTTCCTCCCGTGCAACTCGAAGTCATTAGGAAGTTTGTCGCGTGTTTTTGGTCTCGGGTAGTTTGGTTCCAGGATTTGTATCCTGTCTGATTTTTAACTGTTATTGAATTTTAGAAATTTAAAAGCAAACTAAGTTTTTAAAAAAACAAAGTTGAAACAGTTTTAAAAATGTTTGAATGTTTAAATTTAAACTTGGCATTTAAACAGATTAAAGTTTTAAGGATGTAGAATTTTAAAGTCAATTTTGCTTTAAAAATAGTTTGTTCAAAGTTTTAATAATGTCCGGATTTTGTACTATATAAAATGAAGTTTCAAAATTTGAAGGCAAGTTGAATTTTGAACAAGTGTTTTAATTAGTTTTATATTGAATGAGTGTTTGACTTAAAAAGAATTTTAGTTTTAAAGTTTGGATTTTCAAAATTTAAACTTTTGTTTAAAAATATTTTGGTTATAAATATTGCTTTGATAAATTATATAATAATGTTTTCAAATAAAAATGTTATTGGAGTGATTTAAATGTGATTAAAGTAAGGTATTTAACCTAGATAAATTAAAAGATAATGATAAATTAAAAGACGATGATTTTGTGTAAACCAAATACAAGCTTTTGAATTTAAAAAATTTAATTTTTAAATGATTGATAAGAGTTAATGAAATGTATGGTTTATCTTAATCAAGTTTTATTTATAAAGGTAATTAAAGTATAATTACTTAATTAACTTAAATGATTAATGTGGGTAATTAAATTAAGGTAAACTAGTTGAGAAATTAATTAAGTGTAATTAATTATTTAATTGAGGGTTGATTAATCAAGGTTAATCAAATAAGAAATAATTAATTAATAAGTAATTAAGAAGTTAATACTTAATGATTAAGAAGAATTATTAAACATAATTACTCAATGAAGTAATTAAAGAAATTAATTACTCAGTGTAATTAATTAAGTTATTGTGGATAATTTTAGTTAATTAATTAAGTTTAATTAATTAAAAAGAATCACTTAATGATGGGATTAAATATAATTACTTAAGGTAATTAAAGAGGTGTAATTACTTAGTGAAGTAATTAATAAATAATTACCGAATGTAATTAATTAAGGAAATTACTTAATGGATAGCAATTAAAGGATAATTACTTAACGAAAGTAATTAAGGGATAATTACTCAGTATAATTAAAGGATTAATTAATGAAATTAATCAAGGTGTTGGTTTAATTGGTGAAGTAATTAAGGTAAGTTAATTACTGATTGTGATTAATTAGGTTTGATTAATAAATGTAATTAAGTTTATAATTATTTATTAAATGTAATTTTGAGAAAAATTGATTAATAATGAAATTAGAGGGTCATTAATTAATGTAATTAATGAATAAATACTTGTTTAATTAATTAATAAATATGATTAATTATAAGATAATTAATCAATGAAGTGAGAAAAGAAGTAATAATTAGTTAAGGATTAATGTAATTAATTATAGTTAATTAATTAATTAGAAATTAATTAAGATTTATTAATGATTAATGATAAATTAATTTGTAGGCTAATTACATAGTGTAATTAAAATTAGTTTATGTAACAACCCGCATATTTAACAATTTTATATTTAAATGTTTTATTTAAATATAGCATCGTTGGTCGGATTTTGGGTCCGAAATGTTACTTTTGCAAACGGCCGAATTGGAACTCGAAACCATTTCCATTGATTCCAAAATGGCGTTTGCGATCTTTTTGAGTGTAAGCTTTGATATGTTTGGAGTAAGTCGAATTTTTCTATTTGCTAAGTGGGCTTTGGGTTTGGGTTTCACCCAAACTGTTCTATTAACCTCAACTCAGCCCTTCTCTCCTTCCATTCACCTATTCATTTCATAAAAGCTTAAGCAAAAACTGAAATGGGGGAAGAGAAAGGAAATTAGAAACTCCTAGCCCTAAATCCATTTGCAAACTACAAATTCTTGCTCCAAAATCAAAGAGAAGCCCTTGGTAAGTTCTTCTTCATCTTCTCCAACTCTTCTCTTCTTCAATTTAAGAAAATTTCCTAAACCTAAATTGGGAAATATGTTATTTATTCTTAGATTGAAGCTTGTTGAGTTGAAGTAGTGTTTGTTGGTCTTCTCCTTGCAAATTGAACTCCTTCTTCTTTGTTTTGGGTTAAAGGTGAGTTTTGAACTCACATCTACTTCTTTTGATATCATTGATGTTAGGAATGAATTCCTAATACTTGTTCATGTGCATTTGCTTTCGATTTGGATTGCTTTGGTGAAATTACCAAATATTGGATTTTTGAAGCCAAATCTATGTAAAACCCTATATGGTTGATGTTTATGTTGTTCGGACTGTTTGGGTGTGTCGTTAAGGTTGGGTAGTCGTTTGACGTAAGCCCATAATCAACACGCATCCAATCGCTTTCGATTTGCTTGGCCATAATTGGCCCAAGTTCAGGAAATGCCTGAACATTGAGTTTCAGACATCTGAAATGCCTATTTCAGACGTCTGAATATTGTTCTTGGAAGAAATTTACTTCCAGATTCAGACGTCTGAATTTATATTCCAGACGTCTGAATTAGCTAAATTTCGACCAGAAAGGAAATAGGCAAAATATTGCCTATTTCAGACGTCTGAAAATTTGGGTTCATACGTCTGAATCCTCTTTTGAAAAAGAAATTGGTCTCCAGATTCAGACGTCTGAATCCCTTCTTTCAGACGTCTGAACCTGCTATTTTTTTGCCAACTTGCCTTGTTCGTTTAGTTTTCCAAATTTAATCAACGCTTATTAATTCCAACTAGTTGCTCATGCGTATTTGACCTTGATAATTCCTTTTTGAATTCATTCACGGGTTTTTATAAATTATTTCTTCAAATCGTATTAAAAGTTCGCTTCTCCGATTTATAAATTCTATTTAAACCACACATACAATTTCGCACTTCGAGCGAAGTGGAAGGGTGATTAAATGGTTGGGCAAAACACGGACCATTAATCTGTGCGTTTATCCTTCCGATTAATTCCCGACCTATTCAATTGATCGTTTTAACCTTCGGGTTGGTTTACCGATGATATGAGGTAAACTTTGTACTGCTTTGAGTGTGAAAGTGGCTGACGGATAGTAAACCGTTTAGTGTGAACGAGTGGTTATGGGACATACGTTAACACTTTTCGGATTCCTTTTCGAGAGTTGTGACACATTCCGCCAGTTAGTGGTGTCCAGTACTGGGTCTTTAACCTTCATCACTATGGTTTGTTGCCTTCGGGTATGTTCCTTCGGGTTTGTGCCTTCGGGTTTGTTGCCCTTTAGTATCGCTTCCGATGTTGGTCGTTATGAGCCGCATGGGTGATATTGGGTTGCCCTTTAGTATCGCTTCCGATGTTGGTCGTTATGAGCCGCATGGGTGATATTGGGTTTGGAGTCTTCGGGCTCATGGATCCTTGTTTATACAGTACTGAGCTCGAGCAATTTTATGATGTTTCATTCATATATATATTCCCTTGGTATCGCCCTTCGGTGTTGGTCATTATGAGCCGCATGATGCGTAGCGTTTACCTTGTGGAACTTGTATACCTTATTGGTATTTGTTATTGCCTTTTGGCTTGTTTTGTGATATTTGTATCCTTTGTTTCTGTATTTTGCCGATAAGATGAGGCTTGTTATCATATGATTCATCTTTTTGTTAAGATGATTGTGTTATCTCTTTTAGAGATATTTGCTATACCTTGTAACCTTGCAGGTTTAATGTTGTTCAGTTTATCTAACTGCTTTGTTTAGCTAGACTGACTCGTGTATCTTATACTCGGGTCAGACCGAGATGTTTCAGGTTAGGTGCTTTTGGACTTAGCCTATTTTTCTTCCGCATGGACTATTCACCTTGTTCCTTTTTGTCATAGCTTTTTGTGTAGTCCTATTTTGTAGTAACTCTGATAGTTATTCTATTGACTCGTCTGTATATTGTGGTCTGCTATACCACTTGACTTGTATTGTTTTGCAAACTCTGTTGTGTATCGATATATGTGTATATGATGATTTACTGTTCTGTGATGTATATTACATTTGAGTTATTATATTCTGTTCTGATAGATCCAAACACCTATGGTTTTGTTTTAAGTATTCATTGGGTATGTCGACCTGGTTGGTATGTTTATTGTCGATGTATTCAATAGATAGTTAGAGCAAAGCTATAGATGGTCGATCCTAACCAGCCTTATTCTCCGTGTTAGTTGACGGCATTACTTTGTAGTGTCCTTGGCTAGCGTGGGTATAGAGGTGGGGCGTCACAGCGTGGTATCAGAGCTGAGTTCAGAGAAAAGTATGTTAAACACAGAATAGATGCACATATTATGGTACATCAAAGTGTATAAGTGATACAAACCTTTGAATCATTGTGTCTCTTTATTCCATCAAGGTTAGATAGAGTTTGGGAATACGTCTAGGAATGCATTTTATTCCGTAGTATTCCATATTGCAATATCTACCTTGTGAATAATCTTGTTCTTATCTTACCTTCAGCGTATGGCTGGAAGAGGTAGGGGACGACGTTCGGGTGCTGGGCAATCCAGTAGCTCACATCCGGATGGCGTATATATGTCTGCTGATCAGTTTTTGGAGTTGTTTAGGAGCACTTGGCCTCCCGTTCCTCCTCGAGTGTCTCCACCTCGCAAGTCTGCCTTTGCACGTCAGTGCAGTGATTTTTCTCATCTTGGAGGAAAACCGTTTAAGGGTTCCGAGTCTGTTCTTGAAGTCCAAGCTTGGCTTCGCACGTGCGAGCTTATCTTTTCTCGCATGGATCTTTCTGACCATGATAGAGTTCTTGTGACTTCTAGTTTATTACAAGAGCGTGCCCTTGATTGGTATGAGCTTCTTGTAGCCGAGATTGATGAGTCTACTCTTTCTTGGACTCAGTTTCGGGAGCGATTTGAACTCAAGTTCGTTCCTGAATCTGAAAAAGTTTTATTGACCCATCGCTTCCTTGAGTTGAAGTAAGGGAAATCTTCTGTTTCTGAGTATGTCGCATCGTTCGAGGCTTTATCTCAGTATGGTCTTGAATTTATCGGTACTTCTTATAAGAATAATTTGAAGTTTGTTTCTGGTCTTAAGAAATATCTTAAGAAGTCTTTGTTGCTCCAGCTTAAACTTTCTTTTGAGGAGTTGGTTGATTCGGCACTTCATCTCGAGACCGTCGAGGAGGAGTGTGATAGTGATGTTGATGTTGAGGTTTCCAAGAACCCCAACAAGAGGCCGTTTCCAATTCAGAAGAAGCCTTTTCCTTCTAAGAAAAAGAAGACCGGTGGTCCTAGCTCTCAGCCTCAGTCTTCTGGAACACCTTTCGTTCGAAAGTGTTTCTATTGTGGTTCTCCGGATCATATTATTCGAGCTTGTCCTAAGCCTCTCTTCTGCCGTTATTGCAAGAAGGAAGGTCATCATGTTTCAGCTTGCCCTACTGTTCCGGCTGGTGCCAAGTCTAGCAGGCTCTATGCTGCTAAGGCTTCTGAAGGTCCTTCTCAGTCCAAAGGTATATCTTCATCTATTTTGGAAGGTTCTATTTTATTTTATGACCATAGTATTCGAGTTCTTTTCGATACGGGTGCATCACATTCTTTCATATCGAAAATGCTCGTCGATGATTTGTCTTTGGATGTTTCTTGTTTGATTACTTCTTTAAGGATTGCGAATCCAATTAGGGGATCCGCGACCCTTAGTTTGCTTTGTGATGATGTTGAGATTGCTTTATGTGACTTTTCTTTCCGTGCGAATCTGCACGTTATTTCTTGTCTGGGATTCGATATGATTTTGGGTATGGACTGGCTAGTGAGATATGATGCCAAGATTATTTGTTCGGAAAGAATTTTGTATCTTCGACATCCGGATTCGCCTACTCAGCTATCTCTTATTCTTCGGGATGTGGATAATTCCGAAATGGCTTTGTATTCTCTTGATTCTCGAGATGATGATGATATATCTCGTATTCCTATTGCTTGTGACTTTTCTGATGTTTTTGAGCCTGTATCGGGTTTACCACCCAAACGGGCAATTGAGTTCCGCATTGATCTCATTCCAGGCGCGCAGCCAGTTAGTCGTCCTCCCACGAGGATGTCTACAAAGGAAAATGAGGAACTCAAGAAGCAACTTTTGGAGCTTGAGTCCAAGCAGTTGATTCAGTCCAGTTTTTCTCCGTGGGGATCCGCGGTCGTCTTCGTGAAGAAGTCTGATGGAACTCTTAGGCTTTGCATTGACTATCGCAAACTTAACGAGTTAACCATCAGGAATAGGTATCCATTGCCTAAGATCGATGATATGTTCGATCTACTGAGTGGTGCTAAGGTCTTTTCTCAGCTTGACCTTGCCACAGGTTTTCATCAATTACGAGTCGCGGAGGATAGCATACCTCTTACAGCTTTCCGATCTCGATATGGTTCTTTTGAGTGGCTCGTTATGCCGTTCGGTTTGACGAACGCTCCTGCTTTCTTTGTCGATCTTATGAATCGAGTATTCCGGGAATATCTCGATAAGTTCATCCTTGTGTTCATTGATGATATCCTTATTTATTCTAAGTCTGAAGTTGAGCATGCTAATCACTTGAGAATTGTCTTGAGTACCCTCCGTCAGCATCAGCTTAGAGCCAAATTCTCCAAGTGCCACTTTTGGGAGGATAAGGTTAAGTTCTTAGGCCATGTTGTATCTTCCGATGGCATTTCTGTCGATCCCTCAAAGATCGAAGCCATCCAGAATTGGAAGAGGCCTGAAAATGTTCATGGGATTCGTAGTTTCCTTGGATTGGCGGGTTATTACCGTCGGTTCATTAAGAACTTTTCCCGTGTTGTGCTTCCTCTCACTTGCCTTACTCGTAAAGGCATTCATTTTATTTGGTCCGACAAGTGTGAAGCTTTCTTTTTGACATTGAAGGAATTTCTCACTAATGCTCCTATTCTTGTGGTTCCCGAAGGGAATCATGATCTTGTTGCCTACACCGATGCTTGTGGTAGTGGTCTCGGTGCTGTTCTTATGCAGAAGGATCGGGTAGTTGCTTATGCTTCTAGGCAACTGCATCTGAATGAAGTTCGCTATGCCACTCATGATCTTGAGCTTGCCGCCATTGTCTTTGCCTTGAAGATTTGGCGATATTATTTATTGGGCGAGCGCTTCATTCTCTATGCCGATCATAAATCTTTGAAGTATTTGTTCACCCAGAAGGAACTCAATATGAGACAACAGCGTTGGCTCGAGTTTCTTGCTTCTTATGACTTTGATATCCAGTATACCCCTGGTAAGGGTAATCGTGTTGCAGATGCGCTTAGTCGCAAACATTCGGCTGTTATTTCTATGATGTTTGCCGAATGGGATGTTCTTGAGACTCTATCTTTTTGTGAAATTCATGATCGAGGTTCATCTTCTGATTCTCCTATTCTATTATTTAGTTTGGGAGCTCGACCTATTTTATTGGATCGTATTGCCGATGGTCAGCGGCGTGATCCTGAGTTGTTGCATCTTATTCAGCTTTGTGAGTCTGGATCTTGCGATGAGGCGTCGCAAGATTTTGGCATTGATTCTCATGGGTGTCTTCGTAAGAAGAACCGTCTTTTTGTGCCTTCTGATCTTGCACTTAGGCATGACATTCTTGATGACTGTCACCGTTCTAAGTATACCATTCATCCCGGTAGTAGCAAGATGTATGCCGATATGCGTCGTCTTTATTATTGGGAAGGCATGAAGCGCGATGTGGCGAGTTATGTGAGCAATTGCATAACTTGTCAGCGTTTTAAAGCCGAGCATCAGCGTCCTTCGGGTCTTCTTCATCCTCTTGAGGTTCCATTGTGGAAATGGGATCAGATTTCTATGGATTTCATAGACGGCCTACCTAGTTCGAGATCTGGCCATTCTAGCATTTGGGTTATTGTTGATCGCCTCACCAAGTCTGCTCATTTTGTCCCTATTAAGTCTAATAGGACTGCTTCGCTTTTGGCTAAGTTATATGTCAAGGAAATCGTGAGACTTCACGGTGTTCCTAGTTCTATTGTGAGTGATCGTGATCCTTTATTCACGAGTCATTTTTGGAAGAGTCTTCAGCAAGCTTTGGGAACAAAGCTTAATTTTTCTACAGCTTATCATCCGCAGTCTGACGGACAAACTGAACGGGTGAATCGTATCTTGGAAGATCTTCTCCGTATTTGTATTTTTGATTTCGGTGGTAGTTGGGAGGATCATCTACCTCTTGTAGAGTTCTCCTACAATAATAGTTTTCAGTCTAGTATCGGTATGGCTTCTTTCGAAGCCTTATACGGAACGCCATGTCGATCACCTTCTTGTTGGTTGGAATCTGGAGAGAAGCTTATTCTTGGCCCGGACTTTGTTCGTCATTCTTCTAATAAGATTGATCTTATTCGATTGAGAATGAAAGAGGCACAGAGTCGTCAGAAATCCTACGCGGACAACCGTAGGAAGCCTCTCGAGTTCTCGATCGGCGATCTTGTTTTTATTCGTGTTTCTCCTTTGAAGGGGGTTATGCGTTTCAGTACGACTGGGAAATTGGCTCCTCGCTTTATAGGACCATTTTCTATTACTGAACGTATTGGCCCTGTGGCTTATAGAGTTTCACTTCCAGCTCATTTATCTGGCATTCATGACGTGTTTCACGTCTCGCAACTTCGGAAGTGTCTTCAGGAGTCGGCTTTTGTTATTACTTCTCCTGATTTGCAAGAACTTGAGATCTCACCGGACTTATCTATTGTACAGCAACCTATTCGCGTGCTTGACACGGAGGTGCGACACCTTCGGAAGAAGGACGTGCCGCTCGTTAAAGTTCAATGGTCCGCTAATCCCAATGGCTGTACTTGGAAAACCAGAGAGTATATCGAGCGATCTTATCCGGGTTTTCTATCTTTGCTTGTCGATGGTGAGATTATCTTTTCGTTTCTAACTTGTATCCTTCTCTTTTGAATGTTTTATGTATGTAGTTGTTACAAATATCATCTCTAGGAATTGCGGGGACGCAATTTTGTAAGGAGGGGAGATCTGTAACAACCCGCATATTTAACGATTTTATATTTAAATGTTTTATTTAAATATAGCATCGTTAGTCGGATTTTGGGTCCGAAATGTTATTTTTTGCAAACGGCCGAATTGGGACTCGAAACCATTTCCATTGATTCCAAAATGGCGTTTGCGATCTTTTTGAGTGTAAGCTTTGATATGTTTGGAGTAAGTCGAATTTTTCTATTTGCTAAGTGGGCTTTGGGTTTGGGTTTCACCCAAACTGTTCTATTAACCTCAACTCAGCCCTTCTCTCCTTCCATTCACCTATTCATTTCATAAAAGCTTAAGCAAAAACTGAAATGGGAGAAGAGAAAGGAAATTAGAAACTCCTAGCCCTAAATCCATTTGCAAACTACAAATTCTTGCTCCAAAATCAAAGAGAAGCCCTTGGTAAGTTCTTCTTCATCTTCTCCAACTCTTCTCTTCTTCAATTTAAGA
Source organism: Allium cepa (assembly GCA_030765085.1). NCBI lineage: Eukaryota > Viridiplantae > Streptophyta > Magnoliopsida > Asparagales > Amaryllidaceae > Allium > Allium cepa. The sequence continues at coordinate 977,187,506 of CM060935.1, forward strand.
AAATTTCCTAAACCTAAATTGGGAAATATGTGATTTATTCTTAGATTGAAGCTTGTTGAGTTGAAGTAGTGTTTGTTGGTCTTCTCCTTGCAAATTGAACTCCTTCTTCTTTGTTTTGGGTTAAAGGTGAGTTTTGAACTCACATCTACTTCTTTTGATATCATTGATGTTAGGAATGAATTCCTAATACTTGTTCATGTGCATTTGCTTTCGATTTGGATTGCTTTGGTAAAATTACCAAATATTGGATTTTTGAAGCCAAATCTATGTAAAACCCTATATGGTTGATGTTTATGTTGTTCAGAGTGTTTGGGTGTGTCGTTAAGGTTGGGTAGTCGTTTGACATAAGCCCATAATCAACACGCATCCAATCGCTTTCGATTTGCTTGGCCATAATTGGCCCAGGTTCAGGAAATGCCTGAACATTGAGTTTTAGACGTCTGAAATGCCTATTTCAGACGTCTCAATATTGTTCTTGGAAGAAATTTACTTCCAGATTCAGATGTCTGAATTTATATTCCAGATGTCTGAATTAGCTAAATTTCGACCAGAAAGGAAATAGTCAAAATATTGCCTATTTCAGACGTTTGAAAATTTGGGTTCAGACGTCTGAATCCTCTTTTGAAAAAGAAATTGGTCTCCAGATTCAGACGTCTGAATCCCTTCTTTCAGACGTCTGAACCTGCTGTTTTTTTGCCAACTTGCCTTATTCGTTTAGTTTTCCAAATTTAATCAACGCTTGTTAATTCCAACTAGTTGCTTATGCGTATTTGACCTTGATAATTCCTTTTTGAATTCATTCACAGGTTTTTATAAATTATTTCTTCAAGTCGTATTAAAAGTTCGCTTCTCCGATTTATAAATTCTATTTAAACCACACGTACAATTTCGCACTTCGAGCGAAGTGGAAGGGTGATTAAATGGTTGGGCAAAACACGAACCATGAATCTGTGCGTTTATCCTTCCGATTAATTCCCGACCTATTCAATTGATCGTTTTAACCTTCGGGTTGGTTTACCGATGATATGAGGTAAACTTTGTACTGCTTTGAGTGTGAAAGTGGCTGACGGATAGTAAACCGTTTAGTGCGAACGAGTGGTTATGGGACATACGTTAACACTTTTCAGATTCCTTTTCGAGAGTTGTGACACATTCCGCCAGTTAATGGTGTCCAGTACTGGGTCTTTGACCTTCACCACTACGGTTTGTTGCCTTCGGGTATGTGCCTTTGGGTTTGTGCCTTCGGGTTTGTTGCCCTTTAGTATCGCTTCCGATGTTGGTCGTTATGAGCCGCAAGGGTGATATTGGGTTGCCCTTTAGTATCGCTTCCGATGTTGGTCGTTATGAGCCGCATGGGTGATATTGGGATTGGAGTCTTCGGGCTTATGGATCCTTGTTTATACAGTACCGAGCTCGAGCAATTTTATGATGTTTCATTCATATGTATATTCCCTTGGTATCGCCCTTCGGTGTTGGTCATTATAAGCCGCGTTTACCTTGTGGAACTTGTATACCTTATTGGTATTTGTTATTGCCTTCTGGCTTGTTTTGGGATATTTGTATCCTTTGTTTCTGTATGTTGCCGATGAGATGAGGCTTGTTATCATATGATTCATCTTTTTGTTAAGATGATTCTGTTATCTCTTTTAGAGATATTTGCTATACCTTGTAACCTTGCAGGTTTAATGTTGTTCAGTTTATCTAACTGATTTGTTTAGCTAGACTGACCCGTGTATCTTATACTCGGGTCAGACCGAGATGTTTCAGGTTAGGTGCTTTTGGACTTAGCCTATTTTGCTTCCGCATGGACTATTCAGCTTGTTCCTTTTTGTCATAGCTTTTTGTGTAGTCCTATTTTGTAGTAACTCTGATAGTTATTCTATTGACTCGTCTGTATATTGTGGTCTGCTATACCACTTGACTTGTATTGTTTTATAAACTCTGTTGTGTATCGATATATGTGTATATGATGATTTACTGTTCTGTGATGTATATTACATTTGAGTTATTATATTCTGTTCTGATAGATCCAACCACCTATGGTTTTGTTTTAAGTATTCATTGGGTATGTCGACCTGGTTGGTATGTTTATTGTCGATGTATTCAATAGATAGTTAGAGCAAGGCTATAAATGGTCGCTCCTAACCAGCCTTATTCTCCGTGTTAGTTGACGGCATTACTTTGTAGTGTCCTTGGCTAGCGTGGGTATAGAGGTGGGGCGTCACAGTTTAGGTGATTAATTAAGAATATGATTAAAGGATAATTGATCTGTAATTGAAGATTAATTAATTGGATTATGATGGTGATTAAAGAGTGATTGGTTAATTAATTGTAATTAACTAATGATTGTTTAAGCAGGATTAGTTGTTTAATTCTCAAGTAATTAATTTAATTTAAGATGAATAAATTAATTATAAAAGAGATAAAGATGCCTGTTTGTGAAATATCTGAATTGGTTGACATCTATTGGATGATATGTTGTGATATTCTGTGATATGATATTTGATATATCAGTGATACATGTGTGATATTTATCTATGAATGATGCTGTATGAATTCAATATTTTAAATTGAATTAAATTTGTGACGACCCGCCCTTCTACTACTAGAAAGACGTATCATCATGAAGAAAGAAAGGGATAGAAAGTAGAAAAGAAAGAGAAAGAAAGAACATCAACATCAGGATCTCACAGCGGAACAGAACAAAATATAATATATCACATAAATATTTCATAGTTTTACATATATAAGAGTTATACAATATCAATACACATGACAGCCATATACATACATCTGTCACCACATACATCAGAGGTACAATACACATCAACTAACACAGCGGATCTCATAAATAGCTATATACGTCTGGAATCTCCTGCTCCAAGCTCCTCCAGAAATCAAAGTCCGAAACCTATCACTTGGCTACTCGTAAAAATTTGAGTACCCAAGAGCTTATGAAAGACAAAATATAAACTCCGGGTCAGACATGGGTCTGGTATGATTAAACGGTTTAAAGTTGTTTAACTTTGAAAAACGTTTGAAAATAATGGTATCACGTAAGACTCCCCACAAATAAATACAGGTAAGTTTTTACCTTACGCTAACCAAAACATTTCATAGGAAATCCAGTGATATTATAATAGTGTCTAGGGTTTTCAAGTAAATAGAAAATAGCCGAAATTGTTACATCTATTAAATTCCAGCTACTAGCCACAAAAGTGGGTAATACAAATCAAAACTGTAGGGTCTCGTAGGGAAAAAGGATTTCCAACAATGGCAGGCTACTGGGATACCGCCCGTCACAGTACGGGGCCTAGATCACCGTACCGAGGATCACTCCCGACCCCCTACAACACAAGGCCGGAACCATTCCTTACTGAATAGTCCCGAACAAGATAAACCCCGCGGTTGTAGCAAGCAACCGCCCAAACAGCCGAAATAAAAGGGACATCTAGACAGGGGAAATATCTTGTCTTGCTTGGGCATGACCCACCTAACCTTGCTGCATCTCCCCTGTTTTAGCCATTCCCGGTTGATGAGGCTAGATGCTGCGATTACCTTTAAAGAACATTATTCTTAGAATGCTCATTGTCCGCCTGACGATGTGCTGAAAGCATGCAATCCATGCAAGTTCATTCCGGGTTCGAACGAAACCGTAGGCATTATCTCGTCACACTCATTTTGGAATCACCGTCAGAGTCAACGACGATAAGCTTGCATTCTGAAAACACCATCTCGATCTTCATTTCAGAATTCATGACCGAACGTTTAAATTGGATCGACGTGGTTTTGGAAATCAATTGGATACCCGATCCCGGTCTCATCGAAATCCAAACGCCATTTTAAAGGCCAAGTTGTCTAATTAACTTATACAGTTTAAATTCAACAATTGAATTAACATAGCATATATTCCAGATAAAACATATACAAGCATCATAGGTATAACATAACATATCACAGAGCATCACAGAACATCATCAAATAGATATCACAAACAGATATTCTACTCATACAATCCATAAGCAGTCATCTTTAAGTCTTATTTGTAATTAATTCAGTTTAGAATTAATTACCTGAGAGTTAACCACTTAACTCTGTTTAATTAATCATTAATTAATAATTAATTACCTATTTCATTTCAAATTGTTTAATTATTTCTTAATTAATTATTCAGTCTTAATTACACAATTATTTTATTTCATACTATTAATTAACTACTTCCTTAATCAAATGATTTAAATTAAATTAATTAATTAACTGTTCCCTGATCTTTAATTATTTATTAAGGAAACTTAATTATCCAATTATTATCTGCTAACTACTCAATTAATCAATAATTAATTCTTAATCAAGTTACTTAATTAATTAACTATTAATTCGTAATTAAATCACTTGTTTAATTAACTATTAATCATTTATCGATTAACTTAATTAGTTGATTATAATTTAATAATTACTTATAATCCATCACTATTTATACTTTAATTATTCTTAATTACTTAACTACTAGTCATTTATTCATTTACTCAAGTAGTCAATTACTATTTACTTATCACGTAATAGTTATGTAATCTAAACTCTAATTAAAAATTAAATTGTTAATCATTCTTAATTTCCTTCTAAAAATAATTAACATTTATTATTCAACTTAATTAACTTTTAAAGGAAATTTCCTTTAAATTTGAGAATCAAAATACTACTAACCGCGAACTTAAATGTTCATCATATTCAAATCTAACCTTACGAAATTATTTGAACTTGACTAAATTGATTACATGATTAAAAAAAATCAAGGGCTTAAACATCATTAAGTATTAGCGAAAAATAATTAAAAACATGTATCAAGCTTCTAACTTAAAACTATTTAACAGACATTAGGATTATGGTATTAAGCTTGATGCAAATCCTTCACTTAGCATTTCTTTTGGAAAATACACTCTGCAGTTCTCTTTTTTTTTTAGAAACCTGTGAACTACCCTACAAAAACTCGAGGCCTCCCCTATTCACGCCCGAGTGGAACTTCATGCTATTCATTCTTTTTCCCAAAACCTCCCTGTACACTCATCTTCTTCCCTTTCTCTCTCGATCTTTTTTTTGTAAGCAAAAGCTTTAAGGCTGAGTAAAAAAAATAAAAAAGGCAACAGGCTACTCACTCGAAATTGAAGGCCAACCCGAAGATTTCATCCCACTCGCTCGAGTAATACTCGCGACCCCCTTACATCATGGCGTGACACCCAAATCACCGCTGCTGTGCACGTGCACGTCAGCACGACCCAACTCCGGCAGCCACCATCGTCTCAGGCAAGTCCCAAATCATTCGAATAACCGAAAGACAAGATCGAATCGCCACAAAGGATCTCGCATGGAAATTTAGCAATACCGTAGAAAAACTGCAAAATACGACCTACGGCACATGTCTCACGATCATCAACCAAGTTACCGGAATCGCCGATACATTGCTCACATAACAACAACTCGACCAGCCACCCTTTCTCGAACCCTCGAGTAGCTCGATCACTTGAAGTGGTCAAAATCCACTGAGTTACAGACACAAAAGAAAACTGTACACAAGCCCTACTATGCGTTCGCTCGATTAATTCATGAATTAGAAAACTTATTCAACATTTTTCCCAACATTACGGGTATACAAACTTGCTTCACGTCAAATTCCACTGATTATCGATTTCAGAAATTGAGAAATATGCAAATTTCATTCACCTGAAAACTGCTCTTGAATTTCTAAATTAAAAATCCATCTTTTTTCCTTAAAAATCATGATTTGCTGTATAGATTCAGTATGCAAACTTGAATCTGTAATTTGCAACAATTGAATATCACCAATTATCACTTGGATCTCCCGTTCTTCAATATTACAGTGAAATGCTTGATGAAAACGATTGTAATCCCCTTTAAAAATCTTAGTTTAAGTTTAGCATCTTGTTCTGTTTAGAATCAAAGCTTAGGAATGATTTAAGTAAGAATAACTTGAGTTTGATCAAAATATAAAGCCTGTACTAAGTCCAAAATCACAGAGCAACTCAAACGTATGCAACTGGAATATAGACAAACAGTTTATAAAAGAAGACTGAACTGTTTAATTAACTTTAAAACTCTTATAAATTAAGTTTACTCACCAAAATATCCTTGTGAATCAGTAAGCATGAATGTTTTGAAGCCTAGTTGCTTGAAACTGAAGTTTGAAACTGCAAACTTTGAATCTGTTTTTGCTGTTGAACTAATTTTTTTTTTGAACTTGCCCTTTTTCTTTCTTTTCCTGTGGTTGTCTCAAGTTTGCTAATTATTTTAACTGAACCAACTAAATAAAGATGCATACAAATATATAGAAAATAACAGTTGAATAGGGGAAGGCAATATCTGGTCAACTCCTACCTTTGTAAACAGATTTTTATAATATTGAATTGACAACAAAAGTTGGCCGTGAAGAAATAAGTACATGTTTTGTTACTTAATAGGCTTACATAGTATAATTATGTCTTGCTGTAGATGAATCTTTGTATGCAGGTTTGTACTTATGGCTGTCAACATGGCTTGTGTGAGAAGCTTTGCATTTGAAGATAATTTGTTTTGTATAAAAACTTGTCTTGTACCTTAATTAGTTGTAGGCTCATCAAAAGTTACTGTGTATTGTTATTTCTGGTTTTGAACCTGCAGGCAAACACTTGGCTTTATGAGTGAAGATATCTTGTGTATTAAAATGTTTGTAGTTACATTTGTATTTGTACTTTAGCTATAAATATTTAAATTGGGTTCATATAATTTATTTACACTTATATTTATATTTCATATTTATTTCCAATTGTATTTTAACTAAAAATATTAAACTTAGATTCATAAGTTCACTTATTTATTTATATTTATATTTTTGACTTACATTAATACTAACATTTTATATTGAACATTATCACCTATTTATATTTTATATTATATATTTGTTTAGACTTTGATCTTATTTTAAACACTATTATCCATATGTATTTATTTATCAAATGTTAGCAATGTAAAACATTTTAATTTAATTATATAAGGTAATTTTATCAAAAATATTGTTAAGAATCTTTTATTTTAGAATTTTCAAACATTATTATCTATATGTATATTTACTAAATATGAACAAAGTAATATTTTAAGTAATTATATAAGATAGATTTTTAGTGTGAATATTATTGAGATACTTATTTCAAATTTCCAAATCAATCTCCTTTTTAAAATACAGTTTATATAAATAAATGGCAATATTTCCAAATCATATTCATTTTAATATGATCAGTACACATTTTTTTCAATTAGATCAACTATTTATTAAAATAAACGGGGCCAAAAATCCAGGGTCGTTACATTCCTCCCCCCTTAAAAGAATTTCATCCTTGAAATTTTAAAACAAAGATAATTTAAAAGCTGTTATATCAACCATTCAAACATACATATCATTCATAAACAACCAAACAGTCTATCCTAACTAACAACACTAGTTATCCGAACAAAAATCCAGATAAGCTTCCCTAAAATTATCGAGAGTTTGTCTCTCGATGACCAACAATCCAAACTGGATTTCTGACCACAGTTAAATTTGATTCAACTTCCAAATTCCTGAATTGCTGGTTTAACAACTAATGATGAATCATGAACAAGTTCCTTAATGGGATATATGGAATATACAATAAATTCCAGATATCCATTCTAGCAATTCAATACTGAAATCTACGGTATCAATTTTTTCCCAATTTTATTGACTTCTTTACAGAATTTCAATATCTATTCAATCAAGCCCGTACGATGTACATATATCATTCGTACGCAATATCAAATCCGATCGCTCACTCGATCACACAATTTCTCTTTCGAACTAGTATCGTTCACTTGACTTCCTAGTACGGACTCAGATATGGTTTCTTGATGAGAAACCTTCATTCTCCTTGCATAGTCATAACTATGATAGAGAATTTCCAGAATCAATCAAAATCCATATCCATAGTTCATCGTCGAAAATCGAGTGAAAAATCCCAACTCGAATCGATATAACTATCTCGAAATTCTGTGCTCGAATCTGGATCTAATTGCTATGTGAATAAAATAATATACGTACATCCTACGTATTTATATCCATTGATTGTTAACTATATTAATTTCTTTTATTCACATCAATTTGATTTCCATCCACTTGGAATAATTTTCCCAAGATCAAATTTTATTTAAGAATTTCACCATTCATTTCTTAAGTTTAATATAAGCACTATATATACTCTTTTATTATTACCTATCACTATAGCCTTTATATCTTCTTATTTAAATCTGAATTCCAATTTCTTGTGAATTCAATTTATCTTTAACTCTGAATATTTAAATTTTTATTGACTATCTTCCATTTATAACTGATCCTTATCATTATTTTAAATTAATTTCATCCACTAATTTATTTCAATCTCCAATTTGACATTGTTTTGTTGCTAATTTTTTTTTCTTTTTCAAATTTTGAAAAGTTTTGACAAAGTCTCCATTTGTTTAGCATTACATTTTTCCATAAGCACGTATGTAAGGTTTCAACACTTATTACAATTATTTCCAACCAATTTCCAAATCATTCTCTTCAATTTAAGTGATTTACAACTTACTTGCTGAAGCAAAACAAACTTATATTCATTTCAATTGATTTCAAAATCATCCTATTTCGCTTCTAATAATTCATTGAATTTTATCAAATCTTGTTTACTTCGAATGATCCATTTTCTTATGCAATTTGACAATACCATTGTGAATAAATAATTACTTAAGCTTTGTGACAAATCTTAAATTGATTCCAGCTCAATTTACACTTGAATCCATCACATTTAATTTATTCACAATCCTTACATTGCTTTTTCTTTCATTTTTAAAAAGTTTGATTCCAAACCATTTTATTAAACTCGACAACCAATATTTTAAATTATCATCTCACAATTTACTTAAGTCATTTATTTTCTTCAGACTGTTCCACCTAACAACTTAGGTTTATTCTATTTCGCCAATTTCCATGTAAATCTTTGATTTGATTTTCCCTTAATCAAATCTCAATTATTTACTGATTAGTTTATTCTTTTATCCATTCTTAAATTTATATGAACAATTTATTATTGAGTTTATAATAAAGTCATTTAATTTATGCTTGAATCAGATTTGTTTACACTCACACCAATTCTATTTTAATTCAGTTCAATATTTACTTATTTACATAAGAATTTTATTCTATTCAATATATTTATAACTCGATTGAATTCATTTAAATTCGATTTTATTCTAACTCAATTTCAGTTAAATTTAGCTACTTACCATACTTTTAAATTTTATTAATCACTATATGAACTCAAAACTTATTTGTTTACTTAAAAGTTTATATTGCTCATTTGAGTCATTTCATCTTATAACCACAATTTCAGATTATATATATATATATATAGCACTTACTGTCTTAAGGTATAAATTTCCACCTCACAATTACAATCATTTTACCTCCAAATTTTATATCCAATTAAGTTCATTTTGAACTTCAATTCCATTTAACTTATCTCAGGTTAAACTCCAATATGTTTTCTTATTTTCATTTACTTAAGTTAAATTTTAATTCCGGGATTAAAATTCCCGATTTCTTCTTATTAATATCAACTTTACTTTATAAGTTCGATAGTTGATTTATTCAAATCTTTCACATTATTAAATAGAATTCTTAGAATTCAATTACCCGGTTTTCATTTCCAAAACCATTTTGAAAGGATAACTACACTTACCCACTTCGTGTCAAATCAAATTTTCAAATTCCACACACTTGTTTTCACCAAAACAAATTTTCTCTTTTTGAAAATTTCTAAAACAACTTGTATACCCAACAACCCCAAACAATATCATGACCAATTATCCTGGTAGCAATTCATCACTTTAGAAACTCAAAAATGAATATTGATGATGTGGCCATCATCATCCGGATTATTTTCCAGCGACTGAAGTGAGTTCAGTGCTTCCTTACTTTCACAATTCCCTCCCAAAACAATTTCCATTCAACAATATTTTCCAAAACAACACTCCATTATTGCCTTCAAATCTTTGGAAAAACATTTCAAACATTCCCAAGATTTTTAAATTCCCTAAATCCTTTTGTTTAAATTCATTTAAACACCTTTCAAATTTATGTGACTTAAATTCTGGTTTAATCAAATTTTAGTAATATTCCCTTTTATTAAAGACCATACTTAGATAATTTTATTTAGTTATAAACCACTCAAATTTTAAATTGTAGTATTAACAACCAAACATTCAAATATATATATATATATATATATATATAATACTTTCAGAAAATATTTCTTTTATGTCAAAATATAATTTTGGGTAAAATTATTTCATTTACCCTACTTTAAAAACAATACTGTGTCGGTCTAACTTGTTTAAGAGTTTAGAAATCCCTATCGATGAAATGGCGTCCCACACATCGACCAGAATTCATAAACACTCAACAGATAAATCAACACAATATAAAAACAATTTTATATTCACTAACAAGTATGCGCTCATATTTATTTATACACTCAAACCCATTTTAGAGTACTGCTGACTCTATTCAATGAGTAATTCTTATCAGAGCCAAGGTTATCACCAACCAATGCTCTGATACCAACTGTGACGACCCGCCCTTCTACTACTAGAAAGACGTATCATCATGAAGAAAGAAAGGAATAGAAAGTAGAAAAGAAAGAGAAAGAAAGAACATCAACATCAGGATCTCACAGCGGAACGAAACAAAATATAATATATCACATAAATATTTCATTGTTTTACACATATCAGAGTTATACAATATCAGTACACATGACAGTCATATACATACATCTGTCACCACATACATCAGAGGTACAATACACATCAACTAACACAGCGGAACTACATAAATAGCTATATACGTCTGGAATCTCCTGCTCCAAGCTCCTCCAGAAATCAAAGTCCGAAACCTATCACTTGGCTACTCATAAAAATTTGAGTACCCAAGAGTTTATGAAAAACAAAATATAAACTCCGGGTCAGACATGGGTCTGGTATGAGTAAATGATTTAAAGTTGTTTAACTTTGAAAAACGTTTGAAAATAAAGGTATCACGTAAGACTCCCCACAAATAAATACGGGTAAGTTTTTACCTTACGCTAACCAAAACATTTCATAGGAAATCCAGTGATATTATAATAGTGTCTAGGGTTTTCAAGTAAATAGAAAATAGCCGAAATTGTTACATCCATTAAATTCCAGCTACTAGCCACAAAAGTGGGTAATACAAATCAAAACCGTAGGGTCTCGTAGGGAAAAAGGATTTCCAACAATGGCAGGCTACTAGGGTACCGCCCATCATAGTACAGGGCCTAGATCACCGTACCGAGGATCACTCCCGACCCCCTACAACACAAGGCCGGAACCATTCCTTACTGAATAGTCCCGAACAAGATAAACCCCGCGGTTGTAGCAAGCAACCACCCAAACAGCCGAAATAAAAGGGACATCTAGACAGGGGAAATATCTTGTCTTGCTTGGGCATGACCCACCTAACCTTGCTGCATCTCCCCTGTTTTAGCCATTCCCGGTTGATGAGGCTAGATGCTGCGATTACCTTTAAAGAACATTATTCTTAGAATGCTCATCGTCCGCCTGACGATGTGCTGAAAGCATGCATTCCATGCAAGTTCGTTCCGGGTTCGAACGAAACCGAAGGCATTATCTCGTCACACTCATTTTGGAATCACCCTCAGAGTCAACGACGATAACCCTTGCATTCCAAAAACACCATCTCGATCTTCATTTCAGCATTCACGACCTAACGTTTAAACTGGATCGATGTGGTTTTCGGAATATTAATTGGATACCCGATCCCGGTCTCATCGAAATCCAAATGCCATTTTAAAGGCCAAGTTGTCTAATTAACTTATACAGTTTAATTCAACAATTGAATTAACATAGCATATATTCCAGATAAAACATATATAAGCATAATAGGTATAACATAACATGTCACAGAGCATCACAGAACATCATCAAATAGATATCACAAACATATATTCCACTCATACAATCCATAAGCAGTCATCTTTAAGTCTTATTTGTAATTAATTCAGTTTAGAATTAATTACCTGAGAGTTAACCACTTAACTCTGTTTAATTAATCATTAATTAATAATTAATTACCTATTTCATTTCAAATTGTTTAATTATTTCTTAATTAATTATTAAGTCTTAGTTACACAATTATTTTATTTCATACTATTAATTAACTACTTCCTTAATCAAATGACTTAACTTAAATTACTTAATTAACTGTTCCCTGATCTTTAATTATTTATTAAGGAAACTTAATTATCCAATTATTATCTGCTAACTACTCAATTAATCAATAATTAATTCTTAATCAAGTTACTTAATTAATTAACTATTAATTCGTAATTAAATCACTTGTTTAATTAACTATTAATCATTTATCGATTAACTTAATTAGTTGATTATAATTTAATAATTACTTATAATCCATCACTATTTATACTTTAATTATTCTTAATTACTTAACTACTAGTCATTTATTCATTTACTCAAGTAGTCAATTACTATTTACTTATCACGTAATAGTTATGTAATCTAAACTCTAATTAAAAATTAAATTGTTAATCATTCTTAATTTCCTTCTAAAAATAATTAACATTTATTATTCAACTTAATTAACTTTTAAAGGAAATTTCCTTTAAATTTGAGAATCAAAATACTACTAACCGCGAACTTAAATGTTCATCATATTCAAATCTAACCTTACGAAATTATTTAACTTTATACTTGACTAAATTGATTACATGATTAAAAAAAATCAAGGGCTTAAACATTATTAAGTATTAGAGAAAAATAATTAAAAACATGTATCAATCTTCTAGCTTAAAACTATTTAATAGTCATTAGGATTATGGTATTAAGCTTGATGCAAATCCTTCACTTAGCATTTCTTTTGGAAAATACACTTTGCAGTTCTCTTTTTTTTAGAAACCCGTGAACTGCCCTACAAAAACTCGAGGCCTCCCCTATTCACACCCGAGTGGAACTTCGTGCTATTCATTCTTTTTCTCGAAACCTCCCTGTACACTCATCTTCTTCCCTTTCTCCCTTTTTTGTAAGCTAAAGCTTTAAGGCTGAGTAAAAAAGAATAAAAACGGCAACAGGCTACTCACTCGAAATCGAAGGCCAACCCGAAGATTTCATCCCACTTGCTCGAGTAATACTCGCGACCCCCCTACATCATGGCGTAACACCCAAATCACCGCTGCCATGCACGTGCACGGCAGCACGACCCAACTCCGACAGCCACCATCGTCTCAGGCAAGTCCCAAATCATTCGAATAACCGAAAGACAAGCTCGAATCGCCACAAAGGATCTCGCATCGAAATTTAGCAATACCGTAGAAAAACAGCAAAACATGACCTACGACACATGTCTCACGATCATCAACCAAGTTACTGGAGTCGCCGATATATTGCTCACATAACAACAACTCGACCAGCCACCCTTTCCCGAACCCTCGAGCAGCTCGATCACTTGAAGTGGTCAAAACCCACTAAGTTACAGACACGAAAGAAAACAGTACACAAGCCCTACTATGCGTTCGCTCGATTAGTTCATGAATTAGAAAATTTATTCAACATTTTCCCCAACATTACGGGTATACAAACTTGCTTCACGTCAAATTCCCCTGATTAATATTGATTCGATTTTCAAGAATTGAGAAATATGCAAATTTCATTCACCTGAAAACTGCTCTTGAATTTCTAAATTAAAAATCCATCTTTTTGCCTTAAATGTCATGATTTGCTGTATAGATTCAGTATGCAAACTTGAATCTGTAATTTGCAACAATTGAATATCACCAATTATCACTTGGATCTCCCGTTCTTCAATATTACAGTGAAATGCTTGATGAAAACGATTGTAATCCCCTTTAAAAATCTTAGTTTAAGTTTAGCATCTTGTTATGTTTAGAATTAAAGCTTAGGAATGATTTAAGTAAGAATAACTTGAGTTTGATCAAAATATAAAGCCTGTACTAAATCCAAAATCACAGAGCAACTCAAGCATATGCAACTGGAATATAGACAAACAGTTTATAAGAGAAGACTGAACTGCTTAATTAACTTTAAAACTCTTATAAATTAAGTTTACTCACCAAAATATCCTTGTGAATCAGTAAGCATGAATGTTTTGAAGCCTAGTTGCTTGAAATTGAAGTTTGAAACTGCAAACTTTGAATCTGTTTTTGCTGTTGAACTAATTTTTTTTTTGAACTTGCCCTTTTTCTTTCTTTTCCTGTGGTTGTCTCAAGTTTGCTAATTATTTTAACTGAACCAACAAATAAAGATGCATGTAAATATATAGAAAATAACAGTTGAATAGGGGAAGGCAATATCTGGTCAACTCCTACCTTTGTAAACATATTTTTATAATATTGAATTGACAACAAAAGTTGGCCGTGAAGAAATAAGTACATGTTTTGTTACTTAATAGGCTTACATAGTATAATTATGTCTTGCTGTAGATGAATCTTTGTATACAGGTTTGTACTTATGGCTGTCAACATGGCTTGTGTGAGAAGCTTTGCATTTGAAGATAATTTGTTTTGTATAAAAACTTGTCTTGTACCTTAATTAGTTGTAGGCTCATCAAAAAGTTACTGTGTATTGTTATTTCTGGTTTTGAACCTACAGGCAAACACTTGGCTTTATGAGTGAAGATATCTTGTGTATTAAAATGTTTGTAGTTACATTTGTATTTGTACTTTAGCTATAAATATTTAAATTGATGCAGAACGATCTACGAAATTAGTAAGGTTTAAGTGTTCACAGTCTTTAGGTCGTTTGGAGAAGGCCACAACCTTAAGTCATTTAGGGATTTTAAGTCGTTTTCGACTTAACAGAAGATGGTCACGACCTAAGTTGTCACGAGATAAGGAAGCAGCTATGAGCCGTCCACGACCTAACATGAGTCGTCCACGACTTAACAGGTCGAGTGAAGGGGGGCTACGACCTAACAGGTCTGAAGAGAAGGAGTTACGACTTAGCAGGAGTTTGAGGTGTTCGAGTGTAATGAGTCGTACACGACACAACGACTCATCCATAAGTCGTGTACGAGTTAACAAGAGCAGAGAAGTGGAAGAAGTGGGTCGTTCGGAGATGAGTCGTTCAGGAGATGAGTCGTTTGGGGTTAAGCCGTATGAAGATATTCAGAAGCTAATATTTAGGTCGCATCGAACTTATCTCGGCACCGACCTATGATAAGTTGCTGCAAACTTAAGCTGAGTCATAGGTCACGAGTCAGTCATGCTTGTACTAAGTCGTGGGTCGTGTAACCTGTGTTGTATTTTAAGTCGTAGGCCTTGTGTCGTTAAGTTGTGTGCTATCTTTAACTGTTGTATTGAGGCGCGTAATGATGAGTCGCTGCCGACCTATGAGCGTGTTGTAATAATGAGTCTTGTGTCGTGTGTACCTGTTGTGTCGCTGCCGAGCCAAGAAGAGTCGTGAGTCGCATACGACTTAAGGACCAGTTGGTGAAATACTATAAATAGGGAGTGAGTTGTAACTTTTTAGTGGTTGATTTTGGAATAAAATTTCTTGTTGATTGCTGTGTGCTTTCTTCTAAAATTGGTAGTTGAGTGTAATCTCCTATCTCCTCTTTCGGTTAATCGAGTGCGCTCGATTCAACGAACGTAGAAGCCGATTCACGGTATCTAGTGCGCTAGATCAACGTACGAAGAATCGTAGATCTTTGAACACGGTATAGTGCGCTATCAACGTGTTTGAAATAGCTAGAATTCGGTATCTTCGGATCAACGAATTTGGGCATTTTGGTATTCATCAATCCACCGATTGCTACTTTCACCGATTGAAGTTTATTTTGATTAATCCGCTGCGTCAGTTTTGGTATCGGAGCTAGACTTAGCCAATCATAGCTAAGCCGAGACTTAGAGCCAATTTTTGAATTTGAAGTTGCGTGGAGACCTTGAGCCGAGCCTAGTTAAGCCGTGAGTTCAAGCCGAGACAAGTGTTTGAGCCGTGAGTTGAAATTTGTGAAACTGGTGAAGTTTTGAAGTGTTTGTGAAGAATTTCCAATCATGCCACCAAGGAGAGCTAATCGTCATCAAAACGTTGAAGCCTTGTATCGAAGAGAAGAAGCCGAGCTTATGGAACAACGTATTAACGAGAAATTTGATGAAGGCATTGGAAAGTTAGAGAAGTTGATGAATGATTTGAATCAAACTCAAAGGAGGAGATCACCAAACTCGAACCATGGAGGAAACCGAGTTTCGCCATCGGTTAAGGAAGCGAGGAGGGTATCACCGCATTCTTTTAGAGATAGAAGAGAAACATCAATTTCATCACGGAGAGATCACCATGACTATGGACATGAAGAGAGAAGAAGTCAACGTGAATTTGACAATGAGCCATATAGAGATGAAGAGAGACATAGTCGAAGAAGCATGCATGAACGAAGGGATGATAATGGTCGAGATCGATGTAGGCGTACTTTTGATTTTGATGAATAGGGTGATAGAGCTAGCATTCATTATCGAGATCGAGACCAAGTTTGAAATTCATATCGAGATGTAGATGATGATCGTCGATGGGAATCGGGTATGAAGATGGAAATTCCTGAATTTAAAGGTGGGATGGTAGCTGAAGAATTTCTTGATTGGTTGTCTAATGTTGAAGAGATCTTTGATTTCAAGGAGGTTCCGGAGAATCAAAGGGTGAAGTTAGTTGCTACTAGGTTGAGGGGGAGAGCTTTGGCGTGGTGGCAGCAAACTAAACTTACAAGGGAGAGAATCGGAAAGTCAAAGATTGAATCATGGGAGAAGATGAAGAATTTGATGCGAGCTACATTTTTGCCTTACAACTACCAATCACTTATGTACCAGAGGTTGCAGAATCTGAGGCAAGGGACGAAGTCTGTTAGTGATTATGCTGATGAATTCTACCAACTCATTGCCAGGAATGATATTATGGAAACGGAAGAACAGCTAACTGCTAGATTCATTGGGGGATTGAGAATGCAGATCCAGGATATGGTTAATATGTTTGATCCTAGATCTGTAGCGGAGGCACATCAGAAAGCGTTGGCTTGGGAGAAGCAAGGAAGGCGTGGAGGTGGTGTGTTTACTAATTCCAATAATCAAGTGAAGGGTGTTAGTGGAAGTTCTAATGTTCCTAAACCTGTTACAAAACCAGTTGTGAAGGAGGCTGAGAAGGCGAAAGCCAGCAGTGGTTTCAAATGTTATAATTGTCAAGAGTTGGGTCACAAAAGCAATGAATGTCCAAAGCCGAAGAAGAGAACCATGATTGTAGAAGTTGAGGAGGATGATGGTGAGGAGGCAAAATGTTCAAATGCACCTTATGTTGAGGAGGAAGAAGAATTATCTGGAGATGAAGGTTGTAATCTTATGATGAGGAGATCTTGTCTTACACCAAAGCAAGAAGAGGAATCTAGTTGGTTGAGGAGCAATATTTTTCAGTTGACATGCACTATTTTGGGAAAGGTTTGCAAGTTCGTTATTGATGCTGGGAGTTGTGACAATATTATTTCTACAGAAGCAGTAAGGAAGTTGAACTTGAAAACTGAAAAGCATCCTAAACCGTACAAGCTAGCATGGTTGAGGAAGGGTGGTGAAGTGAAGGTGTGTCGATGGGCTTGTGTGAATTTTTCTATTGGGAAGAAGTACAAAGACGAAATTTGGTGTGACGTTGTAGACATGGATGTGTGTCATCTGTTGTTGGGCAGACCATGGCAGTTTGATATAGCAGTGCAACATGATGGTCGTGCTAATAGTTATAGTTTCATGTTCGAGGGTACTAAAATCACTTTGGTTCCCAAGAAGCAACAACAGAAGGAGAGCAAGTTGGAGGAGATCGAAGAACTGAAAACTTTGCTATCTTTGAAGGAGTTTGTCAAGGAGGTTGAAGAGGAGCCTGAAGTCTTTTTGTTGATTGGGCGAGAGTGTAATGAAGAGGTTGAAATTCCAGAAGAAGCGAAGCCAGTTTTGAAAGAATTTGAAGATGTATTTCCAGAAGAGTTGCCTAAGGAGTTACCGCCACTGAGAGACATTCAACATCAAATCGATCTTGTTCCGGGAGCAGTATTACCGCATAGGCCACATTACCGAATGAGTCCGAAGGAACATGAAGAGTTGCGAAGGCAAGTAGAGGAATTGCTAGAACAGGGACATGTTCAGGAAAGCTTGAGTCCTTGTGCAGTACCAGCATTGTTGGTGCCAAAGAAGGATGGAACATGGAGAATGTGTACCGGTAGTAGAGCTTTGAACAAGATTATTGTTTGCTACATATTTCCTATGCCGAGGTTTGATGATTTGCTAGATCAGTTGAGTGGGGCGACTATCTTTTCGAAGATTGATTTGAAGAGCGGATATCATCAAATTCGTATTAGACCAGGTGATGAGTGGAAGACTGCTTTTAAAACCAGGGAGGGTCTATACGAATGGTTGGTTATGCCGTTTGGCCTATCAAATGCACCAAGTACATTCATGAGGGTGATGAATCAAATTTTCAGACCGTACATTGGGAAGTTTGTTGTTGTCTACTTTGATGATATTCTGATTTATAGTGCGAGCACAGAGGAGCATGTAGAGCATTTGAGAAAGGTGTTAATTATTCTTCGTGAGGAACAATTTTACGCAGCTACGAAGAAATGTGTGTTCATGACGAGAAGTGTTTTATTTTTGGGATATGTTGTATCTGAGAAGGGAATCAAGGTGGACCAAAGTAAAGTTGAAGCTATTAGAAATTGGCCACAACCGAGGACTATCACTGATGTTAGAAGTTTTCATGAATTGGCATCATTCTACCGAAGATTCATTCCACACTACAGTAGCGTGATGGCACCGGTTACTGATTGTATGAAAGGGAAACAGTTTTCTTGGTCGGAGGAAGCCGGGGTTGCTTTCGAACGAATCAAAGAACTTTTGACGACAGCGCCAATTCTTGTATTACCAGATTTTCAGTTGTTGTTTGAGCTACACACTGATGCATCAAAGGTTGGGATTAGAGCAGTGTTGAGTCAGAGTGGGAGGCCAGTTGCTTATTTCAGTGAGAAGTTATCAGGAGCAAAGATGAGATATAGTACATACGATGTTGAGTTTTATGCTGTTGTACAAGCTGTTAAACATTGGAGGCATTATCTATTTCAGAAAGAGTTTGTTCTTTATACTGATCATGAGGCGTTGAAGCATTTGCAAGGACAGGATAAGATTTCTGCGAGACATGCATCATGGATTGCTTATCTGCAGCAGTTTACTTTTGTCGTGAAACATAAGTCAGGAGTAACTAATCGTGTAGCTGATGCTTTGAGTAGGAGGAATCATTTGTTGACCACGTTAAAGGTTGAAGTGACGGGGTTTGAATTATTGCCAGAATTGATTGACGAAGATCCTTACTTTGCAAAGTTCATTGAGAAAGTCAAGGATGGAGGTACTAATGAATTTGTGTTGGTTGATGGATTCTTGTTTAAAGGAAATCGATTATGTATTCCAGAGAGCAGTTTGAGATTGAAGATTATCAAAGAGTTGCACGAGGAAGGACATGTGGGCCGTGATCGTACATTGCATTTGATTTCTCAATCTTACTTTTGGCCGTCGATGAGGAAAGAAGTTGAAAGGTTTGTGGAGACGTGTCATATTTGTCAGGTTTCGAAAGGAACAGCGACAAATGCAGGATTGTATATGCCGTTACCTGTACCGTCTAAACCATGGGTTGATATCAGCATGGATTTCGTTTTGGGTTTGCCGAGAACTCAAAGGGTAAATGATTCTATATTTGTTGTGGTGGATAGATTTTCGAAAATGGCACATTTTATTTCCTGCAAGAAGACAGCGGATGCAGTTCGAGTGGCACAATTATTCTTTAAGGAGGTGTATCGATTGCATGGGTTACCAGAATCTATTGTTTCTGATCGGGATACTAGATTTTTAAGCCATTTTTGGTTAAGTTTGTGGAAGATGGCGGGGACGAAGTTGAAATTTAGCAGCGCTTATCATCCGCAAACAGATAGACAGACAGAAGTTGTTAACAGATCGTTGGGAAATTTGTTACGATGTCTTGTACAGGACAATCTGAAGAGTTGGGACATGAAGTTATGCCAGGCAGAGTTTGCTCATAATCATGCAGTAAATCGTAGTACAGGATTCAGTCCATTTCAGATCGTATATTCAAGTTTGCCAAGGGGACCGTTGGATTTGACAGTATTACCACAACCGAAGGGGACGGTTAAACGAGCTGCTGATTTTGTTGAAGGATTGACGGAATGTCATAAGATCGTTCAAGAACGATTGGAGAAGTCAAATGAGAAGTATAAGCGAACTGCAAATTTGAAGCGATGAAATGTTGAATTTAACGAAGGTGATTTGGTGTATGCTGTGTTAACGATGGATCGTTTTCCAGTGGGGTCTTATAACAAGTTGAAAGCTAGAAAAATTGGTCCTGTAGAAGTTGTGAAACGGATCAATGAAAATGCTTACAAGTTGAAGCTGCCGGAGGATGTGTATACGTCTGACGTGTTCAACGTTAAACATTTAATTCCGTATCATGGAAATGAATTTATTGTGGAAAGAGAAAATGAAAATTCGAGGACGAATTCCTGTCAACCGGGGGAGGATGATGCAGAACGATCTACGAAATTAGTAAGGTTGAAGTGTTCACAGTCTTTAGGTCGTTTGGAGAAAGCCACAACCTTAAGTCATTCAGGGATTTTAAGTCGTTTCTGACTTAACAGAAGATGGTCACGACCTAAGTTGTCACGAGATAGGAAGCAGCTATGAGTCGTCCACGACCTAACATGAGTCGTCCACGACTTAACAGGTCGAGTGAAGGGGGCTACGACCTAACAGGTCTGAAGAGAAGGAGTTACGACTTAGCAGGAGTTTGAGGTGTTCGAGTGTAATGAGTCGTACACGACACAACGACTCATCCATAAGTCGTGTACGAGTTAACAAGAGCAGAGAAGTGGAAGAAGTGGGTCGTTCGGAGATGAGTCGTTCAGGAGATGAGTCGTTTGGGGTTAAGCCTTTGAAGATATTCATAAGCTAATATTTAGGTCGCATCGACCTTATCTCGGCACCGACCTATGATAAGTTGCTGCCAACTTAAGCCGAGTCATAGGTCACGAGTCAGTCATGCTTGTACTAAGTCGTGGTTCGTGTAACCTGTGTTGTATTTTAAGTCGTAGGCCTTGTGTCGTTAAGTCGTGTGCTATCTTTAACTGTTGTATTGAGGCGTGTAATGATGAGTCGCTGCCGACCTATGAGAATGTTGTAATAATGAGTCGTGTGTCGTGTGTACCTGTTGTGTCGCTGCCGATTCAAGAAGAGTCGTGAGTCGCATACGACTTAAGGACCAGTTGGTGAAATACTATAAATAGGGAGTGAGTTGTAACTTTTTAGTGGTTGATTTTGGAATAAAATTTCTTGTTGATTGTTGTGTGCTTTCTTCTAAAATTGGTAGTTGAGTGTAATCTCCTATCTCCTCTTTCGGTTAATCGAGTGCGCTCGATTCAACGAACGTAGAAGCCGATTCATGGAATCTAGTGCGTTAGATCAACGTACGAAGAATCGTAGATCTTTGAACACGGTATAGTGCGTTATCAACGTGTTTGAGATAGCTAGAATTCGGTATCTTCGGATCAACGAATTTGGGCATTTTGGTATTCATCAATCCACCGATTGCTACTTTCACCGATTGAAGTTTATTTTGATTAATCCGCTGCGTCATAAATTGGGTTCATATAATTTATTTACACTTATATTTATATTTCATATTTATTTCCAATTGTATTTTAATTAAAAATATTAAACTTAGATTCATAAGTTCACTTATTTATTTATATTTATATTTTTGACTTACATTAATACTAACATTTTATATTGAACATTATCACCTATTTATATTTTATATTATATATTTGTTTAGACTTTGATCTTATTTTAAACACTATTATCCATATGTATTTATTTATCAAATGTTAGCAATATAAAACATTTTAATTTAATTATATAAGGTAATTTTATCAAAAATATTGTTAAGAATCTTTTATTTTAGAATTTTCAAACATTATTATCTATATGTATATTTACTAAATATGAACAAAGTAAAGTATTTTAAGTAATTATATAAGATAGATTTTTATTGTGAATATTATTGAGATACTTATTTCAAATTTCCAAATCAATCTCCTTTTTAAAATACAGTTTATATAAATAAATGGCAATATTTCCAAATCATATTCATTTTAATATGATCGGTACACATTTTATTCAATTAGATCAACTATTTATTAAAATAAATGGGGCCAAAAATCCAGGATCGTTACCAAATTGTTAAACTTAAATCACTTGGACATTAAGATGGCGTTTGGATTCGATGAGACCGGGATCGGGTTTCCAAATTTGGAATTCCGAAAACCACATCGATCCAAATTAAACATTAGGTCGTTAATCTCAAGTGAAGAGTGAAGACTCGAGGTTTAAGGACTATTGTCGTTAATACTCTGAGGGTGATTCCAATACGAATTTAATAGGAGTAGTACTTTCAGGTTCGAGATGAAGATTCAGAGTGCAAGGGATATTGTCGTTAACTCTGAGGGTGATTCCAAAACAAGTGTAGCGAGATAGTGCCTTCGGTTTCGTTTGAACCCAGAACGAACTTGTATGGATTGAATGCTTTCAGAACATCGTCAGGTGGACGATGAGCATTCTAAGTTAGATGTGTTCTATAAAGGTAATCGTAGCCTCAAGCCTTATCAACCGGGAATGGCTAAAATAGGGGAGGTGCGGCAAGGCTAAGTGGGTCATGCCCAAGTAGGACGAGGTTTACCCCTGTCTAGTGGTCCCTTTTTATTTCGTCTGTGTGGGCGGTTGATCATGACAACTGTCGGGGTTGTCTTGTTCGGGACAGTCCAGTAAGGGATGGTTTCGGCTTTGTGTTGCAGGGGATTCAGAGTGATCCTCGGTACGGTGATCTAGGCCACGTACTGTGACGGGCGGTACCCCAGTAGCCCTGCCATTGTATGGAATCCAAACTCCAATAAGTGCCTGTACGGTTTTGATTGTGCCCAACTATGTTGGAACGTGAGATGTATGCATTCCACCTATTTCTGTACTTTATTTTGAAAACCCTAGACCCCATTATAATATCACTAGATTTCCTATCAAATGTTTTGGCTAGCGTAAGGTAAAAACTTACCCATGTTTATTTGTGGGGAGTCTTACGTGATACCTTTTGTTTTCAAAGGATTTTCAAAGTTAAGCAACTTTAAACCTTTTACTCACACAAGACCCATGTCTGACCCAAGTGTTTATTTTCTGTTTTATTAAACACTTGGGTACTCATATTATGTATGAGTAGTTGAGGGATTCAAGTTTGCTTTGACGTGTTTTGGAGGAGATATGGAGCAGGTGGCTTCAACGTATGGATATATATATAGTGTTATGCTGTGTTAGAATTGTATCTGTATCTTTATGTTGTACTTGAGTTGCAATAACTAGACAGGTGTATATAACTATCTAGTTTGTTTGTATTAGCTGTATAACTCTGATGTATATAATACTATATAATATTTTATTTGATAAATATAATTTATTCGTTCCGCTGTGAGATTCTGATGTTGTTTGGTTCTTTCTTTTCTATCTTTTCTCTTTTCTGTAACTTTCTTTCTTCTTAATGATGCTTCTTTCTGTGGAATGAAAGGCGGGTCGTTACGTTGTGCTATCAGAGCGCTAGGTTGAGCGAATACCTAGGCTCTAGAGTGGTGTATTTCTTGAGAGAGCGTATTTTTAATTATATATATATATATATATATATATATATATATATATATATTCCTACTTATTTTGTTGGGTTGCCTGTTCGGGTTTGCCAACATAAGTTCTAGAAGTAGGAGAGATAGTGGTGTGTATAGCACGACTATCAATGGAAGAAGTCTGAGTATTTCAGATTGGAAGAGTATTTGCCAGGGCAGTTTTGGGCATCTTGAGTAAGTTTGGCAGCTTGGTATATGGATTTCATCGATCTCTGAAGGAAACCTTTTAAAGGTTCGGAGTTTATCTGTAACGACCCGGAATTTTGACAGCATATTTTAATAAATATTTAATCTAATTTAAATTAAATATAAGCTTGTCACTGTTTAACTTGATGAGATTTTGGATATATAACAGTTATATGTTTTATAAAAGAAAGTTGATTTGAGAAATTTAAAAATTTAATACTTCAAAACCATTTAAAAAAAAATCGGTTTTATTCAATAAAATCAAATCAAATCAAAGATTTAATATTTTATTATTTGATAATTTATATGGATACAATGTTAGTTTTAAGATGATGAAATTTATATTAAACATAACATGGAAAAACAAGTATGAATCATAATTATAAACATTAGTATAAACCAAAAATTTTAAAATATAAAATATAACTAACAATATAAATATACGAATATAAGTTATAACTAGGAATATAAACTTTACATATGAAATATTATGAATCTAATACCTGAAAATCTGAAGTACAAGTGGAATAAAATTAATTTAGTCAAGATAATAACCTATAAAACTCATTTGTATAACATAAACCTTTTAACCAAAGCCTTTTACATTGTTGAATATCATGTAGACATGTTAAATGCATAAGCTATAGAGATAACCTGTAACACATTTCTGTACTAAACATATATATGCTGTTATACAGCTTATAGGCATGAGAAAAATAGGTTTTCACTTCAAATATAATAAAAATCAAAGCTGTGTCTTATAGGATATGCTAGCCGAAATAAAAGAAATATCTTTGTACAAAACAAAATAAGTATCAGTAAAACATTTATTACATGTTGTCATAATTAAGAACCAAAGCATTAATTAGTATAACTTATTGCTCAACAAGTACATGCAGCCGAAATCCATATATCATTTCATACTGCAGATTTTTACTTAGCCAATAAGAAGAAAATGGAAATACAAACACATACAACTGTCCAGTTAAAGCCTATTGCATAATAGCTCTATATATATATATCCAACATATCATCAGTTCATTTAAAAACACTAAAACTAAGCCTAAAATCAAACCTGAAAACACATCTAGTTGCTTTGCAAATATATGTTAATTTAAAACAGAAAATCAAACAAAGAGAAAGGAAACAGAAGACAGGAAAGGAGTTTCAGGGAACTTTCAACTGCAGTGTCTTCACTTACTGTTCAAATTTGCCTTTGGGTGAGTAAACATATAAATTTGCAACTTGTTTTTTTTAAAAAGCAGTATGGTATTTCACAGAATATAGGGTAGTATGTGTTTCATGATGATATGGTTCTGTGTTTGCAAATATTCATTTCATCTCTGCTCTGCTGTATGTTACTCTGTTGTACAGTACATGCTTTTGATCTAAATATAAATTAGGCTCATCAAATAGTGTTAATCTGTAAGTATTTTACTTTAACAATAGGATTTAAAGATTCTTAACTAGTTAATTAAACTAAGTATAATAAATATACCTCTGTAACTAGTTTAACAGATATTTTACTTGTGCTTTGATAAAATTTAAATGTCATAAATTACCAATTCAAGTTTATATCATGAATCATTATCAAAGATATGATTTTTAAAGGTTGAATGGGAATTTTTCGATCAATACATCAAGAGCAATTTGATGTTGAACCAGAATTGAACTTTATCAAAATTCTCGAAATCTACACAATATAAAATGCTAAAATTTAATCTGAAGTTAGTACAAAGATCTGTGATCTTAAGAAAAATATTGAATGATTTTTCCATTTCATATATTTGGGGTATGAGGTCAGTATAGGGTTTTACTGCAGGTTGGTGTTCATGTCAATAAAATTGGAAATTCGACTCATACCTATGATCGAGTGATTCATGGCTTAGTGGGAGGGTTGCTAGGGACGTTGACATGGTGTAGACGAGTTTGCATCATCTCCGGTGGTCTGCGTTTTGGTGGCGAGGCGTTTGCTTGCCGTGAGGTTGATTGTTTTCTTACGTTCGAACTGTCGTTTTTCGAATGCGAATCTTGATTGGTGCTGTGACTTTGTTTTCCTCGTATTCGTATTATTTGGGATTTGCTCGAAGGCATGGAAGCTTGCCGGAGCCACGAGTGGCGTTGTACACGTGTACAGATTGGCGGCGTATCATCGTTTGTAGGGGAGGGCGCTGTCTCGAGTTATACTCGAGAATTTTGGCTAGATGCTCTGGGTTTTGTTTCGTATGAGTTTGGGTGCGATATTCACTGATGTTACTTAAGTATAATTGAAGTTGCTGTAAAATTTAAATGAGGGAAGAAGGTGGTAGTCGCGTACCTGAGTGGGGTCTCGGTGGATTGGGTGAGTTGCTCGAAGGATTACGCGTGTGGTATCGGGGGATCTCGGGCTTTTATGTTTGAGTACAAGTTTTTATAAAATTTGTTGATAAATATAGGTTTCAGTATGGAATCACAATGAAAATAAATACTATTCAAAGTTTAAGTTTAAACTTAATTCAAGTGTAATTAGCTTAGTTAAGACTTACCATCAGTTTTAACTCGTGATTAATTATTTAAATTAACTAATTACTTTTGTTTAAGCTTAATCATGTTTTTAAAATCTTGTTAATATTAAGTAACAAATTAAGTAAATTAACAAATATTGTCTCAGTAGTAATATAACTGATATCAAAATTCAAGAAGACTCGTATGCTAATTATGTGAATAATCAATAGTTATTGATTGGGTTCAGATGTAATTAAGGGTAATTACTTTGTGATGATAATGAGTAGTGAATTATAAGAAATAAATGTAATTGTAATTAACTACGTAAGTTAATTTATGAATGATTAATAGTGAATTAATCGAGTAGTTTAATTAAGAATGAATAAAGGACTAAGGAAGTAATCAGCAGTTAATAAATGGTAATTAAGTTGATTAATAATTAAGATTTTAAATTAAATGGTTAATTAAAGTAAATAACCAAGTTAAGAAATAATTAGGTAATTGATAGTTTGGAATAAAATAAGTATGTAATTATGACTAAATGAAATTAAGAAATCATTAATTAAACAATCCTGAGTGAAATAAGTAATTGATTGTTAACTTATGGTTAAGTAAATAGAGTTAAATGATTAACTCTTAGGTAATTAATTCTAAATTTAATTAATTACAAATAAGACCTAAGATGACTGCTTATGGGTTGTTATGTTGAATATCTGATTGTGATATTTATGTGGTGATATTCTGTGATGCTCTATGTTTCGTTATCTCTATGATGCTTGTATATGTTTTATCTGTGATAAATGCTATGTTAGTTCTGATATTAAATTGAACTGTTAAGTTAAATAGACAACTTGTCCCTTAAAATGGCGTTTGGATTCGATGAGACCGGGATCGGATTTGCTACACTACAGCGTGATAGGGGGTTCTCGCTTTGCATTAGGTGGCGAACGGGAGACTCTTACCCCTACATGCCCCCGGGGATAGTATAAGGTCTTGCGGGGTTGGTTGCGACTCGAGAAGGTGGCCGTAAAAGCAAATTCGAGGTATCACTGTGAGCCACAGCGGGGCTGGGATGGTTGAAAAGCCTACCGGTCGTGAGCCGTTGCTGATGGTTGAAAAGCCTAGGACGTCACAGTTGGTATCAGAGCATAGGTTGGAGATAACCTTGGCTCTGGTAGGAATTACTCATAAAATAGAGTCAGTAGAACTCTAAAATGAGTTTGAGTGTATTAATAGATATGAGCACGTATTTTTTAGTGAATAAAAAGTTGTTTTATATTGCATTGATTGATTTATTGAGTGGTATATGAACCTTCGTCGGCACAGCCTCGAAAACTGTATCGAAGGGGTTTCTAAACACTTGAATAGAGCAATTCGACACAATATTGATTTTTAAAGTAGGGTAAATGAAATAATTTTACCCAAATTTATATTTTGATATAAAAGAAATATTTTTCTGAAATAACTATATATACTTGGATGTTTAATTGTTCACAGTACAATCAAATAAAAAATTTAAATGTGAGTGGTTTATAACCAAATAAAATTATTTAAGAATGATTTTAAATAAAAAGGAATATAACTCAAATTTGATTAAACCAGAATTTAAGTCCCGGAAATTTGAAAAGTGTTTAAATGAATTTAAACAAAGGAATTTGGGAATTTAAAATCTTGGGAATGTTTGAAATGTTTTTTTTCCAAAGATTTGAAGGCAACAATGTAATATTGTTTGGGAAAATATGGTTGAATGGAAATTGTTTTGGGAAGAAATTATGGAAGTAAGGAAGCACTGAACTCACTTCAGTCGCTGGAAAATAATCCTGATGATGATGGCCACATCATCAGTATTCATTTTCGAGTTTCTAAAGTGATGGATTGCTACCAGGATATTGGTCATGATAAATTGTTTGGGCTTGTTGGGTATACAAGTTATTTTAGAAATTTCGAAGGGAAAATTTGTTTTGGTGCAAACAAGTGTGAAATTTGATTATCATTTCAAAATGGTTTTAGAGATGAAAACCGGGAAACTGAATTCTAAGAAATTCTATTTAGATAATGTGAAAGGTTTGAATAAATCAACTATTGTACTTATAAAGTAAAGTTGATATTAATAAGAAGAAATCGGGAATTTTAATCCCGGAATTTCAACTTAACTTCAGTAAATGAAAATGGGAAAAAGGTACTTGAGTTTAACCTGAGATAAGTTAAATGGAATTGAAGTTCAAAATGAACTTATTTGGATATAAAATTTGAAGGTAAAATGATTGTAATTGAAAAATGAAAATTTTACCTTAAAACAGTAAGAGCTGTATATATATATATATATATATATATATATATATATATATATAGTCTGAAATTGTGGTCATAAGATGAAATGACCCAAATGAGTGACATAAACTATTAAGAAAACTAATAAGCTTTGAACTCATATAGAGGGAAATAAATTTACAAGAATGATAAGTAGATAAATTTAACTGAAGCTGAGTTAGAATAAAACTGAATTTGAATGAATTCATTCGAGTTATAGACCAAATTGAATAACTTCTTATGTAAATAAGAAAATGTAAACCAAAGTAAGTATTGAATTGGATTTAATTAGTAATGTTGTGAGTTGTAAACAAATCTAATTCAAGCATAAATTGAATGACTTTATTATAAATTCAATAATGAATTGGTAATGTAAATTAAGATTTAAGGATGGATAAAAGAATAAACTAATAAGTAAATAAATGGGATTTGATTAAAGGGAAATCGAATGAAAGATTTGAATGGAAATTGGTGTAATAGAATAAATCTAAGTTGTTAGGTGAAACAGTTTGAAGTAAATAATGACTTAAGTAAATTGTGAAATGATTATTTAAAACATTGGTGGTCGCGTTTAATAAAATGGTTTGGAAATCAAACTTTTGTAATGAAAGAAAATACAATGATAGGATTGTGAATAATTTAATTGGGATGGAATCAAGTGTAAATTGAATTGGAATCAAATTAAAAATTTGTTATAAAGCTTAGGTGATCATTTATTCACAATAACATTGTTAAATTGCATATGGAAATGGGTTGTTTGAAGTAAATGAGAATTAGATAAATTCTATGAATTATTGGAAGCAAAATAGGATGATTTTTAATATGAGTTTGTATTGCTTAAATGAATTATATAAACAAGTAAGTTGTAAATTCCTTTTAATTAAAAGGAATGGTTTGAGAATTGATTGAAATTTATTGTGTTGAGGATTGGAACCTTACATATGTGCTTATGGAAATATATAATGCTGAAAAAAATGGAGAATATGTCAAAGCTTTTCAGAATTTGAAAATTATATATAAAAAAAAAATTAAAAATTAGCAACAAAACAATTTTGAATTTGAAAACTATGAGTAAACTAATGAATGAAACTAATTTAAACAAAAAAAATATATAATAGGAATCAGTTATAAATGGAAATAGTCAATAAAAGTTCAATATTCAGAGTTAAGAAAATTGAATTCATATGGAATTGGTAATTCAGATTTAAAATGGAAAAAAATAATAATGATAAGAGGATGTAAAGGCTTAAGTGGGAATATATAATGCTTATATTTAAAACTTAAGAAATGAATGGAGACATTCTTAAGTAAAATTTGATATGGAGAAAATCATTCCGAGTAGATAGAAATCTAAAATAATGTGAATAAAAGAAATTGATATGGTTGATAATCAATGGATATAAATACGTAGGATGAACGTATATTATTTTATTCGCATAACGAACTGATCCAGATTCGAGCACAGAATTACGAGATAGTTATATCGATCCGAGTTGTGACTGTGCAAGGAGAATGACAGGTCTGATCAAGAAACCAGATCTGAGTCCGTACTAGAAAGCCGGGTGGACAATACTAGTTCGAAAGTGAAATTGTGTGATCGAGCGAGCGATCGGATTTGATACTGCGTACGAATGATATATGTACATCGCACATGCTTGATTTAATAAGAATTGAAATTCTGAAAAGAGGTCAATAAAATTTGGAAAGAGTTAATATTGTAGATTTCAGAATTAAATTGACAGAATGGATATCCGGGTTTTATTGTGTATCCCATATATCTCAGGAAATTTGTTTATGATTCATCATTGGTTGTTCAATCAGTAATTCAGGAAATTTGAAGTTGAGTCGAATTTAATTGTGGTCAGGAATCCAGTTTGGATTATTGATCATCGAGAGATAAACTCTCGATAGTTTTAGGGAAACTTATCCGAACTTGTGTTCGGATAGCTAGTGTTGTTTGTTAGAATAGACTGTTTATTTGTTGTTAATATATAAATGATATGTATGTTCGGATGATTAATATAAAAACTTCTGAATTAACTGTTGTTTAAATTTCGGGGACGAAATTCTTTTAAGGGGGGAGGAATGTAACGACTCGGAATTTTGACAGCATATTTTAATAAATATTTAATCTAATTTAAATTAAATATAAGCTTGTCACTGTTTAACTTGATGAGATTTTGGATATATAACAGTTATATGTTTTATAAAAGAAAGTTGATTTGAGAAATTTAAAAATTTAATACTTCAAAACCATTTAAAACAAAATCGGTTTTATTCAATAAAATCAAATCAAATCAAAGATTTAATATTTTATTATTTGATAATTTATATGGATACAATGTTAGTTTTAAGATGATGAAATTTATATTAAACATAACATGGAAAAACAAGTATGAATCATAATTATAAACATTAGTATAAACCAAAAATTTTAAAATATAAAATATAACTAACAATATAAATATACGAATATAAGTTATAACTAGGAATATAAACTTTACATATGAAATATTATGAATCTAATACCTGAAAATCTGAAGTACAAGTGGAATAAAATTAATTTAGTCAAGATAATAACCTATAAAACTCATTTGTATAACATAAACCTTTTAACCAAAGCCTTTTACATTGTTGAATATCATGTAGACATGTTAAATGCATAAGCTATAGAGATAACATGTAACACATTTCTGTACTAAACATATATATGCTGTTATACAGCTTATAGGCATGAGAAAAATAGGTTTTCACTTCAAATATAATAAAAATCAAAGTTGTGTCTTATAGGATATGCTAGCCGAAATAAAAGAAATATCTTTGTACAAAACAAAATAAGTATCAGTAAAACATTTATTACATGTTGTCATAATTAAGAACCAAAGCATTAATTAGTATAACTTATTGCTCAACAAGTACATGCAGCCGAAATCCATATATCATTTCATACTGTAGATTTTTACTTAGCCAATAAGAAGAAAATGGAAATACAAACACATACAACTGTCCAGTTAAAGCCTACTGCATAATAGCTCTATATATATATATATATCCAACATATCATCAGTTCATTTAAAAACACTAAAACTAAGCCTAAAATCAAACCTGAAAACACATCTAGTTGCTTTGCAAATATATGTTAATTTAAAACAGAAAATCAAACAAAGAGAAAGGAAACAGAAGACAGGATAGGAGTTTCAGGGAACTTTCAACTGCAGTGTCTTCACTTACTGTTCAAATTTGCCTTTGGGTGAGTAAACATATAAATTTGCAACTTGTTTTTTTAAAAAGCAGTATGGTATTTCACAGAATATAGGGTAGTATGTGTTTCATGATGATATGGTTCTGTGTTTGCAAATATTCATTTCATCTCTGCTCTGTTGTATGTTACTCTGTTGTACAGTACATGCTTTTGATCTAAATATAAATTAGGCTCATCAAATAGTGTTAATCTGTAAGTATTTTACTTTAACAATAGGATTTAAAGATTCTTAACTAGTTAATTAAACTAAGTATAATAAATATACCTCTGTAACTAGTTTAACAGATATTTTACTTGTGCTTTGATAAAATTTAAATGTCATAAATTACCAATTCAAGTTTATATCATGAATCATTATCAAAGATATGATTTTTAAAGGTTGAATGGGAATTTTTAGATCAATACATCAAGAGCAGTTTGATGTTGAACCAGAATTGAACTTTATCAAAATTCTCGAAATCTACTCAATATAAAATACTAAAATTTAATCTGAAGTTAGTACAAAGATCTGTGATCTTAAGAAAAATATTGAATGATTTTTCCATTTCATAGATTTGGGGTATGAGGTCAGTATAGGGTTTTACTGCAGGTTGGTGTTCATGTCAATAAAATTGGAAATTCGACTCGTACCTATGATCGAGTGATTCATGGCTTAGTGGGAGGGTTGCTAGGGACGTTGACATGGTGTAGACGAGTTTGCATCATCTCCGGTGGTCTGCGTTTTGGTGGCGAGGCGTTTGCTTGCCGTGAGGTTGATTGTTTTCTTACGTTCGAACTGTCGTTTTTCGAATGCGAATCTTGATTGGTGCTGTGACTTTGTTTTCCTCGTATTCGTGTTATTTGGGATTTGCTCGAAGTCATGGAAGCTTGCCGGAGCCACGGGTGGCGTTGTACACGTGTACAGATTGGCGGCGTATCATCGTTTGCAGGGGAGGGCGCTGTCTCGAGTTATACTCGAGAATTTTGGCTAGATGCTCCGGGTTTTGTTTCGTGTGAGTTTTGGTGCGATATTCACTGATGTTACTTAAGTATAATTGAAGTTGTTGTAAAATTTAAATGAGGGAAGAAGGTGGTAGTCGCGTACCTGAGTGGGGTCTCGGTGGATTGGGTGAGTTGCTTGAAGGATTACGCGTGTGGTATCGGGGGATCTCGGGCTTTTATGTTTGAGTACAAGTTTTTATAAAATTTGTTGATAAATATAGGTTTCAGTATGGAATCACAATGAAAATAAATACTATTCAAAGTTTAAGTTTAAACTTAATTCAAGTGTAATTAGCTTAGTTAAGACTTACCATCAGTTTTAACTCGTGATTAATTATTTAAATTAACTAATTACTTTTGTTTAAGCTTAATCATGTTTTTAAAATCTTGTTAATATTAAGGAACAAATTAAGTAAATTAACAAATATTGTCTCAGTAGTAATATAACTGATATCAAAATTCAAGAAGACTCGTATGCTAATTATGTGAATAATCAATAGTTATTGATTGGGTTCAGATGTAATTAAGGGTAATTACTTTGTGATGATAATGAGTAGTGAATTATAAGAAATAAATGTAATTGTAATTAACTACGTAAGTTAATTTATGAATGATTAATAGTTATTTAATCGAGTAGTTTAATTAAGAATAAATAAAGGACTAAGGAAGTAATCAGCAGTTAATAAATGGTAATTAAGTTGATTAATAATTAAGATTTTAAATTAAATGGTTAATTAAAGTAAATAACCAAGTTAAGAAATAATTAGGTAATTGATAGTTTGGAATAAAATAAGTATGTAATTATGACTAAATGAAATTAAGATATCATTAATTAAACAATCCTGAGTGAAATAAGTAATTGATTGTTAACTTATGGTTAAGTAAATAGAGTTAAATGATTAACTCTCAGGTAATTAATTCTAAATTTAATTAATTACAAATAAGACCT
Source organism: Allium cepa (assembly GCA_030765085.1). NCBI lineage: Eukaryota > Viridiplantae > Streptophyta > Magnoliopsida > Asparagales > Amaryllidaceae > Allium > Allium cepa. The sequence goes on from CM060935.1 coordinate 977,221,592, forward strand.
AAGATGACTGCTTATGGGTTGTTATGTTGAATATCTGATTGTGATATTTATGTGGTGATATTCTGTGATGCTCTATGTTTCGTTATCTCTATGATGCTTGTATATGTTTTATCTGTGATAAATGCTATGTTAGTTCTGATATTAAATTGAACTGTTAAGTTAAATAGACAACTTGGCCCTTAAAATGGCATTTGGATTCGATGAGACCGGGATCGGATGAATCAAATTTGATTCTCCGAAAACCACATCAGTCCAATTTAAACGTTAGGTCGTGAATCCTGAAATGAAGATCGAGATGGTGTATCAGAATGCAAGGGTTATCGTCGTTAACTCTGAGGGTGATTCCAAAATGAGTGTAACGAGATAATGCCTTCGGCTTCGTTCGAACCCGGAACGAACTTGTATGGATTGAATGCTTTCAACACATCCTCAGGCGGACGATGAGCATTCTAAGAAATATGTTCTTTAAAGGTAATCGCAGCCTCAAGCCTCATCAACCGGGAATGGCTAAAACAGGGGAGATGCAGCAAGGTTAGGTGGGTCATGCCCAAGCAGGACAAGATATTTCCTCTGTCTAGATGTCCCTTATATATTTCGGCTTAGTGGGGGTTGGTCGCGCCAACCACGGGGTTTATCTTGTTCGGGACTGTTCAGTAAGGAATGGTTCCGGCCTTGTGTTGCAGGGGATGAAGGGAGTAATCCTCGGTACGGTGATCTAGGCCCCGTACTGTGACGGGCGGTACCCCAGTAGCCCTTCCATTGTTGGAAATCCATTTTCCCTACGAGACCCTACGGTTTTGATTTGTATTACCCACTTTCGTGGCTAGTAGCTGGAATTTAATCATGTAACAATTTCGGCTATTTTCTATTTACTTGAAAACCCTAGACACTATTATAATATCACTGGATTTCCTATAAAATGTTTTGGTTAGCGTAAGGTAAAAACTTACCCATATTTATTTGTGGGGAGTCTTACGTGATACCTTTATTTTCATATATTTTCAATGTTAAGCAACTTTAAACCGTTTACTCATACCAGACCCATGTCTGACCCGGAGTTTATTTTTGTTTTGTTTCATAAACTCTCGGGTACCCAAATTTTTACGGGTAGCCAAGGGATTCAGGTTAGATTTGACGAATTCTGGAGGAGCAATGGAGCAGGAGACTTCAGCGTTGTAGATATATATATATATAGTTCCGCTGTGTTGGTATCTCTGAGTCATATTGTTTGATTTGTATTGTATTGAGTTGTATTAACTAGATAGGTGTTATAGCTGTCTAGTATTGATGTATTATCTGTATAACGCTGATATATGTAAAACTTTAAAATATTTATGTGATATTATATTTTGTTCCGTTCCGCTGTGAGATTCTGATGTTGCTGTTCTTCTTTCTCTTTCTTTTCTATTTTCTCATCCCTTTCTTTCTTAATGATGATACGTCTTTCTGGAAGTAGAAGGGCGGGTCGTCACATTATCTTTGGAGTATAAGTTTGGATTGCGCTCGTGCGAGCGGATTCTCTAGAATTTGGTTCAGTCGGAAATGCTGAAGCAAGTAATGGTATTTTGGCAACCATAGGAAGGAGTCCTATCTGTATTAGAGTGGGAGACTCAGTTCAGCTAGGTGTTTATGCTTGGTTTGAAGCCCGAGTTTCTTGAGAGGTTTCTTCTCGTCTTGAAGACTCTTTTTTGGAGTTGGATGACAGATATTTGGGATTCATGGAGCTTTTGGATAGGAAGTCTTTGATAGCAATGGCAGCTCAGAGGTGTTGAGTGTGCTGTCAGGAAGATCTCTTGGCTCATCAATGTCCTAGAGGTGGAGTTAGAAAGCAGTTGAGTGGTCCGTTTCTTTGATGGTTCAGAAGTCTTTGAGACTCTTCTGTCAGTAGGTCAGGCAAACGGTAAAGGCTTGTCCACTTCTTCTGGAAGCTCAGTTGGGTAAGATGATTGTGATTGAAGTGGGCCATTAGTTTCTTCTTTTGAAGGGCTTAAGCTATTCTGTTATGTAAGAGATAATAGTTTCTTTAGAATCTGAACTGGGTATTATCGCAAAAGTGACTTGCGATGGTTTGGAAGTTCTTTTAATAATATTTGCTTGGTTTGATACATCTCTAAAGATGTTGGAGCTATCGAAGTGGTTTGAGACTTTCTGAATATCTTCGAGGTAGTCAAGGAGTGTGTCCGCATCAGGAGATGGAGTTCTTTTTTGATTTGGTTCTTGGATTTTCCGGTGGTTTAACCTTGTAGAGAGGAGGCTCCAGGAGAGAGGATTTTGTGAGCAATCAGGATTGATTGGATCTAGTTTTTCGACTGGATTTATGATGTAGTATTTGTGACCAAATCGGATAGGTCACTAAGTTTTTATGGAATTTGATGGACAATGTTTCTTGATGAGTTGATCAAGTTTGTGCTTGTGTTCATCAAAAGCATTCTCATCTTCTTCGAATCAAAGTTATGCAGCAGAGGCATGGTGGCAGCTATTCTAGAAAAGAAGCAACCTCGGATTCATCGAAAGATTTGTGTTTTCTTGGATTTATAAGGATTTCTTCAGGAAATTCATTCGGGATCTGAAGGCTTGGTTGTCGAGAGCATCTGTTCCGTTTTCCAGATAGGAGAAGCTAGTTTGATGTTTTTGATGCTTGTATGGTAGATTGGTGTTCTAGATTTCGATGGATCTTGGGAGAACCATCTTGTTGAGTAGAATCAAGAGATCATCTTATTCTTGATCCAGTTTTGATTTGAGAAGCATCTGTGAAGTTTGGATTATCAAGAAGGTTAAGGACAGCCCAGGATCGGCGGAGGTTGTTGTTAGAAGCTGAAGTGGTTCGGAATTTGAAGTCGGAGATTTAATTTTTGGATAAGTTTTCTCCGATCATAAATGCGATAAGATTGGATAAGACGGGAAGTTAGATCAAAATGTATTGGAATCTTTCTGTATTGTCTTAAGGATAAGTGTTTGATCTACAGTATTGAATTGGCAGTTCAGATGGCTGGGATTCGTAAGGTATTTCACGTATCTCTGAGGGAGTACGTGTTTGATCTATCACTGGTTTTAGAACCAGCAGATCAGGGAGATTTGGATGTTGAACCGGACTTGTATGTGATCCGGTATCCTGTTTAGGTTGAAGATCTAGATATATAGGAGTTCTAGATCTGAGTAGTGTAGTAACTTTAGATTCTGTAGGGCGAGTATCCCGGTGTTTGTACCTGGGAAACTCTAGGAAATTCTGTCCAGAATTTTGTCTGGATAATTAGAATTGTTTGTTTGAATTGGATGTTATGGTTTCTAGTTTATGGTTGATAGCATATGCTGCTATTTTAAAATTAAAATCTGTATGGGATTATTAAATTATCTTTGCTTTTAATTTCGGGGACGAAATTTTTTTAAGGAGGGGGGAATGTGATGTCCCAGAATTTTAGGCAATACTTATTTAATAATTTCCATTTATAATTTATTTTAAAATATGTAATATTGATTTAATAATCTAATTTAACCAAAATTTTATGTTTTCAAAACTAATAGTTAATCTAATTTAACAAATGTTATCTTTTCAAAACTCAATAATAATAATTTAATTTGGAATGTTTATTCTTTTCAAAAGATAATGATATATATAATTAATAATAATTAATCTTTCTAAGTTAATAAAAAAATATTCTATTTGTAATGTATATATGTATACATTGTAAAAAGGAAATTGGTTTCAATTTAAATTTAATAAAAATATTTTCAAATTTTAATATATATGTTTATATATTGTGATTTGAAGTTCTATTTTAAAATTCAAATAATTTCTGAAGTTAATATTTAAAATGTTCTATTTATAATGTGTATATATATATATATATATATATTTGTATATATATTGTAAATAGAAAATAATGGATTAAACTTAAGCAAAAAATGTGTTTTCAAATTTATAATATACATATGTATAAATGGTGATTTGGAAAACTTTTGATTTGATTTAATAAAATGCTTTTCTAAAGCTATTTAAAATTTACCTTATATTTTCAAAACACTTAAAGAAAAGTTTATTTTGTTAAAGATATAATAGCTTAAAAATAGTATATTATTATAAAAGCTTAATTTGTTTTTCTTTTAAATTGGTTTTTGAAAATAAATTTAGTTTTTATATATAATATCAATGTTAGATATAATAACTTATGTTTAAACTTTTAAAATAAAATTTAAATAAATGTTATTTTCTTTCTTTTAAACTTATCCTCAGAAAATGGAGTTTTAAATAATTATAAATTAAACATAAAGATATAAACACATTTCATAGTTTATATTAGACATAAGTATTAGGTTAATATGTAATTAAGCTTTAAATCATTAGTAATAATAAGAAAATAATTTAATAATCAAATCTAAAAACAATTGGCAACTTAAGAATTTATGAAAATACACTTGTACATAATAATAAAGGTTTGGACATGTGTAAATAAATAGATTTATGCAAGAAACAAGTGGCAAATCTTTGTTTAAAAGAAGGTTTTGTTTATAATTAATGTTTAAAAAGAAAAAGGTCTGTTTTTGTTTATTTTCTTCAGCTCAAACTTTCTGTGGCGCCCCACCTCTATGCTCACAATAACAAAGAGTATTAAAGCAAATACTGTCTGTTATTATGAAGAATAAGGCTGGATAGGAGCGGCCATCTGTAGTTAGGCCTTACACTAGTATTGGTTACCTCGATAGGAGTGATATTTTTTTTTCTTTCATCACTTATTTATTTACTCCCATCAACATATCCAATTCTAGTATAAAAAGAACTACGATGGTTAATAATAGTTTAGGACAATAGATATAATAATAACACAGATAATATAAATGCGGAACACAGATAATACAAAAAGTCTCATATATATATAATAACTGATGTCAGTTACAATACATTTGATACAATACATATGGTACAACTACAACTTTCGACTCTGGAAGTTACATATACAAGTACATTATCGTGAATAATATACATGAATATACAACGTCCTATACTAAGACAACGAATACTCCAAAAGTATGAAAAGACTTCATAGCTCTAGCAGCAACCCAAAGTATGATATCAACAACCTGTAAATACTCGGTCTGACCCGAGTATTACATTCAAAAGAAAATAATACACGGGTCAGTCTAATTCAAACTCAGTTATTAATGCACAGAAGCAATAATAATTAAGTAACAAATAGACGACAGTCACAATAAATCGCGTCTATTCGATCCTTAAGTAAAGAAATCGGATAGCGATAAATATAACACGTAATAGTGTTAAACACAAATCAGCAGATTCCAATCATCAACAAAGATAAGTAAAAAGAATATCAATGAAGATAGTTTGGAAAACATCAAAATTGCCTAATCGGCAATCAACAACAAAATCATCAAATTAAACCAATCAAAATACAATTCAAATCATATTGAATTTGAATAAACGAAACAGTTCAAACCATTGAAATATCAATTACGATAACTATATGGGTAGGGCTGCAGTACACGCACGCGTGCACTGCCTCGCCACTACAGCACATGGAATACGCAAAAGATCAATAATCAAAACAAAATAGGATATCAACAAAAACAATACCGTGTGGCTGCAGTTCACGCTTGCGTGCACTGCCTTGCCACTATAGTGATGATGTACACAATGAAAATTCGCAAACGAACACACGGTCAAACCCAAGAAAAGTCGGGTACAACTACAATGCAATTCAAATGAAATCGCAATGTGCGCACAAGGTCAAACCCGAGCGCTTCAGCTGGATTCAACTCAAGTGTAATTAGAAAAACAAATACAATGTATATCAGATCAATAATGGTAAACGACATGTAACCTAATATGCATTTTGACGCAGCAACGCTACAGGTACCACCAGAAGTTCAACTCAAAGAGATAGTCGACCAACAGAAACTAGACCAAAAACTTTGCAGATGAATAGCAAAGGATCAGAACTCAATGCATATGAAACTAAAAATGCTAGCATGAAGTGCAACAGACTCAATGCTACAAGTCATGAAGTACAACATCTACAGAGAATATGCAACATGTATCTGAATATATAAATTTCAAATAGAAATGCATATGAACTAAAGATATGCAAAATGACAGTAAGCAGTGCCACAAGACCACCAAATTCAATGGTCGAATATCATGTCAATAATACAACATGACGATGCAGACTCGAGTATACAGCAATCAGTGAACACTAAATGAAATTGGACAGTACCATCAACATGCATGAACAAAGCATGCTACGGGTCTTACCACATGGATGGACAATTACATATATGCAACAGTGGAAGGAACATAACTCGACTAATATGTATACAACTCGAACACAATGAAGTTACGATTAAACTTGGTTTAAATCAAGTGCACAGAGCAACAATGTGACTACAGTGAACACAGTTAAGGCAGCATGTAATTCAAATGGAAGACTGCAGCACTGTGGCCGAAACAAAATAACCATACGAATTCCAAAAATCATAGATCAACAGAATATAAGAAATCAGTACATAACCTCACCATCAACATGACCTAAATGTGCAAGCTCAAGTTAAAACAGTGAACACTACAGGTACGTTAATGACAATGTAATGCACAAGTGTTTTACTCTTATTCCATAACGTCAAGCTAAACGAGTAAGCCAGAGCACAAATTCAAGCATCAATAAAAGTTTCCAATGACCCATTTAGTTCAAAAATGTCAGAGAAACCCAATGACAAAGATACAAGTATTAACGAAATCAAGTGGCCGAAGGATGGCCAAAGTCGAGCACTCACAGCAGCATTTACAAGAGCCAACAAAATTCCAAAACAACAGTTAATGACCGAAGTCACAATAAAGAAATCGTACAGTTCCAATTCAAAACATTGATAACCCAGGCAAATAGAAATCGAACCGAGTCAGATAAAATCATCAACATCAAAATAAAGTCGAACGACATAAGCACACTACAAAGGGAGAATTAGATGTGAGTGAAATCAAAATTCACTCATCAGTAAAACCCAATTGGAGTTAGCAAAGCAAAAGGAGTCCAAAGTCAAATACTATCACAAATCCAAAGTGATCGAGGTCAAAGTATCGAAAATTCAAAGCCGTGTAAATCACAGAATCACGTATATAAAAATGAATTAGATGTGAGTAATTAAAAATTACTCACCTTTGTTCGACGCGAATTGAAGTAGCCGCGAGCACAGAGGAACGAACGACGAATGAGCAAGCCCTAATTTCAGAAAGAAGACGAGAACCCAGCCGCCATGATTTTTTTTCCCTTCGTTTGGGCCTATGGTTTTCGAACGAAAATAAAGGAGAGGGGCGGGTTTGCCATTATCTCAACAGAAAGAGAACAGGCCTTTGCTTTGATAAGTATCATGGCCCAAAACAATAAAAGAGACGTGGGCCATAAATTAAATTTTTAAAGCCCGCATATCATTATCATATTACTAAAAGAATTTCAAACAGGGTTTAAAAATTCCAAACAGCAAGTAGCTATCAAAATAAACCGAATTCGAAATGCCCAAACTACACTTAGCAAATTTTTAAACGAATTTCAACTTGATTTAGAATCTCAATTGCAATTTAACAACCAAATTAATCGTCATTTGACGATAATCAATTGTTATAAAACCCCGGGTTGTTACAGACTCCCCTCCTTATAAAAATTGCGTCCCTGCAATTTTCATAATTAAGGTCGTCGCTAACTATTGTTTTTCTAACATGAACTGGTTAAGCTAGAAAATTAAAGGTCGAGAACACAAACACCAAAGAAATCTTTTAATTTCATAAAAGAAATCCACAAATTCTCCACAAAATCTAATTATCAATTAGATAATCAGAAAGCAACAAAACCGAATAAATACAGTTATCATCAATATTTAATTATCATTTAGATAATTTGAATACAGAAATCACAAAATAGCAATATCTAATTATCGATACGACAATTAGAAAACAGAAAAATCTAATTATCAACAAAGACAATTAGAAAACACCAAAACACTAATCGCAAAACCGTAAATATCTAGTTATCAACCAGAAAATCAGAAAAACACGAACTCCATAATCAACAAACTCTAACTATCATCAGAGATAGATAGAAAACAACCATTCAATATAACTTACATAATCTAGAATCAATTAGAGACTAGAAAATCTTATAATCAGCAAAATTAGCAATTATCTAATTATCAAAAACGATAATCAGAAATCTCAAATCACAAATATTCGATTATCAAAAACGATAATCAAATCAACAAATATTCGATTATCAAAAACGATAATCAAATCAATAATATTCGATTGTCAAAAACGATAATCAAATCAACAATATTCGATTGTCAAAAACGATAATCAAATCAACATTATTCGATTATCAAAAACGATAATCAAATCAAAAAATATTCGATTATCAAAAACGATAATCAAATCAACAAATATTCGATTATCAAAAATGATAACCAAATCAACAAATATTCGATTATCAAAAACGATAATCAAATCAACAAATATTCGATTATCAAAAACGATAATCAAATCAACAAATATTCGATTATCAAAAATGATAATCAAATCTCAAACCAACAAATATTCAATTATCAGAAACGATAATCAAATCAACAAATATTCGATTATCAAAAACGATAATCAAATCAACAATATTTGATTGTCAAAAACGATAATCAAATCAATAAATATTCGATTATCAAAAACGATAATGAAATCAACAAATATTCGATTATCGAAAACGATAATGAAATCAACAAATATTCGATTATCGAAAACGATAATGAAATCAACAAATATTCGATTATCGAAAACGATAATCAAATCAACAAATATTCGATTATCAAAAACGATAATCAAATCTCAAATCAACAAATATTCAATTATCAAAAACGATAATCAAATCAAAAAATATTCGATTATCAAAAACGATAATCAAATCAACAATATTCGACTGTCAAAAACGATAATCAAATCAACAAATATTCGATTATCAAAAACGATAATCAAATCAACAAATATTCGATTATCCAAAATGATAATGAAATCAACAAATATTCGATTATCGAAAACGATAATGAAATCAACAAATATTCGATTATCGAAAACGATAATGAAATCAACAAATATTCGATTGTCAAAAACGATAATCAAATCAACAAATATTCGATTGTCAAAAACGATAATCAAATCAACAAATATTCGATTATCAAAAACGATAATCAAATCAACAAATATTCGATTGTCAAAAAAGATAATCAAATCAACAAATATTCGAGTATCAAAAACGATAATCAAATCAACAAATATTCGATTATCAAAGCGATAATCAAATCAACAAATATTCGATTATCAAAAACGATAATCAAATCAACAAATATTCGATTATCAAAAATGATTAAATCAACAAGTATCCGATTATCAAAAACGATAATCAGAAACAACTAATATCCGATTATCAAAAACGATAATCAGAACTCATAACATCAAATATCTAATTATCTGCAGATAATTAGATTCAACAAATATCTAGAAATCAATTAAGATACCCTAGAAAATCAACATAAAAAGTGGATCGATCCCATCAGATGGCGACTTTTTAAGCTACGCCGCACGTGCATCTCAGAGTGGCCGAAGCCTACCAAGTACTCAACATAATATTGGCGCCCATCAGATTGACCCGAAGGTCCGTAGAGTGACCCAAAGGTCTAGTACTGGTATTTGACCCGAAGGTCCGCAGAGTGGCCCGAAAGCCCAACAAATGACCCGGAGGTCCATCATATGACCCGAAGGTCCAACATATGACCCGAAGGTCCATCAGAGTGGCTCGAAAGCCAAATAAAATCATCAGAATCATCAAAACAACAAATATTTCAATTAACGAGTCCGGAATTAACCAAAATAGCAAACGCACATGTCCCATAACCACGAGTTTTACTAAATCGTTTAATTCTCTTCATTGTTTCCTTGAAAGTGCAAAATTGTGTATTCCAAATAAAACATTTCACATTCTCAAACGGACAAGTCCGGAATTAAGAGAATCAGTAAAAGAAAGGGGTCATAGTCCTCGATTTTGCTGAAACATTTAAATCGCTTCCTCATTCTTTTGAAAATGCAAACTGCAAAACTTCTAAAACAATTTCATTTATTTATAAAAGTAATAATTTACATTCTCAAACGGACAAGTCCGGAATTAAGCGAATCAGTAAAAGGAAGGGGTCATAGTCCTCGATTTTGCTGAAACGTTTAAATCACTTCCTCATTCTTTTGAAAATGCAAACTATAAAAAAATTTGAAACAATTTTATTTTTAAAACGATTTGTAAATCCGTGATAAAACAGCAACATTAGTGACAATTTCGATAAGGAAATTGTACTTCTCAAAGCACCGTAAAAACGAATCTTAAAATCAACATTGCGGGATAACCGCTTGAAAATCCACTTTAAAATTTGACGGTTACTGAAGCCAATGCGACAGTAATTTTTAAACGTCAAAATCTCATCAAAATAATTTGCATCAAAATATAATATCAGTGAATTTTCATTCATTAAAATGTCAACAAAACACCGGGCTTCAAAAATTTAGCACCGATGTAAAAATTCCGTTATAAAAATAACGGCAACAAAATACGTTAAAACCAAACATCGGTTCAACGTAAAATTAATGCAGTAACGTGCAACCTAAATTTGGACGTATACTACAAAAAGAACAAAGAAATCAGTCGAATATATCTTCAATGAAGATAATTCAAAACAGCAGAAATCTCAACAAAATCACATAACTGCAACAGCTTCGAATTCTCAAATTGGATTCGAAATTTTCAAAGAAAACAAATTAAACACAGCTATGTAAACAATAATTGAAATTTATTTCAATTTCATAATTTGATTTTCAAATCAAATAGGATATCAGTCATACTCAGCGAAGACAGTCTCACTGTTTCTGCTACGCACTCTGATAACCAGAACACAAATCAATCAATCATCAAAACACAAATTCACTTTTATTTTTAAATAAGGAAATTTAAAAATTTCATCATAATTTCAAAACTTTAGTTTTGACTCCAAGCACAAAATATCGACTAATAGTTGTAACACATGTTCCATCTAAGTTATGTTTTATATTATGTCCATAAACCCAAGCTCTGATACCAACTGTGACGCCCCACCTCTATGCTCACAATAACAAAGAGTATTAAAGCAAATACTTTCTGTTATTATGAAGAATAAGGCTGGATAGGAGCGGCCATCCATAGTTAGGCCTTACACTAGTATTGGTTACCTCGATAGGAGTGATATATATATATATTTCTTTCATCACTTATTTATTTACTCCCATCAACATATCCAATTCCAGTATCAAACGAACTACGATGGTTCATAATAGTTTAGGATAATAGATATAATAATAACACAGATAATATAAATGCGGAACACAGATAATACAAAAAGTCTCATATATATATAATAACTGATGTCAGTTACAATACATTTGATATGATACATATGGTACAACTACAACTGTCGACTCTGGAAGTTACATATACACGTACATTATCGTGAATAATATACATGAATATACAACGTCCTATACTAAGACAACGAATACTCCAAAAGTATGAAAAGACTTCATAGCTCTAGCACCAACCCAAAGTATGATATCAACAACCTGTAAATACTCGATCTGACTCGAGTATTACATTCAAAAGAAAATAATACATGGGTCAGTCTAATTCTGTGACACCCCACCTCTATACCCACGCTAGCCAAGAACACTACGTTGTAATGCTGTCAACTAGCACGGAGAATAAGGCTGGTGAGGAGCCACCATCCGTGTAATTGCTTTGCGCGAGCACCGATATGTCAGATAGTATAACATGCATTTTATTTCAAGAGGAAATCCGACATACCGATACAAACACAAAGCTACTACACCGTGGCTATAATAATCTTCGAAAACAAATACAGAAATAAGCATAACACAAATCAGTCACAGATAATTCATATCACAAAGGCGGAAGAAGATATGAATATATTACTAACACATGAAAGTGTTTATCAGAGTAGTGGTCAAAAAGATCCACAATAATACAAAAGAATAGCAACACGTGCTATACAAAAGAATACATCTATGAGTCCATATCTCAAGTGTATACAACAAAATAAACTACTAATCTAAGTAGTCAGCCAAAAGTAAGGATGATAACCCCAGAAGAGAAGTCAAGCAGAAGCACCTGTAACATCTTGGTCTGACCCGAGTATTATTTAAAAAGAAAATAATAAACGGATCAGTCTAGCTATAAATATCAGATGAAATGATATAGTATAAGAGATATAACTAAACGTATAATAATCACAATGCCAAGCTGTGATAAATAAATAATTGAAAAATCAATAAGAGATTAATCAATATCGCAAAGATCTTCTCAAAGATAAAAAGGAATGTCATACTCCTAATTTCATTCACCAAGCCACAATAAATGACATATGTATCAATGCCAATCGTAAAAGTTGGTGAAACATAAATTCCAGAAATCAACACAATTAGAAATCCAGAAATCACAAGAAAAGGATGGCCAATCCCAAACGGAACGTTATTCCATAAACCGGGCATCGATGCACCTAAATAGATACGCCCTATGCACAGTCAAACATCGTCGCACCTAGAAAGGTACGACCCATGCAAAGACAAACATCGACGCACCTAAATAGACACGCCCCATGTAATGTCTAACATCGATGCACCTAGGAAGATACACCCCATGCATAAATAAGCATCGACGTACCTAGAAAGATACGCCCCATGTAATGCCTAACATCGACGCACCTAGAAAGATACGTCCCATGCATAGACGAACATCGATGCACCTAGAAAGATACACCCCATACATAAATAAGCATCGACGTACCTAGAAAGATACGACCCATGTAATGCCTAACATCGACGCACCTAGAAAGATACGTCCCATGCATAGACGAACATCGATGCACCTAGAAAGATACACCCCATGTCCCGACTTATTGAGCCGATTGCTCCACGAAGTAAACAAACATCGACGCACCTAAATAGATACGACCCATGTGTAAATAAACATCGACGCACCTAAATAGGTACGACCCATGCCAGAAATGAGACGAAGCTCAATAAAATGAAGTACAGTCCTCCACATAAACAAAGAGACATCGCACAATCGCTAGTCTAAATCACAAGAATTATCATCATGATCATCAAGAAGTGTCAATTACAGTAAGCTAGTAAATATATGAGCTTAGCTTCATATCCCATAACCACTAGCTTAACTTAAATATTTACGAACAAATTATAGATCTCCACTACAAAATTGTCACAAGAGATTCAATCGAACAAGTCCAAGAATTAACCAACGAAATAAACGCAAGCGTTTCATACCACTTGTTTTACTAAGCCGTTTAATTAGATTTCTCATACGAGTGAGGTAAAGGTTTGTATATACTAATAGATTGGAAATCGGTTTGAGAAAACGAGCTTTGTACTAAAATAGTGTTGAAATCATTTGAAGAAAGAGTTTTGATATTTACTACTAGTATAGAAAACCTTTATATTTTTAAAGTGACAAATCATAGAAGTGATTGTAGAAACAATCAATCATAAAAATTCACATTCGAAGAAGTGAATAAAATCCAAGATATCGATATTGAATCCATAAAAGTGGATATATCCTAAATTCCCAAAGAAAATGTCATCAAAGTCGATAACAAATGATAACAACAAAAGGGAAACAACATGAATCGATTAAAGTTGGAAATTCAAACAACTAGGCAAAAAAAGCATAGTAGGCAGATAGGAGCAGGTCGGTCAACCGGACTCCCTGAGTCGGTTGACCGAACCAGAGGTTGGAAGTGCTCGGGCACCAGGTCGGTCGACCGGCCCAGGGGCTCGGTCGGCCGAAGCCTGTAACCAGCACTTCCAAAACAGAGGCAGGAAGTGCCTGGGTAGCAGGTCGGTCGACCGGACCCTGAGCTCGGTCGGCCGAACCTGTATACTTGCACTTCCTACCCTATTTCAAAAGAAGTGCAAACTCCCTCAATTTTGCAAACCGTCGAGCAACGGCACTAAGGGTTTACGCCAATCGACTACCCGGCCATAGAAGCTCTTTGGTTCATCACCAAAAACATGATCAAAACATCAAAGTTATGATTTTTAAAGATTTGAACCCAAAACACTAAAAATTGGAATATTCACAAAATCAATCCAAACAAAAGCAATTGCACAGGAATAAGTGTTAGGAATTCATACCTAACAATCTAAGATAAATATAGACTAAGATGTGAGATAAAAATCTCACCTTTGAACCCAAACAAATGAAGAAGAAGCTTTAAAAACAAGATAAGATCAATTCCTCATCAATAACAACTCAAGAAGCTTCAATCTAAGCTTAAAAGAGAAACATTTTCTAAATTAGGTTTAGGAAATTTCTGAAATCAAAGAGAGAATGAGTTGGAGAAGATGAAGAGAAAGCTTACCAATGGGTTCTCTTGAGTTTGGAGCTAGAAGATGGATTTGCTAACGAAGACTAGGGCTTGGAGTTTTAATTTTCTCTTCCACTCCTCCATTATTATAAAAGCTTGAGTATTAGGAAATGAGGAATGAAGTAATGAAGAGGAGAGGGGGTTGGGACTGAGTTAGTAAGTGGCTAATGGGTTCAGCCCAAACCAAAGCACTAAGTGAAAAAGGTCAAAATTCGACTTACTCCAAACATATCGAAGCTTATACTCAAAAAGGTTGCAAACGGCATTTTGAACTCAATGGAAGGGGTCTCGAGTCCTAATTCGACTGTTTGCAAAAAGTAGCTTTTCGGACCAAAATCCGACGAACGATAAAATATTTAAATAAAATATTTAAATATACAATTGATAAATATGCGGGTTGTTACAGACTCCCCTCCTTAAAGAAATTCCATCCTCGCAATACTTAGGAAAAAAATAAGAAGTAACAACCATAGAAGCATATCAATACAAAAGAAAATTTGAAATAGGAAGTTCACCGTAAGGAGCATGAAGGAGTAAATCCGAAAGTTTTCGTTCGATGAATTCTCAAGATTTCTCAAGAGAAATCCTTAGGATTTGAGAACCATTGAACTTTTACCAAAAAGAATATCTTTATATCGAAGGCGCTCAACCTCCGAAGCAATGATGCGAATAGAATGTTGCTCAAAAGTCAAATTTGGTGAAACTTCAATCCCCTCAATAACACCGGGCTCAAGAATAAAAACCGGAAACATAAAAGCATTTCCATAGTTAAAAGACGTGGAAAACGTCAAGAATAGCAGAAAGTTGAGTCGGTGCAACGACGTAGTACAAAAATGGTATGTCCAATGAACCAATAAACCGGAACAACGATGTAGCATAATACTGGTACATCCACTGATCCAGATAAGATGGAACATCGATGTAGTATAACAACAGTACATCCGATGAACCGAACACCATAAAAGAACATTAGATGGTAGTCCATAAAAGAAATGAGATAAAACTCAATAAAACGAAGTATATCAAAACGTCCGATGAACTTGATAAAAAGATAATTCCATTCCGACATCATCAAAGAATCAACACCTTCTTGCCTACGACAAAACGTATTGGCAACACGATTTCCCTTTCGGGAATAAAAAAGAATATCAAGATCATAAGATGCTAGGAACTCGAGTCAACATGAAGTTCCTTAAGAGAACATAAATATTCCAAAGATTTATGATCGAGGTAGAGAACAAATTTCTCATCCAAATATGATGATGCCAAATTCCAAAAGTAAAAACAATAGCCGATAGCACCAGATCATGAGTGGCATATCTAGTCTCGATAAGCTATAATGATTTAGAAGCACAAGTGATAGCACGTTCTCCTTTGCAAGAGAACGGCATCCGAACCAATACGACTAGTATCGGTACAAATAGCAAAGTCTTGGTTCCCCTTCAGGAATCACAAGAATAAGAGTATCGAAAGGAAGAGTTCTTTTAAATAATCCTCTTTCCCGAAAAACTAAAACTTTCAAAATTACAATCATCTTTAAGTAATTATCTTTGTAGATAAATTTACGTTTTACAAGTCAATACATCGTGTCTGATTGTCTCATCAAAGCGTTTAGGAAATTCCTATCGATAACGTTGATCAAGCGCATCGACCAAAATTCTTAAAACATTAAATGGGCAATACAATCACAAAATCATCTTCTATGAATGTTTCTTAAAAACGTTTGAGAATATTCTTTGCTCGTTTAAGAGCAAAATCAAATCGTACTTATAAATAAATCTTATGAAAAAGATTTACAAAATTTTAAATTTCTATTTTCATCCAAAATCAATAAATACAAAAATGAAGTTATCGAGATATTCATAGAATACTCGATTTATAAAATGGATGAAACAAGATGGGCAAACTAAATGACATAATAAGTCATTCATAAGAATCATAACGAGTGCGGAATGCGGTAAGTGGAATGCTAACTCCCACGACTCGTAGCCAAATGAAAATCGGTGGCAAGGTCGAACTAGAAAGACCTTAACACCACACAAAAGATTTCTTAGGTGATAATCCTAAGGCAAACTCAAAAATACCGGAAAAGTTTCATAAATTATTTAGATAAGAGAAATAACACTTTTCTCATCTTGAGGGCTTAAAGAATAAAATGATGTCTTCAAAAATTTGAAATCGGTATCACAAGAAAAAATAGAAATGTGCTTAACAGATAGAAAATGTCGAAAATGAATAGTCCACACGAAAAATAGGATATGAGCTTCACAACGATTAAGCCAGTCCTTTCAAAAAAATCAATTTCGAAGCCTAAGTAAAAAATCGGCTCGGAAAGAAAAATCACATAAAGTAATTTCGACATCAATAGAAAGCAAATTGAGTGTTGCGGATCCTCCATCTGGATTCGCAACTCTCAAAGAAGTCATCAAACCCAAAATATTTTCAAAGAAAAAGAATCAACAAGTTCTTTTGATATAAAATAGTGAGATGGAACCCATATCAAAAAGAACTCAAATAAGAAGATCACAAAATAAATGTAATCAAGGATTAAATGAGAAATACCTTGACCACAAGAAGTGTTACCAGGAGCTTGCACTACATTGAGCTTTCCCTCCTTCCTACTTTGAAGTATGGGACATGCAGTTATATGGTGACCCAAATTTTTGCAATAGCGACAATAAAGAGGTTTCGGGCACTCCCTTGCATAGTGGTCCGTGGAACCACAATTGTAGCATTACCCACGACTAGAGGCAGGAACTTTTGCTACCGGGGTTTCTTGCCTCCCTTTCTTGTTGGGAATGGGGCCTTTGAATATAATATGCCTCTTCATGTTGTTGTTGAAGTTTTGTTTGGCACCCACAACTTCAACATCACACTCTTTATCGGCCTCTTCAAGACGAAGAGCGATATCAATAAGCTGATCAAAAGAAACTTCAAGTTTCAGGAGTAATGGCTTCTTAAGATTCTTATTCAATCCATAGACAAATCTCTGGTTTTTCTTCAATGGGGTATTAATGTACTCAACCCCGTATTTGGAAAGAGATTCGAAGGATGCGACATAGTCTGTCACAGAAGATTCACCTTGAATAAGGTCAATAAAACGCCGGGCCAAAGTTACTTTTTCAGCCTCTGGCACAAATTTCAATTCGAAACTTTCCCGGAATTTCTCCCAAGTAAGATCCGCTTCAACGATTTCAGAAATTAAAAGCTCATACCAATCTAACGCTCTTTCTTGGAGCATGCTAGAAGCCACTTGGACTCGATGAAGGTCAATAAGATTCATGCGAGAAAAGATGCGATCGCATGATTTGAGCCAAGCTTGAATTTCTATAACACTCTCAGATCCCCTGAATGGCCTTCCACCCAAATCGGTATAGTCTCTGCACAAGCGTGCAAAACCGGATCTAGGATGAGTAGGCTCTGGATTGGGACCGGCTGCTTGAGCGTTCTTTACAAGATCTAAAAGCTGTTGAGCAGACATGAATACTCCATCTTGGGGAGTAGCACTAGATTGACCGGCGCTGGGACGGCCTGGTCTAACCATTTCTCTTCTTTGAGAAAGAAAGAAAGAAAAGAAAAGTTATTCTCAAAATAAATATCAAGCGATCTTGATAGATAAAACAAGGAATCATAAAAGAAAGTAGGATAGGACGGTACGAAGACCCGAATAAAATCCTAAAGCACGACTCCTAAGAAAGATTTAGGACGATGATCCTTGTTAAAATATTCCGTATTGTTCCGAAGTTTGGCTTTGATACCAAGCCGTGACGCCCCACCCTTATACCCACGCTAGCCAAGAACACTATGTTGTAATGCTGTCAACTAGCACGGAGAATAAGGCTGGTGAGGAGCGACCATCTGTGTAATTGCTTTGCGCGAGCACCGATATGTCAGATAGTATAACATGCATTTTATTTCAAGAGGAAATCCGACATACCGATACAAACACAAAGCTACTACACCGTGGCTATAATAATCTTCGGAAAAAAATACAGAAATGAGCATAACACAAATCAGTCACAGATAATTCATATCACAAAGGCGGAAGAAGATATGAATATATTACTAACACATGAAAGTGTATATCAGAGTAGTGGTCAAAAAGATCCACAATAATACAAAAGAATAGCAACACGTGCTATACAAAAGAATACATCTATGAGTCCATATCTCAAGTGTATACAATAAAATAAACTACTAATCTAAGTAGTCACCAAAAGTCAGAATGATAACCCCAGAAGAGAAGTCAAGCAGAAGCACTTGTACACCTCGGTCTGACCCGAGTATTATTTAAAAAGAAAATAATAAACGGATCAGTCTAGCTAAAAATATCAGATGAAATGATATAGAATAAGAGATATAACTAAACGTATAATAATCACAATGCCAAGCCGTGATAAATAAATAATTGAAAAATCAATAAGAGATTAATCAATATCGCAAAGATCTTCTCAAAGATAAAAGGAATGTCATACTCCTAATTTCATTCACCAAGCCACAATAAATGACATATGTATCAATGCCAATCTTAAAAGTTGGTGAAACATAAATTCCAGAAATCAACACAATTAGAAATCCAGAAATCACAAGAAAAGGATGGCCAATCCCAAACGGAACGCTATTCCATAAACCGGGCATCGACGCACCTAAATAGATACGCCCCATGCACAGTCAAACATCGTCGCACCTAGAAAGGTACAACCCATGCAAAGACAAACATCGACGCACCTAAATAGATACGCCCCATGTAATGTCTAACATCGATGCACCTAGAAAGATACACCCCATGCATAAATAAGCATCGACGTACCTAGAAAGATACGCCCCATGTAATGCCTAACATCGACGCACCTAGAAAGATACGTCCCATGCATAGACGAACATCGATGCACCTAGAAAGATACACCCCATGCATAAATAAGCATCGACGTACCTAGAAAGATACGCCTCATGTAATGCCTAACATCGACGCACCTAGAAAGATACGTCCCATGCATAGACGAACATCGGTGCACCTAGAAAGATACACCCCATGTCCCGACTTATTGAGCCGATTGCTCCATGAAGTAAACAAACATCGACGCACCTAAATAGATACGACCCATGTGTAAATAAACATCGACACACCTAAATAGGTACGAGCCATGCCAGAAATGAGACGAAGCTCAATAAAATGAAGTACAGTCCTCCACATAAACAAAGAGACATCGCACAATTGCTAGTCTAAATCACAAGAATTATCGTCATGATCATCAAGAAGTGTCAATTACAATAAGCTAGTAAATATATGAGCTTAGTTTCATGTCCCATAACCACTAGCTTAACTTAAATATTTATGAACAAATTATAGATCTCCACTAGAAAATTGTCACAAGAGATTCAATCGAACAAGTCCAAGAATTAACCGACGAAATAAACGCAAGCGTTTCATACCACTTGTTTTACTAAGCCGTTTAATTAGATTTCTCATACGAGTGAGGTAAAGGTTTGTATATACTAATAGATTGGAAATCGGTTTGAGAAAACGAGCTTTGTACTAAAATAGTGTTGAAATCATTTGAAGAAAGAGTTTTGATATTTACTACTAGTATAGAAAACCTTTATATTTTTCAAATGACAAATCATAGAAGTGATTGTAGAAACAATCAATCATAAAAATTCACATTCGAAGAAGTGAATAAAATCCAAGAAATCGATACTGAATCCATCAAAGTGGATATATCCTAAATTCCCAAAGAAAATGTCATCAAAGTCGATAACAAATGATAACAACAAAAGGAAAACAACATGAATCGATTAAAGTTGGAAATTCAAACAACTAGGCAAAAAAAGCATAGTAGGCAGATAGGACCAGGTCGGTCAACCGGACTCCCTGAGTCGGTTGACCGAACCATAGGTTGGAAGTGCTCGGACACCAGGTCGGTCGACCGGCCCAGGGGCTCGGTCGGCCGAAGCCTGTAACCAGCACTTCCAAAACAGAGGCAGGAAGTGCCTAGGTAGCAGGTCGGTCGACCGGACCCTGAGCTCGGTCGGCCGAACCTGTATACTTGCACTTCCTACCCTATTTCAAAAGAGGTGCAAACTCCCTCAATTTTGCAAACCGTCGAGCAACGGCACTAAGGGTTTACGCCAATCGACTACCCAGCCATAGAAGCTCTTTGGTTCATCACCAAAAACATGATCAAAACATCAAAGTTATGATTTTTAAAGATTTGAACCCAAAACACTAAAAATTGGAATATTCACCAAATCAATCCAAACCAAAAGCAATTGCACAAGAATAAGTGTTAGGAATTCATACCTAACAATCTAAGATGAATATAGACTAAGATGTGAGATAAAAATCTCACCTTTGAACCTAAACAAATGAAGAAGAAGCTTTAAAAACAAGCTAAGATCAATTCCTCATCAATAACAACTCAAAAAGCTTCAATCTAAGCTTAAAAGAGAAACATTTCCTAAATTAAGTTTAGGAAATTTCTGAAATCAAAGAGAGAATGAGTTGGAGAAGATGAAGAGAAAGCTTACCAATGGGTTCTCTTGAGTTTGGAGCTAGAAGATGGATTTGCTAATGAAGACTAGGGCTTGGAGTTTTAATTTCCTCTTCCACTCCTCCATTATTATAAAAGCTTGAGTATTAGGAAATGAGGAATGAAGTAATGAAGAGGAGAGAGGGTTGGGACTGAGTTAGTAAGTGGCTAATGGGTTCAGCCCAAACCAAAGCCCTAAGTGAAAAAGGTCAAAATTCGACTTACTCCAAACATATCGAAGCTTATACTCAAAAAGGTTGCAAACGGCATTTTGAACTCAATGGAAGGGGTCTCGAGTCCTAATTCGACTGTTTGCAAAAAGTAGCTTTTCGGACCAAAATCCGACGAACGATAAAATATTTAAATAAAATATTTAAATATACAATTGATATATATGCGGGTTGTTGCAAATTCAAACTCAGTTATTAATGCACAGAAGCAATAATAATTAAGTAACAAATAGACGACAGTCACAATAAATCTCGTCTATCCGATCCTTAAGTAAAGAAATCAGATAGCGATAAATATAACACGTAATAGTGTTAAACACAAATCAGCAGATTCCAATCATCAACAAAGATAAGTAAAAAGAATATCAATGAAGATAGTTTGGAAAACATCAAAATTGCCTAATCGGCAATCAACAACAAAATCATCAAATTAAACCAATCAAAATACAATTCAAGTCATATTGAATTTGAATAAACGAAACAGTTCAAACAATTGAAATATCAATTACGATAACTATATGGGTAGGGCTGCAGTACACGCACGCGTTCACTGCCTCGCCACTACAGCACATGGAATACGCAAAAGATCAATAATCAAAACAAAATAGGATACCAACAAAAACAATACCGTGTGGCTGCAGTTCACGCTTGCGTGCACTGCCTTGCCACTACAGTGATGATGCACACAATGAAAATTCACAAATGAACACACGGTCAAACCCAAGAAAAGTCGGGTTCCAACTCCAATGAAATTCAAATGAAATCGCAATGTGCGCACAAGGTCAAACCCGAGCGTTTCGGCTGGATTCAACTCAAGTGTAATTAGAAAAACAAATCCAATGTATATCAGATCAGTAATGGTAAACGACATGTAACCTGATATGCATTTTGACGCAGCAACACTACAGGTACCACCAGAAGTTCAACTCAAAGAGATAGTCGACTAACAGAAACTAGACCAAAAACTTTGCAGATGAACAGCAAAGGATCAGAACTCAATGCATATGAAACTTAAAATGCTAGCATGAAGTGCAACAGACTCAATGCTACAAGTCATGAAGTACAACAGCTACAGAGAATATGCAACATGAATCTGAATATATAAATTTCAAATAGAAATGCATATGAACTGAAGATATGCAAAATGACAGTAAGCAGTGCCACAAGACCACCAAATTCAACGGTCGAATATCATGTCAATAATACAACATGACGATGCAGACTCGAGTATACAGCAGTCAGTGAACACTAAATGAAATTGGACAGTACCATCAACATGCATGAACAAAGCATGCTACGGGTCTTACCACATGGATGGACAATCACGTATATGCAACAGTGGAAGGAACATAACTCGACTAATATGTATACAACTCGAACACAATGAAGTTACGATTAAACTTGGTTTAAATCAAGTGCACAGAGCAACAATGTGACTACAGTGAACACAGTTAAGGCAACATGTAATTCAAATGGAAGACTGCAGCACTGTGGCCGAAACAAAATAACCATACGAATTCCAAAAATCATAGATCAACAGAATATAAGAAATCAGTACATAACCTCACCATCAACATGACCTAAATGTGCAAGCTCAAGTTAAAACAGTGAACACTACAGGTACGTTAATGACAATGTAATGCACAAGCGTTTTACTCTTATTCCATAACGTCAAGCTAAACGAGTAAGCCAGAGCACAAATTCAAGGATCAATAAAAGTTTATCAATGTCCCATTTAGTTCAAAAATGTCAGAGAAACCCAATGACCAAGATACAAGTTTTAACGAAATAAAGTGGCCGAAGGATGGCCAAACTCGAGCACTCACAGCAGCATTTACAAGAGCCAACAAAATTCCAAAACAACAGTTAATGACCGAAGTCACAATAAAGGAATCGTACTGTTCCAATTCAAAACCGTGATAACCCAGGCAACTAGAAATCGAACCGAGTCAGATAAAATCATCAACATCAAAATAAAGTCAAATGACATAAGCACACTACAAAGGATGTGAGTGAAATCAAAATTCACTCATCAGTAAAACCCAATTTGAGTTAGCAAAGCAAAAGGAGTCCAAAGTCAAATACTATCACAAATCCAAAGTGATCGAGGTCAAAGTATCAAAAATTCAAAGCCGTGTAAATCACAGAATCACGTATATAAAATTGAATTAGATGTGAGTAATGAAAAATTAATCACCTTTGTTCAACGCGAATTGAAGTAGCCGCGAGCACAAAGGAACGAACGACGAATGAGCAAGCCCTAATTTCAGAAAGAAGACGAGAACCCAGCCGCCATGATTTTTTTTTCCTTCGTTTAGGCCTATGGTTTTCGAACGAAAATAAAGGAGAGGGTCGGGTTTGCCATTATCTCAACAGAAAGAGAACGGGCCTTTGCTTTGATAAGTATCACGGCCCAAAACAATAAAAGAGACGTGGGCCATAAATTAAACTTTTAAAGCCCGCATATCATTATCATATTACTAAAAGAATTTCAAACAGGGTTTAAAAATTCCAAACAGCAAGTAGCTATCAACATAAACCGTATTCGAAATGCCCAAACTACACTTAGCAAATTTTTAAACGAATTTCAACATGATTTAGAATCTCAATTGCAATTTAACAACCAAATTAATCGTCATTTGACGATAATCAATTGTTATAAAACCCGGGGTTGTTACACTTTCTTTAGCCTTCTTCTCTAAAAAGAAACCAAAGATCATTCAAAAACTGTAATATAAAAAAATCTGAAGCTATTTACAACTTCAGACTCAAAGTAATCAAATCTGAAAACATGCAATTCAATTCAAACAGCAAGATGCAAAGCAAATTCAAAGTTCTAGGAAAACTTAGTAATACAATGTTCTCTGCTTCTAAAATCTATGAGTAAACCTTTTATTTAAAAACAGTTTCATGTTTAATCTAATATTATGCTGACATATATGGAATTTGTTGTAGTAGAATAAATGATGTGAATATGTATGTTTGCATGAATGTCTTCAACTTGAAAACTAGATTGAGTTTCCTGCCATGTATTGATAAATGCCTGAATATACTTTCTAGGTTTGACTCTGTTAAACTATTTGGCAAGAACAACTAAAATAATTCCTATCTCCTAAATGAATGTTATAGTAAATATGATATCAATGTTTGCATGTGTGATTTGAAGATGAATACAAATATATATATATATATATATAGCAGTGTGTAACGACCCGGAATTTTGGGCAATAACAATTTAATAATCTGTATTAATAATTTAATTGGTTTGGTAATTTTCTTTATAATTTTAATTTAAACTGATAAATTTATTCTTTTTATGGTTAATGAATTTTTAATATGGCTAAATTGTTTAGATTTGTTTCTCTAAGCTAATAAATTTTTATTCTATTTATAATATATATAAAATTGATATATATTGTGAATAGAAGAGCTTTTGTTTTAAATTTAAGATTTAATTTTCAAATTGTAATATATATGTTTGTGCATGTTATAATTTGAGTTATTTTGAAATTTAATTTTAAACTATTGATAATTTGAATATGTTTAAGATTATAATTTAAAGCTTTGTTTTAAAAACTTGATATTTTCAAAAGTTAATTTAAAAGTTTAATTCAATTTGTTTTCAAGATATAAGATAATTGTTGTTTTAAAAATATGATAGTTTAAAAAGGATTTAAACAAGTTTTATTTTGTTCTCTTTTTAAAGTGTTTAAATTAAAATGGTTATAAATATATATAAAGTTATAAATAAACTTTCTTTTTAAATATCTCTTGAACTAAGAATTGTTTGTAAAACATAAGCTATTTATAAAATAAAAGTTTATAAAGATTTCATACTTGTATATTTATTTAAAATTCAAAAGGCTTCTTATAAAATCATTTCACTAATGCATATGAATATTTCATAAATGCATATAGTACTTTATGAATACATATATAATTTAAATGATTTAATAAAATGGAGTAACACTTGTAAAACTTTTTAAAATATGTTAGAGACATTTGTAAAGCAATTAAACATTAATGTGACAAATGTAAGTTTAAGGAACAAGTGGCCTTCATATTTCTTTTATTTGAAATATAATCATACAAAGAAATTTGGGTCTTCTTTAAGGCAAAAGGCAAACCTGAAATTGAAACCTCCAAACTCAAAAGCTTCTTCTTCTTAATTTCTTTTCTCCCCTCATTCCTTCAAAAAAAATTAAAGAGCCTGCAAATGCAAATAGTTGATCATCTGCAACATTTAAAATCTGCAATTAAATGAAGTTTTTAACTACAATTTCAAAACCTGCAACTTCAAGTCTTCTCAGCAAGTTTCAACTTTAAAACAACAGTTTCAACCTTTACAACAGCATAATTAAAAGCATGCAAAAGGATTCATCTTCAACAGAAAGAAAAATCAAAGCATCATTTCTCAGATTAAAATTCAAAAGGCCTGGAAAGATGTTCAAGCTTGGGGAAAAGTTTTAAAATCTGCTCTGTATATTTTAGAAAAGGTGAGTAAAACTCTTTTAAAAACAGTTTTAACCCTGGATTTTTATGTGGCTCTTGCGATGAAATAATGATGATGTATCTGGATTCTTGGTTTTAATTGATGTATGTTGGAGTTTGAGTGATTGATAATATTGAGATGCCTGCAGTAATCATAACATATATGCTCTGTATATTATAACAGTTCAATTTCCATAGAAGATGCAATAACTAGATTTTGAACTCGAATTGACCTTTGATTTATTGTAATCATATAAATTTTCATCTAAAAATGTTTATAAATTTTTAAAATGAAATAATGGTTCAGAAATTTCAAAATTACAGTAAAAATCAAATTGGGTTAAAAATTTATGAACTTAATCTTTAGTTTTAATTGCATGTTTGGAATAGCATCAGGAAATCATGATTTTTAATACTTGAATCATGATATTTAGTTGGGTATTTCGTATGTAATTGAGGTTTGTTCAAAAATTGGGTTTTAGTGATTTGCCAATGATCCAGGTGACAATTGATGCTGGACCTTTGATCAAAGCTTGTTTTCATGTTGAGGATGTTGAGAAAATATAATTAAAATTTTCAAATGTTTAATTAGATCGAAATTTATCAAATTAGGGTATTATGTTGTTCTCGGCTGGGTTTGACTATCGTAGCAATTGCGACTTGGAGATTGGACCGGGTGCGTTCGCATTTTGAGGAGACGTAGCTTGTGACGTGACGTTTCTATGGTGAGGACGGCGGAGGGCTTATCGGTGTCGTGGCGTTGGCCGTGGGTGATTTTGTGGAGGATTCGTTCTGCAGTTTTTCGAGCTAATGGGTCGAAATTTGACTCGCGTATCAATTGATGGATCTGGGTTTGGATGTTGGCTTGCATGTGGATCAGTGGTTGTCGGGGATCATCGCGACGACCAAGTATGGCCGTAGGAGGTGGCGCATGTGCACAGTGCACATTCGTGTGCACAGGTGTATTTCGTTTGGGGGAAGACGAGATTCGTCTCGGGTAACTCTCATTTTTTCTGAGGAACGACTCGAAGTATGAGGAGTTGGAGTAGGGCTCGGGATTTTGATCGAGCAGTAGAAGGGTTTGTCTCGAGTATTTAGGTATGGGTTTCTGGATATACTGAAATGTTATAAGTTATGAATGTTAACTTAAGTTTGAACAAATTTAGATCAAGCATTAAATTATAAGTAAGTTTTATAAAAGAAACAAAAGTTAAAAACTTGTTGTTTTAAAACAAATAAAATTTAAATTTATAGATGTTAATTGAATCTATTCTCAAATTTAAAAGGGAAAATTGAGTTTATATTCCAAATTTAAGAGTGTTTAAGATGATTGTTTTAAAAGTAATTATCTTAATTTAATTTTGGATTTCAAATTAAAAGAATGTTTTGAATTCCATTATTTAATCAAAGTAATGTTTTAATAACAAAGTTTTCAAATTTATTTTGAAAATGAATAAGTTTAAATTAGACAATTTATAATGTTTTAAATTTGAAATTGATTTCTAAATGCCTTATATTCAAATAAGGTTATTATCATGATTTTGAAAACCAATAGAATAAATTGTTTGTAAGTTTTTGAAATTTGATTAATTTCATAACAATTTATTTATATAGATAAATATGGTAATTTATCTTTGATTATGAACTAAATAATATTTTATTATATGACTTGTTAATAAGTAAAGAGATTAATTAAGATTAATGTTTTCTTAATTGATTAAGGATTTTGAAATATAAGATGTTAATTAATTAATGGTTTAATTAATTTTAAATAATTAGATAATTATTTATTTAATTTTAAATAATCACTTAATTATGGAATAATTAAGTGTAATTAATTAATGAAATAATTAATGGTTAATAATTGAATGTAATTAAGAAGGTAATTACTTATGGAAGTAATTAGAGTGGAAGTGATTAATGGATAATCACATAATGTTA
This sequence comes from Allium cepa, assembly GCA_030765085.1. Taxonomy (NCBI): domain Eukaryota; kingdom Viridiplantae; phylum Streptophyta; class Magnoliopsida; order Asparagales; family Amaryllidaceae; genus Allium; species Allium cepa. The sequence goes on from CM060935.1 coordinate 977,249,298, forward strand.
TTAATTAAGGATTAATTAATATAATTGTTTTTAAATTTAATTAATGATGGAGTAATTAATTAATTAATTAATTAATTAAGAATTAATTAATAATGAAATTAATTATTTGTTAAGTAATTAATTAAGGAAGTAATTAAGATTCATTAATGGAGGTAATTAGGGATAATTACTTATGTAAGTAATTAAGAATTAATTACTTAATTTATTTTAGTTAATTAATTAATGTGATTAATTAATTAATGAATGAGATTAATTTAAGATTAATTACTAAGGGAATTTAATTAAAATTATAAATTAATTAATTAAGGAGTAATTGTTAATTAAAATTGATTAATGAAGTAATTAAAGATTAATTAATTAGATTAATCAATCAAAGATTAATAATAAATTAAGAAGTTAATCAATTAAGGTAAGTAATTAAAAATTGTTAATTACTAATTATGAATTAATGAGATGATAAATTATAAGTTAGTTATTTAATTAATTAAAGTATTATTAATTAATAAGGATCATTAATTAATGTTATTAAGGATATTAATCAAGGTCGATTAATATAAGTAATTAATTTAAATGTGATTAATTAATTGAAATTAATTAAGAATTAATGTAATTAATTATAGTTAATTAATTAATGAATGATCATTAATTATTGTAATTAATGATAGTAATTAAGGTTAATTACTGAATATGGATAGGATAATTACTTGAATGTAGTTAAGGATAGTTAATCAAGGAAGATTAATTAGTGAAGATCATTAGAGATGATTAAATTATTTGGAATAATAATTAATGAAGAAGGATTTTAGTAATCCAAGTGATTAAGAAATAATCAATTCTGTTTTGGATGTTTGATTTATATGGATTGATTGATTAATATTGATTAATTATTTGATATTGGATGATCAATATTTGGAGGTTTATATTGGATGATTGGTTGAGATTGGATGTTTGATATTGGTTTGATACTGGATGATTTGGATATATCTGTTATGTGGTATGCTGCTGTGTGAGATGAATGTTTATTATGAATTATCTCTTGTGATAATATGATTCATCTGTTTATATCATCCTGAATATAAGTTAAACTGCTTAAACCCTTAAGTACAACTTGGACATTAAAATGGCGTTTGGTTTCGGTGAGACCGGGATCGGATTTCCATATTTGGATATCCGAAAACCACATCGATTCCAATTAAACGTTAGGTCGTGAATCCAAGTGGAGCAAGTGAAGACTCGAGGTGTAAGTGCTATACGTCAGTATAATTCTGTGGGTGATTCCGTAATGAGTTTGACGGAATAGTGCTTATAGATTCGAGATGGTAAATCAGAGTGCAAGGGCTATGGTCATTGACTCTGAGGGTGATTCCAATAATGAGTGCAACGAGATAGTGCCTTCGGTTTCGTTCGAACCCGGAACGAACTTGTATGGATTGACTTTCAGAACATCGTCAGGTGGACGATGAGCATTCCAAGATAGATATGTTCTATAAAGGTAATCGTAGCCTCAAGCCTCATCAACCAGGAATGGCTAAAACAGGGGAGGTGCAGCAAGGCTTCGTGGGTAGCCCCCACTTGAGAGTGAGATTTACCCCTGTCTAGAGGTCCCTTTCTATTTCGGCTTAGTGTGTGGTTGGTCGCGCCAACTACGGGGTGGTCTTGTTCGGGACTGTCCAGTAAGGGATGGTTCCGGCCTTGTGTTGCAGGGGAGTTAGGGTGGCTCCTCGGTACGTTGATCTAGGCCACGTACTGTGACGGGCGGTACCCCAGTAGCCCTGCCATTGTATGGAATCCAAAATCTAATAAGTGCCTGTACGGTTTTGATTGTGCCCAACTTTGGAACGTGAGATGTAAGCATTCCAGCTATTTCTGTATTTTATTTTGAAAACCCTAGACACTATTATAATATCACTGGATTTCCTATCAAATGTTTTGGTTAGCGTAAGGTAAAAACTTTTCCATGTTTATGTGTGGGAAGTCTTACGTGAAACCTTTTCCTTTCAAAGTTTTTTCTAAAGTTAAGCAATTTTAACCCGTTTACTCACAACAGACCCCTGTCTGACCCGAGTGTTTATTTTCTGTTTTATTAAACTCTTGGGTACTCATATTATGTATGAGTAGTCAAGTGAATCAGGTTAGCTTGACAAATTCTGGAGGAGTTATGGAGTAGGAGGCTTCGACGTGTAGATAAATATATCGATTCTGCTGTGTATGTTGTGCCTGTATCTGTTGTTCTAAAGTTGTATAGTTAGACAGAAGTTTATAACTGTCTATTATATGTTGTTTAAGTTGTGTACTCTGATGTAATGAGATACTATGTAATATTTTATGAGATATATTATATTTTATTCGTTCCGCTGTGAGTTCTCTGATGTTGTTTATGTTCTTCTTTCTCTTTCTTTCCTTCTTCTATCCCTTTCTTTCTTCAAGATGATGCGATTTTCTGGGAGTAGAAAGTCGGGTCGTCTCAGTTGGTATCTGAGCATTAGGCTGAGTGAATACCTAGGTTCTGAACTATGTCTTTCTTTAAGGAGCATTAGGCCGAGTGAATACCTAGGCTCTGAAGTATGTCTTTCTTTAAGGAGCATTAGGTTGAGTGAATACCTAGGCTTTGTAGTAGTGTCTTTCTTGAGAGAGCGTACTTGTAATTTTTATATATATCTATATATTTATATATCTATATCTACCTGATCTGTTGGGTTATCTGTTCGGATTTTCCAACATAAGTTTTAGAGGTAGATGGATGGAGTAGTGGTTGTGTGTGCAACACGACTACCACTAATGGAAGAGGTCCATTTGTTGAGGTTGGAAGTATTTGTTGAGACTGTAGACCTATTACCGTCTCGAGTAAGATTTGTAATTTGAAGTGAGGATTTCTCTGATATCCGAAAGAAATCTTTTAAAGATTCGGAGTTTATCTTTGAAGTGTAAGTTTGGATTTCGCTCGGGTAAGCGAATTATTCTAGTGTTTGGATTTGTTGGAAGTGCAGAAATAAGTGATGATATCTTGATAACTGCGTGATGAGATGCAGTATCCTTAAATATTTTCTGAAGGTGTTTTCTCTTGAAGCAGTTTTAGTAGTGGTTGAGGAGCAGCCTTTACCTGCCGCAGAGAAGATTCGTCTGTATATAAGTTGTTTGGATCTTTAGCATGGAGATTGGCTGTTTTGGAATATGAGACTAAGGTGTATAAGCTATTTGTTTTGACATGGTCTCATTTGTTATTCCCTAAGGAAAGTGAGATGTTGATGCTTGGCTTGGAGCCCGAGTTTCTTGAAGAGTTGTATGCCATCTTGGAAGTCAGTTGTGTGGTTTGTTGATGGTTTTGGGTTTTGGAGAAGCATTTGGATTTGAAGTCTTTGGTTAGCTGTGGTAGCAGTGCAACTCGAAGTGTTCGGTGTGCTGACGAGGAGATCTTTTGGCTTCGCAGTATCATCGAGGTAGAGTTTGGAAGCAGCAATGTTGGTTGTTTCTTTGGTGGTTCAAAAATCTTTATGGTTCTCTTTCAGCAGTCCGGACTAAAGGTGGTTATGTTTTCTTGAAAGGTTAACCTTTGTTTGGAAAAGTTTAAAGCTGTTCTAAATGGGTAAAAAGGGGACAGTTTTATTTGGAATCTGAACCAAGTAGGATCCAAAAGTGACTTGCGATTGGTTTGGAATTTTCTTGAGCAATCTTTTGTTGACGCTGAGGATTCTCATGTGGAAGTAGGAGCTACTGTTGTAATCAGGAGTTTTTCAGCATTTGGAGTTGAGTTCCATATCAATTTAGGTTCCAGAAGAGATTTTGGTAGTTAGCCTAGTAGTATAGTTGGTGTAACAACTCAGATATTTTTGGAATTTGGATTGCTCAGATCTAATTTTTGAGTTGGATTTCTGTTATAAGGTTGTGTGACTGAGTCAGAGGAGTCACTCAGATTTTTATGGATTTGATGAACAAAATTTTCCCGGATATATTGGATAAGTTTGTATTCGTGTTCATCAGCAGTATTCTCATCTATTTTAGAATCAGAGTTGTGCAGCGGAAGCAAGGTAGCTGCTGTGCAAGGAAGGAAGCGAGTTCAGTTTGCTATTGCTTGGATAGTAAAGCTTGAATTCTGGATTTCGACAGATTTTGGAAGACTTTTCTGTTAAATGGGATCCAGAAACTGGTTTGCTTTGGTCTAGTTGTTTCTGGAAGTATCAGCATAGGTTGAGCTGATCAAGAAGAATATTAGCAGCCTTGGATCGTCTGTTGAGTTATTCAGATAAGAAATAAGGAGTTTGGTATTCGAAGTTGGAGACTTCAGAGTGGTTAAAATTCTCTGGTTAAGAGAGTTGAAATTGGATAAGATTGGTTGGTTAGTGCTGAGGCATTTGAGATTTCTTATCTGTGTTTTGATAGGATAAGATTGAATTGCCAGTTTGGATATCTGGAATTCATTGTGTATCACGTATCTCTGAGGGAATACGTGTATGATTCATCGATTGGTTGTTGAATCTGTAGTTCAGTTGGAGTTGGATGTTGAGCTGGATTTGAGAGTAGTCTGATGTTCTGTTCAGATTTTTGATCTAGAGATGAGTGAAGCTTTGAATTTTGGTTGTGTAGTTAGTTTGTTGGATTTTGTAGAGCGAGTCTCCTGGTGATTTATACTCGGGAAACTCGAGATAGTATTAGAGATTTATTCTGATTTGTGTCAGAATAATTAGTTAAGTTTGTTTGTTTATTTGATTGCTATGGATGTTAGTAACTGGTTGTTAAGTATGCTTGTTAGTTGAAATTAAAATCTTTGCTGGGTTATTAAATTACCTTTGCTTTTAAATTTCAGGGACGAAATTCTTTTAAGGGGGGAGGATTGTAACGACCCGGAATTTTGGGCAATAACAATTTAATAATTTGTATTAATAATTTAATTGGTTTGGTAATTTTCTTTATAATTTTAATTTAAACAGATAAATTTATTCTTTTTATGGTTAATGAATATTTAATATGGCAATATTGTTAAGATTTGTTTCTCTAAGCTAATAAATTTTTATTCTATTTATAATATATATAAAATTGATATATATTGTGACTAGAAGAGCTTTTGTTTTAAATTTAAGATTTAATTTTCGAATTGTAATATATATGTTTGTATATGTTATAATTTGAGTTATTTTGAAATTTAATTTTAAACTATTGATAATTTGAATATGTTTGAGATTATAATTTAAAGCTTTATTTTAAAAACTTGATATTTTCGGAAGTTAATTTAAAAGTTTAATTCAATTTGTTTTCAAGATATAAGATAATTGTTGTTTTAAAAATATGATAGTTTAAAAAGGATTTAAACAAGTTTTATTTTGTTCTCTTTTTAAAGTGTTTAAATTAAAATGGTTATAAATATATATAAAGTTATAAATAAACTTTCTTTTTAAATATCTCTTGAACTAAGAATTTTTTGTAAAACATATGCTATTTATAAAAATAAAAGTTTATAAAGATTTCATACTTGTATATTTATTTAAAATTCAAAAGGCTTCTTATAAAATCATTTCACTAATGCATATGAATATTTCATAAATGCATATAATACTTTATGAATACATATATAATTTAAATGATTTAATAAAATGGAGTAACACTTGTAAAACTTTTTAAAATATGTTAGAGACATTTATAAAGCAATTAAACATTAATGTGACAAATGTAAGTTTAAGGAACAAGTGGCCTTCATATTTCTTTTATTTGAAATATAATCATACAAAGAAATTTGGGTCTTCTTTAAGGCAAAAAGCAAACCTGAAATTAAAACCTCCAAACTCAAAAGATTCTTCTTCTTAATTTCTTTTCTCCCCTCATTCCTTCAAAAAAATTAAAGAGACTGCAAATGCAAATAGTTGATCATCTGTAACATTTAAAATCTGTAATTAAATGAAGTTTTTAACTACAATTTCAAAACCTACAACTTCAAGTCTTCTCAGCAAGTTTCAACTTTAAAACAACAGTTTCAACCTTTAAAACAACATCATTAAAAGCATGCAAAAGGATTCATCTTCAACAGAAAGAAAAATCAAAGCATCATTTCTCAGATTAAAATTCAAAAGGCCTGGAAAGATGTTCAAGCCTGGGGAAAAGTTTTAAAACCTGCTCTGCATATTTTAGAAAAGGTGAGTAAAACTCTTTTAAAAACAGTTTTAACCCTGGATTTTTATGTGGCTCTTGTGATGAAATAATGATGATGTATCTGGATTCTTGGTTTTAATTGATGTATGTTGGAGTTTGAGTGATTGATAATATTGAGATGCCTGCAGTAATCATAACATATATGCTCTGTATATTATAACAGTTCAATTTCCATAGAAGATGCAATAACTAGATTTTGAACTCGAATTGACCTTTGATTTATAAAGAGAAGTGGTTTGTAATCATATAAATTTTCATCTAAAAATGTTTATAAATTTTTAAAATGAAATAATGGTTCAGAAATTTCAAAATTACAGTAAAAATCAAATTGGGTTAAAAATTTATGAACTTAGTCTTTAGTTTTGATTGCATGTTTGGAATAGCATCAGGAAATCATGATTTTTAATACTTGAATCATGATATTTAGTTGGGTATTTCGTATGTAATTGAGGTTTGTTCAAAAATTGGGTTTTAGTGATTTGCCAATGATCCAGGTGACAATTGATGCTGGATCTTTGATCAAAGCTTGTTTTCATGTTGTGGATGTTGGGAAAAATATAACTAAAATTTTCAAATGTTTAATTTGATCGAAATTTATCAAATTAGGGTTTTATGTTGTTCTCGGCTGGGTTTGACTATCGTAGCAATTGCGACTTGGAGATTGGACCGGGTGCGTTCGCATTTTGAGGAGACGTAGCTTGTGACGTGACGTTTCTATGGTGAGGACGACGGAGGGCTTATCGGTGTCATGGCGTTGGCCGTGGGCGATTTTGTGGAGGATTCGTTCTGCAGTTTTTCGAGCTAATGGGTCGAAATTTGACTCGCGTATCAATTGATGGATCTGGGTTTGGATGTTGGCTTGCGTGTGGATTTGTGGTTGTCGAGGATCATCGCGACGACCAAGTATGGCCGTAGGAGGTGGCGCATGTGCACCGTGCACATTCGTGTGCACAGGTGTATTTCGTTTGGGGGAAGACGAGATTCGTCTCGGGTAACTATCGTGTTTTTGGAGGAACGAGTCGAAGTATGAGGAGTTGGAGTAGGGCTCGGGATTTTGTTCGAGTAGTAGAAGGGTTTGTCTCGAGTATTTAGGTATGGGTTTCTGGATATACTGAAATGTTATAAGTTATGAATGTTAACTTAAGTTTGAACAAATTTAGATCAAGCATTAAATTATAAGTAAGTTTTATAAAAGAAACAAAAGTTAAAAACTTGTTGTTTTAAAATAAATAAAATTCAAATTTATAGATGTTAATTGAATCTATTCTCAAATTTAAAAGGGAAAATTGAGTTTATATTCCAAATTTAAGAGTGTTTAAGATGATTGTTTTAAAAGTAATTATCTTAATTTAATTTTGGATTTCAATTGAAAAGAATGTTTTGAATTCAATTATTTAATCAAAGTAATGTTTTAATAACAATGTTTTCAAATTTATTTTGAAAATGAATAAGTTTAAATTAGATAATTTATAATGTTTTAAATTTGAAATTGATTTCTAAATGCCTTATATTCAAATAAGGTTATTATCATGATTTTGAAAACCAATAGAATAAATTGTTTGTAAGTTTTTGAAATTTGATTAATTTCATGACAATTTATTTATATAGATAAATATGGTAATTTATCTTTTATTATGAACTTAAGAATATTTGATTATATGACTTGTTAATAAGTAAAGAGATTAATTAAGATTAATGTTTTCTTAATTGATTAAGGAGTTTGAAATATAAGATGTTAATTAATTAATTGCTTAATTAATTTTAAATAATTATTTAATTACTTATTAAATTTTAAATAATCACTTAATTATGTAATAATTAAGTGTAATTACTTAATGAAATAATTAATGGTTAATAATTGAATGTAATTAAGAAGGTAATTACTTATGGAAGTAATTAGAGTGGAAGTGATTAATGGTTAATCACATAATGTTATTAATTAAGGATTAATTAATATAATTGTTTTTAAATTTAATTAATGATGGAGTAATTAATTAATTAATGAATTAAGAATTAATTAATAATGAAATTAATTATTTGTTAAGTAATTAATTAAGGAAGTAATTAAGATTCATTAATGGAGGTAATTAGGGATAATTACTTATGTAAGTAATTAAGAATTAATTGCTTAATTTATTTTAGTTAATTTATTAATGTGATTAATTAATGAATGAATAAGATTAATTTAAGATTAATTACCAAGGGAATTTAATTAAAATTATAAATTAATTAATTAACGACTAATTGTTAATTCAAATTGATTAATGAAGTAATTAAAGATTAATTAATCAAAGATTAATAATTAATTAAGAAGTTAATCAATTAAGGTAAGTAATTAAAAATTGTTAATTACTAATTATGAATTAATGAGATGATAAATTATAAGTTAATTATTTAATTAATTAAAGTATTATTAATTAATAAGGATCATTTATTAATGTGATTAAGGATATTAATCAAGGTCGATTAATATAAGTAATTAATTTAAATGTGATTAATTAATTGAAATTAATTAAGAATTAATGTAATTAATTATAGTTAATTAATTAATGAATGATCATTAATTATTGTAATTAATGATAGTAATTAAGGTTAATTACTGAATATGGATAGGATAATTACTTGAATGTAGTTAAGGATAGTTAATCAAGGAAGATTAATTAGTGAAGATCATTAGAGATGATTAAATTATTTCGAATAATAATTAATGAAGAAGGATTTTAGTAATCCAATTGATTAAGAAATAATTAATTCTGTTTTGGATGTTTGATTTATATGGATTGATTGATTAATATTGGTTAGTTATTTGATGTTGGATGATCAATATTTGGAGATTTATATTGGATGATTGGTTGAGATTGGATGTTTGATATTGGTTTGATACTGGATGATTTGGATATATCTGTTATGTGGTATGCTGCTGTGTGAGATGAATGTTTATTATGAATTATCTCTTGTGATAATATGATTCATTTGTTTATATCATCCTGAATATAAGTTAAACTTCTTAAACCCTTAAGTACAACTTGGACATTAAAATGGCGTTTGGTTCCGGTGAGACCGGGATCGGATTTCCATATTTGGATATCCGAAAACCACATCGATTCCAATTAAAAGTTAGGTCGTGAATCCAAGTGGAGGAAGTGAAGACTCGAGGTGTAAGGGCTATACGTCAGTATAACTCTGTGGGTGCTTCCGTAATGAGTTTGATGGAATAGTGCTTATAGATTCGAGATGGTAAATCAGAGTGCAAGGGCTATGGTCGTTGACTCTGAGGGTGATTCCAATAATGAGTGCAACGAGATAGTGCCTTCGGTTTCGTTCGAACCCGGAACGAACTTGTATGGATTGAGTGCTTTCAGAACATCGTCAGGTGGACGATGAGCATTCCAAGATAGATATGTTCTATAAAGGTAATCGTAGCCTCAAGCCTCATCAACCTGGAATGGCTAAAACAGAGGAGGTGCAGCAAGGCTTCATGGGTAGCCCCCACTTGAGAGTGAGATTTACCCCTGTCTAGAGGTCCCTTTCTATTTCGTCTTAGTGTGTGGTTGGTCGCGCCAACTACGGGGTGGTCTTGTTCGGGACTGTCCAGTAAGGGATGGTTCCGGCCTTGTGTTGCAGGGGAGTTAGGGTGGCTCCTCGGTACGTTGATCTAGGCCACGTACTGTGACGGGCGGTACCCCAGTAGCCCTGCCATTGTATGGAATCCAAAATCCAATAAGTGCCTGTACGGTTTTGATTGTGCCCAACTATGTTGGAACGTGAGATGTAAGCATTCCAGCTATTTCTGTATTTTATTTTGAAAACCCTAGACACTATTATAATATCACTGGATTTCCTATCAAATGTTTTGGTTAGCGTAAGGTAAAAACTTTTCCATGTTTATGTGTGGGAAGTCTTACGTGAAACCTTTTCCTTTCAAAGTTTTTTCTAAAGTTAAGCAATTTTAACCCGTTTACTCACAACAGACCCCTGTCTGACCCGAGTGTTTATTTTCTGTTTTATTAAACTCTTGGGTACTCATATTATGTATGAGTAGTCAAGTGAATCAGGTTAGCTTGACAAATTCTGGAGGAGTTATGGAGTAGGAGGCTTCGACGTGTAGATAAATATATCGATTCTGCTGTGTATGTTGTGCCTGTATCTGTTGTTCTACAGTTGTATAGTTAGACAGAAGTTTATAACTGTCTATTATATGTTGTTTAAGTTGTGTACTCTGATGTAATGAGATACTATGTAATATTTTATGAGATATATTATATTTTATTCGTTCCGCTGTGAGTTCTCTGATGTTGTTTGTGTTCTTCTTTCTCTTTCTTTTCTTCTTCTATCCCTTTCCTTCTTCAAGATAATGCGATTTTCTGGGAGTATAAAGTCGGGTCGTCTCACAGTGACAGTTAATGTCTATATAAATGCAGATTTTAAACTCTGTTCTTGTTCATGTTCTAGATTTGTAAAAGAAATTTCCTATCTTCCAAGTTAATCAATATTAATCATTGATCATTGAAAGGAATTTGATTATAATGAAGTAATCTTGTGTTTAAATTAAATTTAAATATTACATTTAACAAATATATGTAAATTTTAGATTTACAGCGAAAAATCAAAAATTGAATGAAAATCAATCTCAATAATTTAAATTTCTGATCATATGACCTGAATTGAAATACAAAATCATGAATTTTAACATGAATTTGGGAATTTTTAATTTGGTATTCAAAGTGAAATTTAGGATTACTTGAATTTGGGTTTTGGGTCGATTGCCGTTGATCAGAGTTGAGGTGGTGGTCGAGTTTCGGCATGGAGGTGGTCGAGATGTCAGGGAATGCAGGAAAAATAGTGGGAAGCTTATCTTATATTCGAGGTGATCGGCGCATGGCGAAATAGGGTTTTGAGTTTGCTTTTTGATTGGATCGGAAACGACATAAGTTCGTCATCGTTAATGCTTCAGGTTGAATCGCTTGTGGGGGAAAAGATTTTGTGGTTCGAGACGCGGTTGTGGACGAGGTAGCAAGACCTCCGGTGATGGGATTCGCCTACGGCAGAGGTTTCTTGGGTCGAGTATCATTTCTGGTTGAAGGTGTTGTAGCCCTCTTTTTCGAATATGTGGCAATTTCGTCAATCTGGGGGACGTGATGGTCGGTGGGGTCAGGAGCAACTTGTGGAGTGTCGCGACGATGTTCACCGTCGACCAAGTCCGGTGTGCATGTGGACGGTATCAATCTCGTGCATCAGAAGTTTTGGCTCGTGGAAGAAGATGTTGGACCGGGTTTCCCTTCGCGTCTTCCTCGTGTGCAACTCGAAGTCAATAGGAAGTTTGTCGCGTGTTTTTGGTCTCGAGTAATTTGGTTCCAGGATTTGTATCCTGTCTGATTTTTAATTGTATATTGAATTTTAGAAATTTAAAAGCAAACTAAGTTTTTTTTTTAAAAACAAAGTTTAAACAGTTTTAAAAATGTTTGAATGTTTAAATTTAAACTTGGCATTTAAACAGATTGAAGTTTTAAGGGTGTAGAATTTTAAAGTCAATTTTTCTTTAAAAATAGTTTGTTCAAAGTTTTAATAATGTCCGGATTTTGTACTATATAAAATGAAGTTTCAAAATTTAAAGGCAAGTTGAATTTTGAATAAGTGTTTTAATTAGTTTTATATTGAATGAATGTTTAACTTAAAAAGATTTTTAGTTTTAAAGTTTGGATTTTCAAAATTTAAACTTTTTTTAAAAATAGTTCAGTTATAAATATTGCTTTGATAAATTGTATAATAATGTTTTCAAATAAAAAAGTTGTTGTATTGATTTAAATGTGATTAAAGTAAGGTATTTAACCTAGATAAATTAAAAGATGATGATAAATTAAAAGATGATGATTTTGTGTAAACCAAATACAAGCTTTTGAATTTAAAAAATTTAATTTTTAAATGACTGATAAGAGTTAATGAAATGTATGGTTTATCTTAATCAAGTTTTATTTATAAAGGTAATTAAAGTATAATTACTTAATTAACTTAAATGATTAACGTGGGTAATTAAATTAAGGTAAACTAGTTGAGAAATTAATTAAGTGTAATTAATTATTTAATTGAGGGTTGATTAATCAAGGTTAATCAAATAAGAAATAATTAATTAATAAGTAATTAAGAAGTTATTTACTTAATGATTAAGAAGAATTATTAAAGATAATTACTCAATGAAGTAATTAAAGAAATTAATTACTAAGTGTAATTAATTAAGTTATTGTGGATAATTTTAGTTAATTAATTAAGTTTAATTAATTAAAAAGAATTACTTAATGATGGTATTAAGTATAATTACTTAAGGTAATTAAATAGGTGTAATTACTTAGTGAAGTAATTAATGAATAATTACCGATTGTAATTAATTAAGGAAATTACTTGATGGATAGCAATCAAAGGATAATTACTTAAGGGAAGTAATTAAGGGATAATTACTCAGTATAATTAAAGGATTAATTAATGAAATTAATCAAGGTGTTGGTTTAATTGGTGAAGTAATTAAGGTAAGTTAATTACTGATTGTGATTGATCAGGTTTAATTAATAAATGTAATTAAGTTTATAATTATTTATTAAATGTAATTTTGAGAAAATTTAATTAACAAAGAATAGAGGGTCATTAATTAATGTAATTAATGAATAATTAATTATTTAATTAATTAATAAATGTGATTAATTATAAGATAATTAATCAATAAAGTGAGAAAAGAAGTAATAATTAATTAATGTAATTAATTAAGGATTAATGTAATTAATTATAGTTAATTAATCAATTAATTAGAAATTAATTAAGATTCATTAATGGTTAAAGATAAATTAATTTATAGGCTAATTACATAGTGTAATTAAAATTAATCTAGGTGATTAATTAAGAATATGATCAAAGGATAATTAATCTGTAACTGAAGATTAATTAATTGGATTATGATGGTGACTAAAGAGTGATTGGTTAATTAATTGTAATTAACTAATGATTGTTTAAGCATGATTAGTTGTTTAATTCTCAAGTGATTAATTTAATTTAAGATGAACAAATTAATTATAAAAGAGTTAAGGATGCTTGTTTGTGGATGATTGTTTGTGAAATATCTGAATTGGTTGATATCTATTGGATGATATGCTGTGATATTCTGTGATATAATATTTGATATATCAGTGATAAATGTTTGATATTTATCTATGAATGATGCTGTGTGAATTCAATATTTTAAATTGAATTAAATTGTTAAACTTAAATCACTTGGACATTAAGATGGCATTTGGATTCGATGAGACCGGGATTGGGTTTCCAAATTTGGAATTTCGAAAACCACATCGATCCAAATTAAACGTTAGGTCGTGAATCTCCAGTGAAGAGTGAAGACTCGAGGTGTAAGAACCATTGTCGTTAATACTCTGAGGGTGATTCCAATACGAGTTTAACGGGGGCAGTACTTTCAGGTTCGAGATGAAGATTCAGGGTGCAAGGGCTATTATCGTTAAATCTGAGGGTGATTCCAAAACGAGTGTAGCGAGATAGTGCCTTCTAAGACGATGAGCATTCTAAGATAGATGTGTTCTATAAAGGTAATCGTAGCCTCAAGCCTCATCAACCGGGAATGGCTAAAACAAGAGAGGTGCAGCAAGGCTAAGTGGGACATGCCTAAGTAGGACAAGATTTACCCCTGTCTAGAGGTCCCTTTTTATTTCGGCTGTGTGGGCGGTTGATCATGACAACTACCGGGGTTGTCTTGTTTGGGACTGTCCAGTAAGGGATGGTTCCGGCTTTGTGTTGCAGGGGATTGGGAGTGATCCTCGGTACGGTGATCTAAGCCACATACTGTGACGGACGGCACCCCAGTAGCCCTGCCATTATATGGAATCCAAACTCCAATAAGTGCCTGTACGCTTTTGATTGTGCCCAACTATGTTGGAACATGAGATGTAAGCATTCCAGCTATTTCTGTATTTTATTTTGAAAACCCTAGACCCTATTATAATATCACTGAATTTCCTATCAAATATTTTGGTTAGCGTAAGGTAAAAACTTACCCATGTTTATTTGTGGGGGGTCTTACGTGATACCTTTTGTTTTCAAAGGATTTTCAAAGTTAAGCAACTTTAAACCGTTTACTCACACCAGACCCATGTCTGACTCAAGTGTTTATTTTCTGTTTCGTTAAACTCTTGGGTACTCATATTATGTATGAGTAGTCGAAGGATTCAGGTTTGCTTTGATGAGTTCTGGAGGAGATATGGAGCAGGTGGCTTCAGCGTGTAGATATATGTATAGTGTTCTGCTGTGTTGGAATTGTATATGTATCTTTGTGTTGTACTTGAGTTGTAATAACTACACAGGTGTGTATAACTGTCTATTTTGTTTGTATTAGCTGTATAACTCTGATGTATATAATATTATGTAATATTTTATTTGATAAATATAATTTATTCGTTCCGCTGTGAGATTCTGATGTTGTTTGGTTCTTTCTTTTCTATCTTTTCTCTTTTCTATCCGTTTCTTTCTTCTTAATGATGCGTCTTTCTGTGGAATGAAAGGCGGGTCATTACATTACTTATTGGATTGGATATATTCCCACCCTTGGAGGGGATGGGATCCTGTTACGTTCCCGTGTAAAAGAAAATGACACTTTGTATATGATCTCGCCTCGAAGCGGTTGATTTATATTATTGATTACATAATGTTTGTGATGCAGGAGGACAGGTTGGATGCATCTAATAGGATTCCTCACACTATTGATTTTATTTTTCATATATTTGATATATGATGTGTTGGATGCTATATTTGATGACATGGATATGATTTTGCTTATTAAGTGCTTTAGTAGCGTTTGGCCTTATTTTTGTTATTTCAAATACTATAAAATATTGATTTGATCTAAAAGGGGATTTCAAAGTGATTTTTGGAATTATATATGTTTTAAATAATTTTTCTTGAATTATTTCAAAGAAGAATTTTATTTTAAAATAAAATGTATGATTTTTGGAGATTATAAATTTATAGTTTTATAAAATATTAAATGTAGATTTTGAGATGTGATTAAAGATTTTTAAAATCTTAAAATTAAGTATGAGTTTTATAATAAAGGGATACGGTTTTTAAAAGAAGTTGGAAATATTTGGGATAAATATTTATTGGCCGTTATATATAAAGTGCTATGTATATAATATATACAAACAATAAGGTTTACTTATAAATATGGAAATTTGTAAAGGTATACATATAAAGTGAGGATATGCAAAAATCGTATTTTATATTATAATGGGATAGATTTATAAATGTTGTTTTATAAATAAAAAGGTAACTATTATCATTTAATATATTGGAGGAATAAATAAAATGGAGGATTCTTTATAAGACGTTGAATGTTGTTTTAGAAAATAGTTGATTCTATTTTGAAAATTGAAATTGAGGGTTAATTAAGTGGTGTTAAATGATATTTTATAAATAAAACGGAATTTATAAAAGAAATTCATAAATATGGGAGCAACGACCAAAACAGGTTGAAATTATGTTTTGAATGGGATTTTATAAATAAGCGAGATTTATAAAGGAATAAGTTATAAACAGGGTTCATAACTAGAGAGATTTTATAAAATAGAAGGAGATTTATGAAATATAGTTTTATAAATATGGAAATGGTTATGTTGAAAAGTAAGGGTAGTTGTATCGAGGAAATATATTTATGTTTTTTTAAAGTCGTTTATTTATTTAATATTATTTTAAAGTTGTTTATTGTTGTTTTGGTAATTTATTAATTATTATTTTAAGATATTTTCAAGTTAATGTATATTTAATCATAATGTTTATTATTATATAATAGTGTTTTAAGGTAAATGGTTAGATGTTTAAAAACAAATTTTAGAAATGCATAAAAGAAATTATAAGTAATTGAAATTTATAAAAGAGATTATAAATGATTTTCAAAGATTTATAAAATGGTTTATAAATGGTTTTAGAGAATTACAAGGAGTTTATGAATGAATTTAGAATAGAATAAAAAGAAAATATTTCTCAGTTTTGTAAATATACTCATGCCATTGAGACGGGTTTATGAGTACATTTTCTAAGTGGTGAGGTGTAATGTGTGTGAATATACTTATACCTTTGAGATAAGTATATGGATATTTTCTAAGTATTGAAAATATACGGATTGGTGGGTATATCTCTATAAAAATATTTTTATATAAGTAATTCACAAAGTAGTTTTAAACAAATGAAAGGTTTGTTAGAGGAGGCCAGAGATTACTTATGTGATTAACTAATATTGTTTTTCCCTACAGCATTAAATCCTTGATTGAATGTTTTTTATTTGATAGTTAAATAACTGACTATCTAATTTGGAACCAAAATGTAACTTTGAAAATATCTAGGAGAAACATGTGAGTTATATGGCACAGTCATCTCTGACTATGTTGTACCTTTTACATCTCATTCATTCTTCTAGGACAAGGATAAGGAAATCTATCCACTAATGGTTAGGAGGCGATCTCCACTCTTATCTCTGACTGGTTTTTTTTTAAAGAACCAGTGTTGAGTTTATCGAAAATTATCGAAAGTTGTTTCGAAGAGGCCAGGATTGGGTATGTTTTTCAAAAAACACTTCGATCCAACTCAAGCGTTTCAAAGTAAAGACATCTTAAAGATGAGGGAATTGAAGACTAGCTCTCAAGCATTTAGTTCAGTCCAAGAATGAACTTGTATGGATGAATGTTGGAATTGCATTGTTGCCTGGAGGGCAGTGTTAGCATTCCAAGTAGGAAGTGCCATATAAAAGGTAAAACGTAGTCCCAAGCCTCATTAACCGGGAATAAATAAAATATGGGAGATGCAATAGGGTTAAGTGGGTCGCTCTTAAGTAGGTTATGATCATCCCTATCTAGAGTAGAAATTATCTCTCATTCGTATGTTTTGCGGCCCATTAATGGAGGTGTGATCGTATTCGGTACTGCTAGTCCAGTGGTATGCTGGTTCAGTGTTGGTAGGGGATCCCGATGAGGTCCTCAATGTTATTTTATCTAGAGATGCACTATGACCGACGGTACGCCAGTTTCCCAGTCATTTTATGGAATCCATTCTCCAATAAGCGTCGTACGGATTTAGTTGTACCCAATTATACTGGACGTGAGATGCAAGCATTTTAACTATATTCATATTTTACTTTGACCCCTAGACAATATTATAATATCAATGGCTAATCTAGATAAAATGTTTTGGTTATCATAAGGTAAAAACCGTCCGTGTTTATGTGCATCATGGTCTTACGAAATACTTTTGATTTCAAAGGCTTTTACAACTTTAAATTCAATTAGGTGTGTTTTTCTTATGCTGATTTTCCAGACTGACTAGGGTGTTATTTTATGAATATTCTGGGGTCAGGCCGATCATATTACAGATTTGCTTTGGATGCATTGGAGCTTAAGAGACGAGATGGGGGTCTTCAAGTTATACTCACATATATGTTTATTTTTGATTACTATTGTGAAATCTTCAGTAATGTGAGAACAAGTTGTTATAACTATCCAGGTTACATATAAAAGTTTCTCTTTTGTAAAGATCGTTGATATTATATTATATATTGTTCCGCTGCTATTGTGAGATTCTACGTTGTTTTAGCTTCTTTCCTCTACTTCTTCACTTCCTTCTTTTCTTTCTTTTTTTCTTTTCCCTTAATATTCGAGTTTTATGGCATTCGATTCTCGGCACGCAATACAGTGGATGTATTTGTGTCGATTTTTTAGGGTCTAAAATCCCAAGTTGTTACACTTGGTATCAGGGCTAAAAGTTAAGCAAGAACATTGGTTTTGGTGGGGCAACTCATTAAGAGATAAGGTAATGGAATGCCTTATTATGAGTTTTGAAGGTATTATAGATATGAACACGTAATTGTTAGTGATACAAAAAAATTATATTATGTTAATTTATCTATCGAGTGGTATATGAATTCTTGTTAGTACGTGGGACGATATAATATCGATAGGGGTTGCTAAACACCTAAACAGGGCAAACCGACACAATATTGTTTTGAGAATGAGTAAATGAAATAATTTTACCTACATTATATTTTAATGAAATAATTTTTCAAAAATTATTATAGTATATATGGTGTGCTTGATTGTTAGAAAATGATAATATTTGATTATTATCATTTTTTATTTGTTGTTTGTTGTTCCAATAAAGGTTGTGATTTTTATAACCTAAACAAAAGTAAACTTGTGTAAAATGAGTTATATAAGAAAGTGAATTATAAATATGAATTATAGTGTATTGATTATAATTAAAATAATCAACATTGTGAAATGATATTACATAAGAAGTGAGATTATATAAATGTGATTTATAAGTGGAAAGGAAATGAAATTGCCTAAATATGTTTATGAATATTATTTTTAATAAAAATGGATTTAAAACAAGAATTTGAGAATTTAAGTCCCATTGATTTTGAAAATGGTTTTTCAAAGGTTTGGAAAAATAATAATATTATTATTTTGAAAATGTTTTGACTAAAAATATTTAAAATGGGATTTAAAAGAAATAGAAAGCACCAAACTTGCTTTTTTCATCGGAAAAAAATTCTGGTGATGACTACAGCATCATCAGTATTCATTTTCGAGTTTCTAAGTGATGAATTTCTACATTGATGATTTTGCATTGGAGTTTTTCTGTAAAAGAAGTTTTTATTTTTAAATCCAAAGTATGACTTGATAAATATATGAAAATAAGTTTTGAACTTATAGTTTGGAAATAGTATAGATAAGAAAGGAAATTTGGAATAGAGATATAAAATTTAAAATTTAACCTAAGTAAAGTTAAATAAATTGAGTTAATGAAATTGAATTGGATTTGAAATGAATTAGATGAATTAATAAAGTGAATTATTGAAATGAAGTAATATAATGAATATGAATTTGAGTTATAAAATAAAATCCAACCTAAGTGAAAAATGAATCGAATATGGTTTGGAATGTTGCTTAATAAAATTGAATATGAACTTAGGTTATGAAGTAAAAATAAAATGAGTTGTATAGTGTGAAACGTTAAATAAACTTAAGTGATAATTGTATGAAATGGTTCATAAATGAATTTAATATGCAATGAGCTGTTGTTGAACATAAATTGAATTCATAGTGAATGTAAGTAAAGTGAATGAAAATAAAGTGAATGTTAAAGTGAAATTGGATATGAACGATTGAATGGAAATTAATTGAATATAAATAAATTGAAAATGAATCAGTTGAGTGTCAATAAGAAATGAAAGTGTATAAATATAATGCTGACATTCGAAAATTCAAATTGCTATGATGATAAATAAATTGAATGGATATTAATTATCGGATGTTACATTTGCTACAATTGCATATAGTTATTGTATTAAAACGTGTTATATGTTGTTATTACTTTTTGTACTTGTTCTCATTGGTTGTTGAGTTGCTAGTAGGTGCAGAAGGCGTATGCTTTGCATTTAGAGCTCGCTTCACATTATATTGATTGTGTATGTTTGCTAATACTAATAAAAGGTATACATCTCGGACTACGTATTGTATTTTTATATTTTTCCCTACGGGATGCCTCATCCTCGAAGATGAGATGTATATTTATGATTTATATATATATATATATATATATATATATATATATATATATATATATATTGTACATTTTTCTGATTGAGCGGCGCAAAGGAGACGTTGGCAAAAATTTCATAAATTAAAGAGTCGGAAATTTTCTGAGAATTTTGGAAAAGCTTTGATAACTAAAATTTGATTATAGTATTATAACATGGAATGGTATTAGTTGGTAACTATGATGAATTTAAAAACTTAGAAAAGGTGTGATAACAAAGTTCGTAATGACCCATAAATTTTTAATAATTAAGTTGGTTATTTTAATTAAAATTGAGTAATTAAATTTAGAAGGAAACAAAAAAAATTGTAATTTATAATGAAGCAAACATTAAAAAAAAGTAATGTAAATGGTCAATCACTTAAGACTTTGTGATTTAATATTTGGAGAAATAAAATTTGGGTAACTTATTTATGAAATAATAAGTGAATTGAAACGTAACAATGCTAATTATGGTTAATAATTAATAGGTTGAATGAAAGGACAATTAATGAATTTATTTAAATTTGTAAAGTTATAATGGAATTATTGTATTTATGTGTGAATGTAAATTTAAAATAGAAACGTAGATTTATTTTAAGGTATTAATTGATGTAATAGAAAGCATGAGACCAAATAGGTAAATTCATTGAGGATATTAATTGTAATTGGATGTAAACTAATAAATAAATAATTTAGCGCAACCCTAATTAATGGAAAAAACTGTAAGGTCGTAATTTGGTGCATTCGGTTAAATTTGGAAAATAAATTTCAGTAAATGTAATAAAGTATTTGGAATGTATATTGTTTACATAGGATAATATAAAGAAATGAAAACTTGCGACATATGCTTGGAATAATGACCAAAATAAGTGAAATAGTGTTAACGTAAGTAAATTGGTAATAAATTGAATGGATTCCCATGATTTATTGGAAATTTTATATGTTACAACTTGGTTATGAATTCAATATAAGGCAAGTGAGTGGAAATATTATAATCTGTCTATAAACGTAATAATGCAGTGTTAATGGTAATTAATTAGTGCTATATATGGAATTATAACCTGGGTTGGTAAGTAATTAACTTATAAATGAAAGAAAAGTAAATAGGTGACCATTTATATATGATATTTATTCATTTAGTACGTTAAATAAAATTTGGAAATCAGATTTCAATTAAGGGAAATTAATTAGTACGTTAATTGGAAATAAATTTTAATAAACATTACATTAATATGAAATGTAATCAAATGGTTAGGGGTTGTCAAATTTGGTAAACTAAGGTAACTATTAATAAATTGAATGAATTTCAATTCAATGGAAATAATGTAAATATATACTTAGCTACAAATTGAATATATGAAAACAAATGTAAGCATTGAATTTAATTAATGAATTTAAATTATAATAAAGGGTCATTGAATAAATTTAATGTTCTGGAAGTAATTATAATATTTGTTTGAAGGAAATAAACTTAGTTATTGGTAATTAAAGTTTAATGATTACAATTGTTATAAATTACCTATTTGTTTAGTTCATAGAATTCAATTTGAAAGAAATTGTAGTAATTGACTTAATTAGTGCAATCCCAATTTATTAAAGCAATTAGTAGGATAAAAAGAATGGAAATCAAAACTTTATTTATTTAAGTGAAATGGAAAATTCAATAATTGGATTTAATGGCAACTAAATGAAATTGAAATAGTAAAATAGTACGTTATTTGAAATAAAGATAATATGAGAAATTATGTAATAGTTTTGAATCCAAGGTTTAATCCATCTATTTGACAGGAATGAATGGAATAATAATTAATTTATTTAATAAATGGATTTTTGAGTTTTATTTTATAATTTCTAAATTTAATAAAATTAAAATTAAATATTGAAATTGAGGTAAATATTGAAATTTATAAATTAATCATCTCTAAATTGACATCTAAATTTGTTTAAAATCATTATAAATTATTAAGAAATTTAAATGATAAGAATTGACAATTTTATAATTTAAATTGGAAATTTGATTTAATAATTAATTTATTAATTTATTTAATTAGTGTAAAAATAGCCATTTTTGCCACTGACTCGGATTTCGACGAAACTAGTTTCATCGGATCCGTAACGGTGAATTATTATAGGATCTCAAGTTTCGTAGCGATCGGACTTGTCGTTTGATTGTACGGACTCGAAACACCTTGAAATAAATGAAATTGAAATCAATTTGAAAAATATTGATTTTACAATAACTTCTTCATACGATGGAATTTGGACTTGGAACTTGTTCCATCGCGTTTAAAATATTTAAATATATGGGTTGACCCAATTTCGTTCCAGAGTCAGAACGGGCTTTTCGGGCCACTTTATCGTTTAATGCGTATACCAATCTGACCCATCTATTCTTTTTGAACCTTGTCTATAAATATCCTATTATAAACCCTAGCAGCCCTCTATTCCTCATTTCTATACGTATAGAAACTTCTGTGCTCCTCTTCCTCAATGGCTGTAAGCCCTAATTTATCCAATTCAAATTTCAATTCAAAAATCAACAAAAATTTCAAACTCCTCAGAAAAATTTGAAAAAAAATATATGTTGAATCTCTCGAAGTGCGTAATCTTCTGGTGTGGTTCCTTTTTCGATTTGGATCATAGTTTGACCTGAATTGGCTTATTTCTTCACGGCCGTTCATTTTGGGCGGTGCTATTCGACGGTGGATCTGCGATCTGGAAGCGATCGGGGGGTTGCATTGGGTAGAGGAGGATCTGGGCTTTGCATCGGTGGCATTCACTTGCTTCAAGGTGGCCGTGATTTCACCATAAAATTCATGATGTAGGCGGTGGCTAGGGTTTGGACGCGGTGAAGATTTGGCTCGATCGTGCAGGCGAGTGAGGCTGGGAGGCTCTGCCGGCCATGGAGAAGTTGGCGGTGTCGATGGATCTGGTAGCGGCTGTGTAGACGTGGCGGCGTTTCATGCCGATCGAACAAACAAGCAGTGGGTTCAAGTGGTTTTGCGTGCGTTTGCTTCCTGTAGATTGTGTATGTAGAAGATGACGTGTCCTGTAGAAGAGAGTGAGTTGTTGTTTATTTTAATTTAACTTTAATTTTAATTTCAATGTTAAAATGTTAATAACTTTTTCATACGTAGTCTGTTTCACGTGCGGTTTTCCCCGCTAGGTTCATATTGGAATCCTGGACACTTTGACACTAGTTTGGACGAATTTGGAGACTGTCCAAATTTTGGGTTTAAATTGGATTTGAATTCAATTTAAATTCAAAAGGTGAGTGTTTTAACCCACTCACAACTTCTAAAATTTCTTATGTTTGTTAACTTAAATTTTGTTGTGATTATGCATTTATTTATGACTATTTCGGATATTTTTAATCATCATCTCAGTTAATTTCATTTATTTAAATTAAATGGTTATTTAATTTATTATTGAATAACTACCAGTTAATTTCCTGTTATATATTATCAGTTCTATATTGATATTGATTTATTGTTTTGGATGATGATTGTGATGAATGTATAATTTTATAATGGATGAATGGATGTTGTATTTTATTATTATAAACTGCAAGTTATTATGCATTTTTATTCATTCGGGATTGCGGTTTGAAATGATATATAACCGTAGTTTATTTTAAATTTTGGATTGAAATGATAAATATCTGTATCACTTGACCATAGGATAGAAAATTATATACAGGCACCGCGGTCTATATATAAATTATAATGAAAATGATTTCTATGGTTTTGGAAAGGGATATAGGGTTTAATAATTATTAAAATTTTGGGGTTATATAAATATTATATTATATATATAGTTAACTTCTTGGTTTTTAAGCTATGTATAAAATTGTTTAATAAAAATGAGTTTAATAATGGAGTTTAATTGTTTTATATTATATGGTTAAGTACCTACTTAAGATATTGTTTATATGGAGTTTTAAAAGATTTAAATGAAATTTAAGTTGGAAGATAAATATGATATTGGTTTAAATTGAATTATTTAAGAATTGTACTTAAAAATTGATTTGAAAATTTAATAAAAATGGAGATTTAAAGGGTATGATTCTTATAACTTGATTTTGTTTAAAGTGATTTAAATGAATACAAAGTTGAGATAAATGAATATATCAAGTTAAATATATTGAAAGTATATCCAGTTGTTTGAAGTTAAAGGTTTTACTTAAATTATATTGGATTTATTGAGTAAACATTTCAAATCTAAATAATAGCAATTGAATTTGATATATATGGGATTATCAAAGAATTAGTTTTGAAATTGTAAATATTTAAAGCTTTGAAATATATGGAAATTTGAAATGGTCTATTAGAGTTTCAAATCGGA
Organism: Allium cepa; assembly: GCA_030765085.1. Classification (NCBI taxonomy): domain Eukaryota; kingdom Viridiplantae; phylum Streptophyta; class Magnoliopsida; order Asparagales; family Amaryllidaceae; genus Allium; species Allium cepa. The sequence goes on from CM060935.1 coordinate 977,273,400, forward strand.
ATTTGGAAATTTACTTATGAAATTAAAGAAGCTATTTTATTATATAAAGTAATTTATTATTTAAACCATTTAAGTATTTGAAGTTATGTTTCAAAGCTATGGGTTTTCAAGGTATATAGATTTGAAAGTGCTACGATTTTGGAAAAAGGGTATATTTGAAATAAAAATGATATCATATTGATTCGGGTTTTAAAAATAGAAATGATATCGTATTTATATGGATTTGAAATAGATATTATATTCAGGTTTCAAGTATAATTATTTTAAAATGACTGTGGTGTTATAATAACGTTTGGTTGTTAAATAGACCGGGATCGGAAGTTGTCATACTCTTTGCCAACTCCGGAAACCACTTTAACAACTGTATACGCGGTGGAGATTGCATAATGAAGTAGGGTCGTGGCGCATTTCCTTTGAGGTAATACGTGGACCCAACTCCCGCGAGTTGGCGTAAGGTGGCTAAAACAGGAGCGAATGACGGGTTAAGAAGGTATCCCCTTTTATCGGACACATCCCTTCGATATTCTACTCTGACTTTTGATTTATTCGGTGGCCACTTTTGATTTCTTTGATTTGGGGGTGTGGCTCGAGGTGGGCGGTAGCTGCGGCTATGCGTTACCACCAACCCGGAAGCGTAATTGGTATATCTACCCTGGCATTGCCTAGTTGTGTCGTGTCACCTACCCTAGCGCGCCTTATACGATTTTGTTTTGTACTGTACCTATGGAGTGCCCTTTGACGACGCCCAGTACGGGGGAGATTACGGTACATTATAGACTATGGGAATATAAAAGTGTGTTTAGGGCTATATGGGTAACCCCTTAACGCTATTTTCAGTATCTTATACTTTACTTTAGACACTATTATAATAGCGTATATTACTACATAGTAAATAGTCTAACGGATCCGTAGGAGATGTGAATCCCGAGCATCTCTTAAGTTACTGCACTCATACTTTTTTCAGTTGATTTAACTTACATAAGATCTTTTAGTTCTGACTCGAGTGTTTTTGTCTTTTCAATTTGCTCGGGTCAGCCTGAGCGTTTCACGATTTGAAGATTTTGTTCTGGAGGACGAAGACGAAGATTTGTAGTACTATTATCTACTATATTATTCCACTACACCATTTAATTCCGCTGCATTAATTATTATTCTCTGGTATGTGTACTCTGATATGTATTGTATAAGTATAATCGAATATTTTGTAAATGCTTCATGAACTGTATATTTGATTATTATATTTTATCGTTCCGATGCAAGATTCTATTTTGTTTTTTTCTTTCTCTACTTTTTCTTATTTACCCCATAACAATCCGCCTTTCCGTATGGTTTGAATTGGCACGTGTGTCGATTTAAACAGTGCGAAAAGGCGGGACATTACAAAGTTTCAACGAATTGATTTTGGAAAATAAAAGGCATAGAAGAATTTGGTAATCTTTTTCAACAAATCGGTTTTGAAAGGTAAAAGGTTTCGTGGCATTCTTTTTAGCTTGGAAATTTCAGGACGAAATTCTTTTAAGAATGGGAGAATGTAACGCCCCAGAATTTCAACCATTTGAATTTGAAATATATAACTGATTTTTAAATATTGAAAAAGGTTAATTTTATAAGTTAAATAACTTATATTTCAAATTAAGTGATTTATTTAGTAATTGAATTGTTTAAAATTAATATTTGGAATTGTTTAAATGATTAAATTTCGAAGTTAATGTGAATAAAAATGGTTTCGATAGTTGATTTAAATTCTATTTAGATATGAACGAAGATAGTAAATTTTTAGTATAGATTTAAAAGTGATTAATTTGGTTTTTATAATAATTTTTTTTAATTAACGTGTAAAATAGCCTTCCAGGGCACAGTCTCGGAATGGAATGAAACCAGTCCCATTGGATCCGTAATAGTGAATTATAGTATGCCGTCAAATTTCATGGCGATCGGACGTATCATTTAGTCGTGGGAGTTAGAAACGCATAGAAATCTTTTTATGGAATTTAAGTTAATATAATTTGATTTTTAAAGCTAACTTCTGTAAACGATGGAACTGGGTCCCGATATTTATTCCAATATGTATAGAATAGGGGTATAACATATAGGACGTCAGGTGGCATGCCTTGTTTGGAGTTCGAAAATTTAACACGTGAATAGTGTTTGGTAAAATTTTCTATTTAAGGACATTGACTTTCTTCATTTGCATACCCTAGCTCTAATTGGCTTCAGCCGCCATTAACACAATAGCTCCATCCAACAATCCAACGATCGACAATCAATTGGCCGAATTGTCCAACGACTTCAACTATAAACTTGGATAGCTCAACAAGGCAAGGCTATTCAACAGTTGGATTATCATATGGCGTCGTGTGGAGGCCAAAAATCGGCCACGCTCTTGGGGAAATTGGGTTTCAGTTTGGGTTGAATTGAGCGACATAGGCATAGGCAAGATGGGTCGTGATGATGGCCATGTGCGGTGGCGATAGGTGTGCGATCGGCAAGGGGCAAACGTGGTAGAGTCGCGATTGACGTTTGAAAAAAAAGAACCACGACCTAGAAACAATGAAAGAGAGAGGGAAAAGGTTAATTATGTTTTAAAATTTATTGATTAAAAAATTAATTTTATTTTAATTATTTCAATCGTTCATAAATTCCCAACTTTTCCATACGAGTCCAAATAGAACGCGATAAGTTGCATTGCGATCGTATCAGCGAATTTGGAGTTGTATTGGATAGATTTGGAGCTAGTGGGAATTTGGATTAAAACTGAATGCCTGTTTAATTTTAATTCAAACTGGAACATTTTGACAAAACTGAAATCTAGGTGGGTAAAACTCACCTTTTTGGTTAACTAGAAATATACTATAGTCAGTAATATTTTTTGGTTGGATGTGTGGATATTTTACTATTGATTGTTACTGACTATTTGGATGATTTACTATTTTATTTGTTGGATTGGATATATTCCCACCCCTGGAGCGGATGAGACCCTATTACGTTCCCGTGTCAGAACCGTTGACCCTTTGCATACGGTTTCTCCTCGAGCGATTGATTTATATTATTGATTATATACTGTATGTGATGCAATGGGACATGTTGGAGGGATCCAACAGGATTCCTCACACTATTGATTTTATTTTTCATATAAACTGGTATGTAATATGTTGGATGCTATATTTGATGACATGGATATGATTTTTCTGATTTAGTGCTTTAGTAGCATTAGGCCATTTTAGGAGTTATATATGTTTTAAATAATTTTTCTTGGATTATTTTAAAGAAGAAGTTTATTTTAAAATAAAACGTATAATTTTTAGAGATTATAGATTTATAGTTTTATAAAATATTAAATATGAATTTTGAACTGTGATTAAAGATTTTTAAAGTCTTAAAAATAAGTCCGAGTTCTGTAATAATGGGACACAGTTTTAAAATGAAGATGAAAATATTTGGTATAAATATTTATTGGTTGTTATGTATAAAGTGATATGTATATAATATATACAAATATTAAGATTTACTTATAAATATAGAAAATTTATAAGATAATGTATAAAGTGAAATTTTACAAATAAAGTGGGGATTTATAGAAATCGTATGTTATATTATAAAGGGATAGATTTATAAATGGAGTTTTATAAATAAAAAGGAAACCGTTATTATTTAATAGATTGGAGGAATAAATAAAATGATGGATTTATTATAAGATGTGGAATTTTATTTTAGAAAATAGTTGATTCTATTTTTGAAATTGAAGATGAAGGTAAATTGGAAGATGTTAAGTAATATTTTATAAATAAGAAGAAATTTTAAAAGAAATTCATAAATATGGGTGCAACGATCAAAATGTGTTGAAATTATGTTTTGATTGTGATTTTATAAATAAGCAAGATTTCTAAAGGAATAGATAATTTATTATTATTTCATTAAGAATGTTTCGATAATTTAATAATTATTATTTAAGTTAATATTTATTTAATCATAATGTTTATTATTATATAATATTGTTTTAAGGTAAATGGTTAGATGTTTAAAAACGAATTTTAGAAATGTACAAAAGAAATTATAAGTGATTGAAATTTATAAAAGAGATTATCAATAATTTTCGTAGATTTATAAAATGGTTTATAAATGATTTTAGAGAATTATAAGGAGTTTATAAATGATTTTAGAATCGAATAAAAAGAAAATCTTTCTCTGTTTTATAAATATACTTATGCCATTGAAACAAGTATATGACTACATTTTCTAAGTGGTGATGTGTAATGTGTGTGAATATACTTATACCGTTGAGGTAAGTGTATGGATATTTTCTAGGTATTGAAAATATACGGATTGATGGGTATATCTTTATAAAATGTTTTTATACAAGTAGTTTACAATGTGGTTTTAAACAAATGAAAGGTTTATTAAAGGAGGCTAGAGATTGCTTATATGATAAACTAATATTGTTTTTCCCCATGGAATCAAATTCTCGATTGAATGTTTGTTATTTGATAGTTAAATAACTGACTATCGAATTTGGATCCAAAACATAAATTTGGAAATATCTAGGAGAAACATGTGAGTTATATGGCATGGTCATCTTCGATGATGCTGTATTATGCGTATAAATCTTCTTTCATTGTCCTAGGATGAGGATAAGGAAATCCGTCCGCTAACGGTTAGGAGGTGATCTCCGCTCTTATCTTTAACTGGTTATTTCCTTAAGAACCGGGGTTGAGTTTACCAAAAATTATTGAAAGTTTTTTCGAAGAGTCCGGGATTGAGTATGTTATCCGAAAACCACTTCGATCCAACTCAAGCGTTTAACAATGAGGGAATTGAAGATGGAGCTCTCAAGCATTTCATTCAATCCCAAAACGAACTTGTATGGATGAATATTGGTATTGCATTGTTGCTTGGAGGGTAGTGTTAGCATTCAAAGTGGAAAGTGTTATATAAAAGGTAAAACGTAGCTTTAAGCCTCATCAACTAGGAATGACTAAAACATGGGAGATTCAGCAAGGCTAAGTAGGTCGCTCCCAAGTAGGGTATGGTCAACCCTATCTAGAGTCGATATTATCTCTCATTTTTATATTTCGGGGCCCATTAAGGAAGGGGTAATCATATTCGGTACTACTAGTCAAGTGATAGGCTGGTTCTGTGTTGGTAGAGGATCCCGACAAGGCCCTTGATGTTATCTAGAGATGTGTCATGACGGGCAGTACCCCAGTAGATTAGTCATTGTATGGAATCCATTCTCCAATAACTTTAGCTATATTCATATTTTACTTTGACCTCTAGACATTATTATATTCTCAATGGATTTTTTATAGAAATTATTTTCGTTACCGTAATGTAAAAACATGTCTGTGTTTATGTGCGTTGTGGACTTACGGGATATGTTTGATTTTAAAGGCTTTTTATAACTTTAAATTCAATTGGCTGTGCATTTCTTACGCTGGTTTTCAAGACTGACTAGGGTGTAATTTTAATGCTTCGGTCAGACCGAGCATATTACAGATTTGCTTTGGATGCATTAGAGCTCAAGAGATGAGTTGGAGGTCTACAAGTGATATTCACTAATTTTTGTTTTCCACTGCTTTATTGTGAAATCATCAGCATTGTGAGAACAAGTTGTTATAACTGTCCAACATGATGATTATGATATGTTGTTGTACTTTGATGGATATATGTAACAATTTCTCTTTTGTAAAGGTCATTGGTATTATATTATATATTGTCCCGCTACTATTGTGAGATTATATGGTTGTTTAGTTTATTTTCTCTTCTTCTTCTTCTCTTCTCTTCTTTTTTTCTTCTTTTTTCTTTTCCCTAAAATTTTGGTTTTTCGGCATTCGATTCTCTGCACGTAATATAGTGGATGTATTAATGTCGATTTTCAAGGATCAAAAATCTCGAGCTGTTACAACAATGATAAATTCAAAAACTCTTCATGTACCATTATGTAACTTTATAAGAATTATAAACCACTTTTAATTTACTTCAACTAATTCAGGTCTAAAAATATCAAAATCACCTTTATTAATAATCCATTACTTTAGAAATAATTACCATCAAAATAATCCATTCAATAAACCCTTTAAAAATCATTTTAGGCTTAAATTATAGGTATTAACTCAAAAATGCCTAAACCACCATTATTAATCCATTGCTTCAAAAATATTTATCTCCTAAATAATTCATTTAATAACCATCATCGCAATATACTTTTAATAGTTTCTTCTCAACATCCGGTTATTACACTCATGCTTAGTTGAGATTTGTGCAGTGATATGTAGCGCGTACATGAGTTGTATATGCACAAACCAAAAAAGAGAAAATTTTCCTTTTTTAGAAAATAAAATCAATAATTTTAAACACATATTTATTTAAAGCAATTTTAAAATTCAACTTTGATCAAAAACAATTCGATGATTTAATATCGACAATCCTACTACCCAAATACCTCTTGAATTTTCAGTTTCACCAACAAGAGGATAGTTATCTAACTCAAGGGTGGAGTTGTGTAGTCCACCACTAAGGTACAATTTATCTTTTTAGAGAGAAAATGAATTTCAATATCTACAGAATAGGGAATCTCGGTATATTTATAACAGAACTAATTGGTTGTATAAAATATCTTACCCAACCATCATTCGGAGTATGTCCCATTATAAATGAGATATTATCTCATTTAATTAATTAATCTTAATTAGTTAATTCACAATCATGTATATTTTGGTCCACTTCATTTTAAAATAGTTTCATAATTTCAGGCCACCAAAATAAGTTATGTGTAAACATTTATATACATATTATTTATTATATTTAATAACTATATTGGCCTAAAAATAATTAAACATATATATATAACAATTATATATTTTATTAATCAATTTTGGGCCCTCCAATAATAATTATTAATAATAATAAATTGATAAAAACAATAGTTATATTCATTTCTCTATGATAATAATTTAAACTTTTACAAATTATTATTTCAATAAAAAATTTCCAATTGAAAACCGGGATTTGCAGTTATATGACACCTAGGTGTGAATTCGGCTCTCGATAATATTTAAACAATCTAAATGTTAAAGCTTGTACGGACATTGCCAAAGCATGGTAGTGGATACCAAGGTTGTAAAAATCGCTAGGCGACTAATACGAACTAGGGATTAATCTTTTAGGCAGGGATAAATCGAGGATTTATCGGAGCTAGGAATTTTGAATAACTCGTGTATTTTGGATAAATATTTGGTGTTTTGTTTGTTGTCGATTAATGTAAATTATAATTTTGGGATTTTTAGTGTGCTTAGGAGCAGCCAAGGAGGCAAGACCATCTAAAACTAGCACATTGATTCTTATATATGGAAATGAACCTTAAATAATGTTTAACCAATGCCTAAACACATGTTTTAATTCTTACATGAGATGGAAAACCTTTTTTAGATGGGCCTAGGTAAATCGCAGGCAGTAAGTCTCGCTTAGGGCCTAGGCGGGGACTGAAGGATTTTTACAAAGTTTGGACACAAGTCAATTGCTTCTATATTTTCTAGGTGAAATCCAATTTCGTATCCTTTAAAGTAACACATTTTAGCAACGATATATTGCGCATGTTTCCTATTCGTCATCAATATATATCACTGAAATACTTGGAGATTGATTATTGGTCAAAACCCTATTACTATTCTTATTTCATTATGAAGTCTAACACTAAAGTCCATGGTTTAACCTAATAATAATTATAGATTAACAAATTTTCTTTGGCTAGAAGATTTTGACTTTACGTTAACTACTTATTATGATGATACTAACCTTATATTCGAAGGAGACAAACCCTCTCTTGAATAACGTTTAACTTCAAGTGGTTCAACTTATATCCAACTATAGCTTTAATACTACCATGTTGTTCTGTGACTCACCATGATCAAAGTGTAGCGACCCGTAGTTCCTTACCCCTTTGAGTTGATGATAATGCTTCCTCATTCAAATGAAAGTGTATGAAAGAGCGAATAACTAGGGGTAAAGAAAAGAAAGAGGTAGAAGAAAAAGAAGATAAAACAACATCAGAGTCTCACAATCGCAGTGGAATAAAATATAATATATAACAACAGTTTTAAATACAAAGAAACTTGTACTGTTATATGTACATACCATTATCAGAGTACACAATCATGTACCACTTTGGACAGCTTATTTTCTGTCCTTACATAGCGGAATAAAAATTCAAGTACGGAGATACGTCTTTGTCATCCAGCTCGCCTCCTGAGCTCCATAGCATATTATTTTGCATCTGTTAAACTTGGTCTGACCCAAACATCATAATAAAACAACACCCGAGTCAGTCTGGAAAACAGCGTGAGAAAATCACACTTGATTGGATTATTATATTTTTGAAAATCCTTTGAAAATAAAGGTATCTCGTAAGACCATGCCATAAATAAATATACTGGGCTTTTACCTTACGATAACCAAAACATTTTTATCAAATTCGTCTGAAATTATAATAGTGTCTATAGAAAGTAAAATAGATTCTAGCTAAAATGCTTGCAACTCACGTTCCAGCAATAGTTGAGCACAATCAAAACCGTACAGGCGCTTATTGAAGATTAGATTTCATACAATGACAGGCCTACTGGGGTACCATCCGTCACAGTACCTGGTCTAGATCAGAGTACCGAGGACCACTTCCAATCCCCTGCAACACAAGACCGGAGCTACCCCTTATTTGATAGTCCGAATAAGATCCAACACACGGTTGGGATCAGCAACCGCCCACACAGCCGAATAAAAGGGACATCTAGACAGGAGAAATCTTACCCTACTTGGATGCTACCCACTTAGCCTTGTTGCACCTCCCATGTACTAGCCATTCCCAATTGATGAGGCTTGAGGCTACGCATTACCTTTTTAGAACACATTTACCTAGAATGCTCATCGACCTCCCGACGATATTATGATAGCATCCGTCCATACAAGTTGCCCTAGGTCAGGAAAATTCGAATCACCGTCTTTATCATCTTCACGGTCTTTATTCGCAAACGTTCAAACTGGATCGAAGTGGTTTTCGGATAATTAAACCCGATCTCAGTCTCTTCGAAACGATCAGCGCATTGGCCAATATTGATAGTCGGTTATTTAACTATCGATTAACATCCACAAGCAACCATCAGATTGTAAATAATTTTCTAAATTATTTAACTTAAAATATCTACCCAAGATATTATTTCCATAACACTTTGAAAATAATTTTCAAATCCCTTTTTATTCTTACTGAACAAATTCCCACCCTTGCCCGGCGCTTAGCATATTTTTTCCCACTTCATTAGTTACTTAACACTTGGATAATATTCACTTTTATTTCCTATTTCTTTCTCAATTTTACGATTTCATTTGTAAATTCCCAACCCGTTTCACTTGAATTCTATAAACTCCAGAATTCCTTAACTTATTTCCTTTAATATTTCCAAAGCCATTTATTTATTTTAAAAAAATCCAATTTCACTTCTACTTCCCTTACGAATTTTTATTTCACCTTCCAAAGTTCACATACCTTATACTTTAGCATTTTAAATTCCCATAATATCGCTATAAGATCTTTCCTCTAAATCTTATCCATTTTAATAAACTTTGCTTCCCATTTCGAGAGGATTTATAATGAATTTTAAAACATTTAAAAGTATACACTTATATAAAATAAGAATAATGGTTTATTTTTCAAAATATGGTGCAACATAAAAATTCATACCCAGTTACTAATGAATTTATAAAGTTGGTTTATAAAAATTAGAATTAATTTCAATATATAATAACTGGCTTCAATAGTTTTAAAAGTTAATTAGTATGTTAACTTAAACAAATTCAGATTCACTTGAAAAAAATCTATTTTTAAGAAATTCCAATATTCTCTAATTTTCTTTATAAATCCCTCTTGATTCGTATCACATCGCTTATATCACCATTTTCCATAGCCTAATATAGGTTCACACCATTACTTATATTTTCCACATATCCACTGATATTAATCTATCTTCTTTATAAACCCCGTTTATAAATTTATAAACTTCCCTGAGCTTTTCCATCTGTTTATAAAAACATTTCTATTTATAGTTCCATTTTATAATTTTATCCCTTAATAAAACTCCATTTTTATTTCGATCTATTTTACTTATCGTTTCCAATTCTCTTCAAGCCCTTAATATAGAACTTAGATTCCAAATATGTTCTTAACCCAATTTACAAATAGTCAAGTGTAACCCAAGTTAGTTAATATATTTTTATCCTACTTAATCTCCTTTACAATAAATCACATTTTCAATATAAATAATCTCTTTCAAATTTTTCATTTTAAAATTCCTTTAGTTTAGAAATTCATGATATTTAAAGATACCAAATTCAATTCACAGGCTATTTAACATTTAATAATCCAATTCACACAATCCATATAAATTTATCCATCCTGTCACATATTAATATATATATATATATATAAACAATAAAAAAATTTGAGGAATCCAGTTGGATCCCTCCAACCTATTTTTCCCTGCATCCACAGATGTTAGTCAACAAATAAAAATACCAATCCCACTTCGAGAGGGACATCGCGGTATATAGGGTCATCCTCTATTGTGCGGGGCACATAGGGTCTCATCCGCTATATAATGCGGTAATATCAATCATTCTAATATATATACACTACAATATATATTATATCATCCAACAGATAATTATTTAATTCATCAAAGCACAACTAATTATTTAAGTTTAAACATTTAAATTTTATTAAGGTTAACCAAATGAGTGAGAAAATCTCACCTCTTTTTTTGTTTGCGACCTATTTCCATTCCGGCTTGATTCATGATTTTTGACCTTGTATAACATTATATAGTTTATTAATATTTTAAATAATCGCACAATTTATTACAATTTAATTAACTAATAATTTAACTTAACTAACAATTTTCCTTTTTTAAAAATCTTTTAGTAACTAAAATAAATTAAATAAGTTAATTTAACAATTTAATCACCAAATCCATTATTTTAAAACAAGCTAGTAAAAATGTGTATATATATTTTATTTTTTTATTTTCAAATACATATATAAATAATCTATATAAGCCTTAAAAATCTAATTTTCTACATAAACCCTTACATTATTTTCCAAAATCTTATAAAATTTTCTGTTTATTTATGTACATATATTAATTTTAAAATGGATATGTGTATTAAAATATGTGAGTGCATTATCTATATAAATCAAATTCCTTTCTAAATTATTTATACATATATTAGTACATAAATTTTTTTAATGCTTTACTATAAATTTGTTTACATATACATATATATACATTTTCAAAAAGTATACTACAAATATTTTTCTCCTTTGTTTTCTGTACATGTATATGAATACAAATTGAAAAACAGACAGCATCTATATATCTCGTTGTATACATTTATATATATATATATATGCAAATATATAAGTTAAAAAACTACGTCGCTGCCCCTCATCTTGAGCCATCGTTACCGAGCATGCACGCGACCTTCCCTATCTCGATCAACCCCGACCTCGAATTCCTTCCCGAGCACGCACGCGCGAATCGAATTGCAACTACGATCGCCACCCCTCTTGTTTCCAGTTGATAATCTTGTGGCCAATCCAGTCAAACCCGAGAAAAAATAAGGCGTGCGATTGAACTGAGGTGACAGGCAATTTAGATTTAGGGCTCGTGTACTTCGATCGACACATCATATTTTTTTCGAATTCGTATGAAGAAAGGAACACGATGTGTTTTCGCAATTTTGAGGGCATGCCGTGGATTTTGAGATTGAAGGGTGAGGAGGAGAACGAAGTTAAATATCGACCTTTTATCATATTCTTTTTTTCGGCCGTTATTCTCCTTTGTGGTTTTCGGTTTGAACTGATGAAGATAGAAGGGAATGGACATGATATATAGTTGAGGGAGGCGCGTTGGAGATGGTTAGCTACAGTGATAGAAAAGAAGGGGAAAAGTTCTGACGTGAAAGGGTTTTGACTGGTCAAACAACGAATATATTATATTTAAATTTTAATTTAAATCGTCTTGAATTCATAGATTAAAATCTTAACATCCTATGGAAGCATGTCGCTAGGCATTTATAATATTATACCCCTATTTCGAACGTAATAGAAAAGGTTTCAAGTCCTCATTCGATCGTATGGAGAAGATAGCTTTTTGGACCCAGTTATTATATTGAATTTGCGATATAAATTTCAACGCGTTTATATTCCGTACGGCCACACGATAACTCCAAACGTTATGAAATTTAAAATCCGAAAATAATACAATATTATGAATCCAACGAAACTAGTTTCGTTGAAATCTGAGATTATGCCTCGGAAGGCTATTTTTAAATGTCAATTTAAACGATATATTTTTAAAACTGAACAGATCACTTCCAAATTCAAATTTAAAAGATGCATTGTCTTCAGTATTACTAATATGAATTTTACAAGCCTTTAAATTATTTTTAACAAGCTTGAAAACAAAATTAAATATTTTATCCAATATTCAATTATAAACTTTAATAATTAAATTATACAACAAATTGTTGTATTTAAATTCCGAATCCATTTTATTAAATAGAAATCAAACTTTCATATTTAAAATCAATCTATACTTCAGATTAAATATTTAAAACCGTTTAAGTATTCACAATTAACGACATAAAAACTCGGGTCGTTACATTCCTCCCCCCTAAAAGAATTTCGTCCCCGAAATTGCTAAGGCAGAAGAATGCCCAAACCCATTAACTTCCAAAACTCATTTAGTGAAAAATCGATATTCACTTTTTTCAAAACCTTTAACTTCAACCAAAACAATTGGTTTTCCTCTTCTAGTTCGAATCCTACATTTTCATTACATTTTGAAAACCAACTTTTCGTTAACAGAAATTTATCCAAAAATTTCAAAAAAATTCTAACTCCCAAAATTTCCGAATTTTTTTGGTAGAGTCTCCTTTGTAGGGAGGAGCTTTTGCAATTTGACAAGAGAGATAAATATATATACATCGATCCACATGGTCAGAAAACAAAAACAAACAACAATATTTATATTTTTATTCTTCTTATTGCGTAGGCGTGCCTTTATTTACCATTTTTAACCAAGCGGCTAGCGTGACCAAAATCCAGCCAAACGGCCTCTCAGTACCTGTACTTACTGAATTTAAACATGTAGGTATTATATATATGAAGTTCATAACATTTCTCTTATTTTACATAGCTAACACACGGATTACATAAGCAATGCATACTAAACAATATTCATAAGCAATTCTAAGGTTTCAATACTAATTTAATTGCTTTCACTCGCTTTTCTTACCATTGTATTCAATTAAGTGATTTACAACTCAATTTATACTAATCCAATTCAATTCTAAATTATTCATAACCCATGCATTCTCATTTTCATTACATTACTAATTTTTACCCATTCACTTGCATTTCATTTCATTAACCAAACAAGTTTCATTCAAAACCATTTCATAAAGCTCGACAACAACCATTTCACAATTTACTTAACTTATTTCAACTCCATAATAGTTCCATTTCTTCTTTCACTAATTTCATTTCCATTTTAATTTGATTCTCATCCAATCAAATCCAATCTGTTTACTAATTTTAATTCAATTTGTTTATTCACTCAATCCATTTTAAATTTTAATTCACCTTCTCAATTCATTTTCGAATTTACTTTATTAATAACAAGGTCATATTTAATTTATTTCTACTCACCTAGATTTTATTTTCAATTCAAACCATTACTATTATAATCCAATTTCATTTTATTTGACAACATTCCAAATTTATATTTAATTTACTAACAATTCAAGTCGAATTTTATTTATAACTCAAGTTTAACTTCAAAAATCCATTTTCAACTCACAATTTAACTTTTATTTACCAAATTTAAATCCATTAACATATTCAACTAATTTATCCCAAATTAGTTCACTTCCAACTTACAATTCAATATTTGATTTTTATCTTCAAAAATCACTTTAACTAGTTTTCCTTGGACTCAACCCATTTTATAATTCAAGTTTGGACTTTCTTTCATTTTCCAAAATACCAAACAAATTTATTTTGGCCTATATTTCACTTTTTAAATTCTCATAAGTCACACGCTTATATTTTTCACGCTTCCATCTATTTTAAGCTCAAGTATACTCACATTTTATTTTAACTCGAGACCTTTATTTACAACCCAAGCATATTTTTATTTATGCATTTTCAATTCTTTGATAAACTATTATTTATTCCAATTCAATCTTCATTTAACTTATCTCTATTGAAATCCAACTTCATATCATTCTTTTAAATTCATTTGAATAAGAATTTAATTCCATTTAACATCGTCTATAACCCAATTGAATTTTTTTTATTTCAATTCAATTCCAACTCAATATTAATGTAACAATCCCGATTTTGAGTTAAATTTAAATTGGTAATTTATAAACATTTAAGTCAAATTGTGAATTAATTTGAATTTTTCAAATTAAATAAGATATGTGCTTGTTTATTTAAATAAATAGATTGTAATTTGCAAATTTTAATTTTAAATTTTCCAAATTTAAATAAGATATTTGTTTGTTTATTTATATATATGTATATGAATTGATTTTAAATTGAAATTTGAATTTGAATTTTCCAAAATAAATAACATTTGTTTGTTTATATATATGTATATATATGTATGTATGTATGTATGTATATATAAGTTGATTTTTAATAGAATATAAATTTGAAAATCCAAAAATAAATATTTTTAAAAATAAATTAGATTTGGAAAAAAAATTGAGATAGATATATAATTATTTAAAGAAATAGTAACTTGAGTTTAAAAATGAAATAAGATTTAATATTCTTTTCTTTTAAATGTATACAAATATAAATTTGTTTTTTATATATATATTAAATACATGAATATAAAGAAGTGTGTATAAAGCTAAATTGAAAGTGATCTTAAAGGTGTATCTTTTGTATAAAAGATTTGAAATGGAATTGTTATGACAGCTATGAATGAATCTTTGTGAAAGATTGGCGAACCTTGGTTTCAAATTGAAGTGGATTTTAAAAAGGTGAATGTTTTGTTTTAAAAGATTAACGTGGAAATTTGTTTAAACCATTTAAAGGAAAGGTTTTGGGCTAAAAGGGTGACATAACTAAGATCCCAATATCCATATGTTTTTAAAATTAAGCGCTCATTATTCGGTTTAGCCGGGAGAGGACTTTATGTCATATAACCCATTTCGAATAATGATACGACAAAATGGATAGCATTTGAAGATCGGTGGTGAAGACCGGGTATTTTCGAGAACGAAAGGATTACCTAATGTCTCTACACTGAGTCGCTCCAGTATAGAGATCTCCATATGTGATGGGGAGTCCGATCGGGATTGTGAATACCCGAATTGCAAGGGCTTCTTTGAAGTGCCTTCAGATCTGTTCGAACCCAGAATGGACTTATATGGATGTATGTATGACATTACACTGTGAGATGTAAAACTGGTTTCTATCAAATACATTTCTGTTTGGTGGCGGAGAATTTATTCTCTTAGCTTAACACCCTTCTCTGAGATGTACGAGCTTAGAGGTTATGTAGTTGATGGTTACTAGTGATACATTTCCAATTTGGTAATGTGGCATGGTAAGTGCTGTTGATCATTTGTTGATCAAAGCATGGCTTTTGTGAAAAGGGTAGCTTTGTGGGACGAGACCTCATCAGGACCTCACAACCCGAAAATGGCCGAAACAGGAAGAATGCAGCAAGGTTATAAGGGTCGTGCCCTTTAGGGTATGTCCATTTCCTTCTGGATAAAGTGGTATCATGGTATGGAGCCCATATATTTAACTTATGTGGTTGTTGCACATCTATTGCTTTGTGGTTGTTGCTTTGTGGTTGAGGATCCTCAGATAAAGGTCGGTAACGGTCGGGGGTTGGCATACTCATGTCAGTAGTTACCTAGTTACGGAGGTAACCCGGCCTTATGTTGGCAGAGATACGGTTAGGTTCTCGGGGTGTCCATCCATAGGCGTACTCATGTGGCATATGAAGTTCCTTAGCCTGACCATTGTTGGAAATCCAATCATCCAATGCGCGCCCTATATGATTTTAGTTGTAGAACCTGCCATCTAACATGGTCGCTATAGTAGGCATACTATAATCGTATGTATGCTGGTTAAGATTAATATTATACTTGCAAATGTGTTCTGCACTATGCACTAATAATAATATCAAAATGATTTCTGCGTATCAAACATGTTTGACTATCATATGGAGAAATCTTCTCCGAGTGTGCGATTGCATTGTGTGTGTGCCGGGAGGCCTTATGGTAGTTTCATTTTTCGAAAAACATAGCAAATTTCTTTCAAATTCTTTTTTTCATTTTTATTCAAGATAAAACTATTTTTGTTTGCTCACACCAGTCTCACGACTGACCTGAAGTTTATTGTTCCCTTTCTAAACTCTGGGTGCCCACAATTTTCCACATGGGCAGCCTAGAGTTAGATTTCCAGATAATCAGCTGGTAGATATAGATTCGGCAGCCTTTAGCTTTCTGTTAGGAATTCTTTGGAATCTTTGGATTTTGGCAATCGCATTCATGACCGTCCTTGCTACAATACAACATGACGGTGGTTCGAGCTAGTGGTTTGGAGCTTTGGCTATGGAGTTGCGGTATTGAGATTTTCTTTCTCTCTTGCTTGGCATTGAAGATATTATTCTTTCCACTGCTGTTTTTCCACTGTTCGATCTTGTCTTCGATATTGATAATTCATTTGTATCAGATTGTTGCATCCATTATGTATCAATAGAATTATTCATTTCTGTTTCCGTTGTGATGTTGTACTTAATGTGTTATAAGCTCTGGCGAACCAGATTCGACGTTTGAATTTGCGGCATTCGAATACAAGTGAAGTATTTGGATGTCGATTTTTGAAGGTCGAGTCTGGGTCGTTAAATTTGGTATCAGAGCTGAAGGTTGAGTAAGAACTTTAGCTCAGGAGTATAACACATTAGGTAACTCATTAGAGATAGGGTTACAATTACCTTAGAATGAGTACACCCTAAGATATTCGTCCCTATGCCACAGTAAATTCTCTCACTATCCAGTGATAGTGAGTGAGTGCAAAAAGTGGATGAGGTAGGGGACAAGGGAGTACCACTACAGATAGTCGATACTCTGCAACAACAAGGAAACTATCTTTTTCTATCAATCTTTTTTATCATCATCCGATTTCGATTCTTTGACGGTATACCAACAGCTACAAGAAGAAGCTTTGGTGTGGTGATGGCCCTGCGATTCATTGTAGAAAAGGATCTAATTCCTATTTCGTATTCTAATCATCAGTTTCCCTCAGCTATCTGTTTTAACTTTAATAAATTTGAAATTTCAAATTGAAATTGAAATAAATTGCTTAAGAAATATAAAGTTAAATTGAAATGTATCTGTTTGTCTATTCTTCGGGATCTCGATATATTCTACGAATGGTTAGTTATCCTTCAGACTAACCAATACCCCTGCATATTTTGCAGACCAGATAACTCGAGAACTTCATGAAATATTGAATGAGTTTGTTCTCATAATTATTGATGATATTCTGATTTGGTAAGCCAAACGCAGAATAGATATTTAGTTTGATTGGTAAAACATTCTCCATCTATTCTTTGTTATCTCCATGTGTAGCAAATTTCGAGGATGAAATTTTCTTAACGGGGAATCTGTAACGATCCTGGTTTTGAGTAAAATTTAAATTGGTAATTTATATAAAATTTTGAGCCAAATTTGAATTAATTTGAATTTTTCAAATTAAATAAGATATGCGCTTGTTTATTTATATAAATAGATTGTAATTTGAAATTTTGAATTTGAAATTTTCCAAATTTAAATAAGATATTTGTTTGTTTATTTATATATACGTATACGAATTGATTTTAAATTGAAATTTGCATTTGAATTTTCCAAAATAAATAATATTTTTTTGTTTATATATATGTATATAAATTGATTTCTAATGGAATATAAATTTGAAAATCCAAAAATAAATATTTTTAAAAATAAATTGGATTTGAAAAAAAATATTGAGATAGATATTTAATTATTTAAAGGAATAGTAACTTGAGTTTAAAATTGAAATAAGATTTAATGTTCTTTTCTTTTAAATTTAGACAAATATAAATTTGGTTTGTATATATATTAAATACATGAATAAAAAGAAGTGTGTATAAAACTAAATTGAAAGTGATCTTAAAGGTGTATATTTTGTATAAATGATTTGAAATGGAATTATTTTGAAAGCTATGAATGAATCTTTGTGAAAGATTGGCGAACCTTGGTTTCAAATTGAAGTGGATTTTAAAAAGGTGAATCTTTTGTTTTAAAAGATTAAAGTGGAAATTTGTTTAAACCATTTAAAGGAAAGGTTTTGGGCTAAAAGGGTGACTTAACTAAGATCCCAATATCCATATGTTTTAAAACTTAATCGCTCATTATTCGGTTTAGCCAGGAGAGGACTTTATGCCATATAACCCATTTCGAATAATGATACGATGAAATGGATAGCATTTGAAGACTAGTGGTGAAGACTAGGTATTTTCGAGAACGAAAGGATTACCTGTCGAATGTCTATGCACTGAGTTGCGTCGGTATAGAGATCTCCATATGTGATGGGGAGTCCGATCGGGATTGTGAATACCCAGATTGTAAGGGCTTCTTTGAAGTGCCTTCGGTTTCGTTCGAACCCGGAACGAACTTGTATGGATGTATGTCTGACATTACACTTTGAGATGAAAAACTGGTTTCTATCAAATACATTTCTGTTTGGTGGTGGAGAATTTATTCTCTTAGCTTAACACCCTTCTCTGAGACGTACGAGCTCAGAGGTTATGTAGTTGATGGTTACTAGTGATACATTTCCAATTTGGTAATGTGGTATGCTAAGTGCTGCTGATCATTTGTTGATCAAAGCATGGCTTTTGTGAAAAGCGTAGATTTGTGGGACAAGACCTCATCAGGACCTCACAACCCGAAAATGGTCGAAACAGGAAGAATGCAGCAAGGTTATAAGGGTCGCTCCCTTTAGGGTATGTCTGTTTCCTTCTGGATAAAAGTGGTATCATGATATGGAACCTTATGTGGTTGTTGCAAATCTATTACTTTATGGTTGAGGATCCTCGGATAAAGGCCGGTAATGACTAAGGGATGGCATACTCGCATCAGTAGTTACCTAGTTATAGAGGTAACCCGACCTTGTATTGGCAGAGATCCAGTTAGGTTCTCGGAGCATCTCTCCAGAGACGTACCCATGTGGCATAGGAAGTTCCTTAGCCCGACCATTATTGGAAATCCAATCATCCAATACATGCCTTGTACGTTTTTGGTCGTAGAACCTGCCATTTAACATGGTAGCTATTATAGGCATACTATAATGGTATGTATGCTGGCTAAGATTAATATTATACTTGCAAATGCTTTCTGCACTATGCACTAATAATAATATCAAAATGATTTCTGCATATCAAGCATGTTTGACTATCATAAGGAGAAATCTTCCCCAAGTGTGCGTTTGCATTGTGTGTGTGCCGAGAGGCCTTACGGTAGTTTCATTTTCCAAAAAGCATAGAAAATTTCTTTCAAATTCTTTTTGTTTGTTTTTATTCAAGATAAAACTATTTTTGTTTACTCACACCAGTCCCATGACTGACCCAGAGTTTATTGTTCCCTTTCTAAACTCTAGGTGCCCACAATTTTCCACACTGGCAGCCTAGAGTCAGACTTTCAAATAATCAGCTAGTAGATATAGATTCGGTAGCCTTCAGCTTTCTTTTTGGAATACTTTGGAGTCTTTGGATTTTGGCAATCGCATTCATGACCGACCTTGGTACAATACAACATGATGGGGGTTCGAGCTAGTGGCTTGGATCTTGGCTATGGAGTTGCAGTATTGTCGGATTTTCTTTCTCCCTTGCTTGGCATTGAAGATATTATTCTTTTCCCTGCTGTTTTTCCGCTGTTGTATCTTGTCCTTGATGTTGATAATTCATTTGTATCAGATTGTTGTATCCATTGTGTGTCAATAAAATTATTCATTTCTGTTTCCGCTGTGTTGTTGTACTTACCGTGTTATAAGCTTCGGCGAACCAGATTCGACGTTTGAATCTGCGGCATTCGAATACAGGTGAAGTATTTGGATGTCGATTTTCTAAGGTCAAGTCAGGGTCGTCACAATTAAACTTATCCTAAGTTCATTTAATTCAACTCAGTTCCACTTTTCTTAGCTTAAGTTAATTTCACTTCAATTAAATTTCCAACTCAACTTCATTCAGTTCAAGTTAATTTCAATTCAATTTTTATTTATCAAATCCAACTTTAATTTCTATTCTTCCAATTCAATCACATCCGAAATTTAATTTACTTCACCAATTTATTTTATCCAAATCACCATCAATTAAATCTCAATAATTTAGTTTCTTCACTCAATCTAAGTTAAATTTCATTTTAACTTTTTATTTTGAGTCGGAATTATACACTTATTTAGCCATTTTAAATCTTTATAATTTTTTTTGATTATAATATCATCAACCAAAAATTCCAATAATATATAATAATTTCGGAATATTATTCCTTTTTATATCAAAAATATATTTTGGGTTAAATTATTTCATTTGCCCACTTTAAAACAATACTGTGTCGGTTTATCTTGTTAAGTGTTTATAAATTCTTATCGAATTAGCGGCCCACTTACTCGATCAGAATTCATATACCACTCAACCAATAAGTCAACACAATATTTGAAACAATTTATATTCACTAACAAATACGCGTCCGTATCTATTAGTACTCTCAAACTCATTCTAGAGTACTACTGACTCTATCTCTAAGAAGTAATCTCCACCAGAGCCAAGGTTCCCGCTTAACCTTCATCTCTAATACCACAAGTAACGACCCGTGGTTCCGTATCCCTTTGGGTTGATAATCATTCTTCCTCGTTCAACCCAAAGTGTACGAAAGAGCGAATAACTAGGGGTAATGAAAAGAAAAAGGTAGAAGAAGAAGATAAAACAACATCAGAGTCTCACAATCACAACGGAATAAAATAAAATATATAACGACAGTTTTAAATATAAATAAACCTGTACGGTTATATATACATACCATTATCAGAGTACCCAATCATCCATCACTTTGGACAGCTTATTTTTTGTCCTTACATAGCGAAAATAATAATTCAAGTACAGAGATATGTCTCTGTCATCCAGCTTGCCTCCTGAGCTCCATAGCATATTATCTTGCATCTGTTAAACTCGATCTGACCCGAGCATCATAACAAAACAATAGCCGAGTCAGTCTAGAAAACAACATGAGAAAATCACACTCAATTGGATTATTATATTTCTGAAAATCCTTTGAAATCAAAGGTATCTCGTAAGACCACGCCACAAAATGAATATGTCGGGTTTATACCTTACGATAACCAAAACATTTTTATCAAATTCGTCTGAAATTATAATAGTGTCTATAGAAAGTAAAATAGAATCTAGCTGAAATACTTGCATTTCATGTTCCAGCAATAGTTGGGCACAATCAAAACTGTACAGGCGTTTATTAGAGATTGGATTCCATACAATAGCAGGGCTACTAGGGTATCGTCCATCACAGAACTTGGTCTAGATCAGAGTACCAAGGACCACTCCCGATCCCCTGCAACACAAGACCGGAGCTACCCCTTATTAGATAGTCTGAATAAGATCACCCTACGGTTGGGATCAGCAATTGCCCTCACAGCCGAATAAAAGGGACGTCTTGGCAAATCTTACCCTACTTGGGTGCTACCCACTTAGCCTTGCTGCACCTCCCATGTTTTAGCCATTCCCGGTTGATGAGGCTTGAGGCTATGCATTACCTTTTTAGAACACATTTCACTTAGAATTCTCATCGTCCTCCGGATGATGTTCTGATAGCATTCGTCCATACAAGTTACCCTGGGTCTGAAAAAATCGAATCACCGTCTTCATCATCTTCAAGGTCTCCATTTGCAAACGTTCAAACTGGATCGAAGTGGTTTTCGGATAATTAAACCCGATCTCGGTCTCTTCGAAATGATCAACGCATTGGCTAATATTGGTAGTCGGTTATTTAACTATCAATTAACATCCATAAGCAACCATCAGATTTAAAATAATTTGCCAAATTATTTAACTCAAAATATCTACCCAAGATATTATTTCCACAACACTTTGAAAGTAGTTTTCAAATCCCTTTTTATTCTTACAGAACAAATTCCAACCCTTGCCCAACACTTAGCATATTTTTTCCCACTTCATTAGTTACTTAACATTTGGAAAATATTCACTTTTATTTCCTATTTCTTTCTCAAAATCATTTACGATTTCATTTGTAAACTCCCAACCCGTTTCACTTGAATTTTATAAACTCCAGAATTCCTTAATTTATTTCCCTTAATATTTCCAAAGCCATTTAATATTCTCCTCGAGCCCTTAATATATAATTTAGACTCCAAATCTATTCTTAACCCAATTTACAAATAGTTAAGGGTAACCCAAGTTAGTTAATATATTTTTATTCTATTTAATCTCCTTTAGAATAAATCACATTTTCAATATAAATAATCTCTTTCAAATTTTTCTTTTTAAAATTCCTTCATTTTAATTATTCATGATATTTAAAAATACCAAATTCAATTCCCATGCTATTTAACATTTAATAATCCAATTCACACAATCCATATAAATTTATCCATCTTGTCACATATCAATATAGATATATATATATATATATATATATGAAAAGAATAAATATATTTTTTAAGGAATCCAGTTGGATCCCTCCAACCTGTTTTTCCCTGCATCCATAGATGTTAATCAACAAATAAAAATACCAATCCCACTTCGAGGGGGACATCACGATATATAGGGTCATCCGCTATTATGCGGGATACATAGGGTCTCATTCGCTATATAATGCGGGAATAGCAATCACTCCAATATATATATATATATATATATATATATATATATATACACACACACACACACACACACACTATAATATATATAATATCATCCATCAGATAATTATTTAATTCATCCAAGCACAACAAATAATTTAAATTAAACATTTAAATTTAATTAAGGTTAACCAAATGAGTGAGAAAATCTCACCTTTGTTATTGTTTGCTTCCATTTCCATTCCGGCTTGATTCATGATTTTTGACATTTTATAACATTATACAGTTTATTAGTATTTTAAATAACCGGACAATTTATTACCATTTAATTAACTAATAATTTAACTTAACTAATAATTTTCCTTTTTTTAAAATCTTTTAATAATTAAAATAAATTAAATAAGTTAATTTAACAATTTAATCACCAAATCCATTATTTTAAAATAAGGTAGTAAATTTAAAAAAATGTGTATGTGCATATTTTATTTTTTAATTTTCGAACTACATATAAAAATAATCTATATAAGTCTTAAAAATCTAATTTTCTACATAAACCCTTACATTTTTTCCAAAATCTTATAAATTTTCTATTTATTTCTGTATATATATTAATTTTAAAATGGGTATGTAACAACCTGCATATTTTACAGTTGTAAATTTAAATATTTTATTTAAATATAGCATCGTTAATTGAATTAAAGTCAAAAATGCTATTTTTTGTAAACAATCGAATTAGGACTCGAGACCACTACCATTGAGTCCAAAATGGCGTTTGTGACCTTTTGGAGTATAAACATAGATATGTTTGGAGTTGAGTTGAATTTTGCTATTTTTCTATTGGGCTTTGGGTTTGGGTTTCAGCCCTTAAACTCATCTACTACCCTAACTCTTCATCCAACTCCTCTTCACTCATTCTATTATTTCCTAACACTCAAGCTAAAAAATGGGAAAAGAGATAGGAAACTAGAATTCCTAAACCCTAGTTTTTCTAGGAAATTCCATTTCTTACTCCAAAACCAAAGAGAAGCTTAGGTAAGCATCCTCTTCTTCTTCTCCACCTCAATCTCTCTCCAATTTTCCAAAATTCCTAAACCATAACTTAGGAAATATTTGCAATTGATTATAGATTGGAGCTTCTAGAGCTGAAGTTGAAGAGTGGTTGATCTTTCCTTTGTTTTAAAGCTTCTCATTTCTTGTGTTTGGGTTTAAAGGTGAGTTTTTGAACTCACATCTACGTCTATAACTTTCATTATTGTTAGGTACGAATTCCTAACATCTATTCATGTTCATTTGCTTTTGATTTGAATTGATTTGGTGAATTTTCCAAGTTTTGATGTTTTGAAGTCAAAATCTTTAAATATCCTATCTTGGATGTTTGGACATGTTATTTGGGGTGTATCGAAGAGCCTATAAGGATGGGTTGTCGCTTGGCATAAATCCCTAGTTTCCGTCGCCCGTCCGATCGCTTCCAAATCGATTTTGCCATCATTGGCCTGGTTAATTCCTGCCCATCAGAACTAATCTTTTGGTTGGTAATTTCATACGTCTGGTTGTTGTTCTGGCTTATCAGGGTCATCGGGGGTACCGTTATTGTACTACATCATTGTTTCGAATTATTTGAGTTTCAGGTCCATCCCGTTATTGTACTACGTCGATGTTTTGAATTATTCGAGTTTTAGGTTCCTCAGGCGTACCATTATTGTACTACGTCGTTGCATCGGCTCTATGGTTGGCGACAATGGAATAGCGACCCGTTTGTGATACACGTGTTGGTGAGTTTTTATGCTCCCGTTTTTGATAGGCCTTCCCCTTTGTGATTTCTGGATTTCTAATTAATGATTTCTGGAATTTTTGTTTCACCAATTTTTGCGATTGGCATTGATATGTTTGTCAATATTTGTGGTTTGGTGAATAAAATAAAGAATATGACATTCTTTTTGGTGTTTGCGATTCTTTCGATACTGTATGATTTTTGTTTTTGTTAAATGTCTACTTATCACAGTATGGCATTATCGTTATCATACATTTTTGTCATATCT
Organism: Allium cepa; assembly: GCA_030765085.1. NCBI lineage: Eukaryota > Viridiplantae > Streptophyta > Magnoliopsida > Asparagales > Amaryllidaceae > Allium > Allium cepa. The sequence goes on from CM060935.1 coordinate 977,298,423, forward strand.
CTTATCATTTATCATTTTATCTGATATTTATAGCTAGACTGATCCGTTTATTATTTTCTTCTTAAATAATACTCAGGTCAGACCGAGGTATTTCAGGTGCTTCTGCTTGACTTCTTATCTGGGTCTGTCATCTGACTTTTGGCTAACTACTAGTTTAGTGGTTTTTGTTTTTATACATTCGAGATAGAGACTCCTTGATGTATACATATTATTTTGTCTAGCACTTGTACATATTCTTTTGTGATGTAGTGGATCTTGCATGACCAATACTTTGATGTAGACTTCTATGTGTTTTATTCATATCTGTTTTTGCCTTTGTGATATGAATATTTGTGACTGATTTTATGTTATGCTTATTTTACATTGGTTTCCAAAGACCACATAGCCACCGTGTAGTAGCCTTGAGTTTGTGTCGGTATGTCGGATTTCCTCTGGAAATGAAAGTGATATTTTATATAGCATATCGGTACTCGCACAAAGCAATTACACAGATGGTCGCTCCTCAACAGCCTTATTCTTCGTACTAGTCAACGGGATTACCCCGTAGTGTCGTTGGCTAGTGTGAGTATAGGGGTGGGGCGTCACAGTTTGGTATTGGAGCCAAACTTCGGAACAATATTGAATATTATGACAAGGATCGTTGTCCTAAATCTCTTTTGGGAATCGTGCTTTAGGATTTAATTCGAGTCTTTGGACCCATTCCATCCTATATTCTTTATGATGCCTTGTTTTATCAATCATGATTGTTTGATAATCATTCTGAGAATAACCTTTATCTTCTTCTTTCTTTCTTTCTTAAAGAAGAGAAATGGTTAGACCTGGCCATCCCAGTGTCGATCAATCCAGTGCTACTCCTCAGGATGGAGTATTTATGTTTGTCCAGCAGCTTTTAGATCTTGTAAAGAATGCTCAAGCCGTCGGACCCATTCTAGAGCCTACTCATCCTAGATCTGGGTTTGCACGCTTGTGTAGAGATTATACCGATTTGAGTGGAAGGTCATTCAAAGGATCTGAAAGTGTTATAGAAATCCAAGTTTGGCTTAGATCACGCGACTGCATCTTTTCTCGCATGAATCTTGTTGATCTCCATTGAGTCCAAGTGGCTTCTAGCATGCTCCAAGAAAGAGCATTAGTTTGGTATGAGCTTTTGATTTTGGAGATTATCAAAGCGGATCTTACTTGGGAGAAATTCCAAGAAAAGTTCAAGTTAAAGTTTGTGCCGGAAGCGGAAAAAGTAACTTTGGCCTGGCGCTTTATTGACCTTGTTCAATGTGAATCTTTTATGACGGATTACTTCGCATCTTTTGAATCTCTCTAAATATGGGGTCGAGTAAATTAATACCCCATTGAAGAAAAATCAAAGTTTTTTTATGGGTTGAACTAGAACCTCAAAAAGCCTCTACTCCTGAAATAAGAAGTTTCTTTTGACAAGCTTGTTGATATCGCTCTTCGACTTGAAGAGGCCGATATAGAAGGCGATGTTGAATTTGTGGGTGCCAAATAGAACTTCAACATCAATAAGAAGATGCCTGTTAAGTTCAAACCTAATCCCAACAAAAAAGGAAAACAAGAAACTTCGGTAGCAAAGACTCCTACGTCTAGACGTGGGCAATGCTATAATTGTGGTTCTAAGGACCATTATGCGAATAGGTGTCCGAAACCCTTTTTTGTCGTTATTGCAAAAGTTCAGATCATCTTCTATCTTCATGTCCCAAACTTCCAAGCAAGAAAGACAGAAAGCTAAATGTGGAGCAAGCTCCTAGTAACACTTCTCTAGGTTAAGGTACTTCTTATTCTATCCTTGATGGCATATGTTTCGTGATCATGTTATTCGAGTTCTTTTTGATACCGGTGCATCCCACTCTTTTATATCAAAAGAAGTTGTTGATACTTTTTCTTTAAACGTTGTGGCTTTGATGACTTCATTGAGAATTGCGAATCCGTTTGGTGGATCCGTAACATTCAGTTTACTTTGTAAATATGTCGAAATTATTTTATGTGATTATGCTTTCTGAGACGATTTGCATGTTATACGTTACTTAGGCTTCGGAATGATTTTGGGAATGGATTGGCTTCACCATTATGAAGCCTACATTCTATGTCCTGAGAGGACTATTCATCTTCGACATCCTCAATCTGTTAAGCAGATTTCTATTGTTCTTAAAGATTCAGATTCTAATCCAGTGGTATCCTTATATTGTCTAAAACCTCATGATAATGATGAGGAAGATGTCATTTCCCTCATTCATCTTGTTCGTGAATTTTCTGATATATTTGAGCCCGTTTTAGGATTACCACCTAAGCGAGCAATCAAGTTCAGAATTAATCTAATTTCTGGAGCTTTACCTATCACACATCCTCCTTATTGTGTGTCCAATAAGGAAAATGAGGAGATGCGTAAACAATTATCTGAATTGGAAGCAAAAAAAATTATTTGTTCTAGTTCCTCTCCTTGGGGAGCGCCAGCTATTTTTGTGAAGAAATCCGATGGTACACTTAGGCTTTACGTTGACTGCCACAAGCTTAACGATCTCAACATCAAGAATAAATATCTCTTACCTTTGATTGATGATTTATTTGATCAACTTAGAGCTGCTAGAGTCTTTTCATAGTTAGACTTAGCAACCGGTTTTCATCATCTTCGTATTGCAGAGGATAGCATTCCTTTGACTACTCATTATGGATCTTATGAATGGCTTGTTATGCCATTTGGTTTAACGAATGCTCCAGCTCATTTTGTTGACCTTATGAATCGAGTTTTCAAAGGCTTCCTTGACCGATTCATTCTCATCTTTATAGATAATATTCTTGTTTATTCTAAAACCGAGTAGGAGCATGAAAAACATCTTCGGATATTGGAAACTCTTAGGAGCAATCAACTGAAAGCAAAATTTTCTAAGTGCCACTTTTAGCAATCTCATGTGAAATTTCTCGGGCATATTATTTCTAAATCCGAAATTTCCGTTGATCCTTCAAAGGTTGAAGCGATTCAAAATTTGAAGAGACCGGAGAGTGTTAAAGAAATCAGTAGTTTCCTTGTATTGGCGGGCTATTACCGTTGGTTCATAAAAGACTTTTCTAAAATTTCCATGCCTCTTAATTGTTTGACAAAGAAGGGAGTTATGTATATTTGGTCAAACAAATGTGAAGCTTCTTTTAGAAATTAAAAGAACTCCTTTCAAGTGCTCCTATTCTTATGATTCCCGAGGGGAACCAAGACTTTATTGTTTATACCGATGTTATTCGTGTTGGTTTGGGAGCGGTTCTCATGCAAAGGGAACGTGTTATTGCTTATGCTTCTAAGCAATTAAATCCTTCCAAGACTAGATATGCCACTTATGATTTAGAGCTCGTAGCTATTGTTTTTACCCTTAGAATTTCGCGTCATTATCTTTTGGGAGAGAAATTTGTTCTCTACACCGATCATAAATCTTTGAAGTATTTATTTTCTCAAAAGGAACTTAATTTGCGTCAACACCGTTGGCTCAAATTCCTTGCATCTTATGATCTTGAAATTCTTTATACTTCCGGAAAGGAAAATCGTGTTGCCGATGCGTTTAGCCGAAAGCAACAAGCAGTTGTTTCTATATTGATATCAGAATGGAATGATCTCGAAACTTTGTCCACTTATGAGATTCGAGATCATGAATTAGATTCATGTTCAAAAATTGTTTTATGTAGCCTTGAGGCTCATCCATCACTTTGGGACCGCATTCCTGATGCTCAAAAGCATGATCCTGAATTGGCTCATCTTAGCCAAAGTTGTCGGGATAGTAATATTAATGGATTAAAAGACTTTGAAATCGATGCTCGTGGCGGTTTTTGAAAATATGGTAGACTTATCGTGCCAAATACTAGTGATCTTCGTAAAGACAATTTAGAAGATTCTCATCGTTCTAAATTTACCATTCATCTTGGTAGTAGTAAAATGTATGCAGATATGAAGCGACTTTATTATTGAGATGGAATGAAATCTGATATTGCTAACTTCATTAAGCGTTGCATGACTTGTGAACTCATAAAGTTTGAGCATCAAAGGCCCGGTGGGTTATTACAACCTCTAGATATTCTTGTTTGGAAGTGGGATCAACTCTCCATGGACTTTATAGACGGTCTTCCCTGTTCTCGTTTGGTCCATGACAGTTTATGGATGATTGTTGATAGACTAACAAAATCTGCCCATTTTATTCTCGTTCGGTCCAATCGGACCATACCTCTTTTGGCTAGACTCTATGTTAAATAAATTGTTAAATTGCGCGGAGTTCGTACTTCTATTGTTAGTGATCATGATCCATTATTTACTAGTGGATTTTGGAAGAGTCTTCAAAAAGCTTTGGGAAAGAAGCCTAATTTTAGCATCGCTTATCATCCTCAGTCCGATGGACAAATAGAGTGTGTGAATCAAACTCTTGATGATCTTCTTCGTGCATGTGTTGTTGATTTTGGTGGAAATTGGAAAGATCATATTACTCTTGTTGAGTTTTACTATAATAGTATCTTCCAATCTAGTATTAGTATGGCACCTTTCGAGGCACTCTATGGAAGGTCATGCCGATCTCCTTCTTGGCTTGAGGCCGGTGAGAAGTTGGTTTTAGGTCCAGATTTTATTCGTGATTCCACAGAAAAGATTGACCTTATTCATCATAGGATGAAAGAAGCTCAAAGTAGACAAAAATGCTATGCTGATAACCGAAGTAGGAATTTTGAATTTTCCATGGAAGACTTGGTGTTTATCCGTGTTTCACCTATGAAGGTTGTTGTGTGTTTCAGTTGATTGGGAAAATTTGCACCTCGATATATTGGCCCATTTCCCATCACCGAACGCATTGGTTCTGTGGCTTATCGTCTTTTATTACCGGCTCAATTTTCTGCTATTCATGATGTTTTCAACGTCTCTCAACTATGGAAATGCCTTAGAGACTCTGGTTCTATTCTAGAGCCCGGTATTATTGAAGAAATTGAAGTTTCACCTAATTTTATTTATGAGCAACATCCTATTCGTATCATTGCTACGGAGGTTAAACGCCTTTGAAATAAAGATGTTCCGCTTGTGAAAGTTCAATGGTCCCCAAATCCTAAGGATTGCTCTTGAAAATCCAGAGAATTCACCGAGCGAACACACTCGGACTTACTCTCTCGTGATCTTTAAGCTAAGCTTCTTATTTCAAATTTTCTTTTGTGTTGATATGCTTTTATGGTTGTTACTCTTTTTTTACTTCTTATGTATTACGAGGACGCAATTTCTTTAAGGAGGGGAGTCTGTAACAACCCGCATATTTTAATATTTTATTTAAATATAGCATCGTTAGTCAATTAAAGTCCAAAATTCTACTTTTTGTAAATAGTCGAATTAGGACTCGAGACCACTTTCATTGAGTTCAAAATGGCATTTGCAACCTTTTTGAGTATAAACATCGATATGTTTGGAGTTGAGTTGAATTTTGCTATTTTCTATTGGGCTTTGGGTTTGGGTTTCACCCCTTCAACTCATCTAATACCCTAACTCTTCATCGAACTCCTCTTCACTCATTCTATTATTTCCTAACACTCAAGCTAAAAGAAAAAAATGGGGGAAGTGAAGGAAAGTAAAATTCCTAAACCCTAATTTTTCTAGGAAATTGAAGTTCTTGCTCTAAAATCAAAGAGAAGCTTAGGTAAGCATCCTCTTCTTCTTCTCCACCTTAATCTCTCTCCTATTTTCAGAAATTCCTAAACCCTAACTTAGGAAATATTTGCATTTGATCATAGATTGGAGCTTGTAGATTTGAAGTTGAAGAGTGGTTAATCTTTCCTTTGTTTCAAAGCTTCTCATTTGTTGTGTTTGTGTTTAAAGGCGAGTTTTTGAACTTACATATACATCTATAACTTTCATTATTGTTAGCTATGAATTCCTAACATTTATTCATGTTCATTTTCTTTTGATTTCAATTGATTTGGTGAATTTTCCAAATTTTGGTGTTTTGAAGTCAAAATCTTTAAAGATCATATCTTGGATGTTTGGACATGTTATTTGGGGTGTATCGAAGAGCCTATAAGGCTGGGTTGTCGCTTGGTATAAATCCCTAGTCTCCGTCGCTCGTCCGAACGCTTTCGAATCGATTTGGCCATCATTGGCCTAGGTTAATTCCTGCCCTACTGAACCAACCAGACTTCTGGTTGGTAATTTCAGACGTCTGGTTATGTTCCCTGAAGAAATTATATCACGAACACAGAAAATAAAATGGAAGAGACAAATTCCAGACGTATGATTTATTGGTTCAGACGTCTGGTTTGGATTCAGACGTCTGGTTTGTAATTTCAGATGTCTGGGAGGTTTTCTGGAATATTTCCAGAACCCAAATCCAGATGTCTGGTTGAACCTCCAGACGTCTGGAACAGTTCAGTTTTTCCTATTTGCCTATTTTTTGAATAAATTTCCAATGTTTATCGATTTTTGTTGATCCGATTAGTTGTTATCACTTTTATCGACTTTGATGACTTCTTTTCGGGATTTTTGGGAATATCTGTTTTGATGGATTTGGTATCGATTTCTTTGGATTTGATTCATGTCTTCGAATGTGAATTTTTGGTGATGGATTGTTTTTATAATCGTTTTCTGTTATTTGTCATTTTAAAAATACAAAGGTTTCTATACTAGTAGTAAATATTCAAACTCTTCCACAAAAATGATGCCGACGTTACTTTTAATACAGAACTCGTTTTCAAATCCATTTTCAAATCCATTAGTATATACAAACGTTTACCTCATTCGTATGAGAAATCTAATTAAATGACTTAGCAAAACAAGTGGTATGAAACACTTGCGTTTTCTTTGTCGGTTAGTTCGTGGACTTGTTCGATTGAACTCTTGTGACAATTTTCGAGTGGAAATCTACAATTTGTTCATAAATACATAAGTTAAGCCAAATGTTATGGGACATGAAGCTAAACTCATTTATTAATTATCTTTGTTATGACTACCCGCCTTTCATTCCATAGAAAAACGCATCATCGTTAAGAAAGAAATAGGTAGAAAAGAGAATAGATAGAAAGAAAGAACAACAATATCAGAATCTCACAGCGGAAACGGAAAAAATATAATATGTCATATAGCTATTACATAGTCATTGCACATCAGAGTCAATACAGTTACACCATTACATTAGACAGTCGTGAAGACCTGTCTATTCATTACATTCCAAGATACAAAAGACAAAAGATTCCAACACAGCGGAAATAGATATATAGATACGCCGAGACTCCTACTCCAAGCTTTTCCTAGAATTCATCAAGAAAACCTGATCACTTGGCTACTCATCAAAATTTGAGTACCTAAGAGTTTAAGAAAAACAAAATAAACTCCGGTTCAGGCATGGGTCTGGTGTGAGTAAATGGTTAAGTTGTTTAACTTGAAAAACTATTGAAGTAAAAGGTATCTCGTAAGACTCTCCGCAAATAAACACGAACAAGTATTTCCCTTACGATAACCAAAACATTTGATGGGAAATCCAGTTATATTATAATAGTGTCTAGGATTTTCAATATAAAGTATGAAACAGCTGGAATGCTTACATCTCACATTCCAACATAATTGGGCACAATCAAAACCATACAGGCACTTATTGGAGATTGAATTCCATACAATGGCATGGCTATTTGGGTACCGCCCGTCACAGTACGTGGTCTAAATCGCTGTACCGAGGACCCACCCTGATCCCCTGCAACATAAGACCAGAGCTATCCCTTACTGGATAGTCCGAATAAGACAACGCCGCGGTTGTGGCCAACAACCGCCCGCACAGCCGAATAAAAGGGACCTCTAGACAGGGAAAAATCTTATCCTACTTGGGTGCTACCCACTTAGCCTTACGTGCGCCTCCCCTGTTTTAGCCATTCCCGGTTGATGAGGCTTGAGGCTACGATTACCTCTTAGAACACTTATCTTGGAAAGCTCGTCGTCCTCCATTGACGATGGTCTGATCGTATTCATCCATTCAAGTTCATTCTGGGTTCAAACGAAACCGAAGGCACTATCTCGCTACACCCATTTTGGAATCACGCTCAGAGTTGACGATAATAGCCTGTTAGAATCTAAATTGTTGGATTTTAATGACAACAACTATAAAATTATGTCAAAGAATCTCTAAGCTAATTTGCAGGTACATGAGCATCAAAAAGAGATAATCAAATATGTTCAAAATGAAGATACATAGTACAAAAGTATGAAAGAATGTATATGGAGATACAAGAAGAGATATATACAATAGAGACAAGATGAATGTGACAAACAAAGTATTTTTAGTCACAGAGTGTCATGTTTAGAGTTTATAAATGTTAAAATATTCTCAAAATGATATACACACATATGCATTCATAATTTAAATGAAAAATCAAGTTTTCAAAAATTGCATGGAGGAGGACTCGAACCCGAGTCACTAGCTCAGAAGGCAAGTGCTCTAACCATTTGAGCTATGGTATTTTTTAGTTACGTTCAGACGTCTAAATGTACCAAATCAGACGTCTGAATCTGGAAAAATGAATATTGTTTAGTACAATATTCAGACTTCTGACTTGCTCATTTCAGACGTTTGAAAATGGTCATTTTTAGCCTATTTCCTTTCTAGTTTGAGCTCATACAAATTCAGAAGTCTGAATTATTCAATTGAGAAGTCTGAATATTGTTTAGTGCAAATTCAAAAGTCTGAATTATTCAATCCAGAAGTCTGAATATTGTTTAGTGCAATTTTAGAAGTCTGAATTATTCAATTCTGAAGTCTGAATATCTACAACAACTATATTTTCAAACAGGCACTTCCATTCGTGAAGAGATGCATCCTTCATTTCAATAGATATGACCATATCTCTTCATGATAACTCTTCTTGAACAAATGCACCTATTTATAATCTATATAAACACATTAGAATCATGTTTTCAAAAACATCAATTCAATCTATTCTTACTCTACACTCATATTCTTTGATTCTAATACTCTTATGCATTCAATTTCATGCAAATTCATTATATTACTTCTTTGTTCTTTATGTATTCATATATATATATATATATATATCATAGAGGAGAAGATTATAGGAAGAGTGTACTGTAATTGACAAATTCGTGTTATTAAAAACACAGTGTTAAGAAAACTTTGTTTTGTATAAGTCATGTACTGCTGCTCAGGCGTGTGAAGTCCTCTTCGGCTGTTGAGGCAAAATCCAGTTCTGCTGCTCTGGTCCCTTGTTCGGATATTCAAGGGTTGTAAGACATGTTCCTCCTGGTTAAGTGAGGGTTGTTGTTTTAGTTGAAATTCCAGAAGGAGTCTGGGACTGAACGTAGAACGGGAAGTTCGAACCAGTATAAAAATTCCTGATGTGCTTGTTTTATTTTTCTTATTTACATTGCTATAATATTTTAGTTTATTTCCGCGCTAGTATAATATAATTCCATATAGCACGATCCGCACTGTCTTTTCATTTGGTATCAGAGCATAGTCATTTTCATAACCCTTGCACTCTGAAACTTCATATCGATCTTCACTTGAGATTTCACGACCTATCGTTTAACTTGGATCGATGTGGTTTTCGTATAACAAATTTGATATCCGATCCCGGTCTCATCGAAATTCAAATGCCATCTTAAAGGTCAAGTTGTTTAAGGTTTAAACAATTTAAATTCAATCCAGAACTCTGTATACACACAACAATTTAGCACAAATAAATAACACACATTTATCACAGTTATATCCAAAGTACATCACATCACACAATATCACAGATTATCATATTATAAATATCAATCTAGACATTCTATACAATCAATCATCCATAAGCAAGACTTATTAATCCCACAATTATAATTAATTTAATTAACTCAAATTAAATTAATTGCTTATGAATTAATTACCTAACCTGCTTAATCAATCATTCATTTAATTACAAGCCATTTTAATTAATTAATCATTCTTTAATTATTTTTATTAATCAGTTAATTAATCTTTGATTACTGATTAATTATCCTTAATTATTAATTAACTAATCCTTAATCAATAATTAATTAACCCTAATTATTAATTAATAAATTCTTAATTATTAATTTATTAACCCTTAATTACAAATTAATTAATTTATAATTATTTAATTAATTAATCCTTAATTACAAATTAATTAATCTCTAACTAATTAATTAATACTTAATTATTAATTAATTTCTCTTTAATTACTTCATTTATTTAATTAATCTCTAATTATCCAAGATGTTAATTAACTTTAAGATAAACCATTTAAATTTATTAATTTCTTAATCATTGTTAAAACCTTATTTAATAAATCTTAAAATTAATTATCATTATCATATAAATTAAAAACATTTACCCCTTTTAATTTGCTACATAATTACATATTTCATTTAAGTTTAAAATAAACTTAATAATTAACTTAATTAATTTAATAAAATAAATCACACAACTTTCTCAACCAATCATTTAAAACATTTACTATATAAAGGAATTTACCTAATAAATAGTTTAAATTTGATTTATTTAAAATTTTAAAATCTTGCTTTTATTAAAAATCTAAAACTGTTATAAATCATTTACTTCGAGCTCAACCCGGTACCTACCCCGGGTCACACTCGAGAATTTCTTTTTAAAACTTAGTTTTAGTTTAAAGTTTAAAACCTGTTATACATGAAACCACTCACGAGCTACTACCCGAAGCCATACTCGAGACACAATGATGCTACCCCGAGTTCTTCCCCGAGCCACCCTTCCTTCTCCAAAATCCACTGACACCAGACCCCTCGCGCATGTGCACCGGTGATCAAGGCGACTCCGACCACCAACACTACCTCCAGCACATCGACGTTCACCTACCCCTTCGATCCCTACCACCCAAACTTCAACACAAACCCAAAATCAAAAATGAGCCATCTCGAACAAACTAGAACTGAACCCATCGATCAGAACCATATCGACCCGACACTGCCGACCACCAGCAACCACGAAACCTCATCCACACCTTCGTGACCAACCACTCAACTTTTCCCCCAACTCCGATGAACTCCAATGCTCTAGAGACGATGCAGCAGATCCATTTACAACCTCGACCAAAACCGGGTTTTAAACCCTACTCCGACGCCTAGCCGCCACCGCGGTGGTCTAAAAAACCACCTACCATTTTTCCCTAGCTCGCATACTTCCTTGCGACCTCCAGTAGCGATCCTGACCACCCCAAGCCCTCTGATCACCAGAAAAGCCCCAAAACGCCAAATCCGATCAACCACGAATTTCTCACTCAAAACAAAACTAAAAATCGTGATTTTTCTTTTAAAAATCCTAGTTTCCAAAGACAATTCAGAATATATACATGAATAAGAGAATCAAGATGTTTGAATTTATCATGTTTTAAATATTCCACTGTATTTCTTGATTTTCCAGATAATATTCAAACTTATTATACTTAAAAATATTTTTAAATCTTAGATCTTATTAATCTAAAAACTTTTTGTTTAAACATCATAAGAAATAAGAGATTTAGGGAAGAGATTTTGAATTTATACTTTGTTTTAAAACCTTGTGAACTAAGAGCAGAGCAACATAGACATGCACACTTATATCATATACATATATATACAGGAATCACATTTATATATACATGCAAAGCAATTTCATACCATAACATTTAAAGACCATCACATGCATCAAGTTTTTAATAGATTATAGTTTGTTTACTCACTTGTTAAATGATGAGCAGAGACGTTTGAAACTGGGTATGCTATGATTTTGTTTTTGAAAGCTTGAAAATTTGAACTTGTTGAAATGATCTTGCCTTAAAACTGCAATGAATTTACTTTGATCTGCTAGATGTTTCAGGTTTGAGATAGTTGAAAGAGTGGTTGCTTTAATTTTCTTGTTTTAAGTTTGTTACAGGCGTTTGATTCTTTGTTTTGAAAATGAGAATAGAAAAGAAATGAAAGAGAAGATATAGATATATTTATAGCTTTAATTTATGATTTTCAGAAATAAAAGAAAATAAAATAAATTGTGACACTTGTTTTAAATTAACTTACATTTGTCATTTGCATGTTATTATTATCTTATGTTAACCCTCCTTTAGTCAAGGCCATGAACAGGCGGATTCAACCCAACCAACTTCACGATTATCGAGGCTGGAATAGGATGGATTTGGTTTAAAAGAATGAAGTTAAATTGGATATGTTGTCTGGAAGGTAAGCCTCGCTCGGCACACCTCCCCTCGCTCGGCACACCTCCCCTCGCTCGGCACACCTTCCCTCGCTCGGCACACCTCCCCTCGTTCGGCATACCAACTGCTCAGGGTCAGTCGGCAAAATGAAGTAGGGTTCGGCTATGGCCTTGGTGGGCCCAAACTACTCAGGAGGCCCCACAACCTGGTTTTGCCTATAAATACAGCATGTGGGTCTCCATATGGGGGATCTTCTTCTCTCCGCTCTTTGACTTTCTATTTTCTAAGGCTAAAGGTTACTCTATCAGTTTGTAACTGTAATTGATTCGAAAACCAATAAAAAGGAAACTTCTGGAGTGGACGTAGGTCGGAGTTAGTCGAACCACTATAAAATCTGTGTTCTTTACTACTTTCATTTTAGTTTCGACTGTTCTTCATATTATTACTCTCTACATATATTCTATCTGTTATCTGTGATCGTTAGTTGGTGCTTTCATTTATATTTGGGTGTTAGCGATCAATTTTGGCGCTAACATTTTGGTGCTTTCATCGAGAACGCAAGCACTCGGGAATTTTGGAGCTAGGAACTTGGATTCTAGGAAACAATGGCTAGACCATCAACAAGGAAGCAAGTGACAGAAAGGAGTAATCAGGAGGGAAGTCAAGAGGCTTCCTCTGGAGCTGGATTAGGTCAAGCATCCATCTACATCACTAGAGATGAGATGGAAGCGATGTTGAAACGACAAGAGGAGATGATGCAGGCTCTTCTCAGACAATTTACACAAGCAGGAAATGTAGGAGCTCGGATCCGTGGAGCTGGATCATAAGTGCTCAACCAGCAAGTAGAGGGAATGGCTTAGGAGGGGGCAGCCCCCAATCAGAAGACGGCTAACAATCTAGATGGACCTAGACTAGGGGGCACACCACCAGGAAATGCTGGACCAATCCATGGAGGGATACTAGATGAAGTTGTGCAACCCAACAGCAACAGGAGTGCAAGAGTACGAGATAAGGAGTATGTGCTTGAATTTCCTCATGAACTCGGGAGGCAGACCGGAGGCAACGGACAAGGATCACAGCTTGGCGACAACGACAGACTGGCGGCGATGGTTAGACAAGCTATGAGAGGTGGATTGGTAAACAAAGACTTGGAGGATGTGAATAGGAGTCCCTTTACTCCTACTATCAAGCGAGCTAGGAACCCACTGGATTTTAAGCTGCTATCATTGGAGATGTACAATGGGAAGATGGATTCTACAGTTCATTTGACAAAGTATATGAGGCATATGGAAGTGCTGGGGGTATTAGAGGAAGTCATGGCCCGATGCTTCCCATTGTATCTAACAGACATAGCAGCACTATGGTTTAGACAATTGGAGAGCGGTTCCATTGAAACGTGGACCGAGTTGACTGGGAAGTTTATCAGGCAGTTCAGAGTTCACATTTCGAGACCTAAGAATGTGATGAGTTTGGCGGCACTAAAGCATAGGACCAGAGAATCTTTAAGAAGCTTTCTGACATGATTCAATGCAGCGGCAGCATCAGTGGATCGACCAAATCCATCCATGGTCTTAATGGCAGCTGTATCTGGCGTAGCTAATGAAACATAGTTCAAATATTCACTGACAAGGGATCCACCTATGGATCCAGGGGAGTTTTATAATGAAGCCGAAGGATTTCTGCGGTTAGAGGATGCAAATGCTGAGAGAGAGGAAGGAGAAGGAGAAGATGTTTATGCAGTCAAGGGTGAAAATCCTTCTAAAAAAGATTGAGCAGCTGATAAAGGAAAATGGAAGGCCACGGATAACGACGATGGACCAATGCGACCAAGAAAGGAACCGAGGTTCACCTCTTATTCAGAGCTGAATGAGACTTTGGAAAAAATTTACCAAGACATTAGGGAGAAGATTCCCTATCGAAGGCCAATGAGAAGGGATCCGACCAACAATGAAAGAAGATTGGACAAGTATTGTTTGTTCCATGAATTGAACGGTCATAGCATAAATGATAGTAGGCACTTGAAGGATGAAGTTGAGGGGCATATCCGAAATGGTTTGCTATCCCAATATGTGAGAAGGAGGGCCACGATGGTCGAACAAGAATGACCACCACCTGCACCTACTGGGGCGGCTTAGGATCAAGGCGTCAGCTTATTGTCAGCTGATTGAAATAATGACGAATAAGTAGCAAACTCCACACCAATGTGATTAAATCATTTACACATGTACAGGACCACGAACGATCCTCAGGCTTGCTCTGATACGACTATAAATCGCATCAATATAGGTGTTTGCACTTCGACGTCCCTGTTTTTTCTTTAATTTTCCATTTCTCATGTTTGGACTTGATTTTGTTTGACTTTTCTGTTGAAAGACTTATTTCGTACGAAAGTATGCCATTTGTGATTCCATAACGGCTAAACCACTTACTTATGTAAGGGATCGCGAAAGGTCCTCAGGCATGCTCTGAGATGGCGATAAACGCAATAACAAACAAGTAAGAAATTCAACCGAACGTGAAATCTGGCATTAATAATACTAAGTCCCCCCCCCCCCCCCCCCCCGAGCATACACAACTCGCCTCGAATGGCAAACGATCGCGAACGATCACAAATCGCCTCGAACGGCATCCAACCGCGAGCGGTCCCAACTCGCCTCGAACGGCACTCGGTCGAAAACGATCACAAATCGCCTCGAACGACACCCGACCACGAACGGTCCAACTCGCCTCGAATGGCACCCGATCGCGAACGATCACAAATTGCCTCGAACGGCACCCGACCGTGAACGATCCCAACTCGCCTCAAACGGCACCTGATCGCGAACGATCACAAATCGCCTCGAACGGCACCCGACCGCGAACGGCCCCAACTTGCCTCGAACGGCGCCCGATCGCGAACGATCACAAATTGCCTCGAATGGCACCCAATGTGAACGGTCCCAACTCACCTTGACCGGCACCCGATCGCAAATGATCACAAATCGCCTCGAATGGCACCTGACCGCGAACGGTCCTAACTCGCCTCGAACGGCATCCGATTGCGAACGATCACAAATCGCCTCGAACGGCACCCGATAGCGGACGATCACCATTCGACGCGAATAGCACCCGACCTTGAACCTTCACATACTACCCCGAATGACATACGATCGTGAAAGTTCATCATTCGAGGTCAGATAAAACTATAAATTTCTTTGCAGGTCATTAACAGGATACAAACATCCAGCTTATTGAGCTACAAAACACACTTTCCAATAGCAAGGCATGTTTTGGGGGGTAAAGTGTTAACCCGCCTTTAGTCAAGGCTATGAACAGGCAGATTCAACCCAACCAACTTCATGATTATCGAGACTGGACTAGTGTGGATTCGGTTTAAAAGAATGAAGTTCACTTGAATATGTCATTTGGTCAAGAAATCGGGGGTTGCACGGCTCGGTCTGGAAGATAAGCCTCGCTCGGCACACCTCCCCTCGCTCGGCATACCTCCCCTCATTTGTTATACCTCCCCTCGGTCGGCGTAACTCACTTCGTTCGGCATACCGAGCCTCGCTCGGCACACCTCCCCTTGCTCCGCACACCTCCCCTCGCTCGGCATACCTCCCCTCGCTCGGCATACCTCCCTTCATTCGTTACACCTTCCTTCGGTCAACATACCTCCCCTCGCTCGGCACACCTCACCTCATTCGGCATACCAACTGCTCAGGGCCGGTTGGCATAATAACTAGGGTTCAACTATGGCCTTGGTGGGCCCAAACTACTCCGGAGGCCCAACAACCTGGCTTTGCCTATAAATACAGCATGTGGGTGTAACAACCCTGGTTTTGGCGATTACGTGTAAATATTAAATTAAAATGGTTGTTATAATTTAATATTGTGAATTAAAAATAAATTGGAGAATTAAATTATTTATTGGAATAAACAATGGATTTTGGAAATAAAATATGAAAATAAAGTTTTGCAAACTTTATCTTGGTTGTTTATGAGAATTATGAGTGAAATATGATTTCATTTAGTGAAAGTGCAATAATTCTTATAATTATTCCCAAATGCTTCTTTTAATAATTTTTAAAGGAAGTATTTGTTTAAATATGTGTTTATTATAAATAAATAAAAAATGAAATTTTGTTTAAAAATAAGTTTTGATTATGAAAATGATGTTAGAGTGATTTATTGCATTTTATTATGCAATAAGATAATTTTTGTGAAATTTTGGTGTTAGAAGTAGCGTCTTGTGTAAATATTTGTGTAAATTGGTTATTTATTTAAAAAAATAAGATTTTTTTTTGATAATAAAAATATTTTTATAACAAAATTATCTTTTTATTAGTCGTAAAATATTTTATTTAACATAGAAATGTGTTCATATAAATTTATTGTGCTGAAACAAGGTGAAGATGTGTTGTTTTATTTGTCAACACAGTGTATTTGTGTATTTTAGTGATAAAATTGATTTTCCTTTATTTTCTTAGGCTAATTTCTTCAGTTTTGGATCCAAAGCCCATTAATTAACACAAACCAGAGAAGAGAAAAGTTTCTCTTCCTCATTTTATTTCACATGTACGTTTACTTCTCCTTCTCCAGTAAACTAAAAATAGAAAAACTAAGAAACCCTCTCTATTTCCAAATCTAAATCTCAAATCTCATTTTCTATTCAATTAAATTGTTGTTTTAATCAATATAAAGAGATTTCAATAGGTAATCACTTCCAAAACAACAATCTTTTCAACAAATTCTAATTTTAAGATTGAGTTTGTATGTAATCTCTTCTATTGTGGTTTGCATGTCTATTTTCTAGTTTCTACAGGTTCTTAGGGCTTCTATCTTCACCAAAGATCGTAAATTTCTATCAAATCTCTGCTAGATCTTCCTAAAACAATTTGGTAAGCAAGGTAAGGGTTTCTTACAGCAAGCTAAAGCTAAAAAAATCAAATTTTGCTAACAAAGTATTGCTTGAAACGTTCAATTTGTTGAACAAGTTTTCTCTTTTGTTGGCTGAAATTGTGCTATATTCAAAAAATCATATCTACTTCAATTTACGGCAAATTTCTCTCAATTTGCGATATGTTGTTGTAGTTGGTCTGTGAAACAATTCTGGAAATTTTCATTCAATTTTGATTTGTTTTGATATTGGAAATTATTGGTTGAAATTGGCCAAAAATTTGATCTCTGTTTATGGCCGAAAATGCACCATGTTCATAAAATCATATCTTTCTCAGTTTACTGCCAATTCCTCCAAATTTTTGCTATGTTGAAGTAGATGGATTTTAAAACATTTTTGCATAGTTTCACTGATTTATGATTTGTTATGATATAGAAATTTGTTTGTTGAATTCGGCCAAATATTCATCCCTGTGTGTAGGCCGAAAATACACCATATTCATAAAATCGTATCTTTCTCATGTTACAGTATAAAAAATATTTTTATATATAGACCAGGTGTCTGTATAAAAAAAATTATCGTATGGTCAAGTGATACGGATATTTCTCATTTCAATCTGCAATTTAAAATATAAATACGGTTATATATCATTTCAAAACGCAATCCCGAATGAAATAAAATCCACAACAACTTGTAGTTTATAACAATATAACTACAACAACCATTCATCCAATATCAATCATCAACCATTTATCACAATCATCATCCAATTCAATCAATAACATCAACATAGAATAGATAATAAATAATAGGTATTTACTGACAGTTTATATTCAAAAAAATAAATTAAATAACAATTTAACTGGCATTTTATATGAAATAATAGATTAAATAACAATTTAATTCAAATAAATTCAATTTAACTGAGATGATGATTAAAATATGCCAAACCGTTATAAATAAATTTCTAATAACATCATAAATAAATTTAACAAACATAAGAAATTTTAGAAGTTGTGAGTGGGTTAAAACACTCACCTTTTGAATTTAAATTGAATTTAAATCCGATTTAAACCCAAAATTTGAATGGTCTCAGAATTCGCCCAAACTTGTGTCAAAATATCTGGAATTTCGATACGATCACAACGTAAGAAACCGCGTGTAAATCAGACTTTGCATGTAAAAATTATTCGCGTTAGAAGATTGAACGATTTTAAATAAAAAAATAAAATAAAACACAGACCAACCTTGTTAAGCCACGTCAACACGCGAATCAAAGGCTACTTGCACGAACCCTAATTCACTAACGCCTGCACCAAGATAGCCGCCGTTGCCAATCGATAATCTTCGTCGTCGATCGTGCTCTGACCATGATCAGAGAATAAAGATGGATCGAGCTTCCCAGGTCGATCCCACCATGTGGTCGCGGCCGCTTAACACTTTCCCACGCACGCCGCACCGCCGCGCCCTTCACTGGCCAATTGGGGCGAAATCCACCACCTGCTGACATCACTAACCGTATGGATCTGAAGCACGTGACCCCCTCTTCGCAGCAGTACCACTTGATCGTTTCCAGATCGACGATCCGCCGCCAAATTACAAAAGCCAAAATGAACGGGCGAAATCAATTTATCCAATTTCGGCAACACAGCAACCCAGATGGAGAAACGAATATATTTGACTTGCGCTCGTCGAGAGCTTCAAATCCATATGAAATTTGATACAATTTGAGGAGGTTTGATTTTGAGTTTGAATTTGGATTGTGAAATTCGGGGTTTGTCTACCATTGAGAAGAGGAGCATCAGAAATTTCTGTACATACAGCTATGAGAAATAGAAAGGCGGCTAGGTTTTATAACCAGATATATATAGGTAGAGCTGAAAATAGAGGAACGGATATGATTGGTGTAACGACCAGGAAAATTTTAACCATTTTAATTGATTTTATAACGTATTTAATTGAATAGTTGTGAAATTTTATAATAATTGAATTTTGAGAAATTTAAATAGTAATATTTTGAAATAAAAATTTTATCTTTGGATTACGTACAATGTAACATAGCAAATGGTAAATTTCCAATTTATTTGATGAAAGTTATTTATTATGAATTCTATTAAAATCAAATCAGTCAATAATTGTTGATAATAAAATAATTTCCAAACTCGAATATTTTTCTATAGAAAATTTCTAAATCCTCTTCAGAGTAAGGCGTCATCTTTCGTTTTTCTAAATTCGGACGTCTACTGCTCCGTTTACCTTATTTCTGACCAATTAGCAGCATTTTTGGTTCCGATCATCGACTTTTGATCGGATGATCGTACCACTGATATCTGTATACCGTTGTGATCGTCTCGTCGTGCTGATCTCAATAGTATATTTATTTCTGTATTTTGAAATCCGGTGCACAACGGAACCAATAAATTATTCGTTGTAACGACACCTTTAAATGTTGACCATTAACGTTGCTTTTCTTTTCAAACTTCAATGTGAATCCCTAGCAAGATAATAAATTGCTATAATTATATTCCTGAATTAATGTTTAGCAGTTTCAAAAATCAAACGTATACATTTGTATACGTTGTAATTATTATTTTAAAACGATTCACTTTATTTTTCTCTCCCTTTTTAACTTCGCTTCTCTCTCATTACTTTATATTGGGACTTTTGGTTTCCTTTGCTTTTCAACCTGAGCCGTGCTTGCCAAGCAATAAATTTATTGCTTAAATAATTTTCAGCTGAAATCAATAAATTGGACCGTTACCATTTTGGTTATATATATTGATTTCCCATTTATTTCTGGCTCGTATTGCTCTGACTTTTCCTTTCCTTTTCTATACTTACGTTTCAAAAAAATAAATAGTACATATATATTTTGCAAGCTGGCTTACCCAGATCTACTTTCTTTCTGTTCTCACCTTACTTCCACGGTTCCACTTTTCCTCCTTTAATCTCGCTTCCCTCCCCCCTTCCTTTATACTTCCACTTTTCTTATATATACTGCTGGGAAAAAAAAACGAATCCATCTCCATTATCTCGCTCACACCCACGCTATGACCCGTCCCCTCAAACACAGCAACTCACGTAACTCTCTTCTCCCACTCATGCAACCAAGCCATCGTTCCTCCTCGGCCTCAAGGACTTCTGAACAAACCCATCCACCATCCGCCTCCAGTCACAACCGCCGAGACCCCGCTACCTTTGCCTAACACCGCACCTCATCACCCTAACTCTGACCCATCCGCCTTCATCAGCGACCCACTCCCACACTCCGCCTCATCGCCTCGTCGTCAGGCCTTCAACCTGACCACCGCTCCTTCCAATTCTCCTTTTCCCTGTCGTGCTACAGCTCGGCCTTAAACCCATCCAGGATTTTTTTATTTCGAGGTATGTATGGAATTTACGTTTGCGTGAGCTTTATATCTTCATTCACCGTTCATATTTGTAAGTTTCTCTGTTGTTCAATATAGTATATAACATTAGTATAAGTTCTGTCTGCATTCAAATTTCTTTGAGAATGATATGTATATATATTTTTTTACTTGTATATTTAGCACGCATGTTGGGTAAGTCGGAGTATATAACATAAGTTTGTAGTATTGCCATTCTTTCGGTCTGCATATCATCTTTGTACATCGAGATCTATACCTGTATATATTTTTGATCCACGCTACTCGTTTTTCAGATATAATATACGTACGATATTGAAAAATGTGTAATTTTTTTTTAGTTAAATAATGATTTTGTAAGGTATTATATGAACAGATTTATATTATATATGGTAGATAGGTTGTGAGATACGTGTTTACAGGTTACAACAACATGTTATAAAGTAAATAATGTATATAAGATGTAAAACTAGTGGTTTACACATAAAGTTGTTAATATATATTGTATTTCAAGTATAGGCATGTATGATATATGTTATTTGAAATTTTAAAGGCATATAGGTTATACAATATATATATATATATATATATATATATATACTTATGTTGTATATATGTTGTATAGTTTAGTTGTTATTTTCGAATTGAGGTGAGACGGATTTTCAAAAAAAAAAAAAAATTGTTTTTGTTTTTTTGAGTTGCATATTAGTTATAACTTCAACTGTGTATTTAAAATTTTTATGTTCCTCTCTGAAAAGCTTACAGACTATATGTATACAAAAGTTAATTTAACTATATATATATTTATTTTATTTTCAGTTTAGCTTGGGTAAAGAAAAAAAAATCTTACCCTTTTACATATTAAGAGGTGTATACGACATAATAATCCTGTTATAAGTGTTTTCTATAACCGGGTATGCATAAGTGAGTTCTGTCTTTTATATATATCATACATAGGTGATGTTGCAGTGTATAAGTACATAAGCATTTTATAATGCATGGTCTATATATATGTTTTAAGTATGTATGGCATACGTAAGGTCTGCATTATCATGTATACCAATAAAAGTCTACTCGTGTCTGCCTATTTTGATCATTTATGCGTGTTGTCTGTATAGGTTGAATATGGTACATATTAATATTTTATTTTAACAAATGTATATACATATATTTTAAAGATTTTTATGTGTTGGATTTGAGGATATGATTTATAAATATATTGTTTATATAGTAATATATATAAGTTCACTTATACATATTTACTCGTCGATCCAGGTCTGATTTGATTTCTTCAATTCCTTATTTATCAGCCTTGTTCGTCCAATTCGTGCCTGGATTTGTAACTTTTTTCTTTGTCAAATCTCTAGCCTCGAAAGGTGAGCAATCACTCACGATTAACATTCTTTTATTCATTAAATTTGATTTCAATTGAAACGACAATTGAAATATGTTGCTGTAGTTATTTAAATTTGTTATATATGCTATTATCTGTAACTGTTCACCTGCGGGATATGACACCATATCCTGTTGTTTATATTATATAGTTATTGATGAATATGCCTGTTATTTTATTGTATTTTCTGTTATCACTCTGCAAGTTCCTTATAGTTTAGAAATCACTATGGGTTGAAATGATACATACCCGAACGGACTTTAGAATAGGAGAAATCGTTATGGGTTGAAATGATAAACCCAAGCGATTTTCATTTAATTGAATTTGGGATTACGGGTAGAACTGATATCCACCCGTATATATTTAGTGTACGGATTGAAATGATAGATATCCGTAGCACTTGACTATACGATAGGAAATATGTACAGACACCGTTGGTCCATATATAAATAATTTTGAAAATAAATTTATTGTTTTGGAAAGAAATATATGGTCTTATTAAATGTTAATTCTCAAATTTTTATATATATAGGGTAATGATATATATAGATTTAATAATATTTAATTTAGTTAAGATTTGATTTAATACATAAATTATGTTAAATATTTATGTAAATTTTATTTCAAATAGATTTATGCAATTAACTAAGATTGGGAGATAAATGTGGGTTTATTTAAAATGGTATTTAAATAAGGATTTATTTAATTAAATCAATTTGAAATTATTGAATGAGAATTTAAAGGTATGATTTTGAAATTGGATTTTTGATTTAAGTGATTTAATGAATATTTTCCATTCAAATAAATCAAAGAAATATTTGAGAAAAATGTAATTTAAGGTTACTTAAATGATATTGAATCTAATGAGGGGGTATTTCAAGACTATATAATAATAAGATTAAATCGAGATCTATATGAAACTGTTATATTGAACATTTAAATATTAAGGCTTTGAACTATATTTGAATTTAAATGGTTTATTTTGAGATTCGGATCTGTATTTGAAATCAATATAGTTGAATTTGTTATTTAGAAACTAAATTGAATCAAAGTGAAAATTTGGGTTGAGTCAATATAGTTGAATTTACTATTTAGAAAACTAAATTGAATAAAATTTAGTTGAAACGTTGAATACTTAAAGTTTGAATATATTGAATTATAAAGGGGTATTTTGTAATTTCAAATCCAAATTTGAGATTGATAAAATTGAAGTGGTTATTTTAGGAAAATTTTAAATTGATAAATTGATATTGAATATAATTTGAATGGGAAGGTCGGGTTGATGTTGAAACTACTTGTTAAGTTGAGGAAATTGAAATACTTTATTTTATAAATTATTTATTATATATAAATACTATTTTGGGAAATATAGAGATAATTGAAGTAAAATGATATTTGATTTGAAGTGTAAATTAAGTTGAAATGGCCACGGTGTTATAGTGTATATTTCTACCTTGTAGATAGTTCTATGGACCCTTAGAGGATGGTTACCCCAAACATTCTTTAAGTTATTTGTATTTCAGTTGATATTTCACTTGAGTTGGATTTATTTATATAAGAATGTTAACCCTGACTCGAGTGTTTGGTGTTTCGTACGCTCGGGTCAGGCTGAGTGATACAGCATTAGAGACTCACCTTTGGAGTTCGGAGCTTCATTTGGAGATCCAACTATCGATTCAGATTCCAGCCTTTCCAGTTGATTGGTTCAGAGAAGTCATCTGCTGCATTGGAGACTTCACTGCATTTGAACTATTCGGTTGTATTTTATTTCTAACTCTGATGTATATAATAGCTTCATGAACTACTATTCTTTATCTATTCCGCTGCATTATATTACTCTGTGATCTGTGATTGATTTATTTATTTTATATGTTAAGTTTGCCAAATTTTAATTACAATTCGGTATTTTGAATTATTCAAGTCGGACTTGTATGGTTTTATTGTTGATTTGAATGGTCCAAAATAGCGGGTCGTTACAGCTGGTATCAGAGCTTTGGCTCTAGGCAAAACTTAGCATATATGGTAAATTTATTTACAGAATCACTTTCGCTCGAGTTGAATCTCTTCCTTTTGACTCGATTTCCTTTGAATTTTGGAATGTCCCTCGGTTTCGAAATTCATTGTGTCTCTCCATATGTATATTCGTTTGATTCTGGAGTATCCCATAACTCCACTGAATGATTTGTAAAGGGGGTGAAAACTCCTTTTCAATTGGCATTGACTCACCGAAGATTTCTGTATTCTCGGTTTACGATGCTGCTATATCTTGTTATTCCAAATTCCATATCTCTGGCGATCGAATGTCGAATTGCCTCAGAATTCTACACCGATCTTATTTTGGAATCACGGTTGACCGGTAACGGTCGCCCGCGATTTATAGAAGTATATCCATCTTCTATTTTGTAATTTAATTATCGCATCTTCGATCGAGTCTATCTTCGAATCAGAATTCTATTGATTTGAGTTCCTCTAATTCAAATCTCTATCTTTGTTTAAAATCCATTCTTAAATCACCCTTTGAAAAATCGAGTATGTTGTATTTTTGAAATTGTTTTGTACCGAAATTATTATTTTGATAACTATGATTTTATTCTATATATAAAAAGAAATTGTTTTCGATAAGGATTATATACCTATATATAAAATAAACAAGAAATGTTATTCTATATATATAAAAGTTTTGAAAGGATTTGAAAATTTGAAAACTTGTAAGAAATTGATTTATATAAAAATGATTTACAACTGAAGGGTTAAATTTGAAATTCGAGAATTGAATTCCGGTATTTTGAAATTGGATTTAAGATTTTGGAAAATATATAAAATAATACGATTTAAAGGTATTTTTCCAAATAAGAAATGTTTCAAATGAGTTCAAATGAGTTCCAATAATTTTGAAGAAATTTAAAGAAGTTTTCAAGAAAATAGAAGTCCAGAACTCACTTATGTCGCTGGAAAATAATTTCGGTGATGAGTGCACGCATCATCGACATTGATTTTCGAGTTTCAGAGTGGGGGAGAGGCCACTTTAAATAGCTTCGCTATGCGAGTGATTTTGTAAAACCGTTATGATTTCAAATTAATTTGATATTTTCGAAAGATATATGTATATATTTTAAACAATTTAAAGTGAGACCGGTGTTCAGTCCTCGAGTTTCGAATTTGTTTTGGTATAACCCTATATATTGAAATTGATTTATTGTTGATTTTCAACTCTTGAATTGAAAATGTGATTTCCCCTTATCATTTTGAAGGTTCGAACACTTCCAAGTCAAGGTCTAAAATTTTAAAATTAAGAAATTTCGAAGAGTATAAAATGTTTGATAAAGAATATAAATTTAGTTTGAAATGTTTTGAAAAAAAAATAGTTTTGAATAATAGTTTTCAGAAAGGTAAATTGAATATTTCAAATAGAAATAGATAGTTTAAAAGTTTTAAAGGGATAATTATAAATTTTGAAACCATTTGAGTATAATTGATTTTGAGAAAATTTTTAGTTTTGAAATTAAATTGAAATTAAAAACCAGTACTCTTATGGAGATTTTGGAAATGAATTTGTTTGACTTGAATTATTTTAATTTAGAAACTGGGATAATTTTCTAAACCTATTATTTTGGGAACTTTGAAATTTAGATACTTAATTTGGAAGAAAATTTGGTGAAATCATATATGATTTGGAAACTGAATGGATATTGAATGATTTGAAATTGAGAGCCTTATATTGTTAAGCACTTGATTTGGGAGTGGTCGAACTTATATAAATTGGATTTGTAAAAGTATGAAATTGATTTGAAATCCATTGATTTGAAGGTACTCAATTTGGAAAGATATTTTCGAAGTCTATATAAATGATTTGATCTTCTATTGATTTGGAAAGTATTCGATTTGGGAAAAAAGGAATCCTATATATAATGGACATTATATAAGTATGATATTTGAAAGTGATTTGAAAAGGTACTATATGATATATATTTTTGAAGTAAAGATGTGGAAAGTGCCTTCTGCTTGATATCCGCTTTGTGGCCACATCGTGGATTCATTCTATCGATATTATTCTTTCTGATTTTTGGTTTTTCGGATTTAATACTCGAGTGTTCCCACTGTGGCGTAACCCATGGTTTTTTTTTCTCTCATGAATGCATAGCGCAATTGCCTGGCTGAGTCTTGCCTAGGGATACGGATTGTTTCCTGGGGGATCCAGGCGTAACCATTGTGTATCCTGCAATCTGTGTAGGTCGCGAATAGTAGCGCAAGTGCCTGGTTGAGTCTTGCCTAGGGGTACGGATTGTTTCCTGGGGGATCCAGGCGTAACCATTGTGTATCCTGCACTCTACTAGTCATCATGGCGTAACTCGTAGGGCAGAGAAAGCTTACGAATATGGATTGTTTCCTGGGGGATCCAGGCGTAACCATTGTGTATCTGCGAACCATGGTCGGACAAAGGTTTTGGTTTGGTTGTTTTGTTTGGATTGTACTTTCCATATCTGTTTTTAAAGGTTTTTCAAGTATTTTCACTGGGTGTTGAAACAAGTCTACTAAGTACTTGAAGAATTCTAGCTTTGCGCCTAATCAACGCATGGCCAGAGTCTGCAAGAACGAGGATAAACTTGTTGAAACATCGAGTTATAAAAGTATTTTCGAAAGAAAATTTTATTTCGATATAGTAGTATTTTATTATGAAAGTATTATTATAAAGGTATTTATTATAAAAGTATTTTTCCCAACAAAGAAATTTTGAATTAATATTTGAAATTTAAATTCTTTCTAGATTAATTATTCGTGCTCGATTCTATTCTTTGAATCTACCTTATCTTCTCGCTTTAGTTGTTCACCTATATTCCGTTCCAGAATCTACCTTCCTTTTCTTTTTGAATATAATCTTTTAAAGATTGCTTATCTGAATACTACATTGGTTAATAGAAATTTTAGTGGTATAAATATTTTTGAAGTTATTAATTAAATAAAACATATTTAAAGAAAATGATTATTAATATATTGATAATATTTGGAAGTATCTTGAGATAAATTAAAAATTTGATGAATTTTGGATTTAATATTTTTAAATAGCTTCTTTGTAAATATAAACAATAGTGTAAATAATTGTGTTCAAAGGAGTTTTGAAAAGTTTTAAAGTATCAAAGATAATCGAATTTCAAATGAAGTTTTCAAATTTCAAGCAAAATTTATTTAGTTTCAAAGTATTGGTTTAATCTTGACTTCCAATCTACCTTTATTTCTGGTTGTACAATCCTCCTACTTTCTTCCTTTTCGGGGACGAAAAGTTTTGAGTGGGGGAGAGTGTAACGACCCGGAAAATTTTAACCATTTTAATTGATTTTATAACGTATTTAATTGAATAGTTGTGAAATTTTATAATAATTGAATTTTGAGAAATTTAAATAGTAATATTTTGAAATAAAAATTTTATCTTTAGATTACGTACAATGTAACATAGCAAATGGTAAATTTCCAATTTATTTGATGAAAGTTATTTATTATAAATTCTATTAAAATCAAATCAGTCAATAATTGTTGATAATAAAATAATTTCCAAACTCGAATATTTTTCTATAGAAAATTTCTAAATCCTCTTCAGAGTAAGGCGTCATCTTTCGTTTTTCTAAATTCGGACGTCTACTTCTCCGTTTACCTTATTTCTGACCAATTAGCAGCATTTTTGGTTCCGATCATCGACTTTTGATCGGATGATCGTACCACTGATATCTGTATACCGTTGTGATCGTCTCGTCGTGCTGATCTCAATAGTATATTTATTTCTGTATTTTGAAATCCGGTGCACAACGGAACCAATAAATTGTTCGTTGTAACGACACCTTTAAATGTTGACCATTAACGTTGCTTTTCTTTTCAAACTTCAATGTGAATCCCTAGCAAGATAATAAATTGCTATAATTATATTCCTGAATTAATGTTTAGCAGTTTCAAAAATCAAACGTATACATTTGTATACGTTGTAATTATTATTTTAAAACGATTCACTTTATTTTTCTTTCCCTTTTTAACTTCGCTTCTCTCTCATTACTTTATATTGGGACTTTTGGTTTCCTTTGCTTTTCAACCTGAGCCGTGCTTGCCAAGCAATAAATTTATTGCTTAAATAATTTTCAGCTGAAATCAAGAAATTGGACCGTTACCATTTTGGTTATATATATTGATTTCCCATTTATTTCTGGCTCGTATTGCTCTGACTTTTCCTTTCCTTTTCTATACTTACGTTTCAAAAAAATAAATAGTACATATATATTTTGCAAGCTGGCTTACCCAGATCTACTTTCTTTCTGTTCTCACCTTACTTCCACGGTTCCACTTTTCCTCCTTTAATCTCGCTTCCCTCCCCCCTTCCTTTATACTTCCACTTTTCTTATATATACTGCTGGGGAAAAAAAACGAATACATCTCCATTATCTCGCTCACGCCCACGCTATAACCCGTCCCCTCAAACACAGCAACTCACGTAACTCTCCTCTCCTACTCATGCAACCAAGCCATCGTTCCTCCTCGGCCTCAAGGACTTCTGAACAAACCCATCCACCATCCGCCTCCAGTCACAACCGTCGAGACCCCGCTACCTTTGCCTAACACCGCACCTCATCACCCTAACTCTGACCCATCCGCCTTCATCAGCGACCCACTCCCACACTCCGCCTCATCGCCTCGTCGTCAGGCCTTCAACCTGACCACCGCTCCTTCCAATTCTCCTTTTCCCTGTCGTGCTACAGCTCGGCCTTAAACCCATCCAGCTTTTTTTTTGTTTTGAGGTATGTATGGAATTCACGTTTGCGTGAGCTTTATATCTTCATTCACCATTCATATTTGTAAGTTTCTTTATTGTTCAATATAGTATATAACGTTAGTATAAGTTCTGTCTACATTCAAATTTCTTTGAGAATGATATGTATTTTTTTTTTTTACTTGTATATTTAGCACGCATGTTGGGTAAGTCGGAGTATATAACATAAGTTTGTAGTATTGCCATTCATTCGGTCTGCATACCATCTTTGTACATCGAGATCTGTACCTGTATATATTTTTGATCCACGCTACTCGTTTTTCAGATATAATATACGTACGATATTGAAAAATGTGTAATTTTTTTTAGTTAAATAATGATTTTGTAAGGTATTATATGAACAGATTTATATTATATATGGTAGATAGGTTGTGAGATACGTGTTTACAGGTTACAGCAGCATGTTATAAAGTAAATAATGTATATAAGATGTAAAACTAGTGGTTTACACATAAAGTTGTTAATATATATTGTATTTCAAGTATAGGCATGTATGATATATGTTATTTGAAATTTTAAAGGCATATAGGTTATACAATATATATATACTTATGTTGTATATATATTGTATAGTTTAGTTGTTATTTTCGAATTGAGGTGAGACGGATTTTCAAAAAAAAAAAAAAAATTGCTTTTGTTTTTCTGAGTTGCATATTAGTTATAACTTCAACTGTGTATTTAAAATTTTTATGTTCCGCTCTGAAAAGCTTACAGACTATATGTATACAAAAGTTAATTTAACTATATATATATTTATTTTATTTTCAGTTTAGCTTGAGTAAAGAAAAAAAATCTTACCCTTTTATATATTAAGAGGTGTATACGACATAATAATCCTGTTATAAGTGTTTTCTATAACCGGGTATGCATAAATGAGTTCTGTCTTTTATATATATCATACATAGGTGATGTTGCAGTATATAAGTACATAAGCATTTTATAACGCATGGTCTATATATATGTTTTAAGTATGTATGGCATACGTAAGGTTTGCATTATCATGTATACCAATAAAAGTCTACTTGTGTCTGCCTATTTTGATCATTTATGCGTGTTGTCTGTATAGGTTGAATATGGTACATATTAATATTTTATTTTAACAAATGTATATACATATATTTTAAAGATTTTTATGTGTTGGATTTGAGGATATGATTTATAAATATATTATATAGTAATATATATAAGTTCACTTATACATATTTTACTCGTCGATCCAGGTCTGATTTGATTTCTTCAATTCCTTATTTATCAGCCTTGTTCGTCCAATTCGTGCCTGGATTTGTAACTTTTTTCTTTGTCAAATCTCTAGCCTCGAAAGGTGAGCAATCACTCACGATTAACATTCTTTTATTCATTAAATTTGATTTCAATTGAAACGACAATTGAAATATGCTGATGTAGTTATTTAAATTTGTTATATATGCTATTATCTGTAACTGTTCACCTGCGGGATATGACACCATATCCTGTTGTTTATATTATATAGTTATTGATGATATATGCCTGTTATTTTATTGTATTTTCTGTTATTACTCTGCAAGTTCCCTGTAGTTTAGAAATCACTATGGGTTGAAATGATACATACCCGAACGGACTTTAGAATAGGAGAAAATCGTTATGGGTTGAAATGATAAACCCAAGCGATTTTCATTTAATTGAATTTGGGATTACGGGTAGAACTGATATCCACCCGTATATATTTAGTGTACGGATTGAAATGATAGATATCCGTAGCACTTGACTATACGATAGAAATATATACAGACACCGTTGGTCCATATATAAATAATTTTGAAAATAAATTTATTGTTTTGGAAAGAAATATATGGTCTTATTAAATGTTAATTCTCAAATTTTTATATATATAGGGTAATGATATATATAGATTTTTATAATATTTAATTTAGTCAAGATTTGATTTAATACATAAATTATGTTAAATATTTATGTAAATTTTATTTCAAATAGATTTATGCAATTAACTAAGATTGGGAGATAAATGTGGGTTTATTTAAAATGGTATTTAAATAAGGATTTATTTAATTAAATCAATTTGAAATTATTGAATGAGAATTTAAAGGTATGATTTTGAAATTGGATTTTTGATTTAAGAGATTTAATGAATATTTCCCATTCAAATAAATCAAAGAAATATTTGAGAAAAATGTAATTTAAGGTTACTTAAATGATATTGAATCTAATGAGGGGGTATTTCAAGACTATATAATAATAAGATTAAATCGAGATCTATATGAAACTGTTATATTGAACATTTAAATATTAAGGCTTTGAACTATATTGGAATTTAAATGGTTTATTTTGAGATTCGGATCTGTATTTGAAATCAATATAGTTGAATTTGTTATTTAGAAACTAAATTGAACCAAAGTGAAAATTTGGGTTGAGTCAATATAGTTGAATTTACTATTTAGAAAACTAAATTGAATAAAATTTAGTTGAAACGTTGAATACTTAAAGTTTGAATATATTGAGTTATAAAAGGGTATTTTGTAATTTCAAATCCAAATTTGAGATTGATAAAATTGAAGTGGTTATTTTAGGAAAATTTTAAATTGATAAATTGATATTGAATATAATTTGAGTGGGAAGGTCGGGTTGATGTTGAAACGACTTGTTAAGTTGAGGAAATTGAAATACTTTATTTTATAAATTATTTATTATATATAAATACTATTTTGGGAAATATAGAGATAATTGAAGTAAAATGATATTTGATTTGAAGTATAAATTAAGTTGAAATGGCCACGGTGTTATAGTGTATATTTCTACCTTGTAGATAGTTCTATGGACCCTTAGAGGATGGTTATCCCAAACATTCTTTAAGTTATTTGTATTTCAGTTGATATTTCACTTGAGTTGGATTTATTTATATAAGAATGTTAACCCTGACTCGAGTGTTTGGTGTTTCGTACGCTCGGGTCAGACTGAGTGATACAGCATTAGAGACTCACCTTTGGAGTTCGGAGCTTCATTTGGAGATCCAACTATCGATTCAGATTCTAGCCTTTCCAGTTGATTGGTTCAGAGAAGTCATCTGCTGCATTGGAGACTTCACTGCATTTGAACTATTCGGTTGTATTTTATTTCTAACTCTGATGTATATAGTAGCTTCATGAACTACTATTCTTTATCTATTCCACTGCATTATATTACTCTGTGATCTGTGATTGATTTATTTATTTTATATGTTAAGTTTGCCCAATTTTAATTACAATTCGGTATTTTGAATTATTCAAGTCGGACATGTATGGTTTTATTGTTGATTTGAATGGTCCAAAATAGCGGGTCGTTACAATTGGTTTGGATCGTTGAACGATAAATGGCCCGAAAACCCCGTTTCGACTCTGGTATGAAATTGGGTCAACCCATATATCAAAATAGATGTTTTTAAATATTTTAAACGCAATGGAACAGGTTTCAAGTCCAAATTCCATCATATGAAGAAGTTATGCTAAAATCAAGTTATTTCAAATTGATTTCAATTGATTTCAATTTCATTGATTTCTAGGCGTTTCGAGCCCGTACGATCAAACGACAAGTTCGATCGCTATGAAACTTGAAATCCAACAACAATTCGCCTTTACGGATCCGAAAATTAGTTTCGTCGAAATTCGAGTCAGTGGCCAAAATGGCTATTTTTACATTAATTCAATAATTTAATAATTAATTCATTAAATCAAATTTTCAATTTCAATTCTATAATTGACAATTTTTATCATTTTTAAATTTCTTAATCATTTACACTAATTTAAACAAATTTAGATGTCAATTTTGAGTTGATTAATTTATCAATTTCAGTGTTAACCTCAATTTCATTAAATTCGAAAATTATAAATTTAATTTCCAATAGTTCCATTTAATTTACTTTTCATTTTATTATTCAATTCATTGTTGTCAAATGGATGAAATTAACATTGGATTCATGATCCATTACATTAATATTCTCAAATTCCATCTTAATTTCAATTAACGTAATATTTAGATATTTAATTTCATTTAATTGCAATATATCCAATTATTATAGTTCAAATCCCAATAAATTAATAAATTTTTTCAATTCAACAAATTGTCTTATTATGAATAATATTAACATTATTATCTTAATTTACTTTCAGTTACTATTAATCAATATTTTATTTCATTAGTCACTTAAATAATTACATTTGTTTTCCTATATTCACTTCATTATAAATTATAAAGTTTTTATTTCTTTCTAAATTTAATTACAAAAATCTTATTAAATTAACCAATTTAATTAACGAAATTTATAGGTCGTTACAATTAGTCACACCATTTCGTATTTCGTGAAATCTACAACATATTTTGAAATATCTTTTTAACATCATTAACATCTAACGATCCACATTTTTGTACCATTTTGATTTTTTACAACTATGATCCTTTTCTATTTCCTATAAATATTTGTTTTTGATGCAGCGCGATCTACAAGTTCAACAATGGAGTTAAGTCGCTCCAGATCCTTAGGTCGCTCACGACTTAAGGAAGGCGAGTTACGGCCTATCAAGGTCTTTAAGGCACCGCAAATAGCAAATGAAGGTTATGAAAGTTGCGAACGACTTAACGAAAGTCCAGAATCTCGACCTATCGAGTTATTCACTCAACATGTTTTACATCGCTCGGGAAGTTTAGGTCGCTCACGACCTAACGAGTCACAACCTAGTAAAGACGCACGAGTTAACAAACAACGACCTAATGGTCTACCGCATTGTTGCTATATTGAAGATTTAAGTTGCTCAGGAGTATGGACGAGCTACGACCTATGTTGAACGACCTAATTAGGTCGCGAGTAGAAGATCCAGTTGCTGAATCCTTAAGTCGTGAGGTCGCGAGAAGATGTCAACGTGTTACGACCTATGTTAGGTCGCATACAAGCTTAAGTCGTTGATGGTTTTAGGTCGCTGAAGCTCTTGCCGCTTGGATTTCTTGTACCGCTGTTCCTTTTAAGTCGCTCCAGTTTTGGGTCGTGTGTCTTTAAGTCGCTATGTGTTGTAACTCGAGTCAGTTAGGTCGCGTGTGTTATATTGATAGGCCATGTGATGTTGAGTTGTTGATGTGTTGTATTGTTAAGTCGTATGTCGTTTTATTTGTTAGGTCGCGTACGACCTAAGTTGAGTCGTGTGGTGTTGTTAGGTCGGCAACGACCTAGTGAGTGTATCGCCTATAAATAGGCCGCGTGGGTCATTTGTAAGGTTGGTTCCTTTTGAATAAAATTCTTCTTTTGTTAGCTGTGTGCTTTCATCTAAATTGGTAGTTGAGTGTAATCTCCTATCTCCACTTACGGTATTCGAGTGCGCTCGAATCAACGTTCGTTGAAGCCAATTCGCGGAATCAAGTGCGTTTGATCAACGCTCGAAGAATTGTAGATCTCTTCCACGGTATCTTGCGCGATCAACGTGTAAGAGATAGCTAGAATTCGGTATCTTCGGATCAACGAATTTGGGCATTTCAGTATTCATCAATCCACCGATTGCTACTTTCACCGTTCCATCTAATTTTCGTATATTCCGCTGCGTCAGTTTGGTATCAGAGCTAGATTTAGCCAATCATAGCTAAGCCGAGTCTTGGAGCCAAGGATTTTGAAGTTGGTGTTCATCTTTTCATCTTGAAGTTGCAACGAGTTAGAAGCTTTCGATCCATTTCATTTTGGATCAAAGTTGGAAAGGTGTTTGAGTTTGAGCCGAGTTTGGTAGAGCCGTGCATCACTTTGTGAGAAGTGTTTGAGCCGAGAATTGAAGCATCTTTTGGTATTTGAGTTTGTTGAAGTATTTGTGAATTGTGTTGAAGAGTATTTGATTCAATCATGCCATCGAGAAGAGCTAACCGTCATCAGAATGTTGAAGCGTTGTATAGAAGAGAAGAAGCCGAGCAAATGGAACAACGTATCAATGAGAAGTTTGATGAAGGTATTGTGAAGTTAGAGAAATTGATGAATGATTTGAATCAAAATCAAAGGAGGGGATCGCCAGTCTCGAACCATGGAGGAAACAGAGTTTCGCCATCGATTACGGAAGCGAGGAGGGTGTCGCCACAATCTTTTAGAGAAAGAAGAGAAGCATCAATTTCATCAAGGAGAGATCACCGTGATTATGGACATGAAGAGAGAAGAACTCCACGAGAGTTTGAAAATGAGCCATATAGAGATGAAGAGAGACATAGTAGAAGAGACCTGCATGATCGAAGGGATGTTGATGGTCGAGATCGATATAGACGTACCTTTGATTTGGATGAAGAGGGTGATAGAGCTAGCATTCATTATCGAGATCGAGACCAAGTTCGAAATTCATATTGGGATGTAGATGATGATCGTCGATGGGAATCGGGAATGAAGATGGAAATTCCAGAGTTTAAGGGTGGAATGGTAGCTGAAGAATTTCTTGATTGGTTGTCTAATGTTGAAGAGATCTTTGATTTCAAGGAGGTTCCTGAGCATAAAAGAGTGAAGTTGGTTGCTACTAGGTTGAGGGGAAGAGCTTTGGCATGGTGGCAACAAACTAAACTTACAAGGGAGAGAATGGGAAAATCAAAGGTTGAGTATTGGGATAAGATGAAGAAGTTGATGAGAGCTACATTTTTACCTTACAACTATCAATCACTTATGTACCAGAGATTACAGAATCTAAGGCAGGGGTCGAAGTCAGCTAATGATTATGCAGATGAATTTTACCAACTCATTGCTAGAAATGATATTATGGAGACGGAAGAACAACTAACTACTAGGTTTGTTGGAGGGTTGATAATACAGATCCAGGATATGGTGAACATGTTCGATCCGAGATCAGTTGCAGAAGCACATCAGAAGGCGTTGGTTTGGGAGAAGCAGGGAAGGCGTGGAGGTGGTGTGTTTACAAATTCCAACAATCAAGCGAAGGGTGTTAGTGGAAGTTCTAATGTTTCTAAATCTATCAGTAAACAAGTAGTGAAGGAGGCTGAGAAGGCAAAGGTTAACAACGGTTTCAAATGTTACAATTGCCAGGAGATGGGTCATAAAAGCAATGAATGTCCGAGGCCAAAGAAACGAGCAATGATTGCTGAGATTGAGGATGAGGATGAAAATGCAGAATGTTCTAATTCATTACCGGTTGAGGAGGAAGACTTATTGTCAGGAGATGAAGGGTATTCATTGATGATGAGGAGAAGTTACTTGGCACCGAAGCAGGAAGAGGAAAACAGCTGGTTGAGGAATAACATTTTTCAGTCTACATGCACTATTCTGGGAAGGGTTGCAAGTTTGTTATTGATGCTGGAAGCTGTGACAATATTATCTCTACAGAAGCAGTGAAGAAGTTGGAATTGAAAACTGAGAAGCATCCTAAACCTTACAAGTTAGCATGGTTGAGGAAGGATGGTGAGGTGAAAGTTGGACGAAGAGCTTGTGTTAATTTTTCGATTGGTAAGAAATACAAAGATGAAATTTGGTGTGATGTAGTGGACATGGATGTGTGTCATCTGTTGTTGGACAGACCATGGCAGTTTGATAGAGAATTGCAACATGATGGTCGTGCTAATAGCTACAGTTTCATGTTTGAATGTACTAAAATCACTTTAGTTCCCAAGAAGCAACAACAGAAGAAAGCAAGTTGGAGGAGATTGAAGAGCTGAAAACTTTGCTATCTTTGAAGGAGTTTGTTAAAGAAGTTGAAGAGGAGCCTGAAGTCTTTTTGTTGATTGGGCGAGAGTGTAATGAAGTGGTTGAAATTCTTGAAGAAGTAAAGCCAGTGCTGGAAGAATTTGACGATGTATTTCCTAAGGAGCTGCCAACGGAGTTACCACCGTTGAGAGACATACAACATCAAATTGATCTAGTGCCAGGTGCTGTTTTACCGCATAGGCCACATTACAGAATGAGTCCGAAGGAACACGAGGAGTTGAGAAGGCAAGTGGAAGAGTTACTTGAACAAGGGCGCATACAAGAGAGCTTAAGTCCTTGTGCTGTGCCAGCATTGTTAGTGCCTAAGAAGGATGGTTCATGGAGAATGTGTACCGATAGTCAGGCATTGAACAAGATTACTGTTCGCTACAGATTTCCTATGCCTAGATTGGATGACTTGCTAGATCAGTTGAGTGGAGCCGTTATATTTTCAAAGATTGATCTTAAGAGTGGTTATCATCAAATTCGAACCAGACCAGGGGACGAATGGAAGACAGCATTCAAGACGAGGGAAGGATTATATGAATGGCTGGTTATGCCGTTTGGTCTATCGAATGCACCAAGTACATACATGAGAGTGATGAATCAAATTTTCAGGCCATACATTGGGAAGTTTGTGGTAGTTTATTTTGATGATATTCTGATCTATAGCGTTAGTACAGAAGAGCATATTCAGCATTTGCGGAAGGTGTTAATTATTCTTCGTGAAGAGCAGTTTTATGCAGTAACAAAGAAGTGTGTGTTCATGACTCGAAGTGTTTTATTTTTGGGGTATGTTGTATCTGAGAAGGGTATCCAGGTGGATCAAAGTAAAGTTGAAGTCATTAGAAATTGGCCACAGCCCAGAACTATTACTGAAGTTAGAAGTTTTCAAGGGTTGGCATCATTCTACCGGAGATTCATTCCACACTTCAGTAGCGTGATGGCACCAGTTACTGATTGTATGAAGGGAAAGAAGTTTGAGTGGTCAGAGGAAGCAGGGGTAGCTTTTGAGAAGATCAAGAAACTACTGACGTCAGCACCAATTCTAGTTTTACCGGATTTTCAGTTGTTGTTTGAATTACATACTGATGCATCGAAGGTTGGGATTGGTGGAGTCTTCAGTCAAAAGGGAAAACCAGTTGCTTATTTCAGTGAGAAGTTGTCTGGAGCTAAATTGAGATATAGTACTTACGATGTGGAATTTTACGCAATTATTCAAGCTGTGAAACACTGGAGACACTATCTATTTCAGAAAGAGTTTGTTCTTTACACTGATCACGAGGCGTTAAAGCACTTGCAAGGGCAGGATAAGATTTCAGCAAGGCATGCATCGTGGATTGCCTATTTGCAGCAGTTTAATTTTGTTGTGAAACACAAGTCAGGGGTGACGAATCGTGTAGCAGATGCTTTGAGTAGGAGGAGTCATTTATTGACAACAATGAAGGTTGAGGTGACAGGTTTTAAATTATTGCCAGAGCTGATTATAGAAGATCCTTACTTTACGAAGTTTGTTGAGAAAGTCAAGGATGGGAGTACGGATGAATTTTTGTTGGTAGATGGATTCTTATTCAAAGGAACTCAATTATGCATACCAGATTGCAGCTTGAGAATGAAGATTATCAAGGAGTTGCATGAGGAAGGACATGTAGGACGGGATCGCACGTTGCATTTGATTTCTCAATCTTACTTTTGGCCGTCAATGAGGAAAGGGGTTGAACGGTTTGTGGAGAGATGTCATATCTGTCAGGTTTCGAAGGGAACAGCGACCAATGCAGGATTGTATATGCCGTTACCTGTACCGACTAAACCTTGGGTTGATGTGAGCATGGATTTTGTTTTGGGTTTGCCTAGAACTCAAAGGGATAACGATTCCATTTATGTGGTGGTTGACAGATTTTCGAAAATGGCACATTTTATTGCTTGTAAGAAGACAGCAGATGCTGTTCATGTTGCTCAATTATTCTTCAAAGAGATCTATCGACTTCATGGGTTGCCAGAGTCTATTGTGTCTGATAGAGACACTCGTTTTCTGAGTCACTTTTGGTTAAGTTTGTGGAAGATGGTCGGAACGAAGCTGAATTTTAGTAGCGCTTATCATCCGCAAACTGATGGACAAACGGAGGTGGTTAATAGATCGTTGGGAAACTTATTAAGATGTCTTGTGAAGGACAATTTGAAGAGCTGGGATTCGAAATTGTGCCAAGCGGAGTTTGCTCACAACCATGCGGTTAATCGAAACACAGGATTCAGTCCATTTCAGGTTGTTTATTCGACAATTCCAAAGGGACCGTTGGATCTAACAACAGTGCCATATCAGAAGGGAGTTGTTAAGCGGGCTAGTGACTTCGTTAATGAGTTGCAGGAGTGCCACAGAACTGTTCATGACCGGTTGCTTGCATCAAATGGAAAGTATAAACGACTGGCGGATAAGAAGCGGAGAAGTGTGAATTTCAAGGAAGGTGATTTGGTTTATGCAGTGTTGATAAAAGATCGTTTTCCCGTGGGAACGTATAATAAATTGAAGGCGCGAAAAATTGGTCCAATTGAAATTTTGAAGAAAATCAATGAAAATGCGTATCAATTGAAGTTACCAGAGGATGTTCATACTTCTGATGTTTTCAATGTCAAATATTTAATTCCGTATCATGGAAATAAACTTGTTGTGGAAGGAGATAGTGAAAATTCGAGGTCGGATTTCTGTCAACCAAGGGAGGATGATGCAGCGCGATCTACAAGTTCAACAATGGAGTTAAGTCGCTCCAGATCCTTAGGTCGCTTAAGACTTAAGGAAGGCGAGTTACGGCCTATCAAGGTCTTTAAGGCACCGCAAATAGCAAATGAAGGTTATGAAAGTTGCGAACGACTTAACGAAAGTCCAGAATCTCGACCTATCGAGTTATTCACTCAGCATGTTTTAGATCGCTCGGGAAGTTTAGGTCGGTCACGACCTAACGAGTCACGACCTAGTAAAGACGCACGAGTTAACAAACAACGACCTAATGGTCT
Organism: Allium cepa; assembly: GCA_030765085.1. Classification (NCBI taxonomy): domain Eukaryota; kingdom Viridiplantae; phylum Streptophyta; class Magnoliopsida; order Asparagales; family Amaryllidaceae; genus Allium; species Allium cepa. The sequence goes on from CM060935.1 coordinate 977,337,750, forward strand.
ACCGCATTGTTGCTATAGATTTAAGTCGCTCAGGAGGTATGGACGAGCTACGACCTATGTTGAACGACCTAGTTAGGTCGCGAGTAGAAGATCCAGTTGCTGAAGCCTTAAGTCGTGAGGTCGCGAGAAGATGTCAACGTGTTACGACCTATGTTAGGTCACATACAAGCTTAAGTCGTTGATGGTTTTAAGTCGCTGAAGCTCTTGCCGCTTGGATTTCTTATACCACTGTTCCTTTTTAAGTCGCTCCAGTTTTGGATCGTGTGTGTCTTTAAGTCGCTATGTGTTGTAACTCGAGTAAGTTAGGTCGCGTGTGTTGTATTGATAGGTCATGTGATGTTGAGTCGTTGATGTGTTGTATTGTTAAGTCGTATGTCGTTTTATTTGTTAGGTCGCGTACGACCTAAGTTGAGTCGTGTGGTGTTGTTAGGTTGGCAACGACCTAGTGAGTGTATCGCCTATAAATAGGCCGCGTGGGTCATTTGTAAGGTTGGTTCCTTTTGAATAAAATTCTTCTTTTGTTAGCTGTGTGCTTTCATCTAAATTGGTAGTTGAGTGTAATCTCCTATCTCCACTTACGGTATTCGAGTGCGCTCGAATCAACGTTCGTTGAAGCCAATTCGCGGAATCAAGTGCGTTTGATCAACGCTCGAAGAATTGTAGATCTCTTCCACGGTATCTTGCGCGATCAACGTGTAAGAGATAGCTAGAATTCGGTATCTTCGGATCAACGAATTTGGGCATTTCAGTATTCATCAATCCACCGATTGCTACTTTCACCGTTCCATCTAATTTTCGTATATTCCGCTGCGTCAGTTTGGTATCAGAGCTAGATTTAGCCAATCATAGCTAAGCCGAGTCTTGGAGCCAAGGATTTTGAAGTTGGTGTTCATCTTTTCATCTTGAAGTTGCAACGAGTTAGAAGCTTTCGATCCATTTCATTTTGGATCAAAGTTGGAAAGGTGTTTGAGTTTGAGCCGAGTTTGGTAGAGCCGTGCATCACTTTGTGAGAAGTGTTTGAGCCGAGAATTGAAGCATCTTTTGGTATTTGAGTTTGTTGAAGTATTTGTGAATTGTGTTGAAGAGTATTTGATTCAATCATGCCATCGAGAAGAGCTAACCGTCATCAGAATGTTGAAGCGTTGTATAGAAGAGAAGAAGCCGAGCAAATGGAACAACGTATCAATGAGAAGTTTGATGAAGGTATTGTGAAGTTAGAGAAATTGATGAATGATTTGAATCAAAATCAAAGGAGGGGATCGCCAGTCTCGAACCATGGAGGAAACAGAGTTTCGCCATCGATTACGGAAGCGAGGAGGGTGTCGCCACAATCTTTTAGAGAAAGAAGAGAAGCATCAATTTCATCAAGGAGAGATCACCGTGATTATGGACATGAAGAGAGAAGAACTCCACGAGAGTTTGAAAATGAGCCATATAGAGATGAAGAGAGACATAGTAGAAGAGACCTGCATGATCGAAGGGATGTTGATGGTCGAGATCGATATAGACGTACCTTTGATTTGGATGAAGAGGGTGATAGAGCTAGCATTCATTATCGAGATCGAGACCAAGTTCGAAATTCATATTGGGATGTAGATGATGATCGTCGATGGGAATCGAGAATGAAGATGGAAATTCCAGAGTTTAAGGGTGGAATGGTAGCTGAAGAATTTCTTGATTGGTTGTCTAATGTTGAAGAGATCTTTGATTTCAAGGAGGTTCCTGAGCATAAAAGAGTGAAGTTGGTTGCTACTAGGTTGAGGGGAAGAGCTTTGGCATGGTGGCAACAAACTAAACTTACAAGGGAGAGAATGGGAAAATCAAAGGTTGAGTATTGGGATAAGATGAAGAAGTTGATGAGAGCTACATTTTTACCTTACAACTATCAATCACTTATGTACCAGAGATTACAGAATCTAAGGCAGGGGTCGAAGTCAGCTAATGATTATGCAGATGAATTTTACCAACTCATTGCTAGAAATGATATTATGGAGACGGAAGAACAACTAACTACTAGGTTTGTTGGAGGGTTGATAATACAGATCCAGGATATGGTGAACATGTTCGATCCGAGATCAGTTGCAGAAGCACATCAGAAGGCGTTGGTTTGGGAGAAGCAGGGAAGGCGTGGAGGTGGTGTGTTTACAAATTCCAACAATCAAGCGAAGGGTGTTAGTGGAAGTTCTAATGTTTCTAAATCTATCAGTAAACAAGTAGTGAAGGAGGCTGAGAAGGCAAAGGTTAACAACGGTTTCAAATGTTACAATTGCCAGGAGATGGGTCATAAAAGCAATGAATGTCCGAGGCCAAAGAAACGAGCAATGATTGCTGAGATTGAGGATGAGGATGAAAATGCAGAATGTTCTAATTCATTACCGGTTGAGGAGGAAGACTTATTGTCAGGAGATGAAGGGTATTCATTGATGATGAGGAGAAGTTACTTGGCACCGAAGCAGGAAGAGGAAAACAGCTGGTTGAGGAATAACATTTTTCAGTCTACATGCACTATTCTGGGAAGGGTTGCAAGTTTGTTATTGATGCTGGAAGCTGTGACAATATTATCTCTACAGAAGCAGTGAAGAAGTTGGAATTGAAAACTGAGAAGCATCCTAAACCTTACAAGTTAGCATGGTTGAGGAAGGATGGTGAGGTGAAAGTTGGACGAAGAGCTTGTGTTAATTTTTCGATTGGTAAGAAATACAAAGATGAAATTTGGTGTGATGTAGTGGACATGGATGTGTGTCATCTGTTGTTGGACAGACCATGGCAGTTTGATAGAGAATTGCAACATGATGGTCGTGCTAATAGCTACAGTTTCATGTTTGAATGTACTAAAATCACTTTAGTTCCCAAGAAGCAACAACAGAAGAAAGCAAGTTGGAGGAGATTGAAGAGCTGAAAACTTTGCTATCTTTGAAGGAGTTTGTTAAAGAAGTTGAAGAGGAGCCTGAAGTCTTTTTGTTGATTGGGCGAGAGTGTAATGAAGTGGTTGAAATTCTTGAAGAAGTAAAGCCAGTGCTGGAAGAATTTGACGATGTATTTCCTAAGGAGCTGCCAACGGAGTTACCACCGTTGAGAGACATACAACATCAAATTGATCTAGTGCCAGGTGCTGTTTTACCGCATAGGCCACATTACAGAATGAGTCCGAAGGAACACGAGGAGTTGAGAAGGCAAGTGGAAGAGTTACTTGAACAAGGGCGCATACAAGAGAGCTTAAGTCCTTGTGCTGTGCCAGCATTGTTAGTGCCTAAGAAGGATGGTTCATGGAGAATGTGTACCGATAGTCAGGCATTGAACAAGATTACTGTTCGCTACAGATTTCCTATGCCTAGATTGGATGACTTGCTAGATCAGTTGAGTGGAGCCGTTATATTTTCAAAGATTGATCTTAAGAGTGGTTATCATCAAATTCGAACCAGACCAGGGGACGAATGGAAGACAGCATTCAAGACGAGGGAAGGATTATATGAATGGCTGGTTATGCCGTTTGGTCTATCGAATGCACCAAGTACATACATGAGAGTGATGAATCAAATTTTCAGGCCATACATTGGGAAGTTTGTGGTAGTTTATTTTGATGATATTCTGATCTATAGCGTTAGTACAGAAGAGCATATTCAGCATTTGCGGAAGGTGTTAATTATTCTTCGTGAAGAGCAGTTTTATGCAGTAACAAAGAAGTGTGTGTTCATGACTCGAAGTGTTTTATTTTTGGGGTATGTTGTATCTGAGAAGGGTATCCAGGTGGATCAAAGTAAAGTTGAAGTCATTAGAAATTGGCCACAGCCCAGAACTATTACTGAAGTTAGAAGTTTTCAAGGGTTGGCATCATTCTACCGGAGATTCATTCCACACTTCAGTAGCGTGATGGCACCAGTTACTGATTGTATGAAGGGAAAGAAGTTTGAGTGGTCAGAGGAAGCAGGGGTAGCTTTTGAGAAGATCAAGAAACTACTGACGTCAGCACCAATTCTAGTTTTACCGGATTTTCAGTTGTTGTTTGAATTACATACTGATGCATCGAAGGTTGGGATTGGTGGAGTCTTCAGTCAAAAGGGAAAACCGGTTGCTTATTTCAGTGAGAAGTTGTCTGGAGCTAAATTGAGATATAGTACTTACGATGTGGAATTTTACGCAATTATTCAAGCTGTGAAACACTGGAGACACTATCTATTTCAGAAAGAGTTTGTTCTTTACACTGATCACGAGGCGTTAAAGCACTTGCAAGGGCAGGATAAGATTTCAGCAAGGCATGCATCGTGGATTGCCTATTTGCAGCAGTTTAATTTTGTTGTGAAACACAAGTCAGGGGTGACGAATCGTGTAGCAGATGCTTTGAGTAGGAGGAGTCATTTATTGACAACAATGAAGGTTGAGGTGACAGGTTTTAAATTATTGCCAGAGCTGATTATAGAAGATCCTTACTTTACGAAGTTTGTTGAGAAAGTCAAGGATGGGAGTACGGATGAATTTTTGTTGGTAGATGGATTCTTATTCAAAGGAACTCAATTATGCATACCAGATTGCAGCTTGAGAATGAAGATTATCAAGGAGTTGCATGAGGAAGGACATGTAGGACGGGATCGCACGTTGCATTTGATTTCTCAATCTTACTTTTGGCCGTCAATAAGGAAAGGGGTTGAACGGTTTGTGGAGAGATGTCATATCTGTCAGGTTTCGAAGGGAACAGCGACCAATGCAGGATTGTATATGCCGTTACCTGTACCGACTAAACCTTGGGTTGATGTGAGCATGGATTTTGTTTTGGGTTTGCCTAGAACTCAAAGGGATAACGATTCCATTTATGTGGTGGTTGACAGATTTTCGAAAATGGCACATTTTATTGCTTGTAAGAAGACAGCAGATGCTGTTCATGTTGCTCAATTATTCTTCAAAGAGATCTATCGACTTCATGGGTTGCCAGAGTCTATTGTGTCTGATAGAGACACTCGTTTTCTGAGTCACTTTTGGTTAAGTTTGTGGAAGATGGTCGGAACGAAGCTGAATTTTAGTAGCGCTTATCATCCGCAAACTGATGGACAAACGGAGGTGGTTAATAGATCGTTGGGAAACTTATTAAGATGTCTTGTGAAGGACAATTTGAAGAGCTGGGATTCGAAATTGTGCCAAGCGGAGTTTGCTCACAACCATGCGGTTAATCGAAACACAGGATTCAGTCCATTTCAGGTTGTTTATTCGACAATTCCAAAGGGACCGTTGGATCTAACAACAGTGCCATATCAGAAGGGAGTTGTTAAGCGGGCTAGTGACTTCGTTAATGAGTTGCAGGAGTGCCACAGAACTGTTCATGACCGGTTGCTTGCATCAAATGGAAAGTATAAACGACTGGCGGATAAGAAGCGGAGAAGTGTGAATTTCAAGGAAGGTGATTTGGTTTATGCAGTGTTGATAAAAGATCGTTTTCCCGTGGGAACGTATAATAAATTGAAGGCGCGAAAAATTGGTCCAATTGAAATTTTGAAGAAAATCAATGAAAATGCGTATCAATTGAAGTTACCAGAGGATGTTCATACTTCTGATGTTTTCAATGTCAAATATTTAATTCCGTATCATGGAAATAAACTTGTTGTGGAAGGAGATAGTGAAAATTCGAGGTCGGATTTCTGTCAACCAAGGGAGGATGATGCAGCGCGATCTACAAGTTCAACAATGGAGTTAAGTCGCTCCAGATCCTTAGGTCGCTCAAGACTTAAGGAAGGCGAGTTACGGCCTATCAAGGTCTTTAAGGCACCGCAAATAGCAAATGAAGGTTATGAAAGTTGCGAACGACTTAACGAAAGTCCAGAATCTCGACCTATCGAGTTATTCACTCAGCATGTTTTAGATCGCTCGGGAAGTTTAGGTCGGTCACGACCTAACAAGTCACGACCTAGTAAAGACGCACGAGTTAACAAACAACGACCTAATGGTCTACCGCATTGTTGCTATAGATTTAAGTCGCTCAGGAGGTATGGACGAGCTACGACCTATGTTGAACGACCTAGTTAGGTCGCGAGTAGAAGATCCAGTTGCTGAAGCCTTAAGTCGTGAGGTCGCGAGAAGATGTCAACGTGTTACGACCTATGTTAGGTCACATACAAGCTTAAGTCGTTGATGGTTTTAAGTCGCTGAAGCTCTTGCCGCTTGGATTTCTTATACCACTGTTCCTTTTTAAGTCGCTCCAGTTTTGGATCGTGTGTGTCTTTAAGTCGCTATGTGTTGTAACTCGAGTAAGTTAGGTCGCGTGTGTTGTATTGATAGGTCATGTGATGTTGAGTCGTTGATGTGTTGTATTGTTAAGTCGTATGTCGTTTTATTTGTTAGGTCGCGTACGACCTAAGTTGAGTCGTGTGGTGTTGTTAGGTCGGCAACGACCTAGTGAGTGTATCGCCTATAAATAGGCCGCGTGGGTCATTTGTAAGGTTGGTTCCTTTTGAATAAAATTCTTCTTTTGTTAGCTGTGTGCTTTCATCTAAATTGGTAGTTGAGTGTAATCTCCTATCTCCACTTACGGTATTCGAGTGCGCTCGAATCAACGTTCGTTGAAGCCAATTCGCGGAATCAAGTGCGCTTGATCAACGCTCGAAGAATTGTAGATCTCTTCCACGGTATCTTGCGCGATCAACGTGTAAGAGATAGCTAGAATTCGGTATCTTTGGATCAACGAATTTGGGCATTTCAGTATTCATCAATCCACCGATTGCTACTTTCACCGTTCCATCTAATTTTCGTATATTCCGCTGCGTCAGTTTTCCTCCTCCATCTTCGTTTTTATTCATTTGCTACTGCACGAATGCAACATACTTATTATTGTGGAAATTAGGAGTTCTCCCTTATTTTCAAGATTAATATCTGAAAACACTTCTTAAAAACAATTTCATGAAACAGCCCTGTCAAAATTTTCCATAAAGACGAGCATTTTAAACTACACATTTTTGTAGTTAAAACCATAAATATTTGTGGTTTAAAATGCATATATGTGTTATTTAGAATGCATATATTTGTAAATTAAATATTTTCAGTGTAGACCACAAACATTTAAAGTGTAGGATGAGCATTCTTGTGGTGTAAAGTACAAATTTTTATTTATTAAAATGTGCAGTTAAAGTTATAAATTTTTGCATTATAAAATGCTAATATTTGCAGTTTGAATTGTATACATGTGCAATTTAAAATACACATTCTTATTGGAAACAATGGCAGGATTTTTTGTGCAATCTGTTATTAACCGGGGGCGGAATTGAATTTTGAAAGCATTGAAGGGTGTTTGAAAAGTGCCGCTTCTTGTTTTCCACCGTTGACATTTTCTTTTTCGACTGCCAAAAAATCAAAATGCTAAAAGTCGTATTTTCTTTTCTTAGCAAAGGCACTTGTTATTTCTTTCAATTCCCCTATTTTATTCATTATTTCACGCGGGGATTCTTGTGCTGACTACCAAATGTTCAATAAAATGCCTAATTTGACATTGTTTTTTTTATGTTTGACCAAACGTCTAAGTTAGATGTAGATAATTTAAATGTATAGGAGTTTTTTGAAAATCCATAGATTTTAATTAAAATTTATTAAACATGATATATCTCACTATTCATACATCAAACCTAATTTTAAGTACATGATTATTTAGCATTAACTACCATTAGGTTATGTCTATCATTTAGCTAAACATTTTCCAAGGATGAAGGGGCTACGATAGGACCAGGGGTGATTAAGCAGAGCATGTAGCTAAGTTTGCTATCATGGAACATGTGCCAACAAATAAAGAAAAGGCTGAAGTAGGGAAGCATATGCAACTGGCGGAGGATGCAACATTCTCTACCGCATTTTTTTTCCCAGGTCACGAGGCAATTTTTTCCATGTCATTAAGATGAAGTGCGCTCAAAGGCCAGTTTCTCCTTCCTAAACAATGATATTGCTGCTGAGGCCGTGCGCGATTTTTGTCATGAAGCTTGGGTGAAGGAGAGAGCCAAGGAGAAAATGTCAACTTTGTCCACTTCTACTACTTTTATTAGTGCTCACCAGGAAAAGGCACAGAAGGTTACCGCCACTACGCATGATGAAATACTAAAGAGAAAATTGAAACATCCTAAACCTCTCATTGTTCATCTTTTTTTTACTTTTATGGAGAAGGGGTTAGGCTAGGTTAATGTTATTTTTATACTTTGATGTGACTGTATATAGACGAAACTTATGTGATGAATATATGGTTCATGTTTTGTTCACTATTTGATTTTATTTTTCCTGCTCTTACCTGGCTCGTTATTAGTATATTAGTTTTAGTTTTCACCATGAAGTACATAGATGTGCTATTATGTTTAATTTCTTGTTTATTGATAGTGTAGAGAAATATCTTATTTTCTTTTTAGGAAAAGTACTTAAACATGGATAACTCTCTCATCGAAGTCGCATGAGGAGAGCAGTTTTATATGGAAATTTCAAGTGTATTAAGTTTCTAGAACAATAAACGTCTGATAGGATCACAATCAATAATGCTCTTGTATATAAGAGGAAAAATAGCTTAACGATACAGTTGCACAGTGTGACGACCGCCTTACATCACTAGCAACCAATATAACTATATAGTGCATTACTGTCATGCCCAGCCGATGTAAGACGATCATCAATTGTTTGAAAATAAATCAAAATTAAAAAACTTGTTGTATATCTCACAGTGTATGGAATAAATATAATATACATCTCTAACACTCTGCATTTTTAGATAATTAAATAACCAAATTTATTAAACAGTGAAAATAAGCAATTTTGGAATTCTCAGAATATAGCCTCAAAACTTATACCATTGTGGTCGCGATGATTTTCTGATCAAATTACATATATAACTTGTCGAAATCTGAGTTAATATGAAGTAGTTACAAGAGAGACAAGAAATCAAAATTAAGCGAAAAAAAGAGAAAGACCCTACGGGTCGACCCGCAAAGGTTACGGGTCGATCGGCCTTTTTCTCTAGACGAGAAATCGTCCAGGGACATGCCAAAGTCTTGTAATCTAATTTTTGTGCGATCTAAGGCGTTGTTTTCTGGATCCAACAATTTGCAGCGAGCCTGTAATGTGGTGACATCAGATTCAATCCAGAAATTCGACGGTCTGAGATCCCCAAACTCCACTATAAATAGAACCTTAGGACTAGCTATTTTCTCACAATAAATTTTCTCTCAATTGGGTTCATTGCCTGAGACTGAACCCTAAGTAGAAAATATTTCTAGTGAGAATATCTTTTTAATAAAAATATTAATGCCTTAGAAGGTGATCCAGGAAGGCCACGGAGTAAAGCTAAAGATGACAGGTGAGCGGATTTAAATTATATCTCTTTTATGTTTATCATATATAATATCATTAAATTCTCGTTAAATATTTAATTCATCATTTATTTCAGTAATTAGTTCTACTAGTCAGTTATGTTGAAACTGTAAATTTTATAAGAGAAGTGTACTTATATTTAAATGTTATTTATATATAAAAAAAGGAATCCGATTAAATAAAAGTATTATTAGGCTTAAAAGTTGTAGAGAAAAGCATAAGCCTAAAAGTGAGAAATTTACAGTAAATTATGTTAGAAAGGGAGAAACGAATTAAAAAGGGGAAATCAAATAACTTGATTTGGAAGTTAGCGATAGATTAGTTGGTTGGTTTAGAAAAGGGAATACATTTCCATATTTCACTACAAGAATAAACACCTTTGATTGCAGCTATTCTTAGCGTTTCTCCTTTCACTGCCATCAACGAAAATCTTGGAGGGAAATTTTTACATGTAAACACTAAGAAAACCTAAAATAATATAACTTTGCCGCCTCATTTTTTCACTTCGCCTATTTACTTTTCTAAGCCTTTCATCTCGTTAACACCTCCACCACCTAAAACGAAATTAAACCTCTCTTCCAATCACCGAAATTCGCCCTCATCGGTGATGCTTCATCGTTCATACATTTCCCTTCATCATTCTTTCGATTTCGAATCAAAATCATCACTGCTAGCTGCTCCCTCTACAGGTACTTATTTTCAACCATTCATCGATTTATTTAGGTTTAAAATGGGTTCTTCAATTAGTTTAATCACTCATCAATCCCGATTTTGTTATTTCAGTATGTGTTTTTCGATTGCCCTAAATCAAAATTTGTTGGTAAATTAATGTTAATGAGTTTATTATGATTGTTGTATGTTAATAAGTTTATTTTAAAGAATTTGGATATCTAGGAAAATAGGGTCTTTTTTGTTGTTTTTAATTAGGGTCAGATTTCGTTAATAAGTTTTTTTCTTTGTTAATAAATTTTTAATTACCAAAATAGGGTCTTTTTGGTTGTTGTTTAATTAGGGTCAGATTCTGCGAGCGCTACAAGTTTTTTTTTGTTAATAAGTTTTCTAATTAGGAAAATCCTATGCATGTCGTTTTGTGTTTTGAACAAAATGTCTTGATCGAAGTACAAATAATTCTTTTTTATATTAATGCACTAGTGCTTTAATTACATTCTAGGTGATATTTTGATAGACATGATTTTCGTAATAATTGTTAATTTATATCATGGTCAATACTGTCTGATATGCTCAGTACTAAACAAATTAGAACGAGGTTGGTTACATAAATATTTTAATTTCACCAGACCTGAAAAAATATTTGTACTATTACAAAGAAAGGGTGAAACCCAGTGTACAGGGTTAAGACTTCCTTTGGTTCAAGAGTTTTCGTTGTAAACAACTGGCTGTGTATGTATTTTTGTAACCGAGGCACATGCACACTTTAATATTCCTATTTCTTACTGCAGTGTGACTGTGTTTGGTGTATCAACTGAATCTATGTGGTGTTCTTTCGATTGAAGAGGAAATTGTGTTCCAACAATACTCTTGTTGATGCAAAGACAGATCTATGAAGTAGGTGGTCTTCAGGTATGTATAATGCAAGTAATGAAAGCATGTATACCTTGGAAATAATTTTGAATTTTGAAACTTAATCTTCAAAAAAATTTGAGCCGGCTGAAGGCATGTTTATAATTAATGTAGAAAATGAGCAGGAAGAGCTTGTGAGAGATCAGCTAAATCATGGCATTGTCCTTGATGGGATTGACGTTCATTGTTTAGCTGGTCTGAACAAGGTGATTTGCTTCATTGTGTATATTTGTGCGAGCATGTCATTAGCCATTTGTCTTGGCTTCAAATTTTGAGGCATATTGTAACGACCCAGAATTTTTGATAATTAAAATTTGAATATTTAATTAATTTTAAATATTTAATAAGTGAATTTATAAGTCAAATAAATTTTAATTTGAATTATTGAATTTAATTGGATTATTAAATCGATAATTTAATACGTTAAATTATGGAAATAATTGAAAATATAGTTAAATATGATTGAAAATGATTTGTAAAATTTTATTTTATCATATGAAAGTTAGAATGATATTTTAGAACTTTTAAAATCGAATTAAGAGTTAATTTGTGAAAATTGAATATTTTAATATTAAAATCGACTAGTGAAAATAGTCAATTTTTGAACAGTCTCAGAATTGAACGAAACCAGTTCCATTGGATCCGTAATAGTTAGTTATTATCGGATTTTAATTTTCGTGTCAATCGGAGTTGTCGTTTGATCGTCGCAGCTCGAAACGCATCGAATTATTTTTAATTTTAATTTGGCGAGTTAAAGTAGCCATTTTTCAAAAAGTCTCGGATTTCGACGAAACCAGTTTTATCGGATCCATAATGTGATATTATTGTAAGATTTCAAATTTCAAGTCAATTGGATTTACCGTTTGTCCGGTACAAATTAGAACGCCTAGAAATCGACTTCAATCGGTTTAATTTAAATTGAGCGTTTACAGCCATAACTCGCACAGATGTGCGAATTAGCTTTCGAAACCTGTTCCATTGTGTCCGGAACGTGGGGTAAACCCTAGAAACGCTGGTTACGGCGCGTAAATCGGAGTTCGGAATTTCCGGGATGAATAGTGTCGATCGTTTCTTTATAAATAGCCACCATTCACAAATAAAAAAATATATATATACAAAACCCTAGCAAAACTGCAGCCGGCCCTAACTATTCAATGGCCAGAATTTAATCTCACTTCTCCCTCAATCTCTCTCAATCCAGCAAGAATTAGCCAAAATTGTTAACTACAACATCGAAGAGCATGGAGAGAGCTTTCAATCCATACGGATATGATCGTAAATGGAGCATCGTAGGGGGAGAGAAAGGGGGCCGTTCGTGACTTGTCACGCACGCAATTCGAGCATGGGGGTGAGGCCGAGCTTCGTATGGTTCAGGCCGTGCATAGGTGGTGGAAGGAGCTTCCTATTGCAAGTAGTTTGATGAAGTATAGATGAGAGATGGTGGTGCAAGATTCAACCCTAGTTTCTAGCTCTATGGGTTCTTATGCGTGTGTTGATCTGTAGATAATGCATGAGGGAGATGAAGGTAGGGGACGGCCAGATTTGCATGATGAAGGATCTAATGGCCTGAAATGGATGTGGGTTTAAAAATTATAAGTTTTGTTGTAATTTGTTAATATAAATTCGTGAATCTTTAAAAATTCGTAACTTTTTCATACGAGGTCGAAAACGCGCGAAACCAGTTGCGTTGGAATCGTATGGACGAGCACTACGCGATGAAATTGGATTGGAGTCGTTTGGAGCTAGTGAGAATTTTGGGTACGTTTAATTTTATTCGAAATAAATCGCTAAAACGGAAATTAAAATCAAGGTGAGAACTTCTCACTCAATCGAATCAGTTTCGATTTTATTTTAAGTAGTTAGATTTAAAATATTTGAATGCATGTTTGAATGTTGATTGTTATCTATTGATTGTTAAAATAGACATTATACGCCGTTAGTAAGCGGATGTTATTTATTAAAAACATATACCGCGAATATTTCATAAACAGTGAAATTGGTATTATATATAATAGCAATATATATATATTGGCATATGTATATATTGGAGTTATTGATTTCCCGCATTTTTTGTTTAGCGGATGAGACCCTATTGCGCCGTCTGTTAAGCGGATAATATTTAATAAGAACATATACCGCGATAATTTCGTACTGGAGCGAAATTGGTATTGTGCTAATGTTTTTGGATGCAGGAAAACAGGTTGGAGGGATCCAACTTGATTCCTCAACAGTATTTATTTGATTTCAGATATTTTGATATTTGATGGATTATCATATTGATATATGATATCGTTGTTGTCGTGATTGACTATTTGGTGTGTAGCATCATTGGACCAAATTTGGAATTTTAAAATGATTTCAAAGTGATTTTTGAAAGTATACGTTTATAAAATATTTTTGGAATTGATCCATTTTAAATAAATAAACGTTATAATTTTTAAAGTTATAAAAATTATGATTTTTGAGAAAAATAGTTAAAAACTGATTTTTGAGAATATGATGCTAACGATTTTATAAAATAGTTAAATCGGAATTTTTGAATTTATTATGAAAAGTTGAAATATAGGATTTATAAAATTTAATTATTTTATGAATCAAAAGGATGAAGTTTTTAAAGGAATTTGAAGACGTTTTTAAAATATTAATATAAATTGATTTATATTAAGAGATTTATAAATAGATATTTATGAATTGAAATATTGACATTATAAAACGAGTTTTTATAAGTGTTTGAATGAAGTGAAAATGAATTTCATTAAAGAATGAAATTTATAGAATTATAAACGGTGAAGTTATAAATGAAATTTATAAATAGTAAGAATTATAAATTTGTGAAGTTATTTGAAGAATAGATTTGATTAAATAAATGAATCTTATAAGTTATAAGATTTATGATTTGGGAAGTCTTAAAAAGAACGATTTTGTAAAATAATCGTTTTATAAGTATTTAACTTAAAATATGAACTTTTAGTTATAATTGAGTTATAAACTGGAATAGATAAATAAAAGAATTTATAAAAAGGAAGTTTTTATAAAATAAATAGAAATGGAACTTATAAACGTTGTTTTATAAATTCGCAAACAACTTATTTTGATAAGTTAATTGTTGAAACCTATAAATGGAGTTATATTCACATTTTTGAATAGTGAATAATCCTTTGAATTAAAACGAATAAAAGGATGAAATTGTTCATGAAGTATATTCACATTTTTGAATAGTGAATAATCCTTTGAATTAAAATGAATAAAAGGATGAAATTGTTCATGAAGTATATTCACATTTTTGAATAGTGAATAATCCTTTGAATTAAAACGAATAAAAGGATGAAATTGTTAATGAAGTATATTCACGTTTTTGAATAGTGAATAAGATGTTAAAGAAATTGTTTTGAATGTGATATTTCAAATAGAATTAAAACGATCTAACGATGTTTTAAAATGTGTTGAGATTCGAAACCATAGATTTCAACATTTATTGTTGAAATAAACGTTTTCGAGAAATAAAAGGAAATGGTGGACTATAACACTGTTGTTATAGTAAATGATTTCCGAAAGGAAATGTTTTGTATAGTATTGGGATTTATATATCTATTTTAATTTCGAATCCCTATACTAGTGATTTTGGGACGTCGTAACGATGTTTTACGCAACATTCGTTTTGGCCCAAATAAATATGTTTAAGAGAATGATTTCCTTAAAGAATGAAATATATACTTAATTTCGATTGAAGTATATTGAATATTTTCTAAGTGTTGAAAATAAATAAAATTTGTGAATTACTTATGAATAAATAAGTATGAAAATGTTTTCCAATATAAAGTGAATATCTTAAGAATTTATCTTTTTGAAGATAAATTGAAATGAATAATCGAAATCGAATATTCATAGATATTTTGGATTATAAATTCAATATGGAATTTATGAATGAAAAGGGAAGTTGTTTAGAAATAAATATTGATTTATTTTTGAAGTGTGAAATTAAATATCTAGTGAAGATATTTTTGGAAAATAAATAATTTGGAAAATTATTTGGAAACTGGTGATGTGTGCATATCAATTGATAGTTCAATAACCGACTATCAATATTTCCCTTTGAATGGGTAATTGATGTGATTTGTTTGAATGTGAATGCTACACTTATTTTTGAATAAGCGCTCACTATTCGGGTTAACCGGGAAAGGACCATGGGGTCGTATAACCCATTCCGAATATGTGATACGTCGTTGTGAATTGCATTGAAGATCGGTGTTGAAGACCCGGTATTTGCGAGAGCGATAGGATGACCTGTCGATTTACTCTGCACCGAGTTGCTCCGGTATAGAGTTCTCCATATGTGATGGTAAGTTCGATCAGGATTGTGAATATCCGGATTGCAAGGACTTCTTTGTAAGTGCCTTCGGTTTTGTTCGATCCCGGAACAGACTTGTATGGATTGTATGTCTGACATTACAAGTTGAGATATAAAGCCGATTTCTTTCAAATATATTTCTGTTGGTGGCGAAGAATTTATTCTTTTAGCTTAACACCCTTCTCTGAGACGTACGAGCTCAGAGGTTATATAGTTGAAGTTATCAGCGATATATTCCCAATTTGGTAATGTGACATGCTGAGTGTTGCTGAAATGATCATTGTGTTGATTATTGTGATAGGATCATTTATTTGATCGTCTATCTTAGTGATCATTGTGTTGATCATTTGTTGACCCAAAGCATGGCTTTTGTATAAAGTATGTTTTTGTGGACGTGACTTCGTCGAGCCTCACACCCCAGAAATGGTCAAAACAGGAAAGATGCGGCAAGGTTATGAGGGGTAGCTCCCTTTAGGGTATGTACATTTCCTTCTGGATAGAGGTGGTATCATGGTATGGAGCCCATATATTTAACCTATGTGGTTACTGCGAATTTATTACTTTGTGGTTGTTGGTTATCGGGATCCCGTGAGAAAGGTCGTTTACGATCGGGGAATGGCGTGCTCGTGTCAGTAGTTACCCAGCTAGGGGTAACCCGGCCTTGTGTTGGCAGAGTTCCGGTTTGGTTCTCGGGAATGTCTTTCCAGAGGCATTCTCATGTGGCAATGGGAAGTTCCTTGGCCTGACCATTTGTTGGACAATTCCCAATACGAAACTTGTACGGTATTAGTTGTAGAACCTATCATTCACTTATGGTGTCGCAACACTGTTTGGATGGTAGCTATAGTAGGCATAGTTCGAAATGTCTATGTTGGCTAAGATTTATATTCTACTTTCGAAATGAATTTTTCCTACACTATGCACTAGTAATAATATCAAATGTTATTTTAAATGCGTATCAAGCATCTTTGACTATCATAAGGAGAAATCTCCTCCGATTCTGCGTTTGCATTGTGTGTGTGTGCGGGAGGCCTTATGGTAGTCTCATTTTTAAAAGCATTGCGAATTGAAATAAAAATAATTCCTCTATTTTGATTTTAAAGATAAATAAACTGTTTTGAGTTCTCACACCAGTCACATGACTGACTTGGAGTTTATTGTTTTCCTTCCTAAACTCTGGGTGCCCACCAATTTCCACACGGGCAGTCAAGAGTAAGGTTTATCAGGATATTCTGGATATTCTGGAGTTGCTGGAGGCAAGCTGGATGGCATGGCGTATTTCTAGTTTATATAGTATTTCTTTTTCCGCTGCACTATTTGTTGTTGTTGTTGTTGTACACTCTGATGATGATATGATGAAATGTAATATATAAAATGTAATAACTGATATAGTTCCTTGTTTAAAGATTATTCATTTATTATTATATGTTGTTCCGCTGCGAATTGTGAGATTCTGATGTTGTTCTGTTGTTTTCTATTCCGTTCTATTCTCTTTTCTTTCTATTTTAAAATTATGTTCTATTTTCTACTCTTCTCTATTCTCTTTTTCTTCTATTTTAAAATTTTCTATCTTCTTTTCCCTATCTAAATTTTCTATCTTTTTCTTTTTCTTTTCTTAAATATTTCTTAAACCCATAACTATTCGGTTTTTCGGCAACGAAAAATCGCAAGCGTTACAGTTGGTATCAGAGCTTATGGTTAAGCGACAACCATGGTTCTGTTGGGTATTACTCATTAGAGATAGAGTCAGCAGTACTCTAGATTGAGTTTGAGTGTAATAATAGCTATGAGAGCGTATTTGATAGTGAATATAAAATTGTTTTATATTGTGATGATTGGTTTATTGAGTGGCATATGAACTTTCGTCAGCGTGGTCCGCAAGACTATGCCGAAGGGGTTTCTAAACACTTGAATAGAACAATTCGACACAATATTGTTTTAAATTGGGTAAATGAAATAATTTTACCTTGATTTTATTTTATATATATAAAAGAAATAAATTTTCAGAATTATTAAAGTGTATATAAGTTGATTGTTTAGTTGTTTGAATAACCTAAATAAAAGAATAATTGTATAAGCAAAGGAATTATAAGAATTGAATTATAATTAAAGTGATTTACAATTGTGAAATAAACTTATATATATAAGAAATGAAACTATATGAATATATTTATGAATATGAGTTGTAAGTAAAAGTGAATTTAAAGTTAAATGAAGTATAGCTTAAGAAATGTTGAATGAAGTTGATATTAGTATCAAAGTAAATTAATAAAAGTGAAGTGATGAATGTAAACTTAAGTTATATATATGAAATTCAACTTTAGAAATTGAATTGAAATAATGGATTGAATATTAATCAATTGAATGTGAATAAAGTTGATATGAAAGAATGAATGAAAGTGAAATTCATTAAAATCTAATGTTATTGGAAAGTTGAATAGTTGAATAAAAATCAATTTAATTAAACCAATTGTAAGCAAAGGAATTTGGTTGTAATGAATATACTTTGGTTGATATATGATTGTTAGTTGATTGTATATAATTCATTAAGTGTTAATGAAATTGATTTAATAAAATTGGAAGCTAAAGTAATTTAAATTCAATTGGAAATTAAGTGAAACTTAAATAGAATTGAATTTGAATTGGAAGTGAACCAACTTGAATATGAATTAGTCAATATAAACTAATTGAGAATAAATGTTAATAAAAACATCAACTATTAATAAATCAAATGTGATTTAAATTGAAAACCATTTCATTGAATATTAATGAGAATATAAATGAATATTTATTGGTTATGGATGTTAGTTGAATGATAGTTGGTTGATGTTTGCATTTGTTGCTTTTGTTTCAGTTGCTATATGATGTATATCGATACTATTGTCTATATGCAAGATTCTCATGTTGTTTGTTGAGTGATTAGTAGGTGCGGATCGCGTTTGCTTCGCATTTGGAGCTCGCTTTTGCGCTATATTAGCCGTATATGCTCGCTAATAAAATATAAGGTACATATCTCGGATTAAATATCGTACTTTTACATTTTTTCCCTTCGGGATGTCTCATTACTTGATGAGATGTATATTTGTGATATATATACTGTCATTTTTTTTCGGATCGAGCCGCGCAAAGGAGACTATGGCGAATTTTTCCGGAAATTTAAGGCGTTAGAAAAAATTTGAGAAAATTTGGAAAATTTTGAAAACCTTAACTTTGATTTGGAATTGAAAGTTAAACAATAGTAATTGTTTTTGAAAAGATAACTAAGTATGATTTGGAAACTTAGTAAAGATTTGTAAGGAATTTAATTATGGATTTTGGAAAATTAATAGATTCTATAACTTTTCTTACTTGATAATTTCGAGGACGAAATTCTTTTAAGTGGGGAAGATTGTAACGACCCAGAATTTTTGATAATTAAAATTTGAATATTTAATTAATTTTAAATATTTAATAAGTGAATTTATAAGTCAAATAAATTTTAATTTGAATTATTGAATTTAATTGGATTATTAAATCGATAGTTTAATACGTTAAATTATGGAAATAATTGAAAATATAGTTAAATATGATTGAAAATGATTTGTAAAATTTTATTTTATCATATGAAAGTTAGAATGATATTTTAGAACTTTTAAAATCGAATTAAGAGTTAATTTGTGAAAATTGAATATTTTAATATTAAAATCGACTAGTGAAAATAGTCAATTTTTGAAAAGTCTCAGAATTGAACGAAACCAGTTCCATTGGATCCGTAATAGTTAGTTATTATCGGATTTCAATTTTCGTGTCAATCGGAGTTGTCGTTTGATCGTGGCAGCTCGAAACGCATCGAATTATTTTTAATTTTAATTTGGCGAGTTAAAATAGCCATTTTTCAAAAAGTCTCGGATTTCGTCGAAACCAGTTTTATCGGATCTGTAATGTGATATTATTGTAAGGTTTCAAATTTCAAGTCAATTGGATTTACCGTTTGTCCGGTACAAATTAAAACGCCTAGAAATCGACTTAAATCGGTTTAATTTAAATTGAGCGTTTACAGCCATAACTCGCACAGATGTCCGAATTAGCTTTCGAAACCTGTTCCATTGTGTCCGGAACGTGGGGTAAACCCTAGAAACGCTGGTTACGGCGCGTAAATCGGAGTTCGGAATTTCCGGGATGAATAGTGTCGATCGTTTCTTTATAAATAGCCACCATTCACAAATAAAAAAATATATATATACAAAACCCTAGCAAAACTGCAGCCGGCCCTAACTATTCAATGGCAAGAATTTAATCTCACTTCTCCCTCAATCTCTCTCAATCCAGCAAGAATTAGCCAAAGTTGTTAACTACAACATCGAAGAGCATGGAGAGAGCTTTCAATCCATACGGATATGATCGTAAATGGAGCATCGTAGGGGGAGAGAAAGGGGGCCGTTCGTGACTTGTCATGCACGCAATTCGAGCATGGGGGTGAGGCCGAGCTTCGTATGGTTCAGGCCGTGCATAGGTGGTGGAAGGAGCTTCCTATTGCAAGTAGTTTGATGAAGTATAGATGAGAGATGGTGGTGCAAGATTCAACCCTAGTTTCTAGCTCTATGGGTTCTTATGCGTGTGTTGATCTGTAGATAATGCGTGAGGGAGATGAAGGTAGGGGACGGCCAGATTTGCATGATGAAGGATCTAATGGCCTGAAATGGATGTGGGTTTAAAAATTATAAGTTTTGTTGTAATTTGTTAATATAAATTCGTGAATCTTTAAAAATTCGTAACTTTTTCATACGAGGTCGAAAACGCGCGAAACCAGTTGCGTTGGAATCGTATGGACGAGCACTACGCGATGAAATTGGATTGGAGTCGTTTGGAGCTAGTGAGAATTTTGGGTAAAATTAAACGTACGTTTAATTTTATTCGAAATAAATCGCTAAAACGGAAATTAAAATCAAGGTGAGAACTTCTCACTCAATCGAATCAGTTTCGATTTTATTTTAAATAGTTAGATTTAAAATATTTGAATGCATGTTTGAATGTTGATTGTTATCTATTGATTGTTAAAATAGACATTATACGCCGTTAGTAAGCGGATGTTATTTATTAAAAACATATACCGCGAATATTTCATAAACAGTGAAATTGGTATTATATATAATAGCAATATATATATATTGGCATATGTATATATTGGAGTTATTGATTTCCCGCATTTTTTGTTTAGCGGATGAGACCCTATTGCGCCGTCTGTTAAGCGGATAATATTTAATAAGAACATATACCGCGATAATTTCGTACTGGAGCGAAATTGGTATTGTGCTAATGTTTTTGGATGCAGGAAAACAGGTTGGAGGGATCCAACTGGATTCCTCAACAGTATTTATTTGATTTCAGATATTTTGATATTTGATGGATTATCATATTGATATATAATATCGTTGTTGTCGTGATTGACTATTTGGTGTGTAGCATCATTGGACCAAATTTGGAATTTTAAAATGATTTCAAAGTGATTTTTGAAAGTATACGTTTATAAAATATTTTTGGAATTGATCCATTTTAAATAAATAAACGTTATAATTTTTAAAGTTATAAAAATTATGATTTTTGAGAAAAATAGTTAAAAACTGATTTTTGAGAATATGATGCTAACGATTTTATAAAATAGTTAAATCGGAATTTTTGAATTTATTATGAAAAGTTGAAATATAGGATTTATAAAATTTAATTATTTTATGAATCAAAAGGATGAAGTTTTTAAAGGAATTTGAAGACGTTTTTAAAATATTAATATAAATTGATTTATATTAAGAGATTTATAAATAGATATTTATGAATTGAAATATTGACATTATAAAACGAGTTTTTATAAGTGTTTGAATGAAGTGAAAATGAATTTCATTAAAGAATGAAATTTATAGAATTATAAACGGTGAAGTTATAAATGAAATTTATAAATAGTAAGAATTATAAATTTGTGAAGTTATTTGAAGAATAGATTTGATTAAATAAATGAATCTTATAAGTTATAAGATTTATGATTTGGGAAGTCTTAAAAAGAACGATTTTGTAAAATAATCGTTTTATAAGTATTTAACTTAAAATATGAACTTTTAGTTATAATTGAGTTATAAACTGGAATAGATAAATAAAAGAATTTATAAAAAGGAAGTTTTTATAAAATAAATAGAAATGGAACTTATAAACGTTGTTTTATAAATTCGCAAACAACTTATTTTGATAAGTTAATTGTTGAAACCTATAAATGGAGTTATATTCACATTTTTGAATAGTGAATAATCCTTTGAATTAAAACGAATAAAAGGATGAAATTGTTCATGAAGTATATTCACATTTTTAATAGTGAATAATCCTTTGAATTAAAATGAATAAAAGGATGAAATTGTTCATGAAGTATATTCACATTTTTGAACAGTGATAATCCTTTGAATTAAAACGAATAAAAGGATGAAATTGTTAATGAAGTATATTCACGTTTTTGAATAGTGAATAAGATGTTAAAGAAATTGTTTTGAATGTGATATTTCAAATAGAATTAAAACGATCTAACGATGTTTTAAAATGTGTTGAGATTCGAAACCATAGATTTCAACATTTATTGTTGAAATAAACGTTTTCGAGAAATAAAAGGAAATGGTGGACTATAACACTGTTGTTATAGTAAATGATTTCCGAAAGGAAATGTTTTGTATAGTATTGGGATTTATATATCTATTTTAATTTCGAATCCCTATACTAGTGATTTTGGGACGTCGTAACGATGTTTTACGCAACATTCGTTTTGGCCCAAATAAATATGTTTAAGAGAATGATTTCCTTAAAGAATGAAATATATACTTAATTTCGATTGAAGTATATTGAATATTTTCTAAGTGTTGAAAATAAATAAAATTTGTGAATTACTTATGAATAAATAAGTATGAAAATGTTTTCCAATATAAAGTGAATATCTTAAGAATTTATCTTTTTGAAGATAAATTGAAATGAATAATCGAAATCGAATATTCATAGATATTTTGGATTATAAATTCAATATGGAATTTATGAATGAAAAGGGAAGTTGTTTAGAAATAAATATTGATTTATTTTTGAAGTGTGAAATTAAATATCTAGTGAAGATATTTTTGGAAAATAAATAATTTGGAAAATTATTTGGAAACTGGTGATGTGTGCATATCAATTGATAGTTCAATAACCGACTATCAATATTTCCCTTTGAATGGGTAATTGATGTGATTTGTTTGAATGTGAATGCTACACTTATTTTTGAATAAGCGCTCACTATTCGGGTTAACCGGGAAAGGACCATGGGGTCGTATAACCCATTCCGGATATGTGATACGTCGTTGTGAATTGCATTGAAGATCGGTGTTGAAGACCCGGTATTTGCGAGAGCGATAGGATGACCTGTCGATTTACTCTGCACCGAGTTGCTCCGGTATAGAGTTCTCCATATGTGATGGTAAGTCCGATCAGGATTGTGAATATCCGGATTGCAAGGACTTCTTTGTAAGTGCCTTCGGTTTTGTTTAATCCCGGAACAGACTTGTATGGATTGTATGTCTGACATTACAAGTTGAGATATAAAGCCGATTTCATTCAAATATATTTCTGTTGGTGGCGAAGAATTTATTCTTTTAGCTTAACACCCTTCTCTGAGACGTACGAGCTCAGAGGTTATATAGTTGAAGTTATCAGCGATATATTCCCAATTTGGTAATGTGACATGCTGAGTGTTGCTGAAATGATCATTGTGTTGATTATTGTGATAGGATCATTTATTTGATCGTCTATCTTAGTGATCATTGTGTTGATCATTTGTTGACCCAAAGCATGGCTTTTGTATAAAGTATGTTTTTGTGGACGTGACTTCGTCGAGCCTCACACCCCGGAAATGGTCAAAACAGGAAAGATGCGGCAAGGTTATGAGGGGTAGCTCCCTTTAGGGTATGTACATTTCCTTCTGGATAGAGGTGGTATCATGGTATGGAGCCCAGATATTTAACCTATGTGGTTACTGCGAATTTATTACTTTGTGGTTGTTGGTTATCGGGATCCCGTGAGAAAGGTCGTTTACGATCGGGGAATGGCGTGCTCGTGTCAGTAGTTACCCAGTTAGGGGTAACCCGGCCTTGTGTTGGCAGAGTTCCGGTTTGGTTCTCGAGGATGTCTTTCCAGAGGCATTCTCATGTGGCAATGGGAAGTTCCTTAGCCTGACCATTTGTTGGAAATCCAATTCCCAATACGAAACTTGTACGGTATTAGTTGTAGAACCTATCATTCACTTATGGTGTCGCAACACTGTTTGGATGGTAGCTATAGTAGGCATAGTTCGAAATGTCTATGTTGGCTAAGATTTGTATTCTACTTTCGAAATGAATTTTTCCTACACTATGCACTAGTAATAATATCAAATGTTATTTTAAATGCGTATCAAGCATCTTTGACTATCATAAGGAGAAATCTCCTCCGATTCTGCGTTTGCATTGTGTGTGTGTGCGGGAGGCCTTATGGTAGTCTCATTTTTAAAAGCATTGCGAATTGAAATAAAAATAATTCCTCTATTTTGATTTTAAAGATAAATAAACTGTTTTGAGTTCTCACACCAGTCACATGACTGACTTGGAGTTTATTGTTTTCCTTCCTAAACTCTGGGTGCCCACCTATTTCCACACGGGCAGTCAAGAGTAAGGTTTATCAGGATATTCTGGATATTCTGGAGTTGCTGGAGGCAAGCTGGATGGCATGGCGTATTTCTAGTTTATATAGTATTTCTTTTTCCGCTGCACTATTTGTTGTTGTTGTTGTTGTACACTCTGATGATGATATGATGAAATGTAATGTATAAAATGTAATAACTGATATAGTTCCTTGTTTAAAGATTATTCATTTATTATTATATGTTGTTCCGCTGCGAATTGTGAGATTCTGATGTTGTTCTGTTGTTTTCTATTCCGTTCTATTCTCTTTTCTTTCTATTTTAAAATTATGTTCTATTTTCTACTCTTCTCTATTCTCTTTTTCTTCTATTTTAAAATTTTCTATCTTCTTTTCCCTATCTAAATTTTCTATCTTTTTCTTTTTCTTTTGTTAAATATTTCTTAAACCCATAACTATTCGGCTTTTCGGCAACGAAAAATCGCAAGCGTTACACATATGATCACTAAGGCATATTAGAATTCCATTATTAACAACCATATAATCACTAAAGTTCACATGATCTGTCATTTATTTCAAATATGATATATGAAACATTCCATGGTTCTATAGCCCTATAAATCTACAAAAGGGAAAGCTGAGAAAATAAATAGTAAGTCCCGGGTAATTCTCAAGTATCTGAATTATCCAATGCATGAAATTAGTACATTGATACTTTAAATACAAATTAAATAAAAAACAATCAGTTAAAGACTAAATGGAATAGGTAGCTCATGTTTTTAAGTGTGAAATAAAAAATAATGGATGACTTTGTTCATACAACTTTGTACAATACTTTTGGTGAATTAGTATCATTTTGGCAAATGGATTGGATGTATAGTGTCTGAAAGTTGTGAAATAGAACAAGTTTAAGAAAAGTAAACTATCAATAAAACTGACTTATAAATCACCATGTATAAATGTTGCGAATTCATATCTTTATAGCTATTTGTAAAGTTAACTTGATTAGAATGGCTAGTTGACCATGTATATCACCAGTTCAGTGAAGAAAACCAATGTATAGAAAATTGAGACATGTAGAAGATACTTCGTTAACTATACAAGAATTGTAAAGGAATTTTTTTCCCTTTAAGCCGTATTATTTAAGGCTATCGGTATTTAGTTTGAGGATTTGTCTTCATCAAAAGTGATGCACTGGTCATTTCAAAGGCTAGAAAGTTCCTAGCAGTTGAATAATGCACCTGATCAAAGTATTAATGGATATTTCAAAATTTTATAATTTGACACTTAACACAGTTTATGTTATGGTGGGAACGCTTGAAAATATCTAACACATAGGATTTTCTTTTTAACATAAGTATCAAGCAAAAATCTATAACCTAGTCCATAACTAAAAGATCTAACTGCGGACAAGCACCATTGTCCAAGTGGTTAATTGATTCGGCTTTGGTGCAAGAGGTCACAAGTTCGAAACTTGCTTTCGAACGTTTATTGACATGGGATATGTTGTCCCAATGATTTGTTGTATATAAAGTACCATTTCAAAAAAAAAAAAACTGCGGATAAACGGTAAATAACTCATGGTTTTAAATTCAAATAAACCTTCCCACTTGTAGAGGATATATGGTAATAAGGTTTGTTTGTCGTTATTTTAAATTAATCAAAGTCGAATAATCAAAGTCGAATTAATATAAATTATGATAATATGTTTGGTAGGCATATCTGAGTTTTTCTAGAGATTTTGGATGGCCATGGAGATGCTTAACAGCCATCATTAAAGTATTAGGAATCGTTTCACTCGAGTATATTTTAAAATCTCCAAATGACATCATTTTTAGAGTTTTAAACTGATGGGGCTAAATTAAACCATCAGATATATTAAGATAGATGATTTCTGCTGAAAAGTTAGTATGCATAGTGATTGTGTGAAAAAAAGGGATTGTTTTACCATTTCAAAGTTGTAGGGATGTTGATACTAGTATGTATTTAGTTTCTGCATGTTTCTTATAACATCCATAGATGCTGATATTGGCTGTTGCATTCACAATCTTCAATTCACCATGGCCAAAAGACCATTAAAACCCTATTATGTAAATCTCTCATGTTGACCAGACTTGATAATGAGCTTGTAGTTTTTAAAGTGCACGTATTCAATTTTATTTTACCGCTATTTGTGCTTGCCGGCTTTGAGAGTGTGCAAGATAATCATGTAGTAATTTACCTTGAAAATAAATTTTCACTTAACACCTAATTAAAGTTGATGCGTGCATGCTTATGACAAAAATTATACTTTCAGCCTAAATACTCTTTCCTCTTATCCACATAATATATTATCCATCTAATTCACATAAAAAGGAGGAGGCTAAGAAAGTACATTTAAGGAGTTGAATATCTTATTAGATATAAACTTTTTGAAAGGATATTTCAACTATGATTTTTAATTCATGTCATACATTATCACTTCCAATTCAAAAAATGTTATTGTATAATCATTTTCATCATGGTTCAAGGATCTTATTACGTATGCTTCCTTTGCACCTGGAGTGATAGAGGTAGTACTGCCAAAATTTTATATGTCATGTATAATATTTCAGGCACTGAATATCTCAATATTAGCGTTGGCTTATATAGCACATATTAGCCTGTGGCATGAACCTATTTCCCTTTAATATAGGAGTGGCATCTTAATTCACAGGTGTAATATAGTTGTACAAAATTGTTGTGCAGGAATGAAGCTAGAAAGTAGAAAATATTGTGCTTCAACATGAATATGTGATATAGAGGTAAGGACAGTGAGGTAGTTTTGAGGTGGAATGTGTAAGTAAGAAGAAGAGCTGCTGCAGTAGATCTTCTGGCAGGCAAGTGGGACATGCAGGCAAGATAGCGAAGATGGTGATAACTTGAAGAAAGAATAAGTAGATGGAGTCAGAGCCCAGTTACACATAAACCTCGATGGCCCAAATGCAAATAGCTTAATTACTGATCATATGAACTATCGCGTCGAAGCAGACTTCTCCTGCCATCAAGTATGTTACCCAACCTATTTTAATTTATATATTTATCACAAACTTCTTAGTTTATAGGATACACAAATACATAGTAAATATTATCAACTGAAGAAGCATCTCTTTGAGTTCCCTCTGTTTGCGGTAGATCCCTACATACAACAACAAAATAAAATCATGCCTTCGAATCTAATTTTTTTAAATAAGGATAAAACAATAAAGATATACTTGTCTTGTGGGTGTTTGATTTGTAGTTGCATCTATGAATTCATGTTGGATCTAAATTTTTCAATTAAGGATAAAACAATAAAGAGACATATTGGTTCGGATTCATCTATGAATTCATGAAAAGAGTACTTTGGTTAGTTATGAGAAAGGAGAATAAATTAATCATAATTTATGCAGCTGAAACAGGTGGATGCGCACTGAAATATTGTGATATTCATGAATGTTTCACAGGCCATGTTTAGCTTGTGAATGTATTCTAAGTGATGGCTGGTTATATTATACCTGACCTGAAATTGTGCTATGTGTGAACTAACCATACATGCAAATTGTAACTCGGTTTTCAAAGCGGAGTTGCACTTGCAACTCAATTTTTTGAAAATGAATTGCAAATGCAGCTCAATTTTTAACTGAGTTGCAATTTGCAACTCCAGTTTTGAAAAACAAAATATGTGTATTACTTATGAATCTTTACTTAGATAGTTTACTATGTAAACTCCAATATTACATTCAATTGACACAACTATGTGCCAAATTCTTGGTTTGGCTAGAATTATTCAATTAATTTAATTTTGTCTTAACAACATATTATTCCCACCAATTGAACGAATGAGCAATTTCTTCTTCACTTATCTCCATGGTTGATTAAAAATGGCTATGTCAGTCATGATTAATAAGAATTTTTTGTTTAAATAAAAGTAGACGGTGATAACATTAATGCTACTATCTGTCGTGATCTTTTATATAATTGCTAGTTAAAAGAAATTTAACTGAGTTAATTTTTTACAAAAGTTAACTAAATTTACAAAAAATGTCAAACTTCTACATAAAATAATTATGTTAAGCAATTTTTATTAAAATTAGAAATATGTATAAAAATTTAACACATTTGTGAAAACTAACTTAGGTTTACAAATTTTTAACTAAGTTAATTAAGTATAAAGAAATAACTAAGTTTATAAAAAATAATTAAGTTTATACAAATTAAGTAAGTTGACTAACAGTTTATAGAAATTATATAAATTTAACTAATTTTTATAAAATTTAGCTATGTTAACTAAGTTTATAAAAATTCACTAAGTTAACCAAGTTTTATAAAAATTAAATAATTTTCTAAAAATTAACTAAGTTTTATAAAACTAAATTTTATAAAAATTAACTAAGTTATATAGAATTTTAACTAAGTTAACCAAGTTGTATAAAAATTAAATAATTTTTTAAATATTAACAAAATTTAATAAAAATCAAATAAATTTACAGAGGTGAACTAATTTTTACAAAAATTTAATTAATTTTCATGAATATTAACCTAAATTATAAAATTTAGCTAATTTTTACAAAAGGTAACTAGGTTATAAAATTAAATATCAAAATTGTAATAAAAATTAAATAAGTTTATTAAAATAACTAAGTTTATAAAATTGATTGTTTTTTCTTTGAAAAACACAAGAAAACAAAATTTAGCTTATTTTGTTAGAAGTTAACCAATTTTTATAAACATTTACCTAAATTAACTAAGTTTGTAAAATTTTAAAAAAATTTACAAAAATTAACCATGTTCTATGGTAAATTTATAAAAAGCAACTGTTTAGTAAAAATTTAAATTAACTAATTTTTTTTTAAAGAATCTATTAGTTTTCATAAATAGTTAGTTGAGTTAACAATGTTTCTTAAAATTAACCAGCTTTATAAAAATAAATTAAGTTTTATAAAAATTAGAAAAGTCCATAAAAACTAATAGTATTACTAATAATAATATAAATAATAATAGTTAGAACATTATTTTATAGCGATGTTCATACATCTTTACTTGGTTAGTTATATGTATTGTTTTGTACGCTAAATAATTGGATGACTTGGTTATGTCCCCATGCTCAATCTGACCTGATTCTGTCCAACTTTGGCTGCAGGAATAGGCGAATGCAGCTGACAGCTCAAGCGACTTATTTTGGTAATCTGTCATCTATGACATGTTCCTTGCTGGTTGGTTGCTTTCCTTGTGTTTAACTAGCCAAATATATTAAGCATCTTGTTTCAGTTCTCCTAGTCAATCTAGCTATCTCACAACCTATCTATATTATTGATTATTGCATCTCTAATGTGCTTCAGTTATTGCCCTTTTTAAATGCCAATTTACATTTAGACAACTCATAATGTGGTTTGACCCTAAATGAATGCACATACCAGGACTAATTTTAAAAATCTAATACTTCAATGCTCTCCCTAAATTGAATATCACACTTATTCTAAAAAACTATGATTTAATATTTGTATCTAATTTGGAATTAGGATTATATAATAATTAATAAATTTAGGTTCTATTTCGTTTTTGTTTTATAGTTAAATATGTTCAGACATTCAAAATATCCAAACATAATTATAGTATAATGATTAATTAATAACATATGTGTATACATATACAAAATTGTGTGTGACAAAAAATTCTAAAATGTATTTTTTAAAATAAATACCTATGGATGAGTACATTGTGTTTTGTAAAATTATAATTAAAATTATGTACTTTTCATATGTTATTCGAATTCAGTGTTGCATGAAATCAAACATTGTAGAATACCTTGTGTACTGTAAAATTGTAAATATTAATGAATTTAATAGTTCATTCTCATAGTTACGTTTATATTTCTCTACTTGAATAAACATACGTAACCAAGTCTTGTGTTCGGGGCTCCCTTACCTGTACAGCCACGTAGTTAATTGTTAATGTTGCACATTAGTGTCACTAAATTTGATAAAATCAACCTGTCATGTTTCAGATGGAATATACCTTCAAGAAATACATCGTATACATCGACCCAGAGGTTTTTGGGTACTTTCTGGCCCACCAGTAAATTATGAAAACAGATGGAGAGGATTGAACACAACGATCGAACAACAAAAGTGGATTTTGACAAATTGAAGAAATTGCTAGCCAGCATGTGCTTCACATTATACAAAAAGAAAGACAACTTTGCATTCTGGCAAAAATCTTCAGATAATAGCTGTTATGATCGGCTTGATTTATCTTCATATCTGCTTAAATGTGAT
The DNA here is from genome assembly GCA_030765085.1 of Allium cepa. NCBI lineage: Eukaryota > Viridiplantae > Streptophyta > Magnoliopsida > Asparagales > Amaryllidaceae > Allium > Allium cepa. The sequence continues at coordinate 977,367,924 of CM060935.1, forward strand.
CATAGCACCGATCTGGACTCTGCATGGTACATTCCTCTAAGACCATGCATAACAATCCCTAGCCCAAACTACAAAAAATTAGCACTAAAAACTACTCCAAAATGGCCAAACCGTTTGAACGTTGCGCCTGAGCGTGTTTCAACGGTTCCTAGTGGGAACTCTAATGTGTTTAAACACGATAATGGTAAATGGAAAGTGAGAATTAAACATTACAAGTCAGTACTTCCTGCTCTTGGAACTGATAAGATTCGTAATGTTATGGATACAAATACTTTATTTGGAGGATTTGTTGCTGCCCTTATAGTTCTCCGTTGTGGGTGATGAATGTTGTCTCTTATTATGGTCTAAACTCGCTTGGCGCAATTTATGATAGAGGTTTAATCGTTACCTATCAACATTGGTAAGTAACTGAGTGTGTTTTTGTACACACAAGATCATAAAACCATCAATTTTATTTCAGTGTCAATATTTTAGGTAATGCATAGGTTAACTTTTTCATGCATGTATCATTTAAACCTATGTAAAATAACACTTGATGAAGTACAGCAAAAATTAGAAGCTAGCAGTTTTGTAACATTTAGTCTTCTAAAATTTATTTCCACTGCCAAAAAGTTAATTTGGTATTCGACACAAAGAAAATATAGTAAAATAAAATTGCATGGGTATGATTGTGTCTTTAGTAACCATTTGGTGGTCTATCTGTCTACTGTATAGAGTTCTTTTTTCTTTGGAATGATATTGTATGATGCAGGCCTAGCTCGCTAGGTGGCTTAAAGAGGGAGCATGTGTTTCAGCTGCAATTAGAAAATACTGGGACTGGGCAACGGGAGCATCCATATGTGGCATGGCAACAGCATCATTTGAAACATGTGCAAGTAAGTTCCCAAAGATTTTTATACAGAAGCAACTTCAATAAAGTGTTTAAAATGAGGGTATTGATATATTATCTCTTCAACATTTGAATGAAAGTTTTCAATTAAATGCCTTTTGCTTTGTAATTTCTTTGATGAATTTATTGTGATGAATTGATAAGAAACTGGGCTAAACAAACGAGGCAATCAAGATATGTCTGTGTAAATCTTATACTTGGTTTCATTTTGTATAAATTTCATCTATAGCACAAACATTATCACGTACATAATGTAACTATCGCGGTAAAATGCAGCTTATCAGTGATAGCCTGTTTATATCTTAATAAGGATTATATTGAATTATTGATATGTACAACTTGTGTTAAATCAAGTAAATTGGTTTTCAGATCAATTTTCTCCTCATTAAGTTCATGTCAAAATTGTCTGTGGTTCCCATCTGACAATATGTATTTTGTACATTAAAGCCTATTGGCAGGCCCTGCAATATAGATACTGTGATGAAGATATAATAAATTTATTGCTAAGTATTTTCTTTAGAAGAGTATAATTATCTTTTGTTTAACTGAACTTACATCAGTGTTCAGGTTTGATTAACAAATTGGTTACACATAATATAACTTCACTCTTATTTTTGATGATCCAAGCTAAGTGTTGTATTTTATATGTTAATCATATTTGCATCTATATGTAGTTGTAATTTCAAAAGATCACTTTTGTTAAAATTAAGGAGGTCTGTTTGTATTGAGTGAAGTTGAATGTTAATTTTTAATCGGGTTGACTAAGTATTGATCAGATGATAGACTGTATCCCTTGTTTCAAGAAGTGAATGGAAAGTGGGACTTGGAATAAATCATCTGAAATTTGTTCACTTTCATGTTCAATACAAGTTGTACATATATTTTGGGTTTTGTAGAAAGTATTTTAACATTTGTTTCATATTCCATTAATCAGGCATATTGTAACAATCCTGTATTTTGTGATTTATTTTAATTGTATATTTTAATTATTTTAATTGAATTTTGATTTAAAAACTTATTTTATTTATTTTGAATGATTAATTTTGTTCTTTTAAATATAAACTTTAGTTTTGATATGAATTATCATTCCAAAGCATGACTTAAAAGAATATTTTCCAAAAAGTGAATTTTTGGTCAAAATAGTCAAACTCTGACTTTTAATTTAAAATTTTAAAATTTTGAAAATTTAAATTTTATTTTTTATTATGAAAGTACATAAAATTTTAAGAACACTGCTTTTTGTTTCGTTGGAAACGGATTTAAATTGTGAAAGATATGTATATTTCAATATTGAGTGCAATTTGTTTATTCTGCAATTTTGTTATTTTAAATAGTATAAATTTTATTTTCTTTGTCATATTTTGTTGTAATATGTATTAATATGTTATTTTATGTATATTTTTGTCTTTTAATATTTTTGAAGTGAGGTAGGAATTTTTCTAGAGCTAGTAGTACTTTTCTTGTAATTTCCATGCCTTGTTTTCAATTTTTAAACATTTTCTTTAGTTCTTTTTCTGTTTTTCTCCAAAATATCTATTTATTTTATTTTGAAAATGATAACTAAATTATTTGTTTGTAATTTCTGGACACTGTTTTGTATTTTTAAGAGATTTCTTTCATCCTTTTTATATTTTCTTTAAAATTAATTATTTATTTTCATATTATTTCACTTGGTTTCGGTTTTTTAAAGCATTTGCTGATTTATTGTTGTTTTTATTTGATCTTTAGAAAACGGAAATGCGTTTCATTTCTAGACGTTTCATTGTCCAAAGTCGTTTCATTTGCCATAACCTCTCCATTGCTCCTCTAGGCCGTGCATTTTTTTTCATTTGCTGTGTATTCCCTTCAATTTTCACGTGAAAAACAACTCAGCACTTCTCATTCTCATGGCTTCTTAAAACTTCATTGGTAATGGCCTCCTCTCTTCTCTCTTTTCTTTTTCCTTTTTCTATTGTTTTGCTTGATTTTTGTCTTGCTTCTCTTGCTTTGTTTGGCCTAACACATCCACCATCTCCTCCACCGACCACCACCACTTCCTTCCCCACATCATACACCACCAAAACCCTTCCTCCTTTGACCTGCAAGTGCCATGACCATCCCATGATGCAAAATCCACAAAAACTATGTTAAAACTCCTTAAAAAGCATGTCCAGCCACCTAATCTTCATCACCATCACCTTAGATGACCTTGGCCACCTCGTATTTCTCCACCACCACCTTGACACACCCCTAACCATCACCTTCATCCTCTGCCCAGATCTGAAACATGCCATAGTCGAGCCATAGATCCATGTAGCCAAGCCCAAAATGAACCAAAAATCACTATTTTGCATAAACCTCTTCATATTCATGCGTAGTAACTCCTCCAACACTTCAATACCTTGTAGCCATGCCTTATAGGACCCAAACCTGAACCAAAGTATGTCCAAAACTGAGCCAAAACATTCCCTAAGCCATGCTAGCAAGTGTAGAAAGCAAGGCAAAAAGTTGTGTATTCATTTTGCTTTTCAATTCAAAGTTATTCCTATTCAATGTTGTATTGAATTATAATTTTATTTTGTTTGTTTTGGGTTATAACACAAGTTCTATAGCTTGGATTTGCTCTCCACTCAAATCAAAAATCATGCTATTGCCTTTTGGAATCCGTTGTGCCATTTGTATTGCAATCTCCAGCCATAAAAGGTGAGTAAAGCTCACACGACATTTATACTTATGCAGTTGTGAAACAACAACAACTGAATGTGTAGAATTAAATATGATGTTATAACTGCCATGTGATTTTTTTTATATATGATGTTAAACCTATTAAATTTCATGTCGTATCATCTGTTATGATATATATGTTGTTATTGTTCATTTATATATGTTTATCATACTGTAAGTTCCATGTAGATTAGAAATCACTATGGGTTGAAATGATACATACCCGAACGGACTATAGAATAGGGAAAAATCGTTATGGGCTGAAATGATAGGCCTGAATGGTTTTATTTAATTTATTTAACTTGGGATTGCGGGTTTGAAATGATGAAACTCGGATTTTTCTTTTTAAACTGCGGATTGAAATGATACATATCCGTATCACTTGACCTAGGTTAGAAAACTATATACAGACCCGTGGTTATTTTATAAAGTGTTTTCGATATTTTTAAGTATTTCAAAAATATAAATTTATGAAATTTGATTTAAATAGATTTTGAAATGTTTTAAAATAAAGAAATTATGATTTTGTGTGAGTTAAAAATGTAATTAATGAATTGTTAAATTGGATTATTGAAATATAACTTAAAGTTTGGAAATTTGGAATTTTGGTTAAAAGTGATATTTAAGTTATATAAATAAAATGGAAATTTATTCTTATTTTGAAATGGTAAATATGATAATTTGATTTAACATTTGAAGTTGAATGATTTGATAAAGTATTATTGTTTTTTCTATGAATTAAAATGGTTAAGTAAATGAATGCTTAAAAGGTGAAATTTTAAAATACAACTTGATTTGGAAATGTGGAATTTGGTTTTGTTTAAAGTTTTAAGTTAATTAAATAAATTGGGAATTTAGTTTAATTTGTGAAATGAAAATTTGAAAAATGTAAATGTTAATAAAGTGTCAAATGAAAAAATAGGAAAGTTTACACTTGAATTTATTAAGTGGATTTGTGAAATTTGATTTAATTATAAAATGTTGCTTTATAAAAATCATTAATTAAAAGAGTATTTTATGAACATCTTTGAATGTTAAAAATATGATTTTTATAATGTTTAAATGGTTTAAATTGAAATGTTTTCAAGTATAACTTTCAGCACCTTTTTTCTGAATGCTGTAAAAGGTTGAAATTTTCAGTGTTTATAGTTTTAACTTAGTAAATGAACTCATAATGGCTTGAAACTTTGGAAATCGAATACTTTATTTGAAAGTATATAAACTTAAATTTTAAATGGTTTAAATGAATTATTTTGATTTAAATATAAGCTATATAGAAGGTGATTTGGAATGATAATAAATGAATGGTATCTTTGAATTTAAAAGATATTTAAAGTTGAATATTTGGAATTGAACTTATATGATGATTTGAAATTGAAGCTTTGGAAAGATATGATATTTTGATATATATTAAATGTTTTGAAATGAAGTTTTGAAAGATATGATATTTTGATATTAAAAATGTTTTGGAAATGAAGTTTTGAAAGATATGATATTTTGATATTAAAATGATTTAAAAATGAAGTTTTGAAAGATATGATATTTTGATATTAAAATGATTTGAAGGGAATTTTTGAAAGGATATGATATTTTATATATTAAATTGATTTGAAAGGAGTTTTTGAAAGGATATGATAATTTAATATATTGAAATGGTTAGAAATGACTTGATATTTATTTTGATAAATATTTGAATTTGAAAGATATGGTATGTTGATATATTGAAATGGTTTGGAAATGATTTAATCTTTATTTTGATAAATATTTGGGTTGAATTGATATTTTATTTTGAAGTATAAATATTGTTTTAAAAGTTATAACTACGGGTTATAATAACGATTGGTTGTTAAAGAGACTGGGATCGGATATTTTCTTATAGCCGACCAATACCCAAAACCACTTTAACAACTGTGTACGCGGTGGAGATTCCAGAATGAAGTAGGATGGTGGCGACGTTCTTGAGGTATATTACGTGGACCCAACTCCCGTGAGTTGGCATAAATGACTAAAACAGGAGCTACACCGGGCTACACAAAGGGTTGCACCCTTTCATCGAGCATGCTCCATCGGAAACCATTCTATTCCTTTTGTGATTCGATACGTGGCGCCACTTTGATTCAGGGGTATTGTTCGAGGTGGGCGGAAGCTGCTGGCTTGCCGTCACCACCGGTCCGGGAGTGCAAACGGTGTATCCACCCTGGCGTTGCCTCGCGTGCCGTGTCATCTCCTTATAGCGAGCCCACTACGATTTTGGTTTTAAAGATCCGACCGCGTTAAGGTTCACCATCCCCTTAACGCTATTTTCTATATGATTATACTTTACTGATTAGACACTACTGTATATAGCGTATATTACTACATAGTAAATAGTTTAACGGATCCTTAGAGGATGGGCGGTCCCAAGCATCTTCTAAGTTACTTGTACCTTTGCAACAGTTCACTTCAGTTGGTTTACATTGTATAAGTATGTATGTCCTGACTCGAGTGTTTGTATTTTTATTTACGCTCGGGTCAGCCTGAGTTATTCACAGATTTGGATTTCCACTTTCTGGAGATTGGAATCGCTGAAGATTATCTACTTGTCAAGTTTCATCTTTTCAGTTCGGTTGTTCTATTCAGCTTGTACTTGGTTATCATATTTAAACTTCTATTATACTTTATTTCTTCTATTGTATCTTATGTAACTCTGATATATTTATATAGTAGCTTCATGAACTACTATCTCTTTTACTTCCGCTGCATTATTATTACTCTGTGTCTGTGATTTGTGATTTTTATTTACTGTATATTCTGAGATTTGCCAAATTTTTATTTTCAACGCGGTATTTTGAGCAATTCAATTCCGGCATGATTGTAACGACCCAGAATTTTTATTAATTAAATTTTGAATATTTAATTAATTTTAAATATTAATAAGTGAATTTATAAGTCGAATAAATTTTATTTCGAATAATTGGATTTAATTGAATAATTAAATCAATAATTTAATATGTTAAATTATGGAAATAATTGAAAATTGAGTTAAATATGATTGAAAATGATTTGTAAAATTTTATTTTATCATATTGAAGTTAGAACGATATTTTAGAACTTTTAAATCGAATTAAGAGTTTATTTGTGAAAATTGAATATTTTAATATTTAATCGACTAGTAAAATAGTCAATTTTTGAACAGTCTCAGAATTGAACGAAACCAGTTCCATTGGATCCATAATACTTAGTTATTACCGGATTTCAATTTTCGTAGCAATTGGAGTTACCGTTTGATCGTGGCAGCTCGAAACGCATAGAAATTGTTTTTAATATTAATTTGGCGAGTTAAAATAGCCATTTTTCAAACAGTGTCGGATTTCGACGAAACCAGTTTCATCGGATCCGCAATGTGATATTATTGTAAGGTTTCAAATTTCGTGTCAATTGGATTTACCGTTTGTCCGGTACAAATTAAAACGCCTAGAAAATCGTTTAAATCGGTTTAATTTAAATTGAACGTTTATTGCCATAACTCGCACAGATGTTCGAATTAGCTTTCGAAACCTATTCCATTGTGTCCGGAACGTGGGGTAAACCCTAGAAACGTCGGTCACGGCGCGTAAATCTGTAACGACCCGTTAAATTTATGATATTTAATAAATTGAATTAATATAATTTCAAATTTGTTGAGGAATAAATGTAGAGATTGGGTATAGTAGTTGAAATTTAGTGTAAAAATATAAATTTTATGACGATAAATGTGGATAATGCAAATTGTCACAATTTGATTTAAAGTTAATTTTAAGAAACAAACAAATTTATGAAGATTGATAAGGACAGTGTTTGTAATCAAGTTTGGTTATTAATATTTGAAAGATAGAGATGTGTAAATACGTTAATGAATTTATAATGGGAAGGAATGGTGGAATGAAATGAATATATAATAATAAGCAATTGATTCAATTAAGGGAATTAAATTATAATAAATGGTCATTTAATAAATTCAACGTTCTGTGAGAAATCATAATAGTTGTGTACAATGTACAAACTTCGATTTGGGAATTTATCGGATTTATGACAGTTTTGGTTTTTCGTGTGTGAGTTAAAAGTTATTCCTTTTGTAAGGTAATAGAAGAATGCATAAAATATAAATAGGGCTTAATAGAATTGATACTTAATGAATTGAATAAATTGTCCATTTATGTAGATATGTATAGTGAAATAAATGGCCTAAGCAAATTAAAATGGGATAATTCTTGAGATTTGTACTATGAAAATAAATAGTAACATTTATTTGCAAGTAATAAAAGGCTATTTAGGTGATTAGAATTTAGAGTAAACGACTATTGTATGTTACCTATTCTTGTTTCTTGTTAATTTAAATTTGGGAATTTATTCAATTTACCCGCCAATTTACCGCAGTTAAGGTGGAATAGATTGGTATATGAGTAATGTTAAATACAAATAAGATGTAACCAAGGGAAATCCCATTTATAATAATTTATGTAAAATAAAGTATAGAAACTAAGAAATGAAAATGTGAAAATGTGGATGCAATGAGATCTTAAGTGATAATAACTCTGTTAGGCAAGTGATGACGGAAATTTTGTGTATAACCAAATAAAAACCCAAATTTGTTTGCAATCAATTGAATTTATTGCAATTTAATGGATTTAATATCAAATAGTTTATGTAATTATTATTTGGAAGAAATGGGAGTTATTTGTAAAAAGTATGAACCAAATGTTAATTTTTTTTCTTATGGAATTGACAATTGATATATTTTGAGTTGAATAATAGAAATCAAGCTTTATTTATTTGGATGTAATTTATGGTAATTTGGATTTATTGCAATAGTTAATTCCATAGAATAAAGTTAAAGCTAATTCAAATTTAGTTGGACATTGTTGATATAACTTTGGAAAGCAAGATTTTATCTATAATTTGAATATTAAATCCAACAAAGGGTATTTACTACAAGTAAAAGGGAATTAAACGTAAAATATTACGTTATTGGATTTAAAATGGAATTTGTAAACAATTGAGTGAATTTAATAAATTTATCAAACCTATAATGTTGAATTCGTTAAGATTGGAATTAATAATAGTAAAGAAGAATGAGGGAAGAATAATTTGAAAACATAGCAATAGATATTAATGTAAGGTTACCTTAAATAAGTTAAGGCAAACACATGGAGAATAATGTAGATACCTTATAATACGATGTTTGTGTGTAAAGGAAATAGGAATAAAAGTTTATTAATAATTTGGAATTTAATGTATGGTAAAAAGTTTATTTGCAATCAAATGAGTTGGAATGGAAATCAAATCTATTTATCTAATTGGATTTAAGTGAGAGTATAAGAGTATATGAATTAATAATTGGGTTTTTGAGAATAAAGATTATAATTCCAAATAATAAGAAGTGCAGAAATTAACACTGCAAAATTGATATACTTATAGATTTTAATCCACATCCAAGCTTGTTAAATCATTCGGAATAGATTGAATTATATAAGGAATGAAATTTGGCCAATATTAGAAGTTGAAATATAAAAATTGGATTTATAATTTATTTTAATTTATTTCATAAAGATTAAAAATAGCCATTTTTGTCACGGACTCGGATTTCGACGAAACCAGTTTCATCGGATCCGTATCGGTGAATTATTATAGGGTTTCAAGTTTCGTATCGATCAGACTTGTCGTTTGATCGTACGGACGCGAAACGCCTTGAAATCGATTTTATAAAAAATCAATTTGAAATCAATTTGGAAATCTTGTTTTCAGCATAATTTCTTCATACGATCGAATTTGGTCGTGAAACTTTTTTCATCGCGTTCAGAATATTTTAAAATACCTATCTGGATATATGGGTTTGATAAATTTCGTTCCGGGGTCAGAACGGGCTTTTTGGGCCAACTACCGTCTAGCGCGTTCGTTATCCGTACCCACCTAGCCTTCTTCTATTTGTCTATATATATGCGATCATAAACCCTAGCTTCACCCTATTGTCTAGTTGCTATACATTCATTTTCTTCAACCTTCTTTCTTCCTCAATGGATACATCTCAGATCCAATTCCAGATCTATCCACAGTTCAAAATCAAAAGTCAAAACTCAAAAATTTCAGAAAATTCCAGAAAAAATATATGTTGAAGTATTCGATACGCGTAATCTCATGGTGTAGTTCGTTTTTCAATTGGAGCTGTCGTTCATCCAGAATAAATTCAAACAGCCCCAAAACCGTTCATCATCGCCGCACAAAACTTCATCGGATCGAGATTATGTTTCTGGGTTTTGACGAGGGAACGAAGGGGAGTGCATCCGTGTGGTTGATTTTGAGAATCGACGGTTAGATTGCTTGCAATTTGCGAACTAGGGTTCCGAATCACTACCGTTTATTTGCAGTGCACGTGGGTTTTGGGTGTTCGTAGTGACCGTCGCGTGGTGGCGTGAGGTCGAGGGGTCGTAAGGGGGTGATAGGCGCAGCCATCGGTGGAGATGGGGGCGCGTTTGGGCTGTTGATGGTGGCAACTTCGGTTGCGTTCGCGTGTAAGGGATGACCGCTCCCTGTAGCCTGCATATGATGATGATGACGTGGAACTATGTTTGAGGTGTGAATGTGTACCATTTTTGTTTAAATTAATTTTGATTTTCAACATCGTTTTAATGCATAACTTTTGCATACGATATCCGATTTACACGCGGTTTCTTTTATTAGGATCGTATTGAAATTTCGGATCTAATGACGCTGGTTTGGACGAATTCTGAGACGGGCGAATTTTTGAGTTTAAATTGAATTTAATTTCGATTTAAATTCAAAAGGTGAGTGTTTTAACCCACTCACAACTTCTAGAAGTTTTTATGTTTGTTAAATTTATCTTAGAAATGAATAGAAATTTATTTATGACTATTTGCCATGTTTATTTCGTCATATCTCTTAAATTGCATTTATTGAATTCAACTGCCAATTTAATTTATTTATTGCGTAGTATTTGACAGCTAGAATTTGTTTGTTTGCATATAAACTGCTAGTTAACAGTTATATAATTTATCACTTAATATAAACTGTAGATTTATAGTTGTTAAATTTAATTTGAATATAATTGCCAGTTATTACCTGCTTTATAATTTCAAATATATATTGATATTGATTGATATTGATTGATGATTGTGATTTGGATAATGGATGATGTTGGTGAATGGATGTTTATTTGATATCATTAAATTGCAAGTTATCATGCATTTTCATTTCATTCGGGATTGTGGTTTGAAATGATATACAACCGCAAAATTTTATTTTTAAATTGCGGATTGAAATGATAAATATCCGTATCACTTGACCATAGGATAGAAAATTATATACAGCCACCGTGGTCTATATATAAATTATTATTTTAAAAGTGATTTCTATGGTTTGGATGTGATACGATTTATAAAAATTTAAATTTTGATATTTATAAATATTATTCTTCCATTTATATATATACATATGAAGTTAAACTTTTGAATTTAAACTGTGTATAAATCCGTTAAATAAAATGGAATAAAAATTAGAAATGAGATTGAAAATTTATAATATATGCTAAGTTTGGAAATTTTAAAGATATGATATTTACAAACTGAATTTTTCTAAATAAACTTAATAACGGATATTCTAGTATAAAGTAAATTTGAGAAATTATTAATTACTAGAATTTGGGGTTTTTATTTATGAATCCTATGTGAATATTCAAAACTAAATAAAAGAACATTTAAATTGTTGAAAGAATATAATCCAACTTTAGTTTGAAATATTAATACTCCAAATGGATTTATATATATATAGAAATTGAAAGGGGTTTTGGAACTTGATGTAATATTTAAATTATGGTTTAAACATTAAGTAAGAACTATATTGTAAAGCCATGTAAATTATTTTCTTTACGAAGTAACTTTAAAAGTTAAACCATTTATTCTATACATCGTTGAATATCCAAACCATTCAAGTTTTAGAAGTATGATTTTAAAAGTATGAATTCCGAAATATTATGTTTTGAAAATATAATTCAAATGGTTGGTTTCTAGATATTTATATTTTAAACCAGTATGATTTTGGAAAAAGAGTTATATTTGAGATAAAATGATATCATATTATTTTGGGGTTTTAAATTGATATCTAATTCATAGTTTTTGAAATGGAAAATTTATTCTGGTTTTTAAATATAAACTATTTTTAAATGACCGCGGTGTTATAATAACGATTGGTTGGCAAAGAGACCGGGATCGGATATGGACATACTCTCTGTCGATACCGAAAACCACTTTGACTAACTGTGTACGCGGTGGAGTTTCCAGAATGAAGTAGGTTGGTGGTGACGTTTCCTGTAAGGTAAATACGTGGACCCGACTCCCGTGAGTTGGCATAAGGTGGCTAAAACAGGAGCGATCGACGGGTTAATGAGGTCATTCCTCTGATCGGACACTCCTCTTCGATATTATACTTTGACTTTGGATTGATTTCAGTGGCCACTTCTATTTTTGATTTTGGGGGAGTTTGTTCGAGGTGGGCGGTAACTGCGGCTACGCGTTACCATCGACCCGGAAGCGTAATTGGTATATCTACCCTGGCATTTCCTAGTTGTGCCGTGTCACCTACCCTAGCGTGCCTTATACGATTTTAGCTTTGTACCATACCTATGGAGTGCCCTCTGACGACGCCCAGTACGGGGGAGATTACGGTACTGTATAGACTATGGGAATATATTCTGTGTTAAGGGCTATATGGGTAACCCCTTAACGCTATTTAAAAGTAAGTTTATTTTATAAATAGACACTATTATAATAGCGCAATATACTACATAGTAAATAGTTTAACGGATCCTTAGGAGATGTAAATCCCGAGCATCTCTTGAGTTACTGTACTCATATTTATTTCTGTTAATTTAACTCACATAAGATCTTTTAGTTCTGACTCGAGTGTTTTGTCTTTTCAATTCGCTCGGGTCAGTCCGAGCGTTTCAGGATTTGAAGTTTAGCTCTGGAGGACGAAGACGAAGATTTTAATATTACTACCTACTATTTTATTCCACTACACTGTATTCCGCTGCATTGATATTGTTGGTATGTGAACTCTGATATTTAATTGTATAAAGAAGAATCAAATGTTTTGTAAACAGTTTTATAAACTGTATATTTTATTATTATATTTTATCCTTCCGCTGTGAGATTCTATTTGTTTATTTCTTCTCTGTTTTTCTTATTTACCCCATAATAATCCGCCCTTCCGTATGGTTTGAACTGGCACGTGTGTCTGTTTAAATCGTACGAAAAGGCGGGATGTTACAAAATCGGAGTTCGGAATTTCCGGAATGAATAGTGTTTCGTTCGATTCTCTATAAATAGCCCCCTCTCTCTTTAAAAAAAAATAAACAAAATAAAGAAAACCCTAATTCTATATGCAGCCGCCACCCCTAAACCTAAGGCCGAAAATTGTTCACCTTCTTCCCCTCCGATCTCTCAATCCATCAACAATCGTAGGAAACTCCCAACTACAATCTCGTAGAGCACTCTGAGATCTCGAGATCCAACGGTTATGATTGTTTAACTCGAAGCGGATTGGCGGCAAATTGAGCTGGAAGTGGCCGGTTTTGGTTACGTTTTTCGTGTAAATCGAGGCGCTAGGGGGGTGCGGCCTCTGGCCGTGGGTAGCTTTTGGCGTCGGCGTTCGAATGGAGGTGGTTTGATGAAGTTTCGTGTAGAGAGGAAGCTCGAATTTGAAAACCTAGTTTCGCCTAATGGGTTCATGTTCGGTCCTATAAGTAACGTGCATGAGAGGAAGAAGGAGGGAAGGAACGTGCGGCCCAGATGCGTGACTTCAAAATGCACGGTGATGATAATAGTTAGGTTAAAAATATAAATAGTTATGTTGTAAATTAAAATATAAAATCGTGTAAAACTTTGAAAATTCATAACTTTTTCATACGAGGTCGAAAACGCGCGAAACCAGTTGCGTTGGAATCGTATGGATGAACACTATGCGATGCAATTGGATTGGAGTCGTTTGGAGTTAGTGAGAATTTTGGGTAAAATTAAACGTCCGTTTAATTTTATTCGAAATAAATCGCTAAAGAGAAATTGAAATCAAGGTGAGAACTTCTCACTCAATAGAATCAGTTTCGATATTATTTTAAATAGTTAGATTTAAAATATTTGAATGCATGTTTGAATGATGATTGTTATCTATTGATTGTTAAAATAGACATTATGCGCCGTTAGTAAGCGGATGTTATTTATTAAAAACATATACCGCGAATATTTCATAAACAGTGAAATTGGTATTATATATAATAGCAATATATATATATATATTGGCATATGTATATATTGCAGTTATTGATTTCCCGCATTGTATAGCGGATGAGACCCTATTGCGCCGTCTATTAAGCGGATAATATTTTAAATCCCATATACCGCGATAATTTCGTACTGGAACGGAATTGGTATTGTGCTAATGTTTGTGGATGCAGGAAAACAGGTTGGAGGGATCCAACTGGATTCCTCAACAGTATTTATTTGATTTCAGATATTTTGATATTTGATGGATTATCATATACGATATATGATGTCGTTGTTGTCGTGATTGACTATTTGGTATGTAGCATCATTGGACCAAATTTGGAACATTAAAATGATTTTTAAAGTGATTTTTGAAAATATACTATATGTTTGGAATTGATCCATTATAAATAAATAAACGATATAATTTTTAATGTTATAAAAATTATGATTTTTGAGAAATATAGTTAAAAACTGAATTTTGAAAATATGAGGCTAATGATTTTATAAAATAGTTAAATTGAGATTTTTGAATTTATTGTGAAAAGTTTAAAAATAGGATTTATGAAAATTAATTATTTTATAAATCAAAATGATGAAATTATAAAGGAGATTAAAGACGTTTTAAAAGAATAATATAAATTGATTTATATAAAAGATTTATAAATGGATATTTATAAATTAAAACGTTGGAATTATAAAACGAGATTTTATAATTGTTAGAATGAATTATGAATGGATTTCATAAATGAATGAAATTTATAGAATTATAAACGGTGAAGTTATAAATGGAATTTTATAAGCAGTAGGTTTATAAAATTTGTAAAGGTTATTAAAGAATGGATTTTTGATAAATAAATGAATCTTATAAGTTATAAGATTTATAAATTGGGAAGTTTAAAAGAATGATTTTTGTAAACGAATAAATTATAAGTGTTTAACTTATAATATGAATTTCTAGTATATCATGAGATATGAATTGAGATAGGTTAATAAAGGAGATGTATAAACGGAAGTAGTTATAAAATAAATAGAAATGGAATTTATAAACGTTGTTCTATAAATTCGCAAAGACTTATTTTGATAAGTAAATTGTTATAACTTATTTATGGAGTTATATTCACGTTTTTGAACTGTGAATAATCCTTTAAAATGAAATGTATAGAAATGATGAAATTGTTAACGTGGTATATTCACGTTTTTGAATAGTGAATAATATGTTAAAGAAATTGTTTTGAATGTGATGTTTTAAATTGAATTAAAACGATCTAACGATGTTTTAAAATGTGTTAAGATTTGAAATCATAGATTTCAACATTCATTGTTGAAATAGACGTTTTCAAGAAATAAAAGGAAATGGTGGACTATAGCACTATTGTTATAGTAAATGATTTCCGAAAGGAAATGTTTTGTATAGTATTGGGATTTATATATCTATTTTAATTTCGAATCCCTATACTAGTGATTTTGGATCATCGTAACGATGTTTTACGCAACATCCGTTTTGGCCCAAATAAATATGTTTAAGAGCATGTTTACCTTAAAGAATGAAATATATACTTAATTTCGATTGAAGTATATTGAATATTTTCCAAGTGTTGAAAATAGATGGATTTGAGAATTACTTAATAAGTAAGTATGGAAATGTTTTCTAATATAAAGTGAATATTTTGAGAATTTATCTTTTCGAAGATAAATTGGAAATGAATAATTGAAGTCGTATATTCATAGATATTGTGAAATATAAATTCACTATGGAATTTATAAAAGAAAGTGGAATCTGTTTAAAAATAAATATTGATTTATTTTTGAAGTATGAAAATTATTTATCTTGTAAAGATATTTTTGGGAAATAAATAATTTGGAAAATTATTTGGAATCTGGTGATGTTGTGCATATCCATTGATAGTTCAATAACCGACTATCAATATTTACCTTTGAAAGGTATTTGTTGTGATTTGCTGAATTTGAATGCTACACTTATTTTTAAATTATTGCGCTCGTTATTCGGATTACCCATTCCGAATAGTGATACGACGTAATGGATAGCATTGATGACCGGTGTTGAAGACCGGATATTTGTGAGAGCGATAGGATGACCTATCGATTGTCTCTGCACTGAGTTGCAACGGTATAGAGACTCCCTAAGTGATGGGAAATCCGATCAGGATTTTGGATAGCCGGATTGCAAGGACTTCTTTGTAAGTGCCTTCGGTTTTGTTCGAGCCCGGAACGGACTTGTATGGATTGTATGTCTGACATTACAAATTGAGATATAAAGCCGATTTCTTTCAAATATATTTCTGTTGGTGGCGGAGAATTTATTCTTTTAGCTTAACACCCTTCTCTAAGACGTACGAGTTCAGAGGTTATGTAGTTGATGGTTATCAGCGATATATTCCCAATTTGGTAATGTGACATGCGGAGTGTTGCTGTGAAATGATCATTGTGTTGATTATTTGTGATAGGATCATTTATTTGATCATCTATCCTGGTGATCATTTCTATGATCATTTGTTGACCCAAAGCATGGCTTTTGTATAAAGTATGTTTTTGTGGACGAGACTTCGTCGAGCCTCACACCCCGGGAATGGTCAAAACAGGAAAGATGCAGCAAGGTTATGAGGGGTAGCGCCCTTTAGGGTATGTGCATTTCCTTCTGGAAAAGGGGGTATCATGGTATGGAGCCCAGATACTTACTCATGTTGAAAACACTTTATGATTGTGTGAATTGATTACGAGCGCTCGGTGAAAGGTCCCAAAGGACCGGGGGATGGCACACTCGGTCAGTTGTTACTCAGTTAGGGGTAATCCGGCCTTGTGTTGGTAGAGATCCGGTTTGGTTCTCGGGGATGTCCTTCGAGAGGCATTCTCATGTGGCAATGGGAAGTTCCTTGGCCTGATCATTCGTTGGAAATCCAAAGAAACAATACGAGCCTTGTACGGTTTTAGTTGTAGAACCTGCCATCTAATATGGTAGCTATAGTAAGCATACTATAATGGTACCTATGCTGGCTAAGATTTATATTCTACTTTCGAAATTTTTTCCTACACTATGCACTAGTAATAATATCAAATGTTCCGTTTAAATGCGTATCAAGCATCTTTGACTATCATAAGGAGAAATCTCCTCCGATTCTGCGTTTGCATTGTGTGTGTGTGCGGGAGGCCTTATGGTAGTCTCATTTTTAAAAGCATTGCGAATTGACTTTAAAAATATTCCTCTATTTTGATTTTAAAGATAAATAAACTATTTTGAGTTCTCACACCAGTCACATGACTGACTCGGAGTTTATTGTTTTCCTTCCTAAACTCTGGGTGCCTAAATTTCCACACGGGCAGTCAAGAGTTAAGGTTTATTAGGATATTCTGGAGTTGCTGGAGGCAAGCTGGATGGCATGGCGTATTATTAGTATATAGTATTTCTTTTCCGCAGCATTGTTTGTTTGTTGATGTATGTTGTTGTACACTCTGATGATGATGTAATGTAATGTTTACAAATGTAATAACTGATATAGTTCTTTGTTTAAAGATTATTCATTTATTATTATATGTTGTTCCGCTGCGAATTGTGAGATTCTGTTGTTGTTCTGTTGTTTTATTTTCTTTTCTCTCTATTTTCTATCTTTCCTCTCTTCTTCTCTCTCTTCTTCTTTCTTAAACCCTCAGTGTTCGGTTTTCCGGCATCCGACTGATTGGCATTCGATACAGTGGACGTATTGATGTTGATATTCGGGAGTCGAAGAATCGGGTCCTGACAATGAGCGTCTACCTATACACTTATAATGGATGCGAATGGTTGAAAATATCGGGTCGTTACAGTTGGTATCAGATGCTTTGGTAGCTCTAGGCAAAACTCAGCATATGGAGTGAATGTACTTACAGAATCACTTTCATTCGAGTTTGAATCTCTTCCTTTTTGACTCAATTCCTTTGAATTTTGGAATGTTCCCTACGGTTCCAAAATCCATTCGTATCCCTCACTATTCATCTTCTTTTGACTCTGGAGTATTCCATAACTCCGCTTCGAATGATCTTTTTAGTGAGTCGGCGGTCACGCCAATTTCAAATTAAATTGAAAAAACGGGGGAAAACTCCTTTACAATTAGCATGGATTCACCAGAGATTTATATCTATCCTTGGTTTAGATGCTAATATCTTTTGTTATCCCAAACTCTAACTCTTGAGATCGAATGTAGATTTACCCCAGAAAAATCCACATTGATCTTATTCTTTAAGTCACGGTTGACCCGGTAAAAGTTGCCCGTGATTTATTTAAGCTTATCTACCTCTCTACTCTGTTATTTAATCATCTTGTCTTTTGTTTCCAATCCATTCTTCCAAACATTTTGAATTGTACTTGTATATCTATGTTTTATTTTATATATTGTGTTGTTTGAGTTGTTGATGTTGATTTGGGTTTCTGATCGATTCGTCTGATTAGCGCTATCGATAGGATTTCTAAAACACTTTGACAGAAAAAGATGACACAATATTATTTTAAAATTTTGGTTAATGAAATAAATTTTGATATATAAGTAAATTTATGAAACTTAATAAACTGATTTAAATTGATTATTTGAAGTGATAATACTTGATTTATCATTTATTGTTCTATAAATGAATATATAAATAGTTGTTTATAAATTTATTTGGGAACTGAAATGAATTTAAAACAAGAATTTGAGAATTTAAATTCCGATTATTTCGAACTTTGGTTTAAAGGTTTTTTTAAAAAAAAGGGATATACTATTTAAAGTATTTTCAAATAGAATTTGTTTCCAAAGAATTTTAAAGTGCTCTTCTCTTTGTCGCTGGAAAATAACTTCGGTGATGATCGCGACATCATTGACGTTCATTTTCGAGTTTTGAAGTTAAGAGACAGCCCTGTAGTCTTGCTACAGCTTTGTTTTGGGAAATTTAATTGATTTGAATTTCTAAAATATGACTTGATTTTAATATATATAGATATATGATTGAAATTTGATTTGACATATTATGTATATATTATTACTTATCTCTAAATGGTTTGAATGTAATCGGAAATTTAGTTCTTAAATTTTATTTTAAAGAATAATTTCAATTATAAAAAAAATCAGTCAAAATTTTAGATGAATATCAAGCATGAAATGATTTAATTGGAAAGTTTATTTGTATAATACAATTGCATTCAAATATAACTTACCTAAATTTATTTGAGTAGTTATAATAAATGTTATACACTTAAATTATAAAATGATTAACAGAGGTAAATATAATAAAGGGTAATTGAATAACTTACAATAAAATAATGTTAAAAGAACTAAGAATAAAAGAAAGCAGTTATAATAAGTGTAAGTATGTTTAACATAAGTGATAAATATATTGAGAGGAATAAACTTAATTTTAATTAGGAATAAAGAAGAATAAAATTTATTAAGTACATTGTGAGTGTAATAAATGATTATTTTTCAAACCCGTAGTTTTAAAAATTGTTAATTTAAGATGATTGGATAATAAGATAATGAAATTTGAGATAGTTAAGATTTATTTAACTTGTGTAAAGATTTATTCTCTATTTAAGTTAAAATTTTCGTGCTTTCAAATTTATTTCCTTATTTTGTTTTTCAAACTATCTTTTGGTTGTCCTTATCATCCTTATCTTGCTATAGACTGGTATAGGCATCTTTCTATAATCTTCCTGTTTAGAAATCTTTCTATAATCTTTGATAATCTTTGGTACTCATTTTGAATCTATTTTTGCGTGCTTGTGTTCTTGATTTTGGAGAGTCTTGGAAAGATCATCTCTATCTTGTTAAACTTACCTATAACAACAGTTATCAGGTATAATTTCAATTTTCTTGTTACCTTGTCTTAATCTTATTTCATTTCTATTTTTTTTCTGTGCTTTCCCGTACCTCGTTCCTTTTCGGGGACGAAAAGTTTTGAGTGGGGGAGAGTGTAACAACGCTGTATTTTGTGATTTATTTTAATTGTATATTTTAATTATTTTAATTGAATTTTGATTTAAAAACTTATTTTATTTATTTTGAATGATTAATTTTGTTCTTTTAAATATAAACTTTAGTTTTGATATGAATTATCATTCCAAAGCATGACTAAAAAGAATATTTTTCAAAAAGTGAATTTTTGGTCAAAATAGTCAAACTTTGACTTTTAATTTAAAATTTTAAAATTTGAAAATTTAAATTTTATTTTTTATTATGAAACTACATAAAATTTTAAGAACACTGCTTTTTGTTTCGTTGAAAACGGATTTAAATTGTGAAAGTTATGTATATTTCAATATTGAGTGCAATTTGTTTATTCTGTAATTTTGTTATTTTAAATAGTATAAATTTTATTTTCTTTATCATATTTTATTGTAATATGTATTAATATGTTATTCTATGTATATTTTTGTCTTTTAATATTTTTGAAGTGAGGTAGGAATTTTTCTAGAGCTAGTAGTATTTTTCTTGTAATTTCCATGCCCTATTTTCAATTTTTAAACATTTTCTTTAGTTCTTTTTCTGTTTTTCTCCAATATATTTATTTATTTTATTTTGAAAATGATAACTAAATTATTTTATTTCAAATTTTCACTTCATAATATTTTTAAAATGAAGTGGATATTTTTCCAAGACTAGTAGTGATTTGTTTGTAATTTCTGGACACTGTTTTGTATTTTTAAGCAATTTCTTTCATCCTTTTTATATTTTCTTTAAAATTAATTATTTATTTTCATATTATTTCACTTGGTTTCGATTTTTTAAGGTATTTTCTGATTTATTGTTGTTTTTATTTGATCTTTAGAAAACGGAAATGCGTTTCATTTCTAGACGTTTCATTGTCCAAAGTCGTTTCATTTGCCATAGCCACTCCATTACTCCTCTAGGCCGTGCATTTTTTTTCATTTGCTGTGTATTCCCTTCAATTTTCACGTGAAAAACAACTCAGCACTTCTCATTCTCATGGCTTCTTAAATCTTCCTTGGTAATGGCCTCCTCTCTTCTCTCTTTTCCTCTTCATTTTTCTATTGTTTTGCTTGATTTTTGCCTTGCTTCTCTTGCTTTGTTTGGCCTAAAACCTCCACCATCTCCTCCACCGACCACCACCACTTCCTTCCCCACATCATACACGACCAAAGCCCTTCCTCCTCTGACCTGCAAGTGCCATGACCATCCCATGATGCAAAATTCACAAAAACTATGTTAAAACTCCTTAAAAAGCATGTCTAGCCACCTAGTCTTCATCACCATCACCTTAGATGACCTTGGCCACCTCCTATTGCTCCACCACCACCTTGACACACCCCTAACCATCACCTTCATCCTCTATTCAGATCTGAAACATGTCATAGCCGAGCCATAGATCCATGTAGCCAAGCCCAAAATGAACCAAAAACCACTATTTTGCATAAACCTCTTCATATTCATGCGTAGTAACTCCTCCACCACTTCAATACCTTGTAGCCATGCCTTATAGGACCCAAACCTGAACCAAAGTATGTCCAAACCTGAGCCAAAACGTTCTCTAAGCCGTGCTAGCAAGTGTAGAAAGCAAGGCAAAAAGTTGTGTATTCATTTTGCTTTTCAATTCAAAGTTATTCCTATTCAATGTTGTATTGAATTATAATTTTATTTTGTTTGTTTTGGGTTATAACACAAGTTCTATAGCTTGGATTTTCTCTCCACTCAAATCAAAAATCGTGCTGTTGCCTTTTGAAATCTGTTGTGCCATTTGTATTGCAATCTCCAGCCATAAAAGGTGAGTAAAGCTCACACGACATTTATACTTATGCAGTTGTGAAACAACAACAACTGAATGTGTAGAATTAAACATGATGTTATAACTGCCATGTGATTTTTTTTAGATATGATGTTAAACCTGTTAAATTTCATGTTGTATCATCTGTTATCATATACATGTTGTTACTGTTCATTTATATATGTTTATCATACTGCAAGTTCCCTGTAGATTAGAAATCACTATGGGTTGAAATGATACATACCCGAACGGACTTTAGAATAGGGAAAAATCGTTATGGGCTGAAATGATAGGCCTGAATGGTTTTATTTAATTTATTTAACTTGGGATTGCGGGTTTGAAATGATGAAACCCGGATTTTTCTTTTTAAACCGCGGATTGAAATGATACATATCTGTATCACTTGACCTAGGTTAGAAAACTATATACAGACCTGTGGTTATTTTATAAAGTGTTTTCGATATTTTTAAGTATTTTAAAAATATAAATTTATGAAATTTGATTTAAATAGATTTTGAAATGTTTTAAAATAAAGAAATTATGATTTTGTATGAGTTAAAAATGTAATTAATGAATGGTTAAATTGGATTATTGAAATATAACTTAAAGTTTGGACTTTTGAATTTTGGTTAAAAGTGATATTTAAGTTATATAAATAAAATGGAAATTTATTATTATTTTGAAATGGTAAATATGATAATTTGATTTAAAATTTGAAGTTGAATGATTTGATAAAGTATTATTGTTTTTTCTATGAATTAAAATGGTTAAGTAAATGAATGCTTAAAAGGTGAAACTTTAAAATACAACTTGATTTGGAAATGTGGAATTTGGTTTTGTTTAAAGTTTTAAGTTAATTAAATAAATTGGGAATTTAGTTTAATTTGTTAAATGAAAATTTGAAAAATGTAAATGTTAATAAAGTGTTAAATGAAAAAATGGGAAAGTTTACACTTGAATTTATTAAGTGGATTTGTGAAATTTGATTTAATTATAAAATGTTGCTTTATAAAAATCATTAATTAAAAGAGTATTTTATGAACATCTTTAAATGTTAAAAATATGATTTTTATAATGTTTAAATGGTTTAAATTGAAATGTTTTCAAGTATAACTTTCAGCACCTTTTTTCTGAATGCTGTAAAAGGTTGAAATTTTGAGTGTTTATAGTTTTAACTTAGTAAATGAACTCATAATGGCTTGAAACTTTGGAAATCGAATACTTGATTTGAAAGTATATAAACTTAAATTTTAAATGGTTTAAATGAATTATTTTGATTTAAATATAAGCTATATAGAAGGTGATTTGGAATGATAATAAATGAATGGTATCTTTGAATTTAAAAGGTATTTAAAGTTGAATATTTGGAATTGAACTTATATGATGATTTGAAATTGAAGCTTTGGAAAGATATGATATTTTGATATATATTAAATGTTTTGAAATGAAGTTTTGAAAGATATGATATTTTGATATTAAAAATGTTTTGGAAATGAAGTTTTGAAAGATATGATATTTTGATATTAAAATGATTTAAAAATGAAGTTTTGAAAGATATGATATTTTGATATTAAAATGATTTGAAGGGAATTTTTGAAAGGATATGATATTTTAATATATTAAATTGATTTGAAAGGAGTTTTTGAAAGGATGTGATAATTTAATATATTGAAATGGTTAGAAATGACTTGATATTTATTTTGATAAATATTTGAATTTGAAAGATATGGTATGTTGATATATTGAAATGGTTTGGAAATGATTTAATCTTTATTTTGATAAAGATTTGGGTTGAATTGATATTTTATTTTGAAGTATAAATATTGTTTTAAAAGTTATAACTACGGGTTATAATAACGATTGGTTGTTAAAGAGACCGGGATCGGATATTGTCTTATAGCCGCCAATACCCAAAACCACTTTAACAACTGTGTACGCGGTGGAGATTCCAGAATGAAGTAGGATGGTGGCGACGTTCTTGAGGTATATTACGTGGACCCAACTCCCGTGAGTTGGCAAAATGACTAAAACAGGAGCTATACCGGGCTACACAAAGGGTCGCACCCTTTCATCGAGCATGCTCCATCGGAAACCATTCTATTACTTTTGTGATTCGATACGTGGCGCCACTTTGATTTGGGGGTATTGTTCGAGGTGGGCGGAAGCTGCTGGCTTGCCCTCACCACCGGTCCAGGAGTGCAAACGGTGTATCCACCCTGGCATTGCCTCACGTGCCATGTCATCTCCTTATAGCGAGCCCACTACGATTTTGGTTTTAAAGATCCGACGGCGTTAAGGTTCACCATCCCCTTAACGCTATTTTCTATATGATTATACTTTACTGATTAGACACTACTGTATATAGCGTATATTACTACATAGTAAATAGTTTAACGGATCCTTAGAGGATGGGCGGTCCCAAGCATCTTCTAAGTTACTTGTACCTTTGCTACAGTTCACTTGAGTTGGTTTACATTGTATAAGTATGTATGTCCTGACTCGAGTGTTTGTATTTTTATTTACGCTCGGGTCAGCCTGAGTTATTCACAGATTTGGATTTCCACTTTCTGGAGATTGGAATCGCTGGAGATTATCTACTTGTCAAGTTTCATCTTTTCAGTTCGGTTGTTCTATTCAGCTTGTACTTGGTTATCATATTTAAACTTCTGTTATACTTTATTTCTTCTATTGTATCTTATGTAACTCTGATATATTTATATAGTAGCTTCATGAACTACTATCTCTTTTACTTCCGCTGCATTATTATTACTCTGTGTCTGTGATCTGTGATTTTTATTTACTGTATATTCTGAGATTTGCCAAATTTTTATTTACAACGTGGTATTTTGAGCAATTCAATTCCGGCATGAGTGTCTACCTATACACTTATAATGGATGCGAATGGTTGAAAATATCGGGTCGTTACACATATATACTTTGGTATTGAGTTTAAACTCTAACTTTGAATTCTTGGATCAGCATACACAATGTACTACTAAAAACTTTGAAAAAAAACACAAAACCCACTTTTGTTTTTTATGCTGCTATAAGGAATCACTATTATTGCACTCATGAGGCATTTTGGATGCCCTTGCAGTTACATGCTAGAAATTTTATGTAATAGGAATGTTGGACACAGCAATGATCTATAATTAATTAGCGATTATGTTTCTTTTATCATTATTGTATTCTTTTAGCTGGGAAATAGCTTATGTCTTCGAAAATTTGAAACCACGGTTTGATGCAGCTGGAGTAAAACAGATTACAGTTAGTTTTGGCACTTCTAACAAAGCTTATTTATCTGCAAAAAAGGCATGTACACTCTAACTTGTTTAGCTCCGCATTGGTTTTAAGTTTCTCTAATTTATCGATTTTAGTATATTTGTATGGCGAAGTTATATTATGGCAAGTTGTATACTTTGTATTAGTCAATCGCCTAAGAAATAGTGTGACGAATATTTAGTGTTTGCATTATGAATCCGATTTAACTTTGTGTACACTTTTTTGATGAATTGATTCTCAAGCATTACTTTTGCTTTACAGGTAGATAGATGATTGTGATGCAAAAAAAGGTTGCAATGAGTTATGGATCGAAGTTATTTTTGCTTTTAAAACTACTTTTTGATTTTAACGTTTGTACTGCTTGCTTTTGTTTTGCTATTGCTACTTGTTCTTTATTTCGTTTTTGAACCATTGATGATAAACTATTTATGTTTTGTGAAAGAATGTTGTGTATTTTGATTATGAAATTTCATACGTTGATTATCAATTATGTGTCCAAAATGTGGTATTGATATAATATGTTGATTTGGAAATGTGATATTGATATAATATGCTAATTTTGAAATTTTATATATATGCACATTATGGTGGATATTTGTAGAAATGCAATTAAAACATTCCACAGCGTTTTTAAAACGCCGTTAAAACATTCCACGGCGTTTTTTAAACGCGGTTAAAACATTCAACGGCTTTTTAAATGCAGTTAAAACATTCCACAACCTTTTTAAAACGTTGTTGAAAATTTTACCAGCATTTTAAAACGCTGTTGAAAGTTTTAATAGCATTTTTAAAACGCTGTTGAAAGTTTTTATAGCGTTTTAAAAATATCGTTAAATTGTATCTAAAAAAATAAAGCACGATCTACTGCAACAACGAAACGCTGTAAATAAATATCACAGCATTGAAAAAATGCTATAAAATCTTATCTTAGCCTAAAACAAACGCTAAGAAAGATCTATAACTGCACCAACCAAACACTGTTAAAAGATTTCATGACACCAGGGAAACACTGTTAAAAAGTACATTTAACAGCGTTTATTTCTTGTCATTGTATATCCCTAACATATAACTACATGTCGATATACAACATACGCAAAAACGCTGTTAAAAGCTTTTATAATGTTTTTAAAACCCTGTTAAAAGTCCTGTTTGTTGTAGTGGTTTAATATTGCAAGAATAACAATAAACGTAATTGCAAGAATAAAAGCAAGAAAAACGGAATTAGTGCAAAATAGAGACATTACTTTATTTTGCATTACCCAATAATTGAAGAAATAATAAAAAAATATCTTGCAGCTACGTGTTGTTGTTTATAGCATTATTTAGTATTAAAATATGGAAATGGATTTTTAGCATAGTTTTTATAACCAACCAAATAGAATAGAACTACTTCTTAGAATAAATGAGAATAACATGAAGCGTTAAAGAAATAAAAGAAGAGGAAATAATCAAATTAATTATTTGACAAGACTAGAAACAATAAACAGAAAATGTGACTAGATTTACATTTATTACACAGAATATAGAGTAAAAAGTAAAGCAGTTATTATGATAAGTTATTTATGGCAGTTGGACATAGTCCCAAGCTAAGACTATCATATAATATAAGAGAACTAAAGAGAATTTAGTATCATAATAAAAGAAGACAAACTAGAATAGAAAAGAGACGCTTGTAATTACATCTATAACATGTAGGTTATAAAAGAAAGAAAAGAATAGAAAAATGAAAATTGCAAGTATAATTGTAACACGTAGGTTATAATTATGAAGAAAGAAATAGAAGAGGCTTATTTTATCAAACTTAGATCCTGGGTTAAGTTAATAAGCAGAATCATAGAAGTGGCCCATACCGGCAGCATTCCCTTTCAGGTCTAGGATTGATGGTCTCACATATTAGTGGGGCTGGATATGCTGATTAGGGTAAATAAGTAGCCAACGGAATAAGAAAAGAGAACTAAACACATAGTAAAAGACTAGACATAGGGTCAAATAAAATGGTAAGTTGCATTTGGAGTAGCCTAAAGAGAATCTGGGCTATCCTAACGAAGCAATTCATTGCAAATTTTTAGTACTGAAAGAGCACGTCCAGTTAGTTTGTCTGGGCTAGAAGGAAGTACGAGACTTGAACGGGATGTCAGGATATTCTAGGATGGCCTATGGGGTAGGCCTAACGAAGCTGCCCCTCCAGAGGCAGGTCTGTCGGTGTTCCATCAAGAGATTATGCCTTGACTGCTTTTGCATTGCAGGCCTAACGAAGCGGACCTTTGTAGGCAGTCAAAAGGTTGATGATGGAGTAGGATATTCATATGGCATGGTACTCTAGTTTGCAAGTAGGTTATAGTGGAAAGGAATCAAAAGGATATTCGCATGCGGAGATCAGCCATCATCAGTCAGAGCGGGTTCGGGAAAGACTAGAGTTAAACCAACAGGCCAATGATTCTATCACTATTGAGATATTGGAGGAGGGGCATAGCCAATTGGATGTTTAGATTGTTTTTAGTAGGGCTTAGCCACTTAGCTCTTAAAAGGACTTTTGATTAGTTAAGGGGTGTTGCGTGGGGCCATAGCCACGATGAGAAAAGAGATAGAACAAGTAGAATATCTATATTATAGGCCTAACGAAGCGGACCTTTACCGATATAGAAAATCCCCGACTGAATTCCATTCAAGGAAAACCTTGTTGGCGGAATTCAGGGAGTTGATTGAACGATTATGTGTAGTCCTCAAGGTACGCACTGGTGGTACATTGTGGATGTTGAAGCACTAGTGTAAGCTAGTGTGGATATAGTTTCACGTTTTCATAGTAGACGACGGAAATCTGCATTGTATGCCTCACGAAGCTGTCCTTTATAGACGTAGTTACAGTACGCTCTAGTAGCGATATGATGAAGTCCTTTTCGAGGAGAATACGGAAGGTACTTTGGGTAGTACCTAGGACTGATGCAGTCTTTGGGTACGTAGCTACATATATACATTAGTTATAGGTCTTAATCTACTAGGGAGTAGATAGGTACGTTTCACACACAGAGGCGAGAGTATTATAAACCCAATAAGCCTAATACAACATAAAATGGAAATAGAACGGTATATTTAAAATTATGCTTAGAAGTGTATAATTTATCCATTCACCAGAACTTTAGTTCTGACACCCTCCTCATATCATCCCACAGGTTAGAGAGATGGCGGTGATTTTCCAGTTTTGAGACACTTGTTTATAAAGTGTTATCACCTTGGTAAGTATTTACTTATTACTATATTTTACTCAGTTCCGCTGTGAGATATTTATTTGATCTTTGATATATTTATCTTTGCCTATTTGCAAGATACCAAACACCCATTCGGGCTTCAGTAGATTTGGGTTTTTGCATTTTTGCGAAAAATCCAGACCCACTGGAACCCGGGTTGTTACAACATCATAGATATAAAACAGGAGAGATCGTAATAACTAAGTGATCAAATATCAGAGTAGACATCCACAGAGTTATGCAACATAATAATAAGTTCATACAAAGCGGAAATAAATTCAAATAACTGTCTTATAATAAGCAAAAGGTTTTGTAGTTTTACACAACAGAATAAGCGTAATATCCATATATGTAATATGAGAAGATCCATCCTAGTTATCATCTACATAGCTACTGCATCTCCCTTAGACCTGCTATCCAGTCTACTCATTTAAAAGTACCCAAGATAATAAGAAGCAAACCATAAAACTCAAATTAGACAAACAGTTTGATGTGAGCGATAAAAGAATTTCAAAATAGTATAAGAATCTATATAAGGAACAAGGGTATAAGAACCATACTTGACATGTCCTTGCAACCAAAGAGTTTGCATATAACAAACATAATATCATACTCTATGAACATTATAAGAGTATACTACAGACTAAGTACAATGACGGGTTTTTAGGTATCCCTATACACAATACTTATCCCAAGTGACATCCCTACAATGATAGATTATGAGAGAAAACAACCAAAGCAAACATAACATCCATTGAACAATTCTCACTATCACTCAATGTGCTCTAGATATATGATAACGCATATTACCTTTCTCCTATAGGGGATTAATGGAAATACCAGTTTTCAATGTACTCGTCGGTAGCCCGAAGTTAATACTGGATCTTTCTTTGGTCTAGGGTATGCAGATCCATTCAAATGATCTTGGGTAGCCTTCAAAGTACCCATGAGTTCACTCGCAATGCACCTGCTTTCGAGTACATAAGAAAACATTCCAAGTATTAATAATGATCCCTTAGCACGCGTATTCAAGCCCTTTCCATGCCCCATCTAGTTTCCATTTTCTTCAAGGGACCATCTACATTCCTTCTTTTCCATAGTAAAACCATTCAACATTCTATTCACGGGTTTCCCTTCCTAGAACCCTCCATTTGTGGACAACCATTTCTCATGACTCCTTTCAACATTGAACCATTGTTATCGAAACCTAACTCCATTCCTTTTCCAAGCCACGAAGCAAAGTGCAACCAAGTTGATTTTTATCGACCACAATTCTACTCATCACCAGATTTTGATTCGACATTAAACATAGGCTCCCCCTTTTCCCAAGAGACCCTCCTTCAAATTTCATCCAATTCAAATGATTTCTACTAACCAAATTCCTCTCGTCGCTGAATTTTTTACCAACCAGATTTTGATGCGACTTGAAATATAGGCTCCTCTATACTTCAATCCCCTCCTTCAAGTTTTATCCAATTCTGACGATTTTTGCCAACTAAACTCCTCTTGTCATTGGTGCTTTCTACCAACCAGATTTTGATGCGACTTGAAACATAAGATCACCCATACTCCACAGCCCCTCCTCCAAGTTTTATGCGATTCCGACTACTTCTGCCGACCAAATGCCTCCCGTCCCTGAAGCTTTCTATCGACTAGATTTTGTTGCAACTTAAAACATAGGCTTTCATATACTCTGAATCCCTCCTTCAAGTTCCATCCATTTCAGACGATTTCTGCCACCATATTCCTTTCATCCCCAAAGCTTTCTACCAACCAGATTTTGATGTAACCTGAAATATAAGCTCCCCCTATACCCCAAAGCCCCTCCTTCACGTTTCATCCAATTCCGACGATTTCTACCAACCAATTTCCAATCATTATCGGAGCTTTCTATCGACCAAGAATTTGATGCGACTTGAAACATAGGATACCATACTCCAGAGCCAAGTTTCATCCAATTCGACCTATTTTGCCTTGATTTCTCAATTCGACCACCATTTCCTTAAAACCCAAAAGTACGGGTGGACAGAAACTGCACCGCTACACAAAAACCGCTCGCACTAGACTGCAAAAATGGTGCAGAAACCCGCACTGAATCTTCTAACCAAAGAAAATACCCCAAACCGGACTGAACCGAACCGATACGGTTCAATTGCGATTTGGATAATAGAACCAACCATATTAAATTGGACTGAACCAAAAATTTACACTAGTAATCTTATGATAAAATATAAGCAACTCCTATTTTATTTTAGATTCTAATAATGTATATTCTATTTTTAGCGCATGTTGTTGTTATATTAATAATAATCGCCATCATAAAGGAAGAAGTTATAGTTTTGGTATAATATTTTTCATCGCATTTTTTTTGTTAAATGCTAATTATAATCTTATTCTAGTCATTTTCTTTAATGATTATGGCTTGATTAATATTGATATTTGGTTAATCTACCTAAAAGAATCTCACTTGTAGCTAAATGTCAAACAGAAATATTCATACAATTAAGAACTAATCTTTCATTTCAGTATAATATTGTGTGTTTAACCTTCAAGTGAAAAGCTTCACATAATTGCCTTTGTAAATGATTGTTGATGGAAGTAATTCTCTTGTTTCATATTTAATATAGGTTCAAACCGAACCAGACCGAAACCGAACCGTATTACATTCAAAAAGAATTGAAACTGAACCATTTAAAAGATTAAGATAATGTTCTGTATTTTTGATTAATCGTTTGATGCGGTGCGAAAGCGGTTTCGACTCCAAACCGCATCAAACCGACCCGCGCCCACCCCTACCTAAAAGCACTAGCAAACCTTGTCTAAAGCACAACATACAAACATGAATTATCCTCCACATACATTCATACAACTCATCAAAACATGAAAATCAAGCAAATCATATCCTAAATCTGACTTTTACACTAACATGCCAATATAGTCAAAAAAGGTTGCAAAACCATTTCAAAACCTTTCGATTTCGTCCATAAACATATATAAAAATATAACTGAAGTTATAAAACATTTTAGGATTAAAGTCATGTTAAAAACATCAATTTTAACTATATAAACATGCATAGGATAAGAGAGGTCAAGAAACACTAACCTAATACCAAAAGTTACCACATTTATCCTTAAATCTGAAATGGACAGCAGGAAGAATGAATTCAAATAAGCCAAAATGACAATCTTCAATCCCTCTATGCTAATTACCTCTTTAATGATGATTTAGGCTAAGATTGGTAAGAAAAGGGTAATTTTTTTATGGAATTAGGATTATTGGAGGTTTAGAGGTATTTTGGGGAAAATGGAAATGACTTAGATTGGTCCCCACAGCCTCCCCTTAGCATAATTCCTGAAATTTATTAGTTGCCTTAGTTTGGGCTTAGTTAATTACCCACTAATGTAGACCAGCAATAGCCAAAACTTAAAACAACCATAACTTTCAAATGACAAGTCCATTTTACTATTATGATCATTTTACGGAATGAGAAACCATTATCCTAAAACAATAGAAGTTGTTTCAGACCCTAACTCGACTCCTATCAAAAATTATAGTCTATATAATGTTTTTTGGGTCAAAACAGTCACAAAGAAATTTGATAAAATTTATAGGTGTGAAAAATGTCCCTAAGAGTCATTTCACAAAATATCAAAGTTGTACAACCTCGTATAAATTAAATAAAAATATTTCACAATCCTTCGATTAAAATACGGGTCATTACACTCTCCCCCCATTAGAAATTTCATCCTCAAAATTCAAAAACAAGTCAAAGAATAGTCAACCATAGTACCCCACATGCCTAACAATCATATGCAACCGTCAACCATATCAAACAAGTAGTCATTCCACTAATAGTATAAATAAACCTAACCTAGCATGCGAGGTACTAAACTATCATATATGATATCAAACGAAAGTAAATACAATAAATAGTAGGCCTTACCGTGCAAAAAGCTCTAGATGTGCAGTCCTCATGCTCTCCTCGGTTTACCATGTGCAATTGTCTTCACTTTTGCCTCATTGAACCTTCACTAATCCCACTGTCTTCCTCTTAACCAGTTTTATATCATGATAAAATAATACGAACCAGCTTATGAGGTCTCGAAGCTTCTGGTTCAAACTCAATGACGTCAGGTTGATCCGGTGCAATTGTCACGCTTTAGTGTACAAACTTCCACGAATGCGAGACATGGAGAACGTTTGAACGCCCACCATCTTTTAAGGTAAGTCGACCCTATATGATAGTGTTAACGCCAAAAATTAAACGCTAACACCCCGGTGTATAGATGGAAATTGTGAAAGCACCACCCGTTGGTACGGGAACAAAGTATATGCAAAGAAATCACAGAAAAGCTATAAAAGACACAGTATTTATAGTGGTTCGGCTTAGGATCAAGCCTACGTCCACTTTAAAGCTCTTTATTGCTGATTTAGCTACAATTCTTTACAATCAATTCCGATTACAACACACTTAGACAAATATCTCAAACCCCGATGTAGAAGAATCCCTCGAATGCATGACGAATGAGCTATCTTTCTTCTTGAGATTTGTTGAAATGTCTTTAGTGATTGGAGTGATAGAAGTGTTGCTTGAGTGTTGCTTGAAGTCGAGACAATAGCAGAGTAATGGCACCTAGAAAGTCAGTCCCCCCCCTTGAAGTTGGAGATGGCCATGTATTTATAGGGATTCTTGGTGCCAATTTGTAAGTAGTGACCGACCTAACATAGGTCGTAGTTCGGCGCCGAGCCAACGTAGGTCCTTGCCGAGTTAGCACGCCGTGTGTTAAGTAACTGTATCGGATCTGCCTTCATTTGCTAAGTCGGTGGCGACTTAGGCATAGGTCGTAAGTCGGTGTCGACTTAGGCATAGGTCGTAAACCTTTCACTGTCCTGGACAATTAGATCGGCAACCATCTTGGGTAATTAGATCGGTACTCAAGTTAGGTCGGTAGGCCTCTTAAGTCGGCAACCTACTTTAGCCTTAGGTCGGCATCCCTGATAAGTCTTAGGTCGGTAACCCCGTTAAGGCATTAGGTCGGCATCTCTCTAAGATCTGTTAGGTCGGCGACCACCTGAGTCGGTAATCTCCTTAATCCGTTAGGTCGGTATCTATGTTGAATCGGTAGCTTTTAAGATGTTAGGTCATGGCACTCCTTAAGTCATTAGATCGGTAGTCTCTTGAGTCGGCCAACCTCTTGACTCGTTGAGTCGTGCCTTTCTTGAGCCGGTAGGTCGCTTCATTGCTTAGGCGCTGACTAGTTGAGTCGCTGGATTACTTCACTCTTTAAGTCGTATACCGTTTTGGACGGGGCGCTGCCCCGCACCCCGCCGGGGGCGCTGCCCCCTGGACCCCTGCGACCTGACCGGTCAGGTCGAACACCGTAAGCGGTGGCGTTGCCCCCGCACCCCCACCTTGGGGGGTTGGCACCCCCCCTGGACCCCCCCTCCGTAGGGGATCTTATCTGAAAAGTCATTCAACAGAACTTGCTGTAGGGAGATGTTGAGTTGACCATCCTTCGAGATGAACTATCATTGGCCTCTCGGTCGATTTTTTGATATCACGGCCTTGCTGAAAAAGTGGAGTTAACACTTGCCCCTCGAAGTATACGCCTAGGGACTAGGTCGTGTGCTTCGATTCTCCTTAACTCGTGCTTTACTGAACTGCTGAGCTTGCATTTAGGCAACTTTGCTTTGTTTTGACTTGGAGTCTTTTGAACTTGACCAGAACTTGTTGCATCTCTTCACAGATTATTTTAACAACCTGTTAAATGCAACATTTGCGGGAAAATGGGGCGAATATACTCATCACCGATTGCCCATATCGAGTGATGGATTAGATCAAAGAACTGATATTTTACTGTAAGTAAATTAGTATGGATTTGATGAAGTGTTGTGAATCAACTATCTTGAACGAAGTATCAACACAAAATTTACACAGTTATAACTGCTATTTGCATTGATACTGCACTTATTTTCAAATAACAAGCCTCGAATTTTTCTAAATTGAGATATTTGCCAACCAGTTTTATTTCGAATATTACTTTATTAACTTGTTATTCAAGTAGCTTTGCACAACACTTCATACGCTTTTAGGAAACGTGCACCTTTATTTTCGAATACTTAGTTCTTTATGTAGAATGTCTTCTTGATAAGAAGAAATAGTGGAGCAAGCTGAATTTTTCCATTTCTGAGATCTTCAGAATCCGAGTTGTTGAGTGCTAATTTCGTTCTTTACTTTTGCAACACTTCCTTCCTCTTTCCGAATATTCCAGTCATAAGTCAATTTTTAAAAGACTAAGTGTTGTGGCGGTTAAGGAGAGGAGCGTTAAATTTCTGCTAAAAGATGAATTTCTGCACTTAATTCGGACTTTTGCCCTCTTTTGATTGACTCAGCCTTATGATGCCCCTGATTTTCAAGCAGAGACTTCAGGTGCCCCAGTTTCTGCAGAGGAACTTGCACCTAGGGGACCTGCACATGTTTTACTTTAAGGCTTTGTTACAAATTTGTAAAAGAATGATGGATGTATCATTCTTGTGTTAAATTCCATTGTAAAAACACTGCAAATGAATAATAGGAACTATAAATCTGGTGTTTTCTATTACTATAAAATGCTTGTTTCATTTCGATATGCAAATATCTTGAATATATTGCTAAAAT
Organism: Allium cepa; assembly: GCA_030765085.1. Lineage (NCBI taxonomy): Eukaryota > Viridiplantae > Streptophyta > Magnoliopsida > Asparagales > Amaryllidaceae > Allium > Allium cepa. The sequence continues at coordinate 977,402,743 of CM060935.1, forward strand.
GTCAATTTAATATTGCAGGCAATCAAAGCAAAGCTTACCTAGTCAACATATCACAAAGCTAAGCGATTCCCATAAATCATTTAGCAAACAAATGTAAAAGCCAGAAAAGTTCCGAATTCAATTCCGGCATAAGAAGTGTTCCTTACAAACAGTCGATTCCACCAAAGGGGCACCTTCCTAACGTGAAGGTTTCAGGCCCTTGCTAACCAACAAAGATCGTTTGTGCAAACAGACATCCAGTTGAATAGTTTGGGGTCTGCCCTGTGGATTCACTTAATAATGTAGAGCACTTCTCTGGAAAAGGAATGAATAACTGTCAAAGAAAAGAACATGGGCTTGGAAATGATGGCAAGGAATCGCTGAAAAGCAAATGGTGAAAAGATATGGGCAAGCAGACAGAAAACCCCCAAGCACTCTTCGGAGGCGCAAGCCCTCTTCGGAGGCACAACTCTTCGGAGGAAAAAGTCCTCCAATGAGGCACACTTCCCAAGTTTGAAGTGCAAATTAAAGTCCTCCAATGAGGCACACTTCCCAAGTTTGAAGTGCAAATTAAAGTCCTCCAATGAGGCATGCTTCCCAAGTTTGAAGTGCAAATTAAAGTCCTCCAATGAGGCACACTTCCCAAGTTTGAAGTGCAAATTAAAGTCCTCCAATGAGGCACACTTCCCAAGTTTGAAGTGCAAATTAAAGTCCTCCAATGAGGCACACTTCCCAAGTTTGAAGTGCAAATTAAAGTCCTCCAATGAGGCATGCTTCCCAAGTTTGAAGTGCAAATTAAAGTCCTCCAATGAGGCACACTTCCCAAGTTTGAAGTGCAAATTAAAGTCCTCCAATGAGGCACACTTCCCAAGTTTGAAGTGCAAATTAAAGTCCTCCAATGAGGCACACTTCCCAAGTTTGAAGTGCAAATTAAAGTCCTCCAATGAGGCACGCTTCCCAAGTTTGAAGTGCAAATTAAAGTCCTCCAATGAGGCACGCTTCCCAAGTTTGAAGTGCAAATTAAAGTCCTCCAATGAGGCACACTTCCCAAGTTTGAAGTGCAAATTAAAGTCCTCCAATGAGGCACACTTCCCAAGTTTGAAGTGCAAATTAAAGTCCTCCAATGAGGCATGCTTCCCAAGTTTGAAGTGCAAACTAAAGCCCTCCAGTGAGGCCCACCTCACCAAGTTGAAGTGCCAAAGCCTTCTTCAGAAGCCCGCTTCACCGTATAGGAGATTCCACTTCTTACAATGAAAGTGATCATCTCTGAAGGATGAAGTGTAGAAGGAAAAAGAGAAAAAACTTCTTCAAAAGAAGGCGCACTCTACTAAAGCAGAATAATATTTCCTCAAAAAATGGAAAAGTTATTCTCTAACGAAAGAGTTCAAGCCTTCTCAAAATGGAAAAGTTATTCTCTAACGAAAGAGTGCAAGCCTTCTCAAAATGAAAGAGTTATTCTCTAAAGTAAGAGTACAAGTCTTCACAAAACAGAAGAATTGTCCTCCAAAATCTCCACAAAGTGGAGAATATTACAATGAGCTATGGTATAGGGACAATAAAATATTGCTATGTTGGTCAAGGCAATACCCAAGCAAAAGACCACAAGCTCACCGCAGTATTATGCAAAGCAAAAAAAAAAAAAAAAAAAAAAAAACTTGTATGAAAATGAGCAATAATTGCATTCTCAAATACAGACAAAATTCTGTACAAGAAAGAGGAATCATCTCATTCCATACTGTAAAAATTTTCATACATGTGCAGGTCCCCTAGGTGCAAGTTCCTCTGCAGAAACTGGGGCACCTGAAGTCTCTGCTTGAAAATCAGGGGCATCATAAGGCTGAGTCAATCAAAAGAGGGCAAAAGTCCGAATTAAGTGCAGAAATTCATCTTTTAGCAGAAATTTAACGCTCCTCTCCTTAACCGCCACAACACTTAGTCTTTTAAAAATTGACTTATGACTGGAATATTCGGAAAGAGGAAGGAAGTGTTGCAAAAGTAAAGAACGAAATTAGCACTCAACAACTCGGATTCTGAAGATCTCAGAAATGGAAAAATTCAGCTTGCTCCACTATTTCTTCTTATCAAGAAGACATTCTACATAAAGAACTAAGTATTCGAAAATAAAGGTGCACGTTTCCTAAAAGCGTATGAAGTGTTGTGCAAAGCTACTTGAATAACAAGTTAATAAAGTAATATTCGAAATAAAACTGGTTGGCAAATATCTCAATTTAGAAAAATTCGAGGCTTGTTATTTGAAAATAAGTGCAGTATCAATGCAAATAGCAGTTATAACTGTGTAAATTTTGTGTTGATACTTCGTTCAAGATAGTTGATTCACAACACTTCATCAAATCCATACTAATTTACTTACAGTAAAATATCAGTTCTTTGATCTAATCCATCACTCGATATGGGCAATCGGTGATGAGTATATTCGCCCCATTTTCCCGCAAATGTTGCATTTAACAGGTTGTTAAAATAATCTGTGAAGAGATGCAACAAGTTCTGGTCAAGTTCAAAAGACTCCAAGTCAAAACAAAGCAAAGTTGCCTAAATGCAAGCTCAGCAGTTCAGTAAAGCACGAGTTAAGGAGAATCGAAGCACACGACCTAGTCCCTAGGCGTATACTTCGAGGGGCAAGTGTTAACTCCACTTTTTCAGCAAGGCCGTGATATCAAAAAATCGACCGAGAGGCCAATGATAGTTCATCTCGAAGGATGGTCAACTCAACATCTCCCTACAGCAAGTTCTGTTGAATGACTTTTCAGATAAGATCCCCTACGGAGGGGGGGTCCAGGGGGGGTGCCAACCCCCCAAGGTGGGGGTGCGGGGGCAACGCCACCGCTTACGGTGTTCGACCTGACCGGTCAGGTCGCAGGGGTCCAGGGGGCAGCGCCCCCGGCGGGGTGCGGGGCAGCGCCCCGTCCAAAACGGTATACGACTTAAAGAGTGAAGTAATCCAGCGACTCAACTAGTCAGCGCCTAAGCAATGAAGCGACCTACCGGCTCAAGAAAGGCACGACTCAACGAGTCAAGAGGTTGGCCGACTCAAGAGACTACCGATCTAATGACTTAAGGAGTGCCATGACCTAACATCTTAAAAGCTACCGATTCAACATAGATACCGACCTAACGGATTAAGGAGATTACCGACTCAGGTGGTCGCCGACCTAACAGATCTTAGAGAGATGCCGACCTAATGCCTTAACGGGGTTACCGACCTAAGACTTATCAGGGATGCCGACCTAAGGCTAAAGTAGGTTGCCGACTTAAGAGGCCTACCGACCTAACTTGAGTACCGATCTAATTACCCAAGATGGTTGCCGATCTAATTGTCCAGGACAGTGAAAGGTTTACGACCTATGCCTAAGTCGACACCGACTTACGACCTATGCCTAAGTCGCCACCGACTTAGCAAATGAAGGCAGATCCGATACAGTTACTTAACACACGGCGTGCTAACTCGGCAAGGACCTACGTTGGCTCGGCGCCGAACTACGACCTATGTTAGGTCGGTCACTACTTACAAATTGGCACCAAGAATCCCTATAAATACATGGCCATCTCCAACTTCAAGGGGGGGGACTGACTTTCTAGGTGCCATTACTCTGCTATTGTCTCGACTTCAAGCAACACTCAAGCAACACTTCTATCACTCCAATCACTAAAGACATTTCAACAAATCTCAAGAAGAAAGATAGCTCATTCGTCATGCATTCGAGGGATTCTTCTACATCGGGGTTTGAGATATTTGTCTAAGTGTGTTGTAATCGGAATTGATTGTAAAGAATTGTAGCTAAATCAGCAATAAAGAGCTTTAAAGTGGACGTAGGCTTGATCCTAAGCCGAACCACTATAAATACTGTGTCTTTTATAGCTTTTCTGTGATTTCTTTGCATATACTTTGTTCCCGTACCAACGGGTGGTGCTTTCACAATTTCCATCTATACACCGGGGTGTTAGCGTTTAATTTTTGGCGTTAACAGATAGGTTCCTAATCCTCTCTACTATTCGAAAAGGACCTACAAATCTCGACGCTAACTTCCCTTTACTACGGAATCTAATAACACTCTTACCGTGAAATATTCACGAGCACAATATCACCTATAGAGAACTCTAAATCTTTGTGTACCCTATCAATGTAGTTCTTTTTCCTATCATCTGCAGTTTTCATCCATTGCCAGATGATCTCAATCTTCTCTGAGCTTTATCTAATCATATCTGGCTCGAGTATCTATTTCATGCCTATTTTCCACCAACATGAAGGAGCGTTACACGGTCAACCATACAATGCTTCGTACGGTGCCATATCGATACTAGACTGATAGCTATTGTTTTATGCAAACTCCAAATGTAAATGATTGTCCCATCAGCCTCCAAATTTGAGTATGCAGGTTTGTAAGAGATCCTTCAATATACGATTCACTCTTTTGGTTTGCCCATCATTTTGCTGGTGATAAGCTTTACAGAGATGCTCGGTCCCTAATGCCTCTTGTAAGCTCTTCCAAAAATCCACTGGTGGATAAAGGGTCTCGGTCACCCACAATGCTCTTCGACACAGCATCAAATCGTACCACTCATTTTGGATGTCATACTGATCGACTTAATGGGTATGAATCGAGCACTCTCCGTCAATCTATCAACTATGACCAAAATGCTATCGTACCTTGCTCTGGTCCTCGAAAATTCATTTATAAAGTCCATCAAAACTTGTTCCCGATTCCACCTGGGAATTTTTAGCTGTTTCATCAAACCACAAGGCTTCTTCTGCTCTTCATTCACCAACTAGAAGTTCATACACTTCGAGATGAATATCCAGACATCTGTCTTCATCCCTTCCCAATGATCGATCTGCATCGTGTCATGGTACATCTTATTATTGCTAGGATGTATAGTTAATCTAAAGCAGTGGCTCTCTTATACCATCCCATCCTGCAATCCGTCAACATCGAAAACAAACAATCTCCCATCCTTGTGGAGCCAACCATCTCGGTAGATTCTGTACTGCATCATATATTCGGACTCTACTCCTCCTTCTATCATCGCCATAATATCCACTAGTCTAGCAACTCGCCTCTAACTACTACTGATCTGATTAATCAAAGTAGGTCTAATCATCAAATTTTCCAACATCTATGGCTCTATCTCGTAATGTGGTCTAAAGTCATAGCCAAGCAATATACTTCAACCGCTTCCACTCAAGGAACATCACTCAGCGATAGCATTTTTTTACCAAGCATATAGGAAGTCAATGTTATCCAACTTTTTGACCAAGCAGATTTTCACTGGAATTAGAAAGTCAAGATAAAGACAAAACGATTCACAAACTTAGAAACATGCTTAGAGGGACAATAGGAACATACTCAAGAAGCTTCAAAGGCAAAGGAAAAAAATGGACCACTCGGTACCGACCCTACCACCTGGCACCGACCCCTTTTTGTTGCCTATGGGACCATCAAAACCTCCTAAACGTAAAGCAGTTAGTCAAATTATCGTCATGGTGTGCTTTTCTTATGGAATAGATGAATAATGCAAAGGATTTTCTAGAAGAAAGTGAAGCGAGCAGAGATAAACTAGTAGTATCAGAAACTATCAAAAATAACTCAATCCCAAGGGAAATGTGCTCAAAACAAATTGGGTTAGAGATTGAAGACCAAATGGAAGAAGAAGGGTAGGTTTCTTCCCCACAAAACCTGATCAGTACTGAGTGAAACCACTTGGTACTGAGTGTTTTTATTACTTTGTGGGCCTAATTTCTCCCTCTGCACATTTGGACTTGGGTTTTGACCTAATACTTCATGGATCTCCAGTTTATGCATTTTCTCTATAAATACATACCATATGGCTACTAGAAAAAGACTTTTCAGCTCTTTTGTATTCTTCATCTACTATCTCTTCTCTCCATAGTCACTAAGGCAGACATTGTTGGCTACTATAGGATTTAAGAACTTGTTAATCTATTGTAATAGTGAATCTCACTCAAATAGTTACTAAATTGCAATGGACATACGCTAGAGATTGCCGAACCATTATAAATTCTAGTATTCTCTTTACTTTTCTTGCATTTTCTGCTAGATCTCAATATTTCTACATGTTTTTTTGGATGTTGACCTTTTTTGGTTTCAACGTTCAAAGTCATAGAAGGCGAAGAAATCCAACCATCGCTGTTGGCGAAGGTTAAAATCTTTTTTGGAGAAAACATACTTCAAAAATTTATGATTCACGAACAGCTCAAACCTTTCTCCTAATAGATAATGCATCCAAATATTTAAAGAAAACATTATCGCGGCCAACTCCAAATCGTATGTTGGATACTTCTTCTCGTGCAACTTCATCCATCGACTAGCAAAGGCGATAGCCTTTCCTCTTTGCATCAACACCGCACCAAGTCTAGTAGCACAGGTTTCGGTGTATACTTTCAACTCTTTATTCCCGCTCGAAATGGTCAATACTAATGCACTCATCAACCTCTCCTTGAAATTATAAACGTTTGCTCACACTTTATATCCCAAACAAAATTTTGATTCTTTTTTGTCAAATTGATTAATGACGTTGCTACCTTCAAGAAGTCCTTAATAAAACATCTATAATATCTCACCAATCCTAGGAAACTCCTCACATCCATAACATTATTAGGTTGGTTCTAATCCTAAATTGCCGCTATCTTGCCAGGATCTACTATGATACTATGCTCAGAGATGACATGATCCAAGAATCTCACTTCCCTCTTCCAGATATAATACTTCGAAAATTTTGCTTTCAACTTGTGCTTCCTTAATGCTTCAAGTACAATACTCAAGCGCATCTTATGTTCCTCCTTCGTCGTAGAATAGACTAGAATGTCATTCACGAACACAAGTAAAAGTTTATATAGTTGATCCCTAAAGATAAGGTTTATGAGGTCAACAAAGTATGTTGGAGCATTAGTTTTCCCAAACGGCATAACCAACCACTCACAGAAACCAAATTGTGTATGAAACGTAATGATTGGTACACTCTCCTTCGCTACTCTCAACTGGTGAAATCCATCATCAAATCCAATTGGGAGAACACCTTACACTATAGAGCTGATCGAATAAGTGGTCAATACGCATCAGCGGACGCTTGTTCTTTCTTGTCACCTTATTCAGCTTATGGTAACCTACGCACAACCTTAGAGAGCCATCCACCTTGGTGGTGAATACTATAGGTGTGCCTTATCCAGATATACTCCTACAAATGAATCCTCGTTTCAATAGGTCATTCACTTGCACCTCCATCTCCTTCTGCTTTCTTGGTGCTTACGCCTCAAAGGCATAACTATAGGCCTGGCGTCCTTCACTAAGTCTATGTGGTACTCAATCTCTCGATGCCGCGGTAATCCATTCACCTCCTCAAACACGTCTGGATACTCTCTAATGATAGGCACAAATGACAACTCTTCCTATTGAACCTCGAGTGAATTTAGAGAGCTAACCATAATCCTATCTCTGATAGGCAGCCACTCACTACCATCCACCTCACCACAACCTGACTGTCACAAACTGCCTCTCACAGTCTGCCAATACTTTGTTCCACCTTCAGCCATTCCATTTCCAAACTAATACTGAATCCCACAAAAACCCAAAACAGAGAAATCATATATAAACAAACATCCATGACTCAATAAGGTTAAGTCTCAACAAACCATCCAAAGATTAGTCGATCCTCTAATAGGGTTTGTGACAATCAGAGGTTGGTCAATTATCTTTGGTTTCAATCCCAACCTATCCACTAAATACAAATGAATATGAAGTTCCAGTATCAAATAAAACATATACGGGTGTATTGAAAAAAAAAACATACCATGTATAATGATGCACCTCTCCTTCCCATTCACCAATGGAGCACTCGACGAAGTTGGGACAACGCCCAAAGCGCAAGCAGACACAACATGCTTGTTCTCAAGTGGTTCTGGATATTCGCTCTTGGTATGCTAAAACTTATTGCAGTTGTAGCTCTTCTTTCCCCTTGCCTTACAATCCTTAATAATATGGTCATCTCCCTACAACTATAGAAAATAGGCTCTCATTTTCTCTTCTTTGGACCATTCTTCATTTAAGGCTGCTCCTCCCTAACCGGCTTCGGAAAATCCACCTTAACATGCCAAATCTTACCACAGTTAAAACACTTCCTCTCACCGCCCTTTGGGTCCTTACAATACATACTAATATGACCCTTCTCATTGTAGTTAAAGCACTTTGGCTCCCTCTTGCCTTTCTTCTAGTCATCTTTGTCCTGTAACTGTTTCGTTCTTTTTTTGTCCCTTTTTCTCTTATTACCCCCACCTACTTGCGATTTAGCATCCTCTTGAGGAACAACGACTTATTGTGCTTGCATTTGAGCACCTCCATCAAATTCCCCTGCAACTCTTTTTAGGGTTGCCCGTATTACGCTTACCATCATATGAATGGATGTGGCCTGCACTTTCAGGTCATTTGTTGTTTTGGTGACCCTTCCATCCTTAGCTTGCGGTGTAGAATTTCTAGTATGCCTATCCGTTATTATGAATTGTAATAAAAATGATTACTCTCCCATAGAGGAGAACTGCATCAATGGTGCTCATATATGCATGCGACTTATATACTATTATATAGTTTTGAAAACCAAAATATATAACAAGTACTTACTCTCACACACATACACACACCCTCTCTCTCTCTCTCTCTCTCGATCTGGTCTAGGGTGATAACCCATTCCTAATCTATATTGGACCATGGTATCAACTTAGCTTAATCATGTAACCTAAGCTCAAATACCAAATATGGCTACCACACTACACCACCGGCACCCAATATAACTATATAGTGGGCTGCTATCGTGTCCAGCTGTAACGACCGCCCAACATCTCAAATACCTAATATAACTGTATGATGCGCTGTGGAGATACCCGGCCAATGTAGGATGGTAGCCAAGAATGTAAAGTAGAGAAAATTTAAACATAGAACCTGTAAAACATCTCACAGTGCATCAAAAAAATATAATATAATAACATAGACGTAAAATAGCTGAGACAGTGATATAGTCAAATGAACCATAAATCAGAACATTAGACTACATCAGGTTCATAGATTACACGATAACTAAAATAAAGAGTTTATATGTCCAAATATTCAAAATAAACTCCATAACTGTTTCTCAAAAAACAAGTGCTGACATAGCTACACAGCGTCGTACAACGAAATATGAGTGAAAGTAAGCTCCAAGGTGTAGATAAATGAAAGCGTAGCCTCCTTCTCAAACTTTGTACAGCTCCATGCACTATCTAGACGTAAACACCTCCACCTCTATACCTGTATTATCTAGGAGTATTACTGAGTAATGTTGTTAGATAATATAGAATATGAGGTGATATAGGGTATACATGTGAATATTTCCATGGGCTAACATTGGTATGTATTTAAACAATGAATAAATAACTCACGTATACATACAAAGTTTCGAGATAAAGCAATAAACACATGTGACTCCAAGATAGAACAATACACAATATATAGTAAATATTAGAGATCATAGAGTCAATATCATTGTGATAATATATAGTATAAAATACACAACATATGTCTAATAAAAATCATAATAATATACACAAGAGACCATACAATACAGGATAATAATCTACGATATAGAATATCTAGTCTCCTCTATGCCTAGATAACACAGGATGGTCTCATCATCCCTGTACTTGAAATGTCTCAGACTGACCCGAATATTTTGTAAATAACACACTGGTCACCTTATATCTAAATTAGGGGTTTGTACATAAGTATATATACAAAAAAGTATGTGCATGGAATGATAATAACAAGACTATATCAAAGCATCTCTCTCTATCTGCAAAACATCAATCAAAGAAAGCATAAAGATATTACCACTCGTATAAAATCATGCCAATCAATAAATCACATAACCGATATCAATTGGATGAATTATCCAAATCAAACTCATTAACCCGTAATTCCCATGTATATCTCTCAATCTCAAACAATAAAATGCTAACATCAAATAATGTAAAATAGACCGTTTGACTGTAAAACAGAGGTCGCCTACCCATCAGTCAGATATAATAAAAGAAATGAAATCCACTATACTCAGTACACCTATCTAGATATAATCTCATCTTCTTATTTATGAATAAATCATAATAAAACAAGACGGGTGAATGACTATATGAAAGACATGAAGTCCCAAGTAGTATCATGTATACATCAATATGTGGGTTTCCTAACCCATATCTACACTTAAGTGAGGTGTATCAATAGAATATGCCAAGCTACCACTTCGTTGGAACCAGAAGGGAGATTAATGGCCATCTGCCCGGTTCAGGAGCCCAAGGTCGCTTAACCGGATCTGCTCCTAAGTCTTAAGTTACCTCGATTGACATCTTAACACATATCCACCCTATGCAGTTAAATCCCCACAAAAATCCCCACTATAGCCCACAGCGCTCTTCGGTCGCTACGTTATTGAAGGAACTGGGCAAGCCCGCAGCGGAAGAAATGAATGAATTTCAAAAAAAATTACCATTTTGGATCTTTATTGGGCATACGAAGTCTAAATTTCATTTATAACTTCTCTAAATTTGGTTTAAATAAAATATTTTATTTAGAATAGTTAAAGGGAAGTTTAAATAAATTTAATTTCAAATGTATAGTGTATCAAATGCATCTAACATTTATTTATAAGTGTTAAGTATAGGGAACGAAACCTTTCATTTCTTTCAGCATTAATTGTATTAAATGGGGAGAGAAACCTTTCATTTTCTCTTTTGAATTAATTGGCTTATTAAATGCCATTATAAATAATTTATTCATAGAAATATTTATTACTATGTCCATATGTATTCTAACTGTACAATTTATAGTTTCAGATTTATTTAACTTAATTTTATTTATTTATACAAGTATACATACACACACACATGCGCGCGCACACACACACACACACATATATATATATATATATGCATGTGTGTGCGTGTGCATGTGGAACAACATAATCCGTGAAAGTTATAATGTGCCCGTATATAAATGTTGGGATTTACATAACAATGGACACATTAGCTCATTTTGTATGTACTGTAATTTTCCAATTACGTGCTTGTGTAATATGTCAAAACCAAATACTAATTTTTTTTGAAAGGAAACAATAACACACGCACACACACACACACACACATATATATAATGTATTGAATAAAATATTCTCTACCGTAATAAATTAATGTAAAATAATTATATGATAACAAAAGAAGTTGTTAAAATTTTAGAAAATCTAAAAACACATTATGGGCTTAATATTAATTTATGGAAATTTTTACAATTGAAATAATATTTTTTTATTAAATAATTTATAATAACTCGTAATCAAATTAACTCTTAAAAAGAGGAAATCAAATTGAAAAATTCTAAAAAAAATTCAAAAGGTATCTAAGACATATTTTTGGCTTAGGAATTATTTTGGAATTCTCTCAACTGAATTATATTTTTAATTAAATAATTAATTGCAATTTGAAATAAATTAGTCCAACAAAATTAGTAAATTATGTTATAAAATATAAAACCTTTTTAAAGGTTTCACATACATATTTAAGCCTTATGAAAAATTTACAGAATTTTCTCGGTAGAAATTATGTTTTTAATTAAATAATTGATTGTCGATCGAAAGTTAATAAATTTTTAAAAATAATAAATTAAGTTTAAAAAACCTGAAAATTTTATTACAATCTCATTACATAGTGAAGAAAATATATATTTGAAATTTTGAGCCACCAGTTATTTTATTCATCATAAATAATTCGTAAAATCGTTAAATAATAATAAAATATGTATATACATATTTAATAAAATATTTTTATATTTTATAATTCGTAATAGGAACAAATCTTCATAAGAAAATTTTAAGATTAAATATACATGATATATAAACACATATACAATTATACATATTCATAACTTGTGGATCTGTACACATTTAATCTTGATATATATACATATATAACTTCAGTGAATGTTTTTAATTTTTTTAATGTCCTCTGTTCCCCACATTCCCTCCCAACACTTACATTCAAACATCCCTTTCGTCCTTTCCACCATTCCTTCTCCTGTTCACTTTCTGCACCTCATGTCCCTCCCGATCCCCTCCCGCCTGACCCTCCATAGCCTGCTGCTCCCCCTCCTCCTCCCTCTGCTGCTCCATACCCTCCATAGCCTGTTGCTTCGATCGGTCCACCCTATGTCCTCCCATCTTAGAGTTCTCCCTCTTCCCAGAATGTCATCCCAGCCCAATGGAATTCCCTGTACAAAGCTAAACCTCGAAATGCTGGTCAGCACATGCCTGTTAAAGTGCCTCTGGTCTTTGATGGGTACGCACCAGAGAATGTGATGAAAAGTGTGTGATCGTGCACGTGCTAGTATAGTACACACGGATCGTGTAATATGGACTATAATATAAATACGGAAATAGATGATAATAGCATAGTAAATAAAAATAGAAAAAATCGCACCAGAGATTTTTATACTGGTTCGGAACACCGTCCTACGTCCAGTCCCAGACTTCTATCTGGATTTTCACTATTAACTATCTCGCTTCACCCGGAGGAACAGGTTTACAACACCCGAGCAAACGAACGGGATTTCACGCCTCTAATACACTGAGGACTTCAACACTTGCCTCTTACAACACAGAGGACTTCAACAAAAGAACAAATACAATTGTTGTTGACAACTTGTGCTCTTGAAAACACGGATTTGTCACTAGTAGTACACCCTTCCTATAATCTTATCCTCAAAGTATGCGAATGATGTTTTGAAAAGATTAAGGAAAGTATATTACTTATTGAATCAAAAGATATGAAATAGTTTCAATGATTCAATAAATAATTGAGAGCTTTTAGAATGCAGGAGTATGTAGAAAGTAAGATCAGAGATTAGAGTAAAAAGCATATACAATCATGTTATTTTAATCAATGATTTAGATGAGTTTATATAGAGAAGAATGGTTGTAACTCTTTGTAAGCAGTTGCCATTAAGAGATATGATCTTTGATGAAAGGTAAGAGATGCAACCTTTGGAGAAAGAAGTGTCTTTTGGAAAAGTTGCTTTCTGTTTAAAAAACGGTCGACAGGTCAAAAAATGACCAGTAGACAGGAATTCAAATATATAGTCGTTATGTGCATGTGTGCATGTTCAGTGTGCAAATTATACAGGAACGGTCGACCGCCTATTTTATGACCGGTCGACCGGTCCCTGTAAAGTTGCACACTAAATGTGCAACTGCAATTTAGTCGTATATATATTGATTTCCTTGAAATGCATGATTATTTGAGGATAGATTTTAACAAGTTTATCACTATTACAATATCAAATAATCAACCTATAATCTAGAGTACCATATGTAGCTCTTTATAGCCATAATGACCTTGTTTTGTCGATCGCCTTTATTTCTTTGTCAGAAATCAAAACCTTCATAGAACTTGTGACTCAACATTCTCCCCCTTTTTGATTGATGACAATATATATCTGAAAATCTGAATCTCCCCCTGAGTATGTGATCTCCCTCTTTGAATTTATATATATATGTATGTTCCTGCAATCAATTGTTAGCCCTTTCTCCTCCTTTGTCATCGACAAAAAGGAGTAACAGATACTGGAATAATATAGGAGTGTAATCCCCATAATGTGCATAGCAAAATAAAACTTAACACATCCAAAACATACCAGAGTATAATACAGACCATAATGTCAAATGAAAAAAAATAACGACACTATTTAGTACAAGTGTCGATTGATGTTTTTAAAGTACTTAACCATAATAGACAATAGAATCTAAGACGAGGCAGATCCTATCTCCTCTTCATCATCATCATCATCGTCGTCGTCGTCATCTTCTTCTTCTTCTTCATCATTGTTCCCTCTAGATGATTCGCCATGTCCATGTCCACTCATACCAGTAGACTCCTCAGATGATGTCCAGTTGAAAACAGGAGGAGCAGGACGTTTTCCTGGGTCTTGTGCTTGAACAGAGGTGGATGTGGTACATGATATAGCATCCCATAGCATACCAAAGAATGACTTGACCTTATTGAAGCGTTTATCAATTTTAGAGTCCATGCGCTTGAGACGTGATTCAAGCAAAAATTGGTTACGCGCAATAGTTTCAAGTGATTCTTTTATGGATGATTTTGATTTTAACAGTTTCACTTCATCGGAACGAGGTCGAGAGGAAGTTGCTTTTTGTTTTCTTGGACCTCTTTGTTGCCATTCTTCAAAAGGCATAATCTCAAGATAAGGTGGAGGGAGCTTCATGCGTTTGATGGTTATGGAATCAATACATTTTGGTTTCGAGGTGGCAGAGTCAGGAGGCTTTACCCCACAAGCTAACAAAAGACGCATGATATATTCATTGTAGAAGAAATGAGGTCGTGTAGAGTTATTTACCTTGAGAATTTCGTCAAAAAGCATATGAACCCAATTGATTTGGATTTCCCCATAAATAGCATAGAGAGCCTTGAAGTTTTCTTTATATACAGCATCATAATTTCCAAGTCTAGGAAACAGAGAATGCATCAAGACGCGATGAAGTAGTCTGGCGGTGGGTCGAAGTCCAATAGACTTTGTGCCATCACTATTGTCCTCTATGAACTGATGACTGATGTTATCGCGAGTGAAGGATTCACAGAAAGTAGATGAAAACTCATCGCCTCGATTTGGTATACCAAGTATAGAGGCAATCCTATCACGAGTAATAAAAATTTGTTTGCCACAGACGACAGACCAAATGACTCCGTTCGGATTATCAGGTTGATACTCGTCGAGGTTCATGTTGGCGTAGAACTATTGTATCATCAAATGATTTATTTCCACATTATTTTCTGAAAAATCTATCAATGGAGAAATGTTGGAGTTATTGGCTAACCTACGAATTCCATAAGACGTGAAATCATCAAACTTGATGAAAGAGCCCGGATGAAACTTGTAGTTAGTCATTTGATTCCATCTTGTTATGGCTACCGGACTTTGAAGCCATTTCTTGGCGGAGATATTGAGAGATGAAGTTTCGGAGGATGTTCCTTTCTTGGATTTCTTTTGCGGAGGAGCCATTTTTGGAGAATTTGGAGAATAGGAACTTTGAAATTTTGGGGAGTGGATTTAGGGTTTTGGTGAAAAAGTTACTGGAAGTAAGAATAATGAGGAAGATAGAGGAATAAAAGGATGGACGATATATATAAAAAAACTGAAATAACGCGTACCGGTCGACCTATGGATTATGGCCGGTCGACCGTTTTCAAACAGAGGCCAAACGGTCGACCGGTTATAACATGGGGGGTCGACCGGTTATGTAATAGCCTGTTTTGCAATTTTTTTTTGAATATATCGTGCTATATTTTCACTCTTATTGCAAAGCACAAGCATTATTATATGAGTGATAGAGAGAAAAAGATACAACAACTATATATAAATCTAATGAGAAGTGGTAGGTTCGTCATTAGAATTATCTTTGTTTTCTTTAATACGTTTTGCCCATGGACTCCAGTTTTTATAAGCACCTTCATTCGTCTCATAATTCCGATCCCAAGAGTTAGGACTTTTATATGTTGATGGCCTAGACGGCATTGGTTCATGCACGTCATGCTTGTTAGAACTACAGAAGAATGATGCCACCTTCTCTAAAATGGATAAACGTGCCGATGTCTGTTGTTGCTCATGATAAAGTTGGCTTTGCCCATAATGGAGCTGTCTCTGAAGATCTATCTGATGTTTCTGATAGTGATAAATCTCGTCGATCTGTGCTTTGGTACGAGGAGAACAAAACAGCGTCTTTTTAACTCGTTTTGAGTTTGGTGTATTACCAGAAATACAAGAGCATTGATGATGATAACTTGGTTTTTGTTTTGGTGTTTTGGGAGAATAATATTCCTCCGACTCAGAACTCGTAATGGAAATGTGTGATTCTTGAGCACATTTATCACAAATGTGAGCCATAGAGAATTTTGTACAGGTCGGATAAGAAAAAATAAGAAATTTGGACAAGCTTATATACAAGTTTCTTATGTATAAACCTATGGATGTGAGTGAACAGAAAATTTTGACCATGAAAACAAGCAGAGGCTTATGTTAACTCTAAAAAATAGCTCTCTGAAGTTATAAAATAGGAAAGGAAAAAACGATCATTAAAAAAAAGGATGATCGTTAGTATTTATTAGTTGAGATCATTTCTTGAGATTAAACCAAGCTCCCTTCGTAATCTAATAAAGCTAGATTCGAGCAGAGGCTTAGTAAAGATGTCTGCTAATTGATTGTCAGTTTGGACATATTCAAGACATATATTTCCTTTTTCAATATTATCTCGAAGGAAATGATGACGGATATCAATGTGTTTGGTTCTAGAATGATTCACCGGATTCTTAGAGAGATTTATAGCACTTGTGTTATCACAGTATATAATTGAATTTGATAAATGAGTATCAAAATCTTGAAGAGTTTGTTGCATGTATAGCACTTGAGTACAAGCAAGAGCCGCTGATATATATTCGGCTTCATATGTTGATAGTGAAACACAATTCTGTTTCTTACTAAACCAAGAGACAAGTGATTTTCCAATAAAATGGCACGTACCACTTGTACTTTTTCTATCCGTTCGTGATCCGCCAAAATCAGCATCACTGTAACAACCCGCATATTTATCGAGTTTACATTTAAATATTTTTATTTAAATATTAAATCGTTAATCGGATTTTGGTCCGAAAAACTACTTTTTGCAAACGGTCAAATTAGGACTCGAGACCACTTCCATTGAGTTCGAAATGTCGTTTACAACTTTTTAAGTATAAACATCGATAGGTTTGGAGTTAGTGAAATTTCACTAACTTTTCCCGCTTTGGACTTTGGGTTAGTTTAGCCTATTAAGCCCAAGTTCCAACCCTCTTCTCCTCACTCTTCATAAATTTCCTAACTAACTCAAGCTTTAGCATTAATGGTGAAGAGAATGGGAAATTAAAACTCCAAGCTCAAATTCAATTGCAACTCCATCATTCAACTCCAAATTCAAGTAGAAGATATTGGATTCAAGCTTTGGATTGCTTCTCCTTGCTTTCAAGCTTCATCTTCATAAAATTTTAGTGCAAAGGTGAGATTTTTATCTCACAATTCTAGTCTATAACTATATTGGACTGTTGGGAATGATTCCCTATCACTTTAGCATGCATATTTGCTTTTGGTTTGGATTGGATTGGCGAAAAACTCCGATTTTTGGTGTTTGGGAGAAATTTCTGCATTTAGGTCGTTCTGGCCGTTTTTAGCTCGCTCGGAGTTAGGTCGTGTGGACCTTAGGTCGTAGGTCGCGTACGAGTTAACCCCTAGGTCGTTCTGGCCATTTTTAGGTCGTTCGGAGTTAAGTCGTTCGTCCATGGGTCGTGAGTCGTTCACGAGTTAACTTTAGGTTGTTCTGGGAGAATTGGCACTTCGGAATTAGGTCGCTCACGAGTTAAGTCGTTAGGTCGCTCGCGAGTTAGTACCATAGGTCGCAGGGCTTTAGGTCATTCTGGAAGTATTGGCACTTCGGAGTTAGGTCGCTCGCGAGTTAAGCCTTAAGTCGTAGGTCGCTCACGAGTTAGGCCTTAAGCCGTAGGTCGCTCGCGAGTTAAGCTTTAAGTCTTAGGTCGTTTCCGACCTATAATCTCCAGGCAAACGTTAAGTCGGCCTGCTTTATCTCGTAGGTCGTCTCCGACCTAAGCTCCTGATAAGTCGTTCGAGTTAGGTCGTTGGACCATTTACCTTAGGTCGCTCGTCCACTAAGTCGGCCTGGTTTATCTCGTAGGTCGTCTCCGACCTAAGCTCCAGATAAGTCGTTCGAGTTAGGTCGTTGGACCATTTACCTTAGGTCGCTCGACTCTGTTAAGTCGTAGGTCGTTCGCCTTCCTTAAGTCGCTCGACCCCTCCACACTAGGTCGCTCGGCTTGCTTGAGTCGTAGGTCGTTGGACCTTAAGTCGCTTGCCTCCCTTAACTCCAGTTAGGTCGCTCGGCCATTGTGTTAGGCCGCGTGAACCCTTAGGTCGTTAGACCTCATTTTGCTTTAGGTCGTAGGCCGCTTGTCTTCACTTAGGTCGTACCGTTTTGGACGGGGCGCTGCCCCGCACCCCGCCGGGGGCGCTGCCCCCTGGACCCCCGCGACCTGACCGGGCAGGTCGAACCCCGTAAGCGGTGGCGTTGCCCCCGCACCCCCACCTTGGGGGGTTGCCACCCCCCCCCCCGGACCCCCCCTCCGTAGGGGATCTTATCTGAAAAATATTGAGCTGATTTCCTTGGATTTTATTCGCATCTCCGTATGCGATCTTTGTGACTGATTGTTTCTACACTTGCTTATGTGTTTTGTCACTTTATAATATAAAGGTTTCAATACTAGTAGTAAATATCAAAACTCTTTTAACAAACAATTTCAACTCTATTTTTAATAACAAAGCTCTTTTCTTAAACCGTTTTCCAATCTATTAGTATATACAAGCCTTTACCTCACTCGGATGAGAAATCTAATTAAACGACTTAGTAAAACAAGTGGTATGAAACGCTTGCGTTCACTTCGTCGGTTAATTCTTGGACTTGTTCGATTGAACCTCTTATGACAATTTTATTAGTGAAGATTTACAGTTTGTTCGTAAATATTTAAGTTAAGCAAGTGGTTATGGGACATGAAGCTAAACTTCTATATTTACTAGCTTAGTGTAATTGACACTTCTCGTTGATCTTGATGATCGCTTTATGAATTAGACTAGCAATGGCGCGATGTCTCTTTCATTGCAAGGTTAGACTAGACACCACTTGTGTGATTCCATTCACACATACCTTTCTGCTTTTTGGTTAGTCTTGACCTCATTCTGTGTGATTCCACTCACACATGTGGGGTAGCTCCCCATGGTCTTCGGACCGTCATGTGATAGGCCTCTTTCCCTTTTTATGATTTCTGGATTTCTCGTGTTGATTTCTGGAATTTATGTCATTGACTTGTTATGAGTACAAGTTTAGGGTATGATGCCCCCTTCGAATCTTTGAGAAGATTCTTGTGATATTGATTATCTCTTATTGATTGATCTTCTGTTGATCATTATTTACATACTTATAGTGGTATGTCGTTATGGACGTTTATGTTTATGCCATATCTTTTATGTTATATCATGTCATCTGATATTTATAGCTAGACTGATCCGTTTATTATTTTCTTAAATAATACTCGGATCAGACCGAGATGTTACAGGTGCTTCTGCTTGACTTCTTCCCAGGGATTCATCACTCTGACTTTTGGCTAACTGTTTAGATTAGCAGTTTTTGTAGTATACACTTGAGATATAGACTCATAGTTGTATTCTTTTGTATAGCACGTGTTGCTATTCTTTTGTATTATCGTGGATCTTATTGACCACTACTCTGATGTACACTTTCATGTGTTAGTTATATATTCATATCTTCTTCCGCCTTTGTGATATGGATATCTGTGACTGATTTGTGATATGATTATTTCTATGTTTGTTTCCGAAGATTATTTATAGCCACCGTGTGATAAGCAATTACATGGATGGTCGCTCCTCAACAGCCTTATTCTCCGTGCTAGTTGACAGCACTTCTCCGGAGTGTTCTTGGCTAGCGTGGGTATAGAGGTGGGGCGTCACAATCACTATATGATACTAATTCAAATGGACATTCCTTTGGATAAAAAAGACCGAAATCTTTGGTATTATTAAGATAACGAATTATACGTTTCACTGCTCATAGATGTGATTCTTTTGGATCTGCTTGAAAGCGTGCACATAGACAAACACTCATCATTATATCTGGACGACTAGCTGTAAGATAAAGAAGAGAACCAATCATGCTTCGATATAATTTCTGGTCAACACTCTTACCATTTTCATCTTTTTCAAGATGTGTAGTTGTACTTATAGGAGTTGGTTTACCAGATGTATTTTGTAATCCGAAGCATTTGATAAGATTTCTGCAATATTTTTCTTGATTGACAAAGATACCATTCGGAAGTTGCTTGATTTGAAGTCCAAGAAAATATGATAGTTCTCCCATATGAGACATTTCGAACTCTTTGGTCATAATACTTGCAAATTCTTTGCAGAGTTTATCGTTTGTTGAACCAAAGATGATGTCGTCTACATATATCTGGATAACTAGAATATCCTTTTGAGAATGTTTAATAAACAAGGTTTGATCGACTTTGCCTATTTGAAATCCTGAGTTAATAAGATAGCTACGTAATCGTTCATACCAAGCACGAGGTGCCTGTTTTAAACCATACAGAGCTTTCTTAAGTTTGAACACATGGTCAGGATATTTTTCATGTAGGAACAAAGAAGGTGGTTTGACATAGACATTCTCTTTGATAAATCCACTGAGAAAAGCACTTTTGACATCCATCTGATAAAGTTTGAAATTATGGTGACAAGCGAAAGATAATAGAATTCTAATAGCTTCTAGTCGAGCAACTGGTGCAAAAGTTTCTTCATAATCGATACCTTCTTCCTGATTATATCCTTGTGCTACTAATCTTGCTTTGTTTTTGGTGATATTTCCTTGTTCGTCGGCCTTATTTTTATAAACCCATTTAGTACCAATAACCGACTGATCAGTTGGCCTTGGAACAAGTTCCCAAACGTCATTGCGCTCGAACTGATTTAGTTCTTCCTGCATGGCAATGATCCGGTAATCGTCTGTAGCAGCTTCTTTTGGATTCTTAGGTTCGATATTTGATAGAAACGCAACATGACCCATTTGATGTAATTGATTCCTAGTTCTTACTTGTGAGTTAACCTCGCCAATTATATTTTGAACCGGATGGTGTCTCAATAATCTTGGAGGGGAACGTATCTCACAAACTGATTGTTGTTGGGAAATATTGTCAATAAGATTTTCAGAGTCAGAGTCATAATTTGTGGTCAGAGGAGTGTCAGTAAATATAGTTTCGACATTATCTGGTTTTGACTGAGAAGGTTTAAAGAATTCATCGAAAGAAACGTGAAGAGATTCTTCAATAGTTTTGGTTCGTTTATTGAAAATACGATACGCTTTGCTTCTTTCCGAATAACCGACAAATATACCTTCATCAGCTTTCGGATCGAACTTTCCAAGATGGTCTTTTGTATTTAAAATAAAACATTTTGAACCAAATACTTTGAAGTAAGATATATTTGGCTTCCTTTCGTTAAATAATTCATAGGACGTGTTTTTGGTAAGTGGTCGAATAGACACACGATTTAAAACATAACACGCAGTAGCGACGGCTTCTGCCCAGAAATGTTTTGGTAAAGTGGATCCATTTAATAACATTCTTGCACATTCTTGTAATGTTCGATTTTTCCGTTCTACAACTCCATTTTGTTGTGGAGTTCTAGGAAACGAAATATGGTTAATACCTTGTTTTGTACAAAAATGTTCAAATTTGTTATTTTCGAATTCACCACCATGATCACTTCTTATGTTTTTAACTTTTAGCCCTTTTGATTTTTGAATTCTTTTGACGAAAGATTTGAAATGGTCAAAAGTGTCACTCTTGTTTTTCAGAAATATAGTCCATGTATAACGAGAATAGTCATCAACAATTACAAATACATATCGATTATGGTTTATTGACTGAACTTGTGTTGGTCCGAATAAATCCATATGTAGTAGTTCAAGTGGCTGTAATGTTGATATGACCCTTTTTGACTTGAATGACGATTTTGTCAATTTTCCTAACTGACAGGCATCACAAAAACTATCGTTTTTATAACTAATTTTGGGTAGACCTCTAACTAGATTGTTTTTGGCCAGCTTGTCAATAGTTCTGAAGTTTATATGACAGAAGCGTTTGTGCCATAGCCATGGATCATTATCATTAGCCACAAGACACATATCTGAATTATGATTAATATTCATATTCAGAATATATATATTTCTGTCTCTATAACCTTCGAAAACTAAATTGTGGTCTCTATCTAAGATACTACATTTATTATTCGAAAAAGAGATTATAAAACCTTTGTCACATAACTGACTAATACTAAGTAAATTGTGTTTTAAATTTTTAACTAGCATGACATTTGTAATAAGAGGTAAGTTAGATGTACCGCAATTGCTCACATCGCCTTTGCCGATGATATAGCCTTTCGAATTGTCTCCAAAAGTAACGGAGCCACCATCTGAGTATGTAATATTTGTTAATAAGCTCTTGTCTCCCGTCATGTGCTTCGAGCAACCACTGTCCAATATCCACTTTCCTCTTTTCTTAAGTGGGACCTGCAAAAATAGGATTAAGTCCATGGTGCCCACCTTTTTATAGGGTCCTAAGAGTTAGGTCTTAGGAGTCCAAACCCATATGGGTCCGGTATCCCCTTTATATATATAATTATTATTAAGATACACAGTATTCATGAATTGCTGAATGTATTTGTTCCTAATCAAATTGTTATTTGTTTTAGGAACCCATATGTTGATAGTCTTTGTATTTTTCTTTTGAAATTTCACAACTGGCTTTGGTTTGGAATATAATAAACTAAGATTTTTCTTAACTTCAATCTTTTGTACCTTCTTCTTTCTTTTATTACCCTTGATCTCTTGTTTCTTATATCCCAGACCTTGTTTATTTGATGCAGATTGTGAGTATTCAATGATTTTTGTCAAATTTTCTCGACCTTTGTTAAAGTTAGAAACATTTTGAGTAATGTCATCAAACTTTGTTTGTAAACTAGCTTTTTCTAGGTCTAGAATTTTGACTTTTGCCTTAAGCTCATGATTTTCAGTAGTGAGAGCATTATTTTTCTCTTTTTGAGCTTCTATTTCTTGACTCAAAAGAGATAGTTGAGAGTCAACATTAGATGATGATTCTTGAATTTTTTCAAGTTCCTCTTCTAATATTTTCTTCTCATTTGTCAACATATCTCGTTCAAACTCTACTCTACTTAAATCTTCTTTGACTACTTTTAATTGACGTTTTATGTCTTTATATTTGACTATTAATTCAGCATTAATATCAAGTAATTCATCAAATGTAGGAATTTGTACCTCATCTTCTGTTGCCATAAAACAAACATTAGCTTGTTCATTTTCCGAATCACTTTCTGATGAAGATGACTCTGAATCATCCCATGTTACTGAGAAGGCTCGTTTCTTTGATTTGCCCTTCTTATATTTGAATTTGCCATTTTCTGACTTCTTCTTTTGTTCTGGACAACCCTTCTGCATGTGTCCCTTTTTGTGGCAGTTAAAACATTCTATAGCAGATGAAGATGGTTTATTTGATCCAGGTTTCCTTTTATTGTAACGACTGGCTTTTCGATATTTTAGGAATTTTTTGAATCCTTTCGCAATAAATGCCAAATCTTCGTCTTTAGAATCTGATTCATTTTCATCTTTCTCAACATGAAATGCTACATTTTTCTTTTCTTCTTTCTGTTCTTTTCTAGCCTGCAAATTTGCTTCATAGGACATTAAATTTCCTATCAATTCATCTGGCTTCATGACGGAAAGGTCATTAGCTTCTTCAATTCCTAATACTTTTCCTTCCCATTCACTAGTCAGAGAATGTAGGACTGTTGAAACAACATCAAAATCAGAATATTTTTGTCCTAAGCCAATAAGTGCATGGTGGATAGTTTGAAATCGTGAATACATATCATTGATTGTCTCATTTGGTTTCATTTTGAAATTTTGAAATTGACTTTTCAGCAAGGCTATTTTGGCTTGTTTAACCTTGTTAGTACCTTCATGAGTGGTTTTTAGCGTTTGCCAAATTTGATATGCAGTAGTGCAGATACTAACACGGTTATATTCATTTTGGTCTAATGCACAGAACAACATATTTATTGCTCTTGCATTTACGGCTGCTGCCGTTTTCTCACCCGCAGTCCATTCCGAATAATCAGTTGTTGGATTCACTATTTCTTTTTGAGTGGCATTCCAAGCATCAAAGCTATTTGATTGCATAAAGAATGACATACGTGTTGCCCAATAACTATAGTTAAGACCATTGAAAAATGGAGGTCTTTGTGTCGATTGACCTTCCATGTACGTGGTGTTCTGAGTGCTAGTACTTGCGTTATTTGCCATATTACAAGAATATATCAAATAACTTTGTTACGGTTATGTGATAACCTTGCTCTGATACCAAATGAAAAGTGTGTGATCGTGCACGTGCTAGTATAGTACACATGGATCGTGTAATATGGACTATAATATAAATGCGGAAATAGATGATAATAGCATAGTAAATAAAAATAGAAAAAAATCACACCATAGATTTTTATACTGGTTCGGAGCACCGTCCTACGTCCAGTCCCAGACTTCTATCTGGATTTTCACTATTAACCACCTTGCTTCACCCGGAGGAACAGATTTACAACACCCGAGCAAACGAACGGGATTTCACGCCTCTAATACACTGAGGACTTCAACACTTGCCTCTTACAACACAGAGGACTTCAACAAAAGAACAAATACAATTGTTGTTGACAACTTGTGCTCTTGAAAACACGGATTTGTCACTAGTAGTACACCCTTCCTATAATCTTATCCTCAAAGTATGCGAATGATGTTTTGAAAAGATTAAGGAAAGTATATTACTTATTGAATCAAAAGATATGAAATAGTTTCAATGATTCAATAAATAATTGAGAGCTTTTAGAATGCAGGAGTATGTAGAAAGTAAGATCAGAGATTAGAGTAAAAAGCATATACAATCATGTTATTTTAATCAATGATTTAGATGAGTTTATATAGAGAAGAATGGTTGTAACTCTTTGTGAGCAGTTGCCATTAAGAAATATGATCTTTGTTGAAAGGTAAGAGATGCAACCTTTGGAGAAAGAAGTGTCTTTTGGAAAAGTTGCTCTCTGTTTAAAAAACGGTCGACGGGTCAAAAAATGACCAGTAGACAGGAATTCAAATATATAGTCGTTATGTGCATGTGTGCACGTTCAGTGTGCAAATTATACAGGAACGGTCGACCGCCTATTTTATGACCGGTCGACCGGTCCCTGTAAAGTTGCACACTAAATGTGCAACTGTGATTTAGTCGTATATATATTGATTTCCTTGAAATGCATGATTATTTGAGGATAGATTTTAACAAGTTTATCACTATTACAATATCAAATAATCAACCTATAATCTAGAGTACCATATGTAGCTCTTTATAGCCATAATGACCTTGTTTTGTCGATCGCCTTTATTTCTTTGTCAGAAATCAAAACCTTCATAGAACTTGTGACTCAACATGTGATAAAGGCAGGCAATGATATTTGGGGTGACTACTTGGTCGGATTTTTTCTTGATAAGCCTTTATCTTACCTAACTGTAATTGGTCATCTCAAAAAAGTATGGAAACTTAAAGGTTCCATTAAAGCGAAATCGGAT
Source organism: Allium cepa (assembly GCA_030765085.1). Classification (NCBI taxonomy): domain Eukaryota; kingdom Viridiplantae; phylum Streptophyta; class Magnoliopsida; order Asparagales; family Amaryllidaceae; genus Allium; species Allium cepa. The sequence continues at coordinate 977,428,126 of CM060935.1, forward strand.
GGATTTCAGTTCCTATTCAATCTGTCTTGCGAGGAAGACAGAAGGAAAATAATTGCTTCAGATCCAATTATCATGAGGAACAAATTATTCATAGTCAAGTAATGGGATCCAACTATTGGAAATTGTTATAGTACGATTAGATCTGTTCCTGTTTGGATTAGACTCTCTAATATTCCTCTTTATTCTTGGTCTCATCTGGAATAAATTGGATTGCTTCACGTGTTGGATCATTCATGTATATGGATGCGCAAACTGAAAAGTTGGAAAGAATAGGATATGCAAAATGTATGGTGGAAGTTACACCAACTGAGGAGTTGCTGGATGAGTTTCCTGTAAGACTAATGGATGGATCAGAACAAATAGTGAAAGTTGAATACCTGTGGAGACCTGAAATATGCATTAGTTGCAAAGAATTTGGCCACAGGACAGAAGTGTGTATGAAAATGGAATTGTACTATGAAGAGAAGGCAGGAGAAAAAGAAGAAGCAAGAAAGGATAGAAAGGGGAATGAAGTTGTTAATGGGAAGGTATCAAAGGTATTTGAACATAAGCAGGAATGGAGAAGGGTGGAAAAGATGAAAAGAGACAAGGGGAAAAATAAGATAACAAAAGAAATGGAAAATAGTACAGGAATTGAAGGGGATGGGGTAAGTACTAGTATGTTGCACTTTTCAAAAACTAGTTCTTTGAGAAAAGGTAATACATTAAGATCCAATGAAGAAGAGAATAGAGATACCAATAGATTCAATGTTTTGATGGAAGAAAATATGACTGGAGCATGTTATGAAAATTATGATAATGAATCAGGCAATGATTACTGTGTTAATGAAGAGCAGTTGGAGGAGGGAGAAATTGTAGGTAATATGCAGAAAGAAGTTTTAGTAGTTACTAATCAAGTGCCTAATATAATAATCATGCAAACTGAGAAACATGAACTGGAAAGCAATAAAACCAAAGGAGAAACTTCTCAACTACAAAACAGAATGGGAAAAGATAAAAATATGCTTGATTTTGCCATTTCTGCTGGAGGAAATTCACATCAATCCAGAGACGTTCAGGATTTGAATGCTAACAATGCCAGCACAAATACTATTCCACATAAAGATGAATCTCGGTTCAGACAATCTCTGGAAAATGAAATTCTTGCCTTGTTGATGGAAGAGCCAGTAGGAAATAACAGCATCTCTTTACATCAATACTCTTTCTCTGGTATCTTGCCTGGATGGAAATCTATGCCAACATCTCCTAATAATACTCAATCTTCCAAAGTGGCAGGGATGAGTAGTAATAAAGGACCAAACCTCAATAAACAAGACAAAGTAAATAGAATTACTGAACACAGGGGTTCTCCTGCAACTAGGAGCATGAAAAATATCATTCATCAATCATTAAAGTATACCAAATGATGCACAACTTTGCAACTTGGAATATAAAAGGAGCCCATTCCCCCAATAAGTTAGATCAAGTTAAGTTTCTTATAATCCAACACAAAGTTTCTCTTTTTGCCATACTGGAAACCAAACTAAATGAAACACTTACAGTTAAAGCTGCAAAGCATATTGAACCATCTTGGATCTTGAACCATAACCTAGATCATGCTTCTTATGGTCGTATCATGGTTATTCATGATCCAAAAGTCATGCCTCTAACCTCGGTTCTTAACACTGATCAAGTAATGCACTTCCATGCCAATATGAATGATACCTCCACTTCCCTCTACCTAACTATTGTTTATGCCCAAAATTCTGTGAACTCAAGACAAATTTTCCTTGATCTTCTTCCTGTTATTAGACAAAATTCCCATCCATGGCTTGTCTTTGGGGATTTCAACTGCTGTTTCAAATTACAAGATAAATTAGGAGGCTCCCCTCTATTACCCAAGGACATTTTCCCACTCAATAAAGCCATTGAAGACTCTAGTCTCCTCCCAATCCCCTCTTTTGGAGCTGAGTACTCATGGAACAACAGGAGTAGATCTGGTACTAGAATCTTCACTAACATTGACCACTCTTTTGCCAACCTCAAAGCCTTATCCACTTGGCCAACCATGTCATCCTTAATTCCCCATCCCGTCTTTTATAATCACTCGCCTATAATTTTCACTTCGGGACAGAAGTTATTAAAAAGAAAAAAAATCTTCAAATTTTATAATACTTGGGTCCATGATCCTGAGTATGCTAATATAATTAGTAAAGCATGGTCTGGAAAATTTTATGGAAATCCTATGTTTATTTTTTGCAGGAAATTAAAAGCAACTAAAGATGCATTAAGGGTTTGGGCAAGGAATAAATTTGGTAATGGTACCTTAAATTCAACATTGCTTAGGCAGAAGCTTATTGAAGCTCAAGATTTAATGATGAGCAATCCTGATAATGTAGCTGCTGCTGAGAATGAGAGAATTATATATGATCAATTAAATGAAGCCTTAAAATTAGAAGTTAATATGTAGAGGCAGCAGCTGAGGCAAAAATGGGCTTAAGAGGGGGACTGCAACACTGCATACTTTCATGCTGCCATAAAGATTAAACAAGCTAAGGAGCATATCTCTCATATTTATGATGAGTTTGGTGTCCTCCACTCCAATCCATCTGATGTTGACCATGCCCTGCGCAATTATTTTAAGACCATGCTGGGAAACAAAGATGAATTCAAACCACAGATTGAAGAACTTGACCTTGTGCAAGTGCCCAAAGTGCAGCAAGAGGAAGCTGACAATCTAGTAATTAAGGTAACTGACAAGGAAATAAAAGACACCCTATTTTCCATGAACAAAAATTCTTGTGGAGCACCGGATGGATTCAATTTACATTTCTATATTCATAGTTGGGAATTACTAAAGGAAGATTTCTTAAAGGTTGTTCACAACTTTTTCACTAAATCCAAACTTTTAGTGGAAGTGAATGCAACTAATTTGGTGCTTATACCTAAAGTCCAGCCTCCATCAACTATTGAGTCCTTCTGTAACGACCCAGAATTTTTGATAATTAAAATTTGAATATTTAATTAATTTTAAATATTAATAAGTGAAATTTATAAGTCGAATAAATTTTATTTCGAATAATTGGATTTAATTGGATAATTAAATCGATAATTTAATATGTGAGAATACAGAAATAATTGAAAATAGGGTTAAATATGATTGAAAATAATTTGTAAAATTTTATTTAATCATGTTGGAGTTAGAATGATATGTTAGAACTTTTAAAATCGAATTAAAAGTTAAATTGTGAAAATTGAATATTTTAATATTTAATCGACTAGTGAAATTAGCCAATTTTTGAACAGTCTCAGAATTGGACGAAACCAGTTCCATTGGATCCGTAATAATTAGTTATTATTCGGATTTCAATTTTCGTAGCAATCGGAGTTGTCGTTTGACCGTGGCAGCTCGAAACGCATCGAAATTGTTTTAATATTAATTTGGCGAGTTAAAATAGCCATTTTTCAAAAATTCTCGGATTTCGACGAAACTAGTTTCATCGGATCCGTTATGTGATATTATTGTATGGTTTCAAATTTCAAGTCAATCGGATTTACCGTTTGTCCGGTGCAAGCTAAAACGCCTAGAAAATCGTTTAAATCGGTTTAATTCAAATCGAACGTTTATTGCCATAACTCGCACAGATGACCGAATTAGCTTCCGAAACCTGTTCCATTGTGTCCGGAACGTGGGATAAACCCTAGAAACGTCAGTTACAGCGCGTAAATCGAAGTTCTGGAAAACCGGAATGAATAGTGTTTTCATTTGAAAATCTATAAAAGGAGCACAACCCCTTGCTCACTTTGGTAAAACCCTAACCCTAATATTTGTTCAGAGCCGCCAGCAACCTTATCAATGGCTGAAAACCATTCTACTTCTTCCTCTATAATCTCTCAATCTATAGATCTATTCGAGAAGTCATCAACTAGAAGAACGTAGGGCTCGAAGAGAGCTACAAATCTATACGGGGTTGATCGAAAATGAAGCAGCATAGATCGAGATAGGTGGCCGCGTTCGCCCTTGGTTCAGCACGATTTTCGAGGCCCCATAGGTGGCCGAGCTCTGCCGCAACTCAGGCGGTGGTAGCTCGTGTGATGGCGAAGTGAATGGGAGTTCCTGATCGTCGTGAAATCGAGTCGTGTGGTCGCGATAATTCATGAGATATAGGCGGCTATGGGTTTTCTAGGTCGCGTGTAACTGGAAGGGGAAGAAACATCAGGGAACGGCCTGATTTGATAAAGCTTGATATCAACGGTTCTGATTGATTCTAGGTTAAATAATAAAAGAAAATTTGTAAATAATATATATTATAATTCGTATGAACTTTAAAATGCAATATCTTTCTCATACGAGGTCGGATTTCGACGAAACTTTTTGCGTTGGAATCGTTTCGACGAGCACTATGCTATGGAGCTGGATTGGAGTCGTTTGGAGCTAGTGAAAATTTTGGGTAAAATTAAACGCGCATTTAATTTTATTCGAAATAAAACACTGAAACGGAATTGAAATCAAGGTGAGAACTTCTCACTCAATCGAATCGGTTTCGATTTTATTTTAAATAGTTATATTTAAAATATTTGAATGCATGTTTGAATGATGATTGATATCTATTGAATGTTAAAATAGACATTATGCGCCGTTAGTAAGCGGATGTTATTTATTAAAAACATATACCGCGAATATTTCATAAACAGTGAAATTGGTATTATATATTATAGCAATATATATATATTGGCATATGTATATATTGCAGTTGTTGATTTCCCGCATTTGTATAGCGGATGAGACCCTATTGCGCCGTCTATTAAGCGGATAATATTTTAAATCCCATATACCGCGATAATTCCGTACTGCAGCGGAACTGGTATTGTGCTAACATCTGTGGATGCAGTAAAACAGGTTGGAGGGATCCAACTGGATTCCTCACAAATATTTATTTATTTACAGATATTTTGATATTTGTGGATTATCATATCGATATATGATATTTGGATGTCGTGATTGACTATTTGGTGCTGCTGCATCATCGGATCCATTTCTGAAGTTTTAAAATAATGATTTTGGTTTTAAAAGGAATTTTAAAGTGATTTTCAAAAGTATACGTTTTATTAAATTTTGAATTGATTCATTTTAAATAATTAAAACGTTATAAATTTTTATGTTATAAAAATTAAGATTTTTGAGACACATAACCGAAATGAGATTTTTTTGAAATAAATAGTAATTAATTTATAAAATGGTTTAATTGGGAATTTTGAATTATTATAAACGGTTTATATAAAAGATTTATAAAATTGATATTTATAAATTAAAAATACTGGAATTATAAAACGAGTTTTTATAAGTAATAAAGTGAAATAAAAATGGATTTCATAAGTAAATTGAGATTTATAAATTTATGAAATATGAATATATAAAATGGATAGATTTTGTAAAATATAAGATTTATAAGTAATCAACTTATAAATCGGATTTTGGCATTTAAAATGAGATATAAAAAGGATTTTTATAAATAGAAGTTTATAAAAATATAAATGGAGTTTATAAACGTTGTTTATAAATCCGAAATAAATTGAATTTGATAAGTTGGATATAGGAATATATGAAAGGAATTATATTCACGATTTTGGACAGTGAATATATTATTAAATGAAATGGATATGTTTTTGGGGAAGGAACATTATGAAATGAAGTTAATGATTTTAAAGACGTTTTAAAATGCATTAAGTATCGAATACATAGATTTCAACATTCATTTTTGAAATAGACGTTTTCGAGAAATAGAAGGAAATGGTGGACTATAACACTGTTGTTATAGTAAATGGTTTCCGAAAGGAAATGTTTTGTATAGTATTGGGATTTATATATCTATTTAAACTTTGAATCCCTATACTAGTGATTTTGGGTAGTCGTAACGATGTTTTACGTAACATTCGTTTTGGCCCAAACAAAATGTGTTTTAAGAGAATGATTTCTTAAAGAATGAAATATATACTTAATTTTCGATTTAAGTATATTGAATATTTTCTAAGTATTGAAAATAAATTGATTTGTGATGTACTTATTATTAAATAAGTATGGAAATATTTTTCCAATGTGAAATGAACGTTTTAGAATTTATCTTTGTAAAGATAAATTGAAAGTGAATATTTGAAATCGATTGAAAATCGTATATCATAAATATTTTGGGATTATAAATTCACTAAGGAATTTATAAAAGAAAGGGGAAATTGTTTAAAAATAAACGTAGATTTATTTTTGGTGTGGGAATTAATTTACGAATTTGGAACGTAAATATATAAAATAAATCGGTAAGGATTTATTTAATTGGTTTAAATGAACCATGTTGAAATGAAAGAAATTCCGCGTAAGGAAAAGTGATTTGAAAATTTGTTTTCAAGTGGTTGAAGTGTGGAAAATATATATCTAGTAAAGATATTTTGGAAAGTAAATAGTTTGGTAAATTATTTGGATTTGGTGATGTTGAACACGCCTATTGATAGTTAAATAATCCGACTATCAATATTTACCTTTAAATAGGTATTTGTTGTGATTGTTTGAATTTGAATGCCAAAATTATTTTTGAATAAGAGCTCGCTATTCGGGTTATCCGGGAAAGGACCTTGGGGTCGTATAACCCATTCCAATTATGTGATACGTCGTGATGGATTGCATTTGATGACCGGTGTTGAAGACCGGGTATTTGTGAAAACGGAAGGATTACCGTCGAGTTACTCTACATCGGCTGATCTCCGATATAGAGGTTTTATCACCCTTAGTGACGGGAAGTCCGGTCGTGATTAGTGAATATCCGGATTGCATGGACTTCTTTGTAAGTGCCTTCGGTTCTGTTCGAACCCGGAACAGACTTGTATGGATTGTATGTCTGACATTACAAATTGAGATATAAAGCTGATTTCTTTCAAATATATTTCTGTTGGTGGCGGAGAATTTATTCTCTTAGCTTAACACCCTTCTTTGAGACGTACGAGCTCAGAGGTTATATAGTTGAAGGTTATTGGTGATATACTCCCAATTTGGTAGTGTGGCATGCTGAGTGTTGCTGTGAAATGATCATTGTTTGATCATTTGTGATAGGATCATTTATTTGATCATTTATCTTGGTGATCATTTCTATGATCATTTGTTGACCCAAAGCACGGCTTTTGTATAAAGTGTGGCTTTGTGGACGAGACTTCGTCGGACCTCACACCCCGGAAATGGTCAAAACAGGAAGGATGCGACAAGGTTATTAGGGGTAGCGTCCTTTAATGTATGTCATTCCTTCTGGATAGAGGTGGTATCATGGTATGGAGCCCAGATATTTAACCTATGTTGTTGCTGCATATTTTGTGGCTGTTGGAAATCGATGATCCTCGGGTAGATCGGTTACGATCGGGGGATGACATATTCATGTCAGTAGTTACCCAGTTAGGGGTAACCCGGCCTTGTGTTGGCAGAGAACCGGTTTGGTTCTCGGGGACGTCCTTCCAGAGGCGTTCTCATGTGGCAATGGAAAATTCCTTGGCCTGACCATTTGTTGGAAATCCAAAGAAACAATACAATCTTGTACGGTTTTAGTTGTATAACCTACTATGGAATGTGGCGGTAACCCGCTATTGAACATAGTAGCTATAGTAGGCATACGATAATGGTCGTATGTTGGCTAGGATTTATATTCTACTTTCGAAATTGTTTTATACACTATGCACTAGTAATAATATCAAATGTTCTTTTTAATGTGTATCAAGCATCTTTGACTATCATAAGGAGAAATCTCCTCCGATTCTGCGTTTGCATTGTGTGTGTGTGCGGGAGGCCTTATGGTAGTCTCATTTTTAAAAGCATTGCGAATTGACTTTAAAATATTCCTCTATTTTGATTTTAAAGATAAACTGTTTTGAGTTCTCACACCAGTCACATGACTGACTCGGAGTTTATTGTTTTCCTTCCTAAACCCTGGGTGCCCACCAATTTCCACACGGGCAGTCAAGAGTTAGGTTTATCAGGATATTCTGGAATTCAGGAGTTGCTGGAGGCAAGATGGATGGCATGGCGTATTACTAGTATATAGTATTTCTTTTCCGCTGTTGATGTTGTTTGTTGTTGTACACTCTGATGTAATGAAATGTAATGTAATGTAATAACTGATATAGTTCTTTGTTTAAAGATTATTCATTTATTTATTATATGTTGTTCCGCTGCGAATTGTGAGATTCTGATGTTGTTTTGTTATTTCTTCTTTTCTTTTCTATCTTTTTCTATCTTCTTCTACCTTTTCTTTTTCTAAAACCCTAACGGTACGGTTTTTGGCTTTCGATTGCTCGGCAGTTGATACAGTGGACGTATTGATGTCGGTTTTCGTCAACGAAAAATCACGATCGTCACTTTTGGTATCAGAGCTTATGGTTAAGCGACAACCATGGCTCTGTTGGGTATTTCTCATTAGAGATGGAGTCAGTAGTACTCTAGAATGAGTTTGAGTGTAATAATAGATACGAGCGCGTATTTGTTAGTGAATATAAATTGTTTCATATTGTGATGATTGGTTTGTTGAGTGGTATATGGATTTTGGTCAACACGAGTAATTAACGTTGTTGATAGGGATCTCTAAACACTTGAATAGAACAATTCGACACAGTATTGTTTTAAATAGGTAAATGAAATAATTTTACCTTGATTATATTTTATATATAAAGGAATAATTTTTCAGAATTATTAAAGTGTATATGAATTGATTGTTTGGTTGTTGAATAAGTTAAATAAAAACAAAAATTGTAAAAGAATAATTGTATAAGCAAATGAATTATAAGTATGAAACTATAATTAATATGATTACAATTGTGAAATAATCTTGTATATATATATAAAGTGAAAACTCTATAAGAACAAGATTTATAAATGTCATTTATAAATGAAAGGAAATTTTTTGAAAGAATATTAAGCACTGAATTCACTATTGTTACTGGAAAATAATAAGGGTGATGACTGCAGCATCATCAGTATCATTTTCGAGTCTTCATGTGATAGATTTGCTACCATAGTAATTTGGGAATGATAAATGTGTTGATAACTTATACAAATTGAATTTCGATAGAATAAATTTAACTTAAAGGATGGAGTTAAATTAAAGGAAGTATAAGTAAATCAATAAAATCCAAGTTGAAATAAATTTGAGTTGTCATCAAAGACATGTGATTTGAAATTTAACAAAAGAAAAGTTAAATAGGATTGGAATTTGAATTGGATTTATAAGTGAAAACTTAAGTTAAATTGAAACAAATGATGTTGGAATTGAATATAACTTAAGTAATGTGAATAAAGTTGATTTTGGTGTCAAAGTAAATTAATAAGTGAATTAATGAAATGAAGTCATTAAGAATTTGAACTTGAGTTATATGAATGAAATTCAACTTTATATTGTTAGAGGAATTAGCAATTGAATTGATAAATGGATTAAATGTTAATCAATTAAATGTAAATAATTGATATGAAATAATGGATGTAAGTGTCAATTCATTAGAAGCTAATGTTATTGGAATTGAATAAATTGAATGAAAGTCAATTTAATATGATCCAATTCGAATTAAAAGTGTTGAACCAAATTGAATGTAAAATAAATAAATTTGGTTGTATTGAATAAACATTGGTTGTTATTTGATTGTTAGTTGATTGTATATAATTCATTAAGTGTTAATGAAATTGAATTAGCGAAATTGGAAGCTATGTAATCAAATTCAAATGGATAATATATAAATTTGAATAGAATTGAATGTGAATTGGATTTAATTAGTGAATGCAAACTAATTGAAATTGGATATGAATGAATGTTAGTAAAATCCAATGTAAATGAATCAAATGTGATTTAAATTGAAAACCAATTCATTGAATATTAACGAGAATATAAATGAATATTGATTTGGTTATGGATGATAGTTGGTTGATGTTTGCATTTGTTGTTTTGTTGCATTTGCTATGTTGGCACATGTAGTTCTTTTGTTGCTATATGTGGTATATTGATACTATTTTCACATATGCATGATTCTCATGTTGTTTGTTGAGTGTTTAGTGGGTGCGAATTGCGCTTGCTTCGCATTTGGAGCTCGCTTTCGCTCTATATTAGCCATATATGCTCGCTAATAATATAATAAGGTACATATCTCGGATTACATACCGTACTTTTACACTTTTTTCCCTGCGGGATGCCTCATCACTTGATGAGATGTATATTTGTGATATATATACTGTCATTTTTTTTTCGGATCGAGCCGCGCAAAGGAGACTATGGCGAATTTTTCCGAAAATTTAAGGCGTTAGAAAATTTTTGAAAATTTTGGAAAAATTTGTGAAAACTATAACTTTGATTTTGGAATTGGAAGTTAAGGGATGTAATTGGTTTTGAAAAGATAACTAAGTATGATTTAAAAACTTAGTAAAGTATGGTAAGAAGTTTAAATTTGTTTTGGAAAGTTAATAAATTCTGTAATTTTTCTTACCTAGTAATTTTGAGGACGAAATTCTTTTAAGGGGGGAAGTTTGTAACGTCGCAGAATTTTTGATAATTAAAATTTGAATATTTAATTAATTTTAAATATTAATAGGTGAAATTTATAAGTCGAATAAATTTTATTTTGAATAATTGGATTTAATTGGATAATTAAATCGATAATTTAATATGTGAGAATACAGAAATAATTGAAAATAGGGTTAAATATGATTGAAAATGATTTGTAAAATTTTATTTAATCATGTTGGAGTTAGAATGATATGTTAGAACTTTTAAAATCGAATTAAAAGTTAAATTGTGAAAATTGAATATTTTAATATTTAATCGACTGGTGAAATTAGCCAATTTTTGAACAATCTCAGAATTGGACGAAACTAGTTCCATTGGATCCGTAATAATTAGTTATTATCGGATTTCAATTTTCGTAGCAATCGGAGTTGTCGTTTGACCGTGGCAGCTCGAAATGCATCGAAATTGTTTTAATATTAATTTGGCGAGTTAAAATAGCCATTTTTCAAAAATTCTCGGATTTCGACGAAACTAGTTTCATCGGATCCGTAATGTGATATTATTGTATGGTTTCAAATTTCAAGTCAATCGAATTTACCGTTTGTCCGGTGCAAGCTAAAACGCCTAGAAAATCGTTTAAATCGGTTTAATTCAAATCGAACGTTTATTGCCATAACTCGCACAGATGACCGAATTAGCTTCCGAAACCTGTTCCATTGTGTCCGGAACGCGGGATAAACCCTAGAAACGTCAGTTACAGCGCGTAAATCGGAGTTCTGGAAAACCGGAATGAATAGTGTTTTCATTTGAAAATCTATAAAAGGAGCACAACCCCTTGCTCACTTTGGTAAAACCTTAACCCTAATATTTGTTCAGAGCCGCCAGCAACCTTATCAATGGCTGAAAACCATTCTACTTCTTCCTCTATAATCTCTCAATCTATAGATCTATTCGAGAAGTCATCAACTAGAAGAACGTAGGGCTCGAAGAGAGCTACAAATCTATACGGGGTTGATCGAAAATGAAGCAGCATAGATCGAGATAGGTGGCCGCGTTCGCCCTTGGTTCAGCACGATTTTCGAGGCCCTATAGGTGGCCGAGCTCTGCCGCAACTCAGGCGGTGGTAGCTCGTGTGATGGCGGAGTGAATGGGAGTTCCTGATCGTCGTGAAATCGAGTCGTGTGGTCGCGATAATTCATGAGATATAGGCGGCTATGGGTTTCCTAGGTCGCGTGTAACTGGAAGGGGAAGAAACATCAGGGAACGACCTGATTTGATGAAGCTTGATATCAACGGTTCTGATTGATTCTAGGTTAAATAATAAAAGAAAATTTGTAAATAATATATATTATATTCGTATGAACTTTAAAATGCAATACTTTCTCATACGAGGTCGGATTTCGACGAAACTTTTTGCGTTGGAATCGTTTCGACGAGCACTACGCAATGGAGCTGGATTGGAGTCGTTTGGATCTAGTGAAAATTTTGGGTAAAATTAAACGCGCGTTTAATTTTATTCGAAATAAAACACTGAAACGGAATTGAAATCAAGGTGAGAACTTCTCACTTAATCGAATCGGTTTCGATTTTATTTTAAATAGTTATATTTAAAATATTTGAATGCATGTTTTAATGATGATTGATACCTATTGATTGTTAAAATAGACATTATGCGCCGTTAGTAAGCGGATGTTATTTATTAAAAACATATACCGCGAATATTTCATAAACAGTGAAATTGGTATTATATATTATAGCAATATATATATATTGGCATATGCATATATTGCAGTTGTTGATTTCCTGCATTTGTATAGCGGATGAGACCCTATTGCACCGTCTATTAAGCGGATAATATTTTAAATCCCATATACCGCGATAATTCCGTACTGGAGCGGAATTGGTATTGTGCTAACATCTGTGGATGCAGGGAAACAGGTTGGAGGGATCCAACTGGATTCCTCACAAATATTTATTTATTTATAGATATTTAGATATTTGTTGATTATCTTATCGATATATGATATTTGGATGTCGTGATTGACTATTTGGTGCTGCTGCATCATCGGATCCATTTCTGTAGTTTTAAAATAATGATTTTGGTTTTAAAAGGAATTTTAAAGTGATTTTCAAAAGTATACGTTTTATTAAATTTTGAATTGATTCATTTTAAATAATTAAAACGTTATAAATTTTTATGTTATAAAAATTAAGATTTTTGAGAAATATAACCGAAATTAGATTTTTTTTGAAATAAATAGTAATTAATTTATAAAATGGTTTAATTGGGAATTTTGAATTATTATAAACGGTTTATATAAAAGATTTATAAAATTGATATTTATAAATTAAAAATACTGGAATTATAAAACGAGTTTTCATAAGTAATAAAGTGAAATAAAAATGGATTTCATAAGTAAATTGAGATTTATAAATTTATGAAATATGAATATATAAAATGGATAGATTTTGTAAAATATAAGATTTATAAGTAATCAACTTATAAATCGGATTTTGGCATTTAAAATGAGATATAAAAAGGATTTTTATAAATAGAAGTTTATAAAAATATAAATGGAGTTTATAAACGTTGTTTATAAATCCGAAATAAATTGAATTTGATAAGTTGGATATAGGAATATATGAAAGGAATTATATTCACGATTTTGGACAGTGAATATATTATTAAATGAAATGGATATGTTTTTGGGGAAGGAACATTATGAAATGAAGTTAATGATTTTAAAGACGTTTTAAAATGCATTAAGTATCGAATACATAGATTTCAAAATTCATTGTCGAAATAGACGTTTTCGAGAAATAGAAGGAAATGGTGGACTATAACACTGTTGTAATAGTAAATGGTTTCCGAAAGGAAATGTTTTGTATAGTATTGGGATTTATATATCTACTTAAACTTTGAATCCCTATACTAGTGATTTTGGGTCGTCGTAACAATGTTTTACGTAACATTCGTTTTGGCCCAAACAAAATGTGTTTTAAGAGAATGATTTCTTAAAGAATGAAATATATACTTAATTTTCGATTTAAGTATATTGAATATTTTCTAAGAATTGAAAATAAATGGATTTGTGATGTACTTATTACTAAATAAGTATGGAAATATTTTTCCAATGTGAAATGAACGTTTTAGAATTTATCTTTGTAAAGATAAATTGAAAGTGAATATTTGAAATCGATTGAAAATCATATATCATAAATATTTTGGGATTATAAATTCACTAAGGAGTTTATAAAAGAAAGGGGAAATTGTTTAAAAATAAACATTGATTTATTTTTGAAGTGTGGGAATTAATTTACGAATTTGGAACGTAAATATATAAAATAAATCGGTAAGGATTTATTTAATTGGTTTAAATGAACCATGTTGAAATGAAAGAAATTCCGCGTAAGGAAAAGTGATTTGAAAATTTGTTTTCAAGTGGTTGAAGTGTGGAAATTATATATCTAGTAAAGATATTTTGGAAAGTAAATTATTTGGTAAATTATTTGGACTTGGTGATGTTGAACACGCCTATTGATAGTTAAATAATCCGACTATCAATATTTACCTTTAAATAGGTATTTGTTGTGATTGTTTGAATTTGAATGCCAAAATTATTTTTGAATAAGAGCTCGCTATTCGGGTTATCCGGGAAAGGACCTTGGGGTCGTATAACCCATTCCGATTATGTGATACGTCGTGATGGATTGCATTTGATGACCGGTGTTGAAGACCGGGTATTTGTGAAAACGGAAGGATTACCGTCGAGTTACTCTACATCGGCTGATCTCCGATATAGAGGTTTTATCACCCTTAGTGACGGGAAGTCCGGTCGTGATTAGTGAATATCCGGATTGCAAGGACTTCTTTGTAAGTGCCTTCGGTTCTGTTCGAGCCCGGAACAGACTTGTATGGATTGTATGTCTGACATTACAAATTGAGATATAAAGCTAATTTCTTTCAAATATATTTCTGTTGGTGGCGGAGAATTTATTCTCTTAGCTTAACACCCTTCTCTGAGACGTACGAGGTCAAAGGTTATTTAGTTGAAGGTTATTAGTGATATACTCCCAATTGGGTAGTGTGGCATGCTGAGTGTTGCTGTGAAATGATCATTGTTTGATCATTTGTGATAGGATCATTTATTTGATCATTTATCTTGGTGATCATTTCTATGATCATTTGTTGACCCAAAGCACGGCTTTTGTATAAAGTGTGGCTTTGTGGACGAGACTTCGTCGGACCTCACACCTCGGAAATGGTCAAAACAGGAAGGATGCGGCAAGATTATTAGGGGTAGAGCCCTTTAGTGTATGTCATTCCTTCTGGATAGAGGTGGTATCATGGTATGGAGCCCAGATATTTAGACTATGTTGTTGCTGCATATTTTGTGGTTGTTGGAAATCGAGGATCCTCGGGTAGATCGGTTACGATCGGGGGATGACATATTCGTGTCAGTAGTTACCCAGTTAGGGGTAACCCGGCCTTGTGTTGGCAGAGATCCGGTTTGGTTCTCGGGGACGTCCTTCCAGAGGCGTTATCATGTGGCAATGGGAAGTTCCTTGGCCTGACCATTTGTTGGAAATCCAAAGAAACAATACGATCTTGTACGGTTTTAGTTGTATAACCTACTATGGAATGTGGCGGTAACCCATAGTAGGCATACGATAATGGTCGTATGTTGGCTAAGATTTATATTCTACTTTCGAAATTGTTTTATACACTATGCACTAGTAATAATATCAAATGTTCTTTTTAATGCGTATCAAGCATCTTTGACTATCATAAGGAGAAATCTCCTCCGATTCTGCGTTTGCATTGTGTGTGTGTGCGGGAGGCCTTATGGTAGTCTCATTTTTAAAAGCATTGCGAATTGACTTTAAAATATTCCTCTATTTTGATTTTAAAGATAAACTGTTTTGAGTTCTCACACCAGTCACATGACTGACTCGGAGTTTATTGTTTTCCTTCCTAAACCCTGGGTGCCCACCAATTTCCACACGGGCAGTCAAGAGTTAGGTTTATCAGGATATTCTGGAATTCAGGAGTTGTTGGAGGCAAGATGGATGACATGGCGTATTACTAGTATATAGTATTTCTTTTCCGCTGTTGATGTTGTTTGTTGTTGTACACTCTGATGTAATGAAATGTAATGTAATGTAATAACTGATATAGTTCTTTGTTTAAAGATTATTCATTTATTTATTATACGTTGTTCCGCTGCGAATTGTGAGATTCTGATGTTGTTCTGTTATTTCTTCTGTTCTGTTCTATCTTTTTCTATCTTCTTCTACTTTTTCTTTTTCTAAAACCCTAACGGTACGGTTTTTCGGCTTTCGATTGCTCGGCAGTTGATACAGTGGACGTATTGATTGCGGTTTTCGTCAACGAAAAATCGCGATAGTCACACCTTCCGACCCATCTCTTGTTGTAATGTGATATATAAGTGCATTTCAAAGATTTTGGCCACTAGACTTGTTGTGTTGCTTAGCAGGCTCATATCCAGAAACCAATCTGCCTTTCTACCTATGAGGAACATCCTAGATAACATATTACTTTCACATGAATTATTAAAAGGGTATGGTCGTGCTCAAGCTTCCAAAAATGCAATGCTGAAATTAGACTTAAAGAAAGCTTTTGACAGTATTCACTGGAGTTCTATTGTGAGAATTATGGCACTAATGAGATTTCCAAAAGTATTTGTGGCATGGATCTACAACTGTATATCAACCCCTACTTTCTCTATCAAATACAATGGCTTTTCTTCTGGATTTTTCAGTAGTAAGCATGGGATCAGGCAAGGGGACCCTATCTCTTCTTACTTATTCATTATTGTTATGGAAGTTTTAACTGCAATGTGGACTAAAAACTATGAGCATAAGGATATTTTGTATCATTCTAAATGTAAATCCCCACAAATAACTTCCCTGCTATTTGCTGATGACATTATGTTATTCACCAAACCTGATCAGAGATCTATGGATAATATCAAAGATACACTGCACAAATTCTACCTTATGACTGGTCTACACCTAAATATTAATAAATCCTGCATCCTTACTTCTGGTATATCTACTGAGCAAGCTAGCTTTTTAACTGCTTCTTTTGGTCTTCAAGCTATGAATAATAACATGAGTTATTTGGGTCTTCCTCTATGCTCCTCTAGAATCACTACTGCTAATTGTTTGCCCTGTATGGAAAAATCTGTAGCATTATGACATGTTGGGCTAATAGATTTCTCTATCAAGCTGGTAGACTTGCGCTCATCAAGTCTGTTATATCCTCTATGATGGTGTATTGGTCCAGGGTCTTCATTCTTCCTAATAAGCTGGTTAATATGGTGAGAAATGCCATGTTGAGGTTCTTCTGGACTGGCTCTATTCACTAAAAGAAAATCATTCCCTGCTCCTTTGCCTTAATGGAGCTGCCAAAAAATAAAGGTGGTCTAGGAATATTAAATATGCAAACTTAGAATAGAGCAGCCATTAGTTCGCTATTGAATGCTTTGCTATCTGATGCTGATTCTCTGTGGGTTCAGTGGACCAAAATTCATAACTTGGGTAGAATGAATCTCTGGACTATGATTGCCCCCCAGAATTGTAGTTGGACGTGGAGGAGCTTGCTGAGGCTAAGATCTACCCTATCCCCTATAATTAAAGTTATTCTTTCATCATCCAGTGCTGCTAATTTCTGGACTATCCCTTGGATGGCTGAAGGACTAATTCTTGGCAAAAAAATTACTCCTCAGCAGATCATTCAATCTGGTATTAGTAGGGATGCTAAAGCAGCTGACTACCTATATAATGGCAAGTTACAGCTGCCTTATACCAGCAACCAAGTTATTAGGGCTGTCTGGAATAAGTTTCAGGATAAATTCTACCACACCACTCCTTCTGATGAAATACATTGGAATGGTAAGCCTCACTCGATCTCTTTTGTTTATAATCTGCTTGTTAATGTTTCTGGTAGCTCTGATATAAAATGGCATAAGGTTCTTTGGTCTAGAAACTCTAATGCCAGAGACAACTTGATGATGTGGAAGGTTATAAATAATGCCCTGTTGACCAAGGAGAAACTGTTGATCTATGGAATGTCAGTTGATCCACTTTGTGTTTTTTGCAAGTTGCAACCTGAATCCGTGGATCACTTATTCTTTGAATGCAATGAGTTAATGGGATTGTGGACTAGGCTGATGAGAAGAATTAACGCAAATCATATTCATGGACTGTCAAGTGTTGAGTGGGCTCTAATAGGCAAAGCTACTAAGTGGAGAAAGAAAGCCAGATTTGCGTACTTTTTCCTCATTAAAAAGTACTTAAAATTTATATGGGAGGAAAGAAATTTAAGAAGCTTTGAAAACAAGATAAGGAGCAATCACCAAATTTGGGTTGCTTTACAGGCTAGTATAAAAATAGGAATGAGGGAGTGTCGATTTGACTTCAGTGCTTATGTTGCTGCAGATTAGCCTTAGTTCATGTTTAATTCTCTTTTATCTTTCCTTTCTTCTTTTTGTGTTGTTGATTTCTCTCTCTCCATCTGTGTAATGTTTCCCCTGTGATGTTTGTGCCTTTCCGGGATTGTGAGCTTGTTCATAGTCCTTTTTCCTTTTTTTCAGTTATCAATAAACTGGTAGGGGACCAGTTAACCCCGCTTGCCTTGCAAAAAAAAATTAAAAAAATTAATTCAACAACGAATCAATAAACAAAATATTATAACAATCATATAATCAATCTAATTGTAACAAACACATGTACCCACAAAAATCTCACATAATCTAAACAATAAACAGATATGAATATGAACAGAGGGTTTGTGTCACAACCCGGATTTTCGGACTAGTTAAAATTGCCAAAAAATCCATCCATTCTATAACTACTAATGAAAACTACCAACTTAATACACTATATTTGATAAATATTCAACATTACTAAATGTATAAGATACAATTTCAATTATACAACTTATTAGAGTAATTAATTAATTTATTAATCTTATAAATTGTGCTTTAATACATACCAAATACAATGACTATAACTCCACCACTACATAACTTTGATGAGAGAGACAGCACTATTCTTACCTGTGAACTCAATAAACAATGTAAATGTAGAATAAAATAGTAAGCAGGAAAGATACAATAACACAAGATAAACAACAACCAATAACGGATAAACACGAAAATGTTATATTATTTTAGGGGCTGCATCACTGCCACTTGTGACTGCCTACGTTCCTCTTTCTACTTAGGTACCCAATTAGATACAGGATCAAGCCAACGTAGTTCTCCTACCACAAATAAGACTCATGGAGCCTACGATGCAGCAAATAATATGTAATTCCCAAAACTACCCACTTATACTTAATCTTCAATTTTAGATTTTCAAATCTAATTACCTTTACGGAAATTATCTCTTTGGACTTTATTCTCGAATTCTTATTTCAAAACCTTTGAAATATATATATCTTTTATGTTCAAATTATACTTTACTTCGCGATCTTAAATCAAATCACTTTTGAAAATTTTATTTGGAAATCCTAAACATTGTAATAAAAACATATCAAACCATATGCAACCAGATTGGGAGTTTTCTCCCAATAACAAGGCAATTGGGTCCCAAACTTAATACAACCGATAAATAAGTATACCCCTCTATTCCAAGAGCGGACTATACCAAAAACATATGCCAACTTTTTTGTTACGGGTTACCCGAATCATTGGTAACATAACAAATCATTTTATATCCCGAAGAGATAAATCATTTCACACTAATATTCATAAGTACTTTCAAATCTATAATAATTTTCACTTTCCAAACCTGTTCAAAAATCATCTAAAAACCATCGGGTCAGTCTTCGAAATTCTTTATGTTTTATAAAACATTTTTATAAAAACCATTCTTATATAAATCACTTTTATATAATATAACTTCAAAATATTCGTTACCAAACATTTTTGTTTCTTTTAAATAGAAAACATTTCATAGCATTTCAACTTTAAAATCAATCCTCAAAATAATTCATTAAATTGAAGTGAACCAAATATTACCGCAAAACCTTTACAGTCAAATCGTGAAATAAATCACAAGGTGTTACCCTACAATTATTTTCTACCCAGCCCATGCATATGAATAATTAATTACTCATAAACTGATCGAGCAAAGTCAACAATAAATAAATAATAATCAACGCTCATAAACTAGCTGAGCGCAATCCAAACAACCAATTAACAAAATAAACACAACAATACATGATAAGTCAACGCTTCATTCTATCAAATATTTATAACACTTTTTATTCTATCTTGGGGTAAAATGGTTTGATATTTATTTTGAAGCATCCGGGCTTTCCCTTCGACATGTTTCGTCCCTCTCCTAAGTCTCCTTGAATCTCACAGACGAAACACATGTACTAGTCGTTTCCGCATACCCCATTAAGTATTTAACTTCTAAATTTTAAATTATTCAATTAACCATCCAAACATAATATTGAGCAAGGAAATCAACCATTGATTTAGAAAACAAAGTAAACAAGCGTTCAACAAGGGTTTTCAAACAACACTTAACACTTAGAGTTTCTTCAACTTGGCAATGACTTTAATGAACTTAAAATAAGAAATAACTTACTTTGGATTCCACTCAGTCAAAATGTAAGGCAAGGAAATTAAAATCTAACGCATATTTCCTACAATGCTTCGAAACAAAATGAAAATAAAAACAAATTCCTCCTTCCTAATGCTTGAGATGGAAGTTGGCCGAAAGTATAAAGAAGAAGTGGTGGAGCTTTGAATTTGAATTTTCAAGATTTACATCCGAAAAATGGGTTATCTTGTATCTGGTTTTAAGCTCTCTTGCCCTCAAAATTTAAAAAACTTGTTAACTAAAAACTTATTGCAAATTCTTTTCTCTTGAATATAAAAGAAGGAATCTCTTGATTTTGACTAGTTTTGAGGAAGATATGGTCAAAAGTAAAATAGCCATTCTCGGATTCACAAATATAAAGCCCAAAAATGCACTTCAAAGAATTGAGTTTCAGATATAACAAACCTTAAAAATAGAAAAGGAGATCAACAAAAAAGTTGTAGCCACTGGAGTTTTATATGGCTTTAAAAAAAGAATTACTTAATTTGGATTTTTTATGATCTAGTTACGATCAAAACAAAATGGCCTATTCTCTGTCTTAAAAACTAGGCCAGAAAATGCACTGGAAAAAAGTATATTTTTGACATAGATAATTTTAGAATGAGACAAAGTGATCAACATGAAAGTTGTAGCCACTAGAAATATACATGATTTAAAAAAAATTGTAATTAAGTTCTATTTTGAATAAGTTATGCCGAGAGAAGAAGAGGTAAAATATGGAGAAAAAATGAGTTTGATTTGAAGAGGACGAACATTTATTTCTTTTGAATATTTTGTAAATATTTTGATATTATCTCTTTCTAATTTTTTTTCTATGGCTTAGAAGCCATTAAAGAGAAGAAGCTTGAGAAAAGAAGAAGAAGAAATGTGAATGAAAGTGAAGAAGGAGGTGGGTACTTATAGATAAAGAAAGAAGTGGTAAATTTACCAAAATAATCTCTTACCAAATTACCAAACTAACCTTACTTCAACCTAAAGCAATCTCCACTTTTTCAATACTTAACATCATCCTTTCACTTCTTACTTTATGTCTTAGTCACTTAAAGATTAAGTAAAGAATATCATAATTATGTTGGTTTTGATTTGATGTGTTTTGATGTTTACTTTTTCTTACTTTTTGTTAATTCTTACTTACTTTTACTAGTGACTTGTAGAATTTTTCTAATTATATTTAGTAAAAGTAATCATGTTTTGTTATTAAAATGTGTAATATATATGTTAAAACATGTTAAAAAATGTGCAATAACGTTGCGGTAACTTATTTTGAAGAAAACGTTGATTTCCGACAAAACGTTTTTTGTCACATCTTGACGTTTTTGTTAAATTATTTACTCCTGTAAATCAAACTTCAAGATAAATTTCTTATTATCTTTAAATAATTAAAACAAGCATGTTTGACTTATAAAATAATATAAAACAATACCCAAGTTTATTTATAAAAATATGACATCGATTTATCGGTATGCGACGAAATTTGTCAACTTTATAAAACAAGTTTTATATATTTTTCAAACCATTATAAATTAAATTACTATTATTATCAAATGAGTTTGATATCGATTATATATATATATATATATATATGTGTGTGTGTGTGTGTGTGTGTGTGTATGTATATGAAAGGAATTATTTATCCTTTAAAAAAAATTCTTGAATATTTATCCTACTTTATTGGAATCTGACTTTTGTCAATTTTACAATGAAAATCCAAAATCTTTATTCAATATCAAAAATAAGTTTGTCATTCGTATTTATCTTATAAGAAATAATTGTTTAAGTTTAAAAATTCTACATTTGAATATTTAAAATAATTAAATATCTCATTTTCAAAGTGCTAAAATTACGGGTCGTTAGTTTGGATGTAAATCAAATTTTATATGATAAAATAAAAATAAAAACAATGACAACAAATAAAAGTGCATCTACTATTGAAGCCTTTGAGTCCACGTCAAACAATAATTTTTTTTCTAAGAACAATTCATCATCCGTTAGGTTGCTAATTTAGGATTGGAGACCTTCTACAATAAATTAGTATTTTTAATTTTGAATTGGATCTGAGAATTTTAGGGTTGATTTTAGATGAAATTTGCTAGCATTAAAGTGAGGAAGAGAAAGAAGAAAGTGGCGACTCAAAAATGAAATAGCTCGTAATTAGGGTTTTGAGATTAATTTTTATAAGGATAGGATAAGAGAGCAAAAAACGAGCTCAACCACACATCTTAACACATGTTGTAGCCATCTCCCATCTTTCTCCAAAACAACACCTATCCTCTCCAAATCTCATGGGTTGTGAGCCCTTTAACCCAAATTAAATGTATACAATCAAATTTAACATATTTTATTACCGATATCTCATATCGATTAATATATTCATAACTTTTATAAATATATGCAACAATTTTATTTCTCAAATCACATTCAAAATTCATACTTAATATTTCATAAATATTAATTAATTTAATTAATTTATAACAACTATAAACTAATTAAATTGTTTGGTTTAAAGAGAATTCATCGTTTCTGTTGTGTGACTCTTGGGGGTAAATTCAGTTAGTGATTAACGTCTAACTATTCGAACGTTAACATTCACATCTCACTTAGTAGGTGGTGTGATATTATACCAGAATTTATCGCTTACTCATTTTTGGAAAAATCTCATTTTAATTTAATAAGCTTTACCCAGTTATGACAATTATTTATACTAATTCTCTTCGTCAAAACTATATCACATTGGACTTGCTGAATTTGGTAAAAGTCAAAATTCCAACATCATCCACATTCAACTCTACAATCCAAATACAAAGTCCTTGGTTCAATAATAACAAGTATTATCTGCTTAACTACTTTAGCTAGAGATTTTGACTTTGGATTGACTTGAGTTGATCGTGGTACTAACCCTATACAACTGAGGAGACGAATCCTCTCTTGAATAGTGCTTCACTTCCAATACTTTTACTCGACCCAACTATAGTCACTCAATGGACGCAATGCCATGATTTGACTATAATCAAAGCAAAAATTTCATATTGAAGATTCACAGTATTCTGAAGTCGAAAGAACTGTGTAAATTAGTCACATCGATATTTTCTGTTTGACGTTAATTATATTAACCAACAGAAAACTACCGAGTGAGCCGTTCCATATTTATCCAATAACCATTAGTATATAACCCCTTGGTGTCCTCGGCGGTCATGAGTAATACACTACCCCTTCGGGCAGCATCATGTTACCTTGATTCAGCGTGCTCCTTATGTACCTCCTGAGCAGCAATCCTATCATCGTCTCTTGGCTGTGGTTCAATCACATTCTCCTGGGTTCCAGCGCCTTGGTCGGTCGTAGCGCATCTTGAGATGGCTTCTCCACCAACATAAAGGTTCCTTCTAGGTTGGAGGGTTCGGTGCTGATTAGGGTAGTTTGACAATAGTCGATCGCATAGTTTCCCCGCGCCATCTAATCCTGCGATAGTCGTCGGATGAAGAGGAGTTCTTTGATCCTAAGTATGGAGTAGGCTCCTTTCTTGTCTTTCCACGTCGGTCTTTTAACTAGTTCATCGGATCGATATTGGCTTGGATTGTTGATGAGCTATTGATGGCTATTTAACAGTTCCTTCATCGGGACTTCAAAGTCGGCTTTGATGACGTAATCAACTAGATTTGGGGCATCGGTAGCCGTCGGTTGCACATTCTGGTCAACCTATTGAATGTTGGCAGCACAAGAAGTATTACACTTGTTTCCTTTGGCTATGGCTAATTGCTTCCTTCACGGTCTTCTTCAAATCTGAATAGAAATGAAAACTTATCGACATAAATTTGACTCTATTTCACGGATATAGGAATCCACAAGTTGATGATGAGATCCAGTTAAGTTGAGAATTCTCTCTCAATAAAAGCATCAAAATGTTTGCACTAAAAGTTGGCACAAACACCCAATAGATTGAAAGTACAGAAATAAAGTGAAGAATTAAATTTAAAACAGAGATTAAACGGGAAGAAACAAGAACAAACAAATTAATAGTGGTTCGGCATTGATTGCCTACGTCCACTTAAAGGAATTGCTTTATTAAATACTTGCTTTTCTGATTACAGAGGGATCAGACGTAGTAGATCATGATTACAATATACTTGAAGTACAACAGCAGCGTAAAGATCCTTCAAATGAACAATGAACTCTATATTTATAGGTGCAGATGACCAAATATCTTCCTAAAATTTTGTCGACAGATTCTCACGATGTAAACGAGGTCACCCAAAAAGTTTTGTGACCTAACTCCCAAGGATAGGGGATCGGTGTCGATCGGTCTAGATGGCTTTGTGGGAATATATGATCTCTTCTGTGAGTCCTCTTTCATCCTAGCTTCGTGTTTTCAAACCTGTTTTGCATAGTTGCCTACATGTTTTATGGAGATATTGATTGGTTTACATTGAGTTGAACTGCTGATTTAAGTTGTCATTGCCAAAGTGATCCAATCCGATCTCTTACCTAGAGGAAGGGATAAGTACTGATCCCCTACCTAGGGGAGGCACTAATCCATACTTAGAATATTTCAGAGAGTCTCTCTTGATCTAGTTTGATCGTTGCTTCATACCATTGTCTGTGCTTGATCTCTGCACTTTATGATCATCCCTCTGGGCTACTTGTCTTATCTGCTGTCGAATCTAACTTGTCCAATCAGCCTAGATATAGCCGGATCAAAAGGCCAGATAATGAAGGGTTAATGAGGTGATAAAATCATGTTTATTCACATTAAAACTTGAATACAAATATTTAAATAATTCATATATTTAAATACGAAGTGTCTGAAATTTTAGGCCGTTGTAATGGCTTATCCAATGTCATATCTCTCGTGTCACGGAAGTTCATTTCATGGACAAATGATTGTAATTTATAGTGTAACAAATATAGTTTCTTGCATATTTGAAATGAAAGTGTTTCGTTTTCACGGCTACTCAAATAAATGAATGAAATAAAACTGTATTTCACATCCTTATAAAGCTTGTTCACGATGTGCAAACAATTTGTTGATACTCTCGTAATCATATTTATTAATTTTTAGCTTTAGGTTATAATCTATAAAATAATTTGTTGGATATGCCCATCGGTAACCAATAATGAAGCCATACAAAGAAATATATGAATTAATATAGCCGAAAGAAAGTTATATTTAAAAGCTCAAACCGTTATGTTATAGCAAAAAATAATGAAAGAAGGATAACATCAAATGATGAAGCAAACAAATAAATTTGCATTGGAAGTAAATAAGTATATATATGCACTAATTTGGATACTAAAAAAAATTCAAATCTAAAACTTTCTACTCTTACATATTAAATCATAATATAAGCTAGCATTCAGCGAGACAAAACTTGTTAAAGCCAAAAGTCGATGAATTTAGCACTAAAGTCTTATATATGTCACTACTGAAATTCACAAGATAAAGATAACATTGATAGATTAAGTTAGGGGTGTCAAATGGGTTGGGTTGGGTATAAATGGGTTGGTTTAAAAATCAACCCAACCCATTTAAAAAAAATAGACCCAACCCATTAGACTCATTCATTAAATGGGTAAACCCAACCCAAACCCACTAATTTAACGGGTCAACCGAACCCAACCCATTTAACCCAACTTTAATAAAATTACAAAAAACCGTGTACAATCATTCTCATCGGTTCAGTTTGTATAATTGAAGATCAATATAAAAACATTCAAAATTAGTACAAGACCATTCCAGATTTAAATTAGTACAAAGACAGCGAGTATCATTCAAGATCAGTTCATCAGTTCAGTTTTCAAATATAAAAACATCATATAAAGTGACATTTAAGATCTGCAGCAAGCAAAATATCCCATACTGCATCATTTTGTAGAATTTAATGCAATACTAATCGACATATAATTCAAAACTACATAGCAAAAAAATGCGTGAAACATGAAGTAGTTCAATGAAAGCACTAAATCTATTTTTTTTCCCCTTCCTTTGCATCTCTATTGTCCAACCTGCAACTGCATGCCGTGTCCAACCTACATGAATTTTTTAAATTGTTTCAATAAGAATAAGGTTGATCATAGGTTAGGTACTATGCATATCAAGTGACACGGCAGCTAAGGCTGTTGTATGACATTAATCAGTGTTGAAAATTCAATCACTAACATGCAAAATGAGGTAAATAATTCAGAGTTAAAAATGCAATTGCTGACAATAATAAAAGCAAATCAACCATTCCTATGTACTGTTCCTATTTATTGCACATACTTTCTTCTTGAAAGATATAAAAAATAGACCATGCCTTACATCCTGAAATTAAATTGAGCTTTACGTTACTTGTTTACCTTTGTTGGATGCTCATTTTATGGTCATCATCGGCAATTTTATTGAATTGCAGCCTAAGTGCAAGCTTATTGAAAAGATCCATTATTTAACCAATCACCCTTTGTAAATCAAATATATAAACTTACAAATATAAAATTTTGGTCATTATATAATTATTTGTAAAACAATTTGCAATCGTATATGCACACAATTTGAAATATCTAAACTAAAGTTGCGGCAGAGTATGAATATCTATATACATGTTAGGATAATATAAGTTGATGCTCATTGTTATGAATTATGCAAATAAAAAGAAACGGGATGAATAAATTATTGAAATCGTTAACAATATGGTAATAGAGTAAAGTGAAGCAAACATTGTAATATCAATTATGATAATGAAATAGGTTTACAAATGATGATTACCTCCTGCTACAAAGCAAATGAAAATTTGTAAATATAATAAAATTATCTGAACAGTCAACTGATCAAATATAATAAAACCTCATGCTTAACCCACAATTGAAATCAAACAATAGTATTACAAAAGGTAAGGTTTAACTGAATAAGCAAAATTATTTGTTGTTGTACTGCAGGTTTGGAAAATTATCAAATATTTAACACACATACTGCATGGTTATTGTACTGTGGGTTTGGAAAATAAAATTTTAAACAATGTGATTGTAGCGACATGGAAGTCAAATTATTTGTTAAGTATTATCATAACATTTTAAACAATGTGAACTAGCAAAATTTGGCATTTAAGCATACTGTAAACAATGTGAACAAACAAATTTCGCAGTTAAGCATATACCCAAGATTTAGGTAGAAATTGTCAACTCCGCATCTGTATGGGACAAAGAAATATCCGCATCAGGCTTCTCTATAGCTAACGTCGTCCCGTTTTCATATAGCCAGTCATGTGAACATAACTATGCTTCAACGGTATCTGCCTTCAAAGAACTTCGGTAATCATCAAGAACCCTGCCTTTGATACTGAATGCACTTTCAGATGCTACAGTAGTAGCCGAAACCGCCAAAATATCTTTTGCCATTCGTGAAAGAATTGAATATTTATATTGGTGAGATTTCCAGAAAGAAATAATGTCGAACGGTGTTTTAGGATCTAACAGTTCCTCTTCAATATATGACTTAATCATTAAGTGATGGGAAAAACCTTAAACGTAAATTTATTTTTTTCAAAAGTAGTCTTAGGTTTCATAATCCACGTGGGATTTAAAAAAACATAAAAAAATTCAAAGCACATTCTAATCAGTGATTTTTTCTTACTCGATGTTCAATGAAAGATTCTATTTTAATGCAAAACAATTGTAGTCCAAAGGGTAAATAAGACGTCTCACTTAGTTAATTATCATGCATCTCTTCCTGAATGTTACAGGCCCATCACTGAAATATAGTAGTGTGAAGGTTCTCTCTAACTAAAATCCCGCACATTAATTCAACATTATGCTTGTTTCAATATGTATATAAGAAAACGTATTGTGAATAATATAACTTAGAATCTTTTATCTGCAAATATACTACCTTGATAAAACAAATGAGGATCTGTAACAAACCAATCGAGACACTAAGAAAAGTAGGTACTTATGGTAATGTATCATAGTTTAAGACACCTGTGTGTTGCAAGACTTTTTATAGCATGAATATAGGTGGAGGAGGAGAAGTCGAAGACTCCACTTTAGGTTTACAGTTTCAGAACTAAAAACTGATATCAATATGTAGCAGCTATTTCTTTTCGTTAGTCGGGGCTAATCAATGTATCATGCATTGTTGTATTTACGAGGTAAGCAATTCTCCAGGATCATAGCACCCAAATTAATTCAAATGATATTAGAATCCTATTGCTAAAAACCAGTTGATTTACTAAAACAAATGTAGAGACTCAGACTGATAAGCTTGTTAACACAATCAATCAAAAACTAAAAAGCTTTCTTCATGAATCTTATTATCAAATTAATATGTTAATAGATTGGCACAGTTTGATTGGTAGTTTAGATTACGAGATTAAAGATCACGAGTTCAATTTCTAAGGTCTAAACCTGTTGGCATTAATAAACCATGTTCAAGAAAATACTATCAAATTACTATCCAAAGAGATGAAGAACACTTAAGAAATACCTTGAAAATTTTACTCTATAACATGTCAACGTATTAAAATGGGATGCTTAGCTCAGGCATGTCAATGAATATCCAAAAATCTGAAATCCATCTGCATTCGTATCCAAAAGGCGAATAAATATTCGATATTAAAAAAATGAATGTTAATGTATATACAAAAGAATGCACATCCAATAATTATCTGTTCAGTCTTTGTCAATATTGTAGTTTATATTATGTATGTTTTAGTACAAAGAAGAATATATATTTATTATTTTATTAAGTTAATAGTTTATACTATATGCATTTGTGCATATTAAATGCTCAATGTTATTTATTATCATCATATTTATTTATCTTTCACACTTTTTTTAATCAATAAGATTGAAAAAAAATATGTTAAACAAAAATTTCTATTTATGTTTATTTTTTTATTGATCATCAGATAATTATCTGGTCCGTCCATATCCACATATGTAGATATCCAATATCCGAGAATGATTTCGAATGCAAATGCAAATATGGCAACATACGCATCCAAAAGTATCCGCTGACAGGCCTGATTTAGCCGGTATCAATAAATGACTTCTTTAGTATAAACTATTACACAAAACATAAAATTGAAAATCAATTAGCCATGATTAATTTACATGTAATGATCGATAATCGGTTGCATGTCAAGTACAAAAAGAATTCACATAACTAATATATATTGAAATGATAAATAACACTCAATTAGCCCTACAAAAATAAATAAACAAGATGTTAATTGACCAAAGGAAATAATTGTACATTTAATACCTAATAGCAACAAAGCATTTTTTTTTTTAACACATAGCTTGTCCATAAATCTGTGTATTGCACCCAAACATAAATAATATCTGGTGAAGCTACTTGTTTATCAAACTCGTCCTCCCTTTGTGAGGCATCATTCCAAGCCACTACATCGACAAAATAATGAAAGGTTGATCAATTTTCTTAGGGTGAAAATTGATGCATACCAGGGGAAAAGCTATATATATATATATATATATATATATATATATATATATATATATATATATATATATCCAGTAAAATGCAAACTTAATGGAAACTTGGAGGTTTAAAACAACTTCATTAAATGGAGGTTCTAATAAGGAATTAGAGACCTAATTAATTTTTTAGTTTTGTCTTTATTGTCAGAGTCTTCTAATTTAGACTCTTGTAGTCTCTTTGTCTTTGTATTAGATTTTTACCAGTCATGGTAAAGATCCATATCAAAGTCATATTCTGTAGATCTATTTCTTTCTTCATATTTCATTAACATATTCATCCATTTTTATGGAATTGTTTTAGAAATCTTTGGCTTAAAGTTATGTTTTTATTTTTTGTTCGCATAAGATAATGAAATATATCTATTTTATTTATTATATTGTATAAATTTATTGTAGAATCTCTTATGTCTATAAGTTCAGTTATATATTTGTTTTTAAATATATTTGCAATAGTATATTGGTTTTTCTGACTTAAGTCTGTATTTTTTAGAACGAAAAGTAGTTTTGTGAGAAATTCTTCTTCTAACTGATTTTGTAAATATTCCATTAAAAGGTTTGTAATTTTTAACAGTTTTTAGGAAATTTGATGTGAGAAGGGAGACATGAATCTTAGAATACTTTAGTAAAGCAGGTACTATTCCGATATTTATTCATTTTCTTCCTCAACCATTCCAACTCAGTCTGATGTTTTTATTTAAAAAGTTATTAAAATACGTTTATGTAATTAATTCTCACCTTTTCACTCTAAAGAACTACTTCCCCTAAACGGCTAACGTCCTTATGACAAACGCCTAAGACGGGTACTTGGTTCTTTCAAACAAGTTTACGTTTTGAATTAAATTACATAAAGGATATTCTTAACTTATAAATATAACCATCTCATCGTTATGTAAAAATTAAACAAGGAAGATAAATGGATATAAATCATACTTAGGCCGCTTCACTATTTCTTCTTTGATTCACGTCAAAGGAGTTTTGCTCATTTGTGTAGGAATTGCCAATAAAACAAAAGCTTGCATAAGGAGGATGATTTTATTTTACTTCAATATATTACAACTCAAGCCTTACTACTTCGATACTTCTTTAACTGACTATGAGTGTTTATATAGCCTAACGCACCCGGTTACACGCATACAAGTGTCAATGAAAGACTGACAGATTCACATTATGATACAAAGTGGGTAGTACTATATTCCCTCTAACAATTATTTAATAAAAAGTAGTTTTCCACTCATGCCTCTGTTTTGCCACGTTTGTTCTTTGAGTGGATGTTTATTTGTTGTAGTAGGTTTCCTTCACATCATGCCATCGTGTCAGGCATTTCATCCTTTATTTCTTTGCTGCTGGTGGAGCCTTCTTCTTCTTCTTGAAGTTTTGTCTGGAGTTTTTTGTAAATGTTTATAATGTTTGGCCTAGGGTGGAAAATGTCAAAAGACCTATATTCTGGTCCGAATTCTTCCATGTTTTTTGTTATGTAGACCTTTGTAACTAGAGACTCGGAATATAATTTGAACTTCCTTTCATCTGTGCCGTCCCAGTTTAGATTCCTTCCAATTATGTAGGCTCTATACCTCTCATAATGTTGTTTTTCATTCATTTTGGGCTGGCTTTGTCTAGGAATACTATAGGATTTTCCCAATCTTAATAATCCAAGTCAAAATTATGTGCTTTGATTTTAACAATATGTCTGGCTGGATCTAGTAAGTCATTGCCATAGTAAGGAGGGACTGTTGTAATCCCGAGATGTAATTCTGTGTCAAGAACCTCTATGAAGTAATCTGTAATTGAACAAAGAGGCTCTGGCAATTCTGTTTGGTGCCATCCATTTATGTATACATCTTTGATGAACCATAATTTAACAAGGTAGTTGGATCCAAAGTAAATTTGTCATGGACCAGGTATTTGTACTGCGAAAGCTTTAAACTTATAAGTGGCATAGATGCAATTATCGTGCACTTGCAATCTGTTGAAAAGTCTTTGCAATCTATAAATTGTTTTGTACATGGGATATTTTGATTTTTTTTTAATATTTTCGAAGTAATTTTGAATCCAGAGATTCTTTATGTAGAAATTTTTGTTAGTAAAGAATAAATTTCTTTGTATGTGGCAGTATTTTGTTCTTTTGTGTCTTGGAGAAATTGGATTTCTCCGTTAAAGGTTTCTGGAAAGGATATTGCCATATTTTTTATTTGTAGAGGAGTAGTTTGTGGAATATGGCCAAGTTGGATCATATTTTCTTTTTGGTCTTCCTTTGTAGTAATTGCCGCAAAAGTTGCTTTGGACCTTAAGTTTATTTCTGTGGCATTTGTTGTTTCCTCTTTTATTTTTACACACGAAGATATGGTTTGTATCTGTTTGATAGTGTCAGAGACTATGTGATCTTTGTCAAGAATTTTTTTTATAGAAATCTTAGCTGTCTCATATGTGTAATATCCTTTGTAGTATGGTCTTCCATACCTTGGGTTTTGTTCAAGTTCTATTGACTTAGAAACCATTACTTTCCAAGAGAGATATATATCAGCACTAGGTCCATTGAATAGACAATAGTGTGTGAGTTTCTTTGTTGCTTCTGTATTGGTGAAAATCTCGACAAGAGTATATAGTATGCTAACTTTTTGTTGTTGTCTTGTGCTGCTGTGGATAAGTTCAATATGTTGTCTAGCACCATTTGTTGTTCTTCAGTTAGTTGAGCATTATAACAAATCTATTTTGTGCATAAGTCTTCAGAAATTTTCTGTTGTTTGTCAACTGATTTGTGGTAGACATATTTGTTTCTTCTTCTATATTGACAATATCACAATTTAACAAGGAGTCAATAAATAGTCTTGATAATTTATTTGGTAATATATTTGATTTACCTTTCATATGTTCCCATATAATTTTAGTACCACAGTTTAGTTGCATTTTTAATTTTAACCATCTGTTATTTATTATGCTTTTTTCTTTTTTATTATTTACATATTTTACTATAGATTCACAATCCATTCTTATTGTTATTTCCTTTTTTGATATTACAAAAAGTCTAAAAGAATCTAAAATATATACTGTAGCTAAAATTTCATAGTCTAATGAAGTCATATAGCCTTTTACTTTATATGTTCCTGAAGTATATCTACATATTTTTTTCAGTAGGTTTAGGATTAGCTTTATATTTTTTACTTGATAACATTCCTCCCCATCCTAAGGAAGAACCATCGGTTTCTATAATTAAGTAGTCAGTAGACAGTGGTAAAGTTAATGGTTTTAAGTTTTTAGCTAGTTCTTTTATTTTTTGAATTTGTTTTATATCTTCATTGTTAAATTCTCTTTTGCCTTTGGGGCTTGCTTTATTATATAAGGATCCAACTAGACAAATTTTGTATAAAAGGTCTAACATAATTTATTAATCCTAGAAATGATTGTACTTGTTTCAAATTTTCTATTTTATCTTAAAATTCTAATATTTTTCTAAATATATAAGGTTGTTCTATTTGTCTTTTTCCTATTTTTACTCCTAGAAAATCAATAGTATTTTTAAACAGTTCGATTTTCTTTTTTGAGATTATTAATCCATATGTTTCAAAAAGCTTGAAAACAGTATATAAGTGTAAAATATGTTCTTTTTTCGTTTTTGAGAAGACTAGTATATCATCTATGTATACGCGTGTAAATTTACTGTAGTGTTTAAATATGTTATTCATTTTTCTTTGGAATATTTATGGAGCATTTTTAATCCAAATGGCATGAAAAGTCATTCGTTGTGTCATTTTGAACAAGTAAAAGTTGTCCAAGGTATTGATTCTGGATGCATTTTTATTTGCCAGAATCCTGATTTTAGATCAAATTTAGAATACCAATAATTATTTTGTATTTAATTAATCAGTACTTCATTGTCTGGGATACAATATCCATCTTGGTTTGTATTGTCATTTAGTCGTGTATAATCCATGACCATTCTACTTTGTCCTCTCTTACGTTCGGATTCTTTTTGTACTAAGCTGACGTTCTGTGTCTAGTCTGTTTTTTTGATAATTCCTAATTTATTCAAAATATCTATATGCATTTTAAATTCTTCAATCGTCCAATTATCATATTTGGGTGATCTGATTTTAATTGTAATGTCCGGGTTAATTATTTCTAATTTACAGTATATAGTCTTTTTCCTAGTATTTTAATGGTTTTTCTCCTATAATTTTTAGTTTCTCGAGTTTACTGACAATTTGGTTTATGTCATCAGTTGTTAATAGAATATTACTTAGTTTATTTGGTTGGATAAAATCTGTTTCTATCTCAAAGTCAATATTATTTATTTCATAACATAAGGGTTGTTCTTCTATTATAGTGAGACCATTACTAAGTTGATTATCATTATCTTGTTTTTGGCATTGGCTAGGAATTTCACAATGCAATTTGTTTTTTGGGTTGTGCCTCCACCACGCTTATCAGGCGTAAACTCTGATATGAGGGGGATTAGTGTTGTTTTCTTAGTTATTTATAGGTAATCTTTGTTAAATGAAAAACTTCCATTGTCACTTAATAAAAAGTCTAAGCCCGGTATTAAATTTATATTTTCTAAAATTAATTTTGTAACCCATATTTGTTTCAAGTTATAGTGTTATGACCGTTCATCACATGTAGTGTGAAATCTTAGTTGTACATTTGTAATTATATCAGTTATTATATTAGTCGTTCCATCGAATTATGCACTTTGTTTGGATTTATTAGCTTGTGTTATGAGATAATGAGGTATTAATTCTGAGTTTATCGTTGAGCTCGTAGCTCCAATGTCTATAAATGCTAATAATTTTATTTCTAATCCTTTGATATTTATTAAAGTTAGTATCCTTAATTCTCTTAAGTGTTCAAGATTACAGATTAAAGGTACTCGTATTGTTTCTTCTGTATTATTAAGATTCTTTTCTTGTATGTCTATAATACGTTTTCCTTTGTCATTTTCAAATAATTTTTTTTATTCTGTTTATTTCAATTTTACAATTATTTATTCTATTTTCTGAAGTACCTGCTTTACTAAAATATTCTAAGATTCATGTCACCCTTCTCACATCAAATTTCTTACAAACTGTTAAAAATTACAAACCTTTTAATGAAATATTTACAAAATCACTTAGAAGAAGAATTTCTCACAACACTACTTTTTATTCTAAAAAATACAGACTTAAGTCAGAAAAACCAATATACCATTGCAAATATATTTAAAAACAAACATATAACTGAACTTATAGAAATAAGAGATTCTACAATAAATTTATACAATATAATAAATGAAATAGATATATTTCATCATCTTACGCGAACAAAAAATAAAAACATAACTTTAAGTCAAAGATTTCTAAACAATTCTATAAAGAATGGATGAATATGTTAATGAAGTACGAAGAAAAAAAACAGATCTACAGAATATGATATATATATATATATATATATATAGTATTTACATTTATGAGAGAAAAGGCGAAAAGGAAATGCATAATTTGAAGGGAACTTCAGTTGCAATGGGTGTAATGGCATAAAAAGACTCTAAAATGGGCCAGCTGACTAACCCATCTTCCTACCATTGCATTGCTATTTTTTTGAGAACAAATATAATAGTAATGGCAAAAAATAACATAAATTTCAAATGGAAACATGTAATAAAATAACCGAATGATTATAGTTTGAGAAAGAAAACTTGCATACACACACGCGCGCGCACGCACACGCACATATACATATATATATACATACATACATATGCATGCGCAAAAGCTCAGAATTACGATATATCTTTTCCAAAAAGTCCAGCTATTCCTTTTCCTGGATCTTCTTGTTTGATGAGGGATTCTCCAACTAGAACCTAAATTAGAATAAACTGTAAGCTTCCTACGCATAAGATGAACATAAGTAGTAGGAAGCAAATATTACAAAAGTAGTGCACGTGTGTGGATAGAGACAAAATGAGATACAAGTTTCATGGTTTTTCAACTTGATGACAGAATTTTTCTCGGATAACCATTGAATGGTGCAGGAAATAGTACTTACAGCTTTGACTCCAGCGTCCTGTGCATAGGCTATATCTTCAGGAGTGAATAAGCCTGACTCACCTACAATCTGAAATATATTGTTGCAAGTTTCAACCACACATGGTAACTAGAAAAATAAGGAAGAGAGCAATGGTGAACATATGCAGCCTTTTTGCCATAATGGGAAAAGGTTCTAACAGAACAAGGGAACATGCTAGCTTAAAAGTAACAAGTAATTATCCAAAAAGATATTCTTACTTTGCCTTGAAAAAAACCCTATATTATGATAATGATTTGACATACAAGTTAAACATGTAAGTTAATTTGATGATGCAATAATACAACACCTTTTACAGAAGCCAATATAATAATTAATTTGTGACCTTACTTACAATTATGTCTTTCTGACGAATAATTTCACCACGTTTCCCCTCCAGTAGCTTTTTCGTGTTCGTTATATCAACCTCAAATGTTTCTAAGTCAAATGAAAAACACTAGTCGTTTAAAATAAACAATAGATAAATTTACAACAAATGTTCATAACAAGAATATAAAAACAAGAAACGAGTTACAGGTCCCTATTTTTGATATTGTTATCAGAAAAGTCCCTGTATATATAAGTATGTAAATTTAGTCCCTATTTTTTGAAAAATAGAAAACGCAAGGTGTTTTGCACTTTTCTGACAGAAAATGCAAGCTAACTTGCAAATTTTATTAAAAAAGCGCAAGCTAGTTTACCTTTTTTTATTTTGAAATTTTTTTTAAAAATTTCGAAATTTTCAAAAAAATTTAAATTTTTGAAAAACGCAAGTTAACTTGCACTTACATAAGAAAAGCGCAGGATAGTTTGCGCTTTCTGATTTACAAAAAACAGGGACTTAATTTAAATACTTATTATCATAGGGACTTTTCTTACAACAACATCGAAAATAGGGACCTTCGGTGCAAAACCCCATATAAAAAAACAAGAAAATAGACACTGACAAATTTAAAAAAAAAAAAATTGGATCTGTGGAGATTTGATTCCATCTTTCTCGTAGTTTTTTCTACAAACACAAAGACAAAGGCAGGGAAATCAAGGTTTCATTTTCAGTCTAGGTTATTATTTATTTATTTGTATGCTTTTATTGATAATATTTATTGCACATAATTTTTGAGAAACAACAAAGGGTTGGTTAAGAGGAAAATCGACAGACTAGAGATCAAAGTTCCATGGGAAAAAAAACTTTGACCTCAAGTTTTGGAAAATTCATCCTCTAAATTGTAAAGTTTTTTCCAGATGATATCAGAGTTGGCTTGGCTATGATAAAAATGGATGTTGACAACAAAATTCACTACATTGGGCGACTAATGGGAGCTTTGCAATTTATAAGTAGAGCCGGCGTAAAAAATCGACAATTAGAGAAGGTAGCAAACTGAAATAAAGCCTGGATTTAAAGGGGAAATCAAATTACATAGACAAGGCAGCAAATTGAACTTTTGATCTATCGTTAGATACATACACAAAAGGCAAAAACAATAGCAAATTGAAGCATATATCTGATTAAGTCATTTGACATAAACTCCAGGATCAGCATGAACACAAATAGCCATTAGAGTTGCAATTTTTTATACCCAATAATCCTGTATTATTTAGAATATAACTCGAATTACATGCAAAAAAAAAATGCATCATTGTATTTGGACAAAATATTGTGAACACTATATTTATTATAAAAGACTGCACGAGCATCACCAAATGCTAAACATGCATATTTCTGAGTGCAAGACCGGTCATCATAGAGATTCATCCATATCATGAGCTGGTGTTTATTTTGTTGAACTGGTATATCTGCACTGCTGGTGCAGTTATTTTACATTTGATGTTATTCAATTTACATATACTATTAAGTCTACCAATACACCAGATCCGGTTCTTGAAGCAAAGCCTGCGAGGCCATTGAATTGGGCAGCCCCCCACTCGAAGGCAGCCCCACAAACAAATTAGGATTTGCAAAACAATCACGGTAGCTTGAAATATCCCTCTCTGTACTGCTGTTGCCACCATCGCTCTATTGCTGCACTCGCCTCACCCATCGCAATCGCATTATCATGAACTGATGTTTATTTTTGTTGCCTCCCTTGTCATCTCAGATTAGCTGCTTCCTGCCTTGCTATTCTGCTTGCCTGGTTGCATTTTTGAATGTCCACTTACTTTGTTGCACCATTATTTGGGCCATCGGAAGGTCTTGTTTTCAGTTTTAAAGTGAAGTTAATAGCATATTTTATCTTGATAAGGAAATTTGAGATAAGGTGATAAAGACAACATTTCCCAAGTTCTCTTGCATAGTTTATTCTGTTTGCTTTTGCTATTATAAAGCTTGCTGGATTATTAAATAAACTTAAATGCTTCATAATTACTTGGTTTTCTTATATTTAAACTTTACTTGTTTGTTACAGAGGTTCAGTGAATTCTCCAGTATAATTAAATTAACTTGGTATTCAATATATGTACGCACGCGCGCACACAAACAGATATGTGTGTGTGTGTGTGTGCACACACAAATCAGCAAACTATTTGGTTTTCTAACATGAAAAAAAAAGTTATTGCTGAATTTTGTATTTTATTTTTGATCCAATGGATAGCTTTAAGATGAAGTGTACTAAAAGTCAATTATAAAAGCTTCACTATTCAAGCACTTTTCCTCCGTCAAATTGGAAAATCTTGCTAAGCAAGAGGAAACTTATTAAGTTAACAAGATATCATATAGTTTTAAATATACAAGTTTTTAACAATTAATTGTTACCGTAGCTTCTTAGTAGTATTACATACAATACATATCATTTAACAGTGAAAAGGTGTTGAGTTTGACTAGGACCACTGACATTTTCTAATATCTAATAAAATTGTTTTCAAAAAAAAAAAAATTCCTTTCTTTTCTGCATTTCGTTGTTTACCTTTTTATTATTTTGCATTCTTTTCCCTTCCACTAACTTGATTAATGAGAAAATTTGTCAATTTTGTGTTTCAAATCTACTTCTTTTATCATTAAGATTCATATTTATAAATGACTAACAAATATTTCTGCCGCGGATTTTTGGTTCTTTTATTTGAAGTGATGTATGCTTGAAAGTAAATGATTCATTTTATTAGGATATCCAATTGCTAAATACAATCAAATATTTTTCTACAGAAACTAAAAGTCCAATTGATACCACAATTCAAACTTCTCTCCCATCAAGCATTATATTATGTTCATGATACATCATTTGTAAGACACGCCTGAAAACCAAGAATCTCTGGTTACGGCAAAAAAAATTATATCCTTCATATAAAAAAAATAATCGGGTGTCCGGATTTGCACGTTTAATGAATGGATAGTTCATTTGACATGCACATTTAAGTGCTGCTGCGGCACAGTGCTGCAGTGCAAATGTGTATTTGTTGGTTTTTTATTATTGTTGAGCATGCTATATGATAATTATGAAATATACAATTTTAATATTTACCTAACTATATACTTGAATAATTCATACACAGGAAACTACAATATCATTAGTTGAAATTCATATACATATAGGTATTTGAACTGTGATTTAATATAAACAACCTCCAACACTTATCTCACTAATGTCAAGTTAATCAGCTTTGCCTAGACTCCGCTATAGCATTGTTTGGGCTCCAAATAATCCTCAGCAACTAGCGCTTTGTTCTACCCCAAACATAATGTGATGTTTAACCAACAAAAGGCAATCAACATACTGAGGTAATTTCTGTCATGAATATAAGCATGTTACTAAAAAAAGAGTTTTATTTGCATAGGTACTGCATAATTTGTTTTCACTTTAGCGTCTCTTTAATATTGTATCATTAGTAACTTTAGGGACATTGTACGATAAAACATTTAACTTCACATGATACACCTGAAATTTACCTAAATATTGACCAACATCCCTTTAAGTTTCATTGTTAGCACAAGCACCACATAAATAATCCATTAGAACACATGCCGGAGAAAATATAATAGCAAAAACGCGTAGAAATAGATGCATAAGACTAGAAGACTGTATTTGAAATTAACCTTAAAATATAGTCAGGACAACTTCTTAACCAGAAGAATTCATCAAAACTTGCACCAACGTAGTGCACTGATGCTTAGAAGTTAGAACTTAGAACCCACAAGGCAAGGCATACGTGAAATTTACTAAAGATGATTATACTGTGACAAACTTTTGTTAGTTGTTGCACGTAGACCTTGCTAGGCCACATTGGTGCATTAGGTCGACAAGTCATGGTTTAGAGCTAGAGCGTCTAGTGTTTCATGTAAAACTATTTTGACTAATCAATGAATCAAAATTATAATGACAGCAAAAGTGATTGCATGTACCCTGACGTAGAAAGTTAAAAAATAGGATTGCATGCACACAAGTTAAAGTGGATTCTACAAAATAAAATAAAAATGATATAGTTGGAAATTTGCATACATGAAAAGTTAAAAAATACCTGTTGGATTCAGGAAAATATTTAAGCTTACCAAGATTACGATTATTGATGCCAATGAGTTGAATTCCATCTATACTCAGAATATTATCCATTTCCCTTTCAGTGTGCACCTCAACTAGTACAGTTAACCCTAGCATCTTGCAAATCTTTGACATATATTTTATATCAGAATCGGGCAAAACAGCAGCTATCAGTAGGACTGCATCTGCGCCTTTAGCCCGAGCATAATAAAGTTGCCATGCATCAACAATAAATTCTTTGCAAAGAAGAGGGCACTGCTATTACATTCCTATTTTAGCAAATGTGTGCAAAAAAAAAATTGATAATATAAAAAAAGAGGGTGTAATGAAATTAACATATTAAGGCATAAAAGTCAGCTCAAAAATTGAATCCGAGGAACCTAACCTTAACCCCAGCTCTGCGTATAGCTGCAAGATTTTCATAGCTGCCCTGAAATGGGAAAGGGCAATGTACAATTAACGATGATGTGAATATGTACTACAAAAGAATTTTTATGTTCATTGAAATAAGAAAACCAAACAGGTAACCTACTTGAAAGAATTTTTCATCAGTCAAAACACTCAAGCATGCAGCTCCACATTTCTCGTAGCCAATAGCAATTTGAACCTATATATCAGATATTATTAAAAGTGTTCCTTCTCATATTTAGATGATAGTATTCCA
Organism: Allium cepa; assembly: GCA_030765085.1. Lineage (NCBI taxonomy): Eukaryota > Viridiplantae > Streptophyta > Magnoliopsida > Asparagales > Amaryllidaceae > Allium > Allium cepa. Next base: position 977,468,895 of record CM060935.1, read on the forward strand.
GCAGTATGTGAAGGTTTGAATCTCTGAGGAAGAATAGCTGTTAAGAAACCATCGTTATTTCTTTACAAAATTATCAACAAACAATCGTCAAATGTTCCAAGTTCTCATAGTGTATGCATTCATTCAAACTGATTGATCTTCGTTTTGGGGTCCGAGTATAAAAAATGTGCTGAATAGTTTCCGTAATCATTTGAAGTTCAGATTTAGTGATACTGGTCCCAAATATGGAAATAAGATGGTTATGGAAGACCTGTATCAGCAAGGCATAAAATCTTGTCTTCCATAGATATCTTATGCCTTAGCAGAGCCAAAAGTTATGACTCTCGTAAAGTTTTTCTACAGTTTCATTGTTAAATTGACAAAAGCCATATCCAGATTATATTGTTTACTGAAATAAATTTCCAACTACTACACGCGTTCTCTATGCAGAAATTCTTGGTCATCAATGTATGTTTCTTTCTAGGGTTGTCCAGTTAATATCATATGGAGCTATTGAGAAACATGTTTCTCACATAAAACTACTTAGTTTCAGTCAGCATACAAAATTTCATAATTGTATTGTGCTTTTTATAGTTACAGTATATAAGCTTCTGCATTTAAGGTATAAGTAGTCTTGAATTACTTCAACCAATGAACTGAGTATTAATGAACAACATTTTTTATCTATATATTAGAACACGACATAAAAGCGGATTTAAAAAAAATAACATTCTAAGGGCCATATAGTTGTTTACACTTTACATTACCATTCAATTTTACATGTGCCAAGTGAAATGATATTTGTAAATTAACCTTCGGCAAAATAAAACAAAAAAGATAGCAAGAGATGAACAACAAACTCACAGGATCAAAACCCTCTCGCAAAACCCCCCTACTTGGAGAAGCCTTTTTAACTTCTGCGATTAAAGCAGGAACTCCATTCCTTTCATAAAAGGCTCTCAAAGCTCCCATGAAATCTCGAACGGGAGGAGCATTTTTGACTTCCTTACCCAGCACAGTTAATGGTTTTCTCTCTTTCATCTGTGTTGAGGATAAAGAATATCAACACTGGTCACTGACTACTCAACTCGACAGAAATGAGAGTTGTTGATAATAAGTTCTTCTTTCAGATTATGGCAATTGATCTTCCCAGTTCAAAAGATATTAATTATTGATAGACAGAACAGTGATACCTGCGAAACTTCAGTATGTTTGTTCCATATTATCTTTTCAAGGATGTTTCGAGGGGTGTTTCCTTCATTTTCCAAGCGGAATTCAAATGGTCCTACCATATGTTTTGGTGGTCCAGTTGGAGGACGTCTCCTAATTCGTAAGCTGTGGTTTTCTATTGTGTTATCGAATGATTTTACACTGACTGATTCTTCATCATCAACCGAGTTTGCTATGGAATCACTACTGCAGGCTATTAAACTGTAGGTTTTCTCCGAGTTCTGAAACCAGCTCAATAATGATTATAATAGAATCATACAATTGAGAAAGCTGAGAAAGATGCAAGAAAAACAACAGTTGTTTTCAAATTATGATTAACTTGATGTAATTTTACATTGTGAGTCTGGAATACATTATACAAGGTATTATATTTATATGGATATAGATAATTTTTGGATAAATTCATGCAACTTATATCAATACTAAACATGTGTTTGCAGACATGATACTGATATGATGATTCTTGGTCATGGAAGTGAATGTTTTGGAAGTGAGAAAATTACTTAATGTTTTATTTGGAACATGCATTCATTTGTTATAAAAAAATTATAATTATTTGTTTGTTTGTTTATTATATGTAATTATTTCACTATTCTATTCATCACTTGTATTTGGTAAGTATCTCATTTTTAGATTATTACATATAATTGTGTAAAATTGTTTTATCAACCATGCATATATTCAACTGTTTTGATTATTATAAAGGATAAAGTAGCATAGAAGCACACACTACGTTATCATCATTCTCTAGGCAGCACAAATTCTCTAGGCAGCACAAGGCCCCTGCTTAAGTTGTGTTTAAGGTGGGCAAGATACAGGCGGATCTTAGCACCTTAATGAAGAAATTGTTTCTGCAACTTGGCCATTAAACCAAACACCCACAAAATCTAGATCTAATGATGCGTTCTCATATCAAACTATATATGTTTTTCCAAACCTCGATGCATTTGTTCTATATCATGTTATGAAGATCTCATCTTCATGGGAAAACCCTTAAGGAGTGTTTCGGCAAGCTTTGAGTACGGATGTGAATCCGAGTGTGACCGAACACTAAGGACGACAAACAGTCGAATCTAATGAATATAGTACTAGAAGACAAGGTTTTCAAAATGAGATTGAAATCGTATATCGTAAACTTCAAACTTTAAATCGAAAAGGTATCTGAATCATAAATCGTAGAGTCGAAATGTCCATATGTTACTGCTTGTATACATTTTGAAATTGATTATGATGTTTGAACTCCCACATTTAAACCTAAAGCTCAAATTTCTCTCTTATTCCATTTTCATTTTATTTAGAAACACTACAATTGAAATTGTGGGTCCAAATATGCATATTGAATAAGGATTGAATGATTTCTCTCAAATGCGGTATTAATCGATTTTGAATCGGAATGTAAATCACATCGAAACATGAGCGATGTGATCCGAAAAGGGATCTAAATCGTGTAATTTTAATTTTTTTGATAATAATGCTAGAATATTAAGGAATGTTTGGAGTGGTCATAAGGAATGTTTGGAGTGGTCATAAGAGTTGCATCATTAACTATGAAGAATTAAAGTGGTTGGAACTAAGACTATCGTGTAGACATCTCCAAGAAAAATCATTATCGGTTTGAAAAGACAAGCAGGTTAGCTTTGAAATATATTAGATCAATTCCAATTACGTACGAGACAAAAATCTAGCTTTTAAAATTCAGTTTTCTAAAAGTTGGTTGATATTTATAATGTAATTCATGCAACACATGTTTAAGATTGTGTGCACGATCCAGATAGTATTGTAAAAGCAAGGTGACTAGAAGACTTAGAATTGAGCCAGACTTACCAGTAGTACGAAGATCCTTTATATAGCCGCTAAAGATATGAAGTCATTAAGAAATAAGCCGGTAATGTTAATTAAGCTTTAATGGGTGACACGGAAATGATTATGTATGAAAGATTTTTGATGGGATAAAGCGGCCTTATCCAGTATTGTTGAATTTATAATCAAGCTATAAATGTTGTTATTCAAAGGGTCTTCTTGGAAGGTACAGACATGCATATAGAACTTGAAAGTCTACAGGATGGATCGTGTAGTGTATATGCAAGTATATACATGACAAAATATATGATGCAACTAAAACAATAGTAATCTAAGTAAATATAGAATAAGCACACCAGGATTTTATACTGGTTCGGACATCCCGTCCTACGTCCAGTCTCGAAGCTCCCCTTCGAAATTCGACTATCAAACACTCTCGCTTCGCTCGGAGGAATAGACTTGGTTACAATAAGTTGTTCTTGTCAAATGTGTGTTCTAATATAACACGGATGTTGACTAATTAGTACAATTTCTTTCAATATATATATAAAGAGTATTGTCTATGAAGAACTGAATATATGAAAGAGTGAATACAAGTATAGATTGCTAGAATGCAGAGATCAAGAATATATGATAGATTATAGAATTAGCGAGCGTGTGTAAGTAAGGTATTTTGTTCTCTTGATTCTTGATGCTATATATAGTTGTAGATAGATATCTTAAGTAGTTGCATCCATTAACGAGTGCTCTACAGTTGTTTCTACCGATGATGAAGAGTTGCGGCGAAGAGAAACGGAGATGTCCATTCGAATGTGACGGTTGAAGTTCTTATTTGAAATTCGAGTTTGAAATCAGACGTCTTGGATATTTTTCAGACGTCTGATACTATATATATTTTTGAATATAGTAGTAGATCAGACGTCTGAGTGCAATTGCTAGACGTCTGGTTCAGCCTATCTGTTGTTCCAGAGAACTGTTTCAGACGTCTGGCTTGTGCACCCAGACGTCTGATATTGTGGATATCAGTTTTTGTGCTCTTTTTCGTGTGCTTCTTTATTTCTATCGACTTGTAATTTTTTATAGTGTCCTTTGAGCCTTGTTCTTGTCTTTCTAGTGATGATGTTCTAGCAAGTACCTGTACATATAAATATATATATGTATATTTGATTTCCATTGTATAGTTGTTGTCATCGAAACCGTAGATTTGATTTCCTAACAGAACTTATGCTTGAACATTGTTTTTGCCATTATGATGGTGCAATTTCGATAAGGAACTGAGTTTGTAACAACATAACCTTATAGAGTATATTTATGATATTATTTTACCATATAATAATAATTTATACTTTACAACGATCAATAGGTATTTCAAGAAAATTTATATGAGTTGCCGAGAATTGTTAGAACTTAGAACATGATGGTAGCTTGTTTAACTGAACAGTATGTGATGTGCTTTGAATTATTTTCTAGTGTTGCGTTCAAGAGTGTATTGAACGCAGCATTGTTTTTGTAAACTAAATTGCATTTTTATAAATGAAGAGATTATTTTTGCACTTAAATAATTACGAGGGATTGCATGTAATGCTATACATTGTATTTCACAAGATAATTTTAAGGAGCGGTCAAAGTGTAAATCAACGGGAGTTTATTTAAGGGGAGGAAAATTCATACATTTTTATTCTCTTCTTTTTTACATGTTCGCTTAAAATGATATGTTAATGGCTTCCCCATCTAATTAAAACTTCATTTCCTCTCTTTGAGCTCATTCAGGTAGCCTTACGTTAAACATCAAACATACTTAAAAGAACACATCTTTACACATGGAGCAAGCTTTAGCTCCCATAAGCCCTCTAAAAGGTTCAGACAGCTATTGATTGGGGTGTAGGGGATCGGGTTGGTGAATCAATGAATGGTGAACGTGTTATGGTCTTTTTTAAAGTGCTCGTCTAGACGTGCCTAGGGCATGCCTTGACGCCAAAATGCCCTAGGCACCAACCTTGGGCTTAGGCTTCTCTCCTTTTAAAGTCACCGAAAAAGCGTCTCAGGCGTTGAAATGCCGAAAAAGCATGCCTTATTGCTTAGTCGTTCAGGTGGAAAAAGTTAAGGGCTTCAGTACAAAATCTACCCGACCGAGGCTTGTTTAGAAAAGTCGAACATATTAGGGCATATCAATCTCGTAGAAAAAATAACTCATTCAACTCTCGACTTGCTTCGACTCGCCTACTTGTCACCCACCGCCTTCCGAATTAGGACACATATTGAACTGCTTGCCGCCATCACCTTCTCGCATCGACGCAACCATCTCGTCAAACCCGACCTCCAGCTGAGTACAAGATGTGAATTTTTATAACTATAAAATGATTATTATGTGTAAAACTATAAATAACATTTAATTCTTGTTTGAATTGGTTTTAATTAGCTCTAGTTTAGATTTTAAAATTTTATGAAATGTAAACTGATTTAAGTTTAAAATTTAAGTTGCTTTAAAGCAAGGTTGAGATCTCGGTTTCGGTTTCTCGAAATTTTTGGAATTTTTCGCAGGATTTTGAAATTTTGGTTTTGGCTTGAGTTTTGGATTTTGATATATATTCCATACAAAATACGTTAATTGTAAAATAAAGTATATAATATGTGAATCTAATATTTAAAAATATTTTTGTTGCACATATTTTGTAAGTACATCAATTTGTAGCCCTATATATTATACATAGGGGTGAGCAATATTCAGTTAGAACTGAATTAACCGACCAAACCGGTTCATTTCGGTCGGTTCGGTTCGGTTATGAAATTATATCGGTTTGAATTCGGTTTGTAAAATAATTTTATTTTGGTTATCGGTTTAACGGAATTGACCGAACTTTTATTATAATACCCTAATTAGTGGCATTGTAATACTCTTAACAATTGATTTAGTAATTAAAAAACAAAACTTATCTATTAAAAATAGGTTAATTTTTCTTATAAACACTCAAAATAGTTTATATAAACATAAATATATGTTTTCCATTGACTAAATCAATTATTTGAATAATAACATATGGTAAATTCTCTTACTTACTTTCTTAGTTCGGTTAAATCGGTTACCGACCGAATTAACCGAAATTAATTCGGTTCAGTTCTGATTTTTTTTGAGTTTCAATTCGGTTTGACATTTTTTAGCTCAAAACCGACTGAACGGACCGAACGCTCACCCAATTTATACACAGGCCCATAAAATCATAGAAATATAGATTAATAAACTATATTAATAAAGGTTATTGAACTTACTTTACCAAGCACGTAGTACAACCCACTTTCTCAATTCTAAAACCAAAACAATACATCCTGTCATCTTAATTGTAAACCTTAAATCATATTTCAGATCTTATTTCACAGCCGCAACACTTATATGTCAAATCAAAATATCTCAACAGTTAAAATCGACAAAAATACTTATTCAATTGATAAAATTATCGAACAAAAGTGAGGGAGAAAACACAAAATAAACATCAAATTAGGGTTTTCAAATTTGATTCCAAGAGGTGTTTCATTATTTCCATTCGTAGTACATTGAATTGATTAATTTTTTATGTTTTTGTTTTGGTTTCTTCCTTATATTGTTTTTCAGTTTTCTAAAATAAAATTGTGAATTTCACAGTAGAAATCGATTATTTCGATCGAAATTGAATTCCTCCTCGTTTTTATCCCGGTAACGGCAGGAACCGAACCGACATGACCGGAGTTTCGATATTCCGACTGAAACCTCGAGCCATACTTTAAAGTTTAGTTTAAAGTTTTAAATTTTAGTTTAGTTTAGTTTTGAGTTTAGTTCAATGCTTAAATTTTAAATTTTAAGTTTAGACTTTAAATTTTAGTTTATTTTAAAGTTTAATGTTTCAAAGTATCATGTTAAAATTTTAAATTGAATTTAAAGTTTCAAATCTTAATTTTAAATTGAATTTTAAGTTTAAAGTTCAATATTTTAAAGTTTTAAGTTAAAATTTTAAACTGAATTTAAAGTTTTAAGTTCTAATTTTAATTTTAGGTTTATAGTTTTAAGTTTTAAGTTTTAATTTTAAATTGAAATTCGAAGTTTTTAATCTAAATTTTAATCGAATTTTAAATTTAAGTTTAATGTTCTAAAGTTTTAGGTTAAAATTTTGAATTGAATTTGAAGTTTTAGGTTTCAAATTGAATTTTAAGTTTAAAGTTTTGAAGTTTAATTTCAAATTGAATTTAAAGTTTAAGTCTTAATTTTAAATTGAATTTTAACTTTGAATTCAATGTTTAAAGTTTTAAGTTAAAATTTTAAATTGAATTTAAAGTTTTAAGCTTTAACTTTAAATTGAATTTTAAGTTTAAAGTTTATAGTTTTAAAGAGTAATAGTCAAAGTGAAATAAATTTATTCAAAATTTTAAATTTTGAATTATATTTATTTTTCAAAATGATTAGAATTGAAGTATAAGTGTATAACTTATTAACGAAAATATAGTATACGAAATTACAATTACATTTTATAAAAAATAAAAACTCATTATGTTTGGATAAAAGATTCAGACTTAAAGATAAATAAATTATAGTTGAATTAATACTCTCCCTTCTGTTTTTCTTTTCAGGTTATGGATACAAATGCTAATGAAGAGGATTCTTGTTCTACCATGGCTGAAAATAGAAATCGAGATATTGGTTGGAAATATAACTTATTGGCAGATACAAATAACCTCAATAGTGTGACATGTATGTTTTGTTCCAAAGCAACAGCAAGAGGAATATTTAGAAAAAAACAACATCAAATTGGGGGATTTAAAAATAGGAGTGTTTGTGCCAAATTCCACTCAATGTTAGAGATGAGTTGGCGAAAATAATGAATAAAAAACAAGCTAGAAAGACAAATATTTTTTAAGCTAATGCAACTAATGATTTAGGAATTATAGTTTGGGAGACGATGAGAATGATGAAGTTGCACTAAGTGATAAGAGATTGAATATTGGTGGAAGTGAAAGGAATATGATAAAGGCAACAAAAAAATCCAAAAGGTATATTGGACTTATACATGAGCAATACGAGTATGAGATCAACCCTGACAAGAACCAAGCCGACATGAAAGACCCAACCAAAAAAAAGAAATTTTGGCCTAACTATGACTACCGAACCGTTTTCACGATTTGATAGCAAACTTTTTGGTAACAGACAATGATTTCTAACCGGTGTCGATCAGATTCCGATACTTAGTCAAGTCCTTACATTTTTCCTTCGTTTCTTCTAGCTATTCCCCAATTGTTCTATGCCTCTATCTTATCCACTTGATCATGATATGCTCATTATGACACTTTTGATCATTCATTTGTCCTTTGATGTCTCTTCGTGCCTAATTAATCCAGGCGAAAACACCCGCAACATGAGTTTTCTGTGGTGGTTTATTAAGGGTTTTGAGCGTACTATTTGATTATTAATGAAGGGGTTGGGTTTCGAAGGTTACATAAGTGGTTTGTAAGACCGCTCTTTTGAGTTTAGGGTGTATTCTTATGCGGAACGGAAGGATCAATGGAAAGGGTAACTTGAAAGGGGAATGAAAAAGAAAATTTTAGCAAAAAGAAAATGTGCTCTTTTGCAGCAAAAAGGAAATGAAAGAGGTATTTATAAATAAAGTAATATTTAAATACAGTTGACGTCCGAAGCGTCAAACACCAACAGAGCAATTTGATTAGTTCACCCTAAGAGGAAAACCGGTGGGACATAGCAACGACACGTCAAATGCGACGCAAACTCCAACTGAGAAAATAAGGCTACGAACGGACCTTTATTGTTCATCGACTATGAAAACCATCACAAAGATATGAAATTATGCGTGTGTCTAAATAGAAAATACATCAAATACTAAAAATAATTAAAAATAGTCTTCCAAGACTAAAATTTTGATTTTAAAATTTGCATCATAAACAATAATAAATTATATCTACAATAATTTAAAAGTTAAATGAAGTCTTAAATAAAAGTATAAGGTTGCCGCTATTTATAGTGTTTAAAATAGTTAAATTAATAGTTCGATCGTCTTTTAAACAGCACCTTTGTAAAAAAAAATCTACTTCTTTTTGAAAGGATAAAAATCAAAGTTATCTTATTGGATTTAGATTTTTAAATACGATCATTTTCAAAAGGTAGAGCTAGAAGAGTTTTCAAGGTATGATCAAAATTCACCAGTTTGACAGATTAAAAAATATGATTAAGATAACCCGATTTTGACCGATTTTTAAAACTCTCTCCAACTGTGCTTCAGAAAACTCTCAAGGGAGCAATTTTATAAATACTCGTCAATGGAGCCATAGAAAAAATCAAAACTAATGTAGAAAGACTCCCACACGAAGCAGAAGGATGTTGTTTCATGCACCGTTAGGGTTGTCAATGAGTATTCGAAAAATCCGAAATCCATCAGTATCCGTATCTGAAATATGAAAAATTACCCAATATCCGAAAAACGGATACGGATGTGGCCATATCCATATCCGATAATTATCCATCTGGTTTTTATCAAGATTATAATTATTTTTTTGTGTATTTTAGTGCATAAAATGATTGTCATTACTATTTTATCTTGATAAAAAATTAATATATATATACATATAAATTAATATTTTTTGCTTAAAATTACTTTTCTTCGTGTATTTATTATTTTTATATTTTTAGTACTGGAATGGATTTATAACAAATCAAAATTTTGTATTTATTTTTTTATATTTATTTATTGGTTGTGAACCGATCGAAGAATTTCCGATATCCGTGCGCATCCGCTGATACAGATATGCACTATCTGAATCTGTATCCGACCGTTTACAGGCCTATGCACCATGTTTCACTTTTCAAAAACCTTTATCTTCAAGACACCTAGAATATATATATTATACTCAATTGCACTTCATGCACCTCAAATGCAATATATAAAAAAATACAAAATACAAAAGTTTGCTATTTCCAAAACTGAATTCCACGTTCCCAAACCCCTAACAAAAGCCTTCAATAATTGATCGTGAGTCCTAATTTGCTACGGGGATACGGTAAATAAAAACCTTAATTTGCAACAGAAAAAAACCTAAAAAATTGAAATCATATTTTTGAGGGAGAAAAATTATCAGTGGCAGTTTCGCTAAGAGGTCAAGTATGTATAATATCTAAAAGCTTACTTGGTATCACAAAACTGAGTTACTTATTTAACCACTCGGCTTTCTCCTATTTTTTGAAATGGAGTTTTCTGTGGTGGTTTATTAAGGGTTTTGAGCGTACTATTTGATTATTAATGAAGCGGTAGGGTTTCGAAGGTTACACAAGTGGTTTGTAAGATCGCTTTTTTGAGTTTACGGTGTGTTCTTATGCAATCGGAATGATCAATGGAAAGGGTAACTTGAAAGGGGAATGAAAAAGAAAATTTTAGTAAAATGAAAATGTGTTCTTTTGCAGCAAAAAGGAAATGAAAGAGGTATTTATAAATAAAGTAATATTTAAATACAGTTGACGTCCGAAGCGTCAAACACCAACTGAACAATTTGATTAGTTCACCCCAAGAGGAAAACCGGTGGGCCATAGCAACGACACGTCAAACACGACGCAAACTCCAACTGAGAAAATAAGGCTACGAACGGACACTTATTGTTCATTGACTATGAAAACCATCACAAAGGTATGAAATTATGCGTGTGTCCAAATAGAAAATACATCAAATACTAAAAATAATTAAAAATGATCTTCCAAGACTAAAATTTTGATTTTAAAATTTGCATCATAAACAATAATAAATAATGTCTACAATAATTTGAAAGTTAAATGAAGTCTTAAGTAAAAGTATAAGGTTGTCGCTATTTATAGTGTTTAAAGTAGTTAAATTAATAGTTCGATCGTCTTTTAAACAGCGCCTTTGTAAAAAAAATCCTTTTCTACTTCTTTTTGAAATAAAGGATAAAAATCAAAGTTATCTTATTGGATTTAGATTTTTAAATACGACCATTTTCAAAAGGTAGAGCTAGAAGAGTTTTCAAGGTATGATCAAAATTCACCAGCTTGACAGATTAAAAAATATGATTAAGATAACCTGATTTTGACCGATTTTTAAAACTCTCTCCAACTGTGCTTCAGAAAACTATCAAGGGTGCAATTTTATAAATACTAATTTCCGATATCCGTGCGCATCCGCGGATACGGATATGCACTATCTGAATCGGTATCCGACCGTTTACCGGCCTATGCACCATGTTTCACTTTTCAAATACCTTTATCTTCAAGACACCTAGAATATATATATTATACTCAATTGCACTTCATGCACCTCAAATGCAATATATAAAAAATACAAAATACAAAAGTTTGCTATTTCCAAAACTGAATTCCACGTTCCCAAACCCCTAACAAAAGCCTTCAATAATTGATCGTGAGTCCTAATTTGCTACGGGGATACGGTAAGTAAAAACCTTAATTTGCAATTTAAAAAGACTTAACAAAATTGAAATCATATTTTTGAGGGAGAAAAATCATCAGTGGCGGTTTCGCTAAGAGGTCAAGTATTTATAATATCTAAAAGCTTACTTGGTATCACAAAACTGAGTTACTTATTTAACCACTCGGCTTTCTCCTATTTTTTGAAATGGAGTTTTCGGAGATGAAACTTGGATGTGTACAGCGGCAATCCTTGAGAAAGCACACTTACAACTTAAAACTGAAGCTCACCTCATTAATTGATCGAGAACGACTGAAATAGGGCGCCTTTAATTTTGACTGAGATAATGGAAACAGGGAATCATCACGATTAACACTTTGATTTTGTTTTATAACTGAGAAGGGTCGACAAATATCCAAACGAAAAGTAATCATCACCCGTTTTTCAATTTGTTGGAGAAATGTTAGCTGAAAACCAGTAGATGGAATGAAAAAATTGAAAGAGGCTAGCGGTGGGGAATGGGAATAGGTTGTAAACAGCCGATAATGTTGATAATAAATTGCATACAAATAGCAAAGAAAAAAACGTGTGAATTTGGTTGGCCCCTCCTATTTTCAAGTTTTGATACCTATAAACACCCCCGCACAAACTATTTTTCTACTGCAGATTAGGGCTGTCAAAATTCGACCCGACCCTCTGACCCAACCCATCTAACCCAATTTTAACAGGGTTGGGTCAAGGCTAATACCATTATTTTTGAATTGGGTCAATACCCACTTAGCTCAGCAAAAACAACACACAGACCCGTTTAACCCTTTTACATAACCCTAATTTTCCTTTCGCGTTTCGTAAAAAAAAGAACGACGGACGACTCTCTCTCTCCCTGGATCCCTAATCGTTCTGCTCCAATCAAGAGTTCTCTCTCTCGATTCTTTGTGCTCTCTATTATCGCGACTTCTCTCTCGATTCTTCAAATCTCGCACAATTTAGCTTTCAAAGTTAAAAGCTCCAATCAATCAAAGGTATGATATTTCCGTTTGAAAATTTATTTTATGGTTGCTAATTGGATAAATCAAGAGTTAAAATCTTAAATGTATTGCATTTGCAGCAAACCGTTCTTGTGGTGCAGCTTCTGGTATCGAAGATTAATGGTATGAAATCATTCCAAAAGTTAATGGTTCTGTTGGATGCTTTATGTTAATTCGCTGGTAATAAATCCCGTCAGTTTTGGTACCCCTTCTCTAACTTGTTCTGTTTTCCTACAATCATCAGTCCCGGTTTAAATTGGATCTGAATCTTGGTTTCTTTGTTCAATTTGTATTAAACCTTATTGCATCAAAGTCTGGAATTGTGTGATATCCTTGAATGGTTAGTGCTATATATGTCGGGATTTGCTTGATTTTGGAATCTTTTGTTATTTGTTTGATTACTATAGTGTCCGTGGCTATGCTTAGGGCTGTCAAAATTCGACCCGACCCTCTGACCCAACCCATCTAACCCAATTTTAACAGGGTTGGGTCAAGGCTAATACCATTATTTTTGAATTGGGTCAATACCCACTTAGCTCAGCAAAAACAACACACAGACCCATTTAACCCTTTTACATGACCCTAATTTTCCTTTCGCGTTTCGTAAAAAAAAGAACGACGGACGACTCTCTCTCTCCCTGGATCCCTAATCGTTCTGCTCCAATCAAGAGTTCTCTCTCTCGATTCTTTGTGCTCTCTATTATCGCGACTTCTCTCTCGATTCTTCAAATCTCGCACAATTTAGCTTTCAAAGTTAAAAGCTCCAATCAATCAAAGGTATGATATTTCCATTTGAAAATTTATTTTATGGTTGCTAATTGGATAAATCAAGAGTTAAAATCTTAAATGTATTGCATTTGCAGCAAACCGTTCTTGTGGTGCAGCTTCTGGTATCGAAGATTAATGGTATGAAATCATTCCAAAAGTTAATGGTTCTGTTGGATGCTTTATGTTAATTCGCTGGTAATAAATCCCGTCAGTTTTGGTACCCCTTCTCTAACTTGTTCTGTTTTCCTACAATCATCAGTCCCGGTTTAAATTGGATCTGAATCTTGGTTTCTTTGTTCAATTTGTATTAAACCTTATTGCATCAAAGTCTGGAATTGTGTGATATCCTTGAATGGTTAGTGCTATATATGTCGGGATTTGCTTGATTTTGGAATCTTTTGTTATTTGTTTGATTACTGTAGTGTCCGTGGCTATGCTGATGTAAGCCCAGTTCGAACTAATTAGAGCATTTCAGTCTTCGTTAAGAGCATATTTGGCAACTCCTTGTATGCCGTCTAAAACTACGTACAAGTAATTTTTTTTCCAAGTTGGTGTTTGAAAACTGTGATGAACACTGAAAAAGGAGCAGCACAATTGAACCTAATCACTACAATTTACAGTAGACGTGAACAGTTGAATGGAAATGTCGCATTTAGATGATGAATTAGCAGAAAGAACTAACATACACGTATTGTATTTCTGCTATTAACTTTTGAATGCCGAGCATTTTCTATTTTTCTATCTTCAATTAGCGATAACAGTAGAGCATCATCCTGACACTGAAGTAGTAATCAATGGTTGAAATATTAGTCTTATCAGCAACATTTTTTTAATGAATCTAAAGCAGTTGCTTTTTCAACAATAATACGCTATTGTGAAGATGATTTACAATTGTAATTAAGAAAACTGTATTCAAGAAATTGTTGAGTTCCTGTATTTTTGGTACAAAATAAGTTCAATGACATTTGAAATGTTTTTAGCACTTATTTTGCATTAACATTTACACTACTGCATTTTTTAAACATGATTATTATGCATGTGTTGCTATTGAATTAATTTAATAAATTGTAATTATTAATGTCACTGATGTGACTCATGATAATAATTAAAGCTAACCATAAAATAACAGAAATAACAGTCATGTATATTACATAACAGTGAATTGTACGAAGGTGTCAATGATTGTGTTTAATAACAAACTTTTATGGACAATATTAGATTTACAAACGTACTAAAAACTCATATGAGTTCATAGAAAACAATTTATTTGAATGTTCATGGTACATAATTCTTCATTCCTATTAGATAACGGTCTAATGGTTTGATTGATAGGAAAATAGTCAATGGCGAGGACACTAATTTGTGGTATGATCCATGGCTAAATGGTTCATCACTAATTGATAATTTGGGTTGGTTGTATCTTGCTATAATGGTGGCCCCAACAGATAAGTCTATGACCCCCTAACTGATAATAAATGGAGAGGAAACTTGAATTGTCCGCCTACCCCAATAGTTCGAAATATTTAAAAAATTAAACTGCATCACATTGCTGATTGGGACTTTTGATTTTGGCTAATCAATGCAAATGGATGTTTTTTTAGGTTAGCTAGGAATCATGTTAGAACTAGATCAACTGAATTTAATTGGTGTAATATTATTTGGACCATAAATGTGCTCTAAAAATGTCTCTACATGCTATGTTGGCTAGATTGAATAAACTAAATGCCAAAAAAAGAATCAGCAAATGGAACATCTACATAGATCAAAAATGTAACTTATGACTTTTACATTCTGATAACTGAGATCGTTTTTGTTTTAAGTTCCCATACACCAATCAAATTTGGAACAACATCAAGCACAAATTGGACATTCAGCTCTTATTTTAGTACCTCAGTTGAGTGGTTTACAAGTTTTGTACCACTCATTTAAATCGACCGTTTTATGATTTTTTTCCCTACTCATTATACGTCAACACACACGATTTTTTATGATGGATTTTTGAACACATAACATCAAACAAACATCCACCAATGTATAAATGTCCAGTACCATCCAATGTTTGTACCCGCCCATTAATGTAATAATGCATTTTTTTGCATTAGTAGATTCCCAGTGTTTAGTTAATCTTCATATAGTGATGCATTCGCTATATGGCTATCTGGCTATCTGCTTCCAATAATATGTTGCTGTATTGATATTCTAAAGCAGATAGAGTTGCATTGTTGTTTTGCCTTGTTTTATTCCAGTTTTTCAAGTTTTGCTTTATTCTTCCAGGTTTAATCATGAACTATTCTAAGGGAAAATCTCTTCAAATTATTGTATTGTCAGCACGGAGACTAAGGGCAAATCTCTTCAGCAAATAGAAGATTGAGCTCATACTAATTGAGTAGAGGTATTTTTTTTATGTATGATTGTTCGTCATTTTTAATAATCAATCCGCTATTGTTAGAGGCAGTTTAATTTTGAATTGTTGGCAAACATTTAATACTAAAATATGTTTAAGTATTAATTAATAGAAATGATATATAAATTTTATATCATGTGCTTATTACGTTCTTAGAATGCTTGACTTAATTAGCATTATCGCTGTTACTTAATTAGCATTATCGCTGTTTTTAGCTAAAACTAAGTGGACTGGAAGGGTGAATGTGCGACTGTAATGCAGTAATCAATCAAAAAGAATAACAAATTGAAATAATACCACAAGCTGATTCTTTATGTTGAGGTTATGGCCTTGAGAAAAGAACAGTTTATATAATTTTCAAATTCACATTGCTGTGGGGAAATAGCTCTAACTGTTTTTCAAGTGGTATATATAGTGTTTTATATTGTCATTCTGGGTGTTGACGGCATGAATTCAGATTATAATTAAGTAGATACTAACTTTATGCTATTTCTTGTATTTTGGGGTTGCAGGACTTCAGAAATGGGAAGATCGACACTGAATTCATACCTAAACATGAGGCAGAATTGGCTGTTAGTACAATGCACATTTAAAGCTTTCCATATTCTTGTTTAACTGTTAATTATAAAAACCCATTGATACAGACTACAGTGAGTTTGAGTATAATGTGAGAAGTAAAGATACATTGTTGTTCAAACACATAGTTGTTTAATTCATGGCTGCAGCTCACAATTTGAACTGAACTCGTTCATTGATATAGATTTCTTTTTATTACATATAATAGTATCTGTTTGACTAAGCATCATCTGTAATGACAGAAAGGGTGATCTTTGATTTTTATTTAACGATAGCCCAGTATCCACTTTGTTTGCAGAATGCAGACATGCTGTTGATGTTTCCAATTGTTCCTTGGATCTGCAATAATGGTTTACTTTTTTTTATTTTTGATGTTTTTTAAACGGGTTAAACGGGTTGACCCATATATGAAACGGGTTGGGTCATATTGACCCTTTTAGTAAATGCATTAAAAGGGTTGGGTCTTAAAATGGGTCGGGTCAATTTTGACCCGACCCATCTTGACCCGACCCGACCCGTTTGACGGGTCTACTGCAGATGATGTAAATTAAAGCAAATTCTATTTAACACAAATAATTACTTATTGCCCTAAAATAAATAAAATTTTAAAGACTAAAATACTCTTAAAAAGCTGCGTACTTTCTTCCTTTTCAATTCCATTATTTTTTTACATTATTTTCTTACTGTCTAAACCACGGTTTCTTCAAAACCCTAATTTTAAATCAGTGAAGAAAAATTCAATTTTTCATTACTAAGTTATTTTTTTGATTTACAGACTATTTTAATTGCAGTTCTAAATAAAATATGAATTTGGTTTCTAAACTAGTGAAGAAAAAATTCAATTTTTCACCACTAAGTTATTTTTTGGGTTTACAGACTTTACTGAGAAACATTTCAATTTTTCACTGCTAAGTTTCTAAATTGGTGAAGAAAAAATTATAACCTTAATTTCTAAATCAGTGAAGAAGAAAAATTCAATTTTTCATGTTTTGCGTGATAGGAATGGTAGTTCTAATGGTAGAGGGCTACTAAGTTATTTTTTGGGTTTACAGACTTTTTTAATTTTTGGGGGCTAATAAGTAAATACTCGAGTTGAAATAGAATTTGCCATAAAAAAAAGAACGTTCCGCATACATCCCTAATAAGTTTGCAAATACACAGAAGATACATCCGTTTTAATTATAAGTTTCACATCTATTTTTGAACGCGGCAATTTTATTTTCGAAAATACCCTTTTGTCTTCTCCAAACAAAACACAGACCCGTCGAACAAGATTTCATCATCTGTTGTTCTAAAAAAACCATAATCTCCTTAAATATCAATCGCCATTTATTCCAAAATAGTTGATCGAAGATGAAAGCGTCCACTTGAAAAGAGAACTAAAATTCAGAAGATGAATGTAATAAAAACCACAAAATCAAACGTTATCAATTAAATTTCTTTGCAATATCGATTTCTGTTCTATTACAATTGGTTCGATATGTTGTATGGATTTATCGACTATTTAGTAGAAATTTTCAATAATTACAACCAAGTCTGCAAATATTTAAAATAATTGCAGATAATTCTGCAATAATTTACAAGTTTAACTACTATAATCCATTTAATACACAACAATGTCTGCAGTTTATTATTCTCTTAAAATCATTTATATTTATCTTTCTTCCAATTATTCATAATAATTGTAGATAATCGCATGTATGTCTGCAAATATTCTGATTAATTGCATGCTCATCATCAACTATTCGTATAAAAGCATTTCAATCCATAACTAAACATTTATAACTCTAAATAACAAAATAAAGTATTTTAGTTCAATTATGAAGATTAAATTCATCATTCTCTGCAATTATTCATAATATTTTCATAGTTATCAGCAATTACTTTCAATAATTGCATTTACTTCTGCAATTATTCTGATTAATTACATTCTTATGGGCAATTGTTCATGTAAAATCATTTCAATCCAACACTTCATCTTTCTCTGCAATTATTCATAATAATTGCATAGTTATCAGCAATTATTCTCAATAATTGCATTTATTTCTGCAAATATTCAGAATAATTGCATTCTTATCAGCAATTATTCATGTAAAATCATTTCAATCCTAAATCCAACTTTCTTAATTACATTCTTATCTGCAATTATTCATGTAAATCATTTCAATCTTAAATTCATCTTTCTCTACAATTATTCATAATAATTGCGTAGTTATCAGTAATTATTCTCAATAATTGTATTTATTTCCACAAATATTCAGAATAATTGTGTTCTTATCAGTAATTATTCATGTAAAATCATTTCAATCCTAAATTCATCCTTCTTAATTACATTATTATCAGCCATTATTTATGTAAAATCATTTCGATCCTGAATTCATTTTTCTCTGCAATTATTCATAATAATTGCATAGTTATCAGTAATTACTCTCAATAATTGCATTTATTTATGCAAATATTCATAATAATTGCATTCTTATCGGCAATTATTCATGTAAAATCATGTCAATCATAAATTCATCTTTCTCTGCAATTATTCATAATAATTGCTTAGTTATCAGCAATTATTCTCAATAATTGCATTTATTTCTGCAAATGTTCAGAATAATTGCATTCTTATCAGCAATTATTCATGTAATCATTTCAATCCTAAATTCATATAAATCATTTCAATCCTAAATTCATCTTTCTATGCAATTATTCGTAATAATTGCATAGTTATCTGCAATTATTCTCAATAATTGCATTATTTCTACAAATATTCAAAATAATTGCATTCTTATCAGTAATTATTCATGTAAAATCATTTCATTCCTAAATTCATCTCTCTTAATTACATTCTTATTAGCAATTATTCATGTAAAATCACTTCAATCCTAAATTCATCTTTCGCTGCAATTATTCATGATAATTGCATAGTTATCAGTTATTCTCAATAATTGCATTTATTTCTGAAAATATTCAAAATAATTGCATTCTTATTAGCAATTATTCTTGTAAAATCATTTCAATCCTAAATTCGTCTTTCTTAATTACATTCTCACCGGCAATTATTCATGTAAAATTATTTCAATCCTAAATTCATCTTTTGCTGCAATTAGTCATAATAATTACATAGTTATCAGCAATTATTCTCAATAATTGCATTTATTTCTGCAAATATTCAGAATAATTGCATTCTTATCAGCAATTATTCATGTAAAATCATTTTAATTCAAAAAAAGAAACTTGTTGCAATTATTCATAACTGCAAATATTAAGAATCTCATATTTTGTAAAGTAGCTTGATTCGTCTTCAATTTAATTGCAGTTTTCCATTTAAATCGAAAAATAAACCTTCGATTTTGTAAAGTGTAATGACCTGAAATTTTCAACCATTCGCATCCACACATGCGGGGCTTGAATTGCTCAAAATATCATATTGTTAATTTAAATTTGGCAAAACTCAACATATACAGTAAATAAATGAATCACAAAATCACAGACACAGAGTAATATAACAATAATAGCGGAATAGATAAATAGTAGTTCATGAAGCTACTATATAAACATCAGAGTAGAAATAAAATACAACAGACTATCTCAAATACAGTGAAGTCTCCAGTACAAACAGATGACTTCTCTGAACAAATCAACTGGAAAGATGAAAGCTGAATCGATAGTTGGATCTCCAAGCGAAGCTCCAAACTCCAAAGGTAAGTCTCAAATACTGAATTATTCAGTCTGACCCGAACGTAAAGCAAAACACAAACACTCAAGTCAGGATTAACGCTCTTATATCAATAAATTCAACTCAAGTGAAATATCAACTGAAATACAATTAACTCAAAGGATGTTTGGGATAGCCATCCTCTAAGGATCCACAGAATTAAACGTCATTATAACATCGTGGTCATTTCAAATTAATTTATACTTCAAAACCAAAATATCATTCCCATTTCAAACATATCAATTTCCAAAATAGTGTATATATATTAAAATAATTTATAAAGTAAAGTATTTGTTATTTCCTCAACTTCACAATTCATTTCAAAATCAACTCGACTTCCACATTCAAATTTAATTAAATCTCAATTCAACAATTTCAATTCAATCTTGATTCTAAAGAAACAATTTCAAATTATATCGATTTGAAACACAAAATAAACCGTTTAAATTTCAATATTTTCCAAAGCTTTTAATATTCAACATTTCAAACTAAATTTAACAATTTGAAATAGGTCTTGGTTTAACTTCGTTATGATTTAATCTTGAAATATCCACATAATAAATTCAATATCATTTAAATAACTTAAATTTACATTTTTCTATATATTTCCTTTAATTTATTTAAACGTGAAATATTCATTAAATTTTTTAAATCAAAATCAAGTTATAAGATCATATCTTTAAAATTTCAAATTCAATAGTTTCAAACCGATTTAATTAGATAAAATTCTTAATTAAATACAATTCCAGTCAATTCAACTTTATCTCCCTTAACTTATACAAATCATTGAAAATCTATTTAACAATATAATACATAAACATATTATATATTAATTAAATCAAACTTTTATTAAATTAAAGTTTATTATTAATCTACTTTATATTAAAACATATTTATATATAAAATAATTTCAATATTTAATAAAAATCCTATATATTTCCTTTCAAACCATAAAAATCATTTCAAAATATTTATATATAGACCAACGACGTCTGTATATAACATTCTATCACATGGTCAAGTGATACGGATATTTATCATTTCAATTCGTAATTTAAATATATACAGATATATATCATTTCAACCTGCAATCCCAAATTCAATTTGAATGAAAATCGATTTGGTTTATCATTTCAATCCATAACGATTTTCTCCTATTCTATAGATCGTTCGGGTATGTATCATTTCAACCCATAGTGAATTCTATACTACCAGGAAACTTTCAGAGTGATAACAGATATGATAATAACAACAGGCACTTACCATCAATAACAATATAATATAAACAACAGGATATGGTGTCATATCCCACAGATGAGCAGTTACAGATAATAGCATATATAGCAATTTAAATAACTACAGCAGCATATTTCAATTGTCGTTTCAATTGAAATTAAATTGAATAAATATAAGAACGTTAATCGTGAGTGATTGCTCACCTTTCGAGGCTAGAGGAGTTTTGACAAAGAAATCGAGTTACGAAATCCAAAGCAACGCTAGATGGACACGATTTGATGAAGAAAACAGGCACGACGGACAAAGCTGATAAATGGAAAATCGAATTCAAATCAGAACTAGATCGATGAAGACAAATGATATAAGTGAACTTACAAATATATATATAATTATATATATAACTATTTGCATATATAAAACATATTCTAAATTCAAACACAGTCTAAAATATACATGCATTTAAAATCATTGTTTTAAACTAAACACGTATATAATAAAATCAAACATATTTACAATATATATGTTGAAATAATACTTATTAAAAATACAAAATACTTACATATACAATGTAGGTTCATTGCAACATATCAATTACCACATATATAAGATAAAAAGCAAAGATAACGGGAAAAAATGGCCGCCTAATAAAAAAAGAGAAAAAGGCGATTTGCAATTATAGCTTGCGCTCTGTTCGATCTTTGCTCTCCTCTTGCTTTCTACTTTTTTGCTGTTCTTGTTGCTGCGTATTCTCAACATCGACCGAGATCTGGTTTTGCCTGACCCTGATTATGTCGGATTTGGGCGTTGAGGAGTTCTTTCTCTCAAGCTCTTTCTTGCGAGCATGCCCCTCTTTCGCCGCTATTGCTTCTGCCCTTCTGGCGGCGGCGGGGGGTCCCATGTCGGTTGTATTTTCTGGTTGTTGCTCGGTTGAGATAAGGGTTTATTCGGTGGTTGCTTTTGTAGATCTATGCCGCTCGCGTTTTTTGCTGGTCGAGGGCTGCTTTATGGAGATTCTACCCGTCTCCGACATGGGATTGATGTCTCAGTTCTTTTCGAATGGGCGCATATCTTTGGTCGCTGATTCGCAGGTGGCCTTGGCCTCTTTGTCTGTTGTTGATTCGAGGCGGGATTTCACCACCCGTTTCGAGCCGGTTTTGGCCTTTGCAGCGTCATGCGAGCTGTTGCCTTTTGGTGATGTGCCTATCTTGTTTGGGTCTGTGGCATGTGGTGCTGTTCCGATTGAGTGCGTGACTTCGGTTGGGGATTTCATCACCCCATTCCGTCCTGGTCACGGTTCTGCTTCTAATAAGCGGTTCCTTTCCCCGTCTCAAAGTAGGAGGCGGCGGCGTCGCCTTCGGCGATGCGCGCGGTTCGGATTTAGAGGGGATGTTGTGGCTGCTAGGAGTCTTCAGTCATCTCTTACCTATTGGGAGTGGTGTGCTCCGTTTGTTTTGGATCTTGCGCCGGCCCAGCAGGTAAGTGCTGCCACTGGCAGGCAGGTGAGTCTCTCGTCTTTTGTCTCCCTTTTGTTGGTTGATGTTGGGCTTTACATATTTCGATGGTTGTCGGCTGAAGGAGTTTGTTTTCTTTATGTGAGCCATGACACACCTCGGTGTGTGCTCCCTGACATTACCGTCCCGTCGCTGACATGTGATGTGTCAGGTCCCATTAGTACTCTCTTCTGCCGTGGTCGCGTCGGCTGTGTCCATTTCCGCTTTAGAGTTTGGAGCGGTATGGTCGGGCCCGTTTGCTGGATATTGTTGTTGAGTCATTGCGAGGCCTCTTTCGTGTCGTTTGTGACTCTTATTCGGTTTGCTTGTATGCCAGGCTGCCTATGGTCTATTCGGAGGTTTCGTCGGGCCTGGTCTGATTGGCTCGGGCGATTTTCCAGCTCTGGTCGAATAGTAGTCTCTGATTTGGACCACCATTCGGACAGCCTGGATTTTTTCCAGTCTTCTCTGGTCCGGCCTGATGTTTCATCTGATTGGGTCATCCCGCGAACCGCACCTGTCGCGCGGGGCCGTCTGACTAGTGACAGTCCGGCCTTGGTAAGGTTCCTATAGCAACGTGGGCTGCGTATTATCTGCGCCCCTACATTTTTTCGTTTCTGCCCGGTTATTCCGGATCCACATGTCTCCTCCTCCTCTAGTTGCTCATCTCGTTGTTCCCTCCCGTCTTCCTCTTGCTCTTTATCGATCTCCATCCCAATGCTTAGCAAGGCAGAGATTGCGATCATTAATGATCGCCTTGCTCGCCTTATGAAGAACTCGTCTTCTTCCAGGCCTTGCTTTCCGCAGTCGGATCCGCAGGAGTCTTTTGGAGATTCCCCGGATGCTGCATCTTGGATCTCGGGCTCCCGCCCTCGTGCTCGTCTCGTCGCAAGCCGAGAGGTGCTCCCGTCACCCCTCGCACCATCCGCACTCGCTCTATAGCGGCGACTGAGCAGACCGACAGGTCCGCTCGATATTTGTTATACCTTATCTAAGTTGAGTTTGCTACATCCCATTTCTGTTTTCCTTATTTCTATCCGCTATTTCTTTCAACATGTCGAACTTTCTTTTCTGGAATATCCGTGGTACCGGCAATGATGCGTCCTTAGCTAGGCTGAAGCGCATTGTCCGGAAAGACTCTGTTTGTTTGGTGGCTCTTTTGGAACCTTTTATGGGTCCTGGAGATGTTTCCAAAACTGTGTTGTCACTCGGGTTTGGCGGCGCATTGTCCAATGTTTCGGGAAAGATTTGGATTCTTTGGTCCAAAGGCTTTCTTGTTCGCCCTATTTTTGACTCGGTTCAGCTTTTTTCTGTGGCTTGCTCAGCTTCTTCCTTCCCTCAACCGTTTCTTTTCTCGGCAGTTTACACCAAGTGTGATCGGATTGAGAGGTTGTCCCTTTGGGCTGATATCCTTTCGATCTCAGAGTTGGGCTTCTCTTACTCTGTTGTTGGCGGTGATTTCAATGTAGTTGCTAGCCAGGCCGAAAAACAGGGGGGAGTGGCTATCAACCGTTCTTCGGTGACGGATTTCAACTCCTTTATTATTAGCTCCGATCTCTCCTAAATTCCTTTCATTGGCTCTGCTTTCACCTGGTCTAACAACCAAGAAGGTCCGAACCGTATCCTCTCGCGGTTGGACAGAGTTTTTGGGAGTGATGATTGGCTCAATCTCCCTTTCTCCTTCTCCATCTCTCATCTCCATCGGACTTTTTATGACCATGCCCCTTTGATCTTGCGCTGTTCCCCCCTTTCTATTTCGGGGCCTTCTTCTTTCCGTTTCCAGAGTATGTGGAGATCCCATCATTCTTTTCTTCAGGTAGTGGAGGATTCGTGGAGTTCTCCTATCGCTGCCTCCCCTTTGGGGATTTTCTCCCATAAACTAAAACGTCTCAAGGTTTGCCTAAAGACCTGGAACGTTCAAGTTTTCAAAAACATCTTCGACCGTGTACGGGCCGCGGAGGAGTCTCTCATCCTTGTCGAATCTTGGTTCGACGAAAACCCTTCCGCCGCCAACAAGGAGAAGTGGGCTTTGGCCCAGTTGGCCTTCTCCTCGGAACTTCGTGTCGAGAACACCTATCTTCGCCAAAAGGCGAGGGTCAAATGGGTGGTCCATGGGGACTCGAATTCCAAATTTTTCCATTCCTCAATTCGTAAGAAAAACAGCCTTCTTTCAATCCGTGAGATTCTTCGGTCGGATCTCACTTTGGCTTCAACCCCGGTTGAAGTCAAAGAGACCGTCTTGTCTCACTTCCAATCATTTATGGGAATTCCCTCTGTCTCGGATTCCAACCCGGTCCTCTATTCCTTCATCCCGCGGCTAATCTCTCCTACAGGCAGTTCTGCGTTAGCGGACCCCCCTTCGTCGGAAGATATCCGAGCCAGTGTCTTTGCTCTAAGCAAGGATAGTGCCAGCGGGCCGGATGGCTTCAACGGGGTGTTCTACCGGAGTGTGTGGCCAATCATTCAACTAGACTTCTGTTTGGCGGTTCAGCACTTTTTTGCGGGCGGTACTCTTCCCATTGGCTGGTTCTCCACAAACTTGGTCCTTATTCCGAAGTGTGATAATCCTCGGTCATGCGCGGATTTTCGTCCCATCAGCTTGTGTAATTTCTCAAACAAAGTTATCTCCAAGGTGCTGGCCATTCGTTTGGCTCCGTACCCTGATCGCATCATATCCACCTCTCAAGCGGGTTTTGTTAAAGGTCGTTTAATCACTGATAATGTCCTTTTAGCTCAGGAATTGATTTCCCAGCTTGACCGGAAGGTTAGAGGATCTAATGTTATTTTCAAACTTGATATGGCTAAGGCTTACGATCGTATGTCATGGTTTTTCGTCATCAGGGTTTTGCATGCCTTTGGTTTCCCTGAAACCCTTATTGATTTGGTGTGGACACTCATTTCCAACTGTTGGTTCTCCGTTCTCATCAACGGATCGGCCAACGGTTTCTTCAAGGCGGGTAGAGGTTTACGTCAAGGAGACCCACTGTCGCCTTCTCTTTTCATCATTGCGGTAGAGGCTCTTATCCGCGGAACTCACTCCCTCACGATCTACGGTCAGGTCCAACGTTTTGGGTTACCGAGGGGGTGCCCGCTCGTTTCCTCCTTATCTTTTGCGGACGACATTGTCATTTTCTCGAATGGCAACCGCTCTTCTGTTCGACGGCTTCTTCGCTTCATTCAACTATACAAGAGGTGCTCAGGCCAGCTTGTTAACTCCTCCAAGAGTTGCTTCATTCATGTCAAGGACATGTCTCCTTCCAGGGTTTCTTGGCTTAAGGAATTTACCGGTTTCAAGGAAGCTTCCCTTCCGCTTTCTTATCTTGGTATTCTATCGAGGCAGGAAACTTAATGCTATTTTCGATCCTTTGACGGACAAGGTTAGGGGGAAGATTATCCGTTGGAATGCGTCTCTTCTGTCTCAAGTGGGTAGACTGGTTCTCATCAAATCTGTCTTAGGCTCGATGGGCACTCATGTCTTCGCTGCGATGACCCCTACCTCTTCCTTTTTTCGGTCTTTCCAGTCTTTGGCCTCGTCCTTCTTTTGGGGGTCAAAGGTTGATATCCACCGCCATCACTGGGTCTCATGGGACATCGTGTGCCACCCCATTAGTGAGGGAGGATTAGGCTTGCGCAATCCAAAGGACATTTGTACTGCCTTTGCTTGCAAATTGTGGAACCGGTTTGAGGCTAACGACTCCTTATGGGCGTCATTCCTCCACGCCAAATACCAGCGGCTGTCAGTCTCTGGGTACACCGGATCTCCTTATTTCGCTAGCGAGACCTGGAAACACATGCAATCTGTTAAATCGTTCTCTGACTCTAATGGCGGCTCTAGCAGCTGGGATGGCGGATCCTTTTCTATCTCCAAGGCTTGGAATTCGGCTCGTACCCCAGCTCCTGTCATTCCTTTGTTCTCTTTCATCTGGGATTCTAGAATTCCTCCTAAAGTGTCTCTGTTTATGTGGCGAACCCTACATAATGGGCTGCCATTAGACGAGAACCTCCAGAGAATTGGTATCCCTACCATCTCCCGATGTAGGTGCTGCAGAATCGGGGATACAGAATCCTTGTGCCATTTACTTTTTATGGGCTTCTCTCCCAGATCCTGCTGGAATTACTTCAACGACCTTATTGGTTCTGAGGAATTGTCAGATCTCCTTCAGATTTACAAAGAACCTGGTGGCACGGTATTTCTGGTAAATCTCTTCGCTCGATAATTTTTCGCTTGATTCCTTGCCTGATCTGTTGGCACCTGTGGTGCGCGCGGAACAAGGCAATTTTTGAGGACTCTCTAATGGATCCATATTCCATTATTCGTCGGGTTAGAAATGATGTCTTCTTGGATTTTCGTGGCAGACCTTTTAAGGGTTCGGTCAGCTCACGTTCTAGTCATCTTGTGGATCTTTTATCTATTTCCTGTGTCCAGGCACCCTCTAGAGTTGGAATTGGCTGACTTCATCGCTTCCCCCCTTATTTCTCATTTCGTGGATGTTGTTTTTTCAGGCTATAGCTTTTCAGGTTGGTCCGGGGTCTTCTGTCGCATTCTTTTATTGGGGATTTCTGCATGATATTCTATGCTAGTTCTGGTGGGCTCGTCTGCTCTGATTGCTGTTGTTTTGCTCGGTCTTCATTCGTCATCGTTATCGGGCGGTGTTTTCCCGGGTACTCGATGACGATGATCCTACGGGAAGTTGTTTCTTTGGATTTCATCCAGATTGATCTTTGACTGTTTCTCGCGGTCGTCTTCCTCTCCTATTCGCGGACTTATGCTGTTTCTTTGGGCTTTTGTTATTGCATTGTCGTTTGGTTTGATTCGGAAGTCTTGTTTACTTTTGTTTGCTGGTTACCTGTCAGGCATGTTGACAGCTTGTGGTTTTGGTTTATATATTTCACTCTTCTTTTTTGAAGAAAAAAAATTACCACATATATAAACTTTTGAACTTTATTTACCTTATAAATTATAAACTGTATAAACTTTTATAACTTAATAAACTTTATATTATATATACACAACAAATACACTTTATTTAAATGCTTTAGGAATATTTGTCAAAACCATTTATATGCAGGTTTTTATTTATAAACAAAATGCATAGAACAGATTGAAAATAGTCATATGAAGAACATGTAAGATATATATACAATCATCAACGTAGCACATATAGAGAACTGCAGTTTCATAGTATATATATATAATATACGCATAACTAGGAAAAATCATGCTTGTATATACTGACATATGAACCAAAACTATAATTTATAAAACAATATATGTCATATCTATCAGATACAAAATATGAAATATTACATATGATAGCAACGTGCTTGGTCAAAGTATGCACAACGTAAGGCAGACAAGACACAAGGCAAGATGGGATAGGAAAAATATACAACTATTTTCATCGAATATATATATATATATATATATATATATATATATATATAATCGAATATATATATATACACACACAACTATAAAATATACCGTATATAAGAGGAGAAACACACGAGTCCACCAGCGAATATACCCTGCCGTAGACGTGTTCATGCTGCCGATGGGGATGGAGGAGGACAGCAGCTCAGCCATGAGGTGGTGACACTGGGCTGGTTGCACGTGGAGGTTTCGGAGGGTCGGTTTTGGTCGGCTTGGCACCACAGTGGAAAAAGAGGCGGGGAAAACGGTGCTGGGTGTTGGGTTTGGGCGAAGATAAGCTCGGTTTGGTGGGATTGTGGCACTTGCGTGGGTGTTATGATGGGGCTACAGGGAAAAAGGGGGGAGGGAGATAAGAGGAGGGGAAAGAAGAACAGGCTCACGCATGGGAAACTCCTGAAAACAAATGAAACAAAAAAATGAGATCAATCTTCACACACACACACACACACACACACATATATATATATATACACACACGTTACTGTATATATATTGTTTTCTCAAATGAAAAGAAGGGGAAGAGATAGTGGCCGCATGTACAAACCGGAAAGAATACTAGAACCAGAGGAAAATGAAATGGACCAAATAGTAATGAAACGTATCGAATTAAATATGGACAGTTTCAGTAGCAACGGTCACCCACTGATTTAGTCGAGAATTTAAAGTAATTAATGGTCTGATTGGACTGCACGTTTCAAATTTGAAAAGTAAAGGAAAAATAAAGTCATCATTTATGGTACCGTTACAACGAATAGTTTATTGTTTTCATCGCGTACCAAACCTCAAAATACATAAATAAATATACCGTAGAGATCAACATGACGAGACGATCAAAACGCTATATAGATATTTGTGGTACCATCATCCGATCAAAAGTCGATAATCGGTACCGATATACGTTGCTATTCCGTACGAAAAAAATCCAAACAGAGCTAGAAACGTCCGAATTTTGCGAAACAAATTTCGCATTCTTATTCCGAGTGTTCTAAATAAATTTTCTCATGTTGACATATTTAGGTTTCGGAAAAATTTTAAATTCGGTTGTTATTAACTGATATAAATTGAAATAAATTTCACAATAAAATAAACTTCAATATTATTAGATGAAAGTTTACCTGTTGCTATGTTTAAATAAACATATTTCAAATAATAAATTTTTATTTTCAAATTTTATTGTTTAAAATTTCACAAAATTTCAATTAGTTTAACAAAAAAAACCTTTAAAATTTACGGGTTGTTACATAGAGTCTTCAATTTAATTTCTTGATTCTCATATTTTGTAGACTTGGCTCGGTTTTCAATTTGATCAGAAGAAACTGAAGAAGAAGAATCAAAGCTCGACATTGAAGTGCAGGGGTAATTTGGAGAAAAAATAGGCGGAAAATAAAAACAGAGACGTAGAAAGTATATTTTTTATGACAGGGTTCCGATTTGAATTAAGTTCCGTTTTAAGGATGTGTGCCTAATATTAACAAATAAAAATCCCCTCCCCCTCTTCCCCTCCCCCCTCGACCCCTTCCCCAACTCTCGAGAAGTATTTTATATAACAAGTTATAAAAAAAACCATTTTTTTTAATTTAACCACAAGTTTTATGAACAAAGATAATTTTCAAACCGTTATACTTTTTAGCAAAAATGCAAATATTTGTAGTATGCAGTACAAATAATTACAGTTTTTATTGCAAATATGTGGGTTAAGAAAATTACAAATATTTGTAGTTTGACTGAAAAGTAAAAATTGAAATGTTCTTATAATAGATTTTTGAATATGAACGGCTATGTATTCTGAACTTAAAGAGGGTGCTTCACAAAAATTCCCGAAAAAATTCCATTTGTGTATAAAAATAAGTTGAGATTATGCATATTTTAATGACTAAGATGATTGACATATACTATTTTATCAAGATAATAATTATATTATGAATGTATAGGTAAATGTTTGTCTCCAAAATTGATTTTTGCTATTGTATGTTTTTTTTGTCTAAAAAGGATTTATATTAGATCAAAAAATTTCACTTATATTTTTGAATTAATTAATTTTTAGCAAAGCATTTAAATATCTTATATTTATCCTTATCCATGGATATGGATATTCGATATCTGAAAATGATTTCGGACGCGGATGCGGATGCGGATGTAGGTATGACACTATCAACATCTAAAAGTATCTGTTAGGAAACATAAATTGATCAATACTAAATGTAGCTCAATATATATTCCATTTTATATGATCTTCATTTTATCGCTGTATATTTAGCTACTTCTTATTACTCATTATGAAAAAAAAAATCTTATTACCCAATTGAGCGGTAAAAATTGATCAATCGGCACTTTAGTGTCAATCAAATGTGTTACTTTGGGTCTTATACCATGTCTTAATTTTTTTTGATTGGTAATATATTATCGATCGATAAATTATAGGTGGTCAGTAATATGTTATAGATCGATTGGGTAAAATGAAGTAACAGTTTAACTTTTTTGTTTCCTTTTTATTATGGGTAGAATGAAGCTCATATTGGGTGGTGTTTAATATTACCTTTATATAGAAGCATAATAATGTTCACTATGTGGTGAAATGAAGCATGCATGTTTTTTAATTGTCCCTCTAGTGAAAATTATCCAATTTCGAATGATGAGATGAAGAAAAAAGGGTGATACAAAATATGAATGATATTCACATTAATCGACATTATTGTCCACTTTAGTGAAGAACATGCACATTGTGAAGACCCGCCGCTCCCGACACCTCAAATTGACGTCCTTTTAGCAGTCAAATTCGCAAGTTGAGAGCACGACGTTCCTTCAGGTTATAAAAAGTAAAATTATATGTCATGTTATGTCATCTACAAACACACAAATGAAAAAAAAATATAATAACAAATAGTGCAATACAACATGACATATATAGCATAAGAGATACATCAAAGTACTAGAGATATTGTTGTCCATCACATACATATATACATACAAGTTGCTTGTTAAATATTAATGTATAAAATAAAATTCTAATCTAGATTATAGCCACGGCGTCTCCAACATCCACCAATTGTTCCAAGACCGGTTAGAGGGTATACCTCAACAGTTGACTCTTGGTACACTCATGGAAGTACTCGAGAGTTGTCAAAGGAACAAAAAAAATGTCGGTCAAACATAACCCTGGTGTGAAGAGGAAAGTACCCCAAGATATCAGGTACGTAAATATACCAAATATATGAATATTGGATAAGAGACATATGGGTACATGGAATCATGCAGCAACCTATTTCACCTGTATCAAACAAGTTGGAACTATAATAATATGTCAATTAAAAAGTCATAGTAAAATATATGGTCTCAATACTATGTCATCGAGGAAAGTCCGACCATTATATAATGAGGTGTATGGAACCTACACCTATATTTATCTCTCATGGGTGCCATGTGTGAAGAATATTACCTTGAGAATCACACATTTCATGCTCTCATTTATCATTCCAAAGGATTATCAATCATAATGAGTATAGTGGAATCCCACACAATAAAACAAATATGTTCATGAGCCATTTTCATCATTAGTGTGCACTCTAGTAAATTTTCCTTCAATATCCATTTCCACCATCAATATGAGGTGAGGTACAGTTCACCTTCAATGTCCTCCCTTGGATCCACGTTTCTCCTTATTCCATTAACTACCAGCATATGGGCAGGGTCTTCAACAGATCATCCGAGAGCCCCTTAATGCCTCACTTTCGCACCCTTAATGTCAAACAAAGAGCATATACGTTTATCTTGCTAAAAAATTTAACCCACTATCTTATCGAAGATGAGCGCTATTGTAAAAACCCATAATTTTTGCTCTGTAATAAAATATAATGATTGTTTTATTGAAGATAAAGTAAACTAATGACTTTAAAGAAGAATTTTCTAATATGAATGAATTAGGACTCCAGACCTATTATGTTAAGTTCGTAATGTCATTTATATATGAAATGCATATTAAGTTTGTTAAAATCGGATAAGATTACAAAAATAAGAAGAAAAAGGAATAAAGGCAAAATGGTCATTTGGTTATAACTCCTCTTTACAGTGATTGAAATGAATCCCTCTCATTCATTATTCTTCGTTTCTTCTTCCTCTTAATCTTTAACAAAAAGAAAATAAGGGTTTTGAATTATAAATCATCATAATTTTGATTTCCTTAATCAAAAATTCCAAATTAAATATCAAAATTAAAGTTAGGAGATTCTCTACAAATCTAAACCATTAAGTTTGTATCTTGAAGAACATTAAAGAAGATCTTGAGAATCAAAGAAATGCTTCAAATTGGGTTTCACTGGAGCTTGGATTTCTAAGGAGTTTGGTGGGATCTCTACTCTATGCTATATGATTATTTGATATGGCTAAATCATGGTTTAATATGAAAGTTGGTTAGGAATTGAGTAATGAATTTGGCTAGGAATTTTAAAGAAGGGAATCTTGTTGAATGAGTGTTTAAAAGTATAAATCATACAATGTAATGTATTATGAACTAATAGTAATCAAATGATATTTAAGATAAATGATTGGTTTCATTGTTGTTTGAATGGTTAGTAGGAACGCTATGACTATATTCGATGGTATTTGGAGTTATCATCGGAGGACTGAGGTTGGAAGTGAAGTCGTATTTTTGATCAAGTAGTTAAACTCGAATGGTTTTTAAACTGTTTCATTGCCCCTAAAGTCGTTCATCAAATACAAAGTTGCGCTCGTCAAATTTCGATCAATTTATAGCAAAGGCATGAATACATGTCAAACGGTGTCCAAGCGGCATGTCAGTGATATGACGCCATGTACCAATGACACTTAGGGAAATGACCATATGGAGAGTGCGTGGATTTGTGATTTGGTGTCTCTATGTCGAAGAGAAAGTTGTTGCGATCACAACAAAAGAAATGATGAGTTGTTTGAGGTTGTGGATTAAAAGTTACGAATGCTAGAAGAGAAGACCAACCTTTAACAGGCATCTGAAAAGTGGTTTAGATGTCTGAATTTAGAAAATTGAACAAAGAGGAGCTTTTCCTATAACAGGCGAGCTCATGTACCTAAATGGATGATTCGAATGTCCGAACAAGAGGATGTTGGAAACAATACGCGATTAGTGCGTTTTGGGCCAGTTTCAAATGCCTAAATTTTTGATTCAATCATCTGAAAAAGTGGTTCAAACATCTAATTCCTAATTTAGATGTCTAAAAATATTTCTGATGCCTGAGTTGGAATTTCAGGTGCCTAAAGTGCTGATAGTGGGTTTTATCGATCAATCTCGATCAAAACTTTAGGATGTAATATCTTTTGCATATGAAGTCAGATTAAGATGTGAATTGGACCGGTAGTCTTCATTTGTTAAGAACAATGGCCCATGAAGTATTGCTATTTTTTATTGTACTTTAATTTTGGGATCCATGTGGAACTCACTCTTACACGTATTCCAAAACTATAGATTATGAGAGAGATTGAAAGCATGTATTGGAGATGTTTAATGGTAAAAAGGTCATAAATGATGTTGGACACACACTTTGATTTTTATGGTAACCTTTTATAGAATCATTCACATTATGACTAGGGTATTTTGAGATACGGTTTTATACAATATTGCATACGGGATAAGTTTATTTCCCACAGCTTCAACTTTAGGATTTAATATTAATAGACCATTTATAGCATGAGCGGCTATCGCATCAGGTGTGAGCCTTTAGGCGGACCGATGCTGTTAATAGAAGACTTTCTACCTTGATAATGCGGCTACAACCTAGGGCTATGTTGTAGCAAGGGTTATAGGCTCAAATTTACCTATCATTAGTTAACATGATAAATAAATGGTAGTGGTTAAGCATGGGTATATCGATTCAGGTTCGATACAATTTGTTGGTGGTGGACGGTTGTGTTGAAAGCGACATGAGTATAGATCTCACAGTGGTGTGACTATACTTGGCCACTTTTGGGCTTACTAGGGGACCCATGGCACATTGGCCTTGTGCATGACCTTTGGGTCATGATTGGTGCTATGTTGTCTTTTGAGTGATAATTTTATCATATAGTATAACATGATAGTAGAAATGTGCTAGCTTGTAGGATGCAAATGAAGATGCATGTTGAGGTATGGTTCCACTACCTCAAGTATTACCATTTGATATTATTTATGATATATTAACATATTGGTAATCTTGCATATTAGTGATATTTTCTTTTCACCGTATTATATGTCTGACCCTCTCTTTGTTGCTTCTTTGTTATCTATTCTTTGAGTAAGTTGACTTAGGGATAAGGATCTCTACTAGCTAGAGGCAATTCATAGAGCCATAGCTAGATTTTTCTATGATTATATTTATCCATTTTTTGTTATATTATCATGTGGACCTAAGTATTATTTTGAGACATGTATTCTCATAGGATTTGATGTATCATCTACTACGTTGTATCATGATGTTGGATCTTATATCTCTTGATATGATATGCATTTAACCTTCTACATGGTTATGTTGATATTATATTTTATCATTCCACTATGACAATTAGTTAGTTGTGATAGATATGTTCCATTGAGATTTACTATTGTTTGCATATCTCACCTTTAACAGAATGTCGTCCATGACACCATCGAGGAATCCGTCTTGTTGTATGTGTGGATATTATGTGTTACGGGAGGTGGGTCATTACATTTGATATCAAAGCTTAGCTTACCTGATCACCATAAACATAGATAAAGAGGGCTTGTTTGTATTTTGATATACTTATGCATATAAAATTTAGGCACTCGCATTTTTGTTTCTAGTATCATATATTATCTTATAAAGAAGTTGCCAATAATTTCCATTTACTTATAGTTACTATGAGTTATTCCAAGCATGCACTGATATCTAGAAGCAATGTTAGGGCTCTAAATCTACTCATGCCAGTAGGGTTTTGGAGATACCTTCGGACTACAGCACATGGTAACCCACCTCCAACGACGATCTCTCGTATACTGGCAGTAGTTAGGATAATGCCTATTCCTCCATCGGTTTCAACACTCGTTCTAGATTCCTCGAGGCTTTGTAGGGATCTTATCCTTTGTTAAGCTCTCACGGGTATTAGTTGTGGTTACTTTGGAGAAATAGAATTATTAAATTTAGTGACCGGAGAGGCCCTTAAGAGGGAAGATGACAAAGTGGAGCGAAGCCAATGCTCCAAGACAAGAGGAAAGGCAAGTGAAATAAGAATGGCCAAGGCGATAAGAAGATGGAAGGGGTGGCATGTTATATACGCCACTTGAAGGGGCATGTTGTTAAAGATTATAGAATCAACCTTCAAAGAAAGAAATGTTTCAATTATGATTAATGGTGGCATTTCAAGAACAATTGTCCATCTCCACCGAAGAGTGGACGAATGGTCAAAGCCTATGTTATTCAAGCAACTCCTGGTTCGAGTAATACGCCAAAACTCGATAATGGGAAGAACATCGCCATGGAAAATTTTCTTTCTATTTAGACTTTCCTAATCGTGTTTTTTTGATACATGTTGTAATAACCCTTAATGGATCCGAATTTTGACTAAATCAAAACCTAAGTGCATTAGGGTACGAATTGTTAGTTTTGGTAACCTATAATAAACAAAAGCATATTCGATAGAGATTAATATAAACGCACAGCGGAATAGAAAAATAATAATAGAACATATGTACTAACTAAGGCTATTACCTTGGAATCAACATTATTCTTGGATGTCTAGTTGTCTTATCAGCACTGAGCATGAAAGAGAAGACTCCACCATTTATAGTTCCCATCTTACACCAGTAGCATGTCCCTCTAAATCTATCATGTGAGTTGTAATGAGCAGAGAGTCAGAACAACGTTCTGGTGATTAGAAATTGCATTATCCATAGCACTAACTTATGCCGATTGACTTATATTTAAGTGTTATGTCTATTATTCACAGCTAGTTCATTCAATCCTACATGCACGTACGATATGCCTAACCTCCTCCGAGGTATAACTATATATATATATGCCTATATACATGTATATCTAAATGTTGTACTACTCAAAAACCCCAGCCACTTAATACCTCTTAAATGGAGAGGAGGCAGAACCAACGATTATTTTTTACCTTAACCTCAAAGCGGACCCTTCATAACATAATCGTCGGTCAAACGGTTCTAGCTACAGAGACCGATGACTCCTAGATACGACTTTAAAATATAGTTGTTGTCTTACTAACGCATCTCAAAAATTCATCTAAGGATTAACTAGCCCATCTCCACCAAACAAACAACAAACAAAAAATTAAATAAAATTTTGAGGTTTTTACGTGTCCCATACATTCTGCACTAGTAGGTAGCGAAATCTGTCAGGGCATAACTCGAGTCTTCGCTAATGACCGCGTGGGACTGCTAGTGGTCAAAGCCTATGCCCTACTATTAAATATCGGTCCAACAACAACACTGACATAGACCGCCGACCTCCCACAGCCGAAATCCCATTATACTAACCTAATGTAAGTCAAGGAAAAATACCATCATAGTTACTTAATACCTATCGTTAGAAATGAAGCAAACCTCATTTCCCTATTAGGTATCATCGTAGGTTAGTTAAGATTTCTATATAAGGTGGAGGCAAACCCAACGGCCATTCAATACCTCAACACAGAAGTAAACCTCTCGACATCCCTAAAGATACTAAGTCATTTAATACTTCAAGTCTGAGGCGAACCCTTGATATATTTTTCCCTACCTATACATAAACGTATATCCATTCCTCAAGGGTACTATAATTGGAGATGTCGCACATCAGTAGTAAGTATACACAACTTATGATAGTCTATAGATGAATAGCAGACTTCTGTTTACTAACCTCGCATCCCAACCCACTAAACCAAACCAATCTTCTTAATCATCAATGTTGGGCTAGGCCCACTAATTCAAATTCACATTCGTTCTAAACATATAATCAATGCTATATAAGTTTCTATTACAAAATCATATTTCCTTCTATGTGTATTCACTAGTATTAACACTTACTTGTTCATTGCATAATTATTCATAATATATACTTCTATTCCTTATATCCCTCGTTTCCTTCTTATCTCTAATAAATGTCAATTGTCCGTAGTGAATGATCATTAATATCGAAATCGGACAATTTCTAATGACATATATTTACTCGTTTCAAAATTAACCTTATTATCCTATTCAATTTTCCCACAAATGGCATATTAAATTCTTTAATCAACCCCTATTTAATTCATGTAACTCCCTATCAACTACAAACTTATTACCAATTAAATTTGTAGTAAATTGTCCATAAATTTTTGGAATTACTACTCCTTCCTTTTTCAACCTCCTAGTCTTATAATTACTTAATAAATAGTCGTCCTAATTGTAACTAATACGAATACCTACTCATATTGTTAATTACGCTATAAATATTTAAGTTCTAATCGAAAGACGCGGTTATACGTATATGTGTGTATGTATTCCTAATCCTAACACAATAATTCCCATACTTAGAAATTCCAAAATATGCACTTCTGTGAAGAACAAAAATTCCTACATTAATTTGTTAGAGCCATCCTCCTAAAAAGGATTACCATTATAACTTTTCATAAATTACCCAAAAATGAAACTAACTCCGTTTGAAATCACAAGGAATTATCTCTTATTTTTTATTGAAATAGACAGTGTAAACTATGGAGAAGAACCTATATACTTTACACATCTCTTTCATTTTAAGACTATTCCTTATCATTTCAAACGTGTAGTTTTTACAAATTTTATGGAATTGGATAATTCATGGAGATTGCATGGAAATAGATACAATTGAACTATACTCTGCTCCCAATAAATTAAAACGTAAAAATTCACATTCCAAGTCAACTAGGGCAGCCTAATTTACGACCCAATTATAAATCTAGAATAAACTTTACAGCTTTACAAACATTCTACTATAATAAATATTTTGGATTGATTTCAAATTTCTAGATTTGGTTATACATACGATTCTATTTTCCTAACTTACATGGTACATAGGTTAGGTTTCAACTATATATGTTCATTTAAGCCTACAACTCAATAGATCTAACATAGGAACAATAATTAAACGAAACTCGATGATATAAATTTCAACATTGTAAATAAGTTATATAATTCCCACTCACTTTTCTAACTTTCCAAATCTGAATCCATTCCTTTACTTAACTCATTTTCTTTTCCAATCCAAATAAATACATATAACAATGTGTATATATTTTATTAGAATTATGGATCTGAGAAGAGATTTTAGGTTAAGGGGAATACAGATTTATAATAATAAAAACTTACTTTTTCCGCATTATTGATTAGCTCCTTCTCTTCTTCTCTTTTATTTTCTGCCCTCCTTCAATTATAAATAATATTTTATAATTAATAGAAATAGTGGAGAAGGAAAAATGACAAAGCTCTGCTGCTTGGATCAGAAAATATGAGAAGAGAAATGAGGGGTTAGGCTTGTATTTATAGGCGCTCGAATCAACTGTAACCATTAAATTGAAATAATTAAATTCGGGTCATATAGCCAAGGTTCAAACCTTTGCCGCCACTCCTTGACCGATAGACCGACTGGCCCAAGTAAAGGGGTCGACCGGTGGGGTCCTGCATTTAATACTATTTATTTGCTTTTCTCATTTTTAATTATTTTCATTTTGGAAACTTCAAACGCTGATAACTTCTTCGTTTGAGCTTCGATCGTGAAACTCCAAATATGAAAGTTGTTGAAAAAATTGCCACGAATGCAGTGGTGCAAGTTTCATGGTCAAATTCCAACGTTTGCTCATATTCCATTTTTAAGCCTTGATAATTATTTACTAATTACCGTTTAATTTACAGGTGCTACATATGTGCTTCACATTCTTTTATTTCTAGCCATCTTATTGATAGTTTGCACCTAGTGCCCCCAAGTTATCAATGACTCTCTTGTTCCGTCGAATACCGTTTGGGGTCGACACATCTTTCTATAACATGTTCAGATATTCAATTATCTCCGCTTGGGTTCGCGTTTTTTTGATGCCTTCACATAGGTTTTCGTGCTATGGACTTATTATAGGAATATACTATGTTAGGCCAAAAAGGTCTTAACTTAAATGCTTAGTAATAAGAAATCCAATGACACTTGAGCAAGGAGTTTCTCTCTTGGTTAAGAATGCTTATGCTTGGGTTCAGTTAGTTTGTTATGAAAACAATCAATCGTCCATATTCCAAATTACAAATTGTTATGAAAACAATTAATCGTCCATCGTCCATGATTTGAATTTCACCTAAAAGCCATTAATCCCAAATTCAAGCTTTTTGTTAAAAAAATTTGAGTAGGTAAATGAAAAATGAGAAAAAGAAAATTTCAGAACTCGTTCCATCTTTGCAGGGGAACATGCCTATTTATAGAAAAACTACTTCTTTAGATCTATGAAAAATGGCAACCATTGAACTTAGGTAGTCATGATATTTCCGATGAGGCATTTTTCCAAAGTGACATGTGGCATGACTTGCTCCTTACTTTTCTCATGCTTATATAGCATAGTTGGTACAATTAGGAGCCACAAAGTGGTTAGCGTGAATATTATTTAGGAGCAACTTTTAGATGTTCGGTAACCTCATTTGCATGTTGATAGCTCATTTCAACGATCACGATAGCTCTTTGCATTTCGATAGCTTTATACTTAACTTACGATAGCTTTTGGACCTTTGATGGCTCTATTGTTGTCCTTCGATGGCTTTGTACATGATAACTCTTTAGATATTCAATAGCTTTACTCTCGTCTTTTGTAGATTTATATTTTACTCATGATAGCTTCTTTATCTTGACCTTTGATACTTATATGCTTGATCTATGATAGTTTCCTTGTCTTGACCTTCGATAGCTTTCTCGTCTTGACCTGGATGGTTGTATGCTTCTGTGCAGTCAATGCCCTGCTATAACCCTGTTATATCTCATAGTGGATTTTTACCATTATGGTTTTTCCATATAGCCCCAAGTATAGCCTTTCCGCTTTAAGCCCCATTATTTCCACTATATCTCGTTATTCCCGCTATATTCTGTTGTTTCTGCTATATCTTTTTTAAAAGAAATGAATTGAAAAATGAAATTTATACATTATAAAAATTATGAAATTAATTTATTTAATTCAATTTTAATATATTTTAAAAAATGAAAATACTCTAATATTCTACTAAATTCAATTATGTTATTTAATAGTTTTACGTTTATTTACAGTATATTCACACATGTTTTTATTTAATATTATTTACGTATTAATTATAATTCAATTGAATGTTAATTTTTCATTTAATTACCACTTATATATTTGTAAGAATATTAAGTACGAGTTTTTTATACTATTTTAAAGTCATTCGCTATATCCCGTTATATCCTCGCTGTATCCCCGCTATGACTTTTTGCACCTCCGCCACATTGAATCTTCCGAGTGCTTTAACTGCACAGGTATGCTTAACTTGTGATAGCTTTCTTATATCAAGCCTCGATAGATGTATGCTTGACTTACGATAGCTTCTTTTATTCTTGTCTTACGATAGTTCTTGACCTACAATAGCTTTATTTTTGCCTCACAATAGCCTTTCTATTTGCCCCACGATAGATTTTCCCTTTGTCTCATTGTAGTGTTTGCACCAAAAATTGACACTAACACCCAATAAAGAATTTGTAGAGAAATAAATGAAGAAAATCAAATGAAAATAGAGGAAACTAGCTACTAGATAACATAAAATAAGCAAAAACAAGAAAACAATGATTTATAGTGGTTCGGCATTGAAAGCCTACGTCCACTTTGGAGAAATTGCTTTATTAATTATTTTGGATTCTGACTATAATAGGAATTGGATCAGAATCCATATTTTCAATGGAGTACAAAGAGAACAATAGTGTAAAGATCCCTCAAATGAACCATGAAGCCTGTATTAGGGAGAGATGACTAAATATCTTTCTAAAAAATCGCCAATGGAATCTCCAGATAGAGATGGGGTCACATGAGCGATCGCCAATCCCAAGGAATAGGGATCGGCCTCGATCCCTCTTAATGGCCATATAGGGTCTCGCGATCCCTTTGGTGGGCACCCTTCATATTAACTCCATGTCATCAAAAGTGCTTGCATATTTGACTTATGATTTTGAGATAACGATCAATCTCCATTGAGTTGAACTGCTAAGCTGATACAATCTGATCCATTGCATAGAGGTTGGGAACATACCCGATCCTTTGTTTAGTTGAGACTATGATCCATACTTAGAATGATCTGTAGGGTTCATCACTTGCTTTCGCTTAATTGCTACTTCATATTGTTGTCTATGCTTGATCTATGGACCCCACGATCATCTTTTTGGGCTACTATCCTTGATAGTAGTCGAGTCTAACTTGTCCAATTAGTCTGAATATAGCCAGGCCAAAAGGCCGAATAACACTTTCCCCTCAAAGTATGTCCTGTTTTGGACATGACATGCTTTGAACCGAAGTAAGTTGTAATCATCGGAAGCATTCCATTCAGTTTCCTGAATAGTTGTTATCCTTCCATAGAGTTGTCTCTCTAAAGAGTCGTACCTCTCTCTGTTCATCATGATGCTTGGTCAGTATTTGCTAGTATAAATATTGAATTCTAATGTGTCGACAATAGTCTATCCTCGGTCCATCAAGTTAATCAATTGAGCTAGTAGGCCTTGGATGTTTGAACTGGATCCTTCCTTAGAGAATTTCAGGTGAGAATTCATCCATTTCCTATCGATTCAAATTGAATACTAGGTATATAATTGTGCATGTTCACGTACACATTTTGCCATCTTCCAAACACATTCACTTGCATATCGGTCTTTGCCAATATCATATAGCTGGAGTATATTTACATTACTATATTTTTTCTTTTTCCTTTTTTAAATTTGGTAAGGGATCTTTATAAATCCCTTAGGTAGGGGATCGTACCCGATCCCTCTACCAACGTAGAGTTAGCCAATTTTGGGCTTTAAGAAGAGCAACTCGCACCCTTATATATAAGCTAATGCTTGGCTTATTTTTTTCTCACTTTTTTCATTTATTTTCTCAACCAAACTGAACCCTTATTTCCCTTCTTTCCCTTTTATTAAAAATCCTTCCATACCTTCACACCTCCACAACTCGACCTCACCAGATCTGACTCCACCTTCATCCATCGCCACTTGCTACTATTTCAAATCAACCATTATGGAACTTTAAGAATTAACTTCCTTTTGAATCCTCGACTTGACCTGCTTCA
Source organism: Allium cepa (assembly GCA_030765085.1). NCBI lineage: Eukaryota > Viridiplantae > Streptophyta > Magnoliopsida > Asparagales > Amaryllidaceae > Allium > Allium cepa. The sequence continues at coordinate 977,511,208 of CM060935.1, forward strand.
GCCTTGCCTTCACCTCAACCAGTTCGTTTGTGTTTGAAGTTACATACTAGGTGGGTTTGCAATTCGATTTATATGCCATTCGATGTTGGATTTAGTGATGAGATGATGGATTTTATCATGTTGGTAATTGTAGGTTTAGGGTTTGGTAGTGAAATACAGAAGATGAAGCGGTGAGGATAGAAGGGTCGGCGTGGTAGAGATCAGTTACAAGCTTGGTTGAGTGGTGAGTGGTGTTGGGATCAGTTAGCATGAGAGCTGAAGCAGATAAGGGCGAAGTGATGAAAAATGATCGGTGACGATATACGATCGGTATGGACTTATATAATTGGTTGTGCTATGAAGTTAAGGAAATGAAATGGTGGAGTTCAAGGGATTGGTTACCATGGAGGGGTTGGGTGTGGTACATTAGAGCGGAGCGACTTGTGATAAAAGGCTATTAGTGTTAGAAGGATTGGTATAAGCATATTAGAGTTCAAGATGGCATAAGGCAGCTCTGCCTAGGTGAGGGATCAGGTACGGTTCCTTTGCGGGGACTTAACCATTTTTTCTTGAGTAAAACATAAGCATTTGAACTTGTATACTTGAACTCATTTAATCACACTAACCTGAACATAACCATTTACCTTGAGCTTAACCATGTGATGGAGACTTGCATACAACTTTGAAATTAAATGTTTGGACTTTTTATTTGAATTTATATGACTTGAATCATTTGAACCCAAAATCATACACTTTTTGAATATAACTTGAACTTGAACAAGTATAACATATGGACTCGAATGAACTTGAATTTAAATATCATACTCCAATGCACCGACGACTGATCCTGTATCTTATATGAAATCCATAACCATCGACGTAAAAGCCAGTTGGGACGGTCAGTGATGATGGTCACTTTGGTTGAATCCCAAAGTCTCGTCACAACTGTTGTTTTAATTCTAAACTGTTTATCACTGCATTACACAACACTGCACCACAACGCACTAGTTTACACTTAGCATGGGGGGATAGTTTAAATTTTTTTAATGGTGATTATCTACTAAGTTTAATAGTTACGAGTTCCATACGCTCAGTGCGCTTAGTCGCTATGGCTACTGAATAGACTTCTCCTCATCACAATTCCAATGTCGAATCCAGCTTAGCAACCATATCTGCCCAAAATACTCCAAGTCACCAATTTAAACCACTTGAGAGTTCCCACTAAGTATCAGAAATTCCATGAAGTCTTGAAGCAGAAGATGAGCCAGCTCCTAACATTATAGAAGATGTATTATTGGAAGATCCGGCAGACTCCGTAGCTTCGAAAGTCGATGAATCTTCTCTTTGAAGAAGTTGTATTAAACATAGGATTCCATCCGTTGATGTATTAGTACCATCTCACCATGATAGAGCTCATTTACTCTCGAAGGGAAACATTTCCTGTAATAAGTTCATGTGCTGGGCGAGATTCATTCCACCCTTCCAACCGTTCATCTGGAAAATGTTATATTATTTGAGACTAGCTTCGGCTTAGCTGCATCCGAACAGTTATGCGTTCCTACACAGTAAATATATGATATTCCTGGAAATCTTGCACCATGAGCCAACTCTAGAGTGTAGCATCGATTTCACCCTAGAGGGGGGTGAATAGGGTGATACTAATAATAAAAATTAATGTGAAAATATATAATAATTATAGCAATGATAATTACAGAATAATAAAAATAGAAATAGAACAACACAGATTTACCCAGCTTCGGCAATAACCTGCCTACGTGCTGCCCCCGAGGTTTCTACTAGAAAGTAAGTAGTTAGACGCTTACACATATAAACTTGCGACACCCGCTAACGACTAACCTAACTCTATGCTCAAAACCCCACCACAACTCAGCCACTGAGTTGCTAATTCTCGAACTACACCACCATAGTTCGTAACCTAGTCACACGACTAGAAAGTTACAATTTAGAAAGTAATTATAAATTAAATTAAAACAAACTAAATAAATAAAAATCTATTAATAACTCTAAGCCCAAATTAAATATGACCGGCCCACTTTATTTTATAACCCAATTAAAAAAGAAAGTCGCCTCCTTTTTCCTTTCAGAAGAATATTCGGTCGTGTTCTTGTTTTCTTCTTTCAAAATTAGTGCTTTGAAATCGAAGGTCCGATTTGAAATTGATCGATTTCAATGATGATTTGAATTGCCTTCCCAATTGATTCCTTGGCCTTGATAATTCACAGTGGCTTCAATGCTCCTTCGATTTGGCTCTCTCTTGCTTTTAGGATTGAGTTCGAAACTGTGAATTTGGTATGTGATTTTTGCCATTTAATTACTTTGTTGTTTTGTTTTGGTTCGAACTCGATTCAAGTTATTGATTTGGGATTTAATTTGAATCTTGGCTTTATGATTATTGCTTGAACTCGAATTATTTTTATGCCGATGATGTAACTGGGTTTTATAGGAATTAAGGTCCCTAAATATACGTTCGTATTTTTTTATTTGAATTCTTCTCGAATTGCTTTTGTTCATCCGATCTTGCTTGAGTGCTTGTGATAAATTGTTGACTTATTCATTTTGAATTTGTTGAATATTTTTTAGTCAGTTCCACTCATTACTCCTTGTGTGATCTATGCACTTGCGTTGATTTATGATTGCAAGGTTGAGATGATTCTGACCTGTTCATATATTTGTGATATATTATTACTACTTCCTTGGTCACCACGGCTTTGACTCTAGCATAACATGTTCATTTTGAAATACATTGACTTTGTTTGAAAACCCTTCATCACAGTTTCAATTGATAATATCCTTTTTAAAATTGCTTCTGTTAATATTGATATAATCCATGGCTTTATTACTCTAACTGCTACTGTGTATATTTGAACTTGGTAGCCTTGCATTTCACTCTGTTTCATATGTATATGCATGTTGCTTCATTGTTCCATATGAACGTAGTTTTCATTGGTCTTGTCTTCATGTTTCCTTGAGTCAGCACTCTGGTTGTTCATGCCTCTGACCTGAGATATGTGTATGTACTTATATGCATATGTGCATACATATGCCATCTTTGCTATTTCTGGATAGTTGCTTTTGCAATCTGAACTTAAACTGGTTTGTTGGGTTCGTTTTTTGTTTGCCTTGACCACCATATATACTTGAAGTCTTGTTGTAATTTGTTGACGATATTGTATTCCACTATTGTGTGAGTCTGGTGCGGTGTTGCACTGAGTTCGGGTTGGAGTTCCTTATCACGTGATCTGGTTTAGTTCAACTTGCTCATCCATGCTTGAAATTTTGAGTTACTGTTTGCACTTCATTTTGATTGCACTTGAGTCATGTGTTTGTATCCTCTGTCCATTGTTGTGGTGTTCTGATCGGGTTACATTGTGTTGTGGCATATGTGTTTGTTGAAGTGTGTAGGCCTTGCATTGCTTCGAATTGAACTTATTGGTCTTGTTAGCATGGTCTGAATGGTTAAGGCTGTTGTGTGTATGTATATATGCATACATGTGTATCTTCATGTGTGTTTACTAGAGTAGTTCTTTTGAACTTGTTCCCCATGTAATCTGTGTTTCATTTTGCTACATCCATTCAGTTCACCACTTTGTTTTAACTGCACTGGCCTGGTCTATTTTTGGTGTAGTTGACACTCATATCTTTGAGTTGCATTCTCTATTGAAGTGATAGCTCACATTGATCTTCAAGTTTCTTTGAGTCTACACTGCTCATTTTCTTTGAACTTGAATTCTTGACACACTTGTCTTGTGCACTTTCCTCCGGTGTGTTGATCATGCTGCAAACTTGAGTTTGTCTCATTATTGCATATAAATTGGGTTGTTGCATTTGAGTCTGTGCATATGAACTTGTACATATCGGTCGAGAATCATATGCACTTGAGTTGAATCTAGCCTTTGGCTTGGGTTCGACCTTGTGCTCACCTATCCCTGCAATTTTATCAAGTGTATATCGGTGTGCACAGCCTTATGACATGTACAGTGATACATTGTGCATGTTACAAGTTGTTCGTGTAAGATGAATTCAAAAATAAATGATGACGAATAAGCCAAACAACTGAGGCAAATGATATTTTCAAACGTACAGTTTTATTGTACACTACAAAATATTTCTTTTTCAATTTTACTGCATCAGCGTTTATTTTGCAGATAATTCAGATGCTGGATGCAGGCTGGAACAAAGTTGAAGATAAAATACGAGTGTGAGTGAATATATGTAGTGAGGCCAAAATTGTAAATTGAAATTTGTGATGTAATCGAAATTGTAATGTAATTGAAAATGTATATATATAGTGAGAGATCAAATTTGTACTATTCAAAATTGTAATAAAATATTTTTTTGAATAAAAATTTGGTTTGAATATGAATTCTGGGTTGTTTATTTTATTTAACAAATATTTATTTAATTATGTGAAAATAAAATAGTACTATAACAAATACATTTAAATGAATATATATATATATATATGTTTATTATCATCAAACAAAAATCATATAGTAGCACATTCTACATAGAGGACATCAAGTTCATCTATAAGCTCAAGCGACGAAGGGGAAGCCTCTCGTAGACCTTCCTTGGGGTGGCTCCTACTTGTTAGGTCGTAACCAACGCTTGGAACAAATTTAACGCTTTCAAGAATGGGCGAGTCTATGTGTGCCGCCCACCTAGTTTCGTAGAATGGTGGCTAGAAGGACATAATATCTCTTCAAATTTAACTCTAAGTGCTTTTATTCAAGTCGTATCCTGAACTAAGCAATTATTATGAAAACTATAGGTAGTCACCCACGACCCAACGATAGTCGTTACTCAGTAGCATTTTTAGCACTGAAAGATACTCCGATGGAAGTTATAGATATTAAGTTTCTCTTTACCGACGAGCACCTTTTCGCCTTTGGCCTGCTAGACGAGGGTCGTAGTACCGGGCTACCGAAGAACATTAAGAAGGGTACTGCCGAAGGAGGAGATGTCGTAGGGAAAGGTGGTGACAATGTCGATCTTGTTGTGCCCTCATTCAAGGAGGCTCAGGATGCTACCATAGAAGGTGGAGCAAAAGGAGATGATGACGAATTAGGTTATGGTGATGTGGGTTCTGGCCATGAACTTACGGTCGGATCCTCACAAACTACACAAGCTCCTGCACCTAAAGAGAGAAAAAGGAAGAAACTTGTCTACAAGCTTCATGAAGGCCAAGCTACCAAGCTGCCAAGCTATCTGTCACTCCTCAAGTCGCTTCGGAACAATCTACTTCTCAGCCCCTAGAAAATTTAGAAAACATATTTGAGGGACTGTCAGACATTCTGATTATAGATCATGTTGAGACTTATAACTTTGCTGACATGAGCGTCCAGGGTCTGATTCTCCTATCAAAATAAGTTCTGATATTTCGCCCAACACTAGGGGAGAGACTACTCCAGTCAACAAGGCTTTCACATCTGGTCTGTTGGGGTGGGGAGGTCATCATGACACTTACATCCACACACACTCCACAATGCTGCATTGCATTTGTCACGTGCCCGTTAATGCTAAAATTTGACTCGTTTTTGTTTTTCCTTACATGGCCTATGGGGAAAAGAAACATATGTTCCATTCTTTGCAAAAATATAGCACGTTAGACTCAAAGGCCTCGATCAGGCTCGTATCACCAAAGTAGAGGTCGTGAACACGACCCCAATTACAATTTTAGTCGAGATCAAAACTATCATGGTAGAGGTGATAGGGACCACTCTTTTCATGATGCTACTTCCAAGCATCGATCCAAATCTAGGTCCTCTCCTTCAAAGGGTCCAATCAGGCAGCTAGATCGACATGATGACATCCCCCCGGCCGATATTTCATGAGGTCCACCTCGAGCTTCGGTCCCTACACAACCAATTGTATCATTATATTCTGGACGATATTTTGACCGCCACATCATAGTGGTTCTGAGGTTACTCAGCACAGGCCAAGCAAAGAGAGCGCCATTACTCAGCCATTACTAAAGACCAATAGGTTGATAATTTTTGCCCACATGGCCCAACTTAGAGAAGAATTCCCAAATGTATGCTTCGACGTGTTTATGTACATGCCCAACCTAAAGAGGGTTCTTGAGAAGGTCCAGAAAATGACCATTGATTAGGTAGCCGATATTCATAAGCAGTACAAGAATGGTTGAGAATGGCAGAGAGGATCTCCATGGTCTCCAAAGAGAGGCAGCAAGAAATTAAAAGGCTGAACCGCCAAGAAGCTTAAACAAATGGATCATTTTCACTCTTGATGCTGAGTTAGATGCATTAAGGAAATCTTAGGAAAAGGTCAAAAAAGAGCCGAGGAAGCCACCAAAGTACTTAAAGTGGAGAAATTAAAACATTTGATTGAGGTTGAGCAGCTGTACCATCGAATCATGAGCTGGTGATCCAGAGAGATGCCGCCCAAAGAAATGGAGCTAAATTGAAGACCAAACTTGAGCACGAGATAAAAGAGAAAGATAATACGTAGAAAATTGGCCAGGAGGCTTGTGATGAACTAGTCACGGCTAGACTTGAGAGGGATGTAGTCGTTGAGAACGCTAGAGATATTGATGCTCTCATAAAGAGAGAAGTAGAGGCTGCAAAGAAAAAACTAGGGAGGAGGTTATGGATGAGCTGGATCCGTTGCTTATCCCTTACAATGCTAATGTCTTTAAGTTCAAAAATTTAGAATGGCCCCAGAGCGACTACCCATACCATCTTGCCCGTGCTTGGAAACAGATAGTTGAAGATGGGAAGAGGGTTCTTGGGGACGAAGAGATTTATCTAGCGTAGTTGGAAAAGGAAGTCTTGAGGGGCGATGAACCTATAATTTTGCATGAGACCCTACTATTGTTCCAATGGGAGTCTGCCTCAGCTTCTCAACAAGAGATAGGCGAGGGTTTCGGATTCATGCAACATGACATTATGGCTGATCAAACTCTGGGGACCCAACCTGTCCCTAGCTCCAATGTAGCCTCCTCTACCGACACTGGTTATAACCCAGAGGAACCACCGATTCCAAAAATTATTTCCCTCTCTACCATCCTAGAAGAAGCATCCACGGTACTATCACTCACATGGAAGTTCCAACTGAAGAGGGTATTTCATTAACTTTTCCCATTTTTCAAAAAGTTGACGTATATTTGATCTACATTTCTAACCCCTCTCGTTGTATTTCTTTAGCTTCAGATCTTCCTGCTGTCACTTTGCTCCCTCCACAGGTCCCTCAACCAGGACCACAAATCCCAAAGATGGAGTCGTAATAGTAATGACTTCGGCAACAACTTATAAATCCTGATGAGTAAGTTCTCGACTTTGATTAGTTCTTGACAGATGCTTTGTTGAAGGAAGGAGATGATTTGAATCGGAGGACTCAATTTGATGATGACGTTGTTGTTACAAGGATTTCCTATTCCTCATCGGGTCCTTCTATGCATGAGATGGAGTAGAAACTTGAGGTGGATGTTCTTCTTCCAACAGAGATTAAACAAGAAAAACTGGAAGTTGTTCTTCCTCCCATATCTATAGTCCTACCTGGGGAGACTATTTTTCCCACGTTCACATCTCTCTACCCGGGGGCATTGAGAGTTTCTCGGCATTGTCCTCTTCAAGCATCCCAGTTTCCGCTCCTCAACCTAGAACTACCCAGGGAAAACCTATTGGATCAATCCAAATCACTCCACTCAAGGGTAAAGGGAGTGGTAGGAGAGGAGAGAAAAGAGGAAGAGAGAGTTCGAGCAAAATTTCTCCTGATTCCAAAAAGAAGAAACAGAAATCGTCAAAGAAGAAGTAACTCTGGGTTTACACTTCTTCATAGCTCAAAGCAACAGTAATTTCCTTTTTTTAGTTTGTTGGACATAAACTTGTACTTAGCTTCCAAGTTTAATATGTAAATAAAGGTTCTTTTTTTGTTCTACTCTTGGGTAAGTTTGTTTAAGTGTTTGAGCTATTACGTTTTCCATTCAATGTACTTGTAATTCGTTGCTCGTCATTTGAATTATAGTATCATACAGTCACCCATTAATTCGGTTTTGATCTGATAAGTTTATGTCAAGGCTTCCTTTTGGTCATAGGCTCAAGTCTTACTAGACGCTACGCTTGAGTCATGGTGTTACGCTGTCAAATTCATCGGTTAAGTGATAATACTCCTGCCCCCAATCTCCGACCAGTGGAGTTAGTCAGTAGACGGTCGGGCTCTACCCTTTATAAGTTTATACTCTTCCTGGCGAATTCAAGTCTGAGTTAGTTAATGAGCGGTTGAATCTGTTAGTCTGTGAGATGATGGTTTTGATGACAACAACCTTAGAATATATTATAAAATATAAATACTAACACTATAAGTTTAGATATATATGTATATGCAGAATTTAACCATGTAGATACCAAGAATGAAGACTGTATAGTATAGAGATTCAGGATATCGAGATAGAAGACTCATGAGTATCAAGATTATCAAGAATTCAAGATTTCAAGGATAAGTATTTTTTATTAGGAATTTTTGTTAAAACTCGTAGAAAAGCACTGGCATCTTAAAATCCAATTTATTCGTGGAATGGAATCCACTTCGAGCTTGTTAAAGGGATGGAACCCTAAGTAGGATGGAACCTACGAAAATCTAGTGGAACATTGTTTTGTATCCACTAATTTTAATTCAAATGATTTTACAAAATTATCTTGTTTTCAAAATGATTTCAAAACTTTCCTTTTAAAAAAGATTCAAAACACTCTATCCTGATTTTAAATAATTTTAGCCTCAAAATTATCTTTAGTTTCAAAGTCAAATTACTCCTGATTTTAAACAACCTTTTTAAATTATATATTTAACTTTTAAATATTTATACTTAGATTTAAATATAAAATTATAGTTAAAATCTATATATATTTTTCTCTATATTCACTTATGAATTTTAACTATATTTAAGTATATTTGTGAAGTTTAAAATAGTTTTAATATAAAATAAAAGTTATTTTCAAAGAAAATCAAAACACAAAAAAATCCTTTGGGATGTCGACATGCCCAAGTACCCCATGTCGACATGGTGTTAGTTGAGTTCAAAATTTAATTTTCAAAAGAAGTGTCTATTCGCCATAACTCTTCATGAATGGACATGGTTGTTGTTCTTCTATAAATAAGGGTTAGTTTCAACGAATTTTACATCAGATTTTCTGGTTTTTCACTCCTCTTCTTCTTCCACATTTCTTAATACATATTCTTACCATTACTCTGCCGAAATTAACATTGAATCGAACTCGATTACTTCTAGTTTGATTCTCTATCACTACCTCTACAAGGTTCTCAGTGCTATTCAGAGTTATAGACTTCTTTATAATCTATTAAGCAAGAAAAGGTGTGATTGTGACCTTGGAAATCAATCAAGAGAGAAAAGGTGTGATTGTAGCCTTGGCAAATCAATTGGGTAAACTTATGGCCCGGAAATCAAGTATCTCTACCTAGAGGATATAAATTCTGGAGGGTGTACCTCGTAGCCTTGAAACCGAGGGTGTAATTGTACAATTGCTTTTGAAAGGAAATCCATACTTGTGTTGCGGGACTGGATGTAGGGTAACTTCGAACCAGTATAAAATCCGGTGTGTTCTTTCCTTTACTGCTTTTATTTTATTTCTGCATCTGTGTTTTTTTCTGTCATCATATCTGTGTCTGTATATTGCATACATTGGTGTCTAAATTAACATAAACTAAAAAAGATTTAGTAATTCTTTATTAACACTATTCACCCCTCCTCTAGTGTTAATCCTAGCCTTAAGATCCGTAATCCGCATTTCTCACAATTGGTATCAGAGCAAGGTTTTCAAAGTTTCATAATCTGATTTTGGAAAAAGTTTTTAAAATGGCTACATTTGTTAATACTAGTTTAGAAATATTCAAAACATCATTGTTTCTAGAGTCTACATATAATCAATATTAAAATTTAAGTTGTCTACCAAGATTGTTTGATGTGCAGGAATCATGCTTTATGGGAGTTGATGTATCAATCCACAAAGGACAAATTGTGCAGATCAAAAAAAACAAATGGATACTTGATAGTGGATGTTCTAGATACATGACTGGCAATCCAGATACACTAAATGATATAATATACAAAGACAGAGGACTGGTTAACTTTGGAGACAATTCAAAAGGATATGTGATTGGCATCGACAAAGTTGATAATTATGAAACTCCTACTGTTACTAATGTTTTGCTAGTTAAGAATCTGAAACATAATCTGCTAGGTATAAGTCAACTGTGTGATAAAGGATATAAAATCAAATTTGAAAAGGATAAATGTCACATTGAAGATAATAATTCAACCATTATATTTGAGAGAGTCAGGAAAAAGAATATTTATATTCTTAGTATGAAAGTTTCAAATGATAACCTGTGTCTGTTGGCATATACAGGTGACCCTTGGATTTGGCATAATAGATTTGGGCATTTGAATTTCAAACTCTTATCTAGATTGTCAAAACATGATCTAGTAAGAAGTCTCCCTAAAATGAATTTTAAAGTAGATAGTTTATGTGATGCTTGTCAATTAGGAAAACTTAGAAAAAGTTCCTTTAAGTTAAAAGATATGATTTCAACTTCAAAATCTCTTAAATTACTTCAACTTGATTTATTTGGTCCATCTCAAATTCTTTCAATAAATCATAGTAAATATGTTTTTGTAATTGAAGATGATTATTCTAGATTTACATGGACAATATTTTTGAAACATAAAAGTGATACTTTTGAATGTTTTAAGACATTTTCAAAAAGAATTCAAAATCAATTTTCTCTAAAAATTATAACTATTCGAAGTGATCACGGTGGTGAATTTGAAAATGAAAAGTTTGAGGAATTCTGCAATAAAAAGGGAATAACTCACAATTTTTCATTTCCGAGAACTCCAAAACAAAACAGAGTACTAGAACGTAAAAATAGGATGATTCAAGAGTGTGCGAGAACTATGCTTACAGATAGTAATTTACCAAAGAATTTTTGGACAAAAGCAGTTGCTACCGCCTGTTATATTTTAAATAGAATTTTAATTAGACCTCTAACTGATAAGACATCTTATGAACTTCTTTATTCAAAGAAACCTAAAGTATCTTATTTCAGAATTTTTGGAAGTAAATGCTTTATTTTAAATACAAAAGATAATTTAGATAAATTTCATCCTAAATCCGACAAAGGTATCTTCATCGGATATTCTAATAGAAGTAAAGCGTATAGAGTGTTTAATTTAAAAACTAATTCCATTGAAGAAACAATGCATGTTTCATTTGATGAAAATTTTAAAATTTTTGAAGATACAAATGATGAAGAGGATTTAATCACTCAAAATCAAGAATCAATTGAAACTAATAATGAAATTAATCATCCTAATAAAAGGACTAAACTTTTAAAAGATCATCCTATAGAAAATATACTGGGAGATATGCAATCTGTTGTTAAAACTAGAAATCAACTAAGTCAAATGAGTAATGCAGCTTTTATATCAACTATTGAACCCAAAAATCCAAAAGAAGCATCAACTGATGATTCATGGATTTTGGCTATGCAAGAAGAATTAAATCAATTTACTAGAAATGATGCTTGGGAACTTGTTCCTAGATCAGAAAATAAAACTATAATTGGAACTAAATGGGTTTATAAAAATAAAATGAATGAACAAGGAGAGGTAGTTAGAAATAAAGCTCGATTAGTCGCTCAAGGTTTTTGTCAAGAAGAAGGAATAGATTTTGATGAAACCTTTGCTCCCGTAGCAAGATTAGAAGCCGTTAGGATTCTACTTGCTTTCGCAAATCATAATAATTTCAAATTATTTCAAATGGATGTTAAAAGTTCCTTTTTAAATGGATTTGTAAAAGAAGAAGTATATGTTGAACAACCACCACTTTTTGAAAATGATAAATTACCAAATCATGTTTACAAACTTAAGAAAGCATTATATGGTCTAAAACAAGCTCCTAAAGCCTGGTATGATAGACTAAGATCTTATTTATTGCAATCTAATTTTGAAATTGGTAAAGTAGATAATACTCTTTTTATTAAAAGAAATAAAAATGATATTCAACTAGTACAAGTTTACGTAGATGATATCATTTTTGGTTCAACTAATTTTGAAATGAATAAAGAATTTTCTGAAATAATGACAAAAGAGTTTGAGATGAGTCATATGGGTGAATTAAATTTCTTTTTAGGATTACAAATAAAACAATTAGATAATGGTATCTTTATTAGTCAAAAAAATATGCTAAAGACATAATTAGTAAATTTGGTTTGACTACTGCAAGTGGAAAACCCACTCCCATGGCAACCAATGAGTACCTTAGTAAAGAAGATCTCTCGAAAGATGTAGTTCAAAAACTATATAGAGGAATGATTGGATCACTACTCTATATTACTGCCAGTAGACCTGATATCATGCATAGTGTTTATCTCTGTGCCAGATATCAATCCCAACCTAAAGAGACCCACTTAAAAGCCGTAAAACGAATCATAAGATATGTTAAACACACATCTGATTATGGTTTATTCTACCCTAAAAATGATTCTTTTGACTTAATATCTTACTGTGATGCTAACTATGCTGGTTGTAAATCAGACCGAAAAAGTACAAGTGGGACTTGTCACTTTTTGGGGGCATTCTCTGGTTTCTTGGCTTAGTAAAAAGCAAAACATAGCTTCTTTATCAACAACTGAAGCAGAGTATATTTCTGCTGCTTTGGCTTGTTCTCAAGTAATATATATGCAACAAACCTTAAAAGATTTTGGTTTAAAATTTTCAAAATCACCAATTTATTGTGACAATACGAGTGCAATAAATTTATCCAAAAATACTACTCAACATGCTCGAACTAAACATATTGATATCAGACATCATTTTCTCAGAGTAATATAAGTAAGGAAGTAGTTACTCTCGATTATATCAATTCTGAAAATCAAATTGCTGATATTTTAACAAAACCCTTAAATGAATCAATTTTTACTATATTAAGAAGAGAATTTCTATAACTGAAATATAAAATAAAAATAACAAGTATAGTTAATAATTAATATTAAAATCAAATAGTAAAAATAAAAAGGACCATGTCGACATCCCCCATATACCCATGTCGACATCCAACGTTTTTAAATTTTGAAAATTTTCCCACCAAAATTCAAAATAATTGGTTATATATTCTTCACATTTTCGAAATTTTATTCATCCTTTCTGTTATCTCTCTGTTCTTCTCTCTGAAATCAAATAATCAATGGCCTCCTTTTCCAAATCAAACATAAAATCAACCTTTTCATTCCCCTCTCCTACGTCTGGTCCATTTCAACGTACTACTCTCGCTCGTATAACAAAAATGGAGGAATCTATGAAGGATGCACTTCAGATGATGACTAAAATTCAAGTGACTCAACTTCATATGGCAAAGGAACAAGAGAGGTAAGGCAAGATACTTAGGAATTTGCAAAAATTCCTAATGGATAACTAGGCCAACCCTATCTTGATTGATGAAGACTCTTCACTCAATCAAGAACAAGAGGCTAGCGAAGAAGAAGAACCCATGGAAGAAGAAGCGCAAGCGGATGATGACCAAGTCGTGTGTGTTGGAAAAGCGTGTTTTGACAAGAATGGGAATCTTGTCGAACAAAGTGGAAATTTCTGTTTCCACTATCCAAACTATTCGATTCATAGATCTCCTATGTTTAAAAACACACAATAGTTTCTTTTCTTTCTTATCCATTGTTGTTTGTGTTTCTTTATGTTTTCTAAACGCTCATGTATATACAACTTCATACGTAATAAATAACTCGTGTTCTTATATGTGTTTTAATTATAAGTACTATCGTGAATTCTTAGTTAGGATAGTTAATAGTTTAGGACTATGTTTTAGTATTAGATTTAAGTGATGATTACTTATGATAACACTATCATTATAATCACATGTCATAGAGTGTTAGTTTTAGGGAGAGTAATATAGTTTGAAGTGAGTTTTTGTTGATGACAAAGGGGGAGAAATATAAAATAGGGTAGTTAGGCATAAATTAAGGGGGAGTTATTAGTTTTAGGGGGAGTTATTAGGATAGAAGTAATATTTTATAAACAAGGGTTGTCATCATCAAAATGGAGGAAATTGTTAGTCCGTGAGATGATGGATTTGATGACAACAACCTTAGAATAGATTATAAAATATAATACTAACATTATAAGTTTATATATATATGTATATGCGGGATTTAACCATGCAGGTACCAAGAATGAAGACTGTACAATATAGAGATTCAAGATATCGAGATAGAAGACTCATGAGTATCAAGATTATCAAGAATTCCAGATTTCAAAGATAAGTATTTTTTATTAGGAATATTTGTTAAAACTCATAGAAAAGCACTGGCATCTTAAAATCCAATTTATTCGTGGAATGGAATCCACTTCGAGCCTGTTAAAGAGATGAAACCCTAAGTAGGATGGAACCTACGAAAATCTAGTGGAACATTGTTTTGTATCCACTAATTTTAATTCAAATAATTTTACAAAATTATCTTGTTTTCAAAATGATTTCAAAACTTTCCTTTTAAAAAAGATTCAAAACTCTCTATCCTGATTTTAAATACTTTTAGCCTCAAAATTATCTTTAATTTCAAAGTCAAATTACTCTTGATTTTAAACTACCCTTTTAAATTATATGTTTAACTTTTAAATATTTATACTTAGATTTAAGTATAAAATTATAGTTAAAATCTATATATATTATTCTCTATATTTACTTATGAATTTTAACAATATTCAAGTATAAAATAGTTTTAATATAAAATAAAAGTTATTTTCAAAGAAAATCAAAACACAAAAAAATCCTTTGGGATGTCGACATGCCCAAGTACCCCATGTCGACATGGTGTCAGTTGAGTTCAAAATTTAAATTTCAAAAGAAGTGTCTATTCGCCATAACTCTTCATGAATGGACATGGCTGTTGTTCTTATATAAATAGGGGTTAGTTTCAACGAATTTTACATCAGATTTTCTAGTTTTTCACTCCTCTTCTTCTTCCACATTTCTTAATACATATTCTTACCATTACTCTGCCGAAATCAACATTGAATCGAACTCGATTACTTCTAGTTTTATTCTCTATCACTATCTCTACAAGGTTCTCAGTGCTATTCAGAGTTATAGGCTTCTTTGTAATCTATTAAGCGAGAAAAGGTGTGATTGTGGCCTTGGAAATCAATCAAGAGAGAAAAGGTGTGATTGTAGCCTTGGTAAATCAATTGGGTAAACTTGTGGCTCGGAAAACAAGTATCTCTACCTAGATGATAGAAATTCTGAAGGGTGTACCTCGTAGCCTTGAAACTGAGGGTGTAATTGTACAATTTCTTTTGAAAGGAAATCCTTACTTGTGTTGCGGGACTGGATGTAGGGTAACTCCGAACCAGTATAAAATCCGGTGTGTTCTTTCCTTTACTGCTTTTATTTTATTTCTGCATCTGTGTTTGTTTCTGTGATCATATCTGTGTCTGTATATTGCATACATCGGTGTCTAAATTAACATAAACTGAAAAAGATTTAGTAATTCTTTATTAACACTATTCACCCCCCTCTAGTGTTAATCCTAGCCTTAAGACCCGTAATCCGCATTTCTCACAGAATCATGCTCATTCGTCTGTTTATACTCTTATCCACACTCTAGGGAGATGGGTAGTCGATCGCACTCGTTTGATGTTTATACTCCGGTCCATGCTCTAGGTACTTGGAATCATTTCGAAAAATGGTCAAACTGCATTTTCTTAGTTGATTATTTTTTCCCTAGGTCTAGGGTAAGGGTTGATGAGCGATCGGTCATACCACAATCATTCTGAGTTCATGTTTCTCCCATTACATGGTGGGAAAGAATTGGTAAATGGATGGTCGAGTCATATCTGTTTCATTTGATTCGATTATGGACTTGAGTAGTTGGTCGACACTAAACTTTGGTTACTAGTTAGTTTATATTAGGTGTATGCAAATGCATGTTGGTCGCACATCACAACTATTATATAATGCAAAAACAATTCACAAATGTAGAAGAAATCTTAAATTCTATGTAACAACCCTAATTTTATTGACATTATTCAGGATATTTAATTAGAATAAATAAAATAGAATAATATAGATAAGGAGATTGAGGTTGATTAATAAATTAGGTGGCCGTGCTTATTTAAAATCCAATGAACTTATAAAAATGGTTAAGTAATTGAGCATAAGGACATTAGGGTAAATAGTCGCCCATATTTCCCACCCTTATACCATTCTCATTAGGTCATACACGTTCATTTACCAAAACAAAAATTTATAACTGCGAGAAGCATGCAAGGCCGTCCACTAGGAAGAAGAAAAGAGAAAATCAACTTAAAGCTTAGGATTCAAGTTAGAAGGAATCAACCACAATCAAACTTCAATTTCCTTACCCAATCTAAGGTGAATAATAACTTCTACATCTCAATTTTGATTTTATCATCATATGGGTTTGGATTTAAGAATAAACCTGTCTTTATGATATATTGAATGATGATATGCTTGATTATGATTTATATATGCTTAAACAAGGTTGTTTAATAGGTGATGTACACGGTTTTAGGGTAAAACCGAGACTCAATGGTTTTAAAATGCCATGGAAAAATTATATGTTATAGACATAATTTTGGAGTTGGGTTTCAATTTTTATAATTTTCCAAACCGTGGAGAATTTATTATAAATTTTCGAAGGAAAATATGGTTATTTGAGTATATAAATTTATTTTGGAAAAATATATTAAGAACTTGGGTCTAAAATTTTTATATGTTAGATAACATGATTAAAGTGAATTTCTGGGATTTTGAGGATTTTTACTAAGTGATTTAATACGGAAATTAAATTATTTTGAAAGGAGGACCTAAATGATTTAATTGTTTTATAAGAGGAAGAGCCTATTTGTTAAATGTTAATTTGATTTTAGATCTAAGAAAATGCAGCAATTATCAGCCAAATTATTTAAAAGTTTGAGAAAGCCAATCAATGTTTATAAGTAGGCAAATTTGTTATAAAAAGTGTACTTATTTTGGAAAAATCAGCTTTTACCTAGAAAAAGGTGGTTCCGCCTCCTTTGACAAACCTTTCGACCCATACCTCTCAACCAAGACCTTTCGACTTCATTGACCAATAAAGTTGAAAGCAATGCACATGATACCATTCAGGTGGTATGTAGAGAATTGGACCAAGTCGAAAGATATGGCGTCGAAAGGTTGCTTTCGAAGGGTAACTTCCGAAGGAGATGGTCCCCTACTTTATTTTTGAGTTGAAAATAAAAATCACTTGCCTGTTTTCTAAAAGACCTTTCGACAAGATCGAAAGGTTTAGTTTCAAAAGGTTGGTTTTAAAAGAGCTTTCGACTAGGTCGAAAGCTATGCTTTCGAAAGGTTGTTTCAAAGAGGATTTTGAAAAAAGCTGCCGCCTTTATTTTTGTTCAAACCCTTCGAAGGGGTCAAAAGTAGGAGCTTTCAACTTAGTCGAAAGGTTTAATGGTTTTTGTAAAGTAAGCTGCTTTCCAAACCTTCCGAAGGGGTCGAAAGCGGGACTTTTCGACACTGTCGAAAGGTTCGATCATCTTCCTTAATATTTTATAAAACAAAGAGTGGTTTTGAAAGAGATACTTTCACCTATGACCCAAAGTAATATTTTAAGTATAAATCCATTGTTTTCAAAAGGTTTGAGTTCCAATGATTGCGAAAGGTTTGATTGCAGTGGTTTCAAAATATTTAGTGTTTAATGGTTTCGAAAGGTTCTATTCTTATTTAATGATACTTTAACAAGGTCGAAAGGTTTGATGAAGAGTTTTATAGTATTAAAAGGTCTGGAGCCTAACGTTTTTAAAAGCAGATGATTAAACCTTTCGAAGAAGTTGAAAGTGTAACCTTCCAATGTTGTTGAAAGGTTTGAAAACCTAAACTCTAAATTTTTAAAGGAAAACCCACGACTTATATAAAGGAATTTTGTAACGACTTCAAGTATGTAATCTTGAAGAAGTATTGCCTTGATAAAAATAAAAGTTAAAGGTGTTAATATGTTTTATAATATGTATTTCAAGGACCTTAAACCCATAAAATCAATATTGTTAAATAGTTTTTTCGCTTCTTCAAATATGAATATATTCACCTAATAAATCATAACTATATTTTGGGAAAAAAAGGGTAGAAGAACCGGCTAGGTTAACACAATAGTGAATATAAATTGCTTAAACTCCTGAATGAGTAGAATTGCATCCAAGTAGTCAGGGTGACCAAAAATATAGGATGCCTAAACTTTGTAGTCATTGGAGGTGACCAAAAGGTTCATAGTAAACCCATGAAAACTATGATAAGTAGTTATTGTTGTAAACCAAAAGGTTCATAGTAAACCCATGAAAACTGTGATTAAGTAGTATTGGCGGAAACCAATAGGTTCATAGTTAACCCATGAAAACTATGTATTAAGGACAGTTGGCAAAGGCTAATTGGTTTGTAGCGAACCCATTAAACTATATCGAGATTAAGAATTGACATCGGTCAATAGGTTCCTAGTCAATCCATGAAATCTAGGATAAGAAAGTGGATAATGGAAGTATCAGTAGGTTCCTAGTCGACCCATGAAAACTCGGATAAGGTGATTAGTTATTAAAATGACTAATAGGTTCAGGGGAACCCATGAATTAATCAAGTTAACTGACAGGAGCCTATAGATTCTTAGTGATCCCATGAAAACTATGGATAGGACAGGATGTCATATTAAAAGGGGAAAGGGAAACCCTAATTGTTTTCAAGTATACATATCATCATAATATTTTAAAAATGTAGGTTTTAAACGTCGTGGATACAGGAGCACAATATATGGTTTTATAAAGGTTTTAGGATACTAGTGAGGGAAAGACCCATTCCGCTAAGCGGCATGGTCTCACTAGATATCTAAAAGGATTGAGGTGTTAGATTGTTACTCATACCAGGCTTTATGACTGACTCGAATTTTTTTTCCCTTTAAACTGTCAGGTGCTCAATTGATTTTGAGTAGTTTGAGGTTTTAAGTTTTCTTCTTAGACAAATAAAGCTTCCAGAGGCGTGCAAGAGGCTGTATTTATTTAGAGTATCTATTTCTGCTATGTGTTTGTTTGTAAAGGTATATCTATTAGCCTTACTATATACTCTGATCAACCAAGGGGGCATTTTCATATGTCTCCACTAGCGTAATTGTAATAATTATATCTTTCTGAACATGGTTACGTTTTGGGATTATGTAATGAACATCAAATGTTTTGATTTGAATGTGGAAATAGGTTTTTGAACTGTTAAAAAATTTCCACAATTCTGTGGTCTGTGTATCTAGCACCGCCATATTTGGTCGCCGAGAGTTAATAACTATGGATGACTACAGCATTCGTAGCTGTTAGTTTGGGCCTCCAAGTAGGGGGATGTTACAAGTTGATATCAGAGCATAGGTTTATGAAACTTTAAAAAATAAGTTAAACCTAAAAAGCTTTTTGAAACGTAATACAAAGAACTTGAAAATATGATCGGGGTTTGGTTTAACGCTGTATTAATGTACTTATATTTGATATATAGGTATATATCTAAATACGTATTCCCCTCTCTCTTAGACCGTTCTTCTGTATCTTACTAAGGCTCGTATGCACTTATACAAGAAAGAGGATATGGAGGCAGGAAAAGGAAGGGGAAATCTAGGTGGAGGAAGCACCACCACTAATGGAAATGCTCGACCTAATACTCGGAGAAACCAAGGTCGCCAGGCTAATGCTAATTAAAATGTTGAGGCCAATGTAGGTGCTGGATGTCCGCCAATAGATGCGGGGATGGCATATCAGTTATTGGCTAATCTTTTGCAAGTAGGAGCTATTGGTAATGTTGGAGGAGATAATCTTGTAGTTCCAGTTGGAGGAGTTAATCTTGAAGTTCCAGTTGGAGGAGTTAATAACTATAGATGACATTTTGGTGTACTCTAAAGATGAAAGAGAAAATGGGATTCATCTTAGAGTGGTGCGGGAAACACTAAGGCAGAATCATCTAAAGGCAAAATTTTCCAAGTGTCATTTCTGGAAGAGAGAAGTTAAGCTTCTTGGTTATGTGGTTTCATAGGAAGGATTGTCAGTTAATCCAGTTAAGATCGAGGCAATTAATAATTGGAAGAGACCGACGGTAACCGAGATTAGGAGTTTTTTTAGACTTGTTGGCTATTACCGGAGATTCATCAAGGATATCTCGCGGATAGCGGACCCTTTGACTAAGCTTAACAGGAAGGAAGTGAAGTTTGTTTGGTCTGACAAATATGAGGAAGCATTCCTTAAGTTAAAGCATTTGTTGATCAATGCTCCAGTATTCGTAGTTCCAGATGGTAACTAAGGGTTGGTTGTATACACAGATGTGTGTGGGACTGGATTTGGAGCAGTATTGATGTAGAGAGGAAAAGTTATTGCTTATGCATCTGGTCAGCTTAGACCGCACGAAGTTAGATATCCTACTCATGACTTGGAGTTGAATGTGGTGATCATTGACTTGAAGATTTGGAGGCATTATCTCTTAGGAGAGAATATGAGTTGTATACCGATCATAAGTCATTAAAGTATTTATTCTCTCAAAAGGAGTTGAATATGAGGTAGCAGAGATGGCTGTATTTTTTGGCTGCTTATGATTTCGGTATAAAATATACTCCTCGAAAAGGAAATAAGGTAGCAGATGTTATCAGTGGAAAACATCAGAATGCAGTATTAACAATGTTGGTAAAATGGAGGGATCTTGAAGCTTTAACCAATTGTGGTGTGCAGTTGAGATCTACTTCCAGTTCTAGTCAAGGTACTGCCATGTTATCCTGTTTAGAAATTCGACCAGTGTTGATCAAGAGGATAGATTCTAAGCAAAGAGAAGATCTAGTTTTAGCCGAGAGTATTAGAAGGCTTGAGGAAGGATCAGAGGTTGATGACCTAAAGGATTTTAGTCTTGACTAAAGAGGATGGTTGAGAAAGAAGGGAGGACTCTGCATTCCGAATGTAGAGAACTTAAGGAGGGAAGTTCTAGAAGAATGTCATCGATCGAATTTTATGATTCATCTTGAAGGAACTAAGATGTATCAAGATATGAAGAGGAGCTTTTATTGGAAAGGCATGAAGATGGATGTTGGCTTGTGGGTTAGTAGTATACAAACTGTCAACAAGTGAAGACCGAACATCAGAAACCGAGTGAGTTACTTCAGCCTTTGGATATTCCAGTGTGGAAATGGGATTCGATATGGATGGATTTTATAGACGGGTTGTCAGGGTCAAGCAGAAGAAATGAAAGCATATGGGTAATTATGGACAGGCTGACAAAGAATGCTCATTTCATTTCGGTGAATTCAAACAGAACGACACCTATTTTGATTAAGTTGTTCATGAAGAACATAGTTAGACTTCATGGGATTCCTAGTAGCATAGTCTGCGATTGAGATGCATTATTCACTATAAAATTTTGAAAAAGTCTACAAGAGGTATTATGTACCAAGCTTAAGATGAGTACAACATATCACCCTCAAACGGATGAGCAGACAGAGAGAGTCAATAAAGTACTCGAAGATTTATTGAGAGCTTGTGTAGTAGACTTTGGTGGATCTTGGGAAGATCACTTACATCTGATTGAGTTTTCCTATAATAATAGTTATCAGACGAGTATAGAAATGGCGCCTTTTGAAGTTTTGTATGGAAGGCCATGCAAATAGCCAGCATGTTGGTTAGAGACTAAGGATAGATTAGGCTTAGGTCCGGATTTGGTTAAAGAGGAGTCAGAAAAGATTGAGTTAATCCGGGGATGGATGAAGGAAGCCCAATCCAAGCAGAAGAGTTACGCAGATAAGAGGCACAAAGACCTAGAGCTCTCAGCAGGAGATAGGGTTTTCATTAAAGTATCAACGTTGAAGGGTGTGGTACGATTTGAAAAATCGAGAAAGTTGGCCCCGAGGTATGTTGGTCCATTTCAGATCATAGAAAGAATTAGAAAGGTCGCATATAGATTAGAGTTGCTAAGTAGTTTGGTAGGTGTCTATAATATATTCCATGTGTCTCATCTTCGTAAGTATGTGCATGATCCAGAATATACTATTCCTTAGATAGAGTTGGAGGATTTGGTAGTAAAGCCAGATTTGACTTTTATTAGACAACCATTTTGGGTTGTAGCGAGAGATGAGATGAAATTGAGGACTAAGACAGTCAAGTTGGTGAAGGTTCAGTGGAGCGACAACAAGAAAGAATGTACTTGGGAGACAGATGACAGGATTTGAGAGGCTTATCCTGATCTACTTTGATGGTATGTCTATATTAGATTTATATAGATTGGTTGCTAGATAGATAGGCTAGTATGGTTGTTAGCAGACGTTATTCCATACTGAATTTCGAGGACGAAATTCTTTAAAGAGAGGAGCCTGTAACACCCCTAATGTTAATGAAATTATTTAGGAAATTTAATTAGAGTAAATTAAATAGAATAATGTAGATAATGAAACTATGATTGATTAATAAATTAGGTGGTCGTGCTTATTTAAAATCCAATGAACTTATAAAAATGGTTAAGTAATTGAGCATAAGGGCATTACAGTAATTAGTCATCCATATTTCCCACCCTTATACCATTCTCATTAGTTCATACACATTCATTTTACCAAAACAAAAATTTATAACCATGAGAAGCAAGCAAGGCCCATTAGGAAGAAGAAAAGAGAAAATCAACTTAAAGCTTAGGATTCAATTTAGAAAGAAGTAATCTTAATCAAACTTTAATTTCCTTATCCAATCTAAAGTGAATAATAATTTCTACATCTCTATTTTGATTTTATCATCATATGGGTTTAGATTGTTGAAAACCGGTACCCGAAAATAGGCACTACCGGACTCCTCCGGCCAAGATCAAAACTGAGAAAATATAAACTGGGAGCAATCAGATAATTTTTCGCACATTATTAGCATTTGATCGATGCCCGGAGATACCTTAGACCGACGCTCGGAGATAGGCAAGGTCAAGGTATGATGACTGGATTCTCGTATTTGGAGACCCAAGTCCCGGAGACAGGACTCCATGTGTGGTGGATTTACAAGAAAATACGATCCTATGTATGGCCCAATGAGACACACTTGGTCGAGGTCGAGTGGTGGAAATCGATGGATAACGTCAACTACCTGGTTATTGACAAGGTCAAAGATGTCTGATTTGAACATCCAAACCACTATTATCTAGAGATAGGAAGCGACATGAATCTTGGTCTATTTATAATTTGTTATTGGTCGAAGGAACTCAACCCATAATAAACAAGAATAACCATAGAGTTGGTTAACTATTTTTTCCAGCCAAACGAAAACCGATTGGCAACAATAAATAGAGCTAAATAATGGAATATAATTAAAGCAATTGCAAGAATTCTACTTATATGTACAGAGTTATAGTAAGTAAAAGCATTGCACAGATACATGCTTATATAATATAAATGAATTGCAGTACAAGCAGTTATAATATATGTGCAGAGAGTTGTATATAGGAAGGAATAAAATATAAAGTGTAGAAATGTAAATGAGACGGAGATTGAAACAGAAAAACAATCTTTCATTACATTCAATCTTTTTATACAATGGATATGGGACCAGTCCCATACAAGCATAGCCTGTACATGAAAGGAAAATAAATGGTACAGCCAAAAAGAGATAAAGAAAACCATTTCCAGAACAGCCAATGGGAAAACTTACTTTTTATGCGTCTTCGTCTTCCCTTTCTGCTCGAACCATTACGAGGTCTCTTCTAGACTTTCCTACCTTAGGGTTTGTTGCCTTTGGAGGAAGTGTTGTCTCCTTTGGTGATAGTGATAGTAGGAACTTCGGGTCGGTCAAAAGGTGCTCAAATACTGCTACTGCCCTTTGGAAGCTTGATGGTAATAGGAAGTATTTTTAGAGAAGGCTTTGGCTCCTCAATACCAGCAGGTTTTTTAAGTCCAGGCACAATCTTGGTTTTTACCTTGGAAACATCAATCTTCATCCTCTCTATCATAGAAATGGGACCGGTTGGGCCTGAAGCACTTATAATGGTATTGGCATCCCCCAGGAACTGTAAAGTGCCAATCCCTCCAGAGCCACGATTCTCATTGACTCAGGACTAGTAATAAAACCAGAGGAAAGGCTTGGAACGATCGGTCCCGTAGTAATGGAGGTTGACTCAGTAGTAATAGCAACGGAACCCATGCCCTCAATGATTGGCAAGGAAAGAGGAGGAAGCGATAAGTAACCTATGAGTTCACAAATGGAGAAGTAAAGATTAGTAACAGTCTCAGGTGAGAACCAAAGGATCTCAAACACTAGAGAGACGAGAGATTTACCTCCACTGGTCAGAGTCTCCTAAGTAGGTGATATAATGATATCACCCTCTTTGTAGCCAATAGGATGGGTTGAGAAACAGAAACGGGAATGTAAGGTTCATGAGAGGTAATTGCTGCAAAAGCTAGAATAATTTGAGTGACCTCGGAGCTGGCTCCTGGGATGCTGGAACCTTCACTTCAAGCTTCTGGTCTTTGGAGATGATGATTCTACATGGACCGATGCACTTGGACAACAAGAGGTTTAGTGGCGGCAGCGGCAGTAGCGGAGGCTTATACAGCCGAGATCGCCTTTCCCTCATCTAGTTTGAAGATGTCATTGGCAGTAAGATATTTGGGTTTCAATTCATTTTTGGTGATGCCTTCACCAGATGCTTTTTGATGATGTAGTACCTCTTCCCAAGCATCGGCAAGAGTGACGGAATAAGTGCTTCCCAACCACTTCAAGTTGTCGTATTGGATAACGTTAGTGAAGAACGGCTAAAGGGTGGAATTCAAGTCTTCTTTTTTCCTTGGCCATCTTCTCCTTTACCTCAATTAGCTCGTTCGTGGTTGCTACATGGTTGACCTAGGCCTCCATTTTCTCCATGTTTACCAAAAGTAAGGTGGATTCAAGCTTGTCCATATTGGTACAGAGTTCCTGGATGTCAGCTTCCTTGTCCTAAAGAGCCTTGTCTTTTTCTAGGAAGGTCATGTCCTTGGTTGTGAGCTGTGCCTTGAGAGCAGCTCTTCGTAAGCAGTTTGAACTAGGTTTTTCATCACAATCTCAGCCTGATTGTAAGCGTCATATCTTCGACCAAGTCTTTGGTCTTCTTCTTCGATATCTGAGCCGCATCTCTTTCTTCTATAGCCTTATTCGGGTTCTTCTTGTATTCCTCTATGATTTTGTCATAGAACTTCTTCTTTGACTCAAACAATTGGATACTAGTTTGGTGAATTCTATTGACTCCGTAGAGGTCGAGCGTTTTCCACTCATACACTTGGTTTATTAGCTCCTAAATACCTCCAACTCTATGAATGGCTCTTCCCTTCGATTATCCTTTAAGCCATTGTTGAATTTGACCGCGGTTAGGCAAAGTTTTGGGGAGGCGGGCTATATTCTACTCAAAGGAGCCGGAGGTGAAGCTGGATGAATAGAAACCCCTTTAGATTGGTGGGAGAGAGGAACTATGATGGTCAAAGAATACGATGTTATTGTTTGTTGTTATGGAGGAATTGTGATTGAGATCGAGGTAGGGGAAGGCTAGCAGAGGAACCATGGTGGTCGCATAAGAACTTGTATCTTTTTCCCTGATCGTAGGATTCTCTCTCCACTCCCTTTCTTTTCTTCCTATCTGTTTCCGCCTAGCGGTCAAATTATGCTTAGCGCTCTCTGCCTTTACTCTGAGCTTTATTTTCATTTGTTTCCCTTTCTTTATAAGAGCTAAAGCAAGGAGGATATGGTCTAGGAGTTACATTCCTTTTATCCAAGATGTCGGAATGCAGATATTTAAAACAGACTCTTTCCATCGCACCTAAAAAATGAAAGAAAGGATCATATTAGTTTTGAAATATTGGAAGCAAGCGAAATGCAAGGTACATGTTTTTATGATCTTAGAAACATATGGAGTGCTAGTGTCCCTTAAGTATTCTACAGACCGTGTTTGAAAGATGGTAAAGATGGAATCTCGCCTCCTTCAGCTAGGATGCCTTCAGATGGGAAGTTGAACCTAGGAGAGCACTCCTTGTGGAGACCATCGATAGGAAGTCAAGATCACTTAGCGAATAGAAGATGTTTTTTCAGTGACCAATGAAGGATTTGCCTTAGTTATTGGCATCAATGCTTGGCTTTACAAACTACTGAGAGGACTCAACCACAATTCAATTCATACGTGATAGGATAGGAATTTTGGCGCCTTCTGGAGAGTCTTTATGTATGACTTGTCTCCTCCTTGATCGAAGTCCTTGTCATCTCGCCCTGTTTATCACCTTCTTCTTCTTTTTCCTCTCCTTCTTCTCTCACTCCTTCTCCTCCTTCATGTATAGTTGTCATTTGAACCCTTTCTTCCCCTTCACTTGCACTTCTTCTACAACATGTACTTCAACTGCTCTATCAATGGCTTCACCAATGTTCACTATGCCAAATAGGCCTCCGATACCCCTTTGGATATCTTTGTTGGAGCCGTGAATGGAGGTAGAAGACCTTGTAGACATACTAGAACCTGTTGTGGAACTTCGACAGGAACAACAAAGTGTTCAGGATGTAGAAGGCCACATCGGTGAAGATTCTCATCCGTTTGCATGTAGGCGATGGTATGAAATCAAATATTGATTCTATTAAGGATTTGAAGAGTCTTAGAGTGCTTTAGCTCATGTCTCAAACAAGGATATCTATGAAAAAAGTGGATAACAAGTTAAATACTTGGACGATAAGGATCCAAGTACGGGGAAGAATAAAAATAATTAACTCTCACTTTTAGACAACCAGAGCATGTCGATGTCGTATTAACATCGAATAAAGAATTATTGACTCTTGAAGTATGAATGTTTGTTACGGAGCATTTCGATGACCTTACATCGACACCAAGCTTCGATGACCATAAGAGAAGGCACCATTGTTTGATGCTTAGAACACGCGCTAGCTCCCCAAAGGTTGAAGGTCGTTGAAATTGATTCGCGAATAGGATGTACAAGGAGCTCGGAAAGGCATAGACATTGGGATGGACTTCAATACGAGAGAGCCTAAGCTTCTAGTGGAACATATGGAGGAATGGATTGAAAGGCGATACAATGCTACCCAGGCACATGTATTTGTTGCAAGCTGTATAGCCCAGTGGAGGATTAAGCGCCCATTGGTTAGGTGTTGGAAACATGACGTCGCTCTTTGGTATTCCATGTTGGAAGCATATAGTTCGAAGTGACTTAATAGTTAGAATTTCAACATTTTTTCAAGAGGGTCATTTAGAACTCTTGGGCCAACTCATTCATTTAGATGAGGAGTTTGGTTCTAGATTGGGGCTACTGGAACTATCATGCCATGGAGCTCTACGATAATTGAACGTCTAATTCCAGATGGAATAGGGGATGAAGCCTAAGCTGTGGTGGACCCAGCATAATGGGGCACTGACGGCCCAGTGCCAATGTTGAATCAAGGAGAATGGCATGTTATTTTGGATAGGAAAACTTGATGTTGAACAAGTTTAGTTAGGTTTTATTTTGAAATTCTATTTCAAATGTAAATCCGAGTGGTTGGTGCTTAGAATCCAATGGATGTCGACGTGTGTTAACCAATCGGTCTTTTAAAATTGACTAGGGTAATTGAAAGTGTTAATCTATATAGTGTGAGTCACGTGTCTCGTATATGATGAACAGACCATTCTATGTAGATAGCCCGCTCATGCTCGAAAATGAACCATGTTGCATGATGGAACTGTGCATCAAATCATACCTGTTATCATTTGATAATTAATAACGAAACCGCTTTTCGAACCAACGCGGAGCATTCTTTTGCAAAACACAGGAAGTGTGGTGATTGGAAATGCTATGTTAAGGAATCATTCGAATGTTGAAATATGATTTGAAGTGGCCGTTCTTCGAAAGAGAATTGTTCGTAGAAGTTAATACGATGATCTATAGCCGATGACACTAGTGAAAAATGCTCCGTTGTATATTGTTTGGGTTGAGATCAAGACAATTTCAAAGGAAAGGAAGCTAAGGCCATGTTGAGGGTAGCCTGGAAGAAGGTCAGTCAAGACTCGAAGTTCATACTAGGAATGCAATGGAATTAAAGTGACTTTGTGATATGTAGTTGTGACGACCCGGAATTTCTGGATATTTGGAATTGAAATATTTAATGATTTTAAATATTTGAAAGCTAGTTTAATTTGAATTTCAAATATCGCTATTTATTTGGCAATTGAATTATTTAATTTAATTATTGGAAATTGGATAAATGGTTGAATCTGGAATTTTAAGCTTGTTAAAAATGGTTTAAAAGCTTGTAAAATTTATATTGATAATATTGAAGATAGTAAAAATGTTAATTTGAATTTGGGATTGTTTTGTTCAGTTCTTAAAATATATATTTAAATTGAAATTAAAAATGGCCTTCTGAGGCATAGTCTCGGAATTCGATGAAACCAGTTCCATTGGATCTGCAATAGTGTTTTATTCTCGGATTTCAATTTTCATAGTGTTTGGAGTGATCGTTTCTCCGTATACGGTTAGTAAACGCGCTGGAATTAAATCGAAAATTTAATGTAATAAGTGAGTTCAGAAAGCTATCTTCTCCATACGATCGAATTTGGATTCGAAACCTTTTCCATAGTGTTCGGAATAGGGGTTTAACATTTATAATGCCTAGCGGCATGCCTCAATAGGAGGTCAAGTTTTTGGGTTGCGTTTATCGAGATAATTTATAATTTAAACATATATGTATTTTCTTTAATTCACTTAACATATTCAACTGTCCACCCTTGAGACACGTCCTCTTTATTTTCTGTTTATTATTACACGCGTCTCTTTTCTTTAAGATCTTAGCCATGCTTTTTTAAAAATAAAGATAAAATTCATTTACGAACGAAATTCATTTTCGTTCAAACAAATCAAGAATAATGGCCGGCAAAATCATCTTCATTGTCTTCATTCCCTTTCAAATCCTCATTCCAGCTCAAAAAGCAGGAATGGCCGAAAAGAAAAGAGGACATTCGAAATCAAATTCAAATCTTCCTCCCTTCATTCGAATCAGAGTCCAAACCTCAGGCGAGCGGCGTGACTTGGTTAGGGGTCGCGAGGGTTTGACTTGGTGTACGGCTGTGGTGTCGCGATTTCGTAGGGTGAGGTTCGAACTACGACGTGGTGGCGACTTAGGGGCATTGGGTTGTCGTGAGTGGAGGGGTGAAAGCGGCATCTGTAGGCGCGTCGTAGCGAAGGGGAGGGTCAAACTGCGATAGGGTGGCGTTTGCTTTCGTTATCGTGAAGGCGTTGTGCTTAGGGCAGCACGCGAGTCTAAGTAGAGGAACTCGCGGCGTCTTGGATGTCGACAGCTTTTAAGGTGAGCAGCTTCTTGTTTTTTTTCTTGGATTTGAAATTTAAAATGTTCAACTATGGAAATAATCTTCGGTTATAAACTATTCAAACAGAGAATATGTATAAGATTAGAAGATTCTTATGTTCCTTACTGAAGTAAGAAAAAGAAATACATGTTTAAAAACTTACTGTTACATTTTATAATAATGCATTAGTGATAAATGGTTTAATTAACTTATTTAATTATTTTGGTTACTAGGAATTTAGTTACCATAGGGAAATTTATTTAAAATTTAAGTTACCGGTTTAAATTTAATTATTTGTTTAAATTAAATCATATGTTAAATAGAGAACTATAAAAATAAAATCACTAGTTAATTAAATTTATCAAATGGAAATTTAATTATTTGATTGGTTCGAATATTAATGAAATCATCTAATGTTTATACAAGGTCAAAAAAACCATGAAACCAAGGCAAAGTTGAAGGGGATTGCAAATAATAGCAAAGGTGAGTTAATCTCACTCATTTGATGTTATTTAAATTTAAATACTTGGTTGAATAATTGAATTGATTGGATGTGGTATATTATATAGTAGTATATAGTATATATTGGAGTGATTGATTTTCCGCATTATATAGCAGAAGAGACCCTATGCGCCGCATAATAGCGGAGGATATTGTATAAACACATATACCGCGATATTCCACCTCGAAGTGGAATTGGTATTTTATATTGTTCTAACATCTATGGATGTAGGGAAACAGGTTGGATGGATCCAACTGGATTCTTCAAAATATTTAGATTTGTTTAACTATTCTATGTTAGGATTTATTGGATAATCTGTGATAGATTACATTGATAATTGGAAATAATGGATGTTATGGATTGATTGAATATATTTGGGTATATTGAGTTACCAAAAATATATAAATTGGATTTTTGAAAAGAAAATAAAAAGAGGATTTGTAAGATAAATAATTATAAAGAATTTGGATAAATGAATTGGAAAAAGAATAAAAGTTGATTGTTAAATTCTAATAAATAAATTCCGAGTATGGGAAGGAGATTTTGAATAAAAGGTAAACAATGAATTTTAAAGCTTAAGTGGAATTATTTAAAGGGATAAAGAATTTATTTTAAAATTCAAGGTTTAAATTTATTGGAAAGGATAAAGAAGGATTTTGTAAAAAGATATGAAATTGGTATTTTCTGATAAAAAAAGTTTTAAATCATAAGTAAGAGGTAAAATCTGAAATTAATGACTTTTGAAATAAATTAATAAGTAAAGGAATTTATTTCAAAATGAAATAATTTTTAAAATCGATTTGGAAATTGATTTAGTATTTGAAACTGTGTTATGAAAGAAGGATGAGATTATGGAATTTATAAACTGGGTTTATAAAGTAAAGAGGATATCAGTGGACATTTGGAAGTATAAATTCACTGTAGGAATTTATAAAGGAATGAGAATTTGTATTAAAAATAAATAGTGATTTATTTTTAAAAGTATGGGGGAAAAGTGCATTTCCCTGAAAAGCCAAGTACGTTTTTTAAAGCAGATTTTTAATATAAGTAAAAGTTTTTTTAAAAGTTTGTTTAAAGGAATGTTTTTAAGTTGTTTAAATTTTAAAAGTAAACATTTATTTAAATTAATTATACTAGTAATTATTTGAAAGGTTTGACTAGTATAATGATTTTAAATATAATTATTAATATTTTTAAATAGTTTTACTTAAAGATAGGTTGGTTACAGTTTTATTTGAAACATGTATAGAATTTCATAACTCTTATTTTAAATTTATTTTGGCTTAACTTTTATTTACTTTTTAAAATTAGTTTTATAATTTAAAAAGGTAGTTTTATTTTAGATATATTTAAAGCATATATATATTTTGAATAAAGTATTTAAGTAGTTTTTAATTTAAATATGTTAAAGTATATTTTATAATAAAGTGTTTTAAATTATTTTAAAATCTAAAGTATTTGTATTTGGTGATTTCAGTGGAAATAGAAAATATTAGGGAAATTTATTCCATGAGAGAAAGATAGTTTGAAACTGTTTTCAACGGGTTGAAAACTGGAAATATATCTTGCGAAGATATTTTGAGGTTAATAAATAATTTGGGAGAAATTATTATGGCTTGATGACTATTTGTGA
Organism: Allium cepa; assembly: GCA_030765085.1. Taxonomy (NCBI): domain Eukaryota; kingdom Viridiplantae; phylum Streptophyta; class Magnoliopsida; order Asparagales; family Amaryllidaceae; genus Allium; species Allium cepa. The sequence goes on from CM060935.1 coordinate 977,542,718, forward strand.
ATGTTATTTGATAGCTAAATAACCGACTATCAATATTGGCCAATGCGCTGATCGTTTCGAAGAGACCGAAATTGGGATTTAATTTTCGAAAACTACTTCAATCCGGTTTGAACGTTTTTGTGAGGAAGACAAAACTTGGAGTCAAAGATGGAGCGGTGAAGTGCAAGGGCTAATCGCTACTAATCCTGAGAGTGATTCAAAAATGGATGTAGTAGGAGTAGTGCCTTCGGTTCCGTTCGAACCCGGGATGGACTTGTATGAATGAATGCTTTCAGAACATCGTCAGGAGACGATGAGCATTCTAAGTGAAATGTTCTAAAAAAGGTAACGCTTAGCCTCGAGCCTCATCAACCGCGAATGACTGAAAATCAGGGGTTATGCAGCAAGGTTAAGTGGGTCGCACCCATTAGGGTAAGGTCATCCTTGTCAAGATGTCCCTTTTTATTTCGGCCGTGTGGTGCGGTTGCTGGTCCTAACCGCGGGGTGATCTTACTTGGGATTATCCAGTAAGGGATAGTCTCGGTCTTGTGTTGCAGGGGATTCAGGGTGGATTCTCAGTACGTTGATCTAGACCAGGTACTATGACAGGTTGTACCCCAATGCCTAGTCGTTAGTCAGAAATCCATTCTCCCTACGTGCCTTTACGGTTTTGTTTGTATACCTATTAGCTGGAATTTAATATATGTAACAATTTCGGCAGTTTTGAATAAGTATTTGTATTTAGACACTATTGTAATATCAGAGGATTTTATAAGAAATGTTTTAGCTATCGTAAGGTAAAAACCCGACATGTTTATTTGTGGCATGGTCTTACGAGATGCTTTTGATTTTCAAAGGATTTTGAAACTTTAATAGTCCAAATGAGTGTGTTTTCTCACGCTGATTTTCCAGACTGACTTGGGTATTATTTAACTATAATGCTTGGATCAGACCGAGTATTATAGAATACAGATCTTGGATGGACTGCTGAAGAGCTCAGAAGACGAGATGGATGGCGAGACGTACTTCCGTACTTGATTAATATTCCGCTGTGTTGTTTTACTGCGTAGTCAGTTTTGTGAGGACATGTTATGATTACTGTCCAATTGTGTGTTATGAATTTTGTCGTACTCTGATAATGTAATGCATAAAAGAGATGTATTTTTCTTTTGTGTAAAGATCTCTTATTATCTATTATAAATATTTTACTCCGCTGCGTTGGTAAGATTCTGATATTGTTTTTGTTTCTTGTTCTACCTTCTTTTTCTTTTAACCCTAATGGTTCGATTTTTCGAGCGTCGAAAAATCGGGTCGTTACAGTAATGTTGACTCCAGGAGAGCTTGAGGAGACTCTAGAGAAACCATCATGATTGCAGTGACAAAGAACAACGTATAGTCAAATCACAAATCCTAAATTTCAAGCATTCACTAATAAAAGGAAAACTTCAACAAGGAAAATGGTGATATGTGGCCATCATAGTGGCGATGGAGATTGGGCACCTATCTTTAGATTGAGTATGTGGATCCAGCATTTAGCGATATCGGGATCGAGATGATTAGGTAATGCAACGGTCGTTAAAGTGGAGATCTTGTCGTGGTAGCGGCTAGGTGATTGCGGCGACTACCTTGGACGAAAACCGACGAGCGATGGTTGTAAAGGAGATTAGATCGCTTGAATTCGAGGTTAACCTGAAATGGCAAATGAAATGAGAGCGTGCCTAAAATTTTCAAAATATGAGATCATATAGGGGAGTGGTGACATGGAAAAAGTGATTAGTACCGATATGAAATTTCAGCCAAAGATGAAAGAGGGAAAAGAAGGAAGGTAGTACTTATCTTTCTAAGGCATGGAACGATCTCCAAAGTGTAGATCTTGACTTTAGTGCGAAGAGTGGTACTACTGCTATTTAAAGATATCGAGTGAATGCCCATGAAATTGAGACGACGCTTTAAAGCAACTCTTAGGTAACCAATAAATTTGCATGGATAATGGTATATGCTTGTCTTTTGCTAGAACATGCTCGTTCCCAACAGAAGCATACTCTAAGGTGATAATGCTAGTCGGCTTTTAGATCGAGTGGATTTTAAATGAATCTAGACTTCAGGATGAAGACAGAATGGTTCGAGGACTTGGATTTAAGTTTGTAAGGACTTTAGGAGGGACTTCAAGAGTTTGGAAATGGTAATGGCATGAAAAATTGGTATCGAGCTGATTTTGAGTGTCTGGGAGACTTTGATACCATAGTCTACGGATGGTTGGTTAGAGCGATCGCCCTGGGGCTCATTTTTGAAGGAGTAGGTGGATAAATCCCGGAAAGCTCCTAAGAAAAGCACAAGTACTAGAGATGTTGGAACCTCTCTGCAAGAACTTGATTTCTAACGTAAAAGTGCTTGGAAATCTGTAGATGGAAGATAAAAGATCAAGTGGTGGGAAATGACATGATGTGCCATTATAAAATCATATCAGTACCGATTACTTCTGATGGATACTAAGATGATTTTATTCCCCAAAGGACTTCGTTTCCCCTCCTACATTCTAAAATCTGAAATTAGACTTCATATTTTGAGATTTGATGATTTCTTTTCTATATAAATAGTAAGCAAATGGTAACTTAAAAAAGGCATTTCGTTATTCATCTTCTTCACTTTCTCTCTCTACATTACCTTGCCACAAAGGAAGCTACCTTTTTCTATTCTAGACCATTAGATTAGTAAATCCCTTGTACTTGTGACAAAATATGTAATTAATAAGATTAAAGTGGACGTAAGCCTCGAAATTACTGAACCACTATAAGAAAACATGGTGTCTCTTGCCTTATTTTGTTGTTTTTAGTTAGATCCCTGTGATATAATTTCATTTTTTGGTGTTATGCCAATTTTTGGCTCAATAATATATGTTCTCGATATGTGATTTATACAATAGCTCAATCCTCGCGATTAGTATACATATAGAATCCCCTATTTTGAGGCTCAAAACTAAGCGCTACAGAAGCTACAGTCATCTATAGTATTGACTTTTATTGATATAACACGGTAATGTTAATGGTATCCATAATATTAGGAGCACATGAATATGAAATAAAATCAACACAGATTTCAAAAAATAGCTTTTCTGATTATATTTCAAATCGATATTTCATATTCAATTGCATAATCCCAAAACGATTCCTAGGTTTAGATCAAATATAATCATTACAAATTACGCCAAGAGCAGCATATGAAGAAGGCCCCTTGGATGATCAGAGCACTAGATAGATAGACATATCAATCATAAATACATCACAGCAGAAATAATACTAAATAACACCTACATAGCTAGCTTTGATGCATGCATGTCTTCGTAGGCTTATTCGTCCAACCTACTAAACCTGAAAAGTCCTTAACTCTCTATCTACTAAAATACTCTCTATCTACTAAAATTTAATTTCTAGTACCCAAGTTTTCAAGCGGAAAAAATAAACTTTGAGTCGGATATAAAGCCCGGTGTGAATAATTCTATTACATCTCGGTTTACTGATATTAAGTGAGACAACATCGCATAGCATAACAAGTTTCCCCTCACTAATATCCTTTTAAAAGAATATCTTTTGCAAATCAAAATCCTGTAATCAAACTGATTATAACAGCAATAGAAATAACATATATGCATATAAATCCGGTAACCAATGGACCATTTGTCCCTTGATTATAGTTTTATCTGGCTAACTATTAACCACCAACTGACTTAGGCCTACCAGACATAATAACTATTCTAACTTCTTTTAGACACAATCCTAGATTATCTGTCCTTAACTTTATTCTTCTAGGGTTAACTGATCCTAATGGTTTTGCGGGCTCTCTAATAACCTATCTTTACTCTGTATATCCTTTATTTTTGTAACCTCATTTTAGTCTTACCTGTAACAAAGCCCTACACATTGGAATTTTGGACTCATATTAGTTAGGGGCTATCAGCTAAAGAATACAGTGCGACCCTATACCAGTCTCATCTGGTCTTCTAATATCTGAGTCATACACTTAGGGTTATCTACCCTATTCAAATTTCATTTCCTTGAAAACAATCTTTACAAATGATTTACACTTGAAATCATATCTTTATAAAACAAGGATACTCTTTTCTTTACTTAAAACACTTATGCTATGAAATATGCTTTACTAAAAACAATGTTGATGAAACCTAAATCAATGAGATTATCTATCCCTTCAAAATAGGTTAAAGCCTCTTTTTAACTTAGAAAACTTTAGGCTATAAACCCAAAACAAAACCTTTGAAACCTTTGTTTAAAACCTAAAACAATCCCTTCCGAAATCATTGAAAGCATCCCTTTCGAATCAAGTTAACTACTTTAACCTTGAAAATATTAGGCCGAAAGGCCGAAATCTACATTTCGAATATATTGGAAATAGACCTTTCAAAATCAATACTTAAAACCTTAGACATTCTTTTTCGAAACCATTAAACATATCTTTCAAAAGCATTGGAAACATTCCTTTAAAACACTAAAAACATACCTTTTGAAACATTAGAAACATACCTTTCGAATGTATTGGAATCAAGTAAGAATTTATGGAAACCTAACTTCGAAACCATTCAAAAGTATTACTTTCTAAACCATAGTTTGGAATCAAAACAAACTACAAAGTGTAAAAGATGACACATTAGAAAGTTATCCTTTCGAAATCCCTATGGTGACGGCAACATGCTTCCGCATATATACTTGGATTTTAAGTAAGTGGCTTCGACCATGTCGAAAGGTATGGGAGTGGCTCCTCCCTTTCGTATGTATTAATTAAAAGAAAAGCGACCGCATTGGTTGTTGGCCCAAAACCTACCTTTCAAAAGCATTGGAAAAGCGACTTCAATATTATGAAGATGGAAGTCTTCCTTCTGAATACATTGTTTTAAGGTTATAAGAAAATGCAGCCTCTTACTAAGGAAAATGGAATAAATGTGGCAGCTAAGGTATCGAAGGGATTCAAAAGAAAGAAAAGGAGGCATCAACCCTTTCGAAAGCATGCCTTTGACACCATTAATTCCTTTCGCCTTTCTCCTATACACTATGTACCAAATATTTGGTACCATGTGCATTGGTTTCGAATGAACACGGAAGGTTATAAATGAGAGTATGGTGACAGAAGAAAGCAATGGACGTGGTGAAGTTGTATTCGAAACAAAACTGATTTATGCTTTTTAAAATAATTCTTTTTTACCTAACTTGCACAATTTGTCAAAATATGATTAGTTGCCAATTCTTTATCAAAATGATTTTCTAAAAGATGCGAATTTAGAATTCAGCATTTAACAATTAAAATATTTTAGCAAATAACCCATTATTTTTCTTAAAACAATTAAAGCGTTTAAGCCCTTCAAATTAAATAATTTATATAATTAAGCACTTAGGAAAAATCCTTAAAAAACACAATAATTCACATTAAATATTTTTTCTAACATATATAAATCTTAGATCCAAAAACATTATTTAATTACCTTAAATAATTTAAACCCAAAATTAACTATTTTTTCTCATAGAAAATTCATAATAAATCCATATTTACCAGGAAAATTATGAAACTTGAAACCAACTTATAAATAATATTTTTGACTGTATATCAAACGCAATTCCTTTAGATGTCATATGATAGGTTTTCTAATCTAAACATACCATAAAATTCTTATTAAATCTCCATAAATTATCATCTTAAAGCATATAATCATTTAATCACAATAACATGGCATATACTTGCAAAAGAAAATTGGTTTACCTTTAAACCGAAATTATTCATCAAAAATAGAGATGTAAACTAATTAATTACCTTGGCTTTGTATTAAGAAGGTTGAGATTTGCCTTTAGATTGATTTGCTTCAGCTTTCTACTTGAATCCTAGCTTTTCTTCTCCTTGAATCCTCTTAATGGTGGCCAACCAAGTTCTTTAAGGATTTAGTTTTGTTTATGAAGTTAAAATGAATGAAGAATGAAGAATAGAAGGGTTTAGGTTAAGGCTATTCCCATTTTACCCTTACCATATTTCTCCTACTTATTTTTAATTCTCTTTTACTAATACACTCATTAAGGCATGACTCCTTCTTAATTAACAAATCTCAATCCCTTAACTATCTGCATTATTTTATTTTATTTATCTAATTAAATGTTCTAAATAATGTTAGTCAAAGTTAGAGTCATTACAGACTTCCCTCCTTAAAGAATTTCGTCCTCGAAATTAAGATATGGTACCCACACTAATCAAACATAAAGGTAAAAGTACCATCAAATTAATCAGGATAAGTGTCTCTAATCCTGCTCTTAGTTTTTCAAATATAGTCTTTCTTGTCGTCACTCCATTGGACTTTGACTAATCACGCTGTCTTGTTCCTTAGTCTCTTCTCATCTCTTGCACTATACGAGCTGGTTTCTAACTATAGTCATATCGGGTTCCACTACTAGTTCTTCTTACACAGTCGGTGTAACATTATTCTCTAGATCTCATATACACTTCCTTAGATAATAAATATGGAAAACATTATGGACTCCTGCCAAACTATTTGGAAACTCTACCCCATATGCGAGTTTACCGATCCTTTCTATAATAGGAAATGGTCCAACACATCTTGGAGCCAATTTTCCTCACTTTCCAAATTTTGGTAACTCCTTTCATCGGTGATACTTTGATGAAAACATGATCTCTAGCTGAGAATTTTAAGTCTTTCCGTCTCTTATCAGCATAACTCTTCTGCCGAGATTGATCCTCCTTCATTCAAGCCTAAATTTACTCAATCTTCTATGCAGCTTCTCTAACCAAATCTGGACCAAGAACTAAACTATCTCCAGTCTCTAACCAACAAATGGGAGATTTGCATGATCTTCCATACTAAGCTTCAAATAGTGGCATCCCTATACTAGTCTAATAACTGTTGTTATAAGAAAACTCGACTAAGTGTAGGTGGTCTTCCCATGATTCTTCGAAATCTAGCACACAAGCTCTTAACAAATCCTCAAAGACTTTGTTAACTCTCTCGATCTTCCCATCTGTTTGTGGATGGTAAAAGTACTCATCTTGAGCTTGGTACCTAAAATTTCCCGTAGACTCTTTCAGAACTCACTAGTAAATAACAAATCTTTGTCGTTTACAATACTACTAGGAATTCCATGCAGTCTAACTATATTCTTCATGAATAACTTAGCTAAATTTGGTGTTTTCCTGGTCGACTTTTTGGGTATAAAATGTGCACTCTTAGTCATCCTATCCACTATAACCAAGATACTCTCATTTCCTCTATTCGACCTTAGCAACACATCTATGGAAATCCATTAAGGTAGAATCCCATTTCTAGACTGGAACATCCATAGGCTGAAGTAACCCACTCGGTTTCCAATGTTTAGCTTTTACCTGTTGACAGTTCAAACACTGCCTCACACATAAGCCAACATCTCTCTTCATACCTTCCCAGTAGAAATTCATCTTTATATCCTGATACATCTTGATACCCACAGGATGAATCGTAAATTTTGATCAATGACATTCTCTAAGGAACTCCTTCCTTAGGTTTTCTACATTCGGGACACACAATCACCCCTTTTTTCACAACCACCCTCTCTGATCAAGACTAAAATCCTTCAGATCATCAATCCCAATTCCAGCCTTTAGCCTTCTAATCTTCTTAGCTAACACTGGGTCATCTTTCTGCGTAGATACAATCCTTTCGATCATCATTGGTCAAACTTATAAACATGATAACATATCGGTTTCTCGACTAGAACTAGCCTCAGATCTCTATTGTACCTTGGATGTAGTCAATGCTTCTGAATCTGTCCACTCAACTATCATTGCCAATACTACATTCTGATGTTTTCTGCAAAGTGCATCTGCAAGCTTATTTCCTTTTCCTGGTGTACACTCAATATCAAAGTTGTATGCAGCTAAGAACTCTAATCATCTATGTTGTCTCATATTCAAGTCCTTATAAGAGAATAAATATCTTATTGACTTATGATCTTTAAACAACTCGAATCTTTCTCCAAAAAGGTAATATCTCCACACCTTCAATGCGAAAATTACCGTATCTAATTCCAAATCATAAATCGGATATCTAACTTCATGTGATCTGAGCTGTCTAGAAGCATAGGCAATCACTTTACCTCTTTGCACTAACATAGCTCCTCATCTTGTTCCACATGCGTCCATGTATACCACCAAGTCCCGATTCCCCTTAGAACAATTATCATAAGTGCATTAGTCAATAAATGTTTAAGTTTCTGGAATTCCTTCTCACACTTATCAGTCCAAACAAACTTCACATCTTTCAGAGTTAGCTTAGTCATAGGTGCGCCTATCCACGAGAAATCCTTAATGAACCTCCGGTAATAGCCAGCTAACCCAAGAAAACTCTTTATGTTTGTTGTGCACGTAAATGTGCATATATTTACATCCATATTTTATCTATTTTTATTTAAATAAATGTCATATTTGGATATTTTAACATGTTTAAAACCAAAATTCAATTATTTTCAAATCATCATATATTCTTCTACATATATGGGAAAATAGTCATTTTTGTGCATGTGTTAATTTGGGACTATTTACTTGGAGATTTTTCATAATTTTTATAGGAATTTGGATGCATATGGAAGAGGGTTTCATGAAGATATATGCATGCACAAGAGAATACAAAGAAATGAAGATGGAAATAATTTAAATATATAATCAGGGAAGACCCACCCACTTACCTAAATCTACAAGTAGAAGCTAATGGATGGCTTAGTGGAGGTTAAAGCTTCATGCATATCTAATAATGGATTAATTCGAGGCTAATGGCTACTTGGAGGCCACACTTCCTAAAGGGCATTTTAGGAAGCACCCTAAAAATTGAATTAGGGTTTTATGCATGTATAAATAGTCCTCTTACGTACATGCAAATATCTTCTTGCTCTCATTTTTACTTAGGAAAATTAGCAAGTAAGTTATTTTAAATGATAACATAAATAAACCGTACTTATGACAAAAGCAACACTTATATCACTTAATATCCAAAATAAAGATCGTAGATTGTATGTTTGTTAATTTACATAAACATGAGAGTGAATTTGCCTCTAAATTGTTTTCTAATCGCATGGTTTTTAATTCTATTTTCATTTTAAGTTTTAGCTTTATTTTGTTGTTAATTAACAATTCTCTCTCGTTTTGATCTAATTTGATAGATTAGAAAGTTTTAAAATCTTCAAAATTCTCTGTAGATCGACTCGTACTTGCCACGTACTAAAATTGTACGTCGCGCGCTTGCGATAAAATTTGACTCAAAATTTATCATCCTCTCCCCATTACACAACAAACTGTGCAGTGCCATCCTCTCTTCAAACTGCCTTCTACTTCCATCGTCAGCAACTCCACCAAGCACACACTCCACATCACAAATAACTCTAGAACACACTGTTACATTCACCATACTCACTGCTGCACGTACAAATCATCACATACTATCGATCATTTCAGCCTCAACCTGAAGCATTCAATCACTTCTGCAATCCCCACATTATCATACAAATGACTCACCTCTCCTCAACCACATACCACTACTTCTACACTGTTACAAACACCATCTAGTTTAGTTTCATCTACCCTTGCTGCTTAAATAATTTTGTGCTACTCCACCACTTAGCAATTGTTACAACCTCCTGTACAAACAATCAAAATTTCTACAACACCTCACAAGACAACCCTCTCCTACCCTTTGCCACTGCCATCTCCACAAAACTGATGTACTTCACCACCATTAGTTCATCAAAACTATTACTACTGTCTCATTCGAACCACCTCTATTGTTTCTCTTCCCACTGCCATAGCAACGACAACCAACATCCACACCTAATTCATATTATGCCCTCATCTTCCAGTCATTATACGATTCATACTGCCCACCGCTTGCATACATGAAGCCATCATCTATAACTGGCATCGCAACTTCTCTGCTAAAACCAACCTCTACCACCACAAAAAAAAATCGAATCGCTTCCCATCGAACTTCCTCTTGTCTTCTCCTTTACTTGAACCCACATCCAATAATCTAAAACCAACCTGCCTCTGCCAAATCAACAACGCCAAACCAAATCACAGTTAACCACCCAGTCGCCTCGAAAGCCAATAATCGATCATCAAAGCAACCGCATCCCCAAATCGCAAACCACGAGCACACAACTACGACCTGCCCTCGCCAAATCCATCCATGCCTGAACTTAAGAATTTGGGAATAGCTAACTGATTTTGAGCTACACGAATTGGGGATTGGAATTCGAACTGTGGGTAGTTTGAAACATTTGAGTGATTTGAGTTCGCGAAAATTTCAATTCCATTTTACTGAAGTAATCATGGTTTTATTTTGTAAATTCATTTGTGAAGTGGGCCGAGTCGGGTCTTCCTTGTTTTTGTTTTTATTTGTTAGTTTTCCTTTCTCTAGTTCATTTTTCATTTTTTTCTCTACATAAAAAAAACTAACCTGTTTCATTTTGCTTTTTTTCATTTCATTTTGTTTTGTTCTAGTTCTTTCAAAAATATTGAAAATTCCAAAAAAAAAAATCAAGGTTCAATTTGTTTTGTTTTCATTTTTTTTATTTTTACTTTTTTTTGTTTTAAGTTCCATCCTTCTTTAAAAAAACAAATTCCCATTTTGCAAAAACAAAACAAAAAATTCCTTTTCTTTTATATTTGAAAATCTGAAAATTTAAAAAATAAAAAAATTACAAAAACAAAAACATATAAAAATTTTGAAAAGCCAAAAAAAATCGAACTTTTGTTTTGAAAAAGAGATTTCACTTGGTAAATAGTTTCCTTTCTTCAAAAAAAACAAAAACAATTTTTCACTTCATTTTTCAAATCTTGTTTCATTCTCTAAACTCATTTCTAACTTCATTCTCTTCTCAACTTTGACTTGTGCATGAATACTTGGACTCATGACAAAACAACAAATCGTTGGACTCGCGACTCAACAACTAATCATTTAACTCGAACAGATGATCCTCTCGAAATGGTGAACAAGCACGCTCCTTGAACTCTTATGGACAAAATCTTTCCCAATAGAGTTTTTATTCCATCTTGCATCACATTACCCGACCCTAAGTGTAACCATTCTGAAATTCACTCGAACCATATTGCCACGCTTCCAAAAAATTTAGCAATATTGAACACGATGACCCATACATCTTTTTGACGAAATTCGAACAAGTTTGCACAATAATGAAACTCCAACAACATTCCCATGATGGAATCAAACTCGCTTAATTCCATTCGCCCTTATGGATTACGCTGAAAAATGGTTGTGTAGCTTACCATCAAACTCGATTAAAACTCGGGAAAAATTCATAAAAGCTTTCTTAAAAAAGTTCTACCCCTTGGAAGAAAAAAAGTAAAATCCAAAACGAAATCATCAATTTTCATCAATTTAGAGGAGAACCAATTGGAAAATATTTTGAAAAATTCAAAGAACTTTTGATAAAATGTCCACACCATAATTTTGAAAAATGGATGATTTGCCAAATCTTATACGATGGACTTGAAAACTCTCACGAACCATGCTCAAACCAATGTGCTAAGGCAACTTTCTTGCCCAACATCACTATGATGCTTGGCAATTTCTTGAAAACCTTGCTGAAAATTCGTCCCAATGGGAACATTCAAACGAAAAATCAATTTACTCACGCTCGAGCACACACTCGATAGGATCATCCATGGCCTTAGAAGCTAAAATCGACGCAATGGTTAACAAATTCGACAACGTTTTCTGATCAAACAAAATGAATCAAGCTTCCCAACCCATGTGTTATAAATGCAACGATCCTAATCATATAGTCGATCAATGCCCTAATTTTGTTGAACAAATCAATGCTTTCAACAAAGCCAAAAACAACCCGTTTTCTCCAATGTACAATCCCGGTGGGAGAAATCGTTCGAATTTTGCTTGCAACCAAAACAATCCCAACATGAATACGATTTGTCCTAATTTTCAAGTATTTTCGAATAATGCTTCAAATCCTCCGTTTCATCCCAACCACTTTCAACCAAACTTTGTGAGTCAGTCTCAACCGCAATAATCAAATTTTGAACCAAATACTGATCATCCTCCACAAGACGATAAACATTTAAGTTCACATGAGAAAACTCTTGAAACATTGGCTAAAGAAACTACTCAAAGCCTGTAATCAAACAGCAATTTGCAAAATTTATTGTCCTCGTATAGGTAAAACACAAACCTATTGGTTGTAAAACTTAAAATGCAAATAAGTCAATTAGACACGTCTATAAGTGAACGTGAACAAGGAACATTCCTAAGCAAACCAATTCCAAATCCCAAAAATCAAAACGCAAATTCAAATCTTGCCCATGTTGTTCAAGATAGCAACGTCACCAATTGAATGTTATCATAACTTTATGTTCCGGTAAATAAATCGATAATCAAGTCGTTAACCCAAACAATTTACCAGAAACCTCTCTCGACGCTTGAAATGAATCGGAACAGAATGTCGAACCAAACTTTGAATCAAATGCCAGTCAAAATTCTTCTTCTACTCTAGTAGACCCGCCTACCGAGTATCGTGTTCTATTTCCACATCGTCTTCAATCCAAGAAACACTCGAACCAAATGGAAAAGATGTTGGAAATTTTTAAACAAGTGAAAGTGAACATCTTGCATCTTGACATTATTCAGCAAGTCCACACTTACGTGAAATTTCTTAAGGACTTGTGTACCCAAAAGCAACACACTCAAGTGGCTAAAAAAAATCTTCTTAGCCACCGGTTTGAGTGAAGTCTTGTCCCATTCCATGCCCGTTAAATACAAAGATCATGCTTGTCCAACGATTTTGTGTACAATTAGAGACAAGACGATTAACAAATGTTTGATAGACTTAGGCACGAGTCTCAATTTAATTCCATACTTTGTGTACGAACAATTAGACTTAGGTGAGCTCAAACCCACAAAAGTCGAGTTTCAATTCGTTGATCGCTCCATTAAGAAGCCTTTGGGAGAAATCGAGGACGTGCTTATTAGAGTAGGGCAATTCATATTCCCCGTTGACTTTATCGTTCTCGAAACACAACCCATGACAAATTCTGTAAGTCAAATTCCATTGATTTTAGGCCAACCATTCTTAGCCACCTAAAATGCCTTAATCAATTGTCATAACGGTTTGATGAAAATTACTTTTGAAAACATGACTTTGGATCTTAATATTTTCAATCTTGAAAGCCAATTGAATGAACCTCATGACCTAACATTGGAAGTTTGTGTCATTTATGAAAACTTCGAAAACGAGACACTTGACCTTAAAGACTGTGACGACCCGTAATTTTCAAGCATTTAAACTCAGAATATTTAATTGATTCTAAATATTTAAAAGTTAATTATCGGCTTAACTTACGAATATCATAATTTAGTTGACAATTAAATTGTTGAATTAACTAAATTGAATTGAATAAAATATGGAATCTGGAGTTTTAAGCCTATTAAAAATAATTTGAAGGCTTGTAAAATCTATATTGATAATATTGAAGATAATTTAATGGTGATTTATTCGGTTTTAAAATTTCATTGTTTAAATTGAATTTAAAAATAGCCGTCCGAGGCACAGTCTCGGAATTTGACGAAACCAATTCCATTGGATCCGTAATATCGAATTATTATCGAATTTCAATTTTTGTGACGTTTGGAGTTGTCGTGTGAGCATATGACATATAAATGCATTGGAAAATTTAATTGATAATAAATCTAATGAAAATTTAATTAAGTAAGCTTCTTCCATACGCCACTCTTTCCCATTTTTATCTTCCATCGCACGCTTCTCGTTCCTCTAAATTTTGCCTGTTCTTTCTTCGTTATTCAATTCATTTCCCCTTTTATAAAATCAATCTATATCCTCTTGTTGAACAGCCGAAAACAAAAAAAGGGGGGAAAGCTTTATATAATGGCCGAGTTTTTCTCATATATTCCTTCAGAAATCGAAACCATATTTCCTCCCCTTTCCAATTTCACGAAACCGAAATTCCATTTCCCTTTTCCTCTTCATACGAATTCATTCGTAAAAGTAAAAACAAAAATAACAAAAATAAGAAAAGGGACCGCGTTCGAATCGATGGCGATTCAAAACCAAAGGCCGACATCGTGAACTCGAGAAAGGGAGGCGTTTGCCTGAGAATTGCTTTTCGACGTGTTCGAAGATGTGGATAGGGTTGAGTGCGTCGGCGTGTTGACAGCCAGTGGTGAAGTTGCGTGGGAATCAGAGGAGGCGATAGTGATTTTGGTTGAAATGGACCGTGCAGTCGAGGGTTGAAGTGATTGGGAGGTTCGTGTTCGAGCCTGAGGTCGCGAGCTTGGTGGGTGATGCGATGTTTTCTGGAGATAAACTCGGGGCTGGAGGCGCGAGCTTCGAGATGGAGGGGCTGTTCACGTGGAGGTGGGGAATATACGACATCGTGTTCGTTTGGGGTATGACTTCTTGTTTATTTTGTATTTGAATTTTCGAAATAAACAAGTAAATAAAACTATAATAGTTTTTACAGAAAAAAAAAGAAAAAAAAAATATTCAGTAAGGGAAAACAGTAGTCAGTCTTGCTTTTTAATTTTGAAATGGCTAATTATAATTAAGTATATGGGGTATATTAAAAGGGAATGAATTTTAAATGTACATGTTATAATTTACTAGGTTATTTTAAAATAGTGTATTGTTGGAAATTTATTTATTTAATTAACTTATTAAGTTAAGTGATTGCTAAAATAAATATGTTAAAAAGAGGATTAGTTTAAACTTAAAATTTATTAGTTAAAATAGAATCATTGGTTAATTAAATTTGTAAAATGGAAATAAATTGTTCAAGCTATTTCAAAATGTTAATAAATCGTATGATTGTTATACAAGGTTAAAATCTGATAGAAGCAAGCCGGGTTGGGTCGGGTTGCAAAACAAGAATCAAAGGTGAGTTAATCTCACTCAGTTTAAAATTTAAATTTAAAATGTTTAAATTTAAATAATTGTTTGGATGGATGAATTGAGTGATGTGATATAGTATGATATTTTGGAATTGGCCTATTGTATGTTATTGATGTGAGCTGTGACTGATGTACTCTGATGATGTAATATATGTAAACTGATATATTTGATTTTGAGTAAAGATTATTTACTATTTACTATATTTTATTCCGCTGCGATGGTTAGATTCTGATGTTGATTTTGTTTTCTCTTCTTCTACCTCTTCTTCTTAAACCCAAATGGTTCGTATTTCTATGCAACTTGAGTTGATTGTTGTAGAATAGTGTTGACTCAAGGGGTACGGATTTGCGGGCTGTTATAAAGACGAACGCGAAGCTGAGTACGAAAAATTATTTTATGAAATACCCATTGAGACTGATACACTCTTACTTTTGAATCGCTTCCAGTTCAGTCTGAATCTCAACCCAATTCTTTGATCGAGAAACTTCCGAAGTTGTACCTCAAACCACTTCCCGATCACCTTAAGTACGCATACTTAGGTGATAATGAAACGTTTTCTGCCATAATTTCCGCAACTATCTCTCTCTCTTAATCAAGAAACCTCCTTACTTTCTATTCTTTCGAAAAACAGAGAAGCAATTGGATGGTCCATTACCGATATAAAGAGAATTAGCCCTGCTATTGTCCAACATTGCATTCACTTAACCGACGAAGCTAAAACCACTCGTGATGCACAATAGGAGGCTTAACCCCAAAAATGAAAGATGCAGTTTGTGACGAAATTCTTAAGCTCCTCGATAACTGTATCATATACCCCATCCCCGATAGCCAATGGGTTAGCCTAATTTATGTCGTGCCTAAAAAGTTCATATTTACCATTATAACAAATGAAGCTAACGAACTCATTCCTACTCGAACTCAATCTAGTTGGCATATTTGCATTGATTATCGAAAATTAAATGCTTCAACACGAAAAGATCACTTCCCTCTTCCTTTCATTGACCAAATACTCGAATGTTTAGCCGACCACGAATTCTATTGCTTCTTTAATGGTCATTCCGGTTATAATCAAATTTCAATCGCTCCCATAGATCAAGAGAAAATGACTTTCACATGTCCATTCGGTACCTTTGCTTATCGACGTATGCCATTCGAACTTTGCAACTATCTTGCTACTTTCCAATGATGCATGGTTGGCGTTTTTTCTAACATGATTGGACGCTTTCTAGATATAGATGACTTCTCTATATTTGGTGATTCTTTTTTCGATTGTTTACATCATCTCAAGTTGGTTCTAAATTGATGTAAAGAAAAACATTTGACTTTGAATTGGAAAAAATGTCACTTTATGGTCATACAAGGCATAGTCCTTGGACATATCATCTCAAATAAAGGCATTAAGGTAGATAACGCAAAAGTTAACATAATTGCAAATCTACCCATTCCCAAATCTGTTAAGGACATTCGATCATTTCTAGGACACGCTGGGTTTTACCGATGCTTCATGAAAGACTTTAGCAAAATCGCTCGTCCTTTGATGACTCTTCTTGGAAAAGACGTTCATTTCGATTTTAACTCTAATTGTATCTCTTCTTTCAAATGTCTAAAAAACGAACTCATTTCTACTCAAATCATTTGTGCACCCAATTGGGATCTTCCATTTGAAATAGTGTGTGAGGCTTCTAACTTTGTAGTTGATGCTTTATTAGGACAACGCATCAACAAAATCCTTCATGTCATTTATTACATGAGTATGACTTTGAACAACGCTCAACTCAATTACACAACAACCGAAAAGAGCTTCTAGCTGTCGTTTCTGAAATCGAAAAGTTTTGACCTTACTTGATAGGTTCACACATCATGGTCTACACGGACCATACTGCACTCCGGTACCTTTTTGCTAAAAAGGATGCTAAATCCCGTTTGATTCTTTGGATCCTTTTACTTTAAGAATTTGACTTTACAATCAAAGACAAAAAAGGATCCAAATGTCATAGCCGATCACTTGTCTCATCTTCTGAACGCACTATCTTCTTTCCCAATCAATGAAAATTTCCCGATGAACAACTTGTTTCAATTTCTGTCGATCTGTGGTACGCTGATATAGTGAACTACGTAAAAGAAACTCCCTCATCTTGGTCCAAACAGGACAAATGCAAATTCATATCCCAAATGAAATATTTCTATTGGGACGATCCATACTTGTTCAAATATTGTCCCAACCAAATCATCCGACGTTGCATTCTGGATAATGAGATTAGAGTGTTCTTTCGTTTTTCCACGATCAAGCATGTGGCGGACATTTCGGTCCTCGAAAAACTGCAGAAAAGGTGCTTCGGTATGGTTTTTATTGGCCTTCTCTTTTGAAAGACTCGTTTGAATTTTGTAAATATTGTGATCAATGTCAAAGGCTTGGATGAATTTCTTGACGAAATATGATGCCTCTAAACCCCATTTTTATTATCGAAATCTTTGATGTTTGGGGTATCGACTTTATAGGACATTTTCCCAATTATTTTGAAAACTTGTATATCCTTCTCACTGTCGACACATCTCAAATGGGTCAAAGTCGTTCCATGCAAAACCAACGACTATAGAATTGTTGTGAAATTTCTCAAAAAAACATTTTTTTGAGGTTCGGCACCCTTTGCACAATAATCAGTCATAAAGGAACCCATTTTTGCAATCGTTCTTTTGAAACTTTAATGAAGAAATACTCGATAACCCACAAGTTATCCACTCCATATCATCCTCAAACTTGTGGGCAAGTATTGAAGTTTCAAAACGTCAAATAAAAAAAGCCTTGGAGAAAACTGTCAACAAAAATCGAAAAGATTGTTCTCAAAAATTGTGCGACGCGCTTTGGGCTTACCGTATTACTTTTTAAACTAACCTTAGGACATCCCCATTTCGTCTAGTTTATGGAAAAGCTTGCCATTTACCCTTTGAAATCAAACACAAAGCATGCGGGCAATAAAGAAATTAAACTTTGATCTTGAGAAAGCTAGCGAAAATCAAAAACAGCAACTTAATGAACTAGAAGAACTTAGGAACGATGCATATCAAAATGAGAAAATTTACAAAGAAAGAACAAAAAAATTTCATGACAAGTCAAACCTAAGAAAAATGTTTTCTCCTAACCAAAAAGTTTTTTATATGACTCTAGACTTCATTTATTCCCTGAGAACTTAAATCGAGATGGACCGGACCATTTGTGGTACGAACTGTTTTTCCACATGGTGCCATAGAAATACAAAACCCTAGTGATGGATCGATTTTCAAAGTCAATGGTCATCATTTGAAACCTTTCTTGGAATTTACAAATAACCAAGAGGAGGAGCTCATGATTCTTCATGAGCCAAGCTTTGTCTAGTAAGAACGTTACCCCACTTTTGTAGATATGTATACATTTTTCCCCGTAACACTCATTATATCATGCACCTACTGTGGGGGACACGGTAAAAACTAAGTGTGGAGGGAGTCTTGTTTTCATTTTTTAAGTTTCATGGCATTATTGAATTTTCATTTTCATTTAACTCAAAAAAAATCCCAAAATTTCTAAATCTCAAAAACATTTTCTTTTTAGCATTTTGATTTATTTTTGAAGAAACATTATAGGTTAAGTATAAGTTTTGGTTAATAAATTGAAATTTTTGAAAATTTATTTGTCTTAATAGAAATAAAAATGAAGTTTGATTACAAATAATAATGGCTTAACTAGTATATAGGGAGGTTCATATGTGTTAATTATGAAGTATATTCAAATTGAAAATCATTGTTTAAAAATGCGGTAAATTTAAAGTAAAGGATATAACATTTTTATCTTCCAAGTTAAATGGTACTAAGATGATTTCGCAAAACTCTCTCTTTCTAATAAAATAGAAAAAAACACAAAAAAGTATATAAGTAAAAAAACATTTGTATATATGTATATATTTTTAACACCTAGAGTCATGTGTTCACACCCGTGTGTTCACTCGCCATGCTCTATACCCTTCTCACGTAAGCCCGAAAGGTAGTGCACGATTGGTATATCTAGTCTCAATTTATCTGAGTTACGTGTAAGTATATAAAAATTCTTTTACTAATAATTCCTAAAGTGTTCATACTTGTGTGTTCACTCGTCACGCTCTATATTCCCTTCACATAAGCCCAAAAGGCAGTGCATGGGTGATACATCTAGCCTCAATTTATCTGAGTTAGGCATATGTAAATATTATAAATATTAATAAAAAATTTAAATAAGAGAGAGTAAGCCATTGAAATCCAAACACTATTTTGACTTGTTTGATTT
Organism: Allium cepa; assembly: GCA_030765085.1. NCBI lineage: Eukaryota > Viridiplantae > Streptophyta > Magnoliopsida > Asparagales > Amaryllidaceae > Allium > Allium cepa. The sequence goes on from CM060935.1 coordinate 977,561,960, forward strand.
AACTTGTTATTGAAAATAAATGAAAATACCACTTTGAAAATTTTGATAATCAACTAAGGATCAATTTCATAATTACATTGTGTTATCAATCGAAACAACTAGCCAACCTATAGTCTATCTGTTATGACAACTAATTTTTTGTTGGAAATTTTGATAAGTAAAAGGACTTAAATTTCTTGATAATGACCCAAACTTATATTTAACTTATTTGTATCGATTTAAAAGCAAATCATTCATTAGTAAATACTTTCAAAAACTTGCATTCTTCCCATTGTAAATATATCTTGCATTTTGTAAATATTTTCACTTTGCATTTGGATTTTGTGGGTAGTATCCGCTTAAAACCCTCACGAGACAACACTCATCCTACTGGGGACACCTAGAGATTTAGCGGCTTGTTGCATATGCTCCGTACAATCATGCTCCCTACGAAAATAGATTTATCTTAGTTTTCTTTTATTCGAGGATGAATAAAAATAAGTGTGGGGTATTTGATGTGCACCTAAATGTGCATATATTTACATCCATATTTTATCTATTTTTATTTAAATAAATGTCATATTTGGATATTTTAACATGTTTAAAACTAAAAGTCAATTATCTTCAAATCATCGTATATTCATCTACATATATGGGCAAAATAGTCGTTTTTGTGCATGTGTTAATTTGAGACTTTTTACTTGGACATTTTTCATAAAGTTTTATAGGAATTTGGATGCATATGGAAGAGGGTTTCATTAAGATATATGCATGCACAAGAGAATACAAAGAAAGGAAGATGAAAATAATTCAAATACATGATCATGGAGGACCGCAACCACTTGCATAAATCTATGATTGGAAGCTATTGGACAACTAAGTGGAGACTAAAGCTTCATGCATATTTAATGATGGATTAATTAGAGGCTAATGGCTACTTGGAGGTCATACTTCCTAAAAGGAATTTAGGAAGCACTCTAAAAATTGAATTGAGGTTTTATGCATGTATAAATAGTCCTCTTATGTACATGTAAATATCTTCTTACTCTCATTTTTGCTTAGGAAAATTAGCAAGCAAGTTGTAAGCTCAAAGTTACATGAATAAAAATACCTTCTTAGCCTCTTTCTCTTTTCTTTTCTACATGCTTCTCTTTACTTTTATTCTTATGTTTATTTCTATGCTATCTTTCGTTTCATGTTCATAGCTTAGATTTATAATTATGCAATTAGCTTAATGTTATTTCATGCAAGTAGTTAATCTCTTTTCTTTTAATTAGTTTCTTCTTTTCTTTGCTTTACAATGTTGAAACTTACATGTGTTTATCTGATAACATATATGATAGCTAAACATCTTCAATTTAGGGGTAATGAAGCTCTCTAATTTTATGTAATTTCAACATTTCTATGATTTATGATCCCTTTTATTTGTGCTTCATGTGTAACATCCCGCCTTTTCACACGCTTTAAATCGACACACGTGCCAATTCAAACCATACGGAAGGGCAGATGTTATGGGGTAAATAAGAAAAATAGGAAAGAAATAAAACAAAACAGAACCTCACAGCGGAAGGATAAAATATAATAATAAATATAAAGTTCATAAAACCGTTTACAAAACATTTGATTCTTCTTTACGACAATAAATATCAGAGTCAACATACCAATAAATACCAATGCAGCGGAATACAGTGTAGTGGAGTAAAATAGTAGATAGTAGTACTAAAAATCTTCGTCTTCGTCCTCCAGAGCTAAACTTCGAATCCTGAAACGCTCAGACTGACCCGAGCGTTTTGAAAGACAAAACACTCGAGTCAGAACTAAAAGATCTTATGTAAGTTAAATTAACAGAAATAAATATGAGTGCAGTAACTCAAGAGATGCTCGGGATTTACATCTCCTAAGGATCCGTTAAACTATTTACTATATAGTATATTGCGCTATTATAATAGTGTCTATTTGTAAAATAAACTTACTTTTTAATAGCGTTAAGGGGTTACCCATATAGCCCTTAACACAAATAATGCCAATAGCCTATACAGTACCGTAATACCTCCTGATCGGGAAGCTACCAGAGAATACTCCATAGGTACGACACAAATAGAAACTCGTAGAAGGCGCGCTAGGGTAGGTGACACGGCACAACTAGGCAATGCCAGGGTAGATATACCAATTACGCTTCCGGGCTGATGGAAACGCGCAGCGCGCAGCAGCCGCCCACCTCGGCACAACTATTTTACTTTTGATTTTAGGGGTATTGTTCGAGGTGGGCGGCAGCTGCGCGCTGCGCGTTTCCATCAGCCCGGAAGCGTAATTGGTATATCTACCCTGGCATTGCCTAGTTGTGCCGTGTCACCTACCCTAGCGCGCCTTCTACGAGTTTCTATTTGTGTCGTACCTATGGAGTATCCTCTGGTAGCTTCCTGATCAGGAGGTATTACGGTACTGTATAGACTATTGGCATTATTTGTGCTAAGGGCTATATGGGTAACCCCTTAACGCTATTAAAAAGTAAGTTTATTTTACAAATAGACACTATTATAATAGCGCAATATACTATATAGTAAATAGTTTAACGGATCCTTAGGAGATGTAAATCCCGAGCATCTCTTGAGTTACTGCACTCATATTTATTTCTGTTAATTTAACTTACATAAGATCTTTTAGTTCTGACTCGAGTGTTTTGTCTTTTCAAAACGCTCGGGTCAGTCCGAGCGTTTCAGGATTCGAAGTTTAGCGCTGGAGGACGAAGACGAAGAATTTTAGTACTACTATCTACTATTTTACTCCACTACACTGTATTCCGCTGCATTGGTATTTATTGGTATGTTGACTCTGATATTTATTGTCATAAAGAAGAATCAAATGTTTTGTAAACGGTTTTATGAACTGTATATTTATTATTATATTTTATCCTTCCGCTGTGAGGTTCTGTTTTGTTTTATTTCTTTCCTATTTTTCTTATTTACCCCATAACATCTGCCCTTTCGTATGGTTTGAATTGGCACGTGTGTCGATTTAAAGCGTGTGAAAAGGCGGGATGTTACATCATGAAAGTGGATTTTGATGTAAGTTTATACAAGTGGGTTTGATATCTTATGTTGCATATGCAAATGAGCTATTCTTATTCAACATAAACACAAATTACATCAATATTTGCTAATTGGTTTTTGATTTTGAAATGAAAGTAAAAAAAATTGATGATTTATATTACTAACTATAATTGTAAATAGATCATACTTAAAATAGCTTTTGCTTTGGTTTCATTTTCATGAGAATTGATAAGTGGTTTATTTGTTGCATTATAGTTTGATGGTTTAAGTTATATTAACTAATAACGTAAACAAACCATACTTATGGTAAATGCAACATTTATGTCACTTAATATCAAAAATAAAGATCATTGATTGTATGTTTGTCAATTTACATAAATATGAGAGTGGATTTGCCTCAAAATTGTTTTCTAATCGCATAGTTTTTAATAATATTTTCATTCTAAGTTTCAACATCACTTTGTTGTTAGTTAACAATCCTCTCTTATTTTGGTCTAATTTAATTGATTTGAAAGTTTAAAAACCTTAAAAATTCCCTACGGATCGACCTATACTCACCACGTACTAAAATCGTACGCTGTGCGCTTGTGTAAAATTTTAATCAAAATTTATCGGCAATTTTCTAACTCAATAAAAAATTTGTCGTTAAACAATCTCAGCCACTGTCTCGGGTCTCTTCCGATTATTCACTGCCTTGATCTTAGCCGGATCTACTGACAATCCTTTCTCTAAGACTACGTGACCAAGAAACTTCACTTCCTTCTTCCAAAAGTGACATTTCGAAAACTTTGTCTTTAACTGATGCTATCTTAGTTTCTCAAGCACTATTCTGAGGTGAACGCCATGATATTTTTCATCCTTGGAATATATAAACATGTCATCTACAAAAACTAATACAAATCTATCCAAATGCTCCCGGAAGATTCTTTTCATCAAGTCCATGATGAATATTGGGGCATTATTTAGACAAAACGACATCACTAATCATTCGTATGATCCATATCCGGTCCTAAAACCGTCAAAAGAATACTATCCTCAGCTACTCTAAGTTGACGGAACCCTATTGTCAAATCTAACTGAGAAAATACTTTGGCTCCACTCAACTGGTCGAACAAATCGTCAAACCTAGGTAGTAGATATCGGTTCTTTATCTTCTTCTCATTCAACTTACGATAATCGATACACAATCTAAATGATCGATCTAGTTTCTTAATAAATATTGTGGCTTCTCCCCAAGGAGAACTACTTGGTCTGATATAATTCTTACCTTCTAAATGCACCATTTGTAATTTTAGCTTCTTTATCTCGGTATGTTTCATTCTACTTGGTGGTCCACTCATAAGTTCAGCTCTTAGTACTAAATCTATCTGAACATCAATGGCTTGTTTCGATGGTAGTCCAATCATGGGCTCAAAAACATTTACGAATTCTCTAACAACGAAAACTATGTTGAATATGCTATTGTACGATTTTTGTTTTATGATAATAAACATATATAAATATATATATATATATATATATATATTCCTTTAAATGTATTTGTTAATATACTGTTTTATTTTTCACAGGTTAAATATATATTTTCTGAATAAAATTAAATAATACAGAATTTGAATTCAAACAGAAATTTTACTCAAACAAATGTTTGTTATAATTTTGAATAGTACAAATTCAAGCTCTCACTATACACTATACAACTTTGATACAAATTCAATTACGTCACAATTTTACACTTACAGTTGAACTCACTACATATCACTCACACTCGTATTTTATCTTCAACTTCACTCCAAATTGAATCCAGCATCTGAGCAATCTGCAAAAATAAATATTAATGCAGTAAAATTGAAAAGGAAATATTTTTGCAGTATGGAATAAAATCTGAATTTTTGAAAATAATATTTGCCTCGGTAATTTGGGTTGTTCGTCATCATTTAATTTTGAATCCATCATACACGAACAACTTGTGACATGCACAGTGTAACACTGTATATGCCACAAGGCCATGCACACCGATATATACACTTGATAAATTTTCTGGGACAGGTGAGCACAGGTCAAACCCAAACTATCGGATTCAACTCAAGCGCAATAAAATAATGTCACAACTTTCAACAAAAGGTCAAATCCGAGCTATAAGCTAGATTCAACACAGGTGCAAGTTCAACAAAATGGTCAAAATCCAAAACCAACATAAACAATGCCAAAAATATGGATATACGATGATGCATGAAACAAGTCAAAGACTACATGATGAACAAATATGCAAGTGAAGATAAGAAGTGCGCAAACATTTACACACATGAGCTAATGAACACTACAGGCATGTAGAAGATCAAAGTATGCAAGCTCGAATAACAGGTTCAGCCTCTTTATCAAGCAACAACCGGACAACAACTATAACATGAAACCAAAGCAAACTCAGGTGGACAGTACGACCAAGTATGGAAGTGACAGCAAAACCAAAATGGACAGCAGCTACCCGCATACAGTGACTCAGCAAGCACCAAAAATATGGCAACACATCAAAGACATAGTGAATCAAATCATGGTTCAAACCAAGGCAATGCATCAAAGACCCAATTGACATGCAAACATCTCAAGATCACAATGTGCATCGAATAACTCACACATATGCAACCTGACAGAGCAATTTCAAGTGAAGCCAAATGAAAATCAAGGCATCAAGTATACACAAATTAATGCAAACCAGTACAGTGTGCATATTGAAACCAAGTGCAAATCAATTACAACCAAACTGAATATTGCAGTGACAACATACATGAATGATGCAAATACGAAACAATGGGTCAAGACAAAACTGAGTCAATGATGAAGACATCCAGATATGCCACAGAGAAACCAGTCTCAACCACTTCAACAAAACACACATGCACATCAACCAAACAGCAAAGGTTCAAGTAATGTCGAACAAGACTACGACAAGAGAACCAGATTCAAGTTCAAACTACTCCAGACGGAGATGTACAAGTTCGTCGCAGCCAATATCAATGCACAGACTCAAGGCAACAGTGAATGGCAAATACAACATGAATGAGCAGTTTCAACCAAGAATGTAACCAAGTGTACGACTGCCCAGGCTCAAAGATAAATGTATGCATACACATAAATGAAGACCACAAAGTCAGTGCACAACAACAATTGAACACAGCTGAAATGTCATCTAAGGATGCAGACACAAAATGAAGCAGTGCAAAATCATCAACGAAATTCAAGTGTCAACCAGACGTCATGATGAACCAACTACACAACTACAAGCAAGTGAAGTATAACCAGTAACCCAAGTACAGCAAGCACTTCACAAAGTTAGAGACCATAATCAAGCAACAACATGTACAGGTCAGTGAACAAAATCAAGTCAAAGTCGAAGTCAACCAGAACGAGAACGAACAAATCAAAGTGACCAAAGTCAAAGCATCAGAGAATTCAAAGCCATGGTAAACACGAAATTACGAGTTCAAAATCAATGCCATGTGAATCAAGTATCACAAAATATACGCAAATGGAAAAGTCAAAAATCAAATCCAAATAAAATAGGAAAGTAGCTGCCGTAACGATCAAGGAAGGATCGAACAGTTTCAAGCTAAAACCGTGACAGTGAAGTAAGGGAAATATATTCGAATTGAACAAGTCAGTGAAATCTCAAATGTTCAAGCATTATCAAGCGGCAGAGAAAAGGTTTTGACAAATTCAAAAAATCATCAGACGAATATATACGAATGAATATTCAAGGATTCAATCTCTATATAAAACCCTACTCATCATCGGCAAAAATATAAGATTCGAGATCAAGCCAGCAGAGAACATTAAAATCAATAACTCAAATCGATCGAGTTAAAGCAAGCAAATCAGAAGAAGCAAAGGGATAAATAACATACCAGCATCAACCTTGAACTAGATCAATTTCAAAGAGCCGTAAGCAATTCAGAGAAACAAGCGATCGACAAGGCAAAATGCGTGATAAATCATTCACTCGATCGAGCACTAAAGTCGGTCTCTTTGAAATCACGAAAGCCCTAAATTCGTAAAGAGGAATGAACGAGAATTAACAAAGCCACCATTCTCAAGAAAAAGGTACAGCCTAGAATTAATGAAGAAAGGAGAGGGGCCGGCCTTGTTAAAAGATTAATTTAGGATATATTAATAAGGGCTTTACTTTTAATATTGTTTTTAAATTTAAACTCTTTTTAAATTGTTGTGTTTACTAGTCGTGTGACTAGGGGACAAACTACGTGGCGTAGTTTGAGAATTCGTAACTCAGTAGCTGAGTTGTGGTAGGGTTTTGAGCGTAGAGTTAGGTTAGTCAGTAGCGGGTGTCGCGGGTTTATGTGTGTAAGCGTGTGGCTACTTAATTTCTAGTAGAAACCTTGGGGGCAGCACGTAGGCAGGGTTTTGCCGAAGCTGGGTAAATTCTGTGTCGTTCTATTTCTGCATTTTATTATTCTGCTATCTGTGCTGTTATTATTCTGCGTTGAAATTATTTTATAAGCTTCCACAATTAACTTTTATAATTAATACTATCACCCTACTCACCCCCCCTCTAGGATGAAATCGATCCTACAAGTGGTATCAGAGCTAGGAATAGAAGTCGTTTTTTGGTATTAAAAATTTGATGTTTTTCAAAAATCAATTTTTGTGTTAAAAAGTTGAATTTTCAAAATGGCTTCTTTTAATAATGCTTTTGCTGAGGGTCAGTCCATAGTTAGACCACCAATGTTCAATGGTGAATACGCCTACTGGAAAAATAGAATGAAAATTTTTCTGAAAACCATTGACGCTTGGAACATTGTTGAAACAGGTTATAGAGCACCAACTATAATGGTAGATAATCAGGAAATAGATAAACCAATGGATCAATGGACAGAGCTAGAAAATAAATTTCAAAATACTAATGCTAGAGCTATGAATTCTATTATCTGTTCATTGGATCAATTTGAATTTAATCGTGTCTCACATTGTCTAACTGCGCAGGAAATATGGCACACACAAGAAGTGACTCACGAAGGAACATCTCAAGTCAAAGAATCTCGCCTTTCCATGCTAAGCAGCGAATACGAGAACTTCACAATGGCAAAGGAAGAAAATGTTAAAGAGATGCATGGACGACTTTCCAATATTGTATACAAATCAAAAGCTCTTGTAAAATCATACACAGAGTTGGAGATAGTCCGAAAAATCCTCAGAGTCCTTCCACGAAGTTTTGAAGCCAAAGTGACTGCCATTCATGAATCAAAAGATTTGAAACAAATGAAAGTCGAAGAACTCATCGAAAATCTCACCACTTATGAGCTAGAAATGAAATTTAAGGAAGAGCGTGAAGGAGGAGATACTCGAAAGAAATCTATAGCTCTTAAAGGAACAACTGAAAGTGATGATGACGACGATGATGATGGAGCAGCAGAGTTGGATCTGATAATGTAACATCCCGCCTTTTCGCACACTTTAAACCGACACACGTGCCAATTCAAAGCATACGCAAGGGCGGATTGTTATGGGGTAAATAAGAAAAACAGAGAAGAAATAAAACAAAATAGAATCTCACAGCGGAAGGATAAAATATAATAATCAATATACAGTTCATGATAACTGTTTACAAAATATTTATTTTACTTATACAATGAATATCAGAGTTACACATACCAATACAATCAATGCAGCGGAAATTTAGAGTGTGGTGCAATACTATAGATAATAATAATACGAATCCTTCGTCTTCATCCTTCAAAGCTAAAGTCTTCGATCCTTAAACGCTCGGACTGACCCGAGCGAATTTGAAAAGACAAAAACACTCGAGTCAGACTAAAAGATCTTATATGAGTTAAATTAACAGAAATAAATATGAGTACAGTAACTCAAGAGATGTTCGGGATTTACATATCCTAAGGATCCGTTAAACTATTTACTATGTAGTATATTGCGCTATTATAATAGTGTCTATTTATAAAATAAACTTACTTTTAAATAGCGTTAAGGGGTTACCCATATAGCCCTTAACACAAATAATGCCAATAGTCTATACAGTACCGTAATACCTCCTGATCGGGAAGCTACCAGAGGATACTCCATAGGTACGACACAAATAGAAACTCGTAGTAAAGGCTCGGTATGGTAGGTGACACGGCACAACTAGGCAATGCCAGGGTAGATATACCAATTGCTATCCAGGCTGGTGGAAACGCGTAGCCGCAGTTACCGCCCACCTCGGACTAACTCCCCAAAATCAAAATATAGAAGTGGCCACTGAATCAATCCAAAATCAAAGTATAATATCGAAGAGGAGGGTCCGATCAGAGGAATGACCTCATTGGCCTGAGAATCGCTCCTGTTTTAGCCACCTTATGCCAACTCACGGGAGTCGGGTCCACGTATTTACCTTACAGGAAACGTCGCCACCACCTACTTCATTCTGGAATCTCCACCGCGTACACGGTTAGTCAAAGTGGTTTTCGGTATCGACAGAGAGTATGTCAGATATCCGATCCCGGTCTCTTTGCCAACCCATCGTTATTATAACACCGCGGTCATTTAAAAATAGGTTATACTTTAAAAATCAGAATAAACATTCCTTTTCATGACCATGAATACGATATCATTTCAAAACCCAAAACCATATTTTATCACTTATCCCAAATATAATTCTTTTCCAAAATCAAAATGCTTTAACTTCATATCGTCTGAAAATCAAATATTTTCAAAGCATAGTATTTTGAAAATCATGATTTAAAACCATAACTTCTATAAAAAAAACTTGAATGGTTTGGACATTCAACGGTATATGAATTAAATGGTTTAACTTAAATGTTACTTTGTAAAGAAAATAGTTCTCATGGCTTTACAAATACATTTCTTTATTAAAGTCTAAACCAAAATTTATATTATCTCTCTCAATTTCCAAAACCACTTCAATTTATTTATATATACGTATATCCATTTTGAGTAACAATATTTCAAACTAAAATTGGATTTTATTCTTTCAACAGATCAATTGTTCTATTAATTAGTCTTGAATATTCACATAAAATCCATAAATAATAAGACTTCAATTTCTAGTAATAAAATATATATTTTTTCCCAATTCAAATTATACTAGAATATTCATTTCAATTTATTTTGGGAAAAATCCAATTATAAATATCATATCTTAAAATTTCCAAACTTAACATTTAAACATATGATATAAATTATTAAACTCCATTTTCTTAATTTTTTTTCCATTTTTAAATAAAGATTTTTATACACCTTTTAATTTCAAAATTTTCAACTTCATATGTATATATATGGAAGAATAATATTTATACAATATAAAATTTAAGATTTTTACAAACCGTATTCCATCCAAACCATAGAAATCACATTAAAATAGTTATATATAGACCACGGTGCCTGTATAAAATTTTCTATCCTATGGTCAAGTGATACGGATATTTATCATTTCAATCCGCAATTTAAAAGATATAAAATTTTGCGGTTGTATATCATTTCAAACCACAATCCCGAATGAAATGAAATATGCATGATAATTCGCAATTTTATGATATTCAATAAACATCCATCAACATCATCCATCATCCAATCAAAATCATCAAGCAATATCAATCAATAACAATTTATATTTGATAATAGATAACAGGTAATAACTGGCAATTTTATTCAGATTAAATTTAACAACTATTAATCTAATAGTTTATATTCAGTAATAATCTATATAACTGTTAACTAGCAGTTTATAGGCAAACAAATAAATTCTAACTATCAATTAATACGCAATAAATAAATTAAATTAACAGTTAAACTTAATAAATGCAATTCAACAAATATGAGTGAAACAAACATGCCAAATACTCATAAATAAATTGCTATTCATTTCTAAAATTAATTTAACAAATATAAAAGCTTCTAGTAGTTGTGAGTGGGTTTTAAACACTCACCTTTGGAATTTAAATCGAATTTAAATTCAATTTAAACTCAAAATTTTGACGGTCTCCAAATCCATCCAACCAGTGTCAAAACGTCAGAAATTCCGATACAATCCCAGCAAAACAAACCGCGCGTGAATCCGAGCTCGTATGCAAAAGTTATGGAAATTTGAAAAATGGAAAAATTCTGGTCCTGGGTCGACTTCGGGTTCGACTTCGGTGCGCCGCCTCAATTCCCCGGTGCTTGCTTGGAGTTTTCGCCAAAACGACCCGGAGCGACCCGAGTCATTTTCTTCCTGACCCGAAGTTGCTCTACGCAAGGGCGGATTGTTATGGGGTAAATAAGAAAAACAGAGAAGAAATAAAACAAAATAGAATCTCACAGCGGAAGGATAAAATATAATAATCAATATACAGTTCATGATAACTGTTTACAAAATATGTATTTTACTTATACAATGAATATCAGAGTTACACATACCAATACAATCAATGCAGCGGAAATTTAGAGTGTGGTGCAATACTATAGATAATAATAATACGACTCCTTCGTCTTCGTCCTTCAAAGCTAAAGTCTTCGATCCTGAAACGCTTGGACTGACCCGAGCGAATTTGAAAAGACAAAAACACTCGAGTCAGACTAAAAGATCTTATGTGAGTTAAATTAACAGAAATAAATATGAGTACAGTAACTCAAGAGATGTTCGGGATTTACATCTCCTAAGGATCCGTTAAACTATTTACTATGTAGTATATTGCGCTATTATAATGGTGTCTATTTATAAAATAAACTTACTTTTAAATAGCGTTAAGGGGTTACCCATATAGCCCTTAACACAAATAATGCCAATAGTCTATACAGTACCGTAATACCTCCTGATCGGGAAGCTACCAGAGGATGCTCCATAGGTACGACACAAATAGAAACTCGTAGTAAAGGCTCGGTATGGTAGGTGACACGGCACAACTAGGCAATGCCAGGGTAGATATACCAATTGCTATCCAGGCTGGTGGAAACGCGTAGCCGCAGTTACCGCCCACCTCGGACTAACTCCCCAAAATCAAAATATAGAAGTGGCCACTGAATCAATCCAAAATCAAAGTATAATATCGAAGAGGAGGATCCGATCAGAGGAATGACCTCATTGGCCTGAGAATCGCTCCTGTTTTAGCCACCTTATGCCAACTCACGGGAGTCGGGTCCACGTATTTACCTTACAGGAAACGTCGCCACCACCTACTTCATTCTGGAATCTCCACCGCGTACACGGTTAGTCAAAGTGGTTTTCGGTATCGACATAGAGTATGTCAGATATCCGATCCCGGTCTCTTTGCCAACCCATCGTTATTATAACACCGCGGTCATTTAAAAATAGGTTATACTTTAAAAATCAGAATAAACATTCCATTTCATAACTATGAATATGATATCATTTCAAAACCCAAAACCATATTTTATCACTTATCCCAAATATAATTCTTTTCCAAAATCAAAATGCTTTAACTTCATATCGTCTGAAAATCAAATATTTTCAAAGCATAGTATTTTGAAAATCATAATTTAAAACCATAACTTCTATAAAAAAAAAACTTGAATGGTTTGGACATTCAACGGTATATGAATTAAATGGTTTAACTTAAATGTTACTTTGTAAAGAAAATAGTTCTCATGGCTTTACAAATACATTTCTTTATTAAAGTCTAAACCAAAATTTATATTATCTCTCTCAAGTTCCAAAACCACTTCAATTTATTTATATATACGTATATCCATTTTGAGTAACAATATTTCAAACTAAAATTGGATTTTATTCTTTCAACAGATCAATTGTTCTATTAGTTAGTCTTGAATATTCACATAAAATCCATAAATAATAAGACTTCAATTTCTAGTAATAAAATATATATATTTTCCCAATTCAAATTATACTAGAATATTCATTTCAATTTATTTTGGGAAAAATCCAATTATAAATATCATATCTTAAAATTTCCAAACTTAACATTTAAACATATGATATAAATTATTAAACTCCATTTTCTTAATTTTTTCCATTTTTAAATAAAGATTTTTATACACCTTTTAATTTCAAAATTTTCAACTTCATATGTATATATATGGAAGAATAATATTTATACAATATAAAATTTAAGATTTTTAGAAACCGTATTCCATCCAAACCATAGAAATCACATTAAAATAGTTATATATAGACCGCGGTGCCTGTATAAAATTTTCTATCCTATGGTCAAGTGATACGGATATTTATCATTTCAATCCGCAATTTAAAAGATATAAAATTTTGCGGTTGTATATCATTTCAAACCACAATCCCGAATGAAATGAAATATGCATGATAATTCGCAATTTTATGATATTCAATAAACATCCATCAACATCATCCATCATCCAATCAAAATCATCAAGCAATGTCAATCAATAACAATTTATATTTGATAATAGATAACAGGTAATAACTGGCAATTTTATTCAGATTAAATTTAACAACTATTAATCTAATAGTTTATATTCAGTAATAATCTATATAACTGTTAACTAGCAGTTTATAGGCAAACAAATAAATTCTAACTATCAATTAATACGCAATAAATAAATTAAATTAACAGTTAAACTTAATAAATGCAATTCAACAAATATGAGTGAAATAAACATGCCAAATACTCATAAATAAATTTCTATTCATTTCTAAAATTAATTTAACAAACATAAAAGCTTCTAGTAGTTGTGAGTGGGTTTTAAACACTCACCTTTGGAATTTAAATCGAATTTAAATTCAATTTAAACTCAAAATTTTGACGGTCTCCAAATCCATCCAAACCAGCGTCAAAACGTCAGAAATTCCGATACGATCCCAGCAAAACAAACCGCGCGTGAATCCGAGCTCGTATGCAAAAGTTATGGAAATTTGAAAAATGGAAAAATTCTGGTCCTGGGTCGACTTCGGTGCGCCGCCTCAATTCCCCGGTGCTTGCTTGGAGTTTTCGCCAAAACGACCCGAAGCGACCCGAGTCATTTTCTTCCTGATCCGAAGTTGCTCTAGGGTTTTCTCCCCTGAAACCCGAAGCGCGACCAGAAGCTGCTGCAGATCCGAATTTTTTTTTTTTTTAAATTTGAATTTTTTTTTTGAACTGACTGGATCTAGGGTTAGCACCCATTGAAGAAGAAGAGGAGCTTGAAGAAAGTATACGCTCAGATGAAAAGAAATTAGGTGGAGGCTAGGGCTTGTAGCTAGGTTTATATAGAGGGGTTAGAGATAGAGTAGATAGACCGTAGAATGAACGTGCGAAACAAACTATGGCCCAAAAAGCCCGCTATGCCTCCGGAACCGAATTTATTAAATCTATATATCCAAATAGGTAATTTAAAATATTCTAAACGCGATGGAAAAAGTTTCACGTCCAAATTTGATCGTATGAAGAAGTTATGCTGAAAACAAAATTTCCAAATTGATTCAAATTGATTTTAATTAAATTTGATTTCAAGGCGTTTCACGCCCGTACGATCAAACGACAAGTCCGATCGATACGAAACTTGAAACCGTATAATAATTCACCGATACGGATCCGATGAAACTGGTTTCATCGAAATCCGAGTCCGTGACAAAAAAAGGCTATTTTTATATTCATTAAATAAATCAAAATAAATTACAAAAATCCAAATTTTATATTATATTCTAAAATTGTCCAAATTTTATTACTTATATAATTTAATCAATTTCAAATGATTTAACAAGCTTGGATGTGAATTAAAATTATAAGTATATCAATTTGCAGTGTTAATTTCTGCACTTTCCTATATTTAAGAATTATAAAATTAAATGCTCAAAACCCCGTATATTAGATTTTAACTTTTATATACTCATTCTTTATCCAAATAGGGATGCCACATACTTTGGTTCATGATTCACAATATTATTCTTAAAGTTCATTTTAAATTTCAGTAACGTAATATTTAATGTTAAATTCCCTTTATTTATGCAATAAGCGCAATTATTGAATTTGATACTCAAATTGATTTATAGATTCTGCTTTCAAAAAATCTATATCAACAATTTGGTCTAATTATAAATATAATAAGTATTAACCTCATCTTATAGAATTAATTATTGCAATAAATCCAATTTACCATATCTTAAATCCAAATTAATAGATAAAGCTTGATTCCTTTATTAACTCCTTTGGTTTTCAATTAACCTTTTATGGTGAATATAAATTCCAATGTATAATTGAAACCTTATTTCCATTTGATTTCACCATTTCATTAAAAATCCTCATATTCAAGCTAAATTTCAACTAACGTATAAATTAGCTATTTCAATTTCATTTAATTGCGATTATCATACTATAGAAATTAAATTCCATTAAATAAATAAATAAATGTTGATTCCCATCTATTTACATTATATTACATTGGTACTTCTATTTACAACTTAGCTTTGTATAAATGTTTGAATGTAGAATCTTGTCTATTTCACGTATTAATTAAGCCTTAAAAATCAATTAATATTATATCCTTGGTCTAACCTCATTTTACCCATATTTATATTAATATATCCTTTGAATTAGGTAAATTACCATTGATTATCTACCTTAACTTATCAGACTCCACTAACGTAATGGTTAAATATTAATTCCATTTGAAAAAAAAACAATCCACAAGATTTGCATTTCACATTGCAAATGAATTCATAAATCTTGGCTTTCTTTTTCTTTGCTTCTTAAAGGCCAAATCAAACTACCCTATCATCACTAATTTATGGCAATTAATTGCAATAGATTCTCCATTAAACTACATAAGTTATCCAATTGAAACCTAAGTGAAACGTTTATTTATTTAAAAATCCTACTGTTTAAAAGAGTATATCATCTACGGTATAATTTACATTTGACCTGATTTCTCATATATTTCACACAACAGTGAATTCCAATTTCTACCAACATTATGTTTAATATAAATTGGAAATCCAAATCATTGGTATTTCACAACCTTATTGCGTACAATTACGTATAGTTACACTAAGTCCATACACCGATTCATGAATTCATTAATTAATACACAATTTGCCTTTGTTTTCTTATATTAAGTTTATTACCGTTTTTAAGTACATTCATTATCGAACAATATTCATAAAAAAATTTATCTACACTTATTGCATTGGTTTATTCAACGGTCACCAAATGAAACAATCCTACTATTTATTTTAATATTAAATGAATCCCATTCTAGTAAATATTTTATTAATATTCACTAATTCAACATTTATTGGTTTCTTAACATTAACTTTTAACAAAGTGTGACAATTACATTATCCAAAACTATTGTCATAAAAATTAAATTGTTACATTAAATTCCAATTACTATAACAAATTACTACATTTTCTCAAATAAATCTTAAAGCCTTTTTTTTTCTAAATCAGGTTAGAAATTATATTAATTTAACTCATTTAATATTATTAATTTAACGGGTCGTTACAGATAATAAAGAAAGTCAAAAGGTGGAATTACAAATACGGAAATCCAGCTCTAAATCGAAAATTGAAAAGTAGAATAAATAAAATATTAGACAATCCAGAAGAATAAAAGATCATCTGTCATAAGTGCAACCAAGCCGGACACATCAAGCCCAATTGTCCTCAAAATCGACGCGACTTTGAAAAGAAATCAAAAAGGAGAAGTTTTACAGCCACGTGGAATACAAGTGATGAAGATAATCAAAGTACTAACAGTGAGAGTGAGAAAGCAGACATGTGTCCTCATGGTGAAATAACTGACAGTGACGATGACGAGCCAAGTGAGGTATCAAAACTTTATCATTCAGAATTACTTATATATTTTTACGGAGTGAATGGCTGTTTTGAACGACTTAGGGAGAAGTATGCCAAACTTGAATCACAAAAAGATACTTTGATAGAATTAAATAAACAACTTAACCAATTAGTTAAAACCTATCAAAGTAGGATCCCTAAGTGTGATAAGTGTCCAACATTCAAAGAAGAAATCAAAAAATCAGAAATTAATATAAAATCACATGAAAATGAAATTCTGATTTTGAAAGAAAATGAAAATACTAGGAGAGAGAATTCTATTAAAAAGTGCACATAATTGTTAAACGAAAATGAATCTCTCAAAATAAAAGTCCAACAATTGTCAACAACTTTAGATAAATTTTCAAAAAGTGAAAAATCGTTGATTATGCTATTAGGAAAGCAAACTGCTAATACGGTTAGACAAGGACTTGGATATAATCAATCGGAAAATGTTGAAAGCAATATTAATCAAGAAAATTCTATATGCACAATTTATAGAAAATATGAACACAATCACAATAATTGTTGGTATAGACCCAAACATGTGAAAACTATATCAATTTGGGTTTCGAAAGGCACAAATATAAAATCTCTTAAAGTTAAACAAATTTGGGTGCCAAAAGAAACATATATAAACAGTTTTGGGTCTCCCCAAAATTTTTTTTCTAAATATTCTACCACTAACAATCATGGACCTATAAAAACAAATAGGTCACAAAAATCTTTTCCCGTGTAGGTGTGGTGGCAGGCTAAGGAACAACAACAGTGTTATCTGGATTCTGGTTGTTCTAGAAGCACAATAGGCGACAAAGAAAAGTTCCTTAGCCTAGTATAAAGGTGACATAATCACATTGGACAACAACGAAAACTATTGTAAAGGTAAAACAGGTAATGGTATATCTGTTTGAACAACATATTAAATGTGATATTCTGCACGGTAATCTAAGTAAAATCAGCCAATATTGAGATGATGAAAAGATGATGATGTTGATACTGACTAATTTAAAATTGTCGGCCAATTATATTCTTATGCCAAAAACACTATAAAAATCTCTAGAGCATTTGAATTACTTCATATATCTTAGTTTGAATTAATAATAGTGTTTTTGTTGAATGATGATACATTTGGATATAATATGGCTAACTCTATATTCACGGGTTTTGATTATTAACATGGCTTCAAGAGTATGCCATTTAAATTGCTGTTAAAATTGAGTTTGAAATTTTTTGGTGCATACTTCATGGTCTGGTCTATCAAATTTAATTAGTGATATTTTGGAGTGAAAGAGAAATTCAGATGCAAATCATACTGGTAATCTAGTTGATAGAAAACTTACTAGTTGAACGTGATTTTTAGTAACTGCATCATTTTTTTGGGAAATGTCTGCATATTTTTAAATTCATATAATTATCAAATAGCATAAAATTTTCCTTATATAACCCCTTCGAGAAAATTATTTTTGACCATATTTTCAAAAATTGATTTTATAATTATTTTTGAATTTGATTTTAAATGACAATATCAACTAGTCTGAGTCCCTAATAATTATCGAAAAGATAAATAGTGTTTGAAAAAGTGATGAGTGTTGATATTTATCATACATTACTCAAGACAGTATGTTTGGAAAATTTCTTTAGAAATTCAAACAAGAGTTATAAAAAAATTTGTTAGGTAAAGATTCCATGACCATTTCTATTTCTATCGTATTTCTATCGACCATCACTCATCAGAAACTCAATATAGTAATATGTGGTGCTTTAAACAGGAATCATTCGTTTTTCATTTTACATTTTTTTAAATAATAGAAAAAATTATATAGTAAAAAAATAATAATAAATAAATACCAAAGTATTCACTCTCATTTAAAAGTCTTCACGGTTATGCATGGGTGAATTTCTTGGAATTTGTTATGTGTTTCCATGCTCATTTAAAAGTCCTCACGGTTATGCATGTATGGAACGCATATCAAAAGTTGATTTTTAAAAATAAACAAGTTGATTCTAATCCCATTTAAAAGGTTATGCGTGGTTAGAAGATACTTGAATTCATTTTTTAAAATAAAATTGGAATACTACTAATCTCATTTAAAAGTCCTAACGGCTATGTATGGTTAGTAGATATTCAAATTCCTGATATAATATACCACAAATAGACACAACTGTATGGCTTTATACGATGACATAATTCCCATCAATCTAAAAGTGGAATATGCGCCTAACAAAATATTTATAATTTTTGTTTGATTTTTTATTGAAATTTAATATTTATATTCAATTGCGTTTTAATGTTGGATTAATATCGATCACTATATCTCTATTTTCTCTAACACTATTATTCTTTTGCTGATAACAAAAGGGGGAGAGAAAAGTTAAGATTTTGTCAAATAAAATCAAGCAAAGGTCAAATAATTTTCTATTTTGCATCTAGGTTCATTTGCATATTTTTATGCATATATGTAGGGGAGCTTTGTGTAAAGAGGAAGCATTTAAATAGGGGGAGCAATTAGAGCATATCCATGATCAAATATATTTAACATATTTAAAATCTTAAATATATGTTTGTTATCATCAAAAGGGGGAGATTGTTGAATATGCTATTGTATGATTTTTGTTTGATGATAATAAACATATATATATATTCGTTTAAATGTATTTGTTAATGTACTGTTTTATTTTTCACAGCTTAAATAAATATTTGCTGAATAAAATTAAATAATACATAATTTGAATTCAAACAGAAATTTTATTCAAACAAATATTTATTACGATTTTGAATAGTACAAATTCAAGCTCTCACTATACACTATACAACTTGATACAAATTCAGTTACATCACAATTTTACACTTACAGTTGACCTTACTACATATCACTCACACTTGTATTTTATCTTCAACTTCACTCCAAATTGAATCCAGCATCTGAGCAATCTGCAAAAATAAATATTGACGCAGTAAAATTGAAAAGGAAATATTTTTGCAGTATAAAATAAAATGTGAATTTTTGAAAATAATATTTGCCTCAGTTATTTGGGTTGTTCGTCATCATTTAATTTTGAATCCATCATACATGAACAACTTGTGACATACACAGTGTATCACTGTATATGCCACAAGGCCGTGCACACCGATGTATACACTTGATAAATTTACAGGGACAGCTGAGCACAGGTCAAACCCAAATTATCGGATTCAACTCAAGTGCAATAAAATAATGTCATAACTTTCAGCACAAGGTCAAATCCGAGCTATAAGCTGGATTCAACACAGGTGCAAGTTCAATAAAATGGTCAAAATCCAAAACCAACATAAACAATGCCAAAAATATGGATATACAGTGATGCATGAAACAAGTCAAAGACTATATGATGAACAAATATGCAAGTGAAGATAACAAGTGCGCATACATTTACACACATGAGCTAATGAACACTACAAGCATGTAGAAGATCAAAGTATGCAAGCTCGACTAACGGGTTCAGCCTCCTTATCAAGCAACAACCAGACTACAACTATAACATGAAACCAAAGCAAACTCAGGTGGACAGTACGACTAAGTATGGAAGTGACAGCAAAACCAAAATGGACAGCAGCTACCTGCATACAGTGACTCAGCAAGCACCAAAAATATGGCAACACATCAAAGACACAGTGAATCAAAACATGGTTCAAACTAGGGCAATGCATCAAAGACCCAATTGACATGCAAACATCTCAAGATCACAATGTGCACCGAACAACTCACACATATGCACCTGACAGAGCAATTTCAAGTGAAGCCAAATGAAAATCAAGGCATCAAGTATACACAAATTAATGCAAACCAATACAGTGTGCATATTGAAACCAAGTGCAAATCAATTACAACCAAACTGAATATTGCAGTGACAACATACATGAATGATGCAAATACGAAACAATGGGTCAAGACAAAACTGTGTCAATGATGAAGACATCTAGATATGCCACAGAGAAACCAGTCTCAACCACTTCAACAAAACACGCATGCACATCAACCAAACAGCAAAGGTTCAAGTAATGTCGAACAAGACTACGACAAGAGAACCAGATTCAAGTTCAAACTACTCCAGACGAAGATGTACAAGTTCGTCGCAGCCAATATCAATGCACAGAGTCAAGGCAACATTGAATGCCAAATACAACATGAATGACCAGTTTCAACCAAGAATGTAACCAAGTGTACGATTGCCCAGGCTCAAAGATAAATGTATGCATACACATATATGAAGACCACAAAGTCAGTGCACAACAACAATTGAACACAGCTGAAATGCCACCTGAGGATGCATATACAAAATGATGCAGTGCAAAATCATCAACGAAATTCAAGTGTCAACCAAACGTCATGATGAACCAACTACACAACTACAAGCAAGTGAAGTATAACCAGTAACCCAAGTACAGCAAGCACTTCACAAAGTCAGAGACCATAATCAAGCAACAACATGTACAGGTCAGTGAACAAAATCAAGTAAAGTTGAAGTCGACCAGAACGAGAACGAACAAATCAAAGTGACCAAAGTCAAAGCATCAGAGAATTCAAAGCCGTGGTAAACACGAAATCACGAGTTCGAAATCAATGCCGTGCGAATCAAGTGTCACAAAATATACGCATATGGAAAAAGTCAAAAATCAAATCCAAATAAAATAGGAAAGTAGCCGCCGTAACGATCAAGGAAGGATCGAACGGTTTCAAGCTAAAACCGTGACAGTGAAGTAAGGGAAATATATTCGAATTGAACAAGTCAGTGAAATCTCAAACGTTCAAGCATTATCAAGCGGCAGAGAAAAGGTTTTGACAAATTCAAAAAATCATCAGACGAAAATATATACGAACGAATATTCAGGGATTCAATCTCTATATAAAACCCTACTCATCATCGGCAAAAATATAAGATTCGAGTTCAAGCCAACAGAGAACATTAAAATCAATAACTCAAATCGATCGAGTTAAAGCAAGCAACTCAGAAGAAGCAAAGGGATAAATAACATACCAGCATCAACCTCGAACTCGATCAATTTCAAAGAGTCGTGAGCAATTTAGAGAAACAAGCGATCGACAAGGCAAAAGACGTGATAAATCATTCACTCGATCGAGCACTAAAGTCGGTCTCTTTGAAATCACGAAAGCCCTAAATTCGTAAAGAGGAATGAACGAGAATTAACAAAGCCGCCATTCTCAATAAAAAGGAACGGGCCAGAATTAATGAAGAAAGGAGAGGGGACGGCCTTGTTAAAAGATTAATTTAGGCTATATTAATAAGGGCTTTAGTTTTAATATTGTTTTTAAATTTGTTTTTAAATTTAAACTCTTTTTAAATCGTTGTATTTACTAGTTGTGTGACTAGGGGACAAACCACGTGGCGTAGTTTGAGAATTCGCAACTCGATGGCTGAGTCGTGGCAGGGTTTTGAGCGTAGAGTTAGGTTAGTCAGTAGCGGGTGTCGCCAGTTTACGTGTGTAAGCGTGTGACTACTTAATTTTTGGTAGAAACCTTGGGGGGCAGCACGTAGGCAGGGTTTTGCCGAAGCTGGGTAAATTCTGTGTCGTTCTATTTCTGCATTTTATTATTCTGCTATCTGTGCTGTTATTATTCTGCGTTGAAATTATTTTCTAAGCTTCCGCAATTAATTTTTATAATTAATACTATCACCCTATTCACCCCCTCCCCCTTCTAGGGTGAAATCGATCCTACAAACTAGATTCAACTTGTCTCCTTTGTCCATAACACCCAACAAAGCATAAGAATCTAATTTATGGTTTTCTACAGTACACATAATCCAATCATTATAGCTAGGGTGTCTAAGTGATGTTTTTCTATCATAACAAAATATCCTATCATCGTACTGACTTAACCGATACCCAAAATAATTCTGAAACCTAAGAAATCAAACACATTCAAACTGCAAGAAAATATATGACCTAACAACTCAAGCTCTAAGTGGTCACATCTTGTCCCAAGAGTTGCGTATCATATTATCATTCACAACACTTAAGGACATAATTAGGTATGAGAGTTCTAGGTTAAGCTTTTCTACCAAACAATTAGATATAAAGAATGCAATGCACCGATATCAAATAGAAATATAACTGGCATATCAGGAATCAAAAGCATACCTCCCAACACAGCTTTTCCTTTCTCCCCTACCGTTGGTCTTGCGGTAGCTGGCAATGAGCACGTAAATGTGCATATTTTTACCACCATATTTAATCTATTTAAATTAAATAAATGATCATATCGGTATTTTAATTTGTTTAAACCAAAATTCAAATTATTTTCAAAACGCCACATATTCATCTTCATATAGGGGTAAAATGGTCAATTTTGTGCATATATTAATTTGAAAAAATTTAAATGGGAATTTCTATATTATTTTATAGGAAATTGGGATGGAAATTACTAGTGGTTTCATGAACATATGCATGCACAAAAAGGAAACAAAGCAAATGAAAATGAAAATAATTCAAACTCATGAATATAGAGCACCCCACCTACCCACTTACCTTTATTTTAAATTAGGAGCTAATGCAAATGCTAAAAAGCCATTAAAGCTTCATGCACATTTAAGTGGGGGATTAAGACATGCTAATGATTACTTGGTGGCCACACTACCTCAAGGGTATTTTGGGCATTCCCAAAAAAATGAATTAGGGTTTCTAACTTGTATAAATATCTCATATCTTCATGTAACCCTCCTCTTTCTCTTAGTTAGTTTTTAGTTTAGAAATAAAAGGAAGCTTCACTTTCTTTTCATGGCTACTTAGCTATTTCTTTCATGTAATTTATTTTTTATACATCTTTAATACATTGCTCTTTTCTTTTCTTGTTTACTTCCTTTCATGCTAGTAGTGTAGTTTAATCTTAATGCAAGTAGATTAGTTTTATTTCTTGTTCATTTAGCTTTCATTTTTCTTTCTTTTTAGTTTTATGTTGCAAGCTACATTTGTTAATTTGATCACAAATATGAGAGGCTAAACCCTTTCAATTTAGGGGTAATGAAGTTCTTTCATCATGTAGCTTCAACATAATTTGATAATCTTTGCTCTCTTTTTTGCTTCATGAAAGTTGATGTTTATGTAATTTTGTGTTTAGTATTGAGTTTGATAGTCTATGTTGTTCAAAACAAATAGGTTATGCTTAGTCATATGAATCACAAATTGCCTCTTCATCTACATATGATTATGGAAATGAAGTAAAATTAAATAAAAATTTGATGGTCTATATTTCTAATCAATAGTTAATAGGCCATGCTTGAAATAGATTTCATTTTCACTTCATGTTATTTTTTATGAGAATTAAAAGTGATTTAAAGATTGTGTTATAGTTTGATGGCTTATGTTGAGCTAATTAATAGCACAAATGAGTCATAATTATGATAAATATATCATTTAAACTCACTTATGACAAAAAAAAGATCATAATTTTATAATTTGTTGAATTATATGATCCAGAGAGTGGAATTATCTCTAAATTGTCATTTAACTCTCATATTTTTATCACTTTCTTTTTGTCATTTTTTCAACATTTTCTAGCTAATCACTTTCAATTTTGGTTTAATTTGATTGAATAAAAATTTAAAATCTAACAATTCCCTGCGGATAGACTCGTACTCGCCACGTACTAACTTTCGTACGTCGTACGCTTGCGGTTAATTTTAATTTGAAATTCATCGACGATTTTCTAAACCGATATAAAATTTTCCGTTAAACAAGTTTTTGACGCCATTGCCGAGGAGTTGTTTTGGTTTCAATTTTCTATTCTTCGAATTATTTTGTTTGACGTTTGTGTGTTTTTATTTTATGTATTTGCATAAAAAATGTTTAGTGTTTGTGTGATTTATGCTTGCATTTTTTTTGTTTGCTTGTTGTCATTTCTATTTTCATTTGCAATTGCATTTCATTTTATTTTATTTTTATTTTTAAAAAACATATACACAATTTCATTTTAAAAGAAAAAAAAAATTCATTGAATTTCTCAATTTACATTTCAATTTTCAATTACAATTTTCAATTCAATATACAACTCAATTTTCTTTTACAAAGTTGACTGCCAAATCTGTTCTGTGCATTTCCCCCTCTATCACTCTTTCTGCAGCAATCCCCCTTGCAACTGCTACCAGACCACCTCCAAACTTCTGCACTACTACTAACCTGCTGCCTCTATTCTCTGCACCATTTCACCTGCACATCACCATACAATTCCACTTCCTCCTTTACAGTGCACTGCTTCCAATACTACATCCTCTGACAACTTCTTCACCACTTCAACAGTGCATAGTGCACAGTCGAGCTTCACCGCAAACTAGTTCATCCCAAACAATCAAACAGACTTCATCCCAAACAATCACCAGCCCATCTCCTTCAATCCACCACTTTACCCACTGAACCATACCCCCTACTTCCACTGTTACACAACATAACCACCCTTCACACTGACATCTCCACAAACATGCCTACACTTCATCTGACCCATATCAACTCTCTACAACCCTGCAACAGTGCTACAACCTTTCAACCACAAGCATACCTTTCAATAAGCCTACGCTGCCAAACACAAAAAATTCACTCTGCCACCATACAATTCAACACATACACGCCATCGCCCTGACAGTCATTACAATCGCCATTCATCCATCATTGCACTGTCTTTGATCACTACCTTGCCCACTACATCAAAAAAAAAAAACAGCAACATACTGGTTGTTTTCATTTTTGCCAAGCATTTCTACCTGCAGCCATTTCTACTTGAAGCCATACCTAGCCACCAACATACCCATTTCAACTTCATCAACCTCGACTGCTTGCCTCATCAACAGTTCCTTCAACATCACCTAAACCACCACCGCAGCTCGAAAAAAATCAACTATCCAACCTCCATCAATCCTCCGATCCAACTCAATACGAAAATCGCCGATCACTTCCCTGCTTCAAGATCCACAACTCCATCTCGTTCCCCAATCGAACCCCAAAACGCGACCACAACCAGAGCCTCCAACGTCAACAGTGACCACCCCTCTTTTCTACAATCACCATATCATCTGCATGGACCCTCCACCATATCCACAAAACTGTCATTTCCACCGAGCTACCACCATCAACCACTCCACAGTCTTCTGCCTATAACCACAAAAATCCCCTACTGCCTCGCCATTCCTTAAACATCAGACCTACACAACCCTATACTACATCACGACAACAAACCCCAACATCGAACCATGACTTTTCACCACAGCTGCCTAAAATTCGAACACGAAACCTCTGCCATGAACATCGCCTGAAACTACAATAGCCTCGTCGACATCGAATTCGAACCACCGCAACCTTCAAATCACCGACACTGCAATAACTTCAACCACTCAAATCGCCTCAACATACTGCTACCATCCCAATCGCCTCATCCACGAAACCGCTTCATCAGCTTAAAACCCCTCTTCCACTCCACGCAACACTGTTATTATTTTTTATTTCGTTAATTCGATTTCGCAGTGCCCTTTCTTTTTCTATGCAATTTCAGGACTTTTTCAGACAATGTGATTAGTGGGTTTGCTATTGGGTATTGGGCTTTGAAATATACAGCTGGGTTATCTTTTTCTTTTTTTATTTTAATTTTTCTCTTACGTTGATTTTTTCTTTTGTTAAAAAAACCAAAAAAAAAACATATTTCAATTTTCATTTTTTTAATTTTCATTTTTTTTCAATTGTTTACTAGCTTTAATTTTACTTGTTTTAGTTTCCATTTGTTTTACATTCATTTATTTTGTTTTTCACTTCTTTGATAAACATGTAAAAAAAATGTGTGTGTATATATATATATATATCTTGTTTTTATTTCAGGTCGCCAAAGTATATAAGGAAGAATCATTCGCATGTTTTGCTTGCCAAAAATAAATTGCTAGCTTGCTTATATTAAAAATTTTGCTGCTTTTAACACCATCTCTAGTTTTATTTGAATTGCATTGTTGGTTGTTTGCATTTGCATTTAAAAAAAATTCAAAAATAAAAATAAAAATCCATTCGTAGTTGTATTGTTAATACACGTTTTATTTCTGCTTTGCATTTCATCCTAGATTTTGATTAATAATAACGATTAGAAGTCGATAACTTTTAATTGTATATTGACAAGTTGTCTTCTTTGAACAATTTAATTTCTAGGTGTCTAGGCTACGACAGAGTAATAACCATTTATAAATATTACGGTGATTCGTAAATATTATAGTGGTTGTTCCTCTTAAGGTACTTAAACCTTGGGCTACATTGCTGCGGTGATTCGTAGTACACCGATAAATCATGTCTGTTACCTGGCTAAGAATCATGTTGATTTAAGACAAAGTGTGATTATACAATTTTGGATTAACTTAGGATAAATAATTTGTAATTATAACATTGCAGTCATTTAGTTGCATTAGTTCATGCATATATAAAAAAATAAAGAAAAAATTTCAAAATCCAAAATTAAAAAAAAATTATAAATATTCCTTTTCCTTTTCAATTTTTAATTCCTTTGAATTTTTTTAATCAAAATCCAAAAAAATATAGTATTTTCAAAAAAAATCAAAATCCAAAATTTTAAAAAAATTGTAAATATTTCTTAACTTAGTTTTTTAAAATCCTTTCTTTTGAAATTTATTTTTCAATCATAAATCAAAAAGTCCAAAAAAAGAAAATTTTTACTTAATTTGTTTAGAAAAACAAAATATAAAATCTTTTCAAAAACTAAAAAAAATTGAAAAATAAAAAGAAAATATAAATTTTCCATTTTGAAAAATAAATTCTATCTGTAAATATTTTTCCTTTATTTTAAAATATTTTGGAAAAAAACGAAAAAAAAAATTCTTGAAATTGTCCGAATTTTCTTTTCCTTACTCACCTGAATTTTACAGTAGTTGTGAAAATCAATATAATCCATATGATTTTACTCCAAATTCGTATGGATATTTTAACGACAACTATTCTGTAAACAATTTGAACTTTGAACAACAAAGTTTTCAAAACGATGACCAACCCTCGACTCTTGAAAATAACATTTCATCTTTACTTGAATTTTCTACACAACAAAATCAAAGTATAAATGATTTGTGTAATTCATATTTGTGTAATAACTCGAGTCAAGGATTTCAAAAGGGGTTTTTAGGATCAAGGAAAAAGTTAGAGAAAAATTTAGTCTCAAGGACAAGAAGTTTGTTTTTAGGCTGAAAGACACTTTTTAGTGTAAATCACAGAATGATAGTTGTAACTATCATTTTCAATTTACACTAAAAAGTGTCCTTCAGACTAAAAAACAAACTTTTTGTCCCTGAGACTATTTTTTTTTGCAACTTCTTCCTTATGCCTATTTACCTAATTTCAAAATTTGAATTCAATTCAAAATTTAAACGATTTCGATTATAACTCATGTCAATTCTATTTCGAACTCCAAAATGAATTTCAAATTCAAAATGAAAATGGAAACAACTTTTCAAATGAATTTGGCAATGGGAATAATCTTAACCACGTTACGATTGACAATCTTTGTTCTCAACAATTTCAAAGTGAAAATCCTTATGCTAATAACTATAATTTGGATTTTGTTGAGCAAATGAACGAAATTCACGATGATCACACGGATTCGTTGTTTGAAACATATATGAAACAACGTGAAAAACAAAACCAAATCCCAACGTGTGATGAGTCAAATGATAATCCATCTTTTACACAAATCGACAATTTTCAAACAATAATTTTTGAAACTGAAAATGATAATCTTAATAAAGTTGTTGAAAACGTGGTAATTGAGTTGGATTTCAATTCTTTTGAGGGTGAGAAACTTGATTTAAAATTCGATCTTCCTTTTTTTGGATTTTAAAATTTTAAATACAACAACTTTGGATTTTGAAATCCAACAAAGGAAGACGGATTTAATGAACACGAATTTATGGATTTTTTGAAGATGGGTTGTTAAATTCTGAAGGAGAAGATCTAAATCACCATTTTGATTTTGAAATCGATAATTCGGAAGAAGTTTTCAATGATGAGCTTGAATTTCAATTTGGTAAAAATAAACTTGAATTTCAATCAATTGTTTTATCAACCCCAGAATTCATTGAAAATAAAGCAACTCACACGATTTTCATTAAAACGGCATTCATTTTCCCAAATCAACGTTCAACTTTGAAATCTTTTATGGTTTGGTTTTCCACACTTGAGCCGTGTCTCGCATACTTGACGAGACAAATGAGTCGGTCTTTGGAAGACCGTTTCATTAACTTTTTGACAAGATACTTTCTGATCTTGTGTGAATGCCGTTCATTTTCATATAAATAAAGGCCATTTTTATTTTTATTTTTCTCCTTTCGCTTGGGTTGACTGTGGGGACACGGTCAAAATCAAGTGTGGTGGGGAGACTTGTCATCATTTTCGATTTTTCATGGTTTATTTATTTTTATTTTCTTTCCAAAATTTAACCCAAAAAATATATAAAAAACAATTTATTTTAAAGCATTTTGATTTATTTTTTTAAAAAAAAACTATAGGATAAATATTTGGTTTTGGTTTATTAAATTGAAATTTTTGAAAATTTATTTGTTTTAACAAAAATAAAAATGAAGTTTAATTACAAATAATAATGGTTTCACTAGTGTATAGGAAGGTTCATACGTGTTAATTATAAAATATCCTAATTGAAAATCTTTGTTTTAAAAAGTGGTGAATTCAAATAAAAAATATAACATTTTTTTGTCTTCTAAGTTAAATGATGCTAAGATGATTTTGCAAAACTCTCTCTTCAAAAAAAAAAACAAAACAAAACAAAAAAATATTTCTTGTATATATGTATATATTTTTAATAAACACCTAGAGTCATGTGTTCACACTCATGTGTTCACTCACCATGCTATGTACCCTTCTCATGTAAGCCCGAAAGGCGGTGCATGATCGGTATATCTGGCCTCAGTTTATCTGAGTTAGATATATGTATATAAAAATTCTTTTATTAATAACGCCTACAGTCGATAAGTGTTCACACTTGTGTGTTTACTCGCCACGCTTTGTATTTCCCTTACATAAGCTCGTAAGACAGTGGATGAGTAAATATCTGGCCTCAGTTTATCTGAGTTAGGTATATATAAATATTGTAAATATCAATAAAACTTTCAAAAAGAGCAAGCAAATGAAATACAAGCACTATTTTGACTTGTTTGATTTTCTTGTTATTGAAAAGAAACGAAAATATCACTTTGATAATCAACTAAGGATCCATTTCATAGTTATACCGTGTTATCAACCAAACCAACGAGTTAAACTATTATCTATTTGTTATGATAACTTGATTTTTGTTGGAAATTTAGACGAGTAAATGACTTAAATTTTCAAAATAATGACCAAAACTTATATTTAACTTATTCGTGTCAATTTGAAACTAAGTCCTTCATTTGTAAATATTTTCAAAAACTCGAATTCATCTCTTTGTAAATAAACCTTGCATTTTGTAAATATTTTCACTTTGCATTTGGATTTTATGGGTAGTATTCGCTGAAAACCCTCACGAGACAACACTCGTCCTACTGGGGACACCCAGAGGTTTAACGGCTTGTTGCATATGCTCAATGCAATCGTGCTCCCTATGAAAACGGATTTATCTTAGTTTTTTATTTATTCAAGGCAGAATAAAAAGACAAGTGTGGGGGTATTTGATGTGCACGTAAATGTGCATATTTTTACCACCATATTTAATCTATTTAAATTAAATAAATGATCATATCGGGTATTTTAACTCGTTTAAACCAAAATTCAAATTACTTTCTAAACGTCACATATTCATCTTCGTATAGGGGCAAAATGGTCATTTTTGTGCATATATTAATTTGAGAAAATTTAAATGCGAGTTTCTATATTATTTTGTAGGAAAATGGGATGGAAATTACAAGTGGTTTCACAAAGATATGCATGCATAAAAAGGAAACAAAGCAAATGAAGATTAAAATAATTCAAACTCGTGAACATGGAGGACACCACCTACCCACTTACCTTGATTTTAAATTAGGAGCTAATGCACATGCTAAAAGGCCATTAAAGCTTCATGCACATTTAAGTGGGGGATTAAGACATGCTAATAATTACTCAGTGGCCACACTACCTCAAGGGTATTTTGGGCATTCTCCAAAAAATGAATTAGGGTTTATAACTTGTATAAATACATCATATCTTCATGTAACCCTCTTCTTCCTCTTGGTTAGTTTTTAGCTTAGAAATAAAAGAAAGCTTCTCTTTTCTTTTCATGGCTACTTAGCCATTTCTTTCATGTAATTTATTTTTTATGCACCTTTAATACATCGCACTTTTCTTTTCTTGTTTACTTCCTTTCATACTAGTAGTGTAGTTTGATTTTAATGTAAGTAGATTAGTTTATTTCTTGTTCATTTAGCTTTCATTTTCCTTTCTTTTTAGTTTCATATTGCAAGCTATATTTGTTGATTTGATAACAAATATGATAGGTTAAACCCCTTCAATTTAGGGGTAATGAAGCTCTCTAATCATATAGCTTCAACATAATTTGATAATCTTTGTTCTCTTTTTATGCTTCGTGGAAAGTTGATGTTTATGTAATTTTGTGTTTAGTATTGAGTTTGATAGCTTATGTCGTTCAAAACAAATAGGCTATGCTTAGGCATATGAATCACAAATTGCTTCTTCATCTACATATGATTATGGCAATGAAGTGAAATTAAATCAAAATTTAATGGTCTATATTTCTAATCGATAGTTAATAGGCCATGCTTAAAATAGATTTCATTTTCACTTCTTGTTATTTTTCATGAGAACTAAAAGTGGTTTAAAGGTTGTGTTATAGTTTGATGGCTTATGTTGAGCTAATTAATAGCACAAATGAGCCATACTTATGATAAACACATCATTTAAACTCACTTATGACCAAAAAAGAGAGATCGTATTTCATAATTTGTTGAACTATATGATCTAGAGAGTGGAATTATCTCTAAATTGTCATTTAACTCTCATATTTTTATCGCTTTATTTTTGTACTTTTTCTTACATTTTCTAGATAACCACTTTCAATTTTGGTTTAATTTGATTTAATAAAAATTTAAAATCTAACAATTCCCTACGGATCGACCCGTACTCGCCACGTACTCACTTTTGTATGCTGTGCGCATGTGGTTATTTTTAATTTGAAATTTATCGACGATTTTCTAAACCAATAGAAAATTTTCCTTTAAACAGATGGTTCCAATGCAAACACTTTGGCCTTTCCATCCTTGGCTGGTTCCTTGCATTAGTTCTTATAATGTCCAATCAAGTATTTCACTACTTTCTTGTCAATAGTCTTCTTTGCTTTGCCCGTTCGACACTCGTGAGCAAAATTTCCCTTCTTATCACACTTAAAGAAAACCAGATCAGCTTTTTCCTTCTTGGTACTCCTCCCTTCCGAGCTCCTTTTTTGTGGAAAAAATTCTCTTCTAGTTCTGCCTACCTTGAGTTTCCACTACTTTGTTATCATTAAAGAAAGCGATCATCTCCTCATTCCTCAAAGCCATCTCAGCAACTACATCGTACGGGTCACTAATATGTGGTAAAGTTGCTTTAGCATGCTCGGGTCTCAATCCGTAGATGAACTTCTCATTCCTAATGATAATTGTATCAACCGTAGCATATCCATATCTAGATAACCTCAAATCTGGCAGCATGCTCAAGCATTGTCATGTCTCCTTACACCAACTTAGCAAACTTCCTGAGCAGAGTTGACTTGTCTATCTCCGACATGAATCTTTCCTCAATCCTTCTTTTGAATTCTTCTTATGTCATAGCCTCTTCAGCTACTCCTACAATAGCAATATTCCACCCTTACAGTGCTACTCCTTGTAACTGTCTGGATGTCAATCTCCGTTTTTGCTCATCGTTGCGTCCCAAATCAGCAAAAATTCTCTTGCGATGAAGAAACCAATTCTCAACTTCAATTGCGTCCTCAGTTCCAATAAATAGCTTCCTTCCAAGCCTAGTATAGTCTCTACTTAGTACTGCATAGTTATTGACCATCGGAGCTTCCTGATTTCCTTCTCCAGCGTTTCCTCCAACTAATCCCGCGCTGCACCAGCTTGCATCATGTTGATGAAGAACTGATACACAGCTCCCATATCAACTTATAGCACTCCATCATCCGCATTAGCATCTTGTGCCCGACCTAGATTCCTTCTAGTGTTTTGGTTTGGCATTTCTGTTAGTTATGGTGCTTCCACCACCATGGTTAACTCTTTCATTCCTAGAATCCATATCTTATTTCCATTAAATCTTCATTCAAACCTTTGTAAGATACAGAAGAATAGACTAAGAGAGATGGGAGAATAGAGATAAAGCGTATACTTATATATAACAAATACAAGTACGTTCCTATAATGTTATCCCATACCCCAATCTTTTCTCTAATTCCTTAGGATCACGGTTTCAAATATCATTTTAAGTTTAAAATTTCATTTAAGTTTTCATAAACCTATGCTCTGATACCAAGTTATGACATCCCATATTTTTAGGCCCAAAGCTAAACACTACAGATGTTGCAGTTGTCTATAGTATTAACTTTCGGTGACAAAATACGGCAACGTTAATAGTGTCCATAATATTAGGAGCACATGAATAAGAAATAAAATCAACACAGATTTCAAAAAATAGCTTTTCTGATTATATTTTAAATTAATATTTCATATTCAATTACATAATCCCAAAATGATTCCTGTGTATCAAATATAATCATTACAAATTACATTAAGAGCGACATATGAAGATGCCCCATTGGATGATCAAAGTACTAGATAGATAGACATATTTGTCATAAATACATCACAGTGGAAATAATACTAAATAACTCCTAAAAATCTAGCTTTGCCTCCCGCACATCTTTGAAAGCTTATTCGTCCAACCTACTAAACCTAAAAAGTCCTTAACTCTCAATCTACTCAAATTTAATTTTGAGTACCCGAGAGTTTAAGGGGAAAACATAAACTTCGAGTTAGACATAAAGCCAGGTGTGAATAATTCTATTATATATCGGTTTACTGGTATTAAGTGAGACTACGTCGGAACGAGTTTTTCATCACTAATATTCTTTTAAAAGCATATCTTTTGCAAATCAAAATCCAAAAATCAAACTGATTATAACAACAATAGCAATAACATATTTGCATATAAATCAGGTAATCAATGGATTATATGTCCCTTCATTATAGTTTTATCTGGCTAACTACTAACCACTGGCTGAATCGGGCCTACTAGACATAAAAACTATTCTAACTTCTGTTAGACACAAACCTGGAAGATCTACCCTTAACTTTATTCTTCTAGGGTCAACTGATCCTAATGGTTTTGCCGGCTCACTAATAACCTATCTTCACTTTGTATATTCCTTTCTGTGTGTATCCTCATTTAAGTCTTACCTGTGGCAAAGTCCTACACACTGGAATTTTGGACTTATATTAGCTAGGGGCTACTAGCTAAAGTATAGGGCGTGACCCTATACCAGTCTTATATGATCTTCTAATATCTAAGTCATATGCTTAGGGTTATCTACCCTATTCAAATTTCATTTCTTTGAAAACAATCTTTACAAATGATTTACTCTTGAAATCATATCTTTATAAAACAAGGAAATCATACTCTTTGCTTTACTTAAAACACTCATGCCGTAATATATGCTTTACTCAAAACAATGTTGATGAAATATAAATCAATAGGATTATCTATCCCTTCAAAATAGGTTAAAGCCTCGTTTTAACTTACAAAATTTTAGGCTGTAAAGCCAAAAGAACACCTTCGAAACCTTTGTTTAAAACTTTAAACAATTCCTTCCAAAATCATTGAAAGCATTCGTTTCGAATCAAGTTAACTACTTTAACCTTGAAAACACTAGGCCGAAAGGCCAAAATCTACCTTTTGAATGTATTGGAAGTAGACCTTTCGAAATTATAACTTAAAAGTTTAAAAATCCTATTTCGAAACCATTAAACATGTCTTTCAAAAGCAGTGGAAACATTCCTCTTGAAACACTTAAACATAACTTTCGAAACACTAAAAACATACCTTTCGAATGTATTAGGTTCAAGTAAGAATTTATGGAAACATAGCTTCGAAACCATTCAAAAGTATTATTTTTGAAACCATAGTTTGAAAACAAAGCAAACTACAAAGTATAAAAGAGGACACATTGGAAAGATATCCTTTCGAAAGCCCTATGGTGATGGCAACATGCTTCCACATGTATACTTGGGTTTTAAATAAGCAGTTTCAACTATGTTGAAAGGTGTGGGAGTGCCACCCCCCTTTCACATGTTTTGATTAAAAGAAAAGCAGCCTCGTTGGTTGTTGGTTTGAAACCTACCTTTCGAAAGCATTAGGAAGGTGGCTTCAACATTAAGAAGGTGAAAGTCTTCCTTTCGAATACATCAATTTAAATTTATAACGAAAAGCAATCTCTTACTAAGGCGAAGGGTATAAATGTGGCAGCTAAGGTATCGAAGGGGTTCATAAGCAATAAAAGGCGACTTCGACCATTTCGAAAGCATGCCGTCGACACCATTCATTCCTTCCGTTTTTCTCCAATACACTACATACCAAATATCCGTGATACTGGTATGTAGTGCATAGAAGGAGTGAAACTAACTAGTGTAGTTTCAAAGTAGTGTAGTTTCACTCCTTCTATGCACTTTGATCTAAGCTATCCGGCAGTAAACTCCCTCTGATAATTCATTCATTGGAGCTAGGGTGTAACATAAACTCTATCCAATTCACTACAAATATACATACATAGGTAAACTTTTACAATCCATGATACTAACTAGATAAACTGATGCCGACATGCACCACAAATGGTAAAATGAGCACAAGTATGCCTCCAATGGAAAATGTAGCCTCACGTAACCCTCGGTGCACATGCATAATACCTTAATCATCGTAGTAGTACATTGATCTCTTCATCCTTCAGATACTGGGGCAAGACAAATTGAAAGTGGACAGTGTCTCACCTAGCATCAAGTAGCTTGAATCACTTAATATTCCTCATTTTCACTTAAAAACTCAAAAATATGGCGTTGTCTTAAAATGGTGAAAATAGCATAACTCCTCTTCTAACTTCGATTCAACTTAAGATATGTCTTGTCCGCTCATGATATCTCTGCTCCAATCTTCAAACAATCGCAATACTAAGTACCATGTTTCTATTTTGTAAGAATTTTATCCTACGTCTACATGATACAAACAGATAAACATTCAAATAAGGTAATCCTACTCTATTCAAATATTCAAACATAGCAGTCAGAATCATAAGTTAGGGTTAGGTCTTAAATATAAGTGGAATCTGCGACAGCTCACACTGCTCGATACACCGATCCAAAGACTAATTTGACTTTCAGACTCGTGTCATGCCTAGAAATATAAGCTATCGGGTTTTTATAAAATTATAGAAACTAAAATAACAGATTTAATCTAAGATATGCTACACTTTCAAAACTCACAACGGAAAAAAAATATATATAATAATGAAAAATATCCATCTTAGAAAATATCTCAAAACATAGTCTCAAAAAATCAGTACATAGTCAAATACAGAGTACACAGAAAATATCACTTTAGTCTGATAAAGGAAATACAAAGCACTGATAATATAGACAAACAGATACATGGGGAGTAAATATGATACCAAGCAACTTCTGTTGTGGGCTCGGCTTTCTAGGTACCATGAATGGGCCATTCACCTACTGTCATGTCCACCAGTAGTGGGGGAAATGGGGGGAAAAGGGTGGGTCAGACAAAAGTCTGGTGAGTGAGTACAATATTAACATATTGTTATCATGTGTAGTTAACTTTAACTCTGCTCTAAGTGACATAGGTTGTACTATAAGTGTCTATGTATTCTTAGGGTCCATTACTTAAGGATTTTATCCAATACACACCTGCAGTACAACTTGTGTTGGTTGTTACAACGATTGAAATATGAATTGAAGCCCAATAACAAATGATCGGCCACTAGGCTAGTAGACATGGAAACACTGCTACTAGGCTATATAGGAACAATTTCCCATAACTATGACTACATGTAACCCAACTACACATAGAAGGGAAACACAAAATTTTGACCCGTTGAGATATCCCATCATCTGCATCAACATCCACGTCCACCTCTTGACCATAGTATATGTCTCTCATTGCATGTGTTGGAATCCATCTACTATATGGTATCACGCCATGTTAGAATCATGCATACCAAGGATTTGCATTATGCCAAGACCACACACTTCATCAGACATAAGTCGGTGTTGCGCATTTAACGTAGAACCTTCTGTGAGTGCCATTTGCGATAAAAATCACCCCTAGTCAAATAATCGACCCCCATTACGCAAGGAGCATTTACCTAACACTGCAACATCCTAGCATCATCTCATAAGGAACTAGCTTCCCTATAGCTCCTAACATACATACAAATAGCCCTAAATAGGCTCACACAATAATTAATATTTATATTAATTTTTATTACTAACCTGGGCTTTAGGCCGAGGTTCAGGTTATGCAATTCAGGCCATAATCTGTTAACTGCTACACCCAACTGGTCGACCACTAAGGGTGAGGGTCAACTGATCGTAATATAAAAATTAGGGTTTGTTTATATTCTGATTCGATTTTAATTACGGTATATTTTATTTAATTAGCATGTATAGTGAAGGAACCCAAAGCAATTACGATGTCCAATTTCTCTTGAGATCATACCCTAATTTCATTGGTTTGAAATTCATGCATTTTACATGTTATGTACTAATGGTTAACAAACTTTAGGGTTTGAATTAAAAGGGATTTATGGGTTTATCAATCTACAATAACTTCACTTTATAATCCAATTTAAGTTTAATAATTGGGGTTTATAGTTTACATTTTAAATTACTGATACCCTAGATCAAGTAGTATAGGTTGAATTTAACTGTAATAAATCAACTTACTAAACCTTTTCCCACTCACCTTAGATTCAAGCTCTACCAACATGCTCTGTCAGAGAATCACCCACCGTAAGCTTGCTCCTTCCAAATCAGATCTACTATCGTGTTTTTGCTTTGATTTTATTTTAATCTTTGAAAGAAATTTATGAGTAGAGAGGTAGAATTTCGATAGAATTTCGTAAGTCTGTAAGTTTTCTACTAATTTCTGGGTTAGTTTATGTTTCAATATATTGAGGTTAGGGAAGAGTTTGGGATGTTAGATCTGGTTTGGTGAATATTTACTATCATTGTTTTCTCACCACAAATGTGCTAGCGAATTAAAATAATTAGGTCAATCACATCTGTTCATCTCGCTCCAAAACCCATGGTTTAACAACGTGAATGGTCGATCGCGCTTTCCCCTAGGTCGACCACTATTGGTCGAACATCAACCCTTCTAGGTTAATCGGTGGTAGTTTATGTTTGGGTATTTTTATTAATTTTTAAGCGTATTCTATTTTTAAATTTTCAAACATCTGTAACTTCTCCGTACCGACTCCAATTTTGAAATGTTATATATGAAAATTGTCCTGAAAATCTATACGAATGTAATGTTGTAATTTTCGTGGCCAAATTCAGATGTTTGTGAAAATTTCATTTTAGTCCTTGCTCAATTTAAATTTAAATTAAATTTCCGTTAAATTTTTGGATGTTACATTCCCCCCTAAAGGATTTCATCCTCGAAATCTTAAAGGATTAAAAATGTAGCTTACACATAAAAAATAACCATCAGCTATAACCATCTACTCATCCATCATCCAAGGGCAATCACTGTCCTTAGGAATTTTTCTAATGTAATTATGTACAGATATATATGTAACATGAAATTCATGTGAACCTAAACTAATGTAAATAGTAGGTGGTCTCTTGATCTAGTCGATCTCATGTCATGCAAATGTCCATGCCATGCATCCAAAATGCATGCAATATCCTAAGTAAATATACTTGTAATTCTACATATAGGCGTAACCATTTCATCCATATGCATCATACACGTGCATAATGCTCCATAAGATTAACAACAATCAAGCATCTATATGTATCTTATCTTACAAGCTAGACCATAAGTAAGAGAAAATATGATTTTAGGTGTACTACCTAGAGGATGTACTGTCCTAAGTGTTTAAAAGAAATAATCCAAGCAATATATCCACAAGCATCCATCATCCATAACATGATTATTGACATGTTTGCAACCATTCCTACCATCAAAGGATATTTATCTACTAGTATATACCAAGATAAGTCCTAATGCATAGGTAGTCTATACTTATTAAACTTGAATTGGAAACGTACTAGAGAAGAGTTGTGGGTGAGTAGCATGGATCTTTTCCTCAGGCTCCCATGTACTCTCTATTGGATCATCACTCCATTGGACCATAACAAGTCTGGTCTTCTTGTTGCAGAGTCGCTTTGTACTATACTCAAGAATATAAGTAGAAGCACATCAAACAAGTGATTCCCTCTCAACATCCTCTTCCTCTAGTTGACTCCGCTCTACTAGGGTAGGCGGATCATGCAAGCATTTTTGCAAGTGCAACACATGGAAAATATCGTGTACCCCTGCTAACTTCTCTGAGAACTCTATCATATATGCCAACTTCCCTACTCTAGCGACTATCAAGAAAGGCCCTACAAATTTCAATGGTAGTTTCCCCAATCAACAAGGTCTCATAACATGCCTAAGGGGTGAAACCTTCATAAATACCATGTCACCCACTGCAAAGTCTAACTCCATATGACTCTTGTCAATATAGGATTTATGCATATCCTGAGCGGTCTTTGTTTTCCTAAGGGTCAAGTCCACCTTCTCCGACGTCACCCTCACTATGTCCGGCCCAAGAATAATCCTATCCATAGTGTCCCACTAATACAACGGTGATCTATAGGGTCTACCGTATGCCTCGAATAGTATCATTGCAGTAGTAGCATGATAACTATTGTTGCACGTACACTTCACCAACTGCAAGTGATCCTCCCAAGAACCTCCAAAGCCCAAAATGCACATCCGTAGTAAGTCCTGCAATACCCAATTTACCCTCTCTATCTATCCATCCGTCGGTGGATGATATGTGGTGATCAAGCTCAACTCGGACCCCAAAGCCTCTTGTAGACTCCTCCAGAACTCGCTGGTGAAAAGCAGATCTCGGTTGCAAACTATGTTAGTAGGAACTTTATGTAACCTAACAACCTCTCT
The DNA here is from genome assembly GCA_030765085.1 of Allium cepa. Classification (NCBI taxonomy): domain Eukaryota; kingdom Viridiplantae; phylum Streptophyta; class Magnoliopsida; order Asparagales; family Amaryllidaceae; genus Allium; species Allium cepa. The sequence continues at coordinate 977,601,973 of CM060935.1, forward strand.
CACATATAGAGCCGCCAATGATGTCCTCTCCCTTGTACTCCTCACTGGTATGAAGTAAGCGCACTTTGTCAACCGATCAACTATGACCCATATGGTCTCATTTTGTCTCCTACTCCTCGGTAAACTGTCTACAAAAGTCATAGAAATACTTTTCGACTTCCACGAGGAATATCTAATGGCTATAACAATCCTCCAGGCTTCTTCTGCTCTGCCTTTATCCCCTAGCAAGTCATACATCTAACTACATACTCTACTACATGCTTCTTCATACCAGGCCAATAGAAGAATGTCTTTATGTCATGATGCATCTTGTCACCACTAGGATAAATGGTCATCCTAGCACAGTGAGACTCGGCTAGTACCACATTAATCAAATCCATACTAAGAGAAGATCAAAGCTTACAATCCCTCTGTAACCATCCTCTCAAGTTAATGGCGTAACGTCTCAAATGACTCAATGACTCTCCTCTCCTAATCCTTTCAATAATATCTACTAGCTCCTTATCTTCCTTCTGCCTAGACCTAATACACTCCATCAATGTAGGCAGCACATCCAAAGCTGCTAGTAATCCTAGGGTAATACCCGATGATGGTCGGAATTCGAATGTAGAAATGAACTCCAAATGTTTCCACTCCAAGAATAAAGAACTTAATATTGCATGATGTCTACTCAAAGCATTGGCCGCTAAATTATCCTTGCCTGGAGTATATGATATATCAAACTCATACAATGCTAAAAAATCCATCCGCCTTTGTTGCCCCAAATTCAAGTCCTTTTGGAAGAACAAATACTATAAGAACTTATGATCTATATATAACTCAAACCACTCTCCTAAAAGGTAATGCCTCCATAACTTGAGCACAAAGACAATGGCTACCAACTCAAAATCAAGGGTAGGGTAGTTTCTCCTGTGGGACTTCTACTACCGACTGGCATAACTTACCACCCTTCCTTCTTGCATCAAGATCGTGCCTAGCTCGTTCCATAAGCATCGGTGCAGACTATAAATGGTTTCACCCCACTAGGTAATAAAAAGCAGGTGCACTAATCGGTGCTTCCTTCGACATGATAAAAGCATCTTCGCGTTTTTCATCCTATGGGAAAACTAGATTCTTCTTGGTGAGATAGATCGGAGAGGCAAAGATCTTCGCGAAGTCCTTAATGAACTTCTGATTATAGCCCGCCAAACTAAGGAAACTCCTCGCCTCCGTGGCACTCTTCGGTACATGCCAATTCTGAACTGCTGCCATTTTACTACGATCAACTGCTAACCCACTTTCTGAGACGACGTGTTCCGAAAGCATATCCCTCTCCAAAAGTGGCACTTTGAAAACTTTGCCTTCAGCTTATGCGCACGGAATATATTGAACATTTCTCCTAAATGCAATGCAAGCTCCCTCTCGTTCCTCTTCGCGCCTCGAATAGACTAAGATATCATCCATGAATACCACAACAAACTTGTTAAGCAACCCTCTAAAAACTCCACTCATCAAATCAAAAAAGTAGGCGGGTGCATTGGTCAGTATGAAGGGCATGACTGACCACTCATAAAGTCCACCTGGTGTACGAAAGGCTGTCTTCTTGATACTGTCCTAGGCTATACGCAACTGATAGAATCCTGTAGCCAATTCAAGCTATGAGAACACCTTACCTTCAACTAACTAATTAAAGAGTTCGTCTACAAGGGGCGCTAGATATCAATTCTTGTTTGTTAGTTTATTCAGCTCCCTATAATCGACGTGGAGTCTCAAAGAACCATCTGCCTTAGTAGCAAAGAAGATTGGTGCTCCCCACTCAGAAATGCTCCTTCTAATAAAGCCCTTCTCTAACAACTCATTTACTTGCTTTTTCAACTCACATTTATCCTTTGGATCCATATGTCTCTATGGTAAGGCGACGGCCTTGATGTTCTCCATAAGGTAAATTCAGAACTCGGTCTCTCTTATCGGTGGGAGATTGGTAACCTCGGAAAAGACATTTGGATAATCTCTAACTATAAACACTGTATCTAACTCATCATATGATTGGTCTAAAGAATATAAGTAACTTAACTTAACTGATCCTCGAGGATCATAATAAACCTCCAAGCTACATCAACTACATGTACTCAAGCTAACAACCTTCCAACCATAGTCTAATATTAGCCCCATACATCATCATCCAATCAGTGTCCAATATCAACCCAAACCTAGAAAATCCTAAGACAAAAGCATCACAATCGAACTCGACCCCTAAAATTAACAACTTCAAACACCTATACACCATAGACAATAGGCTAATCATCCTACAAGGTTAGACACAACTACATGGTCTGTTACTATTCTAGTATCTAAATGTATCTCATCCACAAGTCTATTAGAAATAAAATAATATGATGCTCCCATGTCAAATAGAGTGCGAATAGATAAACTAGGTAAAGTCAGCACACCTTCGATCAGGACCTTCTTCTCCTCATCTGCAACTGGTGGCATATTCGAGCTAGGTACCGCATCTAATGCATGTGTTGTAACTATCTAGGTAGAGGTCTTCGGAGGTGATGGACACTCTCTCTTCATATGCCCAAAATGATTATAATTATAGCACTTGAACTTTGAACCCTCCGATCCGCACTTCTTGGTGAAATGCCTCTTCCTGCTACACGTCCTATAGTGCATATCTTGCTTCCTTATCTTTCCCTAGGGTCCACTTCCCCCTTATGCTGGTTCTGCGACACTTTCCCTCCAGCCTTCTAGGGTTCTTCTATCTTGGCTTGTTCTTTGGAGACGGTGTTTAGTAGGACCATCTCCACTAGACCCTTATATGTAGAACCCATGGGAATGTGAATCAGAGCTAAACCAAGAAGAGGTTGGTTCAGTCCTTTAGCAAACTTCAAAGCCTTTTTATGCGGGGTATCGATCAGGCCCATCCCAAATCTAACTAGCTCATTGAACTGATTGACATATTCTTTCACTGATAGGTCTCCTTGCTTTAAGTGAATAAACTTTTCAAACTGCACAACTTCCTGTGCCTTAGAAAGAAACTTCACCTTGAATCGCCTACAAAACTATCCCCAAGTGATGTCTCCTCCACCAGTCTCAGCCTCAACTATCTCCCACCAACTAAGAGCCTCACCCTGTAACTGCTAAGTAGCTAGCTATCCCCTCACCGCATCAACAAGACTCATCAACCCAGAGATTCTCTCACAAGAATGAATCCACGTCCTCGAATATACATATGATTCTGTCCCCATATACGACTTCCCTCCAAGACTAGAGAAATCCTTGCATAGCTTAGCAAAATCTACAATGGCGGGTGGGTGGGCAGGAACTGCACCTACGCCCACTTCATGGGTTCTCTAAAGTTATTAAGCTTGGCTAGTCCCCTCGCTTGAAGATATCAATGGAAATAAATTGAAACGTTCATGCCCGAAACCTCAGCTATGTTGCCTGAGTCTGAACGTACGGGATCACTCATCTTTTATCTGTGAATTTTAAGAATTTTATCAGCAACTTTTCGCAGACGGTATAGGCATGAATAACAAATAACATAGGCAAGAATAAGAGAGATTGTGATAGGTATAAAATCTTTGGAAATCTTTTCGAAAACATTATACACTTCTAAAAACCCATTTTTTGATAACTTTTTGAAAACACTTTTGGAAAACCATTTTTTTTCAAAAACCTTTCAGTGCGTTCTCTCAATATGGCCTTAATCCTTAAGGAACTTTGATCCTAGCTTTGGTACCACATTTGAGTACTACACCTCCCAACACACTGATCCACGGCCTAATATAACTTTTGAACTCGCGTCATACTGAGAAATATGAGCTATCGAGTTTTTATAACATTATAGGGACTAAAAGAATACATATAATCTAAGATATACTACACTTCAGAACTCATGGTGGAAGAAATAAAACATATAATACTTTTTCTATCTTATAAAATATCCCAAAACTCAGTCTCGAAAAATTAGTACGTAGTCAAATACATAGTACAAAGAAAATATCACTTCAAATCTGACAAAGGAAATACAAAGTACTGGTAAGATAGTTAAATAGATGCGTGGACATTAAATATGATAACAAGCAACTCCTATGATAGGCTCCCCTCTCCAGGTATCAAGAACGGGCCAATCATCTACTGCCCTATCCAACTGTGGTAGGGAAAACGAAAGGGAAAAAGGGTGGGTCAGACAAAATTCTGGTGAATGAGTACAATTTTAATGTATGATGATCATGTGCAGTTAAGTTTACTTTACTCTAAGTGACATAGGGTGTACTATAAGTCTCCATGTATTATCAAGGTCCATTACATAAGGGTTTTTATCTAATACACACCTACATCATGACTTATGCAGGCTATAACAAGGGTAGAACTACGAATTGAACCCCAATAATCAACGATCGGCCACCACTCCTAGAGGTACACGATATGGAAACATCGCCACTAGGCTACTAGATATGTTAACAAAGCCACTAGGCTATATGGGAACACATTCCCATAGCTACAACAACACGTAACCCAACTACACATTGAGGGGAAACCCAAAATGCCAACTCCTTACGGTATCTCATCGTCTGCATCTGTGTCGACCTCTCAACCATGGTATACGCCTTTATTGCATGCGCCGGGATCCATATACCATACATTATCATACCACATACGGATCGTGCATACCAAGGAGTCCCATTGTGTCGGGCCTATACACTTCATCAGGCACTAGTCTGTGCTGCACGTCTGCCGTAATTTCTCCCATGAGTGTTATTTGCAATAAAAATTGCCTCTAGTCGAATAATCGACCCCTATTAGGTAAAGAGCATTTACCCAACACCGCAACGTCCTAGCGTCATCTTATAGGGAACTAGCTTCCCTACAGCTTTTATCTTACATACAAATAGCCTTAAATATGCTCATATAACCATTAACTTTTATATTGATTTTTATCACTAACCCAGGACTTAGGCTGGGGTTCAGGTTACGCAATTCGGGCCAACCACTACACCTAATCGGTCGACCGCTAAGGGCGGGGGTTGATCGTTCGCAGTAAAAAATTAAGGTTTGTTTATTATTCTGATTCGATTTTGATTACGTTATATTATTTAATTAGCGTATACAGTGAAGGAACTGTAACGACCCATCTTTTTGGATGGTTTAAATTAACAATAAACCACACATGTCTAATTCAAACCATTCAAAAGGGAGGATTGTTAATGGGGTAAATAAGAAATAATAGAAAAGAAGGGAAAAACAAAACACAGAATCTCGCAGCGGAATGACGAAATATAATAATCAAATAAACAGTTCATGAAGCTGTTTTGCAATGACATTTGATTACATTTTTAAAACTCAAATCAGAGTTAAACATACATCAGAAAATAAACAAATAATGCAGCGGAACACAGGAAGCAGTGGAATAATAATAATAAATAGCAAAAATATACCGAATCTTCGTCTTCGTCCTCCAGAAAATAAAATGGTCTTCAATACACTGAAAAAGCTCAGACCGAACCGAGTGTAATGAAAACAAAATACTCGACTCAGAACTAAAAGATCTTATGTAAGTCAAATTAATCTAAAATAAAATGTGAGTGCAATGGCTTTAGAGATGTTACGGGATTTTCCATCCCCTATCAAGTGTACAACGTGAATATAATTATTGAAAGATTTCAAATAATTCGAGGTAACAATTTTAACCACTTTTTAAAAAATCGAAGTTTAACTTAAACCCTTTAAATAATTCAATTTCAATACATAATCCAAATTCAATAATTTATATGGATATATATATATATATATATATATATCATTTCAACCAATACCAAAAATCAACATTTTCAAATCAATGAAAACCGTTCGGGTTTATCATTTCAACCCATAATGATTTTTCCCTGATTTATAAGATCGTTCGGGTATGTATCATTTCAACCCATAGTGAACTTGCACTATTATAACGATATAAAATACAACATCCATTCATCCAATATTTACAATCAAACATCCATCACAATAATCATCCAAACCAATCAATAAATATCAATATAGAACTGAAAATTAATAATAGGTATTAACTATCAATTTACATTCAATAATAAATTAAATAACTACTAAATTCAAATTAACTAAGATGACGATTTAAAATATACCAAACAGCCATAAATGAATTTCTATCACATCATAAATTTAATTTAACAAACATAAGAAGTTTTAGAAGTTGTGAATGGGTTAAAACACCCACTTTTGAATTTAAATTGAATTTAAAACCAATTTTGACCCAAAATTCAAAGAGTCTCAGAATCGACCAAACCTACATCAAAATGTTTGGAATTTCAATACGATCCTAACGCAAGAAACTGTGCCCAATTCTGAGCTCATATGCAAAGTTATGGTCATTAGAACATTTGAAATCAAAATTAAAATAAAATAAAATAAAAACATTGCTCACTCAAATGGCCACGTCATCTGGAACCTAAGCAGAACGCATGAACTCTAGCCAAATTCGAGACTTGCTTCAGCGACGCCTACATCGAGAATTTCAGCAGCCACCCTGATGATCGATGGCAAGATCCACGAACGTCGCCGCCTTCCTCGTCCTAGGTCGCCTTGTCAGGCCACACGCGGCGCCGCATGACGCCCCTAACCCACACTGCAACCACGAGCTAGGTCAGAGATTCCAGGCAATTTTGTTTGCCTCTGACACCAACGAACCATACTGATGCGTACAGCTTACCCTTCTCCACAAGCCCGAACTTCCTAATCGTCGCGAAGATGACAATCTACCATCAAATCCAATGACCCAATATGAACGGCCATGGATTAACGGTGAATTTCCGATCAAACAACAATCCACATCCAAAAAAGAATCATAAAGTTGACTTGCGCTTGTGGAGAGCTTCAAATCGATGTATAATTCTATATATATTTGAGGAGTTTAAATTTTTGATTCGGTTTTGAAATTGAATTTGAGAGTTTGGGAATTGGAATTGGTTTCTGCCATTAGAAAGGAGGAGCCACAGAGAAATATACGTACTGACAATGACAATAAGAAGTAGTTAGGGTTTATAACGAGCTATTTATTGGTAGGATAGAATTAGAGATGAATGGGTAAGATTGATTTGGAAGGAACGATAAACGACCTGAAAAGCCCGTTCTACCTCCGAACGAAAATGAGTCAACCCATATATCAAAATGAATGTTTTCAATATTTTTAAACTCAATGGAATAGGTTTCAGGTCCTAATTCCATCGTTTGAAGAAATTATGTTAAAATCAGCTTATTTCAAATTGATTTCAATTAATTTTAATTAAATTGATTTTTAGGCGTTTCGAGTCTATATGATCAAACGACAAGTCCAATCGCTGCAAAACTTAAAATCCTACAAAAGTTCACCGTTACTGATCCGATGAAACTACTTTCGTCGAAATCCGAAACAGTTGCCAAAATGGCTATTTTCACGTTAATTAAATAAATTAATATTAAATTAATTAAATCACATTTTTATTTCAAATTTTATAAGTAACAAATTTCATCATTTTTGATTACTTAGACATTTATAATAATTCAAGACAAGTTTACGCATTAATTCAATGTTAATTATTTCAATAATTACAGTGTTCAATTTCTATTGTAACCAAATCCAATTAATTATAATTAATTTCAATAAATTGATTTTGACTCAATTTTGAGTCTTTTTACTAAATCCATTATTACCCTATAAACATAGTTAACATTTGTTTTACATTTCCTTACATTAGTATACTCCAATTTCCATCTTCTATTTGTATTAACTATTATATTCCCTTTTATTGTCATTTTGCCAAATTTACATATTAATAAAAATTGAAATCCCAATTAAATTTATTTATCTTGATTCCTATCTTTTATTAAACCAATCGTTTTCTTATGGACAAAAATTTACATGTATATATTTAATTACATTACAGGTTGCAGTTATTGTCTAAATTCTCATTAATGTAATGTTTAATTACATTTAATTGCAATAAATCTATTATTATAGCTTAAATTCTAATAAATAAATCAGCCTTTCTTTTAATTCTTCTTATTCACTCAGTTATCATATTGTGAATAGAATTTACATTGGTGACATCTTATTGAATTAACATTCTTCAATTTTCAATCCAATCTACACTAACTGTACTAAATAAGTCAATTAACTGCAATTGATTTCAAGTTAAATTTTATGAACTAAACAAATGGGTAACTTATAACAACTGTTACCATTAATTTTTAATTACATTTATAAGTTCATTGTTTACAATTAATGTTACAATAACTCTAGTTTTATTCAATTACCATTTGTTATACCATTTCATTACATAATTAAACATTTACATTATTTTTCTTATATTAAGCTTATAACCAAGTTATAACATTTACATACATTCAATTGGTTGGAATTCCTTTCAAATTATTAATAATTAACTTTAATTGACATTGTTACCTTCCATTTTAGTTATTATTTCATTGATACATCACAAATTTATATATCTCTCAATATTAAATTACCAAAATCAATTAATTACATTTATAGGTTTATTACTTACAACAAATGTTACCATTTTTTATAACACTGATTTTTGTTCAATTACCATTAACTATCTATTATTTCCTTGGCAAATCCAATAATTTCATTTATTCTCTTATATTAAATTTATAACCAAGTATAGTTTTTCTATTATTTCAATTAATTGTAATTTCATCCAAATTTGTTAATAACTATCTTAGAATAACACTATTACATTTTATTCTGGTTATTATTTCAAAAATAAATCCCATATTTTTTTATATCTTCCAATATTCAATCACAGATCTTATTAAATTTACGGTTTTAATTGTCGAAAATTACGGGTCGTTATACTCTTCCCCACTCAAAACTTTTCGTCCCCGAAAAGGCAAAAGAAGGAATTAAATAGTCATTACATTTTATTCAAAATATTACATTTATAAACAATTTATTTACATGACAAATACTTTAAATAAAATATATTAATTTATAAACAATTAAATCCTTTTATATTAAAATTAACAAAAGTTTGGAAAACATTTCACAAATTTTCCTAAGTCTAAAATTCACTGAAAATTTCGGTTGAGTCTCTTTTGTACGGAGAGGTCTGGGAGAAATAATAATATCAAAATATAACAATATATACCATGATTTCAAAATATTATATCCCAACATGGGAAAAGAATATAATATCGCTAGAAAACCAAAATCTGATGACGTACTTATTTGTCGGGCAAACAACGCTTAGTTTATGAAACCAAAAGCAATTGCTTCCATACCTGTATTCCACTTATATAATCCAAAGAGGTTAATACTTATATAGAAGTGAAATGATTATATTATTTTAAATTAATAACAAACAATCAACATAACATAACAACAATCACTTTCAACCAAAAGCATACCATCATCACATAAGATCAAAATAAATCAATACAACATAACAATAATCTTTTGCAATCAAGCATACAATCTTCGTAAGGGATCAAAGTAATCAACCATTTCTGAAGTTGCAATCATTAAATTTAATATAGTATTCATTTTATTATTTACTTTAATTATCAATAGCCTCAAACATTAACTTAAGTTTATAATTCTTTGCTTACAATATTCACTTTATATTTCATTTTACTTAGTAACGCTACAATTACAACTCAGGTTTATAACTATTTTTATATCAAATTTCTTACTTACAAAGGTAAATATCATTGAACATTTTCATTATTTAAGTTTTCTTATATAATATTCCATTACAATATTGAAATTCTAGTTTAAATTACTTTAGTTTATTCTACTGGTTTTTCCTCTTCTCATTATTTACTTTTCCATTCATTTATTTATATAAAGATCAATCACTTACATAATTTGTTTTCCATTAAGGGTTTAAGTCGAATCATTTCATAAATATTACTTAAGTTCCCTACGGCCTTACCTAAGTTTATAGCTTAATTCTATTATAGAATAAAAAATTAAGTTTTTGGTATTTTCTCTTGAAGAGAAAAGAAATATTTCATTATATCTAAAAATTCAATTAAAACACTTAACCTCATTTACTTTGTAAAAATATAAAATATATTTAAAACATACTCATAGCATTACGTAAAGATTTTCAAAAGTCTAAAACAATGTTAGAAATTGATATCAAAACATTATAATAAGCTTTAAAAATGAAGTTCCTTAAATCCGAAAATTTATCAGACTCATTTTTTTTAAATAAGTACAAACCCAAGATTATTAAACTGAAACTAATAGCATATTCAAATTATACATTAAATTTCTAAATCAAAATATAAAATTTTATATCTTCATAATAAATTTTAAACACTTGTTTAAAAATGAATATTCAAATCATGGAAAAACATTTATTATGGTTTAATTCAAACAGTAAATAAACTAATAAATTTACTATTAGTACTTCGAAATCAAGTAAATGTTCCAAACTATACTTCCAAAATAGAGATTCAAATTTATTTGTCAAGTATATTAATATAATAAACTTGCAAATCAATTTTTTTCCATTCATATAATATCTTTAAATTATACATTCAAAGAAACTTATATAAATTTTACTTGAAATATTCATTCGAAAGCTTCATTTGCAAATCAATCGTCTTTATACTTTAATACCTTTAAAAATTCATTTGTAAAATTTCTTGCTTCATTTATAAATACCACTTAAATATTTTAAATAACGACTTATAAATATATGTAAACTATTTGAAAATAATTATTTACATCATTACTTATATTTACAACGAAGCTATTGAAAACATTAAATCCATTATTTACAATGTTATTAGTGTTATCTCAAGATACTTTTCAAACATTATTAATAAATTAATAATTTACTTTTTTTTAGCAAAGCTAGCCGGCTTTATAGTGGGCCGTGCCACTGCATATAAAAATGGGAGAAATAGGTGCTCTGCACATGCACAGAGCAACTAAGAAGGAGAAATTTTAAAAGAACAGGAGCTAGACAAAAAAGTCTAAACTACTAATACAACAAAACTAATCTTCCTCAGAAGAGGAAGAACAATCGCGTCCATCAACCGAAGATGGTCCAATAACATGCGAAAACCCTGAGAAGAGAGCAGCCAGACGAGGATCATAACCAACTGAGCCGGGTGAGTAAAGAAATTTCTTATACCAAGTGACATCAAAAAACTTACTTTTGTTCTCCTTCCCAATCTCACCTTCCGTAGTGAGGCACAAACCATCTCCCACGATATGGTACATAAGATATCGACTCTCGCCCCAATCTCACTAATAAAAGCATAAAAAATGTCCCTTTCAGGCGAATATCTCATATCAGAAGGAGTGTGAACCCAAGCACGTTCATCCGTGTTCCAGGAAATATTATCAGAAGCAGAAGCAGAAGGATCCACCTCCAGGGACGAAGAAGGAGAACCAAAGGATGGGGCTAAAGCAAGCACTGAAACAGTAGGAGCAAAGCAAACCGACGAAACAGCAGGAGGACCCACAATAGAGGGGACAACAACGGGTGCTAGTGGCGCATCAACTAAGGGAACAGAGGAGCAACCTTCTTAACCCACTTTCGGACAGGAGGACGAGGAAGAGGAATCCGGTCAACAAAGGGAACAACCGGACCAGGACATGCATCAGCACAATGACCAAAGGACTGACAAGACGAGCAAATCTCAGGTTTCCAACTATAGCGAACTCTGACCTCAGCTACATGGCTCTCATCTAATTTGACCTTTAAAACCATGTGCAAGGGTTTGTCGGGAGTAATCTCAATTAGATCTTTGGCATATACAAGCTTCTTTCTGGCCACAGTATTAGCATCATAATATATCACCTTGCCAACTAAACCAGCAAGCCAGTCAATCCCGATAAGAGGCTGAAGAACAGATGGAATACGAGAAAAATGGGTCCAGACAGGAATAGATAAAACTTGTTCCTTCGCACGATCCACAGAAGGACTCCACGTAGTGATAATGAACGGTTTTCCATCAATAAGGATAGGGTTTGCTTCCAGAATACGTTGCCTTTCATCACTACGCGAAAACTTAAAAAAGAACATTTCATTATCATAGTGAACAGACAAACCACCTCTAGGCTTCCACGCCATATTGCACGTCGACTTAACTAAGTGATAGGGAGGATTGGAGTCAAGAAAGAAACCAACCAAATGTTCTTTCCAAAAATCCACGCCGGCCTCAATCACTTCCACGGGCGGAATCATCACTCCCTCGTTCTCAACTATATCAAAGCGACGAGGTGAATGAATACCCGCATTACTTGGCAGCTTAGTAAACGAAGATGACCACTTGGATGCAGGCCGTGGCAAAGGAGGGACCAACGAATTAACTTGAGAAACAACAGTCATGGGAATAATGTCATCGGCAATACAACAAGCACCTGATGTGCTACCCAAGGTTACCCCAGAATTAGCCTTGCAGAACACCGCAGCGTCAACACGGACATCAGCTACAACCTCACAGCCATTTGGCTCCACAATAGTACGGTTAACATTTGAATTAACATCAGCCGAAACCACTCCCTTGTCAGACTTACCTTCCAAACAATCAGGAAACTCAGATCCAACATCCTTAATAGAGTCAACAGAAAGACCTACATCCAATAACGACCAAGCATTTTCAGAAGTAGCAGCTAAAAATGGTGACAAAGAGGACGTACCAGTAATTGGAATGGATCCAAGCACAGATGGAGTAGACGATACTGGAGAAATGAGGTCTGACATAATACCAGACAAAGGATAATCGAGCACCACCTTAGGCAAATCGCAGACACGATTCGAACTAGAGGAAGCAGGAACAAAGTGCTCGCCAGAAACACGTAACAGATCTGAAGACTTCTTCGAAAATCGCGATAACCTCTTCGAGGGCATGGGGAGAGAGGAGGGCGAAAAGGAAGGACGGACGGTAAGGCGAAGATGGATGGGGAGGGAGTAGCGAAAGGACCTAAAACAGGATGGTTACAGAGAGGATGCGAAAATCGTCTGAAAACTGCTCGCCATTAATGCCATGAATCATGTTTTATTGGTTAATCATTTACTTTAAATATGTTTTATTTAATTAATAACTTCTAAAATATTTGAAACACTAATAATTCACTATTAAACCATGTTGTATACAAATAAACAATATTTTAAACATTTAAAAGTATTTAGAATTGACAAAAATGACCAAATATCCTTTATATAATACTTTATCAAAATACTTTTATAACTCGATATCTTAACAAGTTTATCCTCGTTCTTGCAGACTCTGGCCATGCGTTGATTAGGCGAAAGGCTAGAATTCTCCAAGTACTTAGTAGACCTTTTTCAACACCCAGTGAAAAATACTTAAAATTAGGTATGAGAAGTACCGCTTAAAATCCAATGTCAAATGATGATAATACGATAGTAGTGGCCCGCTACTGATCCAATATTTACGCAATGGACATAAAACTTTCCAGAAGATCCTTTTACCTTCTGGATTCCATAAAAATATCGTAGCCAACTTGTAAACAATGGACCATCGACCCCTACAAGATTCATAAACAATAGATCCCTGGTTCGAAAGCGCCTCCATTAGGTAAACAAAAGAACCATCTACCCCGGAAAAAAAATTCGAGGAACTTATGAGTTTAAGCCCGGACAACCATATCAGTTCGATTCCATTTTTGAATTCACCCAAGTCCATTAGGGTTTATCGGTCGAATCCATTACTGGATTCCCCAAGTCCATCTAGGTCGAAGCATATCATACTATACTTCTTCACATAGGGTACTTCCCCATAACTTTTACTTCAAAATATAACATACCATATATATTACCCTTTCAAAATCATAGCTTCAAATATCGCTCTTATATAAATTCCATTATATATAAGATTTCATTTTGAAATAAATAACTTTCCAAAATCAATAATCCCGAATATATATCAAATCATTTTTATATAAATTCCGTTATACATGAGATATTCAGATCGAATACTTTCCAAAATCATTAGTTTCAAAATCACTTGTACTTATATAAAGTCCATCTTATACAAGAATCAAAAAAATTACAAAATCAATTTCACTGTATGGAAAGCCATATGGGATTGAACATCTTTGCTTAATAAAAGGTTTTGAATTTTGAATAGTTTCATATATAAAATCGTTTTGTGAAATAGTTTTGCATATAAAATGGTTGTGTAAAATAGTTTGTAAATAAAATAGTTTGTGAAATAGTTTGTAAATAAAATAGCTTTGAAAAATGGTTTTAAATCAATAGTAGTTTTGCATACAAGAAAAAAAATCCAATTTATATTACAACGATATCCAACCCAACAACCTTCACTTTCAGTGTCAAAGCATGTCAATAATAATAGAACATAAGATGTACATATGTCATCATTTCGCAAAATCACATTCGATCACTCGCTCGATTAGACAAGTTCGTTTCAAACTAGTAATTTTCATTTGACTTCCCTAATGCGGACTTCGATAGGCTTTCTTGACTAGAAACCATCATTCTCCTTGCATAGCCATAAACTATGATAGAGAATTCTAGAATCAAACCAAAAATCCATATCAAATATTCGTCATCAAGAATCGAATGAAAATCATAACACGAAATGATGTAATTCACCTCGAACTTATGTACTCAAATCCGAATCAAATTAATTATGCGAATAAAACAATATACGCACAACTTATGTATTTATTCCAATTTGTTTCATTTCAATAAAATTCATTTTTAATCTCATTGGCCAACACGAATATCACTTCATACTTTAATATTTGTTTCACAGAATTTCATTTAATGTAAACATTAATATACTTGTTCTCATAATATTGCTTATATTTCTCTTCAATTCAAATAACATTCATTTCATATGTAATATTTCTCATTTAACACTACATTTATTTGCAAATCATTTCATAAGGAATTTTCTTCAGTTTATAACCAATTTATAAATCTTAATTCCTTTTTATAAGACATTGTTCGAGTTTAAAGTTATCACAACTTCATTTATAACCATTTATTGCAACATCCATTTTTTTCATAACAATGTACAAGTCATGGCTTTATTCATAATCATTTCACTTTTAATTCCTATTTTCTTATCCCATTTAGTTTCACCTTTACCTTTCAATTTATTTATGACACATTTCATAAATGCTAATTAACTTTACAAACATATTTTTCAATTTAAAATTATTTATAACATTTCCTTAATCACAATTTTAATTTAAACATCCCAAGGCTTAAAATTCACACTTGTATATCGTTACGTTCCAAGAATGTATAACATAATTATATTCATTAACTAGACATAGATATAACAAATTAAACCTTATTTCACCTGCTTTCAAATTTAGGTTATCAAATTCAACTGCATAATTCAACACAATTTCTAAGTTTCGACTCATATATTAGTTCAGAAGTACTTGATTATCCAAAATATCCAGATATTCCTTTTCACTACAATAGTTGAAACTACCAATCGACAAACCATAAGTTTCATAGCAAAACATTTTAATTCCATAAACAAGTATCCTAATTATTCATTTTATTCTCTTTAATATACCATTATTAATCTAGTGTTTAGTCTGTAAATTCAGTCAACAATAATTAGCCAAAGGTTATAAACTAACAAAACTCAACTAATCAATAATAAATGATAATAACTAAATATTACCATTTCATAAATCAAACACATTACAAATAACTATATTAGTTATAAAAATTTGTTCCTTTATATATATCATATAATATAAGGAAAAATAATTTTATTTCAAAACTTATTTAAAACATTTTCATAACACTAATAAATACGCGCTCTCGTATATACACTCAGACAACTCATTCTAGGATATTAGTACCCTATCTCTATTGAGTTAACCCCAACAGGCTAAGGTATGTCTAAAACCTGGCTCTGATACCAACTTTAACGACCCATCATTTTGGACGGTTTAACTCGACAATAAACCACACATGTCTAATTCAAACCATTCAAAAGGGTGGATTGTTAATGGGGTAAATAAGAAATAGAAAAGAAGGGAAAAACAAAACACAGTATCTCGCAGCGGAATGGTGAAATATAATAATCAAATAAATAGTTCATGAAGTTGTTTTGCAATGACATTTGATTACACTTTTACAATACAAATCAGAGTTATACATACATCAGAAAATAAATAAATAATGCAGCGGAACATAGGAAGTAGCGGAATAATAATAATAAATAGCAACAATATACTGAATCTTCATCTTCTTCCTCCAGAAAATAAAATGGTTTTCAATACACTGAAAAAGCTCAGACCAACCTGAGCGTAATGAAGATGAAACACTCGAGTCAGAACTAAAAGATCTTATGTAAGTCAAAATAATCTAAAATAAAATGCGAGTGCAATGGCTTCAGAGATATTATGGGATTTTCCATCATCTATCAAGTGTACAACGTGAATATAATTATTGAAAGATTTCAAATAATTCAAGGTATCGATTTTAACCACTTAAAAAAAATCGAAGTTTAACTTAAACGCTTTAAATAATTCAATTTCAATACATAATCCAAATTCAAGAATTTATATCAATATATATATCATTTCAACCAGTACCAAAAATCAACATTTTCAAATCAGTGAAAATCGTTCGAGTTTATCATTTAAACTCATAACGATTTTCCCCTAATCTATAAGATCATTCGGGTATGTATCATTTCAATCCATAGTGAACTTGCATTATTATAACGATATAAAATGCAACATCCATTCATACAATATCTACAATCAAACATCCATCACAATAATCATCCAAACCAATCAATAAATATCAATATAGAAATGAAAATCAATAACAGGTATTAACTAGCAATTTATGTTCAATAATAAATTAAATAATGATGTAATTCAAATAAATTCAAATTAACTAAGATTAAGATTTAAAATATACCAAACAGCCATAAATGAGTTTCTATCACATCATAAATTTAATTTAACGAACATAAGAAGTTTTAGAAGTTGTAAGTGAGTAAAACGCTCACTTTTGAATTTAAATTGAATTTAAATCCAATTTAGGCCCAAAATTCAAAGAGACTCAGAAATCGACCAAACCTACATCAAAATGTCCGGAATTTCAATACGATCCTAAATCAAGAAGCCGCGCCCAAATGTGAGCTCGTATGCAAAAGTTATGGTCATTAGAACATTTGAAATCAAAATTAAAATAAAATAAAAACATTACTCACTCAAATGGCCACCTCATCCAGAACCTAAGTAGAACGCGTAAACCCTAGCCAAACTCGAGACTTGCTTCAGCACTGCCTACTTTGAGAATTTCCGCGGCCACCCTGATGATCGATGGCCGGATCCACGAACGTAGCTTCCTTCCTCGTCCCAGACCGCCTCGTCAGACCACACGCAGCACCGCGCGACTCCCCAAACCCACACCGCCGCAGTGAGCTAGGTCAGAGATTCTAAGCGATTTCTTTTGCCTCTGACATCAATGAACCATACCGATGCGTACAGCTCACCCTCCTCCATAAGCCCGAATTTCCTGACCATCACGAAGATGACCATTTACCATCAAATCCAACGACCCACTATGAACGGCCGTGGATAAACGGTGAATTTCCGGTCAAATAACGATCCACATCGAAAAACGAATCACAGAGTTGACTTGCGCTTGTGGAGAACTTCAAACTGAGATATAATTATATATATTTGAGGAGTTTAAATTTTCGATTTGGTTTTGAAATTGAATTTGAGGGGTTGTGTGGCGACTTGGAATTTTTCGATATTTGAAATTGGAATATTTAATTGATTTTAAATATTTGAAAGTTAGTTTAACTTGAATTTCAAATATCACTGTTTATTTGGCAATTAAATTATTGAATTTAATTACTGAAAATTGGTTAAAATAGTGAATCTTGGTTTTGAAGTTGGTTAAAAATATTTCGAAGGCTTGGAAAATCTATATCAATAATACTGAAGATAGTAGAAGTGTTAAAATTGAATTTAAAGGTGTTTTATTTAGTTTCGAAAATATATTGTTTAAATCGATATTCAAAAATAGCCTTCCGAGGCACAATCTCGGATTTCAACGAAATCAGTTCCATTGAAGCCATAATAGTATATTATTGTTGGATTTCAAATTTCGTAGTGTTTGGAATTTTCGTGTGATCATACGGTAGATAAACGCGTCGAAATTCATACTGGAAATTTAATATAATAACTGGGTCCAAAAAGCTATCTTCTCCATACGATCGAGTTAGGACTCGAAGCCTTTTCCATTGCGTTCAGAATAGGGGTTTAACATTACAAACGCCTAGCGGCACGCCTCGATAGGAGGTCGAGATTTTGAGCTACGATTTTGGGACGGTTTAAATTTAAAATTTAAACATATAATACATATTAAATTGACTGGTCAATATAAATCAACATCAGCATATTTGCTTTCCCATCTAAACTTTTTGCTTTCTTTTCCATCGCTGTAGCAAGTTGGTCTGAACACGCTTATATCAAAACGTGTCTTCAGCCTTCTCAATTGCGCACCAGATGTCCACTTCGAAGAGAAGAAACTAATTATGTCGATACCTTGAAATTATGGCAACACAAGGTACATATGACATAACTCCTACAGTCATCGGTTATCATTACCTCTCTCCTCTCGGTATCGTGACAATGATCCACCATAGGATCGAAAATGCGTAACCTCTTCGGCTACGACTACTGACATGTGCCCCCTATGGTAACTGACTGTTGGCTAATGCGACACAAGAGGCAACCAACTACCAATCTCATAATGCGCATTGAATATAATATAAAATGATGGTGTGGTGGATCCGAGGAGCGGCCCTATGAATAGGCCGTTAGGGCGGATACTTGCCAATCTGATTCACTTCCGAAACATAGAGGGAGTTGGACAAAGGTAGACAAACATATAATATATATAATCTATGTGGCTAAAAAGTAGCCTTCATATGTTCTCACCACGGTAAGTCACACACACCACATACCCTCGTGTGAGTGTCATCCATGAGCAAAGAATAACTGAATAAATAACGCAATGGCGTCCCACACCACCGTGTGTTACTAGTCCATTTATTTAATGCTCACGCATCACAATCGCTCCTTCGATATTCTATATAATGAGTCCAAAGAATAACCGAAAAAATAGTACAGAATGCCTCATTCCAAACGGTATTACTGATCTGTTTATTCAGATTTCTTGTTATACAGGATTAAATATCACAAAATCATATAGAAAGATGACATCGCAATATCACATCAAATCGCCAATCAAATCAATATCAATGGTGAATCTTTTATGATATCGGAATAAAATTAGGAACATAGGAAATCTAAAAATATAGAATTCACACTTAAAAATCCAAATTCAATTCAAAAATGAAATAATAATAATATATTTCAACATAATCTTTCTTTGAATAACTAAATCAAAGTAAACATATTATTTATAAAAATATACTTTAAAATATCTAAAATATTAATCAAAAACATATTTCTTATTTTTAGAAATTATCTTCAGAAATTATATCAACTTATTAAATAACTATTTAGAACCAACTATAACTAAATAATATTAATACATTTACTTTTTTAGTTATTCCATATTTGAAATTATCATATTATAAAAAGAGACTTATTTATTTATTTATTTACAACATATCCAAAACATTTATTTATTTCATAGAAAGAAATTCTATGTTTTCCTAAGGTTTGAAAACTCTTTTAAAAATATTTAAATAGTCATATAATAAAAATAACTTCAAATAATATTATTATCATAATAATATTTCATAAACAGCAATATATCATATTTTCCCTTTAAAACAATTCCAAACTATAATATATGTAATATTAATTTTAAAAAGAGTTTTATAACCAAAAGAAAACTATATTTTTATTTTTCTTTTAAAATATATATTTACAAATTTGAAAGTAGCTAGATAAATTATAATTTAAGAAAATATTTATAAAATAGTTTTAATAAGATTTTAAAACCCTTAATTTTCAACGTTATAAATATCTTTTAAAACAAGAAATGAATAAATATATTTATATAACTATACATAAAATTATTGAGTAAATACTACTCCACAACCATATTAACAAACATCAGTATACAAAATATATCCTATGACCCGATCGAGTTCTATCGAACTTCGGTCATCCAAATAATTTGCATACAACATATAAATAAACTACACACATCGAAATGCAAAAAGACAACACCTCCTTTGCATTCTAATGGTCCAACAGAAAACACAACTTCAATTCAAATTCATACTCAATATTTCAACAATCAAATAATTTTTCAATCAAACATTTCATCTAAGCTTCATTCAATAAATATGATAAATAACAAGCATTAAGTTATGATGTTGATATAGATATAGATGTGAGTACGAAAACTCATCGAACCACGCTTGAAGTTCACTAATCAACAAAACCATCATGCACAACCAAACATAGCCTTAAAGCACCACTTGTCTCCTCGAATTCGTTCACCTCGAAAATGCACATCATCTCCACAACGAAGCCGCCCAATTACCTGCTCGATCATCAATATCATGACCACCTGAATGCCTGCATCTTCTCGATCACCCGCAGCTCTGCTTAACCATTCCTAGGTTGTAGCATCTTATTCTACCATCTACTCGTGCCACCATCGAGTCCGCCAATCCCTCTTTTAACATGACATCACCAGGTCGTGATATTGAACCCAGCTTTGACATCGCAAAGCCTAAGTCGACCTCAAATTAGTTGGCATTTACTCCCCCTTATCATCCACCCCCATCGCAAGCTCACCTCTGGTCGATGCCTGAAGCCACAATCAATTTCATTATTATTATTATTTACATATTTGCTAATTTGATTCTTGAAAGAGGGTTAGGGCCTGGTTTTGCAATTGAATGGGTTGAGTCTAGAATAGTGAAGCAAGGTCGAGATCTATGATAACATGGACTTGGGCCTGAATTATATTTGGCCAGTTTAAATTATTTAATTTAATTGCATTCTCTTCCTTTTTAAGCAATACTTTTAATTTGTTTACCAATTCATCCCAATCTAATTAAAATTAATTTACACTTCAAAAATATTTGATATTCAATTTAAAATATTTTATTTTACTTAATAAGTTATTCAAAATGAATTTATTAACTTACTTCAATTAGTAACACCAAAATATTTTATTAATAGCCTTCAATTAAATTGATATTAATATTCAAAAATAATAATTCTCAAATATGAAACCTAAATATTTTTATTTTAATTAAATATATTTTAATTAAATATATTTTAATATATACGGCATAGAAACCAATGTTGTTATAGTTGATAGTTTAAATTTAGGTATTTTTTTTATTTTTAAGCTTATTCTTTTTTAAATTTTCAAACATCAGTAATTTCTTCGTACTAACTCTGATTTTGAAATATTGTGTATGAAAATTGTCCAGAAAATCACTACGAACATAATGGTGCAAGTTTCGTAGCTAAATTCAAACGTCTTTGAAAAATATATTTTAGTCCTTGTTTTATTAAATTTAATTTTCTTATTAAATTTTCGTTAAATTTTCAGGGCGTTACAGAATCCTAGCCTAGAATTGTCTTAGTAGTAAAAATAATGGACTAGGTGATACATCGTTCATGTACAAGTGTTATGTGACATAAACTATGTACCCTTAAATCAATATTTCAAGATAGCTCCTTAGGTAAATGGTCTCCTTTCAATCCAATCTATGATTGAAAATAATCCTACAATCATATTCTTATAATCTTGTCAAAAACTTCAAATGTCATTTTCCATGAAAATTTAGCCTCCATTCTCAATGCGTGCAAACTGTAATATCTTTTATTTAATGAAAATCCAAAATTTTGAAATAACCATTATCCGTGTAAATTTAACTCCAACCACAATCAGGATACCTTTCGTAATCTGAATTCCAAATTTTATCTTTTTTCTTGCAATCCCATTAATGAAGTCTTCCCAGATATAACTTCTCGCCATTTTATTTGAACTATACTATGGTCGAGATAACTAAAAATGGGATGGGCTCTTTCCATATTAATCCAATATACATGATATTCATGCTCAAATAGCTTCAAACCCTAAAATTCATTTAATATCGCCATAAAATAGTTAACATAATTTGAAACTCATGGCACATCAGCCACAAATAGTGTACTTGCAGTTGCGATGACAACTCAAGTATCGGTATTTCAAAAATATCGCCATAAAACATATATATAGTAGGACGACAACCTACTTGACTGGTTACTTGTAACTTCCGAAGCTACCAAAAAATGCGTGGTGTAACATTATCTGAAATGTCGAAACCATTCATAAAACAATCCAAATTGTAAGATCAGTATTTTTAACGATTGGATATTTAAATAATTTATTAAAATGTTGAATTGCTATTTAATTGACGGTCCCAGAAATATTATTTTTACAAACGAGGGAATCAGGACGCAAGGCCACTTTTGTTGAGTTCATATTTGTGCAGTTAAAGTGCTCAGCGAATTTAATGCAGCGGAAATGTAAAAAGTCATAGCGGGGATATAGCGAGAATATAGCAAGGATATAGTGGATGACTCTAAAATAGCATATAAAACTCATACTTAATGTTTTTTTCCAAATATATAAACAAAAATTAAATGAAAATTAACATGCAATTTAATTATAATTAATACATGTTTAATTTTAAATAAAAACATGTGTAACTATATGTAAATAAGCGAAAACTATTATTTAACTTAATATAATTTAATAGAATATTAGAGTAATTTTTTTTGGAAATATGTTAAAAAATTCAATTAAAAAAAAATTAATTTCATAAGTTTTATAATGTATAAACGTCATTTTCCAATTAAGTTCTTTTAAGAAGATAAAGCGGGAATAGCGGAATATAGCAGGAATAACACGATATAACAGAAATAGCAGGCTTAAAGGGTAAAGGCTATTTTTGAGACTATTTGGAAAAATCGTAGCATTATAAACCTGCTATGGAATATAGCAGGGTTATACCGGGGTAATAGCAGGGCATGGGCTACACGGGTTCGTATCGACGTTGTAAATTAAAATAAGTATAAGGATCGCTATATTTGGAGATCGGACTATCCGATGGATAAAACGGCCTTGAAATACGCGAAAGTGTCATCTTGGAGCGCTGTCTCGGATAGCAACAAAATTTATACCATCGAGACTGGAAAAATGAGGTGACATACATGGATTAGTTTCCTTGCGATCGGGCGCACCGGCTGGTCATGCGAGCTCGAAATACACGAACGTTTTATTAGAGAATTCAAATAAAAGAAAATGTATTATTGTTTAATTCACCCAAACCCTACATCCTAATTGGCCATGTACCGTTACATTATCTCTAGGAAGAAGAAAATGGCTGCCTCCCAAATCGATTTTCAAAAGTTAATGTCCGGTAAACGACTGCACGAAAAATTCCCAAAACCAGTCTCATTGCCTTCGTATTAGAGAGATCTTTGAACCCATGTCACTTTTGTATTTATATTTTGAGTTTATTATTGTTTCTTCCGTCGTGTGGCACTATGAAGCCTTGACAGTGTTTGATTTACTATTATTAGAGACATTTATCAGTTGAGTTTATTTATCATTTGTACAAACTCTATTATTTTTTCATGTAACTGTATGAGCCTATGTACTCTGATTCTATAGTTCATGTAGTTATTACTGTCTTGCCTGTTTTATGTCTGTTATGACTATTTTATTTTATCTGATGCACTGTGAGATATACGACAGGTTATTTGATTGTGTGATGTTTTCTCTCTTTCTCTTCTTTTGTATTCCTTTCTTTTCTATTCCTCTTATTTACTTCTATTTCTTTCCCTTGATAGTTGTCCTACATCGTTTGGATGCTCCAACAGTGCACTGTTCGGTTATATAAGCATCCGAGGTGCAGGGCGGTCGTTACACAAATTATTTACCTCTTTCGAAGATGTTAAAAAAATACATAAGGAACTTATGATCCATAAACAACTCAAATCACCTCCAAGACTCAAGCATAAAACTATAGTTGTCATCTTAAGATCATGATTTGAGTAATTCTGCTCGTGTACTTTCAAATGTCAACTAGTATAAAAGACAACCATACTTTCCTACATCAAACAGCTCCCCATCCTGTACTACAAGCATCAGTATATCCAGTAAACAACTTCGACCCACCGTGGAATACTAGAGTAGATGACCTATTCAATATCTTCTTTAGTATAATAAAAGCATGCTCATTCCATGATTAAACTAGATTTTTCTTGGTAAGGCATGTCAGTGGAAATCCTTATGAACTTCTTTTAGTAGCCAGCAAAACCAAGAAAACTTCTTACCTCCGTAGCATTCTTATGTACATGCCAATCATGGACTGTTGAAACTTTACTTAGATGGACCAATAATCTGAACGAAATTCGAGATAAATAAAAAATTCAATCTCCCCATGGAGAGGAAGACTAGAAACTTTGGTAAAAGCATAAGGAAAATCCTGATCTACTAAAGAGAATATGATCCATCTTGTGACAGATCTAGGTAATGTATGTAGCTTAGCGTCACAGAATTGCCAGATCGCAGTAAACATCAAGGTTGCGCACATTTCAAGTATCTAAGTGAATAACCTTCCCATCACAATCCAACATAGCTCCATTCTTAATGCTATTTAACTTACAACACTCGGTTCTCAATGGATTTACAGTAAAATATACTTGCATACTCTTTCCTTAATTTAAAATTAAATACGATTTAGCCGAATCACATCTTCTAAACCATTTTATGCTAAGATTTGGCACCTTTGGAGTTACCTCATCTATTCGAGCTAGGACAGAAGCTAGGTAGGGCAAAGTATTTAATTATCCAAACCCAATCTTAGACACTACTTTTCTAGCACCTACTAAAAAGGTATGCTTTAATACGTTAGCCTTAATACTAATAATTTAGACTTTAAAGGCTTTTGGGCTCTGATGACATTATTGGAACTAGTTAGCACACATCGGGTTAATGGGTGCATTTCAAATTATTTTACTATTTTGAATTTTATTAGGCCTATGAAGTCCAAATTAAACTATCTCTAGTCCAAATAAATTTTAAATAAAATCATTATTTTATTTAAAATTTATATAAAGATTTTATTTGTTTATATGATTAGTATATAATGTGTACCAAATACACATATACATGTGCATGGAGGTGCAACATGTAAAGTGTAAATGGTTTAACAGCATGTATCTAAGTATTGGGATTTAAACTGCAACGGACATTTTAGCCTCTCCATATACATATTTGTTGTCTATTTTATATAATGTTACTGTAATATAAATATAAACACACACACACACATACATATATACACGTAACTATAAAAGTAAATATATACACCTGTATATTTACATATTTTACATAAATAGATTTTATATATATTTAAATAAAAAAATTCAAAATTCAAATTAAATCATTTGAAATTAAAATTTGAAATTAAATCTAGGTTTAAAAATATTATTTCGAATTCAAATTCAAATATAAATGTTTTATAATTAATTTATAATACATATATATATATATATATAAAACCATATATGAATATATATATATATATATATATATATTATATTCTTTTTTGGAAATACATAAAATAACATATAAATATATTTTAACTTAAAATTCTAATTTAATATAGTATAAGTAAGTTTAAAATAAAATTATATACAAATATATTAGTTTTGTCCATAATTTAATATAGTATAATTAAGTGCATAAGGAGAAGAATGCATACGTAGATTCGCTAGCAAAGCTAGCAAGTTTGCGAGAAATATTGAAAATAAAATAATGCCTATCAGATTTTAGTAGATCCCGGCATTGAATTTGAGGAAGAGGGATCAGATAATGGGATTTTGGTGTCGACTTGCTCATAGGCCCAACAACAACAAAATAATGAAGAAAATGCTGACGAAATAACAATTATAAAGCAGCCTATGAACAATAAGGATAAATAGCCATGAACATCAATATGAATAGTTGGATGACATTGATAATTGAAAATTTGAAAAAAGGAATATTGCTAAGAGATATGAATGATCCAAATAAGTCAAGATATCAAGCCTTTTTATGCTATGGTTAATGGAATATTGTATATGAAGGGATACTTAGTCCTACATCTGAGATGCATAACTCAATAAAAATTAATAAATGTATTAAAAGAAGCTTATGCAGGGTTTTGTGGAGATCACTGCAATGAAATAAAGATAGCAGAGAAAATAATGACGTAGGGATATTATTGGCCTTAAATGAGTAAAGAGTTTCTGTCAAAAGACTCAATAAGTGTCAAAGATTTTAAAGAATCCCATGGTTACCCCCAAGTGAACTGACTCCCATCGCTATCCGTTAGCCTTTTAATATACGGGGAATCGATTTAATAGGACCCTTACATGTCTGAAAAGGAGTTGCAAAGTTTTTAATGGTGGCAGTTTACTATTTTACTAAATGGGTGGAGGATGAGCCATTATACAACATAACCATGAGAAAATCTTAAAGTTCATCATTAAGAACATTGTTACTCGATTTGGACTTTCGAACAATATCATTTTTGATACTGGAACTTAATTTGAAAGTAAAGAGTTCACTCGTTTTTGTGACAGAAATGGGATAATAAAGAGTTTATCATCACTGGCTCATCCCAAGGCCAACGAAGCAGTGAAAGCTATAAATAAAACCATCAAGAATATCCTAAAGAAGCGACTAGATAAGGCAAAAGGAAACTGGGTGGAAGTGTTTCCCTTATATTATGGTCATATACGACTTTAGAAAAAATGACCATTGGACATACTCGTTGTTCATTAGCAGACATATATGAAGCAATGTTACCATTAGAAATTGAAGTTCCATCACATTGAAGAATCGCTTTCAGGACAGAACCAATAATTGAAAAGGAATCCTTAGATTTAATTAATAAATTAAGGGATTAAGCTGCAATGTGGACTGTAGAATACCAGCGGAGAGTATATAAATATTACAATTAAAGAGTTAATAGAAGAGCATTTCAAAAAAGTGATTCAATGCTTGGTAGAGTGATGGAAAATACCAAAAACCCGATAGACGGTCCATTACGACCAAATTGGGAAGGACCTTTGGTCATATATGAAGTAATACCTCTAAGGACCTATCAATTAAGTAGACATAACGGAAACGTAATAGCAAGAACATGGAATGTTGAGCATTTGAGACCATACTTAACAACTTTGGATGAATAAAGAAAATATGGATTATGAAAAAGTTAATTCTATAACAAGTACTAGAAAAAGTTTTAAAAATAAGATTTCTTAGAAAAAGGATATTTTCAAAGCAATCTCCTAAAGACAAAAGATTCCAGTTAAGCCTTTGGTCTTGCCTATGGGCTTGGCCAAAACAACCATCCAAGGAATGATAATCAATTAAGCCTTTGGTCTCATGTCTGAGCCTGGCCAAAGCAACCACCCAAGGAGTGGTGGTTAAATTTAGCCTTGAGTCCTGCCTCCGGGTCTTGCCAAAGCAACCATCTAAGCAATAATGATCAATTAAGACTTTGTTCTCATTTCCATGCCTGGATAAAGACACCACCTAAGGAGTGGTGCTCAAATTAAGCCTTTGGTCCCGCCTTTGGGCTAGGTTAAAGAAACCACCCAAGGAGTGGTGGTTTAGTTAAGCCATTGGTCCTGCATTTGGGCTAAGCCAAAGTAACATCCAAGGAGTGATGGTAAATTAAGTCGTTGATCCTGCCTTCGGGATTAACCAAAGCAACCACCTAATGAATGGTGATTAAATTAATCCTTTGGTCCTTCCTTCAAGCTTGGCTAAATCAATCATCTAAGGAGTAATAGTCAATTAAGCCTCTGGTCCCACCTCTAGGCCTGGTTAAAGCAACCACAAAAGAAGAGGTGCTTAATTAAACATTTGATTCTGCCTCCAGGCCTTGCCAAAGCAACCACCTATGGAGTGGTAGTTAAATTAAGCCTTTAGCCCCACCTTCGGGTCTAGCCAAAGCAACAACCCAAGGAAAGGTGGTTATATAAGCCTTTGGTCCCAAGTCCAGGCCTAACCAAAGTAGTCACCTAAAAGAATACAAATCGATGAGTAAGCCTTTGGTCCCATCTTAGGGCCTGGGAAAAGCAACCAGTCAAGATGAAAAGATACCTAACAAAGTTAGCGAAACAACAATCACCAAAGAAAACAAACATGTAAGGTTTCTATGAGGTTGGTTACAAAGCCAAACCAAAGATATTATCAATTACAAAAGCACTTCCAAGGATTACTGTTAATGAAATTAAGCCATTTGTAGCTAAAGTCATAGGATGATAAAAACATGGTAAGAAGGAATATTCATTCAAAATAAGAAAGGATAAGGATAAAATAGCAGTTTACTTAAGTTAAAGGATATGCATACTTCTTTGGGGGAGCCTATGTTACACCCTATAATTTTAGTCTAAAAGCTATTGAAACCCAAGTCAAAGCTAGTTGAGTCTAAAAGAGGAGCTATCATGAGGCTAGATGCGAAGATATCGCAGTTCAAGATCAAGAGCTATCATAAGCATAAAAGAAGAGCTATCACAGATCAAGATGCAAAGCTATCGTAAGTCAAGGTTAAGTGCTATCGTAAGTCAAGGCAAAACTATCATCGGGCAAAGGATCAATCGTAAGTCAAGAGCTATTGTCAGTACAAGATAAAGCTATCATTGATCTAAGAAGGAAACCATCGTAAAGAAAGAAGTAAAGCTATCATGAGACAAAGGGCAAAGCTACCTTTTATCCGGCCTTTTGGCCTGGTATATCAGACTAATTGGACAAGGTAGACTCGAATATCATCAAGACAAGTAGCCCAGAGAGATGATCGTGGGGTCTAGAGATCAAGCACAGACAACAATATAAAGCATCGATCAAGAAAAACTAAGAGATGAACCCTACAGAACATTCTAAGTATGGATTATAGTCGCAAATAGGCAAGGGACCGGGCACGTTCCTTACTTCTATGCAATGGATCCATTCGTATCAGCTTAGCAGTTCAACTTAATAGAGATTAATTAATATAACAAAATCCAGAAGTCAAATATGCAAGCACTTTTGATTACATGGAGTTAACATGAAGGGTGACCCACCAGAGGGATCGCGAGACCCCATGTGGCCATTAAGAGGGATTGGGGTCGATCCCTGTTCCTTGGGATTTGGGCTTGGCGATTGCTCATATGACCTTAGCTTCATCTGGATATTCTGTTGGCGATTTTTCAGGAAGATATTTGACCATCTCCTCTATAAGTACAGGCTTCATGGTACATTTGAGGGATCTTTATGCTGTTGTTTTCTTTGTACTCCATTGTAACTATAGATTCTGATCAGATCCCTATTGTACTTAGAATTCAAAGTCATTAATAAAGCAGTTTCTCCAAAGTGGACGTAGGCTTTCAACGCCAAACCACTATAAATCATTGTTTTCTTGTTTTTGCTTATTTTATATTATCCACTTGCTAATTTCCTTTGTTTTCATTCGATTTTCTTCATTTATTTCTCAACAAATTCTCTATTGGGTGTTTATGCTAATTTTTGGTAAAAACATTTTGGTGCTTTCATCGAGAAGTCGGTTCTTAGCTTGATTAGATCTCATCATCTACTAGTGGCTTCCATTATCCGTGAGTTAAGATCTAGATTTTTGCCTACAAAGTTTATGTCTTGAATCAAATTTGGAAAAAATATAGAAGGAAGCTAATAGAAATGGCCAGAGGAACTAAGTCTACTTCCCATGCTCCTGTTGAAGACAACGACGATGTTATTGTTCAACAAGTTGATCAGAACATACAACCAGCTGTTGCCAATCCCCAGAATCCTGTCAATACCATCACCGGAGCTGATTTTGAAGTCTTGATATAGGAGATAATGGATAGTCATCAGCAGTTCAACCAGTAGATCCAACCTGACATTGATTTATTGAAAGAGTTGGGGGATTAGCATAGGAAAACAAGGACGGAGCCTACTCCATATTAAGGATCGAAAAACTCCTCTTCATTCGACGACTATCACAGAGCCAGCTGTTGCAAAACTGAAGCATGCAATGTCACGACGTTAGGACAGAACCAAGCAGCCCACTATCAGCGACCGACACCGATCGGCCCCGATCCCTCGAAAGGGATGGATACCGATCCCTCCTTCCATGGAGGGAATCTCCAATCAGCTGGAGGGGCCCTCTCCGGAGGAGGTATAAGTATTAAGGTGCTGGAGCTCTGGTGAATATAGTTGAACCACAGTTGAGAGATGATGGTAGAACCACAGCTCAAGAGATGGATCAGGAGCAAGAGTAGCCAATGCAACGTGGTACTGCCCGTAGACATAGATTGGGACATTCATGTGAGGTGGAACATGACCATCACACGACACTAACTCTTTAAACACTGGACTTAACAGCCATGGTGAGGCAGCTTGTGAAAGAAAGTCATGGCTTGACCAATGATGATAGGGGACTATCCCGAAGCCATACTCCATTCACCAATAATATTCCACATGTAGAGTATCCATGGAGATTTAATATGCCTTCGATGCTTGCTTACATGAGAAAACCCGAACCTACGTAGCATCTTATGAGGTATGAATGGATTATGGACTCCGCCAGAGCCCCTGATGTAGTCGAGTTCAAATGTTCCCTTATTTTTCTAGAGGGATTTGCGACTATGTAGTTCACTCAGTTACCACCATAGTCTATTTTTCCGTTTGATGCGTTAGTGACAAAGCTTTTAGAGTAGTTCCACATGCAAGTGCGTTACCCTAAGGATGTTATGTCTCTCTCTAACTTGGTTCAGGCACCGGGGGAGTCACTTAAAGATTACCTAGAAAGTTCAATACGGTGGTTACAAAAGTCAATAATCCGAACGACGTGCAATACTCATGGCATTGACTAAGGGAGTCGACCCTAATTTCGAATTTGGTGATTGATTGGCAAAAAAGCCTCCTTCCATATTAGACCATTTCTTTTCGAAAGCAGCTTAGTTTTTGAGAAAGGAGGAGGCAAAGCAAACTAGAAAAAGGGATGTTGCAGGCCTAAGTGCCGAGCGAGTACAAAATAACGTAGCAGTAAGACAGTCTGGTGAGAGTTCTGGGAAAGTTCATACTAAGGTTCGGAATAAACCGAATAAGCAGAAAAAGGGCAGTGATAGAAACCATGACCGGAGATGATATTTTGGAAGAAGGAAGTTGAGGATCCCTATGTACGACACATACACACCTTTGAACATGTCATTAGCAAACATCTATCTATCGATTTGTAATAACCTACAGTATGGAAAACCACCTCTAAAAGGGTTGACCAAGAAGTGGAAGTAGATAAGGAGGTACTGTATGTTCCATGAAACCTTTGGGTCATAATATGGACGAGTGTCATCACTTGCATGATTAATTCGTGAGAGAAAATTGCAACAGTTTGTTAAAGCCCCGTAGAATGGAGGGCATGGAACATCTGACCCTAATCGAGGATAAGCTTCGCTTAGTGCCGAGTAACTAGGTGGACCGAAAGAAGATTAGTTATCAATACCATGTTGGAGGGCCACATCCAGCCGACAGAAGCTGGCATGAAATGGAGCATTATGCGAACATGATTAGGCATGTTGATTTTGAATGTTGCTCAAACACATAGGACGGTGCTCCGACCAAGCAGCAGAGTACCATGATAGACGATATAGTATTAAGAAGTAGAGACGTAGATAAGGTGGAGGCCCCTATGATTAACCCGATGGTGATCTCGGCCACGATCGGCCCTTCCTTAGTGAGGAAGATTTTGATTAATTGTGACAGTTCTGTAAACATTATTTTCAAGAAGGCTTATGACCAGATGAGAATGGAAGCCAAAGACTTGAAATCATGTAAAGACCGCATTCACTGCTTTAATAGTGTTGCGACAGAAGTGGTAAACTATGTCGAGCTACTGGTAGAGTTAGGAGACGACAGCCATAGGAGAGTGCAGATGCTGGCATTCATGATGTTGGATGCAGACTCTCCTTACAATGCCATTTTGGGACGACCGACCCTTGTTGAATTCAGGGTAGCTATCACCTCTTGGTGTTTGACTCTAAAATTCCCAGTAGATAGTGGTACACGAGTTGTTCATAGAGACCAGACGACTGAACGTGCCTGTTATGTGGCTGAGTTGAGAGATGCTCGGCCAAAAGATGTGGAGAAGTCTCTCTGCATCAAAACTAGTAAAGCTTAGCAACCAGTGTTTGGGCCATGGTTCGGGAATCACAGTCATTTTATAAAGATATAGATTCGAGAGATGAAGAAGAAGAGACTAAATAATCCAAGGCTACACCTGCTGAGTTGACGATCGACATCACGGTCAGTCACGACGACCATGATAGGTCCTAAAGATTAGATCTCAGCCCAGTGATGATAAAGGTGTTAGATGGTTTTCTCGAATGAATCTTGATGTGTTAGCCTAGACCCATTCAAACATACATGGGACCTCGTCGACCATTACGAGCTATGATTTGAACATCGACCTGAAGGTATGTCCCGGTGAAACAAAAACGACACGGTATGGATCCGAAAAGACCCGCCACACTTAAATAAGAGGTGGATAGGCTCAAAATGAACGGGTTTATCCACGACGCCCTCTACCCAAAATGGGTATATAATCCTGTTCTCATGAGAAAAGCACAAGGTAAGTGGCAGACATGTTTTGACTACTCAGATCTGAATAAAGCACGCCCTAAGGATGGCTTTCCACTTCTAAGGATCGACCAGCTGGTAGACTCAACCGCTGGACATAAATTACTTTCATTTATGGATGCGTACTCCAAATATAATCAAATCCCAATGCACGTCTCCGACTAGGAACATACCAGTTTCATTACCAATCCGGGACTATATTGCTATGTTGTGATGCCGTTGGAACTAAAGAACGCTAGAGCTACCTACCAGAGACTGGTCAATTGGATATTGAAAGACCAATTCGAATGATCGGTGGAAGTATATATAGATATATGCTCATGAAGTCACGGCAATCAAACGACCACATCGATGACTTGGTGGAGATTTTCAGTATTCTTCAAAAATATGGAATGAAAGTCAATCCCTTTAAATGCTTTTCGGTGTTGGGTCAGGGAAATTATTGGGTTTCATCATTAACTCTTGCGAAATTGGGGCAAATCCCGAGAAGATTCAAGAAACATTCAAGTGTCGAGGGTGACTAAGCAGGTACAGAGCCTCAATGGGAAGGTCACCGTCTTAAACAAATTTATCTCCAAGACCACCAACAAGTGTATTCCCTTCTTTGATTTGATTAGGAGAGGGAAGAGGAACTTTGAATAAACGTAAGATTTCATTGATTTATTTCAAGCTCTAGTAGATCACTTAGTAGGACCTCCCATTCTGTCCAAGCTGCCGGATCATGAAGGCTTATACATCTACTTAGTGGTGTCGGTGCAAGCCATAAGTGTCGCACTGTTATGCGAAGAAAATTGGATCTAGAGACCAGTATATTATGTTAGCAAGTGATTGGTAGATAATGAGAGAAACTACCCAAAGCTAGAAAAGCTTGCGTACTACCTTTTGATTGCATCATGAAAACTCCGTCCTTACCAATGGGCTCACCCCCATCAACGTTTACACTAGCCAGCTGTTACGATAGGTCCTACATCGACTTGAGATGTCTGGAAGGTTATTCAAGTGGAATATTAAATTGAGCCAATTTGATATCACTTATCTTCCTGTAAGAGCTATCCAGGGATAGGCATTGGTAGACATCATATCTGAATTCACTGCGCCAAATGATTCTCTAATAAGCAGCGAAGAGCTGACTGTCCGATGGAAGTTGTATATGAATTGAGCATCCAATGATTAGAGTTCTGGCCCTGGAGTCGTGTTAGAGACTCCCGAGGAACGATCGATCTTCTATTCCCTAAAACTCGACTTTCCTACAATGAATAACGAAGCCAAATATGAAGCCTTGATTGTCGGGCTCAACTTGCCAGAGAACTGGGAGTGAAAACCTACAAATCTTCTATGATTTCCAGTTAGTAGCATGCCAAGTCAAGGGAGATTATCAGGCCAAGGGGCTGCGACCTGCACCTTATCTTAGTTGGATCCAAATCTATTGACCGACAGTACTACACCATTACACACATCCCTAGTGAACAAAATGAGAAAGCCGACTCACTGGCTAAGCTGCCCAGCTCCGTGGATGCATAGTAAACGAGCTTGGTCTTGGTTGAAGTACTAAATGCTTCAAGCATCGACCAGATGGAGATTTATTGGGTTCTGGAGGCAAAGCCGAAAAGGGAGTCATGGATGACTCCTATCAAAGATTATCTACAATGAGGAATTCTTCCCGAACGGAGGAATGAAAAATGACAGATCCTCCACAAAGCTTTACGCTACATCATCCAAGAAGGATTCATGTATAGAAAAGGCTTCTCAGTTCCCTTGCTTCAGTGTATCGCCAATGATGAAATCAAACGAGTCTTAAGAGAATTCCATGAAGGAGAATGCGACGATCATACCGAGGTGAAAACCCTAGCAAATAAAATACTCTGCTACGAGTATTACCGGCCAACTGTCAATCGAGATGTGGTTGATTAT
This sequence comes from Allium cepa, assembly GCA_030765085.1. NCBI lineage: Eukaryota > Viridiplantae > Streptophyta > Magnoliopsida > Asparagales > Amaryllidaceae > Allium > Allium cepa. The sequence goes on from CM060935.1 coordinate 977,636,562, forward strand.
GGTAGACAATGCGACAAGTGACAGATGTTTGCAAAATTTGTAAGAGCCCCACCAACAGAAATTATCCCATTGGTCGGTCCATGGTCGTTTGGCACTTGGGGTATTGACATCATTGGCTCCTTGCCGAATTCTAAAGCTGGTGCAAAGTATGCTATTGTAGCGATTGATTATTTCACCAAATGGGCTGAAACTGAACTTGTAGCCACAATCACAACAAAAAAAGTAATCAACTTTGTTGTTCGAAACACAATCTATCGTTCTAGTCTCCCTCAAATAATCACAACTAATGACGGGACCCAATTCAACAGTTTTGAATTTAAAGACTTCTGTCATCGGCATCAGATTGATAAAATATTATGGCAGTTACTCACCCTTAAGCTAATGGATAGGTCAAAGCTATTAATGAAATCATAAAATCCATTCTGAAGAAGCGTTTGGAGAAGGTCGGAGGCAAGTGGGCCGATGAAGTCCCGTGATTATTATGGGCATACGGGACCACCCACAAGTCTACGACTAGTTATACTCCATTCGCCCCTTGCATATGTATTCAAAGCCGTGATTCCTATAGAACTTGAAGTCCCTTTTCATCGACTTACTTCTTACGACTCTAGGACTAACCGAGATCTCCTTTTGGAATTATAGAAATGGTCGATGAGAGCACGAAGAAACTGATTTGAGGGCCACTGCATATCGACATCGAGTTGCCTGATACTACAATACTAAAGTCCAAACTAGGACCTTTGAAATTGGCGATCTTGTCTTGAAATGGGTTTTTCCTTTTCCTATCCACATAGGTCCAAAATGGGATGGACCATATGTCAATGACCAAAAAATTGAAGATGTAACTTTCAAACTAACGACTTGGACGACATTGCACTCCCAAGAGCATGGAATAAAGAGCATCTACGATGCTGTTTCACTTAGTTTCATTTCATTCGGTTGTATTCCATTCAGCATTTGCTTTTTCATTTCGACTCAACACAACACCAAAAAAGCAATTTTATAACACTTATTTTTTAGAGATTGAATGGTTATTTTCATTAAAAAATAGTAAAGGTTAATTTCGTTGTCAAAGAGTTGCCACGGTTATTAGTGTGACAAAATTTAGCACTTACGTAAATTAGGTGAACTACCAAGGACAATTTTGTAAATTTGTTTTTATCCTCCATTCCACAGTTTGTAATGCTACTAACACTGCTTATTAATGGCTTGGATTTCTCATTCAGACCCAATTGAATTGTTATTTTCTTTTTTCAGATTCAAATCCACTATTTTTGAATTTCAAGCTGAATCTCAAGCGTCGATTGAATTTCAACCCCTGATCTTGATCGGTTAATGTCGCTAAGATTTTGTATAAAGATTCTAAGCTTAATATCTTACAAGGTACTGTGAATTAAACTGTAATTACCATTTATTTAATTGCTTTTACTTGATTTATAAATGAATGCTATTATTTTTGATTAATCAATTTTTATCCAAGTTTGTTTTCATTTAGTTAATGATTATGGAAGATTGCATGTTTTAAAGTTAGGTTTATGAGTTGCTCGTTAGTACCCAAATTTTTTATACTACTGCCGAATATTGAATCCATGTTAGAAATCGTGCCTGTATTTAGACGAAGTTTATCCCTTATTTGCATTTGGGAATAATTACATCGTACGCACAATTGATGCTAAACATCCCATCACTTCATGTAAGCACGTCTAGTAATCTGCGATTGCATTTGAATCCACAAGAATTTGATTAAAGAAATGAACAATAGTTGGAAGTAGATACATAGTTTGAGCGCACCAATCACCGTTTAGGTTTAGAATGCATAATACTTTTTTATTTGCACCACCAAAAGTACTAATCTTCTACCATCCAATTTTATCCATAATTGAATACCGATTAAGCCAGAGATCAAAATAAAGACTTGTAGAATTCCCATCAGTGATCACTTTATTGACTTTACCTTCAGTTAATTCTCTGGTTCTTAACAGACATTTCGAACAATGCAAGATGAATTAAGGTCTTCATTCATTGTCCAGAAACTTTTGCTTTTGCAATATCTAATTTTTAGTCCATTTGCCCCATAAACAATCCTCATGTATAAATTTCCAAAGCAGCTTTAATGCATTCGCTTGTAATAAGTCCTTCAGCCTTCTTACACACTTCTGCCTAGATATGTTTATGAGATTTACTCCTCCAGGAGAAATTAGCTTGTATAATTTGAATTTTGAATAGTAGAAATAGGCGATTGGCGGAATTGCATCTAAAAGTTAACAACTGGATTACAACACTGATTTAATAAGTTCCAATCTTCCACTAACGTTGAGCATTCTAGTACTCTAGTGGTTAATCTTTATGTTAACTTTATCTAAAAGCTCACAAAATTCTCTGACTTTTAACTTGCTACTGGATAAAGGAACCCCCAAGTATTTTATAGGAAAATTACCGGTATGATTTAAAAGAACTGATTGTATGCTTTCCTTTCCTTAATCCCTTTACTCAAGAACAAAATGATTTTTGAAAACTCATATAGGGCCAATGTACTTACTAACACTATCCATGTCTGTTTAGTTGTTTCTACATTTGTAGAGTTTTCCTTTTCCATTACAAGAATATCATTAGCATAAATCAAGTGAGTTATGGTAGGATCAATATTATAAATAGAAGATTATTTACCGCTGAATTAAGCTACTAAAAAAAAGGCTCAAAAAAAAGTTTTTTTATTAGAATAGATATATTCTTCACCTTATTATCTTATTTGAGACTATTATTATTTTTAGTGTAGTTAGTGCTAATTATGAATGTTAAGTCATGGGTATGTGATTGTTTTTTTATGTTTGTGCAAAAAAATTTTTAGAATTAAACACTAACTTTACTATGTTATTTTCCAATTAACCAAAATGCAATATTTCAAAAAAATTGAAACCATGTTCAACATTGTGTGATTGGTGATGTACAAATTGTTTGTTGTTCATGTTTGCACGGTAAATTTACATTGAGGGTAAAGTAATAGTTGAAAGTATATTAGATTGTGGTAAGTTGAAGTATATTAGATTGTGGTAAACTAACATGAATCATATATAATAAACATTGTCCATTTTCTTTTCATTTTCCTCAACATCCTCAGTGTATTAATAATTTATTACGCAAAACAACAAGCAGGTATATTTAAGAAGTATGTACATGTTTCCCACTTCTTTTTTTGTCTATTATTTAAATATATAGGAAATAAGAAGCACTATAAAACTACTGGAATCGAATGCTATGGCAGATGGTTCACTATCAATTTTTCTTTAAGGCAGAACGATTTTTCTTTATGAACCCCACCTTAAATTTAATTCAACCCTGATGTAATATTTAGTAATAAATTTCTATGTTATAATTTATAAAACATGTAAAGAAAAAAGGTGTATAAATAGCCATATAGTACCTCAGCTTTGGACTTTCTAAGCGCAATTTACTTGTTTGCTGGTGCGAGAGACTGAGTTCAAGTTGAGTGGGTAGTACTTCAGTGTCATCCATGCTGCTTTGAACATGTAAGGCTGCCGCAACTATACAGACCATTCCTCTCAAAGCCGTGCAATAAGACAGATTTTGTCGCTTTTTTTTAGTTGGCAATAGAATGTAACATCCCCCTACTTGGAGGTCCAAAACTAACAGCTATGGATGCTACAGTCATCCATAGTTATTAATTCTCGACGACCAAATATGGTGGTGCTAGATACATTGATGCAAAGATCACAGAATTATGGAAAATTTTTAACAACTCAAAAACTTATTTCCACATTCAAATCAAAACATTTAATGTTCATTACATAGTCCCAAAATGTAACCACGTTCAACAAAATATAATTATTACAATTGCGCCAAGAGCGACATATGAAGATGCCCCCTTGGGTGATCAGAGTATATAGTAAGGATAATAGATTTTCCTTTACAAACAAATACACAGCAGAAATAGATACTCTAAATAACTACAGCCTCATACACGCCTCTAGAAGCTTTATTCGTCTAAGAAGAAAACCTGAAAACCTTAAACCTCAAACTACTTAAAATCAATTGCGCAACCGAGAGTTTAAGGGGAAAATAAAAACTTCAAGTCAGTCATAAAATCTGGTATGAAAAATAATCTAACACCTCAATCCTTTTAGATATCTAGTGAGACCATGCCGCTTAGTGAAATGAGTCTTCCTCTCACTAGTATCCTAAAACCTTTATAAAACCATATAATGTGCTCCTGTATCCACAATGTTTAAAACCTACATTTTCAAAATATTACGATGATATGCATACTTGAAAACAATTAGAATTGCTCTTCCCCCATTTAATATGACACTCTGTCCTATCCATAGTTTTCATGGGATCACTAAGAACCTATAAGATCCTGCCAGTTAACTTGATTAATTCATGGGTTCTCCTAAACCTATTAGTCGTTTTAATAACTAATCACCTTATCCTAGTTTTCATAGGTTAATTAGTAACCTATAGATTTACCCAGTAACTCACTTCACGTCCTAGTTTTCATGGGTTGACTAGGAACCTACTAATACTTCCATTAGCCGCTTTCTTATCCTAGTGTTCATGGGTTAACTAGGAACCTGTTGACTAATATCAATTCTTAATCCGAATATAGTTTTCATGGGTTCACTACAAACCAATTATCCCCTGCCAGCTGTCCTTAATACATAATTTTCATGGGTTAACTATGAACCAATGACTACTTAATCATAGTTTTCATAGGTTTACTGTGAATCTTTTAGTTTACACCAATAACTACTTTATCATAGCTTTTATGGGTTTACTATGAACCTCTTGGTTACCTCCAATAACTATAAAGTTTAGGCATCCTATATTTTTGGTCACCCTGACTCCTTGGATGCAATTCTACTCATTCAGGGGTTTAAGCAATTTATATTCACTATTGAGTTAACCTAGCTGGTTCTTCTATTCCTTTTTCCCCAAAATATAGTTGTGGGTTATCAGGTGAATATATTCATATTTTAAGAAGCAAACTGATAATTTAGCAATACCACTTCTGTGGGTTTAAGTCCTTGATATACATATTATAAAACATAGTTAACACCTTTAACTTATATTTTTATCAAGGAAATACTTCTTCAAGATTACATACTTAAATTCATTACAAAAGTCCTTTATACAAGCCGTGGGTTTTCCTTTAAAAATTTAGAGTTTGGGTTTTCAAACCTTTCGACAACGTCGGAAGGTTACACTTTCAACCTCTTCGAAAGGTTTAATCATCTACTTTTAAAAACAATAGGCTCTAGCCCTTTTAATACTATAAAACTCTTCTTCGAACCTTTAGACCTTGTAAAAGTATCATTATATAAGAATATAACCTTTCGAAACCATTGAACACTAAACCTTTCGAAACCATTGTAATCAAACCTTTCGAAATCATTGGAACTCAAACCTATCGAAGCCGTTGAAACTCAAACCTTTCGAAAACAATGGATTTATACTTAAAATATTACGTTGGATCATAGGTGAAAGTATCTCTTTCAAAACTACTCTTTATTTTATTAAATATCGGGAAAGATGATTGAACCTTTCAATAGTGTCGAAAGCTCCTGCTTTCGACCCCTTCGGAAGGTTTGGGAAGAGCTTGCTTTACAAAAACCATTAAACCTTTAGAGTAAGCCGGAAGCTCCTACTTTCGACCCCTTCGAAGGGTTTGAACCAAAATAAAAGCGGCAGCTCTTTTCAAAATTCTCTTTGAAACAAACTTTCGAAAACATAGCTTTCGACCTAGTCAAAAGATCTTTTAAAACCAACCTTTTGAAACTAAACCTTTCGATATTGTCGAAATGTCTTTTAGAAAACAGGCAAGTGATTTTTCTTTTCAAATCAAAAATAAACTAAGGGACCATCTCCTTTGGAAGCTACCCTTCGAAAGCAACCCTTCGGCATCATACCTTTCGACTTGGTTCAACTCACTACATACCGCCTGAATGGTATAATGTGCATTGCTTTCAACCTCGTTGGTTAGTAAAGTCGAAAGGTCTTGGTCGAAAGGTCTGGGTCGAAAGGTTTGCCAAAGGAGGCGGAACCACCTTTTTCTAGGTAAAGGCTGATTTTTCCAAAATAAGTAAACTTTTTGTAACAAACTTGCCTATTTGTAAACATTTGATTGGCTTTCTCAAACTTTTAAATAATTTGGCTGATAATTGCCGCATTTTCTCAGATCTAGAATCAAATTAACATTTAACAAATAATCTCTTCCTCTTATAAAACAATTAAATAATTTAGGTCCTCCTTTCGAAATAATTAATTTCCTTACTAAATCACTTAGTAAAAATCCCCAAAAATTCCAGAAATTCATTTTAATCACGTTATCTTACATATTAAAATTTTAGACCTAAGTTCTTAATATATTTTTCCAAAATAAATTTATAAACCCAAGTAACCATATTTTCCTTTGTAAATTTATAACAAATCCTCCACGGCTTGGAAAATTATAAAAACTAAAACCCTACTCCAAATATGTTTTCTATAAGATACAATTTTCCCATGGCATTTTAAAATTATTAATTCTTTGTTTTACCCTAAAACCGTGTACATCTCTTATTAAACAACATTGTTTAAACATATATAAATTATAATCAAGCATATCATCATTCAATATATCATAAAGACAGGTCTATTCTTAAATCACTTGTCTCCGGTCGTTGGTCAATAGTACACAATGACTATCCTTACTTAACCTCAGCTGAGCATGTCCCGTCGGACCATAAGCACAATCATGGTTGTCAAGGCGTACATCGGTTCCTATCTTCGAGAACCGGTGATTCATACACCTATCTTCGGGTATCCACTCTCATTCTTATCTATCTCTAGGTGTCGACCGAGAGTATTCGTTGACCGTCCTCACTTATCCTCGACGTGGCATGTCCTACCAGGCCGTAAGCATGGTCATTTAAATTTTAAACATGCGCTAGTTTCTATGTGAAAAATGGTCCTCTAGTTGCCTGATTCTAGATATTCCTAACTGACCTTGCCTACTTCCAAACAATAGCTAATACTGGAGCAATATGGTCGAATCATCCTATTAACTCATATAATTATTCTCCTCTGTCGCGGTCCTAGACCAAAGGAGTTCGTACCTATTTCCGAGCACCTAATTGTATTGCTAATCACAAAGCACAAAGTTTTGCTTAAAAGAACATGGTTCCATTGGTTCAAGAAGCTAATTTATTCATAAACGAAAAACGTGGCAAGTCTTGCCTTATTACATTGGCGCCAATGTCCTAGAATGGCTTATTTGCAGAAAATAAACTATGTAAATCTAAGTGCAATAGTGTTGCAACAGGTTGCTATTGCATGCCTATGGAATCCGGATTCCATTAATAATAGCTAGCTTGAAAATTTCATCTTCAAGCTTTCGTTCAATCGATTAAGGACCTTTCCAATTCGGACCAAGTTCCCCTGTACATGGTAGAACTCTTTTAAAATGAGATCCCCTATCTCGAAGGTACGGTTTTGGACCTTGGTGTTAAAATGTTGTGCTACTCTTTTTGGTGAGCAGCCACCTTTAATTCAGCCTCTTCTCACTTTTCATAAATCAAATCAAGGGACTCAAGCAAGAGTTCCTCATTGACTTCGGGGTCGCAGTGATTTTTTCGATGAGAAGGGACTTCTTATTCAATCGAAATCATGGTCTCTGTTAGCCAAAGCGAATGCTGTATATCCAGTCGCGGACTTAAGGGTCATCACGTAAGCCTACAATGCAAGTGGAAGACCATCAACTGAGATGCCCTTAGCTTCAGTTAATCGTTCTTAAAGATGGACTTGATGATTTTATTCACCACCTTCGCCTGAGGGTGTGGTACCGTCGAAAAGCTTTTCTCAATCTTGCACTAGTTATAGAAAACCTTAAACTCTAACTCTAGAAATGAGTTCCATTGTCCGTTATAATGTTCTAGGATACTCCAAATCTATATATAATGTTCTTTATCACAAAGTTTATCACTTTCTTCATCGTGATCATGGCAAGTGATTCTGCTTTAGTCCACCTTTTGAGGTAATCCATCACAACAATTGCGTATTTAGCTCCTTCTTTCGAAATCGGTAGCGTACCGATTATATCAATTCCTTAAACCTCTAATGGTCATAGGCTAACCATTTGCGTAAGCTTTATGGATGAGGCTCTTGGAACTTTGGAAAACCTCTGCCATCAAACATACAGTTTGGTGTATTCAGCAGCAACATAGTTTATTGTTGGTTAGAAGTATCTACAGCAAAGTATCTTCTTCGCTAAATATCTGCCCCTAGGTATTATCACTATAGTTACCCTCATGGATTTCCATGAGTAGCCTTATCCTTGGTTACACACCAGCAGGGCGTTGAGAAACCTATCACGTATAGCACTCCTCCTTGCATTATGAATCGTGGCACTTTACGAAAGAGTTTCCATCTTTCATATTTTCCTCCCCAAAGCATTCACTTAGGCAAATATTCCTTGACTAGAGTCATTCTTGAATCCTTCATTTCTTCGACCTCCGAAATCTAGTCAACATCCATCTGTTTGATACTTAGAGCCAACAAAACTTCCACCGCAACAAATCGCAACAACTGCACATATCTAGAGCTAGCTGTTTGGCTATTGAATCCACCTTTGCATTTTCCTCTTTGGGGATGTTCATAATCGTGTCATGTTCTATATTATTCAATAGTTCCAATGTCTTCGTCAGGTAAGGGGCAAGTCTTGCACCCTTAGCCTAGAATTTCATTTTCACGTAGTGTTTGCACTAAAAGTTGGCACAAACACCCTACTAATTTATATAAGAGAATAAAATGAAGAATTTAAATAAAAAATGAGTAAAAAAAAAACACAATAGTTTATAGTGGTTTGGCTAAACTCTGGCCTACGTCTACTTAAGCTTTACTAAAGATTTATACAAAGTTATACAAGTGACATTTTTAAGGGTCCATAGTCTTGGATTGGTGGTGATCCAAGAAACTGCTATAATACTACAAAAATTTAGAATGAAAAAAGGATCCCAGAATGGTTCCTTTCATCTTATATTTATAGTTGAAAATTAATGAATTTGTATTCACCACGTTCTCCCTATGTTCCCCTTATTCTGTAGAATGTTTCCTGAAGAGATCATTGACAAATCAGCAAGTGGATTCTTTGTTTGGTAGCGACCTGAGCATCTTGGTTCAATGATGAACCATAAGTTGGCTTGCGGAACACAAATGTTTAACTTATTAAACTTCAATGAGATGGATCAGTGGCGATTCATAACCTATGGCTTTCGTTCGAATGTAGTCGTCCTGGAGCTTTGAGAGGTAATAAGCCTACTTCAATCTTGGTAAAACAAGATGGATAGATGCCGAGCCGAGAGGCATGGTTTGGTATTGAACCAAAACTTAGCCAGGGATTTTAACACTTTGACTTTTGCCCCCAGAAGCATTTTGATAAGTAGGTGGCCTCTATAAATATTAGATAAATTTATAACTTTGTCTTTGAGCTTCAACTGGAGATTGAATCTTTGGATTATAGTTCTGGATTTCTGATTTAATAACCGACCATTGGACCGCTCTAATTCATCTAGATTGCAACAGCCCACAAATCCGTACCCCTTGAGTCAACAATATTCCACATCAATCAACTCAAGATGAACAGAAATATGAACCGTTTGGGTTAAAGAAGAAGAGGTAGAAGAAGAAAATAGAAAACGACATCTGAATCTAACCATCACAGCGGAATAAAATATAATAGATAATCACAGATCTTTACACCAGAAACAAATACTATATCTGTTTATTCATACATCATTAGAGTACAACATCAGAGTTCCACATCAATAACATACAACTGGATACATAGCGGAATAATAATCAAATACGGAAGTACGTATCGCCATCCAACTCGTCTCCTGAGCTCCATAACATTCTTTCCTGTATCCTATAATACTCGGTCTGACCCGAGCATAATAGTTAAATAACACCCTAGTCAGTCTGGAATACCAGCATGAGAAAACCACACCCAAATTGATTATTAAAGTTTTAAAATCCTTTGAAAACAAAAGCAACTCGTAAGACCACGCCACAAATAAACATGTCGGGTTTTTACCTTACGATAGCTAAAACCCTTTTTTATTAAAATTCTCTGATATTATAATAGTGTCTATAGAAAGTAAAATAGAATCTAGCTGAAATGCTTGCATCTCACGTTTCAGCAATAGTTGCGCACAATCAAAACCGTACGGGCACGTAGGGAAAATGGATTTCCAACTAATGACTAGGCACTGGGGTACCACCTGTCACGGTACCTGGTCTAGATCAGCATACCGAGGATCACTCCTGACTCCCTGCAATACGAGACTGGGACTACCCCTTACTGAATGATCCCGAGTAAGATCACCCTACGGTTGTGATCAGCAACCGCACCACTAAGCCAAAATAAAAGGGACATCTAGACAGGGATGACCTCACCGTGAAATGGGTGCTACCCACCTAGCCTTGCTGCATAACCCCTGATTTTCAGTCATTCCCGGTTGATGAGGCTTGAGGCTAAGCGTTACCTTTTTAGAACGTTTTACTTAGAATGCCCATCGTCCACCCGACGATGTTTCAAAAGGATTCATCCATACAAGTCCGTCCCGGGTTCGAACGAAAACGAAGGCAATATTCCTACTACATCCATTTTGAAAATATCCTCAGGATTAGTAGCGACTAGCCCTGGCACTTCACTGCTCCATCTTCGACTCCGAACTCATTTTTCCACAAAACGTATGAACCGGATCGAAGTGGTTTTCGAGAAATTAATCCCGATCCCGGTCTCTTCGAAACGATCAGCGCATTGGCCAATATTGATAGTCAGTAATTTAACTATCAATTAACATTCACAACATCCATCAAACATAAATAATTTCTCCAAATTATTTATTAACCTCAAATATCTTCACAAGATATATTTCTATTTTCGACCCTTTGAAAACAGTTTCAAACCATACTTTTCTCATAAGATAAATTTCTAAATATTTATTTCCACTGAAAACAACCAAGCACAAAACTTTAGATTTTTAAAAATAATTTAAAACTCTTTGTTATAAATTATCCTTTAAAACATTTAAATTAAAAATTACTATAATACTTTATTAAAAATATATACTATAGGAATATTTAAAATGAGGCTACTTTGTAAAATATAAAACTAGATTTTCTCTTTAAAAACAAAATATCAAGTCACCTTCAAATAATTACTACTATAATAGATTTGAAAAATATTTACTTCAGAATTTAAACATTTAGAAATAATAAATTTCTTAAAACATGATTTTTAAAATAACATTAAAGCCTTTAACTTATATTAAAAGTTTACTTTGAAAACGTACATGGCTATCCAGGGAAATGCATTTCTCTTCACATCCTTTAAAAATAAATCACTATTTATTTTTAAACAAAATTTCCCATTTCGTTAATAAATTCCCATCGTGAATTTATTCATCAAATGTCCACCCATATATTAGTTCACCTTTTTAAAACCAGTTTATAAATTCCAAAATCTCACTTCTCTTTTAAAAATCCTATTTTTACGCAATTAAATCAATCTCCAAATTGATTTCCAATTTACTTCATTTTTAAATAAATTTCCTTACTTACTCCATTTATTCCAAAATCCATTAACTTCAGATTTTATTTCTTCATTATGATTTAAAATCTTGTTAACCGAAAACACCAATTTCATATTTTTTTCCAAATTTCTTCTTTATCCTTTCAAATAAATTTCAACCTCGAATTTAAAATAAATTATTTATTCCTTTAAATAAGATCACTTGAGGTTTATAATTCATTATTTTTCTGTTTATTCAAATCCCCTTTTTCCATACTCGGAATTATTTTTTTTAGAACTTTAAAATCACTTTTATTCTTATCCAGTTCATTCTTAAATTTATTCAAATTCTCTATGATTATTTTACTTAAAAATTCACTCTTTTATTTTCTTTTCAAAAATCCAATTCTATATATATATATTGATAACTCAGTGTACCGAATATATTCAAGCAAACTATAGCATTCAATATTCCAATTATCAATGTAATTCATCATAGAATATCCAATATTCATAACACAAAATATTAAGTAATCTTGATAATTTTGAGGAATGCAGTTGGATCCCTCCAACCCGTTTCCCTGCATCCACAGACATTAACACAATATAAAATACCAATTCCACTTCAAGGTGGAATATCGCGGTATATAGGATTTATATAATATCATCCGCTATTATGCGGCGCACAAGGTCTCATCCGCTATATAATGCGGGAAATCAATCACTCCAATATATACTATACATATATACACTACTATATATATAATATAACACTATAACACATCCAAAACAGTTCAATCATTCAATCGATTATTTAAATTTTACTATTTAAATTTAAATAATCCAGATGAGTGAGATTAACTCACCTTTTCCCCTTTTAATTTGCAAATCCACTTCATTCTCGATTTGATTCCACGATTATTGACCTTGTATAAATATTTATACAATTTGTTAATATTTGAACAATCGAACAATAAATTTCCAGTTCATGAATTTTATTAGCTAATGGTTTAATCTTTAATTAATAACTTTCCTTTAATAAAATCATTTAGTAACTAAAATAATTTAATAAGTTAATAAAACAGGTTAATCTCCATACCACAATATTTTAGAATAACTAGAAAATTTGTATGTATATTTATTTATTTTTATTTTATTCCATTTTGAAACTACATATGCATACGTATATATTTATAAAAATAATTTGTAGATTCCAAAAATCTATTTTTATATAACTTTATTTCACTGTTAATTAATTTCTAAAACAGAAATTGAGTTATCTTCTGTAATTATTATACCTAGATCATAAAATAAATAATTACCTTACCTTGCCAACAGGTTTGAGAACACACACCCCCGCTACTAATGCAACTCCGGCCAGTCCCATCCTCACGAGTTCCAATGGCTCACCCAGCGTCGTGCTTCCCTGACGCATGCAACTGCCCCTAACGAACTTGCCCAAGCCTCAATCACCGCAGTTGACATTGACTCCAGGCTCGCGAATCCTACAAACACTACTTGCTTCCGCTGTTGATGTTCGAATGATGAATGAAGACAAAAATCCCCAATCTCGCTTGCTCCCGCCCTCGTCTCACGATCGTTCTGGTCATAGCCTTCGAACGTTTGTGATTCCACATGCCACCTAACCTTCATGCGAACACCACCGACCTCCGATTCCACCCAAACCCATGCATATGCGCTGAGCTCGCTACTTCCTCCGCGAACTTACCTTCGAACTCGAAGAGCAAGAAGAAGGACTCGCGATTAAATTCAAATTGAATCCACCCCTTCCTTGATTTGATTTCGAAATCCCCCCTTTTGTTTTGGTTTTTTTTAGCACGAAAGGGGAACAAGAGTTGGATTTCGTGAATTAAACAACAGAAGAGGGAAAGAGGAAAGGGAAGCTCGAGGTTAATAAGGATATCAAATTTCCTAGATTTGTTTGCTACGTTTAAAAGAAGAAAGAAGAAACGTATTACAGAAGGAATAAGAAGGCATTAGAATAAGATAAGATATAGTTTGGCTGATAAGACATATGCAAATAATATATATTTTAATTTTTATATTCAAATCGTCTCGATAGATGCAACTTAAAATTTCTACCTCCTATTAAGTCGTGCCACCAAACGTTTATAATGTTATACCCCTATTCCGAATGCAATGGAAGACGTTTCGAGTCCTAATTCGATCGTATGGAGAAGATAGCTTTTTGAACCCAGTTATTATATTAAATTTCAATATAAATTCCAACGCGTTTATATATTGTACGCTCACACAACAACTCCAAATGCTACGAAATTGAAATCCGATAATAATACAATATTACGGATCCAATGGAACTTGTTTCGTCGAATTCCGAGACTGCGCCTCGAAAAGCTATTTTTAAACATTAATTTAAACAATATATTTTCAAAACTTAATAAAACATTCCCAAATTCAATTTCAACACTTTTACTATCTTCAGTATTGTCAATATAAATTTTACAAACCCTTAAATTATTTTTAATAGGCTTAAAACTCCAGATTCAACATTTGACCCAATTTCCAGTAATTAAATCCAATAATTAAATTCAATAATTTAATTATCAAATAAATAGCGATATTTGAATTCAAGTTAAAAATTAACTTTAAATATTTAAAATCAATTAAATATTTTGATTTCAAATGCCTAAAAATTCTGGGTTGTCACATTTCTCCCTCCTTAAAAGAATTTCGTCCCCGAAATTACTAGTTAAGAAGAATGATTCAATACCCATTACTATTTTCCAAAACCAGATAGTTTTTAACAACAACCCAACAATCTTTATTAAAGACACACTATCCATCTTACTAACTTTTCAAATTTTACCATAGTTTCGAAACAGCTTTACTTTTTCAACCATTCAAATTATAATTCAAAACCAAGTTTTAAATTTTCAAAATTTCTCAAAAATTTTCTAACTCCCTAAATTTTTGAAAAATTTCGCCAGCGTCTCCTTTGCGCGGCTAGCTCGGTACAACTACAAAATGCCTCTACGGGATCCCAAATTCCAAAAGAAAACAAAAAGCCAAGTGGCTAGATCAAAAACCCAATCAAATTTCATACAGAAATTTAAACACATACCTTTTTGTCGAGCAATTCAAATTTATCATCTGAAATCAAAACCAATTTTCCTTTCCCTTTATAATACCTGCATATCCTATTTAGCAATAATATCCAATCATAACTTTTAAAATCATTTTATACGTTTCCTTACAGAAGTTTTCATATCTACTTCTATTCAAATTAGTTTTCCCATTTCCATATTAGTTCAATTTATCTTGAACTCCGAGTATTGAATTTTTTCTTCCATTTATAACTGATTCATATCATTATTTAAATTAGTTTCATCCACTAATTTATTTCAATTTCCAGTTTGTAATCGTTTTGTTGCTAACAAATTTTTCCCAACAATTTTTCTAACTCCCTAAATTTTTGAAAATTTTTGGCAGAGTCTCTTTTGTACGGAGGAGCTTTTGCAATTAGAAAAAAGATATAAATATATATACATCGATCCACATGGTCGGAAAAACAAAAACAGTTCATATTTCCTATTTTTATTGCGTAGGCGTACCTTTATTTAGCATTTTTAAGCAAGCAGCTTATTATTTTAGCAATTAGCGCAATCAAATCCAGCCACACGGCTTCTAGGTACATGTACTTACTCAATTTAAACATGTAAGTGCCATATATATATGAAGTTTAACAACATTTCACTTATTTGCAATAGTTAAACGCATGAATTCTAAAATCAATGCACACTAAACACTTTCCGTAAGCAATTTATATAATTTTAATACTAATTCAACTGTTTTCAATTAATTCATATACCATTTTCATTCAATTTGAATGGTTTACAACCTACTTGCTTACATTCAATTCATTTTTAATTTTAAACAAACCCATATTATTCCAATTGATTTAAAAATCAATTCTATTCACCTCTGTTAATACATTTACTTTCGTTTATGACAAAATGACTAATTTCTGTGCAAATTTGATGTTATTCATGCGAATAACAATTACTTAAGCTTATAATCATTTTAAATTGATTCCAACTCAATTTATTATTTAATTCCTTCTATTTTAATTCATTTACAACCATTTTATTTAGCTCGACACATTCTATTTCAATTTTATTCCTTTTCAATTTATTCACGATCCATTCATTTACGTTTCATTCCATATTTGCCTTTATTTCATTTGAGACCATTTTATTAAGCTTGAACCATTCCATGCTTATATATTGATAACCATTCCCTAATTTAAATTTACCCAAGCTTTTATTTAATCGACTTTTGCCCTTACTCGAGGCCAAGCTTCCACTTTAAACTTAAATTAGTTTATTTCAAATTATTCAAATTTCATACTTAGGCTCATTTCCATTTTACAAATAAATTTTTCTTTTCAATTTAACTTGATTCTATTTTAATCAAATCTAATTTTATTCTACAAATTAATTTGATTAGTTATTATAAATTTTAAATTTCCAGATTCAATTCATTCTTTATTATTTTAATAAATTACAGGGCCATTTTCAATTTTATTCCCACTCATCTGGGTTTTATACGCAACTAAAATCATCCCTATTTTAATCCAATTTCATTTTATTTGGCAAAATTTTCAATTATATTTACTTCACTAACAATTCAAGTCGAATTTGATTTATAACTTGAGTTTTATTTCCAAACTTCAATATTAACTCACAAATTCAGCTTCTATTTAACTACATTAGGTTCCGTTTACATATTTCATTAACTAATTTATTATCTAATTAATTATCCCCCTATTTATAATTTAATACTTGATTTTTAATCGCAAAAATCACTTCATTAAATTTTCTTACGTTCAATTTATTTTATAATTCAAGTTTGGATTTTTGTTTCATTTTCCAAAACATCAAACAATATTTATTTTGGGTTTTCTATTCCACTTTTAAATTTTATAAGTCACAACTTATTATTTTACTCATTTCCATTCACTTTAGGCTTGAATATATTCATCTTTATTTTTAACTCAAGATTTTTCGCTTATTTATAACCCAAGCATATTTTTATTCCATGGATTTTTAATTCTTTTATAAGTTATTTTAATTCATTTATTCCAATCCAATTCTTATCCAACTTACTTCCGTTGATTTAAGTAAGGATCTAATTCCATTCAATATCACCTATAACTCAACTGAATTTTTATTCCAATTCAATTCGATTTTAACTCAGATTTATTTAATTCAATTTGATTCAATTTTCTTCCTCAATCCAAGTTAATTTCACTTTAACTTTTCACTTTAAATTTAAATTCCAACATTCAAAGCTTATATTTTCTTCCTAATTTGAACATCATCTCAATTTATAAGCTTACAACCTATCTCATCAGGATTTTTAAACACCCGGCTTTTGGTTTCAAATCATTTTGAAATCTCCAACATCTCAAAATCACACTTCTCAAAATTTTTAAACCAATCCTGGTTTTTATTCCCAACAAGTTTCCTTTGAAATTTCAAAAACAACTGGTTCTTCCGAACAAATAAATTTTGGCAGCAATCCATCACTTAGAAACTCGAAAATGAACATGGATGATGCTGCAGTCATCACCGAAGTTATTTTCCAGCGACTAAAGTGAGCTCAATGCTATATCCCTTCCCAAAATTTATTTGAACCAATTTCCTTTCAGAAATACTTCTAAAACAACGATGCTATTATTTGTCTTCAAATAACTTCCAAAATCTCCGAGGTTTTAAATTTTCAAATTTTGGCTTAAATCAAATATTAGCTATAATCCATTTGTATAGTTTATGCTTATACAAACTCCCATTTGATCATATTTCAATTTATAAATCACGTTTATAATTCACATTTATAAATTCCATTTTATAAATGAATTTATTTCCTTAACCTTTGGTTATATTTTCAATTCTAGTTAATTTCCACACAATAATGATAATAATTCAATATTATCATTCCTAACATCCAAGCAACCATATATTAGCTAAAATAGTTTACAAAAACTTTTCTTTTATATCAAAATATATTTTTGGGTAAAATTATTTCATTCACCCACATTTAAAACAATACCGTGTCAATTTATCGTGTCAGGTGTTTATAAACTCTTCTCGAATAGCGGCCAACTTACTCAATCCGAATTCATATTCCACTCAACCAATAAGCCAACACAATATTAAAACAATTTATATTCACTAACAAATACGCGCTCATATATGTTAATACACTCAAACTCATTCTAGAGTACTACTCACCCTATTTGAGTAATTCCCACCAGAGCCAATGTTATCACCACCAAGCTCTGATACCAAGTGAAACAGCCCGCAAATCCGTACCCCTTGAGTCAACACTATTCTACATCAATCAACTCAAGATGAACGGAAATACGAACCATTTGGGTTAAAGAAGAAGAGGTAGAAGAAGAAAATAGAAAACAACATCAGAATCTAACCATCGCAGTGAAATAAAATATAATAGGTAATCACAGATCTTTACACCAAAAACAAATGTTATATCTGTTTATTCATACATCATCAGAGTACATCATCAGAGTTCCACATCGATAACATACAACTGGATACACATCGGAATAATAATCAAATACGGAAGTACGTATCGCCATCCAACTCGTCTCCTGAGCTCCACAGCATTCTTTCATGTATCCTATAATACTCGGTTTGACCCGAGCATTATAGTTAAATAACACCCAAGTCAGTTTGGAATACCAGCTTGAGAAAACCACACCTAAATTGATTATTAAAGTTTCAAAATCCTATGAAAACAAACGCATCTCGTAATATCACGCCATAAATAAACATGTCGGGTTTTTACCTTACGATAGCTAAAACTCTTTTTATTAAAATTCTCTGATATTATAATAGTGTCTATAGAAAGTAAAATAGAATCTAGCTGAAATGTTTGCATCTCACGTTTCAGCAATTGTTGGGCACAATCAAAACCGTACGGGCGCGTAGGGAAAATGGATTTCCAACTAATGACTAGGCACTGGGGTACCACCTGTCACGGTACCTGGTCTAGATCAGCATACCGAGGATCACTCCCGACCCTCTACAACACAAGACCGGGACTACCCCTTACTATATAATCTCGAGTAAGATCACCCCACGGTTGTGATCAGCAACCACACCACTAAGCCGAAATAAAAGGGACATCTAGACAGGGATGACCTCACCCTGAAATGGGTGCTACCCACCTAGCCTTGATGCATAACCCTTGATTTTCAGTCATTCCCGGTTGATGAGGCTTGAGGCTAAGCGTTAACTTTTTAGAACTTTTTACTTAGAATGCCCATCGTCCACCCGACGATGTTCCGAAAGCATTCATCCATACAAGTCCATCCCGGGTTCGAACGGAACCGAAGGCACTATTCCTACTACATCCATTTTGGAAATATCCTCAGGATTAGTAGCGACTAGCCCTTGCACTTCGCTGCTCCATCTTCGACTCCGAACTCATTTTTCCACGATACATATAAACCGGATCGAAGTGGTTTTCTAAAAATTAATTTCGATCCCGGTTTCTTCGAAATGATCATCGCATTGGCCAATATTGATAGTCGGTTATTTAACTATCAATTAACATTCACAGCATCCATCAAACATAAATAATTTCTCCAAATTATTTATTAACCTCAAATATCTTCATAAGATATATTTCTATTTTCAACCCTTTGAAAACAGTTTCAAACCATACTTTTCTCATAAGATAAATTTCCAAATATTTATTTCCACTTCAAACAACCAAGCACAAAACTTTAGATTTTTAAAAATAATTTAAAACTCCTTATTTTAAATTATTGTTTAAAACATTTAAATTAAAAATTACTTTAATACTTTATTAAAAATATATACTATAGGAATATTTAAAATGAGGCTACTTTATAAAATATAAAGCTAGATTTTCTCTTTAAAAACAAAATATCAAGTCACCTTCAAATAATTACTACTATAATAGATTTGAAGAATATTTACTTCAGAATTTAAACATTTAGAAATAATAAATTTCCTAAAACATGCTTTTTAAAACAACATTAAAGCCTTTAACTTATATTTAAAAGTTTACTTTGAAAACGTACTTGGCTATCCAGGGAAATACATTTCTCTTCACATCCTTTAAAAATAAATCACTATTTATTTTTAAAGAAATTTTCCCATTTCTTAATTAATTTCCATCGTGAATTTATTCTTCAAATATCCACCCATATATTAGTTCACCTTTATAAAACCAGTTTATAAATTCCAAAGTCTCACTTCTCTTTTAAAAATCCTGGTTTTACGCATTTAAATCAATCTCCAAATTGATTTCCAATTTACTTCATTTTTAAATAAATTTCCTTACTTACTCCATTTATTCCAAAATCCATTAACTTCAGATTTTATTTCTTCATTATGATTTAAAATCTTGTTAACCGAAAACACCAATTTCATATTTTTTTCCAAATTTCTTCTTTATCCTTTCAAATAAATTTCAACCTCGAATTTAAAATAAATTATTTATTCCTTTAAATAAGATCACTTGAGGTTTATAATTCATTATTTTTCTGTTTATTCAAATCCCCTTTTTCCATACTCGGAATTATTTTTTTTAGAACTTTAAAATCACTTTTATTCTTATCCGGTTCATTCTTAAATTTATTCAAATTCTCTATGATTATTTTACTTAAAAATTCACTCTTTTATTTTCTTTTCAAAAATCCAATTCTATATATATATGGATAACTCAGTGTACCGAATATATTCAAGCAAACTATAGCATTCAATATTCCAATTATCAATGTAATTCATCATAGAATATCCAATATTCATAACACAAAATATTAAGTAATCTTGATAATTTTGAGGAATGCAGTTGGATCCCTCCAACCCGTTTCCCTGCATCCACAGACATTAACACAATATAAAATACCAATTCCACTTCAAGGTGGAATATCGCGGTATATAGGATTTATATAATATCATCCGCTATTATGCGGCGCACAAGGTCTCATCCGCTATATAATGCGGGAAATCAATCACTCCAATATATACTATATATATATACTACTATATACATAATATAGCACATCCAAAACAATTCAATCATTCAATCAATTATTTAAATTTTACTATTTAAATTTAAATAATCCAAATGAGTGAGATTAACTCACCTTTGCCCCTTTTAATTTGCAAATCCACTTCATTCTCGATTTAATTCCACGATTATTGACCTTGTATAAATATTTATACAATTTATTAATATTTGAACAATCGAACAATAAATTTCTAGTTGATGAATTTTATTAGCTAATGGTTTAATCTTTAGTTAATAATTTTCCTTTAATAAAATCATTTAGTAACTAAAATAATTGGATAAGTTAATAAAACAGGTTAATCTCCATACCACAATATTTTAGAATAACTAGAAAATTTGTATGTATATTTATTTATTTTTATTTTATTCCATTTTGAAACTATATATGTATACATATATATTTATAATAATAATTTGTAGATTCCAAAAATCTATTTTTATATAACTTTATTTCACTGCTAATTAATTTCTAAAATAGAAATTGATTTATCTTCTGTAATTATTTTTCCTAGATCATAAAATAAATAATTACCTTACCAAGCCAACAGGTTCGAGAACACACACCCACACTACTGATGTAACTCCGGCCAGTCCCATCCTCGCGAGTGCCGATGGCTCACCCTGCGTCGTGCTTCCCTGACGCGTGCAACTGCCCCTAACGAACTTGCCGAAGCCTCAATCACCGCAGTTGAGATTGACTCCAGGCTCGCGAATCCCACAAACCCTACTTGCTTCCGCTGTTGATGATCGAATGATGAATGAGGACAAAAATCCCCAATCGCGCTTGCTCCCGCCCTCGTCTCACAATCGTTCTGGCCATAGCCTTCGAACGTTTGAGATTCCAAGAGCCACCTAACCATCACGTGAACACCACCGACCTCTGATTCCACCCAAACCCATGCATAGGCGCTGAGCTCGCTACTTCCTCCGCGAACTTGCCTTCGAACTCGGAGAGCAAGAAGGACTTGCGATTAAATTCAAATTGAATCCGCCCCTTCCTTGATTTGATTTCAAAATCCCCCCTTTTGTTTTGGTTTTTTAGCACAAAAGGGAAGCGAGAGTTGGATTTCGTGAATTAAAGAACAAAAGAGGGAAAGAGGAAAGGGAAGCTCGAGATTAATAAGGATATCAAATTTTCTAGATTTGTTTGCAACGTTTAAAAGAAGAAAGAAGAAGCATATTACAGAAGGAATAAGAAGGCATGAGAATAGGATAAGATATAGTTTGACTAAAAATTTCGGCTGATAAGACATATGCAAATAATATATATTTTAATTTTTATATTCAAATCGTCTCGATAGATGTAACTTAAAATTTCGACCTCCTATCAAGGCATCCACTAGGTATTTATAATGTTATACCTCTATTCCGAGCGCAATGGAAAAGGTTTCGAGTCCTAATTCGATCGTATGTAGAAGATAGCTTGTTGAACCCAGTTATTATATTAAATTTTGATATAAATTCCAACGCGTTTATATATCGTACGCTCACACAACAACTCCAAATGCTACGAAAGTTTAAATTCGATAACAATACAATATTACGGATCTAATGGAACTAGTTTCATAGAATTCCGAGACTGTGCCCCGGAAAGCTATTTTCAAACATTAATTTAAACGATATATTTTCGAAACTTAACAGAACATTCCTAAATTAAATTTCTGCACTTTTACTATCTTTAGTATTATCAATACAAATTTTATAAACCCTTAAATTATTTTTAATAGGCTTAAAACTCCAGATTCAACATTTGACCCAATTTCCAGTAATTAAATCCAATAATTAAATTCAATAATTTAATTATCAAATAAATAAAGATATTTGAATTCAAGTTGAAAATTAACTTTAAATATTTAAAACCAATTAAATATTCCGATTTCAAATGCCTAAAAATTCTAGGTCGACACATTGATATTGCTTGGTTAAAAAGCTGGATAATATTTGCCCCCAAAGTATGCCTTGTGTTTATAAGGTATGCTTTGGATCGCGACAAATTATCGATTTTAGTCCTGTTCTGAACAGATGCCTTCGATTTTTGGAGTTGCTCTTATAATGGAGTATACCTTTTCTGGTTCATGTGTTACTTTGGGTAGTTTTGAATTCATGCCTATTAGATCGCGTAAGAGTGGAAGAACGTCACTTGAGTTAGTCATTCTAATTCTTGATGGTCTTCGATAATCTTTTAGTTGGATTGATCATGTAGGACTTCTTTTCTTAGGACATTATCCAATTTTTCATTGCACACCACATTATCTTTCATCTTTATTTTTTCATTTTTTTCCCAGTTTGGTACTGATCTGAGAGGCCTAGATCGATACTCTATTTTTTAGCCTATTTTCTTGAGTCGGCTTATACTTAAGAAAATTGGGGCTTTGCTTTGCTTTCTTTTACTTGTTTATGTCATCGTTCTTCTGCCTTCAAGCTTAAGTTGACCATTGCCAAACCTTTCTACATAATTCGCTTTCAACTTTGTGTTGCCATCGTCGCCTCGTAGCATCACCACCAACTGGTTTAATCGTCAAAAAGCCTAGCACCTTCAGATCTTACATGCACATGAAATACTGCACTATTTCAATTTTGGTTTAGGTAAATTTCAAACATATCTTTCTCCATGTTGACATAGTTAGGTGGTGGCCATGGCCGATTTTAAGTAATGACGGTTTGATGTTAATCTTGCTTGATTGCCATTCAAACTTTGCCTCTTCACCCCTCTTAGATTGGTGCTGACCTAGGACTTGGGGGAATTTTACAAATGCTTTCAAATATTTCTTGGCTTTAGGAAAGCTTGAGTAAGCCCAAAGCACATGCAGTAATTCCTTAGGAACGACCCCATCAATTTACTTGTGTATTATGCTTCGAGTCGGTTCTAGGATGTGCTTGGGTTTAACTTGATTTTTTTGAGTAAGCTAGGTTTTATCAAAAATTCCGTCAAATTTCCCTAAGTTTTTAAACTCATTCCAAAAATTTAGCAAAGGGCGGTGAAGTGGAGTTTCCAAGTGACTTATGGTTGACTTAAGATTGACGGTCGTCTTCACCGGCCAGGTTTCAGATAATGGTCACACCGAACACGCTTCGATGTCCTAAAAGATAGTTTACCAATCATTTTAAATTAGACAGTTTACTCATTTTCGCTGCAAAGAGAAATCCTATGCTGCTCTACGCAATATTTTTGCTATCGTAAAGCATACGATTATAATAAAATCTAATGCACGGTTCCATTGCATGGTGGTTCTCATTACACAAAGCGTTAGCATTCACGGCGCCTTGCACACCAGACACACACATTATATAGATTGAATTACACACCTTTTCCCTCATCAATGTATAGGATCTTGTCAACCAATACATGTTGGCATCCATTGGATCATATACATTGGCTACATGAAGCACTTTTTCAAAACGAAGGTTAAAATTTTTATTTTGCTTAACCTCTCTTATGTATGAAGTTTTTAGTAGTTATGGATCGTAGACTTTCTTTGCATCACTTTGCGATGGCAGTAGGTCCATCGACGTCAAAGTATGTTGAATCTGATACAGGATCCAGTTCTTCAACATTGCCTGCCATGAAATCTTCTTCAATACCTTCTCAGCCACAACAATCTAGTCATTAGACAGAGCAACCTTTAGGGATGATTGCTTTCGAAGATGTTGTCCACGAGATTCTTCAGCTTCAAAGATAGACGAGGTGTCTCTCAATTGCATATGTGAGAGACCTGGAATTCCTTTCGAAGATCTGTTGGTCCTCACATGCTTTCAATGGACTTATGATCCATCTGAGGGGTATACAGCCTTTAATCAATCCAAGTGCATGCCTAGATGCATTCTTCCATATGACTATTTTGTTCGGTTAATTCTACAAGACATGAACCTTATCCCAGCCCAATTACATTCCAATATCCATGCCTATCTGTACAACATGTACATAATCTTCGTTCGTCATTCGAATAAAGTGCCCACTACAGAAGAGATCTGCTATTTTTATGGTTTTAAGCGCCAAAGAGGGACCCCTTCACTCGCTTTTTTTAGAGCTTTCTAAAGGCTACCATATAATTGTTGGGCTTTGGCACAAGCTGAGCTAGTTTAAGGACGGGTTCTTTTCTGTATGTTGTCCTCCCAGCTTTGCACAAAGATGGTTACCCAGACGCTAGTCTCATATTTATTCTTTGTATTAATTAAACCATCTTGGTCTTGATTGTTAACTTCGTTATGCTTTACATGTGCAGATGATTCAAGGAGACCAGCAGTGTAGGCTTAGCAAGCACTTTTATAGCGCTTTAAAAGATTCCACTTAAGAGAAATACACGAGGCTCCTTATTACCGAAGAGAATAAGCGAGCTTAGAATCTTTTGGAAGAAGGCTGTAGTTTACATCTCATGCTTGAGGTTCAAGAGGATGTTGAGCCTGCATGGGAGCCGAAGTCCATGCTTAAGGGGATTCAGAAGTGCCCCATGTACAAGATCCAGTCAACAATCCTGGAGCGAGACAAGAGGTAAGGGACAGTGGTAGAGAGAAAGATAATAATGGAGGCAGTAACGAGGATATAGATTTTGGCCATTTGTCTTCTAGTAATGAGTGTGGTGATGTTTGCATGCCACTCATTTCTCGATGCCAAAAATAAAAATTATTTCATCCCACATATCTCGCAACCTCTACCATCTTTCGTAATAAAGGAAACACCCATCCCACCATTTGGTGATATTTATGGATCATTCGGGAGTATACTAGATGAATTTGGTTCTTTTGGTCTTGGCAACATTAGCATTGATGACATTGGTTTTCCCATTCATTTTCCAACTGATGTGCCCTCAACTAGAGCGGAGGAAATAACCCTTATGAGCATACTTTAAGTCCACGGTCCATTTAGGATGCTGATGAGTAAGTCAAGACCGTCAAGGACCAAATCATATCCGAAATTGAGCCTACTGTTTTGCAATTCTATAAGAAAGTCATTAAATTCAAAAACTCGAGATGGTTGGATGAGAGGTACTCCCAGGCCTTAGCTATGGCTTGTGAAGAAATATTAAAGCAGGAATGAAAGCATTCTATTGGGGTTGAAATTGATGAGGAAGAGTTGAACCTTGACCTTTGAAGGAAGAAGACATAAGGGCGCTCAAGGTGAGAAGGCTCCTATTAATATCTGAGGTTGTTCCCCGAACTGGTTTATCTGTCGGAGTCTAGCCTGAACTTGGTTTAAAAGATTCAGGTAAGGGTTTTAGTTCTATTCCTTAAGGACCTATGTAAACGACATCAATGTCGATGGCGGGTATGTCCAATGCTACCACTTCCTTCATATTAGACCCGCCAGCTACCAAGACTATTATTCCTCCTCCAAGCTCTAGTTCTATTTATGCTGCCTAGGCAACTTCCAATATTTCATCTGCTTTGGTATCCTCTTTATATGTTATTACAATATATAAGAGTCTAGCTTCATGGGTGTCGAATCGCTTTCAAAATTACCTATCCTATCTCCTATCATAGAATGAGGCTTTGCCAGTACTTCAACTCACACACTATCGGTATCACCAGAAGGTATATCATTGACATCAGCTATATTCGAGATGGCTTACACGGTTAATGTCCCTAATCTCTACTTTTCCATTTTCAAATTTTAGGTCAACCTACTCTTACCCCTTTCGTGAAGGAGGCTTGTTCTCAGGAACACAACTTATAATGATTGAATCAACCATCATGTCTACCCCGATCACGATTCTAGCCTCTTTAGTAGGTCCCACTTTAAGTCCTAATGTGGAAATGATCCATGCTCTAGATGAAGAGGCCATGGGCGATCCTCATGAGATACATGGAGATAAAGATATTATTTTATCGAGATTACCGAGAATTTGCCAAGACTGTCAATAATAGAAGAAAAGAAATGGAAAACTATAATGATTAAAGACATAAAGAAGGAAAAGTTGGATGATTTTCTTCCTCCTCTTTCAACGTGTTGTTTATACTACCGATCGTCATTCTTACTTCTACTCCTGCATTCGGTAGCATGCACACCAATGTCCTCAAAACTACGCGGAGTGACTACGATTGGGATACTGATCCCAAAGGTCAACTGTCCAAGGGTGGAAGAGGTAGGAGATCGGGCAAGAGGCATACTATACACTCTTCTGAAGAAAGAAAGAAAAGAAGAAGAGGAAGAATGCGTAGATATAGTTTTTTTTTTCTTCCATTGTTCATTTGTTTAGCTCTAAATTTTTGTACCAAGGTTATTATGGTGCGGGTGCATCAACCGCTTTTGTTGATAGGGTTTGTTAGTAATGAATGAAATAGTTTCTTTTCAAACACTAATCCTATTTTCCCATGTACTTCGTATTACTTATCTTTTTTTATGTTAGCTGTGATTGCATTTCAATCAATACATAATAATCATATGTCATATTTGTATGTGAATGGGTAATTTCTTACTGCTACTTGGTTAGATTAGTAGTTTTCTCAACTTATCCCCAATTGGGTTTCGTTTAATTAGCGATAAAGCTAGATTTTTATATCATTCCTTATTTTCATGGAGTGGCATCTTGGATATCTATCTCTGGATATCCATGTTTGGTCCTGCCTATCTCTAGGAATCTATCGCGATTATCCACCTTTAGTGGTGGATTAAACTCCTATCTCTAGCCCTTCGCATATGGTCTCATCAAACTTTGGGTACTGATCGCATTTATTTAAAAGGATCATTATCCTATTACGTCCAATCTGTAGGACTTAATAATCAATATGCCTGTCCCTAGGCGTCATAAGTCAATACTACCAGTCTCTGGCAATAGTCTAAGGCCTTGCCTGTCTCTAGGCAAAGATCTAGAATGAATGTATAGGGTGTATCATCTCGATCGACCTCCATGTATTTATACTTTGATACTCCAATCATGGGTTGAAGAAACTAGCCAATATTTGTCTTTGGATAACTGGAACGGTTACACTTCTAAGATCCTATGATGAACCATAGGATTCGGTCAGCACCTATCTCCGGATACCTACATACCTGCATTTCATAAACACAAATTATTCAATTTAGGTGTTACTCACATCATATATTCAAATTGATGAGAACATAAATCCACTGATTCTCAAAGCCAGTTCATTTCATATTCACAAGAATGGTAGACTCTGCCCTGTTACAATAAAGCCTAGTTGTCTATTTATGAAAATACATTTAAGAAAAAAAGTGTCGTAGATGTCTGCTATTCCATTCCCTTAGAAGTGAAATTACATCAACAGTTGCTAGTTTGAATGTTCCATCTCCAAGCTTATGTTTAATTGGGTAATACCTTCCCAGCTCGGACCCATATTCACTAGACTAGGGAAGATTCATTCAAGGATGAGATTACTAATCTCAAAGGTCCAATTCATGATCTTTGACTCATAATATCGAGATACGTATTTCTAGTGAGCAGCAACCCTTAAATCAGATTCCGCACGTTTCTCATTGACCATATCAAGGGACTAGATCAAGAGCTCCTCATTCGTCTTAGGATCGCAGTGGATCTTCTAATAAGAAGGCACTTCTAGTTTAATTGGGATCATGGTCTCTAATCCATAGGCTGAGGCGAACGGAGTATGACCAGTCGTTGACTTGTGGGTATTCAGTAAGCCCAAAGCGCTAAGGGTAATTCATCAACCTACTTGCCCTTGGCTTTCGTCAGTTAATTCTTTAGGATGAACTTGATGATTTTGTTTACCGCTTCCACTTGTCTATTTTTCTATGGATGTGCTACCATAACAAATCTTTTGTCTATCTAGGTTTATTGCACAAAATCCTAAATTTAGCGCTTTTAAATTGGATTTCATTTTTGGAAATGATTGTTTGTGGAATCCTAAGTAGGAAGATAATGTTTTCCACTATAAAGTAGATCACCTTCTTCTTGGTGGTTATGGCAAGCGGGTCTACTTCAGCAGATTTCCTAAAATAGTTAACTATAACAATGGTTTACTTTGCTCCTCCCTTTGACATCATAATGCATCGATAATGTAAATACCCCATACCACGAACGATATTGGACTAACTATTTGTGTAATTTCAACCAACGAGGCTCTGGGAATCTTTGCGATCTTTGGCATCTATCACACCTACTTGTTTAATCAGCTCCATCCCGGTTGATTGTTGACCAAAAATATCCATAGCAAAGAATCTTCCTTGCCAACATTTGCCCCGAGTGTGATCGATACAATCTCCTTTGTGTACATTCGCAAGGATCTTTTTAGCCTCTTCATTGGCGACACATTGCATTAAGGGAGCTAAGAATCCTCTTCTATATAGTACTCCTTTCTAAAAAATAAATCATGGAGCTTTGTGTAGGAGTTTTCTTCGCTCATTGCTTCCATCTGCGAGCGACCCTTTCAGTAATTATTCCTTAATCGGAGTCAGCCATGATTCCTTTTCATCTTCAGCCTCGAAGATCCAATCGACGTCCATCTAGTCGATGCTCAAAGCTGATAAAACCTCCATTGGAAACAAACCCATGAGTTGTGCATCCCTAGAGCTAGCCAGCTTGCCTAGGGAACCTGCCTTTGTGTTCTCCTCTTTGGGGATGTGCGTTATCATGTAATATTCAATATCATCGTGTAGTTCCACACCTTCGTAAAATAATGGGCTAGCTTTACGTCCTTAGCTTGAAATTCTTTCTTTATCTGGTAGACCACTAATTGAAAATATCTTTATATCTACGATATTTTGGTTCCAATTCCTTTTCTATCTTAAGCCTTGTGATAAGTACTTGTAACTGGCCTCGTTGTTCAATTTAGGGTATTTAAGTTTCAATGCATAACATATCGATCATTTCTCGGGAGTTATCAAACCCATTCTTGCTTCCGAGCAATGCTTATTAGAATCTCCGTCCATGTATAGCTTCCATTGAGCATTCCGCTACACCTCTTTACTTTATTCATCCCATGTGGTAAATTCGATAATGAAATTGGACAATGCATATCCTTGGATTGCTCTCCTAAGATGATAGGATATATCGTACTGACTTAGTTCGATATTCCAATTCAATAGCCTTCCCGAAGTCTCGGCGTGGTGCAGTACTTGTCTGAGAGGTTTGTCTATTAGCACTATAATCGGGTGAGCCAAAAAATAGGGACAGAGTTTTCTTGATGCAATTAACAAGCAGTATGAATGCTTTTCTAGCTTTAGATAATTCCTTTCCGCTCCCGTTAAACGCTTGCTGATATAATATATCGGCCTTCGGAACCTGGCTTCTTCACGCACTAGGGCAGCAGTTAAAGCATTAATAGATACTGCCAAATAAAGAAATAAATCTTCTCCTTCCAAAGGATTCAATAAGATAAGCGGTCTTTCCAGATGATCAAGCAAGGACTGAAAAGCGCCCTTACATTCTTTCATCCCAGCAAAATTTCTTTTTCCTATTTTGAGGGCGACGAAGAATGGTATACACTTATCTATTGTCTTTGAATAAATCGACTCAATGCCTATACATTTACATTCAAACTCTGCACCTTCTTTATAGTTTTTAGGGCTTCAACATTCCTCGGTGCCTTAATCTATTCTAGATTGCTTTCCATGCCCCTTGAATTTACTATGAAACCTAGAAATATCCATGATGCGACTCTAAATGAACACTTTAGTGGGTTGAGCTTCATCCCGTATCTTAAGAGCATGCCAAAAATCTCTGATACGTCTTCTAAGTGGTTCATTGATCGTTGCAACTTCACTAGTATATCATCCACATAGACCTCCATTGTATGCCTGGTCTGATTCTTGAACGTCGAATTTACCAATCTTTAGTAGATGGCTCATGCGTTCTTCAGACTAAATGACATAATTGGGTAACAATACAGTCCAAGGTGTGTGATGATGCTGGCGTATTCCCAATCTAGGATGTGCATTGGAATTTGGTTGTTGCTGGAATAAGCATCAATGAACGATAGCAGTTTGTGATTGACTGTTTAGTCCACTAGATGATCAATCCTTCATAGCGAGAAGATGTGTTTTGGGAAACCTTACTCAAGTTAGAATAGTCAATGCATCTTCTCCATTTTCTGTTAGGATTCTTGACTGGCACTGAATTGGATACCCATTGAGGGTATAAAGCATCACAGATAAAGCCGTTGGCTTTTAGCTTGTCTACTACTTCCTTTTGTGTAGCGGATCGCTCTGGACCTAGGCTATGGCATTTCTACTTCATAGGAGGACATTTGGGGTTCACTTTCAATGCATGGCATGTTATCTTCGATGAGATTCCACACATATTAGAATGAGTCAAGAAAAACACATACAAGTTTGCCCAGAGGAACCTTGCCAACTACTTTTTCATCTTTATACCAAGTTAAGAACCGATCTTCAGGACTTGAGTAGGATCATCCTGATCGAGCATGATGTTGGTTATCAACTCTGCTGCGGCGGCCCTCGCATCCTTTGGCTCTTTTGTCGGATCCATAGCTTTGTGAATTTGCTATGCCGATCGAGCCAGGCCTAAAGCGGTGGTTGCCATGCAATAACTAATTTGATGCAGAGAGTCTTCTGTACGTCTTTCCCCTTTTCACATCACTTCGCTTCTCTTAGCTCCACGATGTAGCACTCAATCCCTATATTCTGGTCATCTTGGATGATTCCAACCCCATTCTTTGCAGGAAATTTCATTATTAGGCACCATGGGCTAAGGCCACTGAAAGCTAGCATGGGTCGGTCGTCCCAAGAAGGCTTTATGTGTAGAAAATATATCCATCACAATGAAGGTCACAGCCCGCACTCTCATGCGGTTCTTTCACCAAAACCTACCGGCAAGTCAATAAACATAATTGGCTCTACAACTTCTCTAGTAAATCCCTGAATTCGGGACTTACATGGCATCAGGTCCTGACCATTCATCTTCATCAGTTCGTATGCTCTTTTGAATAAAATATTTACAGAACACCAACAATCGATAAGAACTTTCCTCATTGTAGTTGGCCCAGTCATGGTCGTATCTGGCCGTATCACCAAAGGGTTAAGCATTGGCACATCGACCCCATCCGCTTCATGGTTCCTAAAAATGTTATCATCGGTCATTATTTTTAATTGCTTCGCCAGAGCTTTGTCTTCGATGACAAAGCAACTCTTTTATGCAATGTGTCTCAACGATCTCCCATACCTTTCCATCTCATTCCAGCTCTTCTCAACCAGATAAGGTCCACCGGTTATTATGTTAATGATAAATCTTTCACCAAGCTACCTAAGTTCATGCTTACTAGGCCCAGCTTGTCCCTGTCGGGGAAATTTCCCTTGAGGATTAGTATTTCTTTGCCCGCCATCCTACGGGGCTTTCACATACAATCGAAATTTCTTTTTCCAGATTAAACCCTTGATCATGTCTCGAAAATGCTTACATTCATTAGTATTATGTTAATGTGTCTCATGGAAGTGGCAACATGGATAATTGCAGAACATAAAAAAAGAAATAAAACAACAAAGATTTACCCAGCTTCGGTAAAACCCTGCCTACGTGCCGCCCTTAAGGTTTCTACTAGAAATTAAGTAGTCAGACGCTTACACACATAAACTCGCGACACCCGCTATCGACTAACCTAACTCTATGCCCAAAACCCTGCCACAACTCAGCCATTGAGTTGCGAATTCTCGAACTAAACCGCCGTAGTTCGTCCCCTAGTCATACGACCGGAAAATTACAAACAATTAAATAAAATACAAAATAAAAAACAACTAAAAAACATAAAACCCTAATTAAAAATATAAAGCCCAAATTAAAATTTATAGAAGTAGGCCCAAATAAAAAGAGAAAGTATAATTCTCCAGTCTTCCCTTTCTTTATTTCTTCGGCCTGTTTTGCTCTATGAAAATAATGTCTTCTTCTTCCTTTGCTCATTTGTTCCTCTGTGCAAAAACTCAGGGCTTTTGAAACTTGAAGCTGCCGACTAATTGTTGGTCGATTACAACGGCTATTGCTCTACTTTTCTTCAGCAATCGACCGTTTCTTCGATTCTCACATGGCCGCTTCAATTTGATCGAGTTCAACTAAAATGGTATGTGATTTATTCTTTTTGTTTTACTGGTTAGCTTGCTTGAACTCGATGATTTAGGCTGATGATGTTAGTAGTTTATATAGGTGTAATGACCTGGAATTTGAGGCAATATCGATTTAATAATCTGTAATAATAATTTAATTGATTTGATAAATTTTCTTTATAATTTTAATTTAAATTGGTGAAATTAATATTTTCAAGGATAATAAATATTTAATTTGGTAAGTGTGATCAATATCTTTAAAAATTTAAAAATTGGTAAGAATTGTTTTTCAAAAACTAATGAAATTTTATTCTATTTATAATATATATGTTTGATATATACTGTGAATGGGAATATCTTTTGTTTTAAATTAAAAGTTGAATTTTCAAATTGTAATATATGTAAGCATATGTTATAATTTGATATTTGTTTTGAAAATTTAATCTTAATCTATTAATAAATAATATATGAATGAATATTGTAATTGAAGCTTTGTTTTAAAAACATAATGTTTTTCAAAAGATAATTTAAAGATTAATTTAATCTGTTTCCAAAATTATAAGATAATTGTTATTTTAAATAAGATAGTTTAAAAATGATTTAAATAAGCTTTGTTTTGTTTTCTTTTATAATGTTTAAAAATTTCAAATGGTTATAAATGTTTATGTATAAGTTTTAGATTTTTTTTAAAATAACACGTATAAGATTATATTTATATTATAATTAGTATAGGATATTTTCTTTTAAAAGTAAACTTATTTACATACATGTAAGTATTTATTAATAAAGTAAGTAAATATGTACGTTTTTATTTACATTTAAAATTAAATGAAAATTTATTAAAATACTTAAAGACATGTGTTAACATGCAAACTTCTTTAATAAACAAATGTAAGAACATTAAATACTTATGTGACAAGTGTCTTTATTTTAAAATCTTACTCTCATTAATTTTTATAAACTTAAAATATGAAGAAAATTTGTTTCCTCTTTCAATTAATGGCTAAAACCAGAAATTCATTTACAAACCTGAGATTTTAAAATCAAAATCAAAGTTCCTCTCAACTTCAACCTATAATCTTCAACCTGCAAAAATTAGAAATCTGCAACAATTAAAAATCTGCAGTATGCAAATCAACATGCATCATCAACCTGCAATTGAAGTAAATATCCAACCTGCATGAAGTACAACTTCAACTAAAAAGCATGCAAAGGAATTCACTTCATCAGCAAAGCAAGAATTTAAAGTATTTTCCAGATTTAATGATTCAAGAACCTGGAAAGTTTAAACTGCTCTGCCTCTTTAATATAACAGGCGAGTAAATAATTTTAAAAACAGTTTTGGTATAACTTGCGATTGAATGTTGATGCATGTGTTAATCTATATTATGTTATATGAAAATTCGTTTTACATTGGAATGCATGTTGAATTAAAATGTTGAATTGGCTGTAAAAATTTAAAATAGATACCGTGTTTACTAAAACAGTTCAAATCCTTCAAAAATTAGTAACTTGATTTTGGATGCAAATTTGATATTGATTTGTAAATGAAAATTATTTGTAATCACATAACTTATCATCTAAAAATAATTATAGGATTTAAAAATGGATGAGTTTCTCAGAATTTTCAATTTACAGTAGAAAATCAAATTTGGGCAAAAATTTGTAATTTAAATTTCTAGTTTTGAATTTATAATCGAATTACAATGGAAAAGTTAGGATTTTTAGAGTTGATATCATAATTTTTAACTGTGTAATTAGGTTGAATTCTTGGTTTGAACATTTTTGGGTTTATGGCGAATTGCCGATTGTTCGCACAAGTAAATGATTCGTAATTGTGGACGAGGCTAGCTTATAGATGGATGATTATGGGAAAAATGCAAGATAATTTTTCTATTGAGTGGATTGGAAGGATTTGGATGAGATATGGTTTGAGCTCCTAAAGTTGAAGCCGACGTTACTTTGGAATTCTCGTCACCAATGTGTGACCGGAACCGTGCACATATGGAGGAAGATGGAGTTCATGTGGTGGCGTTTCTGAGATGAGGACGGCGAGGGTCAAATGTCGTCGTGGCGTCGGCGTTTGGGGGTTTTTTGGAGGGCGAGTTCGTTGCAGTTTTCGAACTGCAGTCGAATTTTTGTTCGAGCTTGGATCTTTAAATTTGGGAGGTAGGATGGGTTGACGAGGACTTGTGTGATGGGTTGACGGTCAGGAAGATGGCCAGAGTTGTGTGGATTGGCGGTGCACGTGCACCATGCACGATAGGTATCAGGTGAGTTCTGCATTTGGGGAAGACGAAGGGAAGCGTGGTGGGTTCTCGCGTGTTAATCGAGGGAAACTCGGGTGGGTGATCGACTTGTACTCGAAGACGACTCGAAGAAGATGGGGGGCCAAGTCGCTTCGGGGTTGACGCGAGTGTTGCCTGGGTTTGTACTCGGGTTTTAGGTGAACGCTTGAGATTGCTGGTTGTACTTTGGGTTGGTGCTTGAATTGGTATCTGGGGATTGAGTAAATCAAGTTAAGTTTCATGGATTGTAATTTGTAGTTTTAAAATAGGTGTTATTCAAACTCATAAAAGTATTAATTAAATTTATTTGTAAATTTAAATGGTTTTAAAGGGATAACAATTGTAAGTGATTAACCAATTTAAATCTAGTTTTAAAGGAAGTGACTTTAATCTAAGTCTCAGGTTAAAAAGGAAGAAGAAGTTTAAGTAGTGGTTTGGTAACTCAAGATTTCAAATCATTTTTGAAAATAAATAAGTTTAAATTGAATAATTAAATTATTTTAAAATTTTAAATTTGATAACTTATTTCCAAATAAGATTATTATTATGATTTTGAAACCTAATTGAATAAATTTGTTTTAAGTTATTGAAATTTAATTTAAGTTCAAATAATTTAATTATAAAGATAAGTAGGGTTAATTTACCTTTGTTATTAACTTTAGAGTACTTGATTTAAAAATGATTTGTAATTAAGTAAAGAATTAATTAAGATAAATGCTTTTTCTTAATTAATTAAGGATTTTTAAATATAAGTAATTAATTAATTAATTGTTTAATTAATTTTAAATAATTAGTTAATTGTTTATTTAATTTTAAAATAATCACTTAATTAGGGATTAATTAAGTGTGATTACTTAATGAAGTAATTAATGGTTAATTTTTTTTGAATGTAATTAGAATATTAATTACTTAAGGAAGTAATTAGTAGAGGTTACTCATGGAGTAATTTAAGTTAAGTGATTATTGGGTAATCATTTGATGATATTAATTAAGAAATTGATTAATATAATTGTTGAAGATAGTTAATTATAGGGTAATTAATTAATTAATGAATTAAGAATTATTTGATAATGTAATTAATTATTTGTTAAGTAATTAATTAAGGAAGTAATTAAGATTTATTAATAGAAGTAATTAGAGATAATTACTTATGTAAGTAATTAAGAGTTAATTACTTAATTATTTTAGATAATTAATTAATGTGATTAATTAATTAATGAATGAGATTAAATAAAGGTTAATTACTAAGTGTAGTTAATTAAAATTGTAATTAATTAATAAAGTAATTAATTAAGGAATAATTATTGATTAATAATTACTTAATGAAGTAATTAAGATTAATTAATTGGATTAATTAATCAAGGATTAATATAATTAATTTGGAAGTAATTAATTAAGAAGTTAATTAATTAAGATAAGTAATTACAAATCGTTAATTACTGTTTATGATTAATGAGATGATTAATTACAAGTTAATTATTTAATTAATTAAAGAATTATTAATTAATAAAGATTATTAATTAATATAATTAATGAAGTAATTAATTTAAGTAATTAATTTAAATATGATTAATTAATTGTAATTAATTAAGGATTAATGTGTTAATTATAGTTAATTAATTTATGAAGGATCATTAATTTTGTAATTAATGATAGTAATTAAAGGTTAATTACTGAATATGGTTAAGGATAATTACTCGAAGATAATTAAGGATAATTAATCGAGGAAGATTAATTAGGAAGATCATTTGAAGACGATTAATGAATTTGATTTGTAATAAATCAATGAAGCAGGAGTTAGGATAATCCAAATGATTAAAGGATAGTAATTAATTTAATTAAAAGGTTAATTAAATTGATAATTAATTCTGCTATGGGTGATTGATTAATATTGAATGGTTGATATTGAGTGATTGATATTGGATGTTGAATGATATTGGATGATTGATATTGGGTGTTTGGTTGATACTGGATGATTTGGATGACTATGAGATATGTGATATGGTGTTATGAGATAAATGTTGATATGAATTATCTATTATGATAACGTTATTCATCTATCTGTTTATATCATCCTGAATATAAGTTAAACCGTTTAAACCCTTATGTACAACTTGGACATTAAAATGGCGTTTGGTTTCGGTGAGACCGGGATCGGGTTTCCATATTTGGATATCTGAAAACCACATCGATTCCAATTAAACGTTAGGTCGTGAATCCAAGTGGAGCAAGTGAAGACTCGAGGTGTAAGGGCTATACGTTAGTATAACTCTATGGGTGATTCCGTAATGAGTTTGACGGAATAGTACTTATAGATTCGAGATGATGATTTAGAGTGCAAGGGCTATGGTCGTTGACACTGAGGGTGATTCCAAAATGAGTGCAATGAGATAGTGCCTTCGGTTTTGTTCGAACCCGGAACGAACTTGTATGGATTGAATGCTTTCAAACCATCGTCAGGCGGACGATGAGAATTCTAAGATAGATTTGTTCTATAAAGGTAATCGCAGCCTCAAGCCTCATCAACCGGGAATGGCTAAAATAGGGGAGGTGCAGCAAGGCTTCGTGGGTAGCTCCCACTGAAGAGCAAGATTTACTCCTGTCTAGAAGACCCTTTTTATTCGGCTGTGTGGGGCGGTTGATCCGGACAACTGCCGGAGTTCTCGTGTTTGGGACTGTTCAGTAAGGAATGGTCCCGGCCTTGTGTTGCAGGGGAGTGGGAGTACTCCTCGGTACGGTGATCTAGGCCACGTACTGTGACGGGCGGTACGCCAGTAGCCCTGCCATTGATGGAAACCCATTTTCCCTACGAGACCCTACGGTTTTGTTTGTATACCTATGTAGTTGGAATTTAATAAATGTAACAATTTCGGCTATTTCATATTTACTTGAAAACCCTAGACACTATTATAATATCACTGGATTTCCTATCAAATGTTTTGGTTAGCGTAAGGTAAAAACTTTTCCATGTTTATGTGTGGGAAGTCTTACGTGATACCTTTTCTTTTCAAAGGATTTCTAAAGTTAAGCAATTTTAACCCGTTTACTCACACCAGACCCCTGTCTGACCCGAGTGTTTATTTTCTGTTTTATTAAACTCTTGGGTACTCATATTATGTATGAGTAGTCAAGTGATTCAGGTTTGCTTGACGAATTCTGGAGGAGATATGGAGCAGGAGGCTTCGACGTGTAGATATATATTGATTCCGCTGTGTTTGTTGTATCTGTTTCTCTTGTATACTTGAGTTGTATGAATTAGACAGATGTTTATAACTGTCTAATGTGTATTGTATAGTTGTGTACTCTGATGTATTATGATACTATGAAATATTTTATGTGATATATTATATTTTATTCGTTCCGCTGTGAGTTATCTATTGTTGTTGTTTCTTTATTTCTCTTTCTTTTCTTCTTCTATCCCTTTCTTTCTTCACTAGTGATACGATTTCCTGGAGATAGGAAGTCGGGTCGCTACAATAGGATTCGAACTCCTATTTCTTCATTCGTATACATCTAGTTTAAATTCGTCAATTTATATGCTTAGTCATTCGATTTAACTTGAGTGTTTGAGATTTCTCTGACTTTTTTACTTCGTATATTTCTGTTAGCTTGATTAACATGGATTTGAATTTCTTGTGATGTTTCTTGGTCATCATGGTTTTGAATTTTTTCTGGCTTTTGTAAAACCCGCAGCTGACTTCGAAGATGATCTGGACTTTGTTCGTTTTACCGTATATGCCTCTTTTCAAATTTGTTTGACTCTCGGCTTCATTGAAACTGTTGACAATTTATTATTTGAACTGCTATTTTGGTTTATCTCATATTGTTATTCAAGTGTATTTTCTTGGCATTACTCTTTGTACATGTTGAAGTCCGGTCTGCACTTTTGTATTTGCTAGCATAACTTAGCATTTTCTTCGGGTTGCACGGTATATTCCATTGTGTCTCTGATCAGTGTCACTGCCTGGATGTTGTAATTTACTATATTGAGCTTTGCTTCCTTTTTTCTTGTATCTGGTCTCGGCCATTTGATTCATGTGTATACATACATGCATTGAGCTCTGTCCACTATTGTACATGTAGTGTCTTCACGTTGCATTGCATTTGAACTCATGTCTGGTTTTCATTGGGTTGATGTGCACTGATTTGAGTTGTTGCTATAGGTTGTTCATGCGCACTGATGCATTGTATTTGTTGTATGACATTTTGTTCTTGTTAGTTGCCTGGTCTGGTGTTCATATGCACTGCCTATATATGTGTATATGTGTGTTGCATTTCCATGAGTCACCTGTCCCTGCAATTTTATCAAGTGTATATCGGTGTGCACGGCCTTGTGGCATGTACATTGATACATTGTGCATGTCACAAGTTGTTCGTATATGATGAATTCAAAATAAATGATGACGAACAACCCAAATAACTGAGGCAAATAATATTTTGAAAAATACATTTTATTTTACACTGCAGAATTATTTTTAATGGCGGCCTTTCTTCCCTCTTTCCCGATTCCTCCTCCTTCCTCTTCCTCGATTCCTCCTCCTCCCTCTTCCCTGATTCCTCCTCCTCCTCCCTCTTTTCTAATTTTTTCCTCTTCTCTGTTACCTACTTCTTCTTCCTTTCCTCCTTCTTCTCTTTCTTCTCCTCATCCTTCTTCCCTCTTTCCTCCTTCTGCCTCATCCCTTTCAAATCCTTCTCTTCATCTTTTATTTCTCCTTCATGCCTGAACTCTGCGAAACAATCAACATTGTTATCAGATACGATTTTTCCTTCTCTATCTGATAATACGAATTCAAAGCTGATTAATAGTTCTTTACTTTCCACAATGGTTTCTGAATCTAATAATAAGTGGTCATCGCTTTTCAAAAAAAAGCCTAGAAATGCTGGTGTGTTTGTGCCTATTCAATTTGATATTAAGAAAGATGTCTTACCGAAACCTTTACGTGAAAAAGTTAAACGCGAAGGAATTAAATACTGGTGTGATCATTTGGTTGGTTTTTTCTTGGATGGATCTATTTCTTATTTGACTGTGACAAAGTATTTGAGAAGTATTTGGAGATTGAAAGGTGAAGTTGATATAACATCTGGTAATGAATTTTTTTATTTCAATTTCTCAAATGATCTAGACAGAATGAAGATCTTGCAATCCGATCCTATCTTTATTAAAGGTAAGTTGTTCATAATAACAACATGGAATCCATCATACGGTTATGTTCAAGAACAAATTATAAAATTTCCAGTTTGGGTTCATTTTTATAGAATTCCTTTGATTGCTTGGACTTTAATTGGTTGGCTTGTCATGTTGGAAAATTGATCTGTCTTGATGAAAGTACAGAAAAATTGAAAAGATTCAAATACGCTAAAGCTTTGATTGAAGTATCTCCCGATCAAGAACTTCCTGAGTATATTGCAATTGATGATTTAGGTGACAGTTGGCCTCATGTTAAGGTGTTATATGATTGGAAATCAAAAATTTGTTGTAAGTGCAAAGTATTTGGACATGAAACTATAGATTGTTCAGGAAATTGTAAGGTTGAGAGATCTGAAATGTTTTCTGGTAGTGATATTGATGCATCAAATTATAATGAATACATTGAACTGAACATTAAGCAAGGAAAGGTTCTAAAGACTCAAAATTCTGCAAATTTTAATTTGAAGCCCATGAAAGTCTGGAGGAGAAAGGAAAGAGATGAAGAAGCTCTTAATGATTGTAATAATTGCAATAAGAAATCTAATAATCT
Organism: Allium cepa; assembly: GCA_030765085.1. NCBI lineage: Eukaryota > Viridiplantae > Streptophyta > Magnoliopsida > Asparagales > Amaryllidaceae > Allium > Allium cepa. The sequence continues at coordinate 977,677,236 of CM060935.1, forward strand.
CTTGTTTTATATTGGGGAGAAGAATTTGGATCAAAATCAGAAAGATCAAAAGAAAACAGAGACCATTATTAACAATAGTATTTCTAGTTTTAGTAATGAGCAAACCAAATTAGATGGTATGGGATATGAGGATAATATTACAACTTAAAATTCTTTTATAGTATTGTCAGATGTTTGTGAAGATGTTATTAATAATGAGAAAATAAAAGAAAATGAGACCTCTAATTCTCAATCTGGTAATAATCAGGAAATTATTGTTTCATCTGAAAATCATGGCATTGAAGTTGTTAACATATTAAATAATAGTTCTGATGCAAAGGGTTCTACTCCTACAACTGTGATAATGGAAAATAAAGAGATTTTGGAAGAGAACTCATTTGTAAATTTGGAAAGTCAAAAACAAAAGGAAGCAATCTCAAAAAATGACAAGGCTTTGGAATCTCCTATATTGTTTAAACAAGGAAATAATGCAAATGTTATCAATTCTGTGTCTTTGAAAAACTGTAAAGATGTTATCACTAAACAATCTCCTCCATATATTAATATTACTCCTCCTGACCACCTAATCCTACCATCACCTTGTAATTGAAAGGAGGATGTTGTAGAACAGGTTTTATCAATTAACAAAAAATTAAAAAGATGTAAAAAGAAAGTATCTTTCAATGAATCAGCTGATGATCTTATTAATGGAAGTCACTATAAAATTGATGAAATTCAGCCTAGATGTAATAATGAGTCTGCAACATATTGCAAAGAATCTTTGACTCATTCAAGTGGAAATAGAAACACAAGGAAGCATTCCATAATTCTCATATCTCCTAAACTATTATGATGATGAACAACAATATAGCATATTGGAATATCATAGGAGGGCATTTATCATCAAAGCAATCAGAAGTGAAGAAATCGATTAAAGAACAAAAAATACAACTTATTGCTATCAGTGAAACAAAGCTAAAGAAGACAAAGGCTGGAATAGCTTGCAAAAATATTGCTCCGAATTGGTCTTATGAAGATAATTTACAAAGTGCTCCGTATGGAAGAATTTTAGTACTTTGGAATTCAGTTTTTTTTTTCAAAATGACAAAGTTATTGGAAGATGATCAATTTATTCACTTCAATGCTATATCCTTACCTTCAAATACTTCTTTTATGATTACTTTTGTTTATGCTCAAAATAATTTGGATAGAAGACTCTTGTTTCTTTCAAATATCTCTTCTCTTGCTCATCCGAATTTACCTTGGCTAATTCTTGGAGATTTTAACTGTATGTTTTCCTCTGATCAAAAAGTTGGAGGAATCCCTCTTTCCTTGAAAGATATATCCCCTTTGAAGCAAACCCTTATCAATTCATCTCTTAGTCATATTTCATTTGTTGGTGCTGAATATACGTGGAATAATAAAAGTAAAAATGGGCCAAGAACTTTCTGCAAACTTGATCATGCTTTACATAACATCCATTCTATAAACGTATGGCCTAATCTTCTCTCCAAATTCTTAAATCCATCTATTTATGATCACTCTCCTATTATTCTATCTTGGGGAGAGATTGCAATTAGGAGGAATCCATCTTTTAAATTTAATAAATCTTGGACTAATCATAAAAATTTCCCTAGCATTGTTATGCAGGTTCGGAAGGAGTTAATTTTTGGAAGTCCACTATATATTTTAAAGACAAAGTTACAAAAGTTGAAGGTAAAATTAAAAATCTAGGCAAAAGAAATTTTTGGAGAAGGATCTAAAATCTTTGATGGAATAAGAGAGAAACTATTTTATATACAGCAGCAACTTCAGAATGATCCAATGAATTCCTTATTGGCTAGCCAAGAAGCAGATTTATCTAAAGATTTACATGAGGCATTGGAGTTTGAAGCTTTGATGAGGAAAGAAGTTCTGCATGATATTATTGATAAACAAGGTGATAGGAATACAAGATTTTATCATAACTCTATCAAAATTAAATAGGTCAAAGAAAGAATTTTGAGTATAACTGATATGAATGGAGTAATACAAGATAATGATGATTCCATTTCAAAGGCTTTCATTGATTATTTCTCTTCTATACTTGCTAATCCAACTCCAATGATTCCAAATCTGTCCCCTCTCTTTAAAATGCAAGTACCCTTCTTGGATAATAAGCATGCAAGTGATCTGATAAGAGAAGTTTTACCTGAGGAGATTAAAAGGGCAGTTTTCTCTTTAAAATCTGACAGTAGTGGTGGACCTGATGGTTTTAATGCTTTTTTCTACCAGTATACATGGAAAATTATTAAGCTTAATGTTATAAAAGCAATAGAATATTTCTTCTGTCATAACAAATTGCAAACTGGTGTAAATGCAATAAATATAGCTTTAGTGCCAAAATGTTCAAATACAGTCAGTGTCTCTGATTTTAGACCTATTTCATGTTGTAATGTTCTTTACAAAATTATATCCAAGATAATAGCAAATAGACTTCAAAGTGTTTTGCCTTCAATTATATCTAGCAATCAAGTTGCTTTCATGCCTCATAGAAATATCAGTGATAATATTTTGCTTACACAAGAACTTATAAGAGGATATGATATTAGGAATATATCAACTAGATGTATGTTGAAACTTGACATAAAAAAAGCTTTTGATTCTATTACTTGGAGTTCTATTATAGCAATTCTTTCAAAGATGAATTTTCCTAAACCAATGCTAGCATGGATTTATACCTGTATTTCTACAACTCACTTCTCTATACTAAGAAATAGATGTCCTAGAGGTTTTTTCAAAGGAACTCAAGGAGTACGTCAAGGTGATCCAATATCTGCTTATCTGTTCATTATAGTTATGGAAGTGATAAATTCATTGATAATTGAACAAGTGAAAGCTAAGAAGATAGAGTTGAATCCAAAATGCAAGGGACCTCTCATAACCCATCTACCTTTTGCTGACGATCTAGTCATTTTTACTAAACCAACTATGTCAAATATTACCTCTATATTTGAGGTATTGGATCAATTTTTTGCAATTACTGGTTTGGAGATAAATTTTAATAAATCACACCTACTCATAGCTGGCCTTAGTGATGGTATGAAAGCTGAGATTATTACACAATCTGGTCTTAATGAGATACAACACAATGCCAGATATCTTGGATTACCACTTATTTCTGCAAGAATCACAAAATCTGACTGTTTGCCCCTATATGAAAAAATTACTGATAAGCTATCCATTTGGCCTAACACAAAACTATCTCAAGCTGGAAGATTTGTCATTGTTCAGAGTATTGCCACTGCTATGGCCAATTATTGGATGAGACACTACATTCTTCCATGCAAACTGGTATCAATGATTAATAGTGCACTGAATAGATTTCTATGGCATGGTGATCCATTTTCAAAAAAGCTAATTCCAATTTCATTTAATAAGATTCAATTGCCAAAAGATAGATGTGGTTTGGGAATAACTAATATAAAGATTTGGAACATTGCAGCTATCTCATTATACTATGACAAAATACTATCAAGAAGACAAGACCTCTGGACACAGTGGATATTAAAGAATGAATTAAAAGGTAAGGATTTTTGGTCTATGAATATTCCCGATTTAAGCAGCTGGAGTTGGCGTAATATTCTGAAATTAAGAACTACTTTTCTACCAATCATACAATGCAATCCACTTGAGAGCAATGATCTATATTTCTGGTCATCTCCTTGGGCTAAACCTGGTTTGATCATACAAGAAATTCTTCCATACTCCTTAAAGCTGCAGTCTGGCATTCCTTTTAATGCTAAAGTTACTTCCTATATTAATGATGGCTTAGTTGTTTTACCATATTGCAGTTCTAATCAAGTTAGAAATTTATGGCAATATATATCATCATTGCCTCTCCATCTTCAAATCTTAAAATCCTTTGGACTAATAGTGGAAAAAATCATACAATTTCTCAAGTGTACAAAGCTTTTTTAAATAATACTAATTCAGAGAGCTTTCCTTGGGCAGTAAGAATTTGGATGGAAAAATCACCTACTAAAGAAAATTTATTATTTTGGAAAATTATGGCAAATGCACTTAATACGAAGCAGAAATTAACAAGTCTTGGTGTAATAAGCAATAAAGATTGTGTTTTCTGTCAAAAGTATCCTGAAACTAATACTCATTTATTTTTTGAGTGCAACTACACTTTTGGAATATGGTGCAGATTACTTGCAAATGGAAATTATCACAAACCTGCTAAAAGCTCAAGAATTGAATGGTTTAATATATTCAAGGCAACAAGGTGGAAGTCTTTGAAGACAGAGATACTTATGATTATTTTAAAGATTTTTGCATATGAGATATGGAATGAAAGAAATAGAAGAATCTTTGATCCGAAAATGGAACTGCAGCTACTTTATATAGTATAATTGTTAAGAGAATTCGCAAAAGATTGAGCAGGCTGAAATGAAAGATGAGATGTTACTGATGTATGTTACTTTTTATGCCATTGATATGTTTATGTTACATAGTGTAAATGTATTTCCATCATAAGGCTGTAATTTGCATGTATACATTTCTGAGTGAAGAATATATTAGGCAGGGCTCCCTTAGCCCATTGCTTTTCTAATATATATATATATATATATATATTTATATATATATATTATTTTCAATTTTACTGCGTCAGTGTGTATTTTGCAGATAACTCAGATGTTGGATTCAATCTGGAATAGAGTTGAAGAATAATACGAGTGAATGAGTGAAATATAGTGAGGTGCAAGTATAAATAGAAAATTGTGAAGTGATCAAAATTGTGTTGTAATTAAAATAGTATATATATAGTGAGAGCTCAAATTTATACTATTCAAAATTGTAATAAAATATTTGTTTGAAATTAAATTCTATGTTATTTATTTTATTCATCAAATATTTATTTAATTATGTGAAAATAAAATAGTACAATAACAAATACATTTAAATGAATATATATATATATATATATATATATATATATGTTTATTATCATCAAACAAAAATCATATAATGGTGTATTCAACACCTAAAACTCTTGATGATTTGTATCATAGCCACGTTACTCTAAACTATCATAATTGATTGTCTACCGGCCTTTCCAGAAGTCGTATTTGCCTCTTCCAAGTGCAAATACCGAGTTGCTATTTTGTAGAACTCTTCCATGGTCGGTGTGGTTTCAGTTTTAACCATTTACCAAAATATGTATCAAGATGTACTCCTTTAACCGATGCCGTTAAAATAATGTACTCTATAGCATTGCTCACCATAGTCACAGCCTTGTTAAATTTATTCAAAAAATCCTTCAAAGACTCTCCAAAATTCTAAAAATATTTGACAAGAACATCACATCTTTTGGGCGAGTAGCCTGCAAGCTGAAGTGCTTCATGAACTTTCTAGCTAGCTGATTGAATGAAGATATTGATCTTGGAGGTCGTCATGTAAGCTACATCGCATCCACTCCTTAAAAATATCGAAAAACATCTATAACGCATGACACCTATAGCCATATAGCATCCATATGCCATTAATACTGATCAAATGTTGTCTCAGATCAGTAGTCTCGTTATAAGATGGCATTATGGGCACAGTAAACCTTCTGGGGTATTCCTCTCGCAATATCTCCTCGGCGAACAGGTTCCTACTTGGAGAAGAACCCCTATCATTATTACTTCCATGCTAGTTTTCGTTCACCAACTTCTTTACTTTATCTGCTAAAAACTCAGGTTTATCAGATCAATTGAACGAAGATTATCACAGTCTGCTTTGATTGTTTTGCTCTGCAAATAGTACCGACCTAGGTACTACCGATCTGAGCTCTACATATTCAAAATTTTGAGGTTCCAGCCCACTATCTTTTCATTCTCTGTAATTTTCACTGGATGAAGAGGACCTATCTTTTTTGTGTCGAAAGACGACATTTCCTTCCTATTCCTTCTACGACCACGAGACAGCTGGATCATCAAATCTTAGTTTTCTTTCATCTGCTTCATCATAGCACTATGACTTTCAAGCATCTTATTGTTCATTTCTTTCATCATCTTATCCAACTCAACCTTTTTGATTATATCTAAAGCACTCTGGATTTTAGTAGTTCCTGGCTGAATGGTTTCTTTTACGCGCTGCGAGCCAACATTCTTAACATCATTAACGGGCATGGAGGTAGTTGATTTTTCCTTGGTATTTCTTAGGGCCATTGGTTTGGTGGATCATGTGATAGACTTTTGCCAAATTTAAATAATTATGGAACTATGGAAAAGAACTTGTAGAGCTACTTCATGGATTAAAATAATTCAAAGGTTGGACATAGATCTATATAGCGAGATGTTGGAGTTCTAAGTGAAATCACCAAAATGTTTACAATTTTTTGTTGGCAAAAACACCTAAGTAATTTATAGAAGATAATAAAATGAAGAATTTAAATGAAAATGAGTAAAAACAGCACACTATTTTATAGTAGTTTGCTAAACTCTAGCCTATGTCCACTTAAGCTTTATTAACGATATCTACAAAATTTTATAAGTGAGATTTTATGGGTTGGTAGTCTTGGATCGCTGATGATTTAAGAAATTGCTAGAGTAGTACAAAAATTTAGAATGTAGAAAAAAGGATCCCACAACGGTTCCCCTAAACTCCTATATAATGAAGATCAGCGAATTTGTCTCCACCACATTCTCTCTATGTTCCCCTCGTTCTGAAGAAGGTTGCCTAAAGAGATCTTGGCTAAATCAACAAGTGGTTTCTTAGTTTGGTACAGACCCGATGGCCTTAGTTCGGTGATGAACCATTAGATGGCTCGCTAAACATGAGTGTTTAGATTCTTGAACTTCAATGTAATGGATCAATGGTGATCCAATACCTATTGCTTTTGTTTGAACATAGTTGTTTTAGGGATTTGGGAGGTGAGAAGCTTGCTTCAATCTTAGTGAAACAAGATTGATCGGTATTGAGCTAAGAGGCATGGTTCATTACCAAACCAACACTGGGCCTTAGATTTTGACAGTTTGACTTTGGCTTTCTAAAGAACATTGATAAGTAGGTGGCCTCCATGAATATTCGATGAATTTATAGCTGTCTTCGAGCTTCATTTGGAGATTCAATCTTTGGATTACTGTTTCGAAATTATGATTTGCTAACTAACCATTAGACCCCTTTATTTCATCTGGATATGGCTTGGTCAAGAAGCTCGATAATACTTAGCAAACCACCAACTGGGAGTCACTGTATATATGCAACATCCTTAATCCTAGTTCCTTCACTATCCTGAATCCTACTATCAGTGCTTCGTATTCAGCCTTGTTGTTCGTCGTAGAGTATTCTAGCTTTAATGCAGAGCAAATTGATCATCTTTTAAGGATCATGAGTAACACTACTTCCTCATAATTATGTTCATTAGAAACTCCATCTACAAACTGTTTCCATTGAGAAATTATGACCATAGCATTCTCCTCTTTACCATCTTATATGATAAATTAAGCAATGAAATCCACCAGTGCCTATCCATTTATGGCCCTCCTCGGATGGTAAGTGATGTCATACTGGCTTAGTTCAATGTTCCACTTAAGTAACCTCCTTGAAGTCTTAGGCCCGTAAGTTACCAGCTTCAAAGTTTCATCCGTAATCACCTTAATCCACTGAGCTTGAAAATATGGTCTCAGCTTCCTTAATGCAATGAGCAAGCAAAAAGCAATTTTCTCCTACTTCGGAAAGTTCATTTCAGCTTCAATAGACCACTTGCTGATGTTGTAAAATGGCCTCTGAATTCTTCACTCCTCACATACTAAATCTACACTAATGCTGCGCTTAGTGCATAAGGAGACACTACCAAAAAAACGAACAAATTGTCACCGTCCAAGGGTTTAGATAAAACTGTGGAGTTTCCATATGCCTTACCAATTCCTCAAAGGCATCCTTACATTCCTTCGTCAATGTGAAATTCGTCTTTCCATTTTTTGAGAGCATTGAAGAGCGGTAAACAATTATTAGTTGCCTTTGAGATGAACCGACTCAACGCGGCCACTTTCCCATCTAAGCTTTGCGGCTCCTTCTCATAGTTGGTGTAGCTATGTTCCTCTAGGCGTCAATCTGCTCTAGATTTTCCTCAGTGCCCTTCGAATTCATAATAAATCCTAGAAACTTCCTCGATGCAACCCAAAAGAACACTACAATGGATTTAACTTCATTTCATACTTTCGCAACACTTCAAAAATCCCTGAAAGGTCATCCATGTGATTCCTTGATACCCGTGCCTTCACAAGCATATCACCCACATATACTTCAAATGTCCGTCCAATCTAATTCCTGAACATGGAATTCACCAATCTCAATTAAGTAGCTCCTACATTCTTCAGACTGAATGGCATCATTCGGTAACAGTATAATCCCAAATTTGTTATAAAATTTATGTGCTTTTGATCTGGAATGTTCATTGGCATTTGATTATAACTAGAAAAGACATCTATAATAGAGAGTAATGCATGTCTAGCAGTCCCTATCTACCAGCTAGTCAATCTGTAATGTTTCAAGGATTTTCGACTCCCGAAAATCGACATTAATACGTCCGCTGTATCAACTGCTGAGCAATCGAAGACCGAAAAACCAAATTGTTAAGGTTAAAGAAGAAGAGGTAGAAGAATAAAGAAAGAAGAAGCAACAGAAACAATATCAGAATCTCACAATCGCAGCGGAACAACATATAATAGATAAATGAATATCTTTAAATCAAAAGAACCATACATTTTATACATTACATCATCAGAGTCAATATACAACATAACACAATAATGGATAGTTATATAAACCTGTCCTTACAACTGAATACAGCGGAAAAGATAATATCATATACAAGTGATACGCTTCGCTATCCAGCTTGCTCCTGATCTCCACAGCATCTCCTAAATTCCAGAATGACCTGATAACCTGACTCTAGACTGCCCATGTGGAAATTGGTGGGCACCCAGAGTTTAGGAAGGGAACAATAAACTCCAGGTCAGCTATGGGACTGGTGTGAGGACTTAAAATAGTTTATCTTAAAAAAAACAAATAAACAAATATTTAAATAGATCCGCAATGCTTTTAGAAAATGTAACTACCATAAGGCCTCCCGCCACACACACAATGCAAACGCAGAAGTGGAGAAGATTTCTCCTTATGATAGTCAAACATGCTTGATACGCAAATTTCTTTGATATTATTACTATAGGTGCAAAGTGTAGGAAAACATTTCAAAAGTATAATATAAATCTTAGCCAGCATAGGCATTTCACACTATGCCTACTATAGCTACCATCTAAACAGTGGTGACCACCATAAGTAAATGGCAGGTTCTACAACTAAAACCGTAAAGAGCTCGTATTGGATGAATGGATTTCCAACAAATGGTCGGGCAAAGGAACTTCCTAAGTAAAATGGAACGCCTCTGGAGGGATGCCCCCGGATCCTAATCAGATCTCTGCTAGACAAGGCCGGGTTACCTCTGCAATAGGTAACTACTGACACGAGTATGCCATCCTCCGTTTGTAAACAACCTTTATCCGAGGATCCTCTCAACCAACAACCACAAAGTAATAAGTTTGTAGCAACCACAAAGTATCTAGGCTCCATACCATGATACCACTCATAATCCAGAAGGAAATGACATACCCTCAGAGGGCGCTACCCTCAAATAACCTTGCTGCTACGATTCCTGTTTTAACCGTAACCGGGTTGTAAGGTTCGACGAAGTCTCGTCCACAAAGCTACGCTTTTCACAAAGCCACGCTTTGATCAACAAATGATCAACATCACTCAGCATGCCACATTACCAAGTTGGGAATATATTACTGATAACCTTCAACTACATAACCTCCGAGCTCGTATGTCTCAGAGAAGGGTGTTAAGCTAAGAGAATAAATTCTCCGCCACCAACAGAAATGTATTTGAAAGAAATCTGCTTTATATCTCAAAATGTAATGTCAGACATACAATCCATACAAGTCTGTTCTGGGTTCGAACAGAACCGAAGGCACTTTCGAAGAAGCCCTTGCAATCCGGGTATTCACAATCCCGATAGAACTTCCCATCACAAAGGAATTCTCCATACCGTAGCTATCGGTGCAGAGACAATCGATAGGTCATCCTATCATTCTCGTAAATACCCGGTCTTCACCATCGGTCTTCAAATGCAATCTCATTTCGTCGTATCATTATTTGGAGAGGGATTTATGACCCAAAGGTCCTCTCCCGGCTAAACCGAATAGCGAGCGCTTATTTTTAAAAATAAGTGTTCATTCAGATTTCAACAAATCACAACAATTTTCACTTTGATCTTTTAAATAAAAGCTCCATCACAATCACAAAGATTCGATGTGGTTTCCAGATATCCACTTGGAATCCGACCTCCGGTCGCATCAAAATTCAAACGCCATTCAAAGGCAAATATTGATAGTTGGTTATTTCACTATCAATCAACATTCACAACAATTACTGGATTTCAAATAATTTTCCCCCAGTTATTATTTCCAAAATATCTTTGAAAGATATATTTTCACACTTTAACCATTTGAAAACAAATTTTAAATCACTTTTCAATCCTTTGAAAAAAAACTTCAAATCATTTTTCACTCGCGGAATAAAATTCCCGAAATCATTTATTTCTACTGAAAAATCTGCCGAGTTCGAATACTTAAAAATAATTTAAATAATTTATCCAAATATATACTTGGAAATATTTTTAAAGTAAAACTACTTTTAGACACTTTATTTTAAATATTAGTTATGAAAATATTATCTATCATCTCGTATAAAACTTCAAGTCCAACTAATTTTTAAAATAAAATCAGTAAATAGAGTATAATCGTTTAAATAACTATTTTCTAAAACAAATATCAATTAAATCTTTTAAATCAGTCACTTCTAAAAATTAACTTAAATAAATCTTTACTCTAAAGATTTAGAAACAATCTACAAAAATACTTTCTTCACAACTATTCTTTTACAAACCATTTTTAGAACTTTAAAATTTATATTTAAAGGCTACTTTCAAAACATACTCAGCTTTTCAGGGAGAATACACTTTCATTTCAAAATGGTTCATTTAAGCCAATTAAATAAATCCCTACCGATTTACTTTAAATTTACGTTCCAAATCCGTAAATTTATTTCCACACTTCAAAAATAAATCAATATTTATTTTTAAATAAATTCCCCTTTCTTTTATAAATTCCATACTGAATTTAAATTTCCAAATATCCACTGATATACGATTTTCAAATCGATTCTCAAATATCCATTTTCAACACCAAATCGATTGCTAATTGATTTCCAAATTTATTTTAAACACCCAAGTCAATTCCCAAATGGATTTCCCAAAGGTTTATTTTCAATCACCAAAATTAGTTTCCAAATTAATTTCTAAATTTGGTGTTCAAACATCGAATCAATTTCAATTTGATTCCCAAAGATTTATTTTCAAGTACCAAATCAATTTTCAAATGGATTTCCAAATTTATCATCTTTTAAAATAAATCCCTTTATTTTCTTACAAACTATTTAATATCCATATTTTTAAATAAATCCTTCAACTATAACAAGTATTAGTCAAAACCCATGTATAAAAATCTTTCCCCATATTTTGGAATTTATTCAATAGGATTTCACTATAGATTTTTCTACTTAAACTCAAAAATCCTACTTTATTTATTTCTAGTATCTTACAACACCAAAAATATATTTGGCTAAATTTTAGCCTACAACGATTCCAATTAAAATATAATCACATAGAGATTATAAATAAATTAACACACAACATATGAAACAAATTCAAATGTTTGAGGAATCCGGTTGGATCCCTCCAACCTTTTCCCTACATCCCCAGATGTTAGCACAATACCAATCCCGTTCCAAGACGGGATATCACAGTACATGGGTTTATATAAAATATCATCCGCTATTATGTGACGCAATAGGGTCTCATCCGTTATATAATGCGGGAAATCAACTCCAAGTACATATATAATACCAATTCCACTTCAAGGTGGAATATCGCGGTATACGTGTTTAATATAATAACCTCCGCTTAATATGCGGCGTATATGGTCTATTTCAATAAAATAGATAGCAACCATCATTCAATCACACAATCAAGCAATTTTAAATTTAACTATATAAAATTTAAATGGAAACAAATTCGATTGAGTGAGAAGTTCTCACCTTGTTTCAAATACAGTTGCAGTGTTTCGTTCCGAATAAAATTAAACGCGCATTTAATTTTACCCAAAATTAACACTAGCTCCAATCAATCCCAATCCAGCTCCATTGCATAGTGCTCGTCAATACGAACCCGACGTAACTTGTTTCGTGCGAAACGGACCTCGTATGAAAAAGTTATGCGTTATAAAGTTTATACAATTTATAATATAATAACTCAATTTTTTTTAACCTTAATCGAATCATAGCCCTACGTTCCCATTTAGCAAATCATGGCCGCATTTTGTTTCTTCTCCAGTTACGAAGGCTTCATGCACGCAAAACCCATAGACCGCCGTCCCAAACCTAATTGCCGCGTCACCCACCTTTGATCGGAACTCAATCAAACATACTCACTCGAACGCCTACTCCGGCCTCCAACTATGGCCGCGAGCACGAAAAACTCGGTTGCTCTATCTTCTCGATTTTCATACTTGAAAGCTGGCCATTTGAACGTTATTTGCCGATGCCTCGCTTCGTTTTAAATGATCATGAACGTTGAATATCTAGCTCTCGCCGAGCTCTACCATCTTCTAGTTGAAGGCGAGACATGAAAGTTAGTGGATTGAGAGAGATCGGAGGGAAAACGATCTAAATTTTCGGCCATTGAATTATTTTCTGGCGGCCAGGATTTAAAACCCTAATCTCTTTTGGTTTTGTGAAAAATTGAGATGTTAAGGTCCTTATATAGAAAATTTGACGAAACACTATTCATCTCCAATTTTTCGAACTCCAAACGAAGCATGTCGGCTGATGTTTCTAGGGTTTAACCCGTGTTCCGGACACAATGGAATAGGCATCGAGAGCCAATTCGATCGTATGTGTGAGTTATGGAGATAAACGATCAAATTTAAATTAAATTGGTTAAACAAATTTCTATGCATTTGGGCTTGCCCCGGACAAACCGGAAATCCGATTGACACAAAATTTGAAATCTTAAAATAATATAACATTACGGATCCAATGAAACTTGTTTCGTCGAAATCTGAGACTGTTTGAAAAATGACTATTTTTACTCGTCAATTAAATATTAAAATATTCAATTTTCACAAATTAACTTTTAATTCAATTTAAAAGTTCTATAACATCGTTCTAACTCCAATATGATTTAATACAACTTTACAAATCAATTTTAATCACATTAAACCCAATTTCCAATTATTTCTATAATTTCAAATATTAAATTATCGATTTAATTATCCAATTAAATCTAGATATTCGAAATAAAATTTGTTCGACTTACAAATTTTACTTGTTAATATTTAAAATCAATTAAATATACGAATTTCAAATGACAGAAATTCTGGGTCGTTGCAAACTTTCCCCTTAAAAGAATTTCGTCCTCGAAATTGCCAAGTAAGAAAAAGTAACATAATCCATTAACTTTTCAAAACCAGTTGTTCAAATTAAATTTCAAATTCATTTAAACATTTTAACTTTTCCAAAATCCATAGTTAAAATTCTTACAATAACTTTACTAAGTTTTCAAATCCTACATTTTCATTTCAATTTAGAAATTGACTTTTCGTTAATAAATTTTTTCTAAAAATGTTCAAAATTTTTCTAACTCCAAAATTTACGGAAAATTTTGGAAGAGTCTCTCTTGTACGGAGGAGCTTTTGCAATATCAAAATAGATATAAATATATATACATCGACCCACACGGTCGGAAAACAGAAAAACAGTTCATAATTCCTATTTTTATTGCGTAGGCGTACCTTTTTAGCATTTTTAAGCAAAGCAGTTATTTATTAGCATTTTAGCGTGACCAAATCCAGCCAACTACAGCCCCGGTACTTGTACTTACTCAATTTAAACATGTAAGTGACATATATAGGAAATTCATTTACATTTCACTAATTTTCAATAGAAAACACATAGTTTTCATAAGCCATGCAATCAAAATAATTCCCATAAGCAATTTATAAGGTTTCGATACAAATTTAAATTGCTTACAACCAATTCACATTAGTTCACTTCCAATTCAAATTCAATTACATAGCTTTCCATTTATCAATTCAATTTCATTAACACTTAATAAATTATATACAATCAACTACAATAATCTAACAATCAATGTATATTCAATACTACCAAATTTATGAAATTTACATTCAACAATTCATATTCACTTTGTCTAACTTCAATTTGGTTTAACACTTAATTTCCAATTGGTTTAATATCTAATTGACTTTTCTTTCAATTATTCAATTTTTTTTCAACTTCATTAGCTTCTAATGAATTAACACTTACATTCATTATTCTATATCAATTTTTTTACATTCGATTGATTACTATTCAATTCATTTAACCACAAAGTTGAATTTCATTACATAACTCAATTTCATATTCATCACTTCACTTTATTAGTTTACTTCGATACCAAAATTAACTTCATTCAACATTACTTAAGTTATATTCCATTTCAATAGCTTATCTAATCCAAATTCTTTATTCTTTACCAAAGCCAAATTTATTATCTCATATTATAAGTTAAAAACTCGCTTTACTTATATTCATCAATTTCAACTTGGATTTTAAATAAAATTTGTTTATCATAACGAAACTTCAATTTCAATTTACTATGGTGGCAAATCAATCACACAGAAACTCGAAAATGATACTGATGATGCTGCAGTCATCACCCTTATTATTTCCCAATAATAGTAGTGAATTCAATGCTTAATATTCTTTCAAAATTTTCCTTTTATTCATAAATCACATTTATAAATCTTTTTCTTATAGCATTTCATTATTTAACTTTTAATTTTGGAAAATAATTTCCAAAATAAACAGGATTCAACATTTCAATTCATAGTTCAAATTCATTTTTATTCACAACTCATATTTATTAATATATTCATATAGTTTCACTTCATATATATAAGATTATTTCACAATTGTAAATCACATTAATTATAATTCCATACTTAATAATTCATTTGCTTATACAATTTATTCTTTTACAATATGTTTTATTTAACTTATTCAACCAACTTTTATTAACTTGCATATATTCTTACATTTTCAACAACCAAACAATCAATTTATATACACTTTAATAATATCTAAAAAATTATTTCCTTTATATGTAAAATATAATCGATTATTTCATTTACCCAATTTAAAAATGATACTATGTCGACTTGCCTCGTTTAAGTGTTAAGAAATCCCCGTCGATAATATGGCGTCCCACATATCGACCAGAATTCACAAACAGCTCAATGGATAAGCAAACACAATATAAAACATTTTTATATTCACTAACAAATACGCGCTCGTATCTATGATTACACTCACACTCATTCTAGAGTACTACTGACTCTATCTCTAATGAGTAATTCCCAATAGAGCCAAGGTTGTCGCTTAACCAAATGCTCTGATACCAAATGTAACGATCCCGAGGCAGCGGCGACCGGTAGGCTTTGCAACCGCCCCAGACCCACCGTGGCTTACACTGGTACCCGAAACTTGCTTTTACGGCCAGCCTTTCGACTGTCACGGGTTACGCCTAACCAACCCCGTAAAAAGGACGTATAGGGGTAAGAGTCTCCCGTTCGCCACCTAACGCGAAGTGAAAACCCCCCATCACATTTCACTAAGACAAGCAAGTCTCGTCCGCTATATAATGCGGGAAATCAACTCCAAGTACATATATAATACCAATTCCACTTCAAGGTGGAATATCGCGGTATATGTGTTTAATATAATAATCTCCGCTTAATATGCGGCGTATAGGGTCTATTTCAATACAACAGATAGCAACCATCATTCAATCACACAATCAAGCAATTTTAATTTTAACTATTTAAAATTTAAATCGAAACAAATTCGATTGAGTGAGAAGTTCTCACCGTGTTTCAAATGCAGTTACAGTGTTTCATTCCGAATAAAATTAAACGCGCGTTTAATTTTTTCCAAAATTAACACTAGCTCCAAGCAATCCCAATCCAGCTCTACTGCTTAGTGCTCATCAATACGAAACCGATGCAACTCGTTTCGCGTGAAACGGACCTCGTATGAAAAAGTTATGCGTTATAAAGTTTATACAATTTATAATATAATAACTCAAATTTTTTTTTAACCTTAATCGAATCACAGCCCTACGTTCCCATTTAGGAAATCGTGGTCACGTTTTGTTTCTTCTCCAGGTACGAAGGCTTCACGCACGCAAAACCCAAAGGCCGCCGTCCCAAACCTAATTGCCGCGTCACCCACCTTTGATCGGAACTCAATCAAACATACCCACTCGAACGCCTACTCCAGCCTCCACCTACGGCCGCGAGCACGACAAACTCGGTTGCTCTATCTTCTCGATTTTCATGCTTGAAAGCCGGCCATTTGAACGTTATTTGCCGACGCCTCGCTTCATTTTAAATGATCATGACCGTTGAATATCTAGCTCTCGCCGAGCTCTACCATCTTCTAGTTGAAGGCGAGACATGAAAGTTAGTGGATTGAGAGAGATCGAAGGGAAAACGATCGAAATTTTCAGCCATTGAATTATTTTCTGGCGGCCAGGGTTTAAAACCCTAATCTCTTTTGGTTTTGTGAAAAATTGAGATGTTAAGGTCCTTATATAGAAATTTTGACGAAACACTATTCATCTCCAACTTTTTGAACTCCAAAGGGAGCGTGCCGGCTGACGTTTCTAGGGTTTAACCTGTGTTCCGGCACAATGGAATAGGTATCGAGAGCCAATTCGATCGTATGTGTGAGTTACGGAGACAAACGATCAAATTTAAATTAAATCGGTTAAACAAATTTCTATGCGTTTTGGCTTGTCCCGGACAAACCGTAAATCCGATTGACACGGAATTTGAAATCTTACAATAATATAACATTACAGATCCAATGAAACTAGTTTCATTGAAATCCGAGACTGTTTGAAAAATGACTATTTTTACTCGTCAATTAAATATTAAAATATTCAATTTCCACAAATTAAATTTTAATTCAATTTTAAAAGTTCTATAACATCGTTCTAACTCTAATATGATTTAATACAACTTTACAAATCAATTTTAATCACATTAAACCCAATTTCCAATTATTTCTGTAATTTTAAATATTAAATTATCGATTTAATTATCCAATTAAATCTAGGTATTCGAAATAAAATTTATTCGACTTACAAATTTTACTTGTCAATATTTAAAATCAATTAAATATATGAATTTCAAATGACAGAAATTCTGGATCGTTACACAATCCATGGCAAAGGGAAGCTATCCTTTGGGCATGCTTTATTCATGTTCGAATAATCAACACACACCCACCCCTTTTTGTTTGCTTTCTTGACCAAAATGGGGTTCAGCACCCATTTAAGGTACAAAGCATCACGGATAAAGTTGTTTTCCTTCAGCTTATCCACTTCATTCTTCAATGTAGAAGTTCGCTTTGGCCTAAACTGCATCTTTTCTGTTTTGCCAGTGGATGTTTGGGTCCATATTCAGTGCATGGCACGCTATCTCTGATTATATTTTAGACATATCCAAGTGTGTCCAAGAAAATACATCGAAATTTGCTTGGAGAAAACTAACCAATTCCTTCCTCAATCTAACGCCGAATTGTAATCCAACTTTAAAAATCGAGTAGGATCGTCCATATCAAACAATATAAACCTGCCTTTTGGCAAGGCAATGCACGGGTGGATTTAACCAAACAGACTTCATGATCATCAAGGCATATTGCTCGAAGAGATGATTACCAGGATTGGAGATCGGTTATGGAAAAAATTATGGATGATAATCATACAGGTTCATGCGAATAGCATTCTAGAATTGGCTAAGTATGAATTTCAGACTTCTACTGAAGAAACGATCGTTTATTTACAATGGATCCACATGATCCTTCTCCAATATGGATCGACAATGATCCATCTCCATTATGGATTGGCTATGATCCATCTCCAAATTGGATCTCTAAGATTCATCCCAAATATGGATACATATCGCTTGGGTTGACAGTACGAATCAACGATGATGATCACTAACTCAAAATCCAGAAGTAAACTATGCACGAAACTTTGGGAATAACAAGATATTACATGATGGGACCCATATATTGATCGCCCGTGGAAAGGAAAAAGAAAAAAGAACAACACCAATTGTTATTTTGACGGATGTGGGGCCCGTGATAGATGGGGCGACCTTGTTTGGATCTGGGGGCTTCGCAGCTGAAATTTTAGGAAGATATTTCACCGTCTTCCCCTATAAATACAAGTTTCATGGTTCATTTGAAGGTTCTTTTTTTTCTAGCTGGCTCATCTTCTTCACTATCTTCTCTTCCTCTTTTACTTTTCTTAAGCAAAAAACAACTGTAATTGTAATAGTATAGTATAAATAAAAATTATTAGAGTAGATGTAGGCAAGAGTTTGCCGAACCAATATAAAACTTACGTGTTCATTTACTTTTTTGTAATTTAATCTATTATATGTATTCTTATCTCTATTTGGATATTATTATTGGATATTGATGCTTTCACATTGATTCAATCGAGTATTATTGGCCATTTTTGACGCCAACATTTTGGTACTTTCACTGAGAAAGCTAGTCCCTATGAACTTGGAGTTCAGATTTAGAATCGACCAGATTGCTTAAATTCGGTGCAATGGTTAGACGATCAACAAGGCGAGCATTACTGGAAAGGAACCATAATGGAAGGAGTTAGGAAGATTCCTTTGGAATCGGAACCAATCAAGCATCTATCTACAACACCAGGGATGAAATGGAAATAATGATGGATGCTACGCAGGAAATGATAATGAAAAGACAGGAGGAGATGGTATAGAATCTACTCCGATACATTGGATAAGCTGGAGCGTAGAACCAAGGAAATTGAGTAGCAGGACCTAACGACAACTTAGATCAAGGAGTTGAACCAGTAGGAATTGCTGGAAATCAAAAATGGGAACATGGTGATGGAGCTATTAGATATAGGAGTGGAACAGAGCAGCCGGAGGCAGTCCCTAGCCATCTTAGAGGGATTGGCCATGATCCCTCCAGAGGGATCGGCCTCGATCCTTAAAGGCTTGGGGGATGCCCGTGAGTTTGGTCGGTCGCAATTATGGAGGACCTACGGGCGGTCCTATGGAGCTTGGTGCAAATCAAAATTTGGATGCACGTTCCAAAGTTCCCTCGTGGACTCGAAGGGTTGTTCGGAAATGATGATAGGAGACTACCTTTGGATGACAGTGACAGGTTGGTGGAGATGATCATATATGCTATGCATGGAGGACTAGCAAATAGGGATCTGGAGGATGTAAATAGGATTCCATTCACTCGTAATATCAGGAATGCTAGGAATCCATCAGAGTTTAAACTACCAACATTAGAAGTATACAATGGAAATTCGGAAACAACTATGCATATGATGATGTATATACTGCACATGGAAGTGTTATGGGCATCAGAGGAAGTTTATGGCATGAAGCTTTCCCTTTATCTAACGGATATAGCTGCATTATGGTTCAGGCAGTTGGAGAGCGGTTCTATTGGCACATGGATGGAATTGGTCAAAAGATTTATGAGGCAGTTTAGTGTTCACATCTCTAGACCAAAAAATGCAATGAATCTGGCAACATGAAAAAGAGGACCGGAGAGTCTTTAAGGAGTTTTCCAACATGATTTAATGATGCTATGGCATTGGTGGATCGGTCATATCTATCCATGGTTTTGATGGCGGCTGTATCAGGAATTACTGATTGTACAAATTTCGAGGATTAGTCGACGCGAGATCTACCTAAGGATCTCTAGGAGTGTTTTCATGAAGTAGAAAGGTTCCTGTAGCAGGAAGACACTCGAGCCGACAAATTGGAGGTGAACGCTGTGCAAATTGGAGGATCATCAAGAGATGCAAAAATGAATGATAAAGGTAAATGGAAAATGGTTGAGGGATATGATGGTGTGAAAAGGCGATGGAAAGAGAGGGAGCTAAAGTTCACTTCCTACGCGGATTTAATTGAAAGCCTGTAACGGGTTTATCTAAACACTAGGGGGAAAGTCCCCTGCTAGAAACCAGTAAGGAAGGATCCCATGGAGAGAAAGCGTATGTCTAGAAAGTACTACCTGTTACATGAATTAAATAGGCACACCATGGATGAATGTAGGCATTTAAAGGATATGATTGAGAAGCACGTCAGGAACCGCAGATTGACAAAGTATGTAGGAATCGACAACGGTAGTGGAATAGGATCAGCATATATCTGCATCGAATGGAAATAGGAATGGCCCTAGATCGTAGTCATGGAACGTCATTAAATGATTGTGATGGTAAGGGCTGAGTTTAGGACTTAAACTCTGACCATAATAATAAACTCTATAATAAGGCAGCTAACTCGCACATGTATGGGACCGAGCACAGTCCCTAGGAATGCTCTGAGAAGATGATGACCCATCGTTATCGAAGAGGCATCCTTTGGCTTTTTTAGTTTTTTGGATTTCTGGATGTATGAACTCTTATTTATTAGGTATTAATGATCCGCATTACTGCGATAAATAAAACAGGATGTAATTATTGTCCTGACCAGAGTGACCTGGTGGTAAACGCAAGGTGCGAGTCCCTTCACCGGAGAGCAACAAAATAAACTCGTACATGGTGTAAGCTCTCAATCGGAGAGTCAAGGACGAAGAATAAAACCAACAAGATGTCCAGTATGGATTATTCCTAGCAAGGAGTCGGTCGCTTTGCCGAAGAATGACAAGATCGGCCTGCTTAGGTCGTCCAGTAAGAATTATGCTCGGCAAGGGTCTGGAGAGAATATGATCGGCCTAGGACTTAGACCAAGACATCACTTAATGTTCAAGGACAATGAACCAGAGTATAGGAAGTAACACTGCTTCGCCGAAGATTGATAGGATCAGCTTACTTGGTCATCAAGTATGGATTGTGCTCTATAAGGACCCAAAGAGATCACAGATTTAGATATTAGCTTAAAACAGCTATGGATTTGGACATTGACCCGGAGAAGTCGCGTACTTGGATATGGGCCCGGAGCGGTGTCGAATTTGTCTAACGACCTGGAGAGGTCACAGAAGTGGATATCAGCCTCAAGTGATAATGGATTTGGTTTTGGATGGATACAGATTTGGATAAAATGATCCGGAGAGACCGCAGATTCAGAATTTGATATCGACTCAGAGTGGTCATGGATTTCACTAACGATCTAGAAAGATCAAGGATTTGGATTAGTAATGGATTTGATTCGAATTGAATATTATATCTATCGATGGATTATGGACTTCGAAATTTGGATCTATGGAAATTCAAAACACACCTTCCTATCGCAAGGCATGTTTTGGGGGAGGGGGCAAAGTTTAACCCATCTTTTGGTAGGGCAGTACAATGGTGGATATAACCCAACTTACTTCATGATCTTCAAGGGTGAAAGCTTAAAGAGACGGTTACTAGGATTGGAGATTGATTATAGATGTAACTAGACGATAGCCGTACAGATTCGTGCAAATAGCATTCTAAAATTGGCTATGTATGAATTTCACCTTCAACTGAAGAAACGATCGGGTATGATCGTTTCTTTACAATGGATCGACTATGATCCTTCTCCAATGTGGATTCGCATTGATCCATCGCCATTATGGATCGGCTATGATCTATCTCCAAAATGAATCGGCTATGATCTATCCCAAATATAGATACTGATCGCTTGGATTGATAGTACAAATCAACGATGATCGATCAATAACTCAAAATCAAGAAGTCAACTATGCACGACACTTTAGGAAAAGTAAGATATTACATGGTGGGATACACATTATCGATCGCATGTGAAAAGAACAAGAAAAATGGTTGGCATCAATTGTTATATTTATGGAAGTGGGGTCTGCAACTGATAGTGTGGCCTCACCTGGATATGGAGATTCCGCGGCCGAAATTTCAGGAAGATATTTCACCGTCTTCCCCTATAAATACAAGCTTCATGGTTCATTTGAAGGATTTTTTTTTCGGCAGGCTCTTCTTCTTCACTATCTTCACTTCCTCCATTTCTTTTCTAAGGCAAGAAACAACTATACTTGTAATCATATAGTATAAATAAAAGATTATTGGAGTGGACATAGGCCAAAGTTTGCCGAACCACTATAAAACTTGCGTGTTCATTTACTTTTCTGCAATTTATTTTATGATCTATGTTCTTATCACTATTTGGATATTGTTATTGGATATTGGTGCTTTCACATTCAATCGGGTGTTGGTGGCAATTTTTGATGCCAACAAACATAACATTTACCATCAGCTCAGTTCATGCCGCCTGCACTTCCTCCGATTTCTTCCTTGGATCCATAGACTTATAGAATTAGCTATGGTTCCCCAGCCAAGGCTTGGGCTTTAATTGCTATTCATCCATGTTCTTAATGCAAAAAGCTTTCTCGGTATTTTTCCTTTTCTCCCATCGCTTTGCCTCTCTGAGCTTGACGACAAAACATTCCCGACCAATACTATGGTCACCTTGAAATCGATCCAACCCCATTCTTCCTAGGGAACCTCATCATCAAGCCCCAAGAAACCTGTCCTATTCTAAAATCAACAATGGCCGATCGGCCTAAAATTCCATTGTACGTCGAATATTCATCCATAATTATAAACTTCTAAACCTGCACAACCTTGCAGTCTCCATCTCCCAATTCCATAGAGAAATCAATAGTACCATTGGGTTGCTTCGACTCACCTGTAAATCCTTGAATCCTGGACTTATAATGTTTAACATACTCTATACTTATCTTCATCTGATCAAACATTCTTCTGAACAGAATATTCATCAAGCTTCCACTATCCACTAAGACTTAATGCACCGTAGCTAGGCCTTGAATAACCGTTATCATCATGTGATCGAAGGTTGGCGCTCTGACCATATTAGAATCCTAATTTCAAAACTCGATATCGTTAGTCATCAACCTTTGCTTCGTAGTCGGAGCTCCATCCTTAATGGTAAAGCAGCTCCCAGATGGTACGTGCATTAACAAACTCGTGTACGATTCCATTTCATTCCAGTTTTCTTCGCTTGATGAGGTCCTCTAGTTTTTGTGTTTATAACAATCCTTCAATCTAGTCGCCTAAGCACTAAATCTAAGTAGATTCCCTTAGGCATTTATCCCTTATGGTCTAGCATTCTATCCGCCATCCTACGGCTCTCTAATGTATTGTTGCAATTGAAGGAACTGGTCAGCCCGCAGCGGAAGAAATGGGTGAATTTCAAAAAATTTACCATTTTGGATCATTAATGGGTCTATGAAGTCTAAATTCATTTAGGACTTTTCCAAGCTTCTTTTAAATAAAATCAATATTTTATTTAATTTATAAATAATGTTTTTCTTTAATTTAATGTATATGCAAATTAGAGTGTATCAAATATATTCTTATGTACATATTTATGTGTAATGGAATTAATGTATCAAATACATTCATGTTGTGAAATATAAGTGTAAGATATAAGAAGTGTATATTTGTGTAACTAAACATGAGAAATTTTAGAGAAGGAAAACCTTCAGTTTTCTTTCTCTTGACATGTAAAATAAATTGAGGAAAGATAAGACTATAAACGTAGAGTGAGAAACCCTTACGTTTCTCTCTCTTTTTAATTACATTGAATGACATATTAAATGGCATTTATAATAGAATTTGGATATGCCTTTATTTTCCAAGTGTTTTTTAAGTAATAAAATATACATGTACAATAATTGATAAGTTTACACATATACATGTTAAAATAGTTTTCCTATATATATATGAGTTTGTCAAAATAAGAATTAATAATTGTAACAATGGTTTCAATTAAGGAAGATCTTGAAATTAAATTCTATAGTTTCATAAAAATGTCTGTTTTGATATAGATTAAAATAACATAAACACATGTATATCTGTATAAATAATTGCAAGTTATGTATTCATTTTAAAATAACACCTATATTTATATATACGTATAAAGATTTTAATATAAGTAACACATATGTTTAAATTTTACTCTAACAAAATGATTCAATCTTTTAATCTTAGGTATGAAATAAAAGTTTGTAACTTTACATAAATGACCACTTATGAATTCAAAAACAAAAGGAAAATTTTACTTTTATGACTAAAACAAGTAAAATTAAATCATTTTGGAAATTAACTATGCAACTTTGGAAATTAATTTTACTGTATTAAACCACCAACAAATATAGTTTATAATGTTTTGTATATAGATTTTACAAAATTTTATATACCACATTACAACATAATAAAACATTTTCACATTCCCTTTTTTTACAATTCCAAAACAAGGACAGAAAAATATCGGACAACTCGGGTATATATAAATTTGTTGTATGATAATCAGATCTGACTATACAAAATGGACACACAATAAAACAGATAAAGGATTTGAAGTCAACCATAACAAACATATAGTCAAGGATATGTAAATAAAGAGAGATTCAAATTAAATCTACATAATGATCATATAATTAAATGAGATAAACAAAAGGGGATCTAAGTTATATTACAAGATGAATACACAGGATAGAAGAGATATAATATGATTAAATCTAAACCATTTAAACATGATGAGATAGAAGATATATAATATGAATAAATCCAGATCATTTCAATATGACGAGTATATAAATTAATGAAATTTGAATTACAAAAAATGAAGCCAATGATTTTCACCTTGAATGATGAATCAAATCTCCTAGATTCATAAATTTTCCTCTAGATGTTGCAATGATCAAGAGGAATAAACCACTTTTCATAATTAATTGTATTTGTATTTGATTTTAGGAGATCACATATTTTCAGCCATTAGGGAAGGAGAGAACCTGAAAAGTTATAGAAGGAAGAATGAAAAATGAGAAACTCAATTGTACGTACAAAATGAATTAGAGAATACGTTTTATCTGAAAGAAGGAAACCTTTCCCATTCTTTAATTAAAACTCCCCTGATTAATTCTCTTGATTAACTTTCTCTTTTCACTCCCAAATCTTTACATGGTATGGCTGAAAATTACGTGCCATCAAATGACATAAGATTCCATTAATTAACGCATGTAATTATCTTTTATTTAATGACAATGATATCATATATCAATGCGCACAAATATAACTTTTATAAATGCATTCAAATAATTACGAATAATTCCCAAACATCAAATAAAATAAATAATAACTAATATTTCTCAAATACTAATTAATTTAATTAATTTACCACTTTTTATAAATTAATTAAATCATATGGTTTTTCGGAGAATTCATCATTACGGTTGTGTGACTCAAAGATGTAAATTCAGGCAGCGTTGAACAATTCAAATATTAACGTTCACATATCAATTAGCAGGTGGTGTGACATTTTTGCTGAACTCATTGCTTACACATCTTTTTGTAAAATGCAATTTTATTTATTATAAGCGGTACCTAATAGTGACAATTATTTACACTAATTCTATTCGTCAAAATTTTATCACTTTGGATTTATGAAATTTGGCAATGGTTAAAATTCCAATATCATCCACATTCAACTTTATAGTCCAAATACAAAGTCCTTTGTTCAGTAATAACGATTATTGTTTATCGAAATGCTCTGGCCAGAGACTTTGACTTTGAGTTGACTATGATACTAACCCCATATAACTGAGGAGACGAATCCTCTCTTGAATAGTGCTTCACTTCAAATACTTCCACTCAAATCAACTATAGTCATTCGATGGAACTTCATGCCATGATTTAACTATAATCAAAGTAAAGCTTTCATATTGAAGATCCATAATATTCTCAAGTCGAGAGAATTGTGTAAATCAGTCACACGATTTTTTTTTGTTTGACCTTAGTTATATTAAACAACAGAAAACTATCGAGTGATTTGTTTCATAGTTATCCATTAACTATCAGTACGTACCATCTAAGTGCCCCTAGCAGTCATAAGTAATACACTAACCAACATTTGGAGAGTATTACATACTCTAGTCTCAACGGATACATCGATATCCAGTCTCGATGCATCTTGACTAGGAATATTTAAAATGGTATATTTGTTTTATTATGATAAATTACTCACGGTTACAATACTTTGTAACTACTATCACAAAATATTTCATTTATGGATTTTCTATCAAATATTCTTTTAATTAAATTAATTAATTAATATAACCACATTATATCAAGCATATAATAGAAAGAAACACTTTTATTGTGAACAAGATTGTTCAATGAGTTAGATATATGTAACAAATTACACAATTGCCCCTAGGGCATACCCCTAACTCTATCAATCTCCCACTTGCACTTGTGGTCAATTATGGAATCGTATTCCAACTTCTCCGATCGGTTTCTAAAAACTAGTTGGGTTAGTCCCTTTGTGAACGGGTATGCTATTTTGTTTCAATTATCTACTATGTCAATCAACTCTCTCCGACGGTGATAAACTGCTTTATCACGTGGAACAATTCGATGTATGTCTCCCCACCTCTAATAAGCTTTATATTCTATTACGAACCATATTGTGACATTGTTATCATATAAGAAAGTTACGAGATTCTCAATACTTGGAATCAGCTTAGTTATAAATTTGGGCACTTAAAATTTTATATATGTTATTTTTTTATTACAACAATATTCAAGGCGATATACTTAGCCTTTTTTTATTGAATAATCCATAGTGTTTTATTTGGAACATTTCCAAAATAAAGTTTTGTTATTGACATATCACACTCAATATTACTTGTTGAAGTTTGAGTCTGAACATTTCTTCATAAGGAATTTATTGTTTATGTAAACAATTCTATAGAATTTCATAAATACATGAGAACACTTCAAATAACCATTTAGTGATATCAATTTGGATTTGATATTTGCTTCATGTATCAAATACATAAACAAATCATGATATCGTAGACAACATAACATGTATGATAATTACTATTGCCAATGCAAAGGAATCAATCTGACAAGTTCCGTATTAAACATTTTTATAAGGTGTCCTTGCATATCATTTGGGACATTTCCAACATCTTTTATACTTACTATAAAAGACATCATTTATTAATCTAATTTTGGGTATTAAAACAACTAAGGCCGATTTTGACACAAGTATACTATTAAAATCAACAACTTGTTGTTTACTTATAGTTTAGAAACATCAATGTACCTTTTAACGTTCTTTCTTATGAACACATGCTTCATCTGCACTTTGATCAAAAATCAAACTATTTGATATTTCTATCAAATAATTATTCAACCTTGATGCTTATAAAATGATACTTTCATAACATTTTTTTTGATCATATCAAATAACTCACAAACTCAATATCGCTCCCACCGACTTTGAGACACTATTGGTAGTATGTATAAATAGCTTACTCAAAATCATTATTTTGAATTTTCTGTTTCAATACATATGTACCAAAACACTAGGACCTATCAAGCGACAATTTTATGAGTAAACGAAAATTGACTTGAACATGTTGAATATCGAATCTGTTACGCTAATTTCAACAATTGAAACTTGTGATATTATTCTTATCGGCATTGTCCATTAAATTCCAACCGTGTCAGTCTTACTCATAAAGACACAGTCATGGTCGGTGGATCTTAACCCTTCAGTTTCGACTACCAAAATCTATATCTTGATAGCTTACTTGGAATTCTTTCGAATTTGCACATCATACCATATAGAGTCAACATTCTCAATGTTTTAATTAAATAATCTTGGATTATATATTTTCGACATAATAAGAAACTCATAGTTTCTCTTCAATGAGCGAGAACACTTATTAGACACTCTAATGCATTATGTTCATTTAGTTTAGTTAATTTCATTTCATCTCATATAATCAATTCTATCTATGGATCGTATCCAATTCTATTTTACTACCAATAATTCCTCAAAGAAATTTCTTCACAATGAAGTTGGTATATCTTGAAACAACAATTGTTTCTCAGTGCAATAGAATATATATTCATATGATTCAAAACCCTTTATTGTTTGAGATATAATTAACAATTATCATATGATTCAAAATTATACAATAAAATTACTAAAACTATAGCTTAGTCTATAATTCCAAAACAACTATAAATAATATTAGATACTTTTGTATTTTCTAATGCATCACTAAAACTATAGCTTAGTCTATAATTCCAAAACAACTATAAATAATATTAGATACTTTTGTATTTTCTAATGCATCACTATTGTTAAAAAAAATTACCACATTGTTGTTTGCGCCAAAAATGGTCACAAACCCAAAGTATTGTGAAAGCACCAAACAACGAATATAATTCAACAATATTCAAACACAAGTCTCAGATCCAAGCAAGCAACAATACAACGATAACAATTAGAAACGCAAGATTTATAGTGGTTTGGCTATCTCCGGCCTACGTCCACTTCAAAGTTTTCACTTTTACTGATGTTCTTTGCTGGTTACAAGTGATTGCAGCAGTTACAATGATTGAATTTCGGCTATAATAGCTATGGAAGGAAATAGAATCAATTATGGCAGAGTCTGGACGTTTAATGGCCAAAAGGTCCTTTTTCTGTAGGCTCTGGGGCTCTATTTATAGGCGTAGGATGCTGATATTTCGCTGAAAATTCGAGAGACCACTTCTGGCACGTGTGGGGGCCCACATGCCCGGACTCAGGAAATTTGGGCCCACTTTGGGATCGATTCGAACTCCATTCGAATCGATCAGAAAATCATCCAATCGAGGTGAAATTTGGTGTGGACATTCTTCAACATGTATGCAAGCTTTAGTGAAAATTTCGTGGCATTTGGACTTATGGATCTCGAGATATGGTCGATTCGAAATTGTATTCTTCGGTAGAATGTCTTACTCGAATCGATCGATTCGCATCGGTAGCTTCGAGTCGATGGCGTCACGCGTTGTTGTGATGACGTGGAGCGCTATCTTCGGATCGATCCGCTTTTCACTCCGGTTTGATCGAGTCATCCCGAGTATTTTTCCGCTTTGACTTGATGGATTCGAAGGCTTCAACCACACCTGGTTTCGGACAATGTCTCATTCGTAATGATCTTGATTTGCCTCGGTCGATCGATACGAAATGACCACATTGGATGGATTCAAGGTGATGTTCTCTGGTGTATACGAACGTATCATTGTATATGTAGTCGAGATGGAGCTTTGTTCGTACCGATCTTGATACGTTCCAGTTGATCGATACAAATAGGCGGTCGCAGGATGGGTTCGAAGAGAGATATTTCTGTGGATTCGAAGGACTTCCAAGCTTGATGGTTACGAACCAGATGGATACGAATCTGATCGATGCGAACTCGATGGTTTCGAACCCTACCCACTTGAACGATACGAACCTAGTGGATTCGAACTAGGTGCAAAGATTCTTGGTTGGTTCGAACAGAGTTGAGGTGAGGCCTATCTGATCGTTTCGAAACAGATCGATTCGAAGACGATCGGTTCGAATTGACCAACCCCTGATGGATTCGAACCTGATGGATTCGAATGGAGCGAGACAATGTCTTGCTGATGGATTCGAACCTGATGGATTCGAAGGGACCATCACCTCGACCTCTTCATGGGTACGAACAACATGTTCTTTCTAACTTGTATCGATCATATCTCATTCATACGAACTTCGATTAACCTGAAATTTGGAACGTTGGTTCCCACGACTTTGCTTGCCGTGTTCTATCAATTGTAGCCTGATCTGGGCCCGGAAAAAATCCATCGATATCCATGGTTATCTTGCAATGCATAGTTGATATTCATGACTAATTATAACTGATTTCCAATCAATTTTGGGTATCTCAGCTTTGTCAAAAGTTGGTATAACAATTGTAGTTTTATTTCATGAAGAATATTCATAATATTCATACTGAAATTTAGCTATGTCTATTTTTTTATTTTTCAGTCGATATCGAAAAATAATTATTATTTCATAAATAATGTATGGTAAGTTTTACGAAAACAATTTTCGTACTATGATGTAATTAATAAAAGCTATATGGCATGCTCCCACTATTTCCACCATTACTATAATAGTGTACTAAATTCATAGGTCCATCATTCACTTAATACAATTTGTTTATTTCATACACTACAACTATTTACAGTGGAGAGTTCATTGATCAAATATCTTGAGCTCAAAGAAATAAATCTCATACAAATACTTTTCCTATATGAAAATACATTTCAGAATAGAAATCATATTTCTTATTCCAATATTAGGTATTAATTATTATTACAGTTCCCATTTCCAATGTTTCTCTATGAAGCAGAAGTAACTATTCATTCTCTTCATCCCAAATGTACCTTAAATTACGTCTATTCTTATACATTCATTTTCCTTTCAAATGGTCAAACTATACAAAAGAAAATCATACTACAATATCATAAAAAACTCTTTACAAAAGCGCATTGGATTATCCTTAACATTTAAGGACATCAAATATGTTTCACTTTACGTAAACCGATCAAAATGATATTTCAACGATCGAGTTCTTATATCTATCTTGTAGTTTTTAGTCTTGTGTTACATTAATACAGTATGATCCCTTTTGTAATCAATTGGATTAAATACTCAATCTTGCATAAAGGTTTATTTAGTTTTTCGAATGAACTAATTTTATCAAAATATTGTACATTACAAACTTTGACCATTCACCATATAACACTTATATGCAATTGTATATAGATCAAATATCCATAGTCTTGTATTGCTTTTAGAGTTCGCAACTCATAGAATGCTATACATGGTCTTGACCAAATGAATGCATAAGTGAACAAACCACAAATATATTAAGTAGTTGTTAAATCAGGCACTTGCATGGGTGTTGAAATGTTAAAATGTAATAAGAATTTAATAGTAGGTATTATATTTCCATTTATCAACTTTCAGTTCAGTTCGTTTGTATATGTTAATTGATAAATATTTTATCAATCATATTAAATGTCCAAATTTGTCATTGTAGATAATTATAAGATTATTTAGCATATGTTCTTATAATATTAAAAAGGTTAAATGTTACCATTTCATTTTTCTAATAAGGCTCCCACTAATCTTTTATGCTTCTTCAAACCCTAAGATGAAACATAGAAGTCTTTCGACTTCACTAATGGTTGTTAGGACTCATCTATCTTTGTATTATGACCTTGAGTTTTCTCAAAAAATCATAAACCAATAAACAATGGATAACTCCTTATCGGTTGTATCATATATAACTCTAGACCTATTTTTCCATGTCCTAATCTCATTTCGACCTTGAGTTTACTCAACAAATCGAAAGAGATTATTCGCTCATACTACCACATCGCGACGTCCTAGGTATAATATATATACCTTGAGTTTCTCAACAAATACATATAGTTATCTTACCTGGTCTATTCAATATTAAATAATATTACACATACCATCCCTAGCTTGAGTTTGCTCAACAACTAAGGAGTATGCAAGTAATTTATTAATATATATGTGGTATAGGACAACATTATATTGAAGATTCATAATCTTTAGTACATTATACTGAGTGTCATCGACTTATGGAATAATGTATTTCTTATAAAATACCCTCATGATTTAAGTGTCAGAAACGTCCTAAATCACAGTATACATATATTTATGTAAGTATTTATTCCTTAAGTCTATTTGAGCTTCTTTAATGTTCCACCTTTAGTTTATACACTCATATTATATAAGTTTCATTATTATATAACTTTTATTTTCTAATTAGCTTACACAATAATATTATGTATAAGATTTTATTAATTAAATCTTATTTAATTAATTTTAATAAATGAACTCTTTAATTAATTTTAAATTCGTACTTCAATACAACTTTTATATTGGACATATCTATTATAACCTTTATAGTGTATACTATAACCTTTATAATATCACACATATATCTTATATATGTGTAGTTTTTATTTAATTAATTAACCTTTAATTAATTTATTTAACTAAACAAGTTTAATTAAATTATATCAATATCAAAATATATCTTACGTACATATATACATATGTTATCTTAATACTTTAAAATAACATAACATATATCAATATACATAATACATGCATATAAGTATTAATTAATTAACTCATTTACTGAATTAATATTTATTAATCTTATTAATAAATTTTAAAATTTTAAATTAATATTTATACAGTTTGAAACATTTTGAAATTTTCATTATCTTTTCAAACATTTTGAAAATTTATGTTATATTATAACCTTTTATAATAAACATGGTATTATTTTAAATTTAACTTTTAAATTTAAAATCTTGCCCCAATTTTCAAAACTATTTGAAAATTAGTCCAAGGCCCAATTCAAATTGGGCCTTTTCGATTAGGGGCAACCTTTGGGCTTACATCGCCATTAGGCCAAACAGAAAACCAGGTAGGACTGGGTACTTGATTACCCAATTCTATTCCTACACGTCACCTTTCTACACACTGTACTAAGTGCGCAAGCTTAATTAGTTAACCCTAACATGACTAATTTAGACCGCATAGAATATTGGGCTCTGATACCATTGTAGGAACTAGGCCATCCTGTAACACCCTAGATTTTTGTTAACATTATTTAGGACATTCAATTAGCTAAATTAAATAGAATAATGTGTTGATTAGGGGATTGAGATTTGATTTAATCAAGGGTAGATGTGCCATTTAACAATGAATTAAAAGAAGGGTTTAAATTGAAATAAAGGAGGGGTAAAATAGGAAAGAGGCCGTTCTCATACCCTAAACCCATTGGCCGTGTACACTTACTCGTCCATTTCATTTCATCATTTTTTATAAAATAAGAGGCCGGCCACCATTAATAAGGAAAAGAGGAAGAAAAACCAAGAAGAAGCTAATTCAAATCAAATCTATTCTCATCTCAATCTCTTTGATCTCTAAAGCTACGGTGAATAATTTTTACGTCTTATTTTTAATTGTATTTTCGGTTTTTACATGAATGTTGAATATTTTGCATTGATTTTCCATGTTTTTGAGTGATAGAATGATTATATATATACATGTTGATGATTTATGTGTGTTGATATTGATTTTATGATATGTTTTAAAGTGAAAACCCTATAAATGAATCCAAATGCTTCGCAATTTTTTATGAAGATCATAAATATTATTTTTGAAATGGGTTCCAATTTTTAGAACTTTCTGAAATTATGTGGAATTTATATGAATTTTCTAGTTAAGAAAATGTTAATTTGGTTTAGTAACTATTTTTAGTTAAATAATAAAAGATTTGGGTCTGAAATTTTTATATGTTGGAAAACATATTAAAAGAGATTTTCTAGAATTTTTGTAGAATTTTCCTAAGTGTTTTAAGGGTTATATAAAATTATTTAAGGTATGGTACTTAAGTGTTATATATAATTAAGAGAGGAGAAGAGGCCTTTTGCAAAATAACTTAAATTTGTTAATTCTGAAAGTCGGCAGCACTTTTGAAAAATTGCAGTACCTTTTATTGGTAAAAAAAGAGGCAACCAATCACAATTAGACACATAAGGCAGGTTGGGTAGAAAGAAATATTTGCTACATGTTTTTAACTATTTCGACACTGTCGGCACCAGGTTTCGCCCCCTCATCTTTGCTTCCGACACAGTCGAAACCAATGCATATGGTATCAGAGAACTGGTATGTAGTGAATTGGATGAAGATGGAATGTAAGGAGTCGAAACCAGGGGATCCGAAGGAGTTGGGGCTTTGCTTTGATTTTCAAAAGGACAAAGCGCCTGTTTTCTTTCGACTAAATGACTTTCAACAAAGTAACTTTCGACTAGGTCAAATGATTTAAAGAAAATGGTTACGATTGGGTTGCGCCTCTATTTTCAACTAATTGCTTTTGACTAAGTCGAAACCTTTTTGCTGCCGCCTTTTTACCTTTCGACCCAAATGGTTTTGGAAAGGGTTGCTTTGTTTTTAAAATACGGCCACTTCTCCAATGCTTTCGAAAGGGATGGTTTCGTCATCACCATTTCTTTACATAGGAAATTGTTTCGAAGTAGATGCTTTCGACTTAAATGTTATAAAGGCCCGTTTCTATAATTGAAAGAATACCCAATGGTTTTGAAAGATATAGTTCTAAATGGTTTCGAAATAGATTCTTTCGACTTTAATGGGTTTCTAATCCTTTTGCTCTACTTGAAGGCAGAATCCAAATGATTTCGACCGAGACATTTTTCAAATGTTTTGAAGGGGTAAATTTTTGAATGGTTTCGAAAGGTTTCCACATATTTTAAATTAAACTCAAAGTGCTTTCAAAAGGATTGAGTTTTGACTGTTTAGAAAGGTTTTAATGAATGGTTTGAAAAGGGGTGGTTCCCCCAAGGTTTCGAAAGGATTGAAAGGAAGGGTTTTTCCTATGTTTTTGAAAGCAATATTTAAATGGTTTTTATAGGAGGATGTTTGATATTTTGAAGCTTTCAGTGAAAAGAAAGGAAATGATTTTCCAATGCTTTCAAAAGGCAATATTTAGTGGTTTCAAAAAGATCTTTCAATGGTTTTGAAGGGGTTACCTTCAATGGTTTCGGAAGGGCTGTTTAAAGATTTTTAAAAAAAGGTTTTAAATGTACTAAACAGGCAATATAGCCAAAGTATTTTCAAGTTAAAAAAGGTTTTAACTTGTTTTGGAAGGATAGCTAATCCTTCTTAATATTCATCAACATTATTTTGAGTAATATATATATATATATATATATATATATATATATATATCAATAGCTTAGAGTAAAGCTAAGAATATATTTTTCTCATACAAGTATGATTTAAAAGGTTAAATCATTTTGAAAAAGGTTTTCAAGGAAAAAGATAAAGTGTAGTCAACCCTAAGAAAATCATTTGGACAGTTAGACCATTTTGATTCGGATAGTTAGTCTAGTTTGCTGGCAGTTAGCCCAGTTTTATGGACAGATAGTCCATTTGTTAGCATAACGGACCTTGTTATTATATGGTGGACAGAGGGTCTACTTATTACCTATTTTATGGACTGATAGTCCATTTTAGTAGCATAAAGGATATTTCTATTTTGATATAATAAGTTTGATTAACCAGTTTGGTTGGAAGAAAGCATTTGCAAAAATATATGTTAAAGAGTATATTAGTGTGGGGAAACCCATTCTATTAAGCGGCGTGGTCTCATTTAATCTCAGTAAACCGAGATGTAACTGAATTATTAACACTAGGCTTTATGTCTGACTCAAAGTTTTTGTTTTCCCTTAAACTCTTGGGTACTCAAAATTGATTTGAGTAGGCTGAGGGTTAGGGTTTTTAGGTTTCAGTCATTTTGGTGAATAAAGCTGCCAAAGACGAGTAGGTGGTTGACGGATAGCTAAATAAAAATTGCAGATTGTTTTGTTTATTTCCGTTGTGTATTAAGTCAGATATGACTATACTGCTTTGATCAACCAAGGGTGCATCATCATATGTCGTTCTTAGCGTATTTTTGCAATAATTATAATTAATCTTTACCCGAGAAACGATATTGGGATTATGTAATTTGGATATGAACTTGTTTTGAAATGTAATCAATAAAATGTTGTCTTTTGAAATCTATGATTTTATTCATATTCAAGTGCTTCTGATATTATAGATACCATATCATTACCATATTTTGTCACCAAAAGTTAATACTATGGATGACTATAACATCTGCAGCACTTAGTTTTGGCCTTCAGATACGGGATGTTACAACTTGGTATTAGAGCATGGTATATGAAAAACTTTAAACTAAAAATGATTTTTAAAACATAATCCTAAGGAATTAGATCGCTACGAAACTTGAAATCCTATAATAATTCACCGTTACAGATCTAATGAAACTAGTTTCGTCGAAATCCAAGGCAGTCGCCAAAATGGCTATATTTCAGTTAATTAAATAAATTAATATTAAATTAATCAAATCGAATTTCAATTCAAATTTTATAACTCACAATTTCTATCACCTAAAATCACTTAGTAATTTATAATCCTCTATAACAAATTTCCATATCAATTAAATGTTGCATGTTTCATTAGTTTCAAAGTTTTAATGTAACGACCCAGAACTTCTGTCACTTGAAATTCATATATTTAATTGATTCTAAATATTAACAAGTAAAATTAAATAGTCGAATAAATTATATTTCGAATATCTAGATTTAATTGGATAATTAAATCGACAATTTAATATTTAAAATTACAGAAATAATTGGAAATTGGGTTTAATGTGATTAAAATTTATTTGTAAAGTTGTATTTAATCATATTGGAGTTAGAATGATGTTATAGAACTTTTAAAATTGAATTAAAAGTTAAACTGTAGAAATTGAATATTTTAATATTTAATTGATGAGTAAAAATAGCCATTTTTCAAACAGTCTCGGATTTCGACGAAACTAGTTTCATCGGATCCATAATGTTATATTATTGTATGGTTTCAAATTTCGTGTCAATCGGATTTACGGTTTGTCCGGGGCAAGCTAAAACGCGTAGAAATCAATTCGAGTGAATTTTGAATTTAAATAGTCGATTCAAAAACTTATCTTTCAAATTTGATCGAATTGGCTCCTGATATATATTCCATTGCGTTCGGAATAGGGATAAAGCATTATAAACGCCAGGCGGCACGCTTCGTTTCGAGTTTGGACAAATTTCGGGTGAATAGTGTCGCGTAATTTTCTATATAAGGACCTCATGTTCTTTATTTTTCACAAACCCTAATCTAAAAGTTTCAGCCGCCACCTTAGAAAATTAATGGCCGAAATTGCATCATCTTCTTCCTCTAATATCTTCAAATCCATCAACAATTAGAGAAAGTTATCAACTACAAAAACGTAGAGCTTCATGAGAGATTCGAATCTATACGGCTGTGATCGTCATCGGTGCGTTGATGGAGGCGCAACAGGGCCGCGTTCGTTCGTCGTTCAAGCACGAATCCCCACGCAAGGATGAGACCGAGCTACATAGGATTGTGGTCGATGGTAGCTCTCGTCGAGGGCATTTAAATGGTAGTCTTGGTTCGTCTTCAAGTTAGTCGAGGCGCGTGCGATAATTAGTTGAAATTGGCGGCTATGGGTTCAAAGTCGAACGTGATAACCTGGTTTTCACGTTTGGGAAGATGGAGGGCCGAACAGCCAGGATTTGCAATTTGAAAATCAACGGCTCAGATTAGTAGGGTTTGAATTTAAAATAAAAGTTGTGATTTATTTATATATTATAATTCGTTTAATCTTTAAAACGTCATAACTTGTTCATAAGAGGTCGGAATTTGACGAAACAAATTGCGTTGGGTTCATATGGACGAACACTATGCGATGGATGTAGATTGGAGTTGATTTAAGCTAGTGTAAATTTTAGGTAAAATTAAACGCGCGTTTAATTTTATTCGGAACGAAACGCTACAACTGTTATTGGAAACAAGGTGAGAACTTCTCACTCAATCGAAATTGTTTCGATTTAACTTTTAAATAAGTTAGATTTAAAATTGCTTGATTGTGTGTTTGGATGATAAATTATTATCTATTGTTTTGAAATAGACCCTATGCGCCGTATATTAAGCGGATGTTATTTATTAAAAACATATACCGCGATATTTCACCTTGAAGTGGAATTGGTATTATATATGTACTTGGAGTTGATTTCCCGCATTATATAGCGGATGAGACCCTATTGCGCCGCATAATAGCAGATAGTATTTTATATAACCCATGTACTGCGATATTCCGTCTTGAAACGGGATTGGTATTGTGCTAACTTCCGTGGATGCAGGAAAAAAGGTTAGAGGGATCCAACTGGATTCCTCATTCGTATTGATTTATTTACAGATATTGTGATATATTATGTTATCATATGATATATGATATTTTGGATGCCGTGATTGTTATATTTAGTGCTGTTGCAGTATTGGGCCTATTTTTGAAGTTTTAAAAATGTTAAAATAACGATTTTGAATTTAAAAGGATTTTCAAGTGATTTTTGAAAGTATACATTTTATTAAATTTTGGGATTGATTCATTTTAAATAAATAAATGTTATAATTTTTATGTTATAAAAATTATGATTTTTGCGAAATATAACCGAAATGTGATTTTTGAAATAAGTAGATGATTTATTTGTACAATGGTTTGAATTGGGATTTTTGAATTATTATAAGCGGTTTATATAAAAGAGTTATATAATTGATATTTATAAATTAAAATATTGGAATTTTAAAACGAGTATTTATAAGTGGTAAAATGAAGTATAAATGGATTTCATAAGTGAATGAAATTTATAGATTTATAAATTGGGAAGTTATAAAATGAATAGATTTTGTAAAATAGAAGATTTATAAGTAATTTACTTATAAATTGGATTTGGCATTTAAATGAGATATAAATAGAATTTGTTGATTAAGGGATTTTATAAGTTGAAGTTTTTATAAAATTTATATAGATGTGAATTTATAAACATTGTTTTATAAATCCAAAACCAATTGAATTTGATAAGTAAATATAAAAGCTTATTAAAGGAGTTATATCCACGGTTTTGGACTGTGAATAATCCTTTAAATTAAATATGTAGTAGTGTTGAATTTGGTAAACGATTTATATTCACGATTTTGGACAGTGAATGATATATTAAAGAAATGTTTTAGGATGTGATCTTTTAAATAGAATTAAAATGATTTTAAAGATGTTTTAAAATGCATTAACTATCGAAACCATAGATTTCAACATTCATTGTTGAAATAGACGTTTTTGAGAAATAAGGAAATGGTGGACTATAACACTGTTGTTATAGTAAATGATTTTCGAAAGGAAATGTTTTGTATAGTATTGGGATTTATATATCTATCTAAGTTTCGAATCCCTATACTAGTGATTTTGGGTTGTCGTAACGATGTTTTACGCAACATTCGTTTTGACTCAAATGAATGTGTTTAAGAGAAGTATATTGAATATTTTCTAAGTATTGAAAATAAATAGATCTGTGAATTACTTATTGTTAAATAAGTATTTGGAGATGATTTCCAGTGAAAATGAATAAATATTTGAAAATGTTTCCGCATAAGGAAAATGATTTGAAATTCGTTTTCAAAAGTTGTAAAGGTGAAAAGTGATTTGAAATTGTTTTCAAATGGTTGAAGTGTGGAAAATATATCTTGTAAAGATATTTTTGGAAAATAAATAATTTAGGAAATTATTTGGAATCTGGTGATGTTGTGTATATCTATTGATAGTTAAATAACCGACTATCAATATTTACCTTTAAATGGGTATTTGTTATGATTTTCTTGAATTTGAATGCTACACTTATTTTTAAATAAGCGCTCGTTATTCGGTTTAGCCGGGAGAGGACCTTTGTGTCATAAATCCCATTCTGAATAGTGATATGTCATAATGGATAGCATTTGAAGACCGGTGTTGAAGACCGGATATTTTCGAAAACGGAAGGATTACCGTCGAATGTCTCTGCATCGGCTGATCTCCGATATAGAGATTTTATCACCCTTTGTGATGGGAAGTCCAGCCGTGATTAGTGAATATCCGGATTGCAAGGGCTTCTTTGGAAGTGCCTTCGGTTATGTTCGAACCCAGAATGGACTTCTATGGATGTGTGTCTGACATTACAATTTGAGATGTAAAGCTGGTTTCTATCAAATATATTTCTGTTGGTGGCGGACAATTTATTCTCTTAGCTTAACACCCTTCTCTGAGACGTACGAGCTCAGAGGTTATGTAGTTGATGGTTACTAGTGATATATTCCCAAATTGGTAATGTGGCACACGAAGTGCTGTTGAGAATTTGTTCATCAAAGCGTGGCTTTTGTATAAAGCATAGCTTTGTGGACGAGAATTCGTCGGACCTCACACCCCGGTAATGGTCAAACAGGAAAGATGCAGCAAGGTTATTGGGGGATAGCGCCCCCTTAGTGTATGTCATTTCCTTCTTGATAGAGGTGGTATTATGGTATGGAGCCCTGATCTTTAACCTATGTTGATGCTGCAAACTTATTATTTTGTGGTTGTTGGTGAATCTCGGGATTTAGGTCGGTTGCGACCGGGGGATGGCATACTCGTGTCAGTTGTTACCCAGCTAGGGGTAACCTGGCCTTGTGTTGGCAGAGATCCAGTTAGGTTCTCGGGGCATCCTTCCAGAGGCGTACCGATGTGGCAATGGGAAGTTCCTTGGCCTGACCATTTGTTGGAAATCCAAATTCCAATACGTACGTTGTACGATTTTAGTTGTAGAACCTGCCACTTACTTATGGTGGTCACCACTGTTTAGATGGTAGCTATAGTATGCATAGTTCGGAATGTCTATGTTGGCTAAGATTTATATCATACTTTTGAAATGTTTTCCCTCACCTTGCATTTATAGTAATAATATCAAAGAAAATTTGCGTATCAAGCATATTTGACTATCACAAGGAGAAATCTCCTTCGATTCTGCGTTTGCATTGTGTGTGTGTGTGTGTGCGGGAGGCCTTATGGTAGTCTCATTTTATAAAAGCATTGCGAATCTAATTTAAAATATTTCTTTGT
Organism: Allium cepa; assembly: GCA_030765085.1. NCBI lineage: Eukaryota > Viridiplantae > Streptophyta > Magnoliopsida > Asparagales > Amaryllidaceae > Allium > Allium cepa. Next base: position 977,717,919 of record CM060935.1, read on the forward strand.
TTATTTTTAAAGATAAACTGTTTTAAGTTCTCACACCAGTCCCATGACTGACCTGGAGTTTATTTTTTCCTTCCTAAACTCTGGGTGCCCACCAATTTTAACACGGGCAGTCTACAGTCAGGTTATCAGGTCATTTTGGAATTCAGGAGTTGTTGTAGAGATCTGGAGGCAAGCTGGATGGCATGGTGTATCAATTAGTATATAGTATTTCTTTTCCGCTGTTTGTTGTTGTACACTCTGATAATGTAATGTAATGTGATGTAATGTAATAACTGATATAGTTCTTTTTTTTAAAGATATTCATTTATCTATTATATGTTGTTCCGCTACGATTGTGAGATTCTGATATTGTTATGTTGCTTTTCTTTCTTTCTCTCTTCTTCTTAAACCCTAAGGGTTCGGTTTTTCGGCATTCGATTGCTCGGCAGTTGATACAGAGGACGTATTAATGTCGACTTTCGTGAGTCGAAAATCGTAACCTTTACATCTGGTATCAGAGCATTTGGTTAAGTGACAACCTTTTCTGTTGGGAATTACTCATTAGAGATAGAGTCAGTAGTACTCTAGAATGAGTTTGAGTGTAATAATAGATATGAGCGCGTATTTGTTAGTGAATATAAAATTGTTTTATATTGTGATGATTGGTTTGTTGAGTGGTATGTGGATTCTGGTCGGTATAGTCCGTACAACTCTATCGATAGGGATCTCTAAACACTCTTACAGAACAAATTCGACACGGTATCGTTTTAAATTGGGTAAAAGAAATAATTTTACCTCGATTATATTTTATATATAAAGGAATAATTTTTCAGAAATTATTAAAGTGTATATAAATTGAATGTTTGGTTGTTGAAAATGTAAGTATATATATAAGTTAATCAAAAGAATAAATTGTATAAGCAAAATAATTATAAGCATGGAATTATAATTAACGTGATTTACAATAAGTGAAATTATATAAGTAAAAGATTTGTAAATGTGATTTATGAATAAAAGGAATTTTTTTGAAAGAATATTAAGCACTGAATTCACTACTGTTACTGGGAAATAATAAGGGTGATGAACGCAGCATCATCGGTATCATTTTCAAGTTTCTGTGTGATGGATTTGCTACCGTAGTAAATTGAAAATTGAAGTTTTGTTGTGATAAACAAATTTGAAATTAAAATCCAAGTTGTAATTGTTGAATTGGATTTATAAGGGGAAACTTAAGTTAAGTTAAATAAATGATGTTTGAAATGGAATATAACTTAAGTAATGTTGAATGAAGTTGATTATGGTATCAAAGTATAATAATAAAGTGAAGTGATGAATATGAACTTGAGTTATGTAATGAAATTCAACTTTTGTGGTTAAATGAATTAGCAATTGAATTGAACAAATGGATTGAATATTAATCAATCGAATGTAAAAGAATTGATATAGAATAATGAATGTAAGTGTTAATTCATTAGAAGCTAACGAAGTTGGAAAAAAAATTGAATAATTGAATGGAAGTCAATTTAATATGAAACCAATTGGAATAAAAAGTGTTAAACCAAATTGAAATTAGACAAAGTGAATATGAATTGTTGAATGTAAATTTAATAATTTGTTTATGATTTGATTTTTATATGATTGTTAGTTGATTATATATAATTCATTAAGTGTTAATGGAATTGAATTGATAAAATTGGAAGCTATGAAATTTGATTTGAATATGGAAGTGAACTAACTTGAATGTAAATTAGTGAATATAAACTAATTGAAAATGAATGTTAGTAAAGTCCAATGTTAATGAATCAAATGTGATTAAATGAAAAAAAACCAATTCATTGAATATTAATGAGAAGTGAATGTATATTGATTTGATGATTGGAATTGTTGTTGCTTCTGGTATATGTTGTATATCGATATTATTTTATATATGCATGTTTCTCATTGTTGTTGAGTGTTTAGTAGGTGCGGATTGCGCTTGCTTCGCTTTTGGAGCTCGCTTTCGTGCTATATTAGCCGTATATGCTCGCTAATAATATATAAGGTACATATCTCGGATTACATATCGTACTTTTACACTTTTTTCCCTGCGGGATGCCTCATTACTATGATGAGATGTATATTTGTGATATATATATTGCCATTTTTTTTCCGATCGAGCCGCGCAAAGGAGACGCTGGCGAAATTTTCTGAAAATATAAGGCGTTAGAATATTTTTGAGAAAATTGGAAAATTTTGAAAAGATAACTAAGTATGATTTGAAAACTTAATAAAGTTTTTATAGGAAGTTTAACTATTGGATTTTGGGAAAGTTAAACACTTAAGTTAATTTGAAATCTAATTTGAATGGATGTTTGAAAAGTTAATGGATTCTGTAACTTTTTCTTACTTGGTAATTTCGAGGACGAAATTCTTTTAAGGGGGAAGTTTGTAACGACCCAGAACTTCTGTCATTTGAAATTCATATATTTAATTGATTTTAAATATTAACAAGTAAAGTTAAACAGTCGAATAAATTATATTTTGAATATCTAGATTTAATTGGATAATTAAATCGACAATTTAATATTTGAAATTACAGAAATAATTGGAAATTGGGTTTAATGTGATTAAAATTGATTTGTAAAGTTGTATTTGATCATATTGGAGTTAGAATGATGTTATAGAACTTTTAAAATTGAATTAAAAGTTAAACTGTAGAAATTGAATATTTTAATATTTAATTGACGAGTAAAAATAGCCATTTTTCAAACAGTCTTGGATTTCGACGAAACTAGATCCGTAATGTTATATTATTGTATGGTTTCAAATTTCGTGTCAATCGGATTTATGGTTTGTCCGGGGTAAGCTAAAACACGTAGAAATCGATTCGAGTGAATTTTAAATTTAAATAGTCGATTCAAAAACTTATCTTCCAAATTTGATCGAATTGGCTGCCGATATATATTCCATTGTGTTCGGAATAGGGATAAAACATTATAAATGCCAGGCGGCACGCTTCGTTTCGAGTTCGGAAAAATTTCGGGTGAATAGTGTCGCGTAATTTTCTTTATAAGGACCTCATATTCTTTATTTTTCACAAACCCTAATCTAAAAGCTTCAGCCACCACCCTAGAAAATTAATGGCCGTAATTGCATCATCTTCTTCCTCTAATATTTTCAAATCCATCAACAATTAGAGAAAGTTATCAACTACAAAAACGTAGAGGTTCATGAGAGCTTCGAATCTATAAAGCTGTGATCGTCATCGGTGCGTTGATGGAGGCGCAACAGGGCCGCGTTCGTTCGTCATTCAAGCATGAATCCCCATGCAAGGATGAGCCCGAGCTACATATGATTGTGGCCGATGGTAGCTCTCGTCGCGGGCATTTAAATGGTAGTCTCCGATCGTCTTCAAGTTAGTCGAGGCGCGTGCGATAATTAGTTGAATTTGGCGGCTATGGGTTCAAAGTCAAACGTGATAACCTGGTTTTCTCGTTCGGGAAGATGGAGGGCCAAATGGCCTGGATTTGCAATTTGGAAATCAACGGCTCAGATTATTAGGGTTTGAATTTAAAATAAAAGTTGTGATTTATTTATATATTATAATTCGTTTAAACTTTAAAACATCATAACTTGTTCATACGAGGTTGGAATTTGACGAAACGAATTGCGTTGGGTTCATATGGACGAACATTATGCGATGGAGTTGGATTGAAGTTGATTTGAGCTAGTGTAAATTTTGGGTAAAATTAAGCGCGCGTTTAATTTTATTCGGAACGAAATGCTACGACTGTTATTGGAAACAAGGTGAGAACTTCTCACTCAATCGAAATTGTTTCGATTTAAATTTTAAATAAGTTAGATTTAAATTTCTTAATTGTGTGTTTGGATGATAAATTATTATCTATTGTTTTGAAATAGACCATATGCGCTGTATATTAAGCGGATGTTATTTATTAAAAACATATACCGCGATATTTCACCTTGAAGTGGAATTGGTATTATATATGTACTTAGAGTTGATTTCTCGCATTATATAGCGGATGAGACCCTATTGCGCCGCATAATAGCGGATAATATTTTATATAACCCATGTACTGCGATATTCCGTCTTGAAACAGGATTGGTATTATGCTAACATCTGTGGATGCAGGGAAACATGTTGGAGGGATCCAACTGGATTCCTCACCCATATTGATTTATTTACAGATATTGTGATATATTCTGTTATCATATGATATATGATGTTTTGGATGCCGTGATTGTTATATTTAGTGCTGTTGCAGCATTGGGCCTATTTTTGGAGTTTTAAAAATGTTAAAATAACAATTTTGAATTTAAAAGGATTTTCAAGTGATTTTTGAAAGTATACATTTTATTAAATTTTGGGATTGATTCATTTTAAATAAATAAACGTTATAATTTTTATGTTATAAAAATTATGATTTTTGCGAAATATAACCGAAATGTGATTTTTGAAATAAGTAGATGATTTATTTGTAAAATGGTTTAAATTGGGATTTTTGAATTATTATTAACGGTTTATATAAAAGAGTTATAAAATTGATATTTATAAATTAAAATATTGGAATTTTAAAACGAGTTTTTATAAGTGTTAAAATGAAGTATAAATGGATTTCATAAGTGAAAGAAATTTATGGATTTATAAATTGGGAAGTTATAAAATGAATAGATTTTGTAAAATAGAAGATTTATATGTAATTTTCTTATAAATTGGATTTTGGCATTTAAATGAGATATAAATAGAATTTGTTGATTAAGGGATTTTATAAGTTGAAGTTTTTATAAAATTTATATAGATGTGAATTTATAAACGTTGTTTTATAAATCCAAAACCAATTGAATTTGTTAAGTAAATATGAAAGCTTATTAAAGGAGTTATATCCAGGTTTTGGACAGTGAATAATCCTTTAAATTAAATATGTAGTAGTGTTGAATTTGGTAAACGATTTATGTTCATGATTTTGGACAGTGAATGATATATTAAAGAAATGTTTTAGGAAGTGTTCTTTTAAATAGAATTAAAACGATTTTAAAGATGTTTTAAAATGCATTAACTATCGAAACATAGATTTCAACATTCATTGTTGAAATAGACGTTTTCGAGAAATAAGGAAATGGTGGACTATAACACTGTTGTTATAGTAAATGATTTTCGAAAGGAAATGTTTTGTATAGTATTGGGATTGATATGTCTATCTAAGTTTCGAATCCCTATACTAGTAATTTTGGGTTGTCATAACGTTGTTTTATGCAACATTCGTTTTGACTCAAACGAATGTGTTTAAGAGAACGTTTTCCTAAAAGAATAAAATATATACTTATTCTTGTTTTAATTATATTGAATATTTTCTAAGTATTGAAAATAAATAGATTTGTGAATTACTTATTGTTAAATAAGTATTTGGAAATGATTTCCAGTGAAAATGTATAAATATTTGGAAATATTTCTGCGTAAGGAAAATGATTTGAAATTTGTTTTCAAAAGTCGCAAAGGTGGAAAGTGATTTGAAATTGTTTTCAAATGGTTGAAGTGTGGAAAATATATCTTGTAAAGATATTTTTGGAAAATAAATAATTTGGGAAATTATTTGGAATCTGGTGATGTTGTGCATATCTATTGATAGTTAAATAACCGACTATCAATATTTACCTTCAAGTATTTGTTGTGATTTGGTTGAATTTGAATGCTACACTTATTTTTAAATAAGCGCTCGTTATTCGGTTTAGCCGGGAGAGGACCTTTGTGTCATAAATCCTATTCCAAATAGTGATATGTCGTAATGGATAGCATTTGAAGACCGGTGTTGAAGACCGGATATTTTCGAAAATGGAAAGATTACCGTCGAATGTCTCTGCATCGGCTGATCTTCGATATAGAGATTTTATCACCCTTTGTGATGGGAAGTCCGGTCATGATTAGTGAATATCCGGATTGCAAGGGCTTCTTTGGAAGTGCCTTCGGTTCTGTTCAAACCCAGAATGGACTTGTATGGATGTGTGTCTGACATTACAATTTGAGATGTAAAGCTGGTTTCTATCAAATATATTTCTGTTGGTGGCGGAGAATTTATTCTCTTAGCTTAACACCCTTTTCTGAGACGTACGAGCTCATAGGTTATGTACTTGATGGTTACTAGTGATATATTCCCAAATTGGTAATGTGGCATATGAAGTGCTGTTGATAATTTGTTGATCAAAGCGTGGCTTTTGTATAAAGCATAGATTTGTAGATGAGACTTCGCCGGACCTCACACCCCAGTAATGGTCAAAACAGGAAAGATGCAGCAAGGTTATTAGGGGATAGCGCCCCCTTAGTGTATGTCATTTCCTTCTGGATAGAGGTGGTATTATGGTATGGAGCATTGATACTTAACCTATGTTGATGTTGCAAACTTATTATTTTGTGGTTGTTGGTGAATCCCGGGATTTAGGTCGGTTGAGACCGGGGGATGGCATACTCGTGTCAGTTGTTACCCAACTAGGGTAACCCGGCCTTGTATTGGCAGAGATCCGGTTAGGTTCTCGGGGCGTCCTTCCAGAGGCGTACCCATGTGGAAATGGGAAGTTCCTTGGCCCGACTATTTGTTGGAAATACGTACCTTGTACGGTTTTAGTTGTAGAACCTGCCATTTACTTATGGTGGTCACTACTGTTTAGATGGTAGCTATAGTAGGCATAGTTCGGAATGTCTATGTTGGCTAAGATTTATATCATACTTTCGAAATGTTTTCCTACACCTTGCACTTATAGTAATAATATCAAAGAAAATTTGCGTATCAAGCATATTTGACTATCATAAGGAGAAATCTCCTCCGATTCTGCGTTTGCATTGTGTGTGCGTGTGCGCTAGTTCTTATGGTAGTCTCATTTTCTAAAAGCATTGCGAATCTAATTTAAAATATTTCTTTGTTTATTTTTAAAGATAAACTGTTTTAAGTTCTCACACCAGTCCCATGACTGACCTGGAGTTTATTGTTTCATTCCTAAACTCTGGGTGCCCACCAATTTTAACACGGGCAGTCTTGAGTCAGGTTATCAGGTCATTCTGGAATTCAGGAGTTGCTGTAGAGATCTGGAGGCAAGCTGGATGGCGTGGTGTATCAATTAGTACATAGTATTTCTTTTTCGCTGTTTGTTGTTGTACACTCTGATAATGTAATGTAATGTGATGTAATGTAATAACTGATATAGTTCTTTGTTTTAAAGATATTCATTTATCTATTATATGTTGTTCCGCTGCGATTGTGAGATTCTGATATTGTTCTGTTGCTTTTCTTTCTTTCTTTCTTCTTCTTAAACCCTAAGGGTTCGGTTTTCCGGCATTCGATTGCTCAGCAGTTGATACAGATGACGTATTAATGTCGACTTTCGTGGGTCGAAAAACGTAACCTTTACATTTAATTTCAATTTTAATATATTCAGATAATATAATTAAGTTTCCAATAAATTGATTTATTTGATTTCTCAATCTTGTTATTAAATCAATTATCATCTTATCATCTTATAGGTAAAATTAACATTGGTTTATATCTTAAGACATTAATATTTTCCCATTTCATCTTAATTTCAATTTACTTTATAATTAATTTCATTTAATTGCACTAAATCCAATTATTACAATTTAAATTTCAATAAGTTGATAAATCTTGATTTCCATTCTTTTTATTCAACCGATCGTCATATTATGGGTAAAATCAACATTATTCCAAATTATTACCATAATTTACATTAACGTAATATTTAATTAGATTTATAGCAATTGATTCCAAATTTATTTTTTAACAGGTCAAATAAATAGGTAACTTATAATAATTGTTACCGTTGGCTTTTAAATCACAGTATAAGTTTACTATGTTCAACTAATTATTATAATTACTTACATAATATTGATTTTATCCAATTACCATTAATTATATAATATTTCATTAATCAATTCAATATTTACATTTGTTTTCATATTTTCCATTTATAGCCAAGTATAGCATTCACATTATTCCATTTGCTTGACTTTCATTCCAATTGACAATAATTAACTTGAATTAACATCGTTTCGTTTTAATTTAGTTATTATTCCATTAATATACCACAAATTTTATTTCTTTCAATGTTAAATTACCAAAATCTTACTACACTAACTATTTAATAATCGAAAATTACTGATCGTTACACTCTCCCCCACTCGAAACTTTTCGTCCCCAAAAAGAAAAAAGAAGGGAAAAAAGGAATTTAGAAACCAATATATCTTCTTCAAAATATTAATTTATAAACAATAAATTTACAAAGTAAAATAATTTGAATAAATATATCAATTTATAACAATTAAATCCTTTTATATTCAAGCTAATAAAAGTTTGGAAAATATTTCACAAAATTTTCTTAGTCAAAAATTCATGAAAAACTTTGGCAGAGCCTCCTTTGTATAGAGAGACTAGGGAGAAATTATAATATAAATAAAACAATATATATCATAACCTTTCAAAACAGTGTATCCCAATAGCGGAAAAATAATATAACATCGCTTGAAAACCCGTAATCCGGGAACGTACTTATTGTCGGGCAATTAACGCTTATTTTATGAAACCAAATGCAGTAGTTATTGCTTCCATAATCTGTATTTCGCTTATATAATCCAAAAGAGTTAATAATTATATAAGATGAAATGTCTAAAGTTGTTTCAACCACTTATAAACAAATTAATATAAAATAACAATCACTTGCAATCACAACATAAAATCATTATATGAAATCAATACAAATCAATATCCATCCATAGCAAACAAAACAAATAGTTATTCGGGTTCAAAAACTTTTAATTGTACAGAATGAAAAATAAACTACTAAGTATACCATCTACTTAACAGTCTTAGGTAAAACTCAATAGATCATTCATACTTCCTAAGCAATCAGAAGTATCTTCCTCCAAACAATTCCATAAGCAAAAACAAACAAGCAATGCCAAGCACTATTTAAGTCTATTCTTATTAATTTCATTTCATATCATTTACCTTACTTTAGTTTCATTTATACAATGACTATTTCATTCATTCACTTTCATTTATTTCATTACATATGTTACTCATGTATAATTACTTAGTCATATGTAAATAAATTCTCAAAGTACTACATAGGTTTCTTTGTAAATAAACTCACGTTCATTCATTCAGTACTTATTTCTATTTATTTCTGATCGTTACTTACAAATTCATCTTCATTTATTTATCTATATAATGCCAATTTCATTTTCTTCATTTCATTCATTTTCATACATAAATTAATTCCATTTCTCAGTGATCGTTTCATTAGTTTACATTATTCCTTACAAAATTCAATTTTCATTCATTCATTACTTAATTTCACTTATTTACATTCATTTATTTTTAGTATTCATGTTGATTCAATTACTTAGCATATCAATACATTAACCAAAGTCTATAATCATATATTTAAAGTGTTCATCCTTTCTACTTATTTATTTATAAATAGCTTCAACCATTTACTTAAGTTTATAATTGCTTCTTACAATACCTATTTTCTGTCACATTTTTTAATAGTAATATTTCAATTATACTTAAGTTTATATCAATTATGACAACAATTTCTTATTTATAAAGGTAATTCATTGAACAATTCCCTTATATTAGTTTTACTTGTATAATATTCTATTACATTTTCTTATTAAACATTACAACCTTTAATATTTGGTAAGTTATATATATATATGCTTTAAGAATGCAATTGAGAGTTACACAACTATATCCCTTTTCTTTTAATTAATTTAATTTTCAATAACCATCTCCTTTGTTTTATAGGTTGCAAATCTCAACGTTCTTGTAATTTCATTTATAACCTAGCATTTAATCTCTTATTTCATTTAGAGGTTCCAATTATTAATTATTACATTCCATTTCACTATAATAATTGAAACTATTAATTAACAGAAACTTAAGAGCTAAATACCGGGTTCCATTTCAAATCATTTTAAAATAACAGATAAATGTATATACTTACAACTTAAATATCCAATTATATTTAAAACAATTTAAAATTTATATTTGTTTATCAAATAAATCTGCAGTAAAACTACTATAGTGGCCTTCCCACTTAGAAACTCGAAAATGAATGTCGATGATGCATGTACTAATCACCGAAATTATTTTGCAGCGACAAAGAGGGGAGTACGAAACTTATTTCTTTCCAAAATTTCTTTAAAACATTCAAATTATATTGAAATATTTATATCAGAAAATACTTCTAATAATATTATTATTATATCCCAAAATCATTCAAAAGAAATTCTTAAGAATCCCGGAATTTAAGCTCTAAATTTTCCAATTGATATTTAGTTACTTACAAATTTTATTTTCAACCAACATTATAAATTTTCACTACCTAACAATCAGTATGTTACAACCAAAGATATATCATTTATAAAATTTATTATTTTATATACAAAATATAATAGGTAAAATCATTTAATTTACCTATATTTCAAAAAAAATATTTTGTTGGTCTGTCATATTTAAGTGTTTAGAAATCCATATCGATGTCATAGCATCCTATGCAACAACCACAATTTATAAATACAAAATGGAATAAATTAACACAATATAATACCTTTTATAACACTAACAAATAAGCACTCTCATATATATACTCTCAGCGACTCATCATAGGGTATTACTACCCTATTAATTAAGAGTCAGACCCCATCAAGCTAAGGTTTTCTCTAAACCAAAGCTCTGTTACCAACTGTAACATCCCGCCTTTTTGGACGCTTTAAGAAGACACACGTGCTGACTCAAACTATACAGAAAAGCAGATTGTTATTGGGGTGAATAAGAAAAGAGAAAGAAATAAAACAAAACAGAATCTCACAGCGGAATGACAAAATATAATAATCAAATAACAGTTCGTGAAGCTGTTTACAAAACATTTGATTATACTTATACAAAACAGTATCAGAGTTACACATATCAGAGATAAATAAATAATAATGCAGTGGAACGGTATGATGCAGTGGAATAATATAGTAAATAGTAATAGTACAAATCTTTGTCTTCGTCCCCCGAAATAAGTCTTCAAATCCTGAAATGCTCAGGCTGACCCGAGCGAATTGAAAAGACAACACACTCGAGTTAGAACTAAAAGATCTTATGTATGTTAAATCAACGGTAAATAAATAAAAGTGGAATAGCGTCAGAGATATTGACAGGGTTTGACATCTCCTCTCCAGTGTCTAATGTGAGTGTAGTAACGCAAAGGATGCTGGGGATTCACATCTCCTAAGAATCCATTAAACTATCTACTATGTAATACAATACACTATTATGATATGCCTAAGGTATAGCAGTTCCTCCTCAATTCAGTCTCATCCTCATTCCTTCAGAGTCTTTAGCTTGGAGCTTCCTTATCAGAGAGTGTCGGTTTTTTCTAGTTCTTTGTCTGTGTATTATTCTTTAGACTTTCAAGTATTCCTAACACCTTAATATTGGACGGTGGCTATGTCAAAGCTTGATATTAGGGTGTAATGGGCGGTGGCTTTGCCAAAGCTCATTATAGGGGTACTTGAGTCCTTATCTTTTGATTTCAGTACATAGACTTGTTACCTGTCAAGCATGTTGGCAGCACCTTTCTTTGTGTTATATATATAGTTGCATGTGTGCTCTCCTCTTTTTCTAGAGGATCACACATTTTTCTCAAAAAATAATAATATATCTAAGGCAAAGTAAACTATTAAAATAGCGTTGAGTCTTTACATTTTCCACCTTAACGCATTTTATATATTCCCATAGTCTGTACAGTACCGTAATCCCACCCGTACTGGACGACGTCAAAGCGCACTCCATAGGTATGGCACATAACAAACTCGTAAAAGGCGCACTAGGGTAGGTGAGATGGCACAACTAAGCAATGCCAGGATAGATATACCAATCACACTTCCAGACTAGGGGTAACGCATATCAACTACTACCGCCCACCTCGGAGCATACTCTCGAGTAAAAATCGAAGGGTGGCCACCAAATAATTCAATAGTCATAATACAGTATAGATGGAGTGTCCCCGATCGGAGGAATGACCTCACTTGGCCCGTCGATTGCTCCTGTTTTAGCCATCATAAGCCAACTCATGGGAGACGGGTCCATGTATATACCTCTATAGGATCGTCGCCACCATCCTACTTCATTCTAGAATCTCCACCGTGTACACAGTTGTGAAAGTGGTTTTCGGTATTGGTAGATAGTATGGCAATATCCGATCCCGGCCACTTTAACAACCAATCGTTTATTACACACTGGATGGTTCTTTTACATTTCAAAAATCATTTCATAATTGATATCAAAATATCATATTCAATTCAAACCATATCACTTTCGAAATCATTACTAACTTTTGAAATCATATTCGCCTTTGAAAACATAGATCGATAGTTATATTTCCTTCCAAAGTCAAATATAGAATTTATATCAAAATACGTATCCCCAAAACTATATAACTTTCAAATCATTATCGTTTCCAAAATCATGATTTCTTTCAAAAATCATACTTCCAAAATAGGTTAAATCCTTACTCCGAAATCATCTTATTTAACTAGTTATAACTTTAAATCCCAGCTTAGGAGATGACACCAGTAACCCATATTCACTTTAAAAATCGAGAATTTTGAATATAAACCCATACATTTTACTTGATTTGGAATTTCAAAGAAATTAGTTTAAATATTTATAAGTAATTATTATAGATTTGAAATAGATTAAATATAATTAAAATAGATTAAATAGCTTTAAAATAGATTAATTAGATTCGAAATAAATTAAAATAGATTAATTAGATTCAAAATAAATTAAAATAGTTTAATTAGTTTAAAATAAATTAAATTGGTTTAAAATATATTAAAATAATTCATACAGTTAATATTAGTTAAATAGTTTAATAAATTTGAAAATCTTAATAACTAGAAATCTTAAAATAATATATTTTTAAAATAGTTTATATTAAAATATGAGTTTGGGATTAATATCAAATTAACTATTCATTTCATTTCAACATATTTGGACTGTTTCAAATTTCCAAATCGACAAACCAAATTTCAGTAAACTAACGAATTTCATATCATTCCAATCCATATTCAAAATATCAATATGGATTACTCCAATTTCAAAATATTTCACAGTTATTTTCAAACAACTTCAATAACTAAATTTCGATAAAATTTCATTTACTTAAAAGTTTAACTTTAAACTTCCAATTTAATTTGTTAAAGCAATTCCTTTTAAACCAATTCACATTTCATCACAAAACTAGATTTTCTGATAATACTTCCATTTATATACGTCAAATTTTATTTCAAGATATCATTTAACAAGATCCAAAAATTAAAGCTTTAAAAATCATTTAATTTAACCAATCCGGTGTCTGTATATAATTCTCTACCCTAGGGTCAAGTGATACAGATATTTATCATTTCAATCCGCAATTTACAATTTTATATTTACAGATATATATCATTCAATTCACAATCCTGAAAATATTAAATCCATAAGATCGCTCAAGTCTATCATTTCAACCGATAATGATTTTTTCTCAATCTAAAGATCATTCGGGTATGCATCATTTCAACCCATAGTGAACTTTAGTTTATAACGATATAAAATACAATATCCATACATCCATTACCAACAATAAACATCCATTACGAACATCATCCAAATCAATCAATAAATACCAATATAGAATTGAGAATCAATAAAAAGTATTTAACTGGCAATTTATATTCAATAATAAATTAAATAACGATTTAATTCAAATAAATTCAAATTAATTGAGGGGATGATAAAATATACCAAACAGTCATAAATAAATTTCCAATCCCATCATAAATTTAATTTAACAAACATAAGAAATTTTAGAAGTTGTGAGTGGGTTAAAGAACCCACCTTTTGAATTTAAATTGAATTTAAATCCAATTTAAACCCAAAATTAAAACAGTCTTAGAATTCGTCTAAACCAGTGTCAAAATGTTCGTAATTTCGGTACGATCCCAGCGGATCAAATCGTGCGTAAATCCGACCTCATATGTAGAAGATACGTGAGTTAGAACATTTGAAAAAAAAATCAGAACTAAAAGAATAAAATAAAATTTTATTTCATACACGTCACCTCGTTTCTAGTCCGAAACCCTACAGCAAGACCCGATCAAACTCGCGAACCCAACTATAGCCGCCACCAAAACATCCAACGCTGTCGCTTCCTGACATATCGTGCCACCCTCAGCGCCGTGCTGTAGCTCTCCCTTACAACACCGACCCACACAAAGCGCCTCCGGTTACGTGCATAGTGCAGCCGCCGCCATTTGAGGTGAACCCTATTCGAATTTTTCACCTTGATCCGGCGGTCGAATCACCGAATAAACCTTACCGATGAACAATGTGCAGTGATCTCCACAGCCCCGTACCCTCCAATCGACGATCGGTTGAATTCGATCGCGACGCGATATATGGCCAAGATTTGTTCTTAAATTTCTGGATTAATAGAGGTTCAAATTGTAAAAAAAAAAAAATTACAGATCTGATATATGCTCATTGAGAGCTTCAAATCGATATATAGTTCGATATAATTTGTGGAGTTTGATTTTCAATTTGATTTTTGATTTGGATTAAGAAGTTTGTTTGTCTGCCATTGGAATGAGGAGCTAAGAAGGAGATGTATATACAGACAAATGAGAATAAGGAGTGTTTAGGGTTTATAATGAGGTATTTATAGTCAAGCTGAAAAATAAAATGAACGGACGTGATTGATTGAACGATGAACGACCCGAAAAGCCCGTTTCGACTCCGGAACGAAAATGGGTCAACCCATATATCAAAGTAGACGTCTTTGATAATTTTAAAATCAATGGAGCAAGTTTCAAATCCTAATTTCATCGTATGAAGAAGTTAAGTTAAAATCATCTTATTTCAAATTGATTTCAATTGATTTCAATTAAATTGATTTTTAGGCGTTTTGAGCCCGTACGATCAAACACAAGTCCGTCCTCTATGAAACTTGAAATCTTATAATAATTCACTTTTTCGAATCCAATGAAATTGGTTTCACTGAAATCCAAGACATTGGCCAAAATGGCTATATTTCAGTTAATTAAATAAATTAATATTAAATTAATTAAGTCAATTTTCAATTCAAATTTTATAATTCACATTTCTATCACCCAAAATCACTTAGTAATTTATAATCCTCTATAAAATAATTCCATATCAATTAAATGTTGCATGTTTCACCAATTTCAAAGTTTTAATTTCAATTTCAATATATTCAAATAAAATTAAGTTTCCAATAAATTCATTTATTTGATTTCTCAATCTTATTATTAAATCACTTATCACCTTATCATCTTATAGGTAAAATTAACATTGGTTTATATCATAAGGCATTAATATTTTCCCATTTCATATTAATTTCAATTTACGTTATAATTAATTTCATTTAATTGCACTAAATCCAATTATTACAATTTAAATTTCAATAAATTGATAAATCTTGATTTCCATTCTTTTTATTCAACCAATCGTCATATTATGGATAAAATCAACATTATTCCCAATTATTACCATAATTTACATTAACGTAATATTTAATTAGATTTATCGCAATTGATTCCAAATTTAATTTTTAACAGATCAAATAAATAGGTAACTTATAATAGTTGTTACCATAAGCTTTAAAATCACATTATAAGTTTATTATGTTCAACCAATTATTATAATTACATACATAATATTGATTTTATCCAATTACCGTTAATTATATAATATTTCATTAATCAATTCAATATTTACATTTGTTTTCATATTTTCCATTTATAGCCAAGTATAACATTCACAGTATTCCATTTGTTTGACTTTCATTCCAATTAGTAATAATTAACTTGAATTAACATTGTTTCATTTAAATTTAGTTATTATTCCATTAATATGACACAAAATTTTATTTCTTTCAATGTTAAATTACCAAAATCTTATTAAACTAACTATTTTAATTATCTAATATTACGGGTCATTACAAGAAAGATAGTTAGAAACTGGGTGATAATGGGCCAAGAAGGGAAAGCTAGATAATAGGAATTGTCTAAGGATTCCTAGGTATGATAACTATATTGAATTGAATAACTCAATAGAGAATATCTACCTGGCTACTCAAGGTATTGAGCAGTACAGAAAGTCAGTTCCAAGAGAGTCGACTAAGAAGGAGAAAAATTCTGACAAGTTTTGTAGGTTCCATAAGACACATGGTCATAACCCTAATGAATGCATACATCTTCATGATAAGATCGAGGAGGTTATCTGCAAAAAGAAGTTGCAGCAGTTCATTAAGGCCCCGCAGGATGGCAGGCATGGGAATTCCAACACTCTTTGGTCGACATCCCAATAGGGGCAAGCCAGATCTAGTATTGAGAAGCCTAGGCGGCTTAAAAACATCTGGTGGTCAATACAATCATCGGTGGACCACATCCAGCTGATAGGAGTTTGAACGAGATGGATAGGTATATTGGTGCACTGAAACATATAGAGAATGAGAGTTGATTTACTATGGAGGATGGAGCTTCGACAAAAAAATTCAAAACTATGACAGATGACATTGTTTTTTGGAATAGAAATGCTGATGGGTTGAAGTCCCGACTGTTGACCCGCTCATGATTACGACCATGATTGGCCTTGCGATTGTATGGAAAGTGCGGTTTACTGTGGGAATTCACTCAACATTTTATTTAAGAAAGCCTATGACTAGATGCTTCTAGAGGGAAATGATTTGAAACAATGCAAATCTCGAATCTAGGGATTTAACGGGATGGCTATGGATCCAGTCGAATATGTGGAATTAATGGTGGCGCTTGTGAGGGTGATCACAAGAGAGTGCAGGTCATGCCTTTTGTGATGTTGAATATTTATACTGCTCTTGTTGCATTTTTGGATCAATAGGCCCTGACTGAATTCAGAGTAGCTAGTGCTTCTTGGTATTTGATGATGAAGTTTCCTACATTGAATGGTGTGGGAATAGTACAAGGAGATTAAGGCTTGACCGTGAGTATTATGTCGCTGAGCTAAAGGATCTTTGATGAAAAGAGAAAGGAAAAGGTATAGAGGAGACCCTCTACATCAAGGCTTTGGATGCGTAGCAACCACTGCATGAGCCCTGGCTTGGGCAGCACAGTCGGTTTCGTAAGGATATGGATCCAAGAAAAGAGCCGCCGAATGGAAGGGCAGTTCCAGCCCCGTTGACGATTAATATTCTGGTTAGCTAAGATGATCCTACACGGATCCTAAAGGTCAGATCATAGCTCAGCACGAGATTGATGAAGGAGTTGTTTGGTTTCTTCCAGACGAACCTAGATGTGTTCGCCTGGACACACTCTAACATGTGTAGGAACTCGGCCGAGATAGTGAGCAGTGCATTAAATGTAAATCCTAAATGCATTCCTATGAAATAGAAGCGCCGCAGCCTAGGTCAAAAGAGATCCACTGCACTTAAAGAAGAGATGGATAAGTTGAAGGACAATGGCTTCATTCACGATGCCTTATACCCAGAATAGGTATCCAATTTGGTCTTGGCGAAGAAATCTAATGGGAAGTGGATGAAATGCATTGACTATTCCGACTTGAATAAGGCATCTCAAAAGAACAGCTTCCTTCTTCCAAGGATCAATCAGTTAGGGGACTCAATAGTCATTCATGAATTGGTTTCATTTATGGATGCATACTAAGGATACAATCAGATTCCAATGCATGTCTCGAACCAGGAACATACCAGCTTTATAACTGACCTAGGACCGTATTGCTATCTGATCAGGCCATTTGGACTAAAGAATTCTAGAGCGACTTGCTAAAGGCTGGTAAACAAGATGTTCAAAGATCAGATTAGGCGTTTAATGAAAGCCTATATGGATGACAAGCTCGTGAAGTCACGATGTACGAGAAACCATATTGATGATTTAGTAGAGATGTTTAGCGTTCTCCGAAAATATGGGATGGAGCTCAATTCTTTGATATGCTTGTTAGGTGTTGCATCGAGGAAATTCTTAGGTTTCAATGTGAACTCCCATAAGATTGAAGCCAATCTAGAAAAGATATATACATTGAGAAATATTGAGGCCCCGAAGACAATCAAGGAGGTCCAGGGTTTGAACGGGAAGATCAGCGCCATGAGTTAATTCATCTCCAGAGCAACAGACAAGTGCATCCCTTTCTTTGACATAATTAAGAAGGGAAAGAGGAATCTTGCTTGGATGTAGGAGTGTAAAGATGAAATCCAAGATCCGGTGGATGATTGGAGAGACCCTCTATTCTTTCAAAGCCGGTGGATAACAAGGAATTGTTTATATATCAAGCAGTGTCGGTGCACGCCTTGAGCATCGCACTCGTACATCAGGAATTCCACATCCAATGACCGGTCTAGTACATCAGTAAATGATTGACAGGGGTAGAAAAAATTACCTAAGGCTGGAAAAGCTTGCATACTGTCTTTTGATTGCTTTAAGAAAGCTTTGCCTCTACTTTCAGGCTTATCTGATCTAAGTTCTCACTAACCAACCTTTACGACAAGTCTTGCAATGACTTGAGACTTTTGGAAGGCTGTTGAAATGGAATGTTGAATTGAGACAATACGATATAACCTATCACCCTCAAAGAGCTATCCAAGGTCAAGCTTTAGTGGACTTCATAGCTGAATACACTACGCGAGACGATGCTTCGGTGAGAAGTGGTGAGCATAATGCTAGGTGGAAGATGTATACAGATGGTGCATCAAATGAACATTGTTTTGGTGTTGGAGTTATACTTGTAAATCCCAAGGAATGTTCTATCTGTAATGCCTTGAGACTTGATTCTCTGCAATAAACAACGAAGTGGAGCACAAAGCATTGATTGCAATACTTAAAATCGTTGAGGAATCGGGAGTTAAAACTTCACATATTTTTTGTGATTCCCAACTGGTGGTGTGTCAAGTAAACAAAGTGTTTTAGGCAAAGAGAGCGAGGCTAGCTCCTTATCTAAACCGGATCCTTGAGCTTCTTAGAGACTGCTACCCAATACTTTGATATGGCTACACAAAGGTGATTACCGAGACCGGACCTGGTATTGATGTGAAAAATGGCCATAATATAACATCTGTGTGACCAGAGTGTGATTTTCGAACAACTATATCCAGCCTAGGGTAAATAAGGTCAACAAATGGATGATATAGGATGTTAGAATATGAAGGTTTGCTTGGTGGAATAAGGATCAGCGTAGATGTTTGATGAGTTAAAGAGTGTACGAATGAGGTCGGCATAGTGCATGGAATATGGAATAGGTCGAATCGGCATTGTAAGTATGATGGACCGGGTCGACATAGTAAATAGGATAGACTAGATCAACATGATGTGTGAGATGGGTCGGCATAGGAATGAAGACCACGGTGTCGGTGTAATGCATGGTATAACATGGATCGGGTCAGCAAAAGAACGAAGACCATCGGGTCGGCTACTTCGGATAAGTAACTTTGGATCAGTCACTTCGGATTGGTCAATTCAGGTCGACTATTTCAGTTCGGCCACTTCAATTCGATCACTTTGGGTCGGCTAACCCTGATCGGCATTATGGAAAGGAGGAGTGGATCAGCATAAGCAAGGGAGTGAGTAACTTCGATTCGCACTCTAGGTTGCTTCGAGCCAGAGTTGGGCCTGCTTCGAGTCAACACCCAGGAAACCCTAGGTTGGCTTTGAGAGGTTGACATGTTCAGGTCGATCTTCCAAGCTTAGCAGTTGTGGGCCGACTCTCTTGGTTGTGGGCCCGATGGACTAAAAAGAGATGCAAGCTCAGAAAAGCCAGGCTATCTCCATTTATAAATAGAGGGGCAGGGTTCCATTTTAGAGGACCTTTTTTGGAGAAACGAGGTGAAGACTCTATCATTTTCTGTACTCATTTCCTTTTATTCCAAATTGAATTCAAGCTTCTTTTTATGGATTGTATCTATATTTAAACAGTTTAATAAGAAATAAAGAATACATTCAAAGTGGACATAGGCATTTACGCCGAACCACTATAATTCTGTTGTTCTTATTTTTTTATTGTTCCTTTTGCATTATATTATGTTATTTCTCTTTTTCCTTTTACTCTCTTTATTTATCTCGCTACACAAATCAGGGTGTTAGTGACCCATTTTGGTGCTAGCAGAGACACTGAATAAATATATAATAACGCATATTCCTATAAAGGAAAACACGAAGGCTGGCTCTTTGGCTAAGCTGCCCAGTTTTGAGATGTGCAACTCATGGGCCTGGTTCCCATGGAAGTTTTGTTGGCTCCAAGTATCGACCATATGGATGTCGATTGGGTCTTGGAGGCCGAGTGTTAGATGGAGTCATGGATGACTCCACTAAAGAACTATTTACAAAATGGAATCCTTTCGGAAAGAAAGAACGAGTGGCGGAAGCTCCTTTGCCAAGCTTTAAGATATATCTTTAAATTAGGAGCACTTTACAGGAAAGGATTCTCAGTCCCGAGGTTCTGATGTGTCACCAACGATGAGGACAAACAAGTCCTAAAGAAGTCCATGAAGGGGCATGTGGCGACCATATTGGGGGGAAAACCCGGGCAAAGAAGATTCTCCGCTATGGGTACTTCTGGCAACTGTCGACCAAGACGTAGTTGATTACACTAGAATGTGTGAAAAGCGCCAGAGATTTTTTTAAGATTCCTAGAGTCCTGCTGACTTGATCATGCAACTAATGAATATCCTAACATAAAACACGTTCCAATAGTACTTTTTCTATCAACTAATCTACCAGCATAATCTGCACTGAATACCCTTCTAACTCAAAGTTATCATTAGTTGGATACCATAGACCAAACCATGGGGTGTGCAACAGATACCTTACAATCCCTCTTACAGCTTTTAAATGAGATTCTTTTGGATTTGATTGAAACTGTGCATATAAACAAATAGAGAACATAATGGCTTGTCTAGAAGCAATAAGATAAAGAAGTATACCCATGTGTATCCAAAGTAATCATCAACCAATACAAAACAATATCTCTTACCACCTAAGCTTGCAATTTCGTTAAGTCCAAATAAATCCATATGAACTAGCTCAAGGACCCTAGAAGTACTTACTGTGTTCTTGGTATGAAACGATGACATTTTAAATATTCCCATAGTACATGCTTTACATAGAGTTTCTGTTTTGAAATCATGAGATGGTAAACTTCTTACCAAATCTTTTCTTTTTAATCTGTTTAACAGATTCATGCTAGCATGCCCTAATCGACTATGCCATAAATTTACTTCATCATCCTTAGCTACCAACCATTTTGAAAGAGTGAGATCATTAAAGATAGAGAGTATATATTGCCTTTCCTCTTACCTGAAAATAATGTTTCTTTTGATGATTGGTCAACAATTTTGCACAAATCAAAATCAAAAACAACATTCATTCTCTTCACATAATTAGCAGGTTGAAATCAGATTATGGTGCAGATTTTCAACATATAATATATCATTTAAGGTAAATATACCGTTACCTACTTTACCTTTACCGATTAAATTTCATTTATCGTTGTTTCCCATTGTGACTCTGTTACCTTTGTACTTCTCTAGTCTAAGGAACTTTGATTTGTCACTCATCATGTGCCTGTAACAGTGAGAATCCAGAAACCACTCTTGCTGTTCCTTAGCCTGCCAACACAGCTACACGAGAAAAGGGTTTTGTGACCTACTTGTTTTCACAGGTCCATGATTGTTAGTGATAGAAAATTTTGAAAAACAAGTTTGCGTAGAACCAAAACAGTTTATGTTTTTACCTTTTGGCACCCAAATTTGTTTAATTTTAAGGGATTTTACATTCGTGCCTTTAGGAACCCAAAGTGGTATGGTTTTCGTGTGTTTGGGTCTATACCAGCAATTGTTGTGATTGTGTCCGATTTTTACACAAATCGTGCAGTTGGAATTGACATGATTTGTTTTACTTCTACCTTTTTCAGATTGAGTGTATTCAAGTCCTTGTCCAATAGTATTAACAGTTTATTTCCCTAATAGCATATTTAGTGATCTTTCTCCTTTAGAGAATTTTCCTAAAGTTGTAGACAACTATTGGACTTGTGACTTGAGAGATTCATTTTCATTCAATAACAAAGTGCATTTTTAATAGAATTTTCTCTCCTACTATTTTCACTTTCTTTCAAAGTCAGAATTTCATTTTCAAGTGATTTAATTCTAGTTTCTGATTTTCTTTATTTCCGCTTCTAATGATAGACACATATCACACTTAGGGCTCTTATTTCTATAGTTTTGAACCAATTGATCAAGCTGCTTATTTAATTCTATCAAACTATCTCTTTGCAATTCAATTTTAGCATATTTCTCCCTTAGTCTTTCAAAACATCCACTTACTTCATGAAAATATATAAGTAATTGCGAGTGAGTAAGTTTTGATACCTCGCTTGGCTCGTCATCATCGCTGTCACTTGTTTCCCCTAAAAGGCACTGATTTGCTCTTTCACTCTCACTACCAGTGTTTTTATCATATTCATCACTTTCATCCGAAGTAGCTACAAAGCTTCTCCTTTTCGGTTTATTTCGTTTGCTAAGTCGATTTTGAGGACAATTTGGCTTGATATGACCCAGTTTACTGCACTTGTGACAAATGATCTCCTGCTCTTTTGAGTTATCTAGAACTTTGACGATTCTGCTCTTCAGTTGTCGATTTAGGATAGGATTTCCATATTTGCAGTTCCATCTTTTGAATCTCTTCATTATCAGTGCCATTTATTTCTTCGACACTTTCATCCTTTACCATTGTGAAGTTCTCGTACTCTCTACTAAGCTTGGAAAGGGAAGATTCTTTAACTTGGGAGGTTCCTTCATGAGTTACTTTAAGTGTGCGCCAGATTTCCTACACAGTTAGACAATATGAGACACGATTAAATTCAATTAGATTTAATGAGAAAATAATAGAATTCGTAGCTTTTGCGTTAGCATTCTACAGTTTATTTTCTAGATCTGCACATTGATCCATAGATTTTTCAACTTCTTGATTATTTACCATTACTGTTGGTGTACTATATCCCATTTCAACAATATTCCGTACATCTAAGGGTTTCAGAACAATTTTCATTCCAGTTTTTCCGATAAGTATATTCACCATTGAGCACGGATGGTCTAGCTATGGACTGACCCTTAGCAAAAGGATTATTAAAAGAAGCCATTGAAAGAAAAATAATCAAATTTTAAAAAAATGGTTTTAGTACCTAGCTCTGATACCACTTATAGGATAGTTTTCACCCTAGAGGGTGGGGGTGAATAGGGTGACACTTAAAAATTAATGTGGAAACAAAAACAAAAAGAAAGCAATGTAGAAAATATCGCACATAGTTTTACCCAGCTTCGGAAAATACTGCCTATGTGGTGCCCCCAAGGTTTATACTGGAAATTAGGTAATCAAACGCTTATAAAAACACATATACTTTCCATGTCCGCTAACTCGGTTGACCTAACTCTAAGCTCAAAACCCTGCTACAACTCAGTCACTGATTTGTGAATTCTCAAACTATGTCCTATAGTTTGTACCTAGTTACACGACTAGAAATTTACAAAGTTTTAAAATAGAAAGCTACAAATAAAAATAAAACAAGAACAAAACCCTATTTTTTAAAAATTAAGCCCAAATACACATAAACTAAATCGGCCCAATTTAACAAATTATAGAAGACCGTCTCCCTTTTTTATTCTTGTTGCCGACTTGTTTCTTTTTGTTCTTGAATTAGGGTTTCTTTAATTTGAGGACGCTAATTCAAAATTGAACGATTGAGATGATGAATTCACTTTGATTTGCTTCATCAATCGATTCCCTGGCTTTGATTGCTTACGGCTGCTTCAAATGTCGAGTTCGAATATCAATATGTGATTACTTGATTTACCGTGTTTGATTTTCTTGAACTCGAACTCGATGCTTTTTTCCAATGATGATTTTGGTATTTATAGGGATCGAAACCCAATAATCTCGTTCTGTATATTTTGGTTTGAATTTTTTTAGTGATTTCGGTGCTTGCGTTGATTTTTAGTCAAACGTTTGTGAGATCTCTGACTTGTTCATTGATCAAATTTGCTTGAATCGGCTCCGTTCTTTTCTCCAACGACTTGAATTTGAGATGTGCCAACCTCTTGATATCTGACTTGTTCATTAGTTGACTTCATCATCCTTTGAGCATATATGTTTAAATATATTTGAATTTTTTTTCCTTTTTACGACCAATTACTTATTCAATTTGCTTTCAGCCTGCATTTGAATTTGAGATATATTTTGACTTAAATTTGATTACCTGAAGATTGACTGGTTCATGTTGAATTCCACTACGACTTTATTCAAACTACTGTTGATAATTTTCCCCGGCTCCTTCGCTATTTTTGCTGTAGTTAGATTTTGTCTGGGTTGATAGACTTGAAGCCTTTGTAATATCTAAACTGATATATATGTGTATACGTATATACGCGTATATGTATACATGTGTTTAAGTACTAAATGCATGCATATCCATATTCATGTTGACTCGTTTGGTTGTCACTCATATAAACTTGTACATGTTGACATGTTTACTGATTTGGTTGGAGTCTGGTCGCATTGTGTTATCATGGTCTCGTTCCATCTTTTCATGTTGGTTTCCTTGTGCCATTTTAAATTTTGGATGCATTTTCTCATTCATGTTAATCTATCGACATGTCTGAAACTTTGCTTGTGCCTTTGCATATTTGGAGTCTGGTTCCATTTTTGTCTGGTTGCACATATGCACTATTCTGGTCTCATTAATCTTCCATACTTGCTTTGTTGAAACTGAATTCTGATTTTTCTTTGTCTAATGCACTTGTATTCTCTTAAGTGTGGTCTAGTGGTCTTGTTCAACTGGCTTGTTTTCATGTTGCATTGTGACTTGCTTCTAGTTAAATGTCCAGTTGCTTCGAGTTCCATGTCCAGTTGCATGTCTATGTCTGGTGCACCACTGTTGATATATGTCTGAAATGATTCATGTGTGTTTATGCCTTCAACTTGTTGTGTTCATGCCTGAAATGATTCATGTGTGTTCATGCCTTTAACTTGCTGCGTTCATGCCTAAAATGATTCAAGTGTGTCACCCTATTTTGCCTTGTTAGACTTGAAGTCTGGTCTAGTTCTAGTGTGTTCATTTGAGTTTTGTTTTGAAGTCTTGTTCACTTGAAGTTTTCATACCGCATGCTGCCATGTGGTATTTTTTGTTGAGGTTGCATGTGAAAACATGTTGTTTGCCTCTGAGTTGCTATCATGCTGCACTTGGTTGGTCTGCATTATGCTTGCTTGCTTGATTGTATGGTTCCTTCTCATTTGTACATGTCCGGTGTCATGCCTTTATGTTCACCACTGTTGTGTTCATTCATGTATACATATCCTTGTATGTTGGTTGGACCTGCGTGCTTTGACTGGTCTATTGTCATGCTGAACTGATACTTGTATACATGCATATCCATATGTACTGACCATTGCTGTATTGTTGCATTGCATTCATGTTTGTGTTGACTAGTTCCATATGTTGTTTTTGCATTGGACTTGAGTTGAATCTCGTCTAGGCTTGGGTTTGACCTTGTGCTCACCTGTCCCTGCTGCTTTAACAAGCAAATATATCGATGTGCATGACCTTGTGGCATATACAATGATACATTATGCATGTCATAAGTTGTTCGTTTAAAATGAATTAAAAGAAATGATGACAAACAACCCAAATAACTAAGGAATATAATATTTTCAAACACACACTTCATTGTGTACTATAAAATATTTCTTTCTCAATTTTACTGCTTCACTGTTTATTTTGCAAATAGTTCAGATGTTGGATACAGGTTGGAACAGAGTTGAAGATAAAATACGAGTGATGAGTGAATTATGTAGTGAGGTGAAACATGTATGTAAAAATTGTATAGTGAAAAATGTGTTGTAATTAAAATTGTATTGTAATTGAAAATGTGTAAATGTTGTGAGAGCTTAAATTTGTACTATATGAATTTGTAATAAAATATTTGTTTGAATAAAATATATATTTAATATGAATTTCGAGTTATTTATTTATTCAACAAATATTTATTTAATTATATGGAGAAATAAAATAATACAATAACAAATACATTTAAACGAATATATATATATGTTTATTATCATAAATTTAAAATCATACACTAGTATATTCTAAAGCAGTCGTTGCAGTTCATAAGCTGGATCCATCGGTGGTTCTGATGGTGGCAGTTTCAAGAGTTGCCAGTAAGATAGATTTTTAGGTTGCCTTAGAAAGGGATCCATTGACTGATCTCACAGAATTCTACCATGAGGCTGGGTGATAATTGCGTCAAGAGGATGCCGAAGCTAAAAAGGAAGAAGTTAATATTGTGGATGGTAGAAGACCGTTCGGAGCAGGATCTAGTAAAGACAAAAGAAAGAGAAGAACTGATGACGGCTTTGGTGGACCAAAGTGACAAATAAGGGAACCGAAGTTCTCCTCCTACACATAATTGAATGAGACCCCGGAGTGGATTTACCTTGATACCAGGGGCATATTCCCTATCGAAACCAGTGAAGAGAGAACCCACCAACCGAGAAAGAAAATCTGGAAAGTATTTCCTATTCCATGAGTTGGATGGACACGAAAATAATAAATGTGGACATCTTTGTGATTTGATTGAGGAGCGGGTTAGGAACAACCATCTACTACAGTAAGTGAAAAACCAATTTGTAGTGATGGAACAGGAGTAGCCATCATTTGCAGCAAATGGAAGCGGCGTTAGATCTAGGTCAAGGATAGTTATCTCATGATTAGGATGATAGGGAGTATGTTTGGTTCCCTGCACTTTGTCTTTGAATTTAATAAATGATGCGGTATCATAGTCAAGTAACTTACTCGTATATGGGACCTTGATTAGTCTCTAGGCATGCTCTAGGTTGGATGTTATGCTGTAATGCCTAGATAGATGTCGTGATGTGCATTTGATGTTTGAGTTTGAACTTTGTAAATAAATGCTTGATATTTGAAATCCACTTGAATGTGATGACTGATATTGATCGTGGTAGACCTGCCCAGAGAGACGGAGTGATGACTATACGGTACAAGTTCCCTTGTTGGAGGGCAAGCGGATTAGGCTTGTACGAGAGTAGGTCCCTTCATTGGAAAGTGAGTGAATGGACCTTCTTCGATCGTTGAGTCCCTTTGCCGGAGAGCAAGAAAATTGAATTCAGTAAAGATCTTGAGAGATCGAGCCCTAGTTAGATGTTAGATGATCTGGGAAGATCATAAATCGAAATAACGATCCAAGGAGATTGGGATTTAGCTAACGACCTAGAAAGTCTTTAGATTCTGTCTATGATCTAGAGAGATCAAGATTTCAACTATGATCCGAAGCAATCAGGAATTGAATTGGCCATCAAATACATGACTAGAGAAATAAAAATTTAGACGTTGGTTTTGAACACCATTTGACCTTGAAATGATTCATTAGCGATTATTAAATCAAGCTATTGATTTCTATACTTGATTGCTAACTCCTGAATGAACACGCGATGACTCTGATTCGTGCATACAATATAATAATTCTAAGGGAACATGGAATGATTATCTGTGGCTGGCACTTGGGCCAAGACTCAGTTACCTAGCTATAATAGTCCAGAGCGCTCTTTGATTTACAAGTGAATCGAAAGGAACCAGATGATTCATCGCGGTTTGGTGGTTCAACCGCCAATATTTTATTGACTTTGATATTTGACCTTGAGCAAAGCACACCTTCCATTTGCAAGGAATGCTTTGAGGGACAAATGTTATCCAACCTTATCAACTAGCCATATTTGATGAGCTCGATTGATTAAACAGATAAATTACCAATCGGGATTACAGAACGATACCTGCCAAACTTGGATATTTAAAAAAGTCAAGAGACGAAGTTACCAACTTGCTAAAATTTCCCAAATGGTAGGCATGTTAAACAAACCTAAGTGCAAGATCCATGCTCGAGTACCAATCAAAGTCACGGAACGATACCAATCCATGACCACGAATCGGTATCAATCCATGGATGTCGCCCAAAAACTTCTTGATCTTCATGAAATGTAGGGCTAAGGTCCTTGTCAACTCAAACATGCAATTAGATGATGGTTCACTAGCAAGGTTCAACTCAAACGATTAATGGGCGAACCAAAATCTTAAACCAACATTGGAACCAAGGAACTCACTCAAACTTGAGCTCATATCTATACAACTTGATGCCAAGGACGAAGATACAAGTCAACAAAGTATTCATAAGAGGAAGGTCGCAGTCCATGATGCAAGTTATGGATTGATAATGATCCACGATATGGATCGGTACCGACCACCGAACGTTGATTACGTGACCATAATCTTATCTGGTTAGCACTCCCTTGAAGTGGGGAAAGTGGGCGACAACATAGGTTAGAAAATTCTGATAACCCTCGTCTATAAATAGAGGAGGATCATCGTTTCGAGGATCATTTTTGGCTCTCTTAACAATTGTTTGTACTTCTCTGATAATCTTAGGGATTATCACTGATCCGCAAGAACACCTCTTGTAGACAGCCACCAAACCTATAACAAAGTTAAGTGGATGTAGGTCACGATTAGCCAAACCACTATAAAGTTTGTCTGTTGTTATCCCACCTTTCGGCAAGGTCGAGATACCAAGGAACCGATTGAAAGCCATGGATCACTCTTCCGGGATATTAGACGTAGGAAGGTTCGCTATGGATATCGGTGAATTTTGTCCAAGCCCAGATTGAGACATAATTGATAAGACATGACTAGCAAAGCCAAGAGAGCCAACTTTCCAAGTTTCAAGTCAATCCGAGTTCGTATACTCAAGTTATGATGGATGTAAGTTGAAGGGAAAAGCTCCGGTTTCGTATCGATCATCAAGCTCCAGTTCGTATCGATCATGGGTCCAGCGGTTTCGTATCCATCGAAGAGCACCGGTTCGTATCGATGAACTTGGCTGTGTTCGAATCCATCGAGCTCGTATCGATGGACTTCGTACCCATCATAAAGCCGCGCTTCGTATCGATCAACACTTCCTTATTCGAATCCATTGGCATCTCCCTACTTCATATCCATTGGCAGATAGAGCATTTCGCATCCATCAACTGAGGCAACGGTCACTACTTCGTATCCTACGTGAAAACCTCTCTTCGAACCCATCATGGGCAGGGCACTTCGTATCCATCAGATTGTCCTATTTTGTATCCATCAGGTTATCCTACTTCGTATCCATCGAAAGGTTCCAGTTCGCATCGATTGGTTTCGTGTCCATCAAGGAAAGACTTGTTCGTAACCATTGAACATCAGTAGTTCGAATCCATCAGTGAGGCCTTATTCGAATCCATCGAGTCAATAGACCAGGGTGACGTGTCATCCCTCGATACGAACGAGGCGAGATTTATGGAGTCGATGCGGTCAACTCGGAGTAAAGACCGAATCGAGGCGAAGTACGCGTGCCACATCATCACAAGACCAAGCGAGTTGATGGAGTCGAAGGGATCAATTCGAAATGGTGGATTCGAACCAATCAGCCACCGAGAAACCCCATTTCGTATCGACGATAAGTCATGATCCACTGATCCAAATGCCATGAAATTTTCACAGGAGCTTGCGTACATGCTGAGGAATGTCTCCACCAAATTTCAGCTCGATTGGATGTCATCTCGATCGATACGAAATGACTTCGTATCGATCGCCGATCGAGTCGAAACTTCTTGAGGTTGGTCACGTAGGCCCACTCACGTGCCAGAACGAGTCTCCCGAAGTTTGAGCAAAATATCAGCCTCCTACGCCTATAAATAGAGCCCCAGAGCCTACGGAGAAGGGATCTTTTGACTCTCAAGCGCCCAGACTCTACCCGATCGAGATCTCCATCATCCTATACCATATTCTTGCTGCCAATTTCGAATTTCCAGTTGTAACTTGCTGTTTATTGCTGTAACAACTTGTAATCATTGAAAGAGAATCAATAAAACTACAAAAAACTTCATAGTGGACGTAGGCAACACGCCGAACCACTCTAAATTGCTTGTCTACGCATTTACTTTCCCGTTGATTGGAGTTTTTGTTAGATAATACTCATTTTCAGTTTATATTCTTCAGTATTATCTCTTCAAAAACTTCCGAAGAGTGTTGTGACCAATTTTGTTGCAAACACTTTGGTGTTTTCACTGAGAAAACCCAGATTTTCTCCTGCTCGTTGGATCTGTCATCGATACCGGATTGCATAAATCTAAGAGAGAGATCCAGATCACAAATCCCGGTTCCTTCCCTTCTACTCAGATTTGCATAAAGTCTAGGAAAGGAATTCAACCTTCAAGATGGTTAGCACGAGGACTACCTCTAACGCTATCAATCAAGAAGAACAGGATAGACAGAATCCTACGCCACTACCTCCCTCTAACCAGGACGCTACCGGACACTCGGAACCATCAGGTCCGGTTACCCGACAAGAGTTTCAGCTGCTGCTCCAAGAGCTGACCCAATGTCGGCAACAACTAACAGAACAGCTACGTGCTAACGCCGAGCAGATCAACCAGCTGGATCGCCAGAAGCGAAGGAGATCCAAGAGAGATCACGCTTCTCACTCCTTCAGCGAAAGTTCTTCATCTTCTGATTATCATCATCAATCACTACGACCCCGGCTAGATGGGAGTCACATACAAGCTGCTGTAAATCAACCGGTAATGACCGATGGACAGCTAAGAGTCGGTCCATCAGCTAGTTTCCAAATCGGGCCCTCCTCCCGAGGAGGTGCCGCTCCTCACTACACCACAGAATACCACGCCACTAACGTTGCCGTTGAACCAGGAGTCGATGCCCAAAATCAGTCGAACCTGGACCGTCGCCATCATGGACGTACTCCTAAACCATACATCCCGGAAGACTATGAGCCAAGAAGGCAAGGTGTGGACCGTGGACAGCATCCGGTCCAACCCCATAATATGGAACACCACCATACTCCGGCATGAGCCGCACCGAACATACAAATGCCGGATATTCTGACCATGATACGTCAGATGATCCGTGAGAGCCAAGGTCTCACGAACGACGACTGGGGAATCTCTAGAAGTCACACTCCTTTTACGGACGATATTTTTACTACTGAACCCCCACGGCGATTCAGGATGCCGACTCTACCCATGTACGAGGGCAACTCCGATCCCAACCAACATATTCTGAAATATGAATGGTCGATGAGCGCTGCCAGAGCTGACGATGCAGTGAAGTGTTGAAGTTTCCCCATCTCCTTGGGGGGCATCGCTACTATGTGGTTCACTCGACTGCCACCTCGATCCATTTCCTCCTTTGACCAATAGGCCACTAAATTTGTCGAGCAATTCTGCATGCACGTCGCAAGGCCGAAAGACGTCAACACTCTGTCTAGCGTCACCCAAGCTCCTGGAAAGATGCTCAGACACTACTTAGAGAGATTCCATACTGCATGTGCGGAAATCAGCAATCCGAAGGATAACTCCATCCTTATGGCATTGACTAAGGGGATTGACCCTGATTCTGAGTTTGGCAATTTGTTGGCTGGAAAACCACCTGCATCATTGGACCGTTTCCATGCCAAAGCGGCTCAATTCCTGAGAAGGGAAGATGTGAAACAGTCTAGGAAGCAGACTGATGCAGGGCCAAGCAAGGAAGGGATCCAAAGCAATGTCGCAATCAAACTGTCCGATGAGAGCTCCGGAAAAGTTCAGTTGAACGTTCAAAACAAAGAAACTCGGCGAAGAGAGAGCGTGAATCAAACTAGAAAAAGAGATCAAAACCGTGGCCCATAGCGCAAGAATCCTATGTTCGACAGTTACACTCCTCTGAATACATCACTGGAGAACTTGTATTTACAAACCTGTAATACAATTCAATACAAAAAACATTCACCAAAACCGTCGTCAGAAGGACAAATCCAGACGGGAAAAATTTGCACGTTCCATGAAAGCTACGGGCACAATATGAATGAATGTCGTCACTTGCAAGATCTCGTGGAAAAATTGATCAGAGAAATGAGGCTGGAACAATTTGTGTGGGCGCTACAGATTGGAGGAGCGGTCCCATCAATCAAAACAATGAACCCGATCGACCGAGACAGGAGGACTCTACCTGTCTCGTGGGAGATTGGTGATAAACGCCATAAGTGGCGGACCCACTTTGTCAGGAGCCTGGAACGACGAGGATCTTCGTCACTGTTACACATGACATGCTTTATCTAATCCATGAATACTTTGCAATTTCCTTTACATTCTAAAGTTTGAATTTGTAATAAGGCACTGACTTTGCCATGTTTTTCCGTTCCAGCAATAAATTACTATCTCTTCAAGCTAGAGCTGTGATTCACCGAATGCAACATTCAACAATCACGACGCACGAAGAGCTAAGTTCCATCGAACAATGGAATTTATTCAAATAGGGAGTGACTGTGATACGACCGACCACTCACTAAGTGAAACCTCAGCTCGGAGGCAAGCCATCACATCAAAGGATGAACTGGACCGACACACGATAGTCCTACAACAACTCCTGATTCCCAGAGTGTGAATTGGAGTATTCTCATCAACTCTAGGTTCTCAGAGTGCGAACTGGAGTATAAACACCAATTCCAAGTTCCAAGAGCGTGAATTGGAGTATAAACATCAAATCCATCGCTCCAAGAGTGTGAACGGACTCCAAGTTCCCAGAGCGTGAATTGGAGTATAAACATCAAATCCATCGTTTCCAGAGTGTGAACGGACTCCAAGTTCCCAGAGCGTGAATTGGAGTATAAACATCAAATCCATCGTTCCCAGAGCGTGAATTGGAGTATAAACATCAAATCCATCGTTCCCAGAGTGTGAACGGACTCCTAAAGAGCCCAAATAGATGTGACTGACCATCTATCGGCTAACTCCAGTTCCCAGAGCGTGAGTTGGAGTATAAACATCAATTCCAGGTTCCCGGAGTGCGAACCAAAATGCAAATGCTAACTCCTGATTCCCAGAGCGCGAGTCGGAGTATAAACATTAATTCCAGGTTCTCGGAGCGCGAACCGAAATATATATGCTAACTCTAGATTCCCAGAGCGAGAGTCAGAGTATAAACATCAATTCCAGGTTCTCGGAGTGCGAACTGAAATATACATGCTGACTCCAACTTCCCAGAGCATGAATTGGAGTATAAACATCAATTCCAGGTTCCCGGAGCACGGACCGAAACGTACATGCTAACTCCAGACTCCTAGAGTGCGAGTCGGAGTATAAACATCAATTCCAGGTTCCTGGAGTGCGAACCGAAACATACATGCTGACTCCAAATTCCCAGAGTGTGAATTAGAGTACAAATGCCAAGTCAGAGTTCCTGAAGTGCGAACTGTGTTACAAACATCGATAACTCTCAAATTCCCAGAGTGCGAACAAGATTATCGATCACAGATTATCCTAAGTCCTCGGAGTGTGGACATGTGCTCAAGATTTGCAAAAGATGCGATCGACCATCAAAATATGAATGCTATCCCCCGGAGCTGGGGGCAAAAGCTTAAGTGTTAATCACTAACCGAAGCAATACAATGTCCAAAGTTCAACTCATTCATCGATCGCGACATGTGATCAAGATTTTCAGACATGGCAAATAAAACGAACTCTACTTGACGGTAAAAACACCACAAGTACACTGGACTGAAAGACAAATACTGCAAATACTTAAGCACAAAATAAATGAGAGTTGAAGCAAAGAAACTAAATTTTATTTCAACTAACTGTATGTAAAGATTCATGTACAAGTTATTCCAAAAATTCCTACTAGCAGGGGGCCAAGCCTGCACCTATACATAGCCTATGAAAGAAAAATAAAAACAACTTCCTAACTGCCAAAAATGCGCCAAAGGGGGGCTATCTACTTTTCTTCTTCGGCTTTTTCTTCAACGCAGAACTACTAGAACACCTAACAGTCTTTAGCTTCAAGCCCTTACCCTTTGGTAGATCTTCCTCTGATGAAGGCATGATATCGACATCTTCCTCCGAACTTGAGCTTAAAGGAATATTCTCCTCTGGAGGAGTCGGGTCTACCACCGGGGGCGGAATGGGCACGCTGTTTCCGAGAAGCGTGTCCCCAGAAGATATCACCTCAAGAGGAGTGGGGCCGACCGTCGTCGTAACACTCTCATAATTACCACCGTGTACTGCTGCTTCCATCTCTGCGTTGATTTGAGCCAGTATCTCAGCTTCACGAGCGACACGAGGTTCACGGTAGGCAGTGGTGGACTGTGACGAAACGATAGAAGTAGGTGGGAACGTGCCAAGAACGAATGACATGTCCGCAAAAGGATCGCTGCTTTGACCTAAAAGCTCATTCATCATCTGCTCATCCAAAGACTATGAGCTCCCCTGTGCCGTCTCCGTCGACGCGACAGTAGTCGTGATAACTGCTTTGGTAGTGATGGCCTCCTGCACTTGATGCAATTCTTGGCTTGCAGGAGGCGCTGTCGGTGTAACTTTGCTCACTGGACAAGAAAGAAAAGAAGTTGTCAGAACACACTTCAAGAACAAGCCCTTCACTTCAAATACACACAAGATTTGTACAGAGTACCTTCCTCAGTTCGGCTCGTGGCTGGCTGAATAGCTTTTGAAGGATGTTCCCTTATAGGAGATAAGCGTGGCTGCTCAGAGTCGTAGCCTGGGACCAGTTGTGGCTCAATCGCTGGCGTCAGCTCGGATCCAGATGAAGTAATCATCCCAGAACTTGTAGCTGGGTGTGCGACGCCAGAACCCTCACCAACCTCTAAGTGTTGGGTACCTAGTATCTCTTTTGCATGAGAGATCATAAAATCGTGGAGAACCTTCTTCTCATCATCATTCAATATACGGTTCTCCAACTCGAATTCATCAAAAGCTTCGCCCGGCTGTGCTGTTTTCTCTTCTTCAACTAACAAATTCCAGGCGTTGAATAAGTGTGTCGGATAATCATCGAGCCACGCCAAATTTATGTGCCTCAGCACATTGGCATTATAAGTAATGAGAAGCTCTTCAATCTCCTTCTCGGGCTTGATCACTGCCTGCCGAACTTTCTCATTGACTTCGGCTTCCATCTCGCGGACCTTTTCCAAGGCCGCATCTCTTTCCCTCCGAAACTCCACCACCTGATCGCACGCTTCCTGTGCGGAAACGTTAGCGGTGTCCCTCTCCTTCATAATCTTTGAAACTTTGGCCTTGTGCTCGTTTAGCTCTTTCAAGGCCGTATCCCGCTCGGCGGTTGCAATGGTGTTTCGGTGGCCCATGTTCTCCACCGTAGCATAATGCTAGCGCTTCATCTTATCCATTGCTGCCTAGGCTTCATCATCTTTTCTAAGAGCCTCAATCTCTTATTTGCGAGAAGACTCGGCTTCACTGCCGAGCACTTGAATAATTCGGTCCTTTTGACCAAGTTCCTTCTCCAACTTATCAATCGCGACCTCCCGGTCAAAGGCCACCTTTGATGCTTTCTTCGCGGTTTTTGACCATTCCTGATACTGGAAAAATATATCTGAGAGATAATCATGCATCATAGGTGCAACTGACGCTGGTATCCTTTTCAGATGTGGGGGGAAGACGAACCCGTCAAAGCAGATATTAGGGAAATCTTTCTTTAGTTGAGAAAGCCTCGCTGCTCCTTCCCCCGAAGGCTCAGTCAATGTCTGCTCTGTTGTCGGGGGGGGGGGCCGCGATCTCCATTCTACGATGAGTGTCAGACCTAGATGATTAGGAAGACGGCTTGTGCCGTGAAGTTTCCGAAGGCCTTGAAACACGAACCGGAGGCGGTGCGGGAGCTCTAGGAGGTGGTGTGCGAGATCGAGACCGACGCCTATAATCTTTGTCTCTGTCAGAGCGCTCATGACTCGAGTACCCATTGTCATAGTCTCTATCTCCTTCTCTCCTATATGATTCGTAATATGAAGAAGACATGCGTTTGCTGCGAAGACTGCCGAGCATCGAACCTCGACCAGACATGGTATCTGCAAAGCAAAAACATAAAACAAAGTTAGTAATCTCTCACAGTGAGCATATTACACTCAGAAATCGTGTAGTGCCGTGAAGTGTGAATGTATGTGCAACCCCCCGACCAACCAGATGTGTCAACCGCACTAGTGGGCAGAGACTCGCTTAAAACTAAGGCTTCTGAAAGTTCGTCCAATCCGACATCATGCTGCAAGGACATATCGTCCAGAATTGGAATATCGGCGAGCCCTTCATAAAGATTCTCAGTCCTTGGGGGAGACATCTCCGAAATTCTAATTCCGGAGGCGGGTCGGGCCGTGACAACCGATTTCCATCTTTCCTTTTTAGGTGGCTTAACAACGGCTACCTTGCCTTTTCTTTGCTCTTCGGTATCCTGGGCTACATCCGTAGATTCGCCCATTGGTTCTTCATCGGTATGTGTTCTCTCGGAGTCAGCCTCCTTAATTATGACAACTGTAGGCTTTCTTTGTTTAACTCGTTCTTTCGATACAGTCCTTAAGACACCATCGAGCATTATACTTTGTCTTCGTCCAATCATCCCAAGAATCCTAAGATTCCTATCTGTCAATAGCAACTCGATATTCCTTTCTTCGCTTGGGATTTCTTGGAAGACACGAACTATCTCCTTGAAATGTTCACCTTCGGGTCGCTGGATTATGGCTGAAAAGAAAAAGAGATGTGAGTTCGACTTCATCTACATCAGTTTTATCAACTACCCGAGAAGATAGCAATACTCACGTCTAAATAGCCATCGCCTAGCAAATCCTGAGGGGCATCTAACACAAAATCACTCCGTTTTGAAGTAGCTCAATCTAGTCCAAGCCCCTGTGACCACTTGGCAATTTCTTACCGCCTCCAGGAATGTGAAAGATGGACTATCAACCCGACTCTTGAAGTTGAACAAGTATCTGATCTCAATAGGGAGTGGCGGTCGATAAAGATGCTCCATAAATGCAATGAACATGCTATTGAGTGACGCGTATCCGGTCGGATGTAGCTGAGATGGGGCGATCCCCAAAAACGACAATACTTCTATTATATACTGGTTAAACGGAGGGAGTGTTCCAGCTGCGCACGCGTGGCGATTAAATGCGGTATATCCTTCCGGTGGATTGTGCGGTCTATCATTTGGTCCCGGCAATAATACATTGTCCATTGACAAACCATGCCTTAAACATATTCTTCCTAGCATGTCTTCCGAAATGTTAGACGGAACAGAGTCTGATGGGTTACTAATAAAGGATGCGTTAGGTAAATCGTCCGGAGCTGGACCGATAACCTCAACCTCAATCTCTGGTACTTCAAGCACGGGAGGGACTGAACTCTGAGTTTCTTGCGGCTGCGAACTTGAAGTTTCCATAACTAGCTAACTCACGAGAAATCATCGTTAGACGCTGAAGAGCCCACGTGTTCCCTACGTGTAAAGTGT
This sequence comes from Allium cepa, assembly GCA_030765085.1. NCBI lineage: Eukaryota > Viridiplantae > Streptophyta > Magnoliopsida > Asparagales > Amaryllidaceae > Allium > Allium cepa. Next base: position 977,755,379 of record CM060935.1, read on the forward strand.
ATGAGTGCGTCGTGCAATGCTGTGCATTACTTGAGCAAATTCTACGAAATAAACTGAAATGTATGAACGACAAAACTCTAAGAATCAGACCGGAAATGACCGTCATCGCTGACCGTCACAACCGTGTCATCCAGATGCAAACAATCGATCCGAGTTGAAGTTCGTTATATTTTTGTTAAGTTACGGTTCCTGGCAAGCTTTGAAAGGTAGTCCAATATGCAGTTCTGCGGTCAAGTTTAGTCATGCAAGGCAGAATTCGTCGGAGTCAAATATTTTAATGCGCAAAAATTCTCTAAATTCGTCTAATTTCAACTTGGAATCGGTCGCTGCAGTTCAAATTCGTAACGAGTCAGAGATACATCATTTTTCGTATCGACCATGTTCGAATTGATACGTTCGTATCGATCAGGTTCGACTCGATACGTTTCGTATCCATCGAGTTCGAAACGATATGTTTCGTATCGATCGAGGGCACACCATTTCGCATCGATCTGAAAACATAGGCTTCGCATCGATCGCCGCTCCCATATTCGTATTGATACGAAATCATATAATCTGGATCGATTCAAAAACTCCAATTACAGATCGACACGAAACGAAGGCAGAGTCGTTCCTTCACAACTCCTTCTTCTCCAAAAGAGCCTCAACTCCATGGCCACGCTCCATCCCCAATCTTGCTCTCATTCGTCCAGATCTCAAATCCATCAAAACCGGTCGTAAAAGCAAGAAGGATGGTTGAAGTTTTGAGTTTCATCATTCTGAACATGATTCTATCCATTAATTACCTTATTTTATTGTTTAAATCTGAAGGATTGAAGGATTGAATCGATTCGAAGGCTAAAACAGTTCGTTCTCTCGGGCTCTCTATCGATACGAAAGCGCAGAAAGTATAAGCCAACAGTAAAAGTGAAAAAATGGCTAAGTCCAAAGTATTTATATGAAGCCTAGAAGGAACTGGGTTGTTTCGCCTCCCAGTCCACTTAACCGGTCGCAACCGGTCAAACCGCGAATCGAATCGAACGCCCTATTCGGATCCATCGGACTAAGAGTTTCTATCAATTCGAAATGGACAGTAAATCCATCGATACAAAGCACGCAGCAAGGATGGCTGAAGATTGTGAAGTCCATCGGCTCGAATCCCTTGTTCGCATCAACAAGTTCGCAACTCCATCCACTGCATATCGATACGAATAGAAATTTCGTATCCATCAAAACTCATTGATACGAATAGCAATTTCGTATCCATCAAAACTCATCGATACGAACAGGAATTTCGTATCCATCAAAACTCATCGACACGAGTGATCATTTTGCATCCATCATTCCGACTCGCATCGATATGAAGACTACTTTTTAACCTTTTACATCGATTCAGGAGAGGATCAATACAAGAGGATAGTCAAAAACAACCATCAAGCGTTGTTTCAACTCAAATTTTAAATCGGTTCAAGAGAGAATCGATACGGAATTCGATAGCAAACTAAACTGACAATGACTCGTGAACGCGCAATGTTAACGAGAGTCGAGTTAACATATATGCATGTATGTCGGACTAATATTCGATTTTCAACATTCACAGGGATCAAATGCTCATCTCATTATGACTACGACAACAAACAGTTAAGCACTATCATACAACAATCAATTATATCAACGCAAGGTCACAACCTTCGACAAAAGGAGCAATGACTGTTTAGAGTGAAGATTGCAGCTTTTCAAAGCACGTCATGTTTCCACAGGACATACTTTGGGGGGCAAATGTTATCCCACCTTTTGGCAAGGTCGAGATACCAAGGAACTGATTGAAAGCCATGGATCACTCTTCCGGGATATTAGACGTAGGAAGGTTCGCTATGGATATCGGTGAATTTTGTCCAAGCCCAGATTGAGACATAATTGATAAGACATGACTAGCAAAGCCAAAAGAGCCAAATTTCCAAGTTTCAAGTCAATCTGAGTTCGTATACTCAAGTTATGATGGATGTAAGTTGAAGGGAAAAGCTCCGGTTTCGTATCGATCATCAAGCTCCAGTTCGTATCGATCATGGGTCCAGCGGTTTCGTATCCATCGAAGAGCACCGGTTCGTATCGATGAACTTGGCTGTGTTCGAATCCATCGAGTTTGTATCGATGGACTTCGTACCCAACATAAAGCTGCGCTTCGTATCGATCGGCACTTCCTTATTCGAATCCATTGGCATCTCCCTACTTCGTATCCATCGGCAGATAGAGCATTTCGCATCCATCGACCGAGGCAACGGTCACTACTTCGTATCCTACGTGAAAACCTCTCTTCGAACCCATCATGGGCAGGGCACTTCGTATCCGTCAGATTGTCCTATTTTGTATCCATCAGGTTATCCTACTTCGTATCCATCGAAAGGTTCCAGTTCGCATCGATTGGTTTCGTGTCCATCAAGGAAAGACTTGTTCGTAACCATTGAACATCAGTAGTTCGAATCCATCAGTGAGGCCTTATTCGAATTCATCGAGTCATTAGATTAGGGTGACGTGTCATCCCTCGATACGAACGAGGCAAGATTTATGGAGTCGATGCGGTCAACTCGGAGTAAAGACCGGATCGAGGCGAAGTATGCGTGCCACATCATCACAAGACCACGCGAGTTGATGGAGTTGAAGGGATCGATTTGAAATGGAGGATTCAAACCAATCAGCCACCGAGAAACCCCATTTCGTATCGACGGTAACTCATGATCCACTGATCCAAATGACATGAAATTTTCATAGGAGCTTGCGTACATGCTGAGGAATGTCTCCACCATATTTCAGCTTGATTGGATGTCATCTTGATCGATACGAAATGACTTCGTATCGATCGTCAATCGAGTCGAAACTTCCTGAGGTTGGTCGCGTGGGCCCACTCACATGCCAGAACGAGTCTCCCGAAGTTTGAGCGAAATATCAGCCTCCTACGCCTATAAATAGAGCCCCAGAGCGTACGGAGAAGGGATCTTTTGACTCTCGAGCACCCAGACTCTGCCGGATCGAGATCTCCATCATCCTACACCATATTCTTGCTGTCAATTTCGAATTTCCAGTTGTAACTTGCTGTTGATTGCTGTAACAACTTGTAATCATTGAAAGAGAATCGATAAAACTACAAAAAACTTCATAGTGGACGTAGGCAACACGCCGAACCACTCTAAATTGCTTGTCTACGCATTTACTTTCCTGTTGATTGGAGTTTTTGTTAGATAATACTCATTTTCAGTTTATATTCTTCAGTATTATCTCTTCAAAAACTTCCGAAGAGTGTTGTGACCAATTTTGGTGCAACATCTGTCTTGTCATTTAACGTTTTTGTTTACTTTCTTCACTTTTTCCTCTCCACTTTAATTCTTTGGGTGTTTATGCCACATTTTGGTGCAAACATATACGGACAAATATATTTTTAACAAAACACACACACACACTTATATATGTATATATGTATGTATGTTTATAAATGTGTGTGTATGCCAACAACAAATATATGTAAGGATTTGTGATATAAATCTAACCCATTCAAGAACAATATTATAATGATTACATATATAGATCATTGTGAATGAATTACCTTAACTTTATCCTTGTTACATCGTCGATGCTGAATCAAATAATCTCCTAGAATCTGATTACAACTCTTCTAGAAATTGCCATTAACTAGAGAGATCTACGCACCTTTCTTTAGTATGATTTGAATTTGTGTTTTGTTTGAAAATAAAGGAGGAGGGGATGGTTTTGAAATTTCAGCTAGAAGTAAGTGGAGAGGAGAAACAGAAAGTCAAGTTAAAATTATAAGGGGTAATAGGTTTAAATGAGAAAGGAAGGAGAGAGGAAAAAATGGATTTAGATCCTTCTTTTTCTCTACCAATTCAAATCCAAAAATATTGGCATATCAGCCCTCTCCACCATCTTATTTGGTCGGCATAACATAGGCCACTTGTGCTTGCATGTTGCTTCAAACTATATCATATAATATACATTTAAACAATGTCAAATGTACATCAATATCGTATAACGATACGTGTGCATATAACTTTTCTATATGCACTATTTTCAATGTAGATCAATAAATTAAATAAAATTTTATAGTTAATATTTCAAAAATATTAGTTCATTTAAAATAATTATAATTTAATTAAATCAGGTGGTAGCTGGAGTATTTGAATATTAATGTTAACATGTCACCTTAATTGGTGGTGTGATAGTTTGGCCAACTTTGTCGCTTATACGATTTCAGTAAAATACAATTTTACTATTTTAAGCAGTCCCCAATGATGACACATATTTACACTAATTCTCTTCATTAAAAAAATCACATAAAGACATATGGAATTTGGTATTGGTCAAAAAACCAATATCATCCACATTCAACTTGAATAATCCAAACAGAAGTCCTTGGTTCAATAATAACAATTATTATTAACTGAATTTCTCTGCCAAAGACTTGAATTGACAATAGTTGACGGTGACACTAACCTCATATAACTAAGGAGATGAATTCTCAATTAAATAATGTTTCACTTCCAATCTGCAACTCAAACCTAATTATAGCAGTTCGATGAATGTCATGCCATGATTTAACTGTAATCAAAGTGAAGGTCCACATTAAAGTCCAATAGTATTCTTAAGTCGAGAGCACATGGAATATTTACATTTTGATATTTTCTGGTTGACCTTAGATATATTAACCAACAGAAAATTATCGGGTGGGTCATTCCATAGTTATCTAATAACTATTAGTACATAACCCCTTGGTTCCCTCAACAGCCATGAGTAATACACTGCCTAACATTTGGAGAGTGTAACATGCTCTTATCTCAATGGATGTATCGATATCAAGTCTTGATACATATTAACTAGGAATATTTAAAACGGTATGCTTTTTTTCATTGCGATAAATTTCTCATGGTTACAATACATTATAATATTACCACAAAACATATCATTTATGGAATTTCTGTTAAATATATTTAAGTCAAATAAATAAAAATATAACACGTTATGTCGAGTATATAATAGAGAGAAAAACATCTTTTATTTCAAACAAGATTTTATTATAGAGCAAGTAATATACAGTAATTGAAGAATTGCCTCTAGGGCATACTCCTAACTATATCAATCTCCTACTTGCATGTGGAGCCGATAATGGAATCTCTATCCTATCTCTTCTATAGTTTTGATGGGAACTGATCGAGCCAGTCCCCTCGCGAATGAATATTCTATGTTGTTTTAAATAACTACTCTGGCGATTAACTTTCTTTGATGCTGAATACTGCTTTTATCGTTTGAAACTATTTGTAGTATATTTCTCAACTTCAAGTGAGCTTTTATCATATCACTGCTATCATATAACAATGATGTAGTACTTTTTATACCTGGAATCACCCCTAGCTCAGTTATAAATTTTTATAATTTATATTTATAAATTGCATTTATTGTGGCGCTATTCAAGGAGAAGTACTTAGCTCTTTTTCATTGAATCAACCACAACCTTTCATTTCGAAATATTTCTAACTTAAAATTCCTCATTCATAAGGAGTTCTCTATTTCTATTAACAGTTCTCTAGTATTTGATAAATATTCGAGAACACTTTAGAAATTTAACGATTTTAATTTATATTTGATACTTGCTTTATGTATTGAATACATTAGCTAAATACGATACTATAGACAATATATCATGTATGATATTTCCTATCGCTAATGCATAAGGAATCCAACTTACATGCTCTATATTAAATATTTTAATATAATGCATATCATTTGGGATATTCCCAACATCCTTTATGTTTAATATAAAAGATATCATTTAAAAATCAAATAAGGAGAAACAACCAAAGTAGAACTGACTTAACATAGGTATGCAGTTAATAATTAGCTGTATATTATTTAATCATAGTCTAGAATTATCTATGCACGTTTTTAACATTCTTTCTTATAGACACACGCTTCCTCAGCATTTTGACTGAAAATCCAAATATTTGATATTTCTATCAAAATACATGTCTTTAATGCTTGTCTAATGATACTTTCATTTTCACTCTTGGACATATTTGAAACCCACAAAATCTATATCACTCCCACCGACTTTCAGATATCTTGGTTGTTATATGTAGACTATTTTTCCAAATCATTGTTTAGAGTTTTCTATTTCAACACATATGTATCAAAATACAAAGTCATACCAGGTGATAATTTCGTGAGTAGAATCAAGTTAACTTGATCACATTGAATGAAAAATTTATTATGCTAGTTCCAATAAATGAAATTTACGATGTTATTCTTATCAACTATACTCACTATATCTCGATCACATTAGTCTTTCTCATTAAGACACATTTACGGCTGATGGATCATACCCCTTCAGGTACATATATCATATTTTTATACTATACTTAGAATCTATTCAGGATTTACGCATAATACCATATGGCAGAGTCAATACTCTTAATGGTTTGATTGATAACTGAGAAATATCTACTCCCAACATTGGTGAGAAACTCAGAGTTTCTCTTTAATAAGTGAGAAAACTTATTAGACATTCTAATATGCTATGTTTCGTTTTGGTTTGGTTAATTTCATTTCAACCCTCGTAATCATTTTTAAATTTGGATCGTATCCAAAACCATTTTACTACCAATATTTTCTTAAAGAAATTCCTTCATCAAAAAGATGATGTTTCTTGAAACAAATTTTTTTCTTAGTGTAGTAGAATAGGTATTCATAAACATTTCATGTTCTGGCTTACATATATATATATAAAACTGATTGGGTTTTAGTTTACGAAACTTATGTTCAAAATATAAACTGGTCAATTATTATCGACCCTTCCCAAACTCCTTTAGGGTGTCCACCCAAGATCCCTCACAGACAGCTATTATGTACAGTCATTTGACTCACACAACTTGTCAAATCATTGACCGAGGATATGTTGGGGTTTCTTTTAGACCCTTATCTTGTATGATTTTATAAATAATGCACTAGCTGAAATTAATTTTAACCTTATGAGCTACTCTTAAGTACATGACTATATAGAAAGAAGATAACTCAAGTGCACTCATTATCAATCATATTTTGTTTAACAGATTCTGATTACTCCTTGTCGGTACGTCATTATGTATTATAGAGAGGAGTGAATTTTGAGATTGAATCTTTGTTCATTTGAAGATACATTTAAAACTCTTTTCAGTATACTTATCTATTCGATCAAATTGAATCATTTTATTTTCTTTCGCATGGTGTTATTTACTTTCGTTTTACATTTTATGAGCTTACTAGGAATATTGCATGTATATCTAATACATATGTTCAAGTCTATTGTTAACAAGAAATCTTTTCAACACCCTAAATTAAAGTTAAAGAAAGAGGTTGATCCCTTTTGATCTCCTTTAGTCAAGTTGAGGAGATTGGTAGGTGTGTATTCCCCTTGGTTGATGTTTCGAATTAGATGATTTAGCGAATATTTTCTTCTATCGACCTTTCGACCAAGTTAGAACACTCAATTTCCTTTCTTCTCAAAGTTATAGACTCACTAGAGTAGTATTTCTATTGCTTCGAAAGCCTTCCTTTCGAAGTAGTTGCGAGACACAAATGAATAACTCTATGAATTCCCAGTATAAGGTTTTGTAGGATCGATTTCACCTTAGAGAGAAGGAGAATAGGGTGATACAAATAATTATTAAAATTAATGCATAAATATACAAAATAATTACAGCACTGATAATAGAAGAATAATAGCAACACAGATAATAACAGAATATTAAAAGCAGAAATAGAACAACACAGATTTACCCAGCTTCGGCAAAATCCTGCCTATGTACTGCCTCCAAGGTTTTTACTGGAATTAAGTAGTCAGACGCTTACACACGTAAATTCATGACACCCGCTATCGACTAACCTAACTCTACATTCAAAACCCTGTCACAACTCAGCCACTGAGTTGCGAATTCTCAAACTACACCACCGTAGTTTATCGCCTAGTCACACGACTAGACTATACAAAAGTTTAAAAGAGAAATACAAAATAAATAAAACTTAAAACAATAAAACCCTAATTTTAAAATTTAAAGCTTAAAGGAGATTATAAGGCTGCCTGAAAGCACGATAAACAATTGTTCCCCCTTTTCTTTTTATATTATCGACCGTTTCCTATTACTTTCGTTCTGTACTTTGATCTGTCTCCGTTCCTCTTCAAGAAATTAGGGCTTTTAGAAATTGAGCACTGCCGATTCAATTGATCGATCGAATAGATAATCTCGCATTGCTTTGTTGGCCGATCATCTTGCTTTTACTATACTCGGCTGCTTCAATTCGTCGAGTTCGATTTGAATTAGTATGTGATTTCCTTTTTGCTTCCGTTAATATGCTTGAACTCGATTATTTTAATGCCACTGATGTTAATAGTATTTATAGGGTTTAATTCCCTAAATTATCATTCGAATAAATCGTTTGAATTCATCTGCTAATTTTTGCTCGGCCATTCCATTTTGATTGGTTGCTTGTGATTGATCCTGACCGGTTCTATTTCAAATAATTCTTTGATTGATTATCAAGGCTTCATGAATTTGAACTTGCTCCGTGAATTTCTTTTCTCCTATGACTTTATTATTTGAATTTTTTGACTTTGTGATATTTGAATGGTTCATGATTTGCTGGCAATCAATTGTGATATTATGGACTTTGAGATGAAAATTGACTAGATGAACTCTGATTGAATTCGGCCTTGACTTTGCTTTGGTTTTTTTGCTGGCTATATTTGAATTTGAGATAATATTTTGACTTGTCAAAATAACACTTCGACTTGTTAAATTTCTTTTTACTCCGATTGAAAATGTGTGACCACGGCTTTGATTCTTTGGCTTTTTGAATTGACTTGATTATTTTGAAATCCCCTGCGAAATTTGAACTGTTGAATGCTTCAATATGTATTGTTCTGTAGATTTGAGCCTTATTGTTTTCACTGTTGCATATATGTATGGTGCATCAATAATGCTCTGTCCATATGACCATATACATTACCATATATGTATATGTTTTATTCAATTTGGTAGCTGCGGTGTCTTATAATCTAGGTCTGCTTCTGGAGTGACTTTAGTTAGTTTTGTATTATGTGGTGAGTTGATGTCTTGGTTGCATATAGTTGGGTTCATTTTGAAGCTGACATGTCTGAGGCTTTTTGCATTCATGCATGTTGTCATGTCTGTATGCATTTGCTATGTAGTTGAGGTCGGACTGCATTTCTATATGTAGTCTGTTGCTCTTTTGAATTCTGGTCATTTCCATTTGTATACATACATACATTTATATATGTATATATGTGTGTATTCATTTAGTCCTTGTTAGAACTGAGCATGTTTGTTCCTTTCTTTTGATTCATGTGCATTGCATTTGAGGTCTGGCATACTCGATGTTGTTGTGGACTTGAGACTGTAGCTCCAGTTGTCTTGATGCCATGCCACTAGCTCGAGCACCTAAACTTGTTTTGAGTTAAATTGATATTGACTGATTCTAGTGATTGTTTGCATTTGTTATATTGTGTTCTATGCACCATATATGTGTATATGTGAGAATATGCATGTCCATGTGTATGTTTTTTCATAGGCTTGATCTTGTGCACTTGTTTGCACTGTCAACTTTATTGTACTGATATGGTGAGATTTTCTTTTCTCTTGTATCTGGTATTGACCATTTGACTGTTGCTTAATTCCTAGAGTCTGAATTGTACATTTTATCTTTTGAGTTGACACATTTGAACTGTCTTCATGTGTACATCAATGTCTGGGTTGCTCCTGACCATTTTATTGAACTTGTATATTTAGATCGCACCTGTATTGAATCTAGCTTTGGCTCGGGTTTGGCCTTGTGCTCATTTCGTGACTTTATTTTTATTGCACTCGAGTTGAAGCTATCTTCGGCTTGGTTTTGACCTAGTGCTCATATCATGACTATAGTTTTATCAAAAGCATATCGGTGTGCACGACCTTGTGGTATGTACACTGATACACTATGCATGTCACAAGCTGTTCGTGTAAGATGAATTCAAAATAAATATGATGACGAACAACCCAAATAACTAAGGCAAATAATATTTTCAAAAACACATTTCATTTTACACTGCAAAAAATATTTCTTTTTCAATTTTACTACGTCGATGTTTATTTTGCAGATAAATCAGATGCTGGATTCAATCTGGAATAGATTTGAAGAATAAATACGAGTGAATGAGTGATATGTAGTGAGGTGCGAATGTAAATGATAATTGTATAGTGAAAAATAATGTTGTAATTTGAAATTGTATTGTTTGAAAATTGTGTATACAGTGAGAGCTCAAATTTGTACTATTCAAAATTGTAATAAATATCTGTTTGAATATATTTGAATTTAAATTCCATGTTTTTTATTTTATTCAGCAAATATTTATTTAATTATGTGAAAATAAAGTAGCAGAATAACAACTACATTTAAATGAATATATATATTTATGTTTATTATCATCAAACAAAAATCATATACTAGCATATTCAACAGGTTTGATTTAGTGGGTTTCTACCTTGTCGACAACTAGATGATTTGATGACTTAGGCTTTTGGTTTTAGGAACTAAGGTAAATTCTTCTGGGATTACGGTTTCGACCTTGTCGAAAGTTGGAGTCTTAAGTGTCTTGGGTTTGGATTGGGAATCAAAGGTAAAACTGGTTTAGATTAAGGTTTCGATCCACTTGAAAGTAAAAGTCCCATGAAAGGTGGCCAGATGTCTATAACTAGAATTACTTGAGAATGCAGATGTTTTGATCTTTCGATGTGGTCAACACTTGTAACACATGGTTAGATCTGATAAAAACTTGTGAAACAACTAAGTAATTAAAGGTATTGAAGACTTCCCTTTCATAACTCAACAAAGTCTTTATTGCTCAATTTCTCCAATTCAATTTACAAACTAGGGTTGCAACTTTTTAAAATTAAGAAAATACAAATGTAGAATCAATGAGTTCAGATCCCTTAAACTGGACCCCTTGGGTATTATTTATATATGAGGGTCGGCACCTTTCGATCCAGTGCTTTCGACTTGGTCGAAACGTGCTTCAGATTCCTGCTGACTTCTTCGACACTTGCGCCTTCTCTTCTTTATGTTGTTTTATAAGATGTTTCAACTCTATTGATATGCTATTTCCAAGGGATTCGAAGGTGTTGAACTGGGGATGATTTGACACTATTTGTGACTTCCAAACATATGCTTACGACTTGACGTGCAACTTTACTCAGATATCAAAGGCTTTGAATTTGCTTTCGAAAGGGTTATTTCGACAAAGATGCGCTTCTGAGTGACTTGAGTGAAGGTGGAACCTTTGGACTCGAAAGGTTTGGCGTGCATATGAATGGTTGTTATGCATTGTCTTCGAAAGGTGTTGTTATGATTCCTTTGAGAGGACTTCATGCACATGGAAGTACCTATTTTGAAAGGTGCTTATTGAGGCTGATGTGTGCTTTCAACCTCTTTAACCCCTTCGAAAGGTCTCTTACTTCTAATCTTTCGCTATTGCATCCCTTTTCCTCCTTTGGAAGGTTTGTTGGTGCCTTTCTCCCTTGTTCCATTTTGTCTTCTATCCAATATGGTTTCGAAATTGTCGAAAGGAAATTTGGTTCTAACATTTGCCTCCTCCCATGCGAAAGGATGCCTTTGACATTTGAAGATAATCATTTCGAAACGTTTAATGCTCTCGCCTTTTCATATTCTTGCATGAATCTGGGCCATTCAACTAAATTCAATCGGGCGGTCTATTTTCTTTGCTGACTTTTCTTATAAATTACTATTCCCTCATTCACTTACAAACAAAACAAACTCCAAGAAAAATCAAAGTTCCTAAATTTTCAAATAGACTTCATTTTCTACAATCTGAAACTCAAATCTCAAGTAAGTTCATATTTTCTCATTCCTTAAATCTTTCCCATCTTTATTTTGCGGCAAATTTCAATTTCACCAATTTTCACTATTTGGGTTTCCAGTTACTGTTTTGATTTGCTAGATATTATTTGTGTTTTTATTTTCTTGAAAGCATCCATTAATTTAGTTTCATGGTTTGATTTGATTTTTTTCTTCTTAATTCTAGCTTTAATCTTACCTGGTTTGACTTTCACCGTTACTATGCTTTTGGAGAATTCAAATTTTGCATCTCAAAGTTTTGAAATTTTAAGTGGTTGATTAGTTTTTTGAATTCACTTACCCATTATTTTTAAGTTTTCTGGCTAAAATCGGGTTTGGGGAAGAATGCATTTTCAGCTATCTTCACCCAAAAGTTTTGGGTTGTACAAATTAAAAAATTGGCATCATAAATTTACCTTTCTACCCCTCGAAGTAATAAGATGGCAACTTTCATTTTGCTTTCTTAGCCTCTTTCGACGGGGTCGAAAGGTAGCTTGGCTCTTCTTTTGACTAAAGTAGCATGCATCCAACTTTTTCGAAAGCAACTTTATGTGTTAGCGTATCCAGATACCGTACGAAGAAATAGGCTATTATAATTCTCTATTTCAAAAGCATAAGTTTTATTGCAAACATCTTTAGAACATACTTACTCCTTATTAGTATAAGTTAACATATATTTTTGTAAAGGAGATCAAAGAAAAGATACTTTGTATAAGTTACATATCAAACGTTTTGCCTACACGAAACCTTCTATACTCAACTCAGTTGAAACCTACTACGTTAATTTTAATTTGTTGTTGCTATGCCTTCGAAGCCATACACCATTTCTCGTTTTTGTAAAAACATTTTATAACTGAATGGGGCTTAATCTTTATCTTTTCCAACATCGTCGAAAGGACCCTTAATTCAAACTCAAAAAATTTCGACTTTGTCGGCATATAAGATTTATTCTATTAGAAAAACTAAGGTAATGAGTTTTGACCATGTCGAAGGGTCTTCCTTTTTGTTTACTGACCGTTGGTAGTGTGTACTTTGTTCAAATTTTTATGTTGGTTTTAAATATTCCTTTCTAATAACAAAATTGCAATTGAGCTTTCGGCACTGTTGAAAAGTGCCAATTAGCCATATACTCCAGGCCTCCCTTTTGACCTTGTTAAAAGCTCTGTAGTCGTTTATATCTGGGCTTTCGACATTGTTGAGAGGTATTTGTTAAGTGTTAACTTTTTCTTTCCTTTCGACTCTTTCGAAAGCTCAAAACTCACTTTAACCTTAACATTCTTTCAAGAACTTGAAGTTTCATATTTTGTTTGACATTTAAATTGCTGTAGTAGGTTTTTACTAATCCTTGAAAGAATGTTAACTTCATAAAAAGCTTTAAATTCAAGCTAAAATGTTTTCACCTAGCAGAATCATGAGTACTCTAAAGAAAGTTGATGCTACTTCAAAGCGTTCTTTGATATCCACACAAGAGTAAGTGGATGCTATTCTCAACGACTTTGGAATCACCGGGGTGGAAGCCATTCCACCTATAGAAAATGATACCATCGGTAGCTCTCCTGAAGGGTACTTCATTTACACCGCTATACACATACGGCATGGAGGGTTTCTTCCATTTCCAGAATTCATGGCTAGATTCCTATCTCATCTTGGAATTGTTCCAATTCAGCTATCTCCGAATGTGTGCACCTACCTCTTTTCTTTGGAGATGGTGGCAATGAAGTCTGGCCTTTCCTCCTTGAACGCAGAAGTTATTAATCATCTCATCCAGTTGGTTAAACTCAGTAACCTTAACAACCTAATATCCTAGGCCAATCCTTCTAAGAAATTGATCTCTGATGGTGTAAACAAGTTTAGAGACTAGGAAAGTCAGTTGTTCTTCGTTAGATGCTTCCCAAACGTTAGCGACACTTTTTATACTTGTGACGACCGCCCATTATTCCCGCACGAAACAAGGGAATGGTGCGCTGAAAAGTGTGCCAGGCAGCCATGGACGATAGTCAGGGTAAGATTAAACAGCGGAATCTATCGTATTACTCACAGCGCATGGACGAAATACAATAGAAAATATACATAGTGAAGCTCTATAGAACAAAAGTCTCATCATATAAACTCATAATAGTTTTATACAATCATCTGAATAGCCAATACATCAAGCCTCACTACATAACACTCAGAGTATCAAACAAATAGCGGAACATCCAGTACATATAGTAAGAAAACAATATGCAAAAGCCTCCAGCTCGTCTTCGTCATCAACAGCGTTGGTAGCCAAGAACAGCACCTGTCACCTGCTACCTAGTCTGCCCATCCCAACATGGATGAACAACCCAAGGTAATAAGAGTTGAACATAAAACCTTGAGTCAGACAACAGTCTTAGTGAGCAGTAAATTAACTATCAAACATACCAAAAGAGCATAAAGGATAAAAGGAATAGGAACTCAATCATCCCACTCCACCTCATTCCACAGTGATATCCCCCAGACCCACTAAGCAGAAACAAGCATAACAAAGCAGACATTTAAAGTAAAGTAATTATCACTCGAGTCAAGGTCGATGTTTTCCAAGTACAAACCCCCAAGTCCTAAACCAAGATCAGATAAGCACTCTGAAAACACCGCTCTTGAGGCCGAATGACGATACAACCAAACATCCATGACTCTGGCTATCACTGTTATCATTGCTTCGAATTCACCGTTAGTTGAATGACCGCCTGTCAAGGGCTAATGGTAACCCCGGTTCTAGATAAACTCCGCACGTCATCGTGACCCGTGCCTAGGACTTACCTACTCTGCCCAGAGTACTCGACCACCTACTTGCAGTCTTTTGGGTGTCCCAACCACCTACCTGTAGTCGTTTGGGCATCCCATGTACTCTTGCTTTGAATTTACTAGAACCTTTAACAACAATGAAATCCAAGCCTCCTAGCCATCCTCCTTGACGACTATTCTCATACTAGCCCAAGCTACTTCTCGAGCAATCCATTATCAACCAACTCGAACCATCCCTCGAGTTATCAACATGCTTGGAATGATCCCGTCTGGATTATGCCAAGGTTTCATCACATCATGCTTCGCCTCATCTTATCATAGCAAAGCTCCATCACAACATCGTCATCATATCCGTCCATATGAGCTTCATCATCCGCTACATATGCCACAAGCAGTTTTTCTCATCCCTTAGCCTCTCCCTTAGCTTTTAAATCCTTTTCGGCCATACTTGTCTAGATCCAACCATAAATCAACTAACTCTAAACAATCAATCAAGACAATCATTAATCCAAGCAATCAAATATTCAAACAAGGTTTAATAAGCAATCATACAAGGAAATGGCAATTTGATAATTAAAGTGTCCAAATCTAATAAGCATGAATAATAGGAAAATGTCTCTACAACTTGATGAATAAACTTGCATAAGTTACATGTAGTAAAATAGGTGTCAAAACTTCATAGGTGATAGATCTACATACATACTTAGGGAAAATGCAAGAAATCACTATCTTTAACACATAAACAAGCCACCAATCCAATATACTCCCTTGGGTCCGTGTGAGAGATAACTAACACTCACCGAATCACCTAAACACCTCAAAAACAATCAACTCCAGATCTGGACAGCAAAGAACTAAGCTTGATCCGGCAAAATCTCGCTTCAATCGATGAAATCTCTCTTTGTTGGATGAAGATCTTCAACTTTGGCTCTTGGATCTTCGATTTGATCTTCAACTTAGATGGAAGGAATCACTAGATTAGAGTGGAGAAAAGAAGTGAAGAAGTGTTGTAGTGGAGCTCTCAAAATGGCAGCACTTCGTCGCTTCAAAATCCGGTGCCAAAAAGTGAAGATATGGACGCATATTTATAGGCTGAAACGTCCCTTAAGTCGTCCGCCCCATGAGTCATACACGACTCACGACTCAAGCACACTGCCGACTCACGATATGGCCGACCTATCCTTAACTCGTATACGACTTATAGAATACACGACCTAACACGTGCACGCGACTTAGCACTTAACCATACCAGTACAACCTAACTCTTGCCGACCTAACGACCTACCATAAGTCGGCAGCGACTTACGACTTATCCATATGACCGACTTAACAGCTTAGCCCTTCCCACGACTCAACCTATGTGCGACCTAATTAACCCAAGCGACTCAACATAGACACGACTCAATGGCCTAACTCATATACGACCTAGCCTATCATCCTTAAGCCGTTGACTCCTAGGTCGCTTACCCTGTTAAGTCGGTTACTCCCCTAAGCCGTTAACCACTAAGTCGGCCCATCTCTTATCTCGGCTCACATCACTAAGTCGTTCCACCAACCTAACTTCCACACAAGCTAACTCTAGGTCGTTCTAACCCTATGAGTCGTCAACTCTTAAGTTGGCTGACTACCTTAACTCGGCCACACGACTTAAATCAACACACGACCTAAGCCATCACATGGCTTAACTTCTATAGGCCGAAACTTCTATAACTCGAAACCCCTTAAGTCGTTAACTCGTTCCAGCCCCTAAGTCGCTAACTCCTCTAACTCGCTAACTCTTAGGTCATTAACTCGTGCCACTAGCTAATTAAGGTCGCTCAAAACACTTAGGTCATAACAGCCAACTCGCAATTCCTTAAGTCGTCAACTACGACCTAAGCTAACCCATTAACTCGTAACTCGTACACGACCTATCCCTATTCGAGTCAGCTTCTTTATTTAACCTCCTTACGACCCAAACAATACACGAGCTAACCTCCCATACGACTTACGCTATGGATGACACCACAACACTAATGACCTGAAAATTCTATGATTTATCGACACGTAAAGATACGGGTCGTTACATTCTCTCCCCCTTAGGAATTTTGCCCCCGAAATTCCAAACAAACAAAAGCATCCAAACTATTCTGCATGCCTACCATCCATAGCAACCAACAAATCATGCATTCAATTTCTAGCCTAGCATGCAGAATTCTAAGACTTAGAACAAGTTACAAATTCATGAGATGTCACGACACCTTTGGGCCATACCTTGAAGAGTTCAAGATGAGCTGCCTTCATCCTCTCTTCCTCCTCCCATGTACAGTCGTCAACTTCATCACTCCATTGTATCTTGAGCAACGAAATCGTCTTCCTCCTAAGCTGTTTCGTGTCGGTTTCAACAACACGAAGCGGCTTACGAGGTCTCGTAACAACGGGATCAACCTCTAAATCTTCACAGCTATCAGCAGAAACCACCGTATTCGAGTCATGCACATACTTCCGTAGATAAGATACATGAAAAACATTGTGCACACTCGCCATCTTTTCCGGTAACTCCAATCTATAAGCGAGTTTTCCAATTCGCTCGATAATCGGGAATGGTCCAACAAATCTCGGAGTCAATTTTCCTTTCTTCCCGAATCGAATAACATTCTTCAGTGGAGAAATCTTCACAAAAACCATATCACCTACGTCGAATTCCAAATCCTTACGACGCTTATCGGCATAACCTTTCTGACGATCTTGGGCTACCTTCATTCGTCGCCGAATGATCTCTATACAATCCGTAGTCTGACGAATCATTTTTGGCCCAAGTATCAGCTTTTCTCCAGTTTCCAACCAACATGTCGGAGAGTTACACGGCCTTCCATACAATGCTTCATACGGTGCCATACCAATACTTGACTGGTAACTGTTATTATATGCAAATTCCACCAAATGAAGATGATCTTCCCATGATCCTCCGAAATCCAAAACACATGCCCTCAGGAGATCTTCCAAAACTCGGTTGACTCTCTCGGTCTGACCATCTGTTTGGGGATGATAAGCTGTACTCAAACACAACTCAGTCCCCAAAACTTCCTGGAAGCTCTTCCAAAATCCACTAGTGAACAATGGGTCTCGATCGCTCACTATACTCTTCGGAATACCATGGAATCGAACTATCCACTTAACATACAACTCAGCCATCTTCGATGCAGTCCTAGTTGATCGAACAGGAATGAATCTTGCACTCTTAGTCAAACGATCTACGATGACCCAAATCCCTACATTTCCTGCCCTGGTTCTAGGTAGACCATCGATAAAATCCATCGATATCTGCTCCCACTTCCATGTAGGAACTTCCAATGGCTGAAGCAATCCACTTGGCTTCTTCTGTTCGGCTTTTACCAACTGGCAGTTCATACATTTGGAAATAAAATTTCCAACATCCTTCTTCATACCTTCCCAGTAGTAGGTTCTCTTCATATCCCGATACATCTTATTTCCACCTGGATGAATTGTCAACTTCGAGTGATGACTTTCCTTCAGAACTTCATCTCTCAATCCATCTATATCGGGAACAATTAGTCGTCCTTGTTTCCGAAGCCAACCCTCTCGATCGACTTCAAATCTTTTATCCTTTTCTGGATTCAATCCAGATTCCAAATCGCGGATAATCTTGACAAGCTTATCGTCTCGCTTTTGGCTCTCGCCAATCCTTTCCACTAGAGAAGGTCTTATCGATAAGTTTGCCAACATCTCAGGTTCCAATTCACCTCTAGGCCTGAAGTCAAATCCGGCCAAATACTCAAGATTCTTCCATTCCGAAAACATGGCTCCCAGTCCTGCATGTCTTCGACTTAACGCATCTGCCACTGCGTTACCTTTTCTCGAAGTATAGGCTATACCAAAATCATATGATGCTAAGAACTCTAGCCACCGTTACTGTCGAAGATTCAAATCCTTTTGGGAGAACAGATACTTCAACGACTTATGATCCGTAAACAACTCGAATCGAACTCCCAATAGATAATGTCTCCACATCTTCAGAGCAAAAACAATCGCCGCTAACTCCAAATCATGAGTCGGATAATTCCTTTCATGCGGCTTCAGTTGTCGACTTGCATATGCAATCACCTTATCCTTCTGCATTAGCACTGCTCCAAGTCCAGTACCACATGCATCGGTGTAAACCACCATCTCATCATTCCCACTCGGAATAGTCAAAACAGGAGCACTCGTCAGTCGCTCTTTCAGGATTACGAAAGCTTGCTCACACTCATCATTCCATATGAATACCTGATTCTTTTTCGTCAATCCTGTTAACGGTGCAGCTATCTTGGAAAAGTCTTTGATAAACTGACGATAATATCCTGCTAATCCAAGAAAACTTCTCACATCAGATGCATTCTTAGGTCTAACTCAATCCTGGATTGCTGCCACCTTAGCGGGATCAACCGCTATTCCATTTCCAGAAATAACATGGCCTAAGAACCTCACTTCACTCTTCTAGAAGTGACACTTCGAAAACTTAGCCTTTAGCTGATGTTTCCGTAAGATTCCCAAAACAATATGCAAGTGCGTCTTGTGCTCTTCCTCAGTTCTGCAATAAATCAGAATATCATCCACAAACACAAGTATGAACTTGTTCAACTGATCTCTGAACACTCTATTCATAAGGTCCACAAAATATGCTAGTGCATTGGTCAATCCAAACGGCATTACCAGCCACTCATAGAAACCGGATGGTGTCCTGAAAGCAGTCTTCGGCACACTATCCTTAGCCACTCTCAACTGGTGAAATCCCATTGCCAAATCCATCTGAGAAAACACCCTAGCTTCGTGAAGCTGATCAAACAAGTCATCTATTCTCGGCAATGGATACTTGTTCTTCCTAGTCACTTTATTCAGCTCACGATAATCCACACACAACCTCAACGATCCATCCGCTTTGGTTGCGAACACAACTGGTGCACCCCATTCGGACACACTACGCCGAATGAATCCTTTCCGTAAAAGGTCATCAACTTGCACCTTCAACTCTTGCTGTTCCCTAGGCGCCATCCGCCTAAGAGGCATCACAACTGGTCTGGCTCCCTCAACTAGATCGATACGAAACTCGATCTCCCTATGCGGCGGTAACCCTTTGACCTCGTCAATGACGTCTTCAAATCCATTCACAATAGGCACCGATGACAGTCCATCCCGTGGAACAACCAGCGAATACATGAAGCTCATGAAGACGCCTTCCTCATGCTTACATCGTATCACAACCTTTCGCCCCTCCACATTCTCGACTGTCACCTCTAGCCTCTCACAATCAATCCTTGTCGCATACTTCCTAAGCCAGTCCATACCTAAAATAATTCCGAACCCCACAAAGTTCAGAATAAAGCAATCACAAACAAAAGAGCAATCATGACTCGACACAACTAGACCACGACATATCATACACAAACAAGACGAACCCCCAACTGGATTAGTCACAACCAATGGTCTATCAACAATATCTGGTTCCAAACCCAACCGGTTTACCAGATCATCACACGCTCCAGTATCAAACAAAACCCTAACTGGAACACCACAAATGGAAAGAGTACCTTGAACCACCACACTCTTCCCCTTCTCTTCAGCAGTAGGAGATTTCGAAGATGATAAAACAGCTCCCAAAGCATAAGCTTGCACAATCTGCTTATCTTTCCTCGGTTCTAGACAGTCCTTCTTGATATGTCCCAGCTTATCACAGTTGTAACACTTTCCCGACACCTTGGGATTCCTAAAATCTTTGGAGACTTGGCCCTTCTGCTGGCAATTGTAGCAGGTCACTTCACCCTTTGGCTTCTTCTGGCCATTCTTACCCTTCTGCTGTTGCTGCTTCCTCTTCTTGTTTCCACCCTGCTGTGGTTTGGACTCTTCCTTGGTCACAGTAACAATAGACCCTTCCTTAGGAAACAAACTCTCGTGCCTGAGAGCTTTCTCCACTAGCTTTTCAAATGGATCGTCCAGATGATCCACTAACTGCCTCCCAAGATAAGTGTCCAAGCCTGTCACAAACTTCTCATTCTTCTGATAGGGAGAATCATATACGACCGAGCATACTTGGACAAAGCTTCAAACTCAGAAACATACTCAAGAAATGGTCTCCCACCTTGCTTGAGCTCCACAAACTTCTTAAACAGAACAGATTTCTAAGCCGTAGGAATGAACTTAGCTTCAAATCTAACTTGGAATTGCTCCCAAGTAATCTCTTCCTCTGGAGTATCAATGGTGATAGAGTTCCACCAATCCGAAGCTCTCCCTTGAAGCTGTCTCGATGCCAGCTTCCTCTTAGTTGCATCCTCAATTCCCAAATCACCAAAGATCCTTCTACAAGCATCAATCCATCTCTGCACTTCAATGGTTGATTCTGTTCCCAAGAAAACCTTTCCTCCAAGTGCAGTATAGTCCTTACACAACTTAGCAAAATCCACTGGTCTTGGAGCTTGAACTTGAACTCCAACATCTACTGATGATCCTGAAGTTGGTATCCTTCTCATGATCGAAGTCATCATAGCTTCGAACATTGCAGCATAGTCAGTAGCTCTCCCAGCAGCACGGCTTTCCCTAGCAGCTTGTCTCTCACTTCGACTCATCCTTAATATCTACAAAAAGGAATGATTTAGAACACCTTGAGAAACAACTGCATAAGGAGTTCAAATCCTTCTAAACTACTATATTATATATAGTAATCATCCATCAAAATTACAATTACGTCTCTCATACGTAGTTACGTCAGCGAGCGTTGGCTAAAATCGATTAACCAAAGCTCTGATACCAAATGTGACGACCGCCCATGACTCCCGCACGAAACAAGGGAATGGTGCGCTGAAAAGTGTGCCAGGCAGCCATGGACGATAGTCAGGGTAAGATTAAACATCGGAATCTATCGTATTACTCACAGCGCATGGACAAAATACAATAGAAAATATACATAGTGAAGCTCTATAGAACAAAAGTCTCATCATATAAACTCATAATAGTTTTATACAATCATCTGAATAGCCAATACATCAAGCCTCACTACATAACAATCAGAGTATCAAACAAATAGCGGAACATCCAGTACATATAGTAAGAAAACAAAATGCAAAAGCCTCCGGCTCGTCTTCGTCATCAACAGCGTTGGTAGCCAAGAACAGCACCTGTCACCTGCTACCTAGTCTGCCCATCCCAACATGGATGAACAACCCAAGGTAATAAGAGTTGAACATAAAACCTTGAGTCAGACAACAGTCTTAGTGAGCAGTAAATTAACTATCAAACATACCAAAAGAGCATAAAGGATAAAAGGAATAGGAACTCAATCATCCCACTCCACCTCATTCTACAGTGATAGCCCCCAGACCCACTAAGCAGAAACAAGCATAACAAAGCAGACATTTAAAATAAAGTAATTATCACTCGAGTCAAGGTCGATGTTTTCCAAGTACAAACCCCCAAGGCCTAAACCAAGATCAGATAAGCACTCCGAAAATACCGCTCTTGAGGCCGAATGACGATACAACCAAACATCCATGACTCTGGCTATCACTGTTATCATTGCTTCGAATTCACCGTTAGTTGAATGACCGCCTGTCAAGGGCTAATGGTAACCCCGGTTCTAGATAAACTCTGCACGTCATCGTGACCCGTGCCTAGGACTTACCTACTCTGCCCAGAGTACTCGACCACCTACTTGTAGTCTTTTGGGTGTCCCGACCACCTACCTGTAGTCGTTTGGGCATCCCATGTACTCTTGCTTTGAATTGACTAGAACCTTCAACAACAATGAAATCCAAGCCTCCTAGCCATCCTCCTTGACGACTATTCTCATACTAGCCCAAGCTACTTCTCGAGCAATCCATTATCAACCAACTCGAACCATCCCTCGAGTTATCAACATGCTTGGAATGATCCCGTCTGGATTATGCCAAGGTTTCATCACATCATGCTTCGCCTCATCTTATCATAGCAAAGCTCCATCACAACATCGTCATCATATCCGTCCATATGAGCTTCATCATCCGCTACATATGCCACAAGCAGTTTTTCTCATCCCTTAGCCTCTACCTTAGATTTTAAATCCTTTTCGACCATACTTGTCTAGATCCAACCATAAATCAACTAACTCTAAACAATCAATCAAGACAATCATTAATCCAAGCAATCAAATATTCAAACAAGGTTTAATAAGTAATCATACAAGGAAATGGCAATTTGGTAATTAAAGTGTCCAAATCTAATAAGCATGAATAATAGGCAAATGTCTCTACAACTTGATGAATAAACTTGCATAAGTTAACATGTAGTAAAATAGGTGTCAAAACTTCATAGGTGATAGATCTACATGCATACTTAGGGAAAATGCAAGAAATCACTATCTTTAACACATAAATAAGCCACCAATCCAATATACTCCATTGGGTCCGTGTGAGAGATAACTACCACTCACCAAATCACCTAAACATCTCAAAAACAATCAACTGCAGATCTGGACAGCAAAGAACTAAGCTTGATCCGGCAAAATCTCGCTTCAATCGATGAAATCTCTCTTTGTTGGATGAAGATCTTCAACTTTGGCTCTTGGATCTTCGATTTGATCTTCAACTTAGATGGAAGGAATCACTAGATTAGAGTGGAGAAAAGAAGTGAAGAAGTGTTGTAGTGGAGCTCTCAAAATGGCAGCACTTCGTCGCTTCAAAATCCGGTGCCAAAAAGTGAAGATATGGACGCATATTTATAGGCTGAAACGTCCCTTAAGTCGTCCGCCCCATGAGTCGTACACGACTCACGACTCAAGCACACTGCCGACTCACGATATGGCCGACCTATCCTTAACTCGTATACGACTTATAGCATACACGACCTAACACGTGCACGTGACTTAGCACTTAACCATACCAGTACAACCTAACTCTTGCCGACCTAACGACCTACCATAAGTCGGCAGCGACTTACGACTTATCCATATGACCGACTTAACAGCTTAGCCCTTCCCACAACTCAACCTATGTGCGACCTAATTAACCCAAGCGACTCAACATAGACACGACTCAATGGCCTAACTCATATACGACCTAGCCTATCATCCTTAAGCCGTTGACTCCTAGGTCGCTTACCCTGTTAAGTCGGTTACTCCCCTAAGCCGTTAACCACTAAGTCGGCCCATCTCTTATCTCGGCTCACATCACTAAGTCGTTCCACCGACCTAACTTCCACACAAGCTAACTCTAGGTCGTTCTAACCCTATGAGTCGTCAACTCTTAAGTCGGCTGACTACCTTAACTCGGCCACACGACTTAAATCAACACACGACCTAAGCCATCACACGGCTTAACTTCTATAGGTCGAAACTTCTATAACTCGAAACCCCTTAAGTCGTTAACTCGTTCCATCCCCTAAGTCTCTAACTCCTCTAACTCGCTAACTCTTAGGTCATTAACTCGTGCCACTAGCTAATTAAGGTCGCTCAAAACACTTAGGTCATAACAGCCAACTCGTAATTCCTTAAGTCGTCAACTACGACCTAAGCTAACCCATTAACTCGTAACTCGTACACGACCTATCCCTATACGAGTCAGCTTCCCTATTTAATCTCCTTACGACCCAAACAATACACGAGTTAACCTCCCATACGACTTACGCTATGGATGACACCACAACACTAATGACCTGAAAATTCTACGATTTATCGACACGTAAAGATACGGGTCGTTACAATACTCCTCTTAAGCTTAGATTTTATTATTTTCCTTCCATCTAGTTACTTTTCTTCGCTGACCTATTCTTTCTGTCAGGTGCTCCTGCTAAAGAATTGAACGAAGAAGATTAGAGGACAGTAGAGTCTCTAATCGCAGCTTCTGCGAAAGCACTCCCTTCTGCCAACGGGCCAAAAGATACTTGGCCAACCTCCTTCAGTCCAACACACCTCCCAAAGTAAACGCTTATTTTCTTTGAGAGACCCATCAAACTTCTCTCCAATGTCATCCATCTGTGATGACCACTTTGATAAGTTATAAATGCTGCACTTGTTATGTATTGCAGTGTTGTTTTTTTTCAAATTACTCAGGTGGAAAAACCCGTCAATGGTTCGACATCTCTCTCTTTGACTTCTCGCGCACCATCCTTCTCTCCATCACTCGCTAAAATAAAGATGGTTGTTAAAAGAAAACTAGTCAAATCAACAGTGGTGGAACCCCTTATCAAGATAGCAAAAGTTGTCGAAGTTCCTGATTCTGAGAGGAAGGAGTCCTTAATTCTTGATAAGCGTTAGAGAGTCCGTTTGTCAAAGCTCCTCACGATCAATCCGAGAAGACTCCTGCTACAGTCGATCCTTCTTCCGCATCAATGTTTTAAGCTCTCCAGGTGCACTTGAGCAGATGTGAAAGGCTTTGGAGATGACCCCTTCTCAAAAGCTCATTCCTCCTAGGCCAACATCTCCTTCATCCTCCACTAGTTTTGAAGAGGTAGTCCAGTCTATCTTAAGCTCTGCATCCTTTGACTCCATCCACCCGCCAACCTCTGTTTCTGACTTGGCGGGTCACTATCATTCTCTAATAGAACAAAAACTCTTGGTAAGTTTCTCTTCACTTGACTTTGTCGTTACCATTCTTCTTTAATTTTATGACTTATGCATTACTTTTTCTTTCGTATTTTCAAGGGTTGGTTATCTTTGCAAGATGCATCCAAATCTTCTACTGAATCCTCCAAGCTTCAGAAGGAAATTTCTGCTTTAAAGAATCAAGTCTTCCCCTCATCAATAGAAAAATATGAAGCTACGTCCGAACCGGAGCGATTGAGAGCTTCTCTCACCAAGTTGGAGTCTATTATCTAAGAGGAAAGAAAGGCCCATCATCTCCTTGCCGATGAAAACTTGGTAATGCAAATGTAAAATAATCCGACGAGGAGAAGGTCCGAATGGTGGCAAAGCATGCCTCTTTGAAGGAAAAGTTGGGGAAGAACAAAGATTCTTTGAAACTGGCCATTGACACTATCTCTGAAGCAAAATGACGTGTCACAATTTCTTGACACCGCTCTTAATGAGATTATGACGAATTCCTTTGAAGACGCTTTGATGCTCACTTACACCGACAACATTGACAAATTCCCCTAATTGAGCTTTCCTTCGATGGACCCTGCTCTCGTTGATAGGGTTATGGGCAAGATTAAACAAATGGAAGAGGGAATTAAAGCTGCCGAAAAGGAGGAGATCAACGCCTCCAAAAGTCTTTCCTTTGAAGTGTTAGTCCTCGAGATGATGGTTTTGATGACAACAACCTTAGGATTTGTTATAAAATATAAATACTAACATATAGTTTTGATATATATGTATATGAAGGATATAACCATGCTGGTACCAAGAATGAAGACTGTACAGTATAGAGATTCAAGATTGAATATATCAAGAATGAAGACTCATGAGTATCAAGATATCAAGAGTTCAAGATTTCAATAGTACAAGATAAGTACTGAGTCTAGAATTATGTTAAAACTTCTTGAAAGCACTTACATCTTTATTCAAAATTTATTCGTGGAATGGAATCCACTTCGTGCCTGTTAAAGGGATGGAACCCACAACAATATCTAGTGGAACGTATAGTGGTCCTATTTTGATATCCACTAATTTTATAAAAATTCTTTTCAAAAATATCTCTTGTTTTTTTAAAAAATGTTTTAACAACTTTCTTTTCAAAAAGACATCTCTCTTGGTTTTAAATATTTTAGCCTTAAAACTATTTTTTTCATTTTATATATTTTGATTTCAAAATTGTCCTTGTTTTTAAACCATCTCTTTTTTTAAATATCAACTTTAAAATGTTTATATACTCAGCTTTTAAATCACTTTATAGATTAAGATTATATATTAAAAACTATTTTTATATTTTTAAACTATATTCAAATAAATTTACAAAGTTTAGAAATTGTTTTAACAAACTATAGAAACCAATTTAAATAAGAAAATCAAAATCATCAATTTTGCCTAGGGCAGGTAGACATCCTTCAACCCCCTATGTCGACATGGTGCCCATTAAATTCAAAATTCAAAATTTCAAAAGTAGTGTTTATTCACTATATCCTTTCACGAACATATATGGCTGTTGATCTTCTATAAATACCAGTAGTTCCAAACGAATTTTTAATCGGATTTCACTTGTTTTCTCTCCTCTTATTCTTCCATATTTATTCTAAAGAATCCCAAACTATACTCTGTCGAAATACCAAGTGAATCAAACTTGATTATCTCTTGTTTGATTCTCTGCCACTCTCTCCATAAGATCTCAGTGCTATTTAGAGTTATAAGATCTTTTGTAAATCAAACCGTTGAGTAAAAGGTGCAGTTGAGCCTTGAAATCAATTAGGCGTGATTGTAGGCCCGAAAATCAATTATGTGATCTTGTAGCCTGGTTAAATCAAGAGAGTTGCCCTAAACTCGAATACAGAAAGGTGTGCCTCATAGCCTTGAAATTGAGGGTGCAATCTGGGAGATTATTTTGAATAGAAATCCATACGCTTGTATGAGACTGGATGTAGGGTAACTCCGAACCAGTATAAAATCCTGGTGTGTTCTTTCCATTACTGCTTTTATTTAGTATTTGCATCTGTGTCTGATTCTATGATTATATCTGTGTCTATGAATTGCATTTGTTGGTGATTAAATTACGCAAGTTTCAAAAAGATTAAGAAAATCCATAAAATACTATTCACCCTCTAGTGTTATTCCAACCTTAAGATCTGTAATCCGCATTTCCCACATGAAGATCCTTCCTTTGAAGTTGAATCTGACTCTGAAGATGAA
Source organism: Allium cepa (assembly GCA_030765085.1). Taxonomy (NCBI): domain Eukaryota; kingdom Viridiplantae; phylum Streptophyta; class Magnoliopsida; order Asparagales; family Amaryllidaceae; genus Allium; species Allium cepa. The sequence continues at coordinate 977,782,854 of CM060935.1, forward strand.
GATGATAAAGAGGAGGCCATCGAAGAGGAGTGGGAAGATAATGATCGTAACGACCCGTAAATTTTGATAATTAAAACAATTAAATTTAATAAGATTTTAGAAATTAATATTGGAAGAAATTAAAATTTATGATTTATAAATGGAATGGATTATTAGAATTTAATTTAATAATGTTAATTTAATGTAATTAATAACTATTTTAATGTAATTTCAACTAATCGAAATAACTGTAAAGTTAGTTTGGTTATAATTATAAACAACGAATTAAATAGGTAATTTACGGAATTAATGAAATTGAAATATTATAATTAATATGGCAAAAGATGATAACTGTAAAATAATGGATGTAATAAAATAAAAACTTATGTTAATAAAATTTATAGGGTATTATTGATTGAATAATAAGAATGTAAATCAAAATAAATGAATTTATTGGAATTTAAATTATAAGTAATAAATTTATTATAGTTCTAATTGAACGGTGTAATTAGTGCAATATTTAAATATTGAATTTGATGTAGAAAAATTATTTTTAGATTTTTAATTCTATGTAATCAAGAATGATAAAAATTGTTAACATTTAAATTTGAATTTGAAAGGTGACTAAATTAATTTAATAATAATTTATTTATTTAACGTGAAAATTAGCCAATTTGTCCACTATCTCGGATTTTAACGAAATGAGTTCCATCGGATCCATAATAGTGAATTATTGTGAGATATCAAGTTCGTAGCAATCAGACCTGCCGTTCAATCGTTCGGGCTCGAATCCCGTAGAATTCAATTTAAAGGAATCAAATGAATATAATTTGATTTCTAAAGATAACTTTTATATACAATGGAATTAGGCTTTGAAACTATTTTCATTGAGTTTAAAAATATCAAAAACCTATATTTCGATATATTGGATGACCGAATTTCGTTTCGGAAAACAGAACATGATTTTTGGGTCACGTTATTGTTTCGACCCAATTAAATCTGTAACATTCGTTTATATCGATCTATCTATATTAATAGATTTTGTTTCTCTAACCCTAGCAGCCTTTGATTTTATTTACGTATATACTTCTGTTTCTTATCTGTTCCTCCTTTTCAAATGTCATAGCATCAAACCCTAATTCCAAATTCATTTTCAAATAAAAAATCAAATAAAAAAATTTAAACTGCTCAAACTATGTCATATTATATATCGTTGGAAACCTCATGATGACTGCAATCAACTGCTGCAGTTCTTTATTGCAATCGAATTGCAGTTTCACTCGAAGGTTGCGATTTATTCTCGGTCGTCCATCCTAGGGTTTCGATTTCAACAGCGGATCTTCGACTATAGGACGATCAGTTGTTGCTGTGACGTAGAGGAGGCTTAGGCAAGTAGATCCATGTGGATAATTGGTCAAAATAGTCAATGATTTCACTAGAAATCCTTCATCTTGGCCGACGGGGGCAGAGGTTCTTGGTGGCGTCGCGATGCTCGTGGGGGCGCTTGGTCGAGGCAAGGTCAGCGAGTGTGTCTGATCGTGGTGTAGTTGATCGGAGAGGCGTACGTTTCGATGCGAAGGTGGGGGCTGGAGCTTTGCATGTTCGATCATCGCATGCTTGAGTTAGGGATAAACGAGGTAAAACTATTTACTGAATTGACCTTCATTTGTTTTAATTTTAATTTTTAATGTTCTAAGTCAATAACTTTCCCATACGAGATAGGATTCACGCGCGATTTTCTCTGTTGCAGTCGTATTTAATTTCAGATGACATGGAACTTGTTTCGTTAGATTATGAGAATGTTGGATTTTTAGGTTTTATTTGGATTTTATGGATTTGACTTTTACTCGGGATTGTGGGTTAAAATGAATATACCCGTAAATTTAAATTATTGCAGGTTGAAATGATATATATCCGTATCACTTGACCATAGGGTAGAAAATAATACATGGGCACCGAATTGGTTAAATTAAATAATTTTAAAATCCTTAAATGTTGAATCCAGTTAAATGAAATTATGAAATAAAATTAGATTTATATAAACTGAATTATTCTCAAAATCCAAGCTTTAAAATGTTGACATTGAAATTGGTTTAAATGAATTATTTAAAGAATTTAAATTGGAATCTTAAAGTTTAATTTTGAAATATAAATGAAATTTATAAAATTGAGTTATTATAAATGTTTAAATATTTAAGCTTTGAAACCGATTGAATTTGAAGTGGTTTAAATTTGTAGTTCAAAAATGGATTTGAAATCGATATAAATGAAATGGTTTTAACGAGAATTTGAATTGAAACCTTTAGCCTTTTTGAATTGAAATCGTTGAACTGAGGTTGATTTAAATTGAATTTTGAAACTAAAGTTGATTTGAATTGATTTGTGAAATTGGAAGAAACAATTCTAATTTAAAACTATTTTCGATATAAACTCTTTTAATATACAAACTCTTTATACATATAAACTATTTTTCTCATATAAACCATTTTAATATATATGAATAAGTTTTAATACATTAACTATTTTTAAAATATAAACTAATTTTAATATGTAGCCTATTTTAATATATAAACTATTTCTAATATATAAAGTATTTTAATCTATAACCAATTTCTAAAACATAAACTATTTTTAATATATAACCTATTTTAATATATGAACTATTTATAATATAAAAACTATTTTAATCTATAACCTATTTGTAAAATATAAACTATTTTTAACGTACAACTATTCTAATATATAAACTACTTTCAATATTTAAACTGTTTTAAGTTGGAACTGTTATGATGTCGATTTAATTGGTTTAAATGCGAATATTTTGATTTGATGGTTTACTATTTTATGGTTATGATTTTGAAAAAGAACATAATTTAAAGTGGAAAATGATTACGAAAGTGAATAGGATCTCGAAAATGATATGATTTTGAAGTGAATATGATATTTTGATATCCATTATGAATCAGTTTTGGAAATGTAAAAGAACCAACCGGTGTGAAATAAGCGTTTGGTTGTTAACGAGGGTGGGATCGGGTATTATCATATGCTCTGCCAATACCAAAAACCACATTAACAACTGTGCACATGGTGGAGAATCCAGAATGAAGTAGGATGGTTTGGCAAACGCTACAATTTGAGGTATGAACGTAGCCCTGACCCCCTCGAGTCAGCTTGATATGACTAAAACAGGAGCCACGTCGGGCCAAGTGAGGTCGCTCTACTGATCGGGCATTTCTTCGATACCATATCTATTACTTTGTGATTGATTGGTGGCCACCCTTGATTTGATTAAGGGATTGTGTCTCGAGGTCGGCGGTAGTAGCTGCTATACGTTACCACCAGTCCAAATCCACAAAATGGAAGTATCATACCATAGGCATTTCCTCGCGTGCCTTGTCATATGCCTTCTCGCACCCACTATAAGTTTGATTTGTGTTGTACACTGTGGAGTTCCCTTTGATATCCCTCCAGTTTACAGAGGAATTACAGTACTGTATAGACTAGGACATTTTTAAAAATGTGTTAAGGGGGATATGGGTAAAGCCTTAACGCAATTTTGGAACTTTACTTTACTACAGATATATTATAATATCATATTATATTATGTATATAGATAGTTTAACGAATCTTTAGGAGATGGAATCTCAAACATCCTTTAAGTTATTGCACGCATGTTAGACACTGGATAGGAGATGTAAAATCTCATAAACATCTTTGAAGCCATTACACTCACATTTATTTGTTGTTGATTTAACTCACATAAGATCTTTTAGTTCTGACTCGAGTGCTTTGTCTATTCATTATGCTCGAGTCAGTCTGAGCTTTTCATTATATTGAATACCATTTTATTTGGAGGATGAAGACAAAGATTAGACTATTATTCATTATTATTCCACAGCATCATATTGTTATGCTACATTATTTATTTATTCCTGCTGTATGTATAACTCTGATTTGTATTGTAAAAGTGTAATCAAATGTTATTCATTCTGCTATGAGATTTTGTATTTTGTATTTCATCCTTTTCTCTTATTTTCTTCTTTACCCAATTAACAGTCCTCTCATTTGAATGGTTTGAGTTTACATATGTGGTTTATTGTCGATTTAAACCATCCAAAAAGGTGAGTCGTCATATTTGGTATTAGAGCTTTGGTTTAGTGATAACCTTATCTTTATGGAGGTTGACTCCTTAGATATAGGGCAGTAATACCCTAGAATGAGTCTATCTGAGTGTATATAAGAGAGAACATATTTGTTAGTGTTATAAAATTGTTTTTATATTGTGTTAATTTGTTTTTTTAGTATTTATGAATTCTAGTCGGTACATAGGACGTTATGACATCGATAGGGATTTCTAAACACTTAATAGGGTAGACCGACACAATATTGTTTTTAAAATATAGGTAAATGAAATAATTTTTCCTAGAATTATATTTTGTATATATAAGAATAATTTTCATAAATGAATACAGTTGTATGTGATATGTTTGTTTGTTAAGAATTGAATTTGATTACAAGTATTGGTTGTAAAATAGGATTTACAAATAAAGTAAATATAAATTAGAAATTTGAGAATTTAAGTTCTGGGGTTTTGAAATTAGTTTTCAAAGGATTTTGGAAAGGAATATTTGTATTATTTGGAAGTACTTTAATAGAAATATTTATTTGAATGATATTTTTTACAAGAATTCTTCAAAGGAATATGTAATAAAATATTATACAAGTAAAACTTAAGTATTGAAGGTGTCCAAATGAAATTATCTCTATAAATAAGAATTTTGGACGTACAAGAAATGTTATAAGCATAAGTTAATGTTTTGAAATGCTAATAATTAGACTGAATAGTAAAAAGTGAATATTATCTAAGAAAAAGTTTATAAACTTAAGAAATGACTGAAATGATTCATAAATAAGTCTATTATTAATTGACACTATAAAAGAAAGGATAAATGTGAATTAAAAGGTTGAAACACATAAGTATGAAATGTTTTATTCATGAATATTCATATTATATGGAAATCAAATTATATAAGTAAATGAATGCGAATCTAATTACAAGGAAACTTATATAATATTTCAAGAATTGATTTATTGATGACTTTAGATATTGAATGTAAAATGATTTATGTAAGTAAATGAATGTAAACTAATAAAAAGATGACATTGTATGGATAAATGAGAATTTAAAATAAAACTGAGGATAATAATGTGTAACATTCCAAAATTATCAATTAAAATAAATAATACATTTTAAACTTTTGGAATTTAATATGAAAATAAATTGGAACAAAAATCTCAAACAAATAAATAAGTGAAAATTTTATATGAATAAAATTCCATTTTTATTTTGAGTTGAAAATATTGAAATAAAGAATGTTTACAAAAGTCATTTGAATTTAAAATCTTATATATATGTATATTACAAATATGACTAAATTGAATGCATATTTAAAATTTAATTTAAATTTGTTCAAGATAAGTGTGAATATAACAAATGGGTATAAGTGTTTATATTTCAAGTTTAAAAATTAAAGTTTGAATTTAAATTTAAAATGAATGTTTTAAAAATTAGTAGCATTTAAAATTATTATGGTGTGACATATGTAATGTATATATTAGTTAAATTCTTTTAACATTGTACATGTATATATATATATATATACACACAAATGAATTAAGGAATACATTTGTTTATAAAATGTATATAATATAAAAATTAAAGATTAATTTTTTTTTTTTTTGCTTTGTAAAAAATAAAGGCTGAACATACATCCACATGGAAGGTAGAGTAGAATGATAACAAAAATCTAAAGCTTAAGATTTTCTTCTTACAAATGGCACAAACCATCATTGCTCAAATAAAATAATCAAATAAATTTTTTTCAGAAAACTCTTCACCTTCCCAATTTAAATTTTTAAATCTTCAAATCTCTGAACTTCAGTAATCAAAAAGAAGTTTTCAATCTTAACTCAAACACCCTAGCAAGAAAAAAAAATCAAAAAAAAAAGAAGAAGGGAAAAACTATCGAGTTTTGCATCAATTCAATTCAAAAGTAAATCTAAAGTGTTTTCAAACTATAGTGATACATTCATCTCTCAGGTAAGTTTTGTTTTAAACTTTATAGTTTATAAAATTATGATTTTTAAATCAAGTTTCAACAAAATATTCAAAACAAAAACCGCAGATTTGCCTTAGAGGTGGAGTTTCAGGTTTCAGAGCAGTGCATAGTATTTCTGGAAATAAGTAAAAGGCATGTAACTTTTTTTTTCATTTTGAATTTGAAGTTATAATCTATGATGAAGCAAGAATTAAACAATAACATTCAATCAATTGCAAAAAAAATCAAGTGCAAGGCTAAATTTGGTTTCTGGTTTCAAAACTGCAGATTTGTTCCTTCTTAGTATAAAAGGAAATTCAAATTGTAAGTCAATTTGAGATTTGTTGTTATTAATAATTAAGTAAATAAATGCAACAAGGAATTGAATACAACAATATCCAATCTGTTGCAGGAAGAAGCAAGATCAAAGCTTTATTCTATTCTGATTTTCAAAGTTTCAAAAAAAAGAAGCTCTCTGTTATAAAAAAATTACTGTAAGTAAATTAAAATTGTGGTTACTGATTCATTAAATGCATAAGTACAACCAAGAGTAATCACAGATCTGTAACTATAATTTGCATATCTAAAAACCCCAAACTTTAAAGTAGAAAAAGAAGAAAAGTTGCAGGCCTTCATTCTCATCTCTGCTTTAAAAACTGTCAGGGATTTTTGGAAAATAAGGTGAGTAAACTTTTGTTTTTTTCCAATCTTTGTTGCCGTGTGAATGTTTGAATGATTAGGAAAGATTAAACTTTGGTTTTGCATGCAAGAAACCTGAGTATGTGAATGATTTTTTGGCTTGTGCATGACTGTACAAGAATATAAAATCCCTGTTTTAGCTTCAGAAAAACAAACCTATCAAACCCCTCTTTTCCCTCTATCTCTATTTGATTTGTTTGTTAAACTATGGTTGAACATACAATTTGTTTTAGTAAACAAGATGGAGTTTTATTTAAACTTGCACTATATTTTTTTTAGTAATCAATCAAAGCAAAGTTGTTCTTTCTTCCTGGAAACTGTGAAACACAGTTACTTATAACTTTCTGTTTACAAGAGTAAACCATACCATAATCCAATTCAAATCTCCCTCTCTCCCTCATTTATTCTGGAAAAGATTGCAACACAAGTTGAAGTTTGTTTTTTAAAAAAACTTTAATGTTCCAGTAATAAAATTTAAGAAAAGATTATACAGTTTTTCCTGGTAACTATGGAATGCAGCTACCATTCAATTTTTCAAGAAATTCAAACTTCATGAACTTTAAATTCAACAGCACTATGTGAATCCCCTATAAAAATGATGATTTTAAAAACAAAAATTAAAATTTTTCATTGAACATTTCTCTAGGAAATGGAAGTTGATAAGAAAATGAACTTTTGAGCAATTCTGGTGATCTAAACGACGGTGGGTCTCGAGTTCATCGTCAGGGTTAGGTTAAATGTGCTAGATTACAAGAAAAATACTAGATTAATTTATAAATCCTTAAATCTTTGATTCGAGAGAAAACTAGGGTTTAAGAACCCATTCTTGTTCACGATAGAAACGACAGTGCTGCACCATCATGGGTTGATCGGACTGTGTGCCTCTGGTGCGAATCGATGCGTCGCACGATGACGAAGCTTCGGTCCAAATTTTGTGGCCGATAACGGACCGGGGAGGCGGCGCGAGGCAGTTGTCTGATGATGGTTCTAATGGGTTTTGGGGTCGAAGGGTCTCGATTTTCGTTTCGATTTTTTTTTCAAATTCTGGGTGTTCATGTCATTTTGGGGGATAGTAGGTGACTCGTTGGTGGCCACAGCTCCGACCAACGGCGGTGAAACTAGCCGTGCACGTGCACGTGGAGGAGTGGGTGTCAGCTGTGATGGGTTGGGGGAAGAAAGGTAGTAGCTCGAAGCAGTAGGCGGGGGATTTATGAAATAAACTCGAAGACGAGCTCGTGTTAATTTAGCATTGTATCGGGTTTGATTTTAACACTTAACAAATTTTTGAGGAAAAAATGTCACTCGGGTCTAAATGGGGCAAAACTCGAAGCAAGGGATGGTTTCCTCGGGTACGACTCGAGGAAGCCTCGGGTGAGTAAATAAAAACAGCAGAAACCCAGTTTTTAATTAAATTTTGGAAAACATGTTAAATAATTTTATGAATAAGTTAATGACAGTTGTAAATGATATTGAGTCAATTATCTAAAATTAATGAAGTTCAAGAATATTTTAAATTTTATAAAAGTTGTTTTAAAATATAACTTAATAAAAAGTTTAAAAATAAAAATCAAATATTCAAGTGTTAATTTTAAACCAAATTTATATTGATGAAGTAGTAATTTGCAATTAATGTTTCGTAATGATTTTATAATTTAAAATTAATTAATTAAAGAATAGGCAATTTATAAAAGTAATTAAACTCAATTAATTAACAATTAAGAATTAGTAAATTAAAATAATTTATTAAAGAATAATTAATTAATTAAGCCAATTAAATTAATTCATAATTAAGTAAAAATTAAACATTTATTTAAAATAATTAATAAAGATAATTATATGGTTAATTCACCTTAATCACAATCACCTTAATCAAAGATAATTGACCATCATCAAATATTCTGTACTGGATTGATATTTCTATTGTGATACCGTGATTGCTTTGTGATGAACTGTGATTTGTGATTTGTTCCCATATGTATGTGAAACCCCTTTTGCCCATAAAATGGCATTTAAATTTCGATGCGACAGGGAGTCGAATTTCAGTTTGTTATTCAAAACCCACATCGAACCTTGAATGTGAATCCTTGTAATTGACACACCCACATGTTTTAAAATCAAGCGATCACTGGATTAGTTGGAGAGGACCTTTGTGTCATATAACCCATTCTGAATAGTGATTCGACGAAATGGGTAGCATTTGAAGACGGTGGTGAAGACCGGATGTCTTCGAAAACGATAGGATAACCTATCGATTTTCTCTGCACCGAGTTGCTCCGGTATATGGATTCCCTAAGTGATGGGAAGTCCGATCGGGATTATGGATACCCGGATTTGCAAGGGCTTCTTCCTTTATTGGACGAAGTGCCTTCGGTTCTGTTCGAACCCGGAACAGACTTGTATGGTCGTGTGTCTGACACTACACTTTGAGATATAAAGCCGATTTCTTTCAAATACATGTCTGTTGGTGGCGGAGAATTTATTCTCTTAGCTTAACACCCTACTCTGAGACGTACGAGCTCAGAGGTTATGTAGTTGAAGATTATTTGCGATATACTCCCAATTTGGTAGTGTGACATGCTAAGTGCTGTTGTATATTGATGATCATTTGTGATCAAAGCATGGCTTTCGTGTAAAGCGTAGCTTTGTGGACGAGACCTCATCAGACCTCACACCCCGGAAATGGTCGAAACAGGAAAGATGCGGCAAGGTTATGAGGGTCGTGCCCTTTAGGGTATGTCATTTCCTTCTGTAAAAAGGTGGTGTCATGGTATGGAGCCCAGATACTCACCTATGTGGTTGCTTCAATCTCATTTACTGTGTGGTTGTTGCTTTGTGATGGGGTCCATCGGATAAAGGTCCCCACGGACCGGGGAATGGCATACTCGAGTAGTAGTTACCTAGTTACAGAGGTAACCCGACCTTGTGTTGGCAGAGAGCCGGGTAGGTTCTCAGGATGTCGCGCCAGAGGCATACCCATGTGGCAGTAGGAAGTTCCTTAGCCTGATCATTTGTTGGAAATCCAATCAAAACAATACGCGCCCTGTACGGTTTTAGTTGTATAACCTGCCATGGAATGTGGCGGTAACCTGCTATTGCACATGGTAGCTATAGTAGGCATACTACGAAATGTTGTATGCTGGCTAGGATTGATATTATACTTTCGAAATGGCTTTCTACACTATGCACTAGTAATAATACCAAAGAATCTTTCCCGTATCAAGCATATTTGACTATTATAAGAAGAAATCTACTCCAATTCTGTGATTGCATTGTGTGTGCGGCGGGAGGTCTTATGGTAGTTTCATTTTCCAAAAGCATACGGGTTTTTCTTGTATAAATCTGTTTTATTTGAAATCAACTATCTTTGTTTACTCATACCAGTCCCATGACTGACCCGGAGTTTATTGTTTCATTTCTAAACTATGGGTGCCCACCATTTATACACGGGCAACCTAGTAGCAGGTTTTTCGTATTTTGGCTCTAGCTATAATTTGGAGTATTTTGGTTTGGAGACTATCGGTTTTTGGGAGCTTTTACCTTACAGACATTTTGGATGCTTTTGGATCTCAAGGTGCTTAGTTTGGAGTTCACTATCATTCTCTTTCTTTGAAGACTTTTGGCATATGATCTCTTGTTGTTCTATTTTGATGTTTTATTTGGAGTTGTGATGCATGTATTATGATACTATGATGTTGTAACAGATATTATTATGATGTTGTATCTGTGATGTAATGCATGATGTTTATTCTATTTCCACTGTTTTATATTCATCTAATGTTGTTATAAGCTCCATCCGACTGGAGTTCGATGTTTGGATCATTGGCAGTCGAGTACAAGTTTGGTATTTGATGTCAATTTTCGAACATTGGATTTTGGGTTATGACATGTGGTATCAGAGCTAAAGGTTGAGTAAGAACTTTAGCTACGGAGTATAACACATTAGATGGCTCATTAGAGATAGGGTGAAGTATACCCTAGAATGAGTATAATTGATCGAAACCTCAAATTTTCTTAGTCTATATCCTTTAACTGCTGATATTCCTTAAGATATCTCGTCCAAATATCTAAGCCAATTTTCTTACTAATTACAGATAGTAAGGATGAGCGAACGAAGAGGCAGAGTTGGAGGGCGAGGAAATGCCACAACACCTAGCCAAGTTCCCCCAACAGCTGAAGCAGCTTTACCTATTCAGAACCAGCCGAATCTGGCTGATTTATGTAAGAATTTCTCAAGGCTTGGTGGTAAGCCGTTTATCGGAAAGGAGACGATTGTTGAGGCCCAAGAATGGATTATATCATGTGAGAAAATCTTTAAAGGGCTTAAGCTGCAAGATGATCAGATGCGTCTCATAGCTACTTGGCAACTTCAAGATGAAGCCTTAGCATGGTGGGAGACAGTTACTATTTATGAGCCCGAAGACGAGTTCACTTGGGGAAGATTCAAAGAAGTATTTGAGAAGCGCTATATGCCATCAATTGGGATTTCTCGTATGTACCAGGAATTCATGGACTTAAAGCAAGGGAGTTTGTCATTCGAGGAGTATCTCAACAAATTCAATGATTGTCTCGCTTCAGTCTAGAGTTAGTGAATACACCTTTAAAGAAGAATGAGAAGTTCATTCGTGGGATGAATAAGAAGTTCCCCGAAAGGATGACTGGCCACGTCAAAGAATCCTTCTTAGTTTTGGTTGATATGGGATACCGTTATGCTACACTAGACATGCAAGAAGCACCTATGGAGAAAGGAAATTCGAGCAATTAGAATTGGAGGAAGAGGAAATTTGGAGGCAAGAAACCATGGCACGGTAAGGAGAAAAAGAAGAGCAACCAGGGGAGCACTGCAAAGAATGTCACTTGCTATAATTGCTTGGAGAAAGGCCATTATTCAAACAGCTGCAAGAAGCCAAAGAGAAATCAATTCGTTCAAGCAAGCCCAGGAAGTGCTATTATTGTCAGAAGGTGGGACATGAAGTTAAGGATAGCCCAGTTATGAAGCAAGCTCAGACAGCCAAAGTGTACTCAGTCAAAGACAAGCCCACATCTTCCAAAGCAGAAGAGGGGAAAGGAGTTTTGGAAGGTAATCTCACTATTTATGATAGCATTGATAGAGTTTTTTTTGACACTAGCGCTACACACAGTTTTATCTCTCAACAAGCTATTAATGAATTGAATCTTGAATCTGATTTTGTTGATGAGCCTATTTGCGTAAGGAATCCAGTTGAGGGTCCCGCAAATCTTTGTCTTCGATGTAGAGTTGTTCCTACCTCATATTCTAGCTACCAATTCCCTATTGGTCTCTTTGTTCTTGATTTAAACGAGTTTGAAGTCTTACTCGGGATGGATTGGCTAGCAAAATATGAAGCCAAATTGGATTGCAATAACCGATTGATTTCAATCAAAACCGAATTTGGAAATTTCATCGAGATTTCTTGTGAGGACCCTAGTCCTAAAAGAGAAGGGTTGAATTAGTCGACCAGACCAGGGATCTACTAGAGAAAGGGTTGATTCGACCCAGTGTTTCTGAATGGGGCTCAGTCGTCGTATTTGTTGCTAAATCAGACAGGTCTTTGAGGTTGTGTGTAGATTATTGCGATCTCAATAAGCAGACTCTCAAGAATAAATTCCCACTGCCCAGAATTGATGATTTATTTGATCAGTTGCACGATGCTTGTTTCTTTTTGAAGAATGATCAAGCCCAAGGGTTCCATCAACTACGAATCGTCGAAGACTGTGTTCATTTGACAGCTTTCAGGGGTCCCAATATGTTCTACGAATGGTTAGTCATGCCTTTCGGGCTAACCAATGCCCCAGCATACTTCGTGGACCTTATGACTCGTGTGCTTCAGGATGCATTGAATAAATTTGTGCTCGTATTTATTGATGATATTTTGGTCTATTCCAAGACCGAAGAGGAGCATGCCGAACACCTTAGAATCATTTTGGAGATATTGAGGAGAAATATTCTATATACAAAATTTTCCAAATGCCATTTCTGGGTCAAAGAAGTCAAATTTCTTGGCCATATTGTTAATAAAGAAGGGATTTCTGCTGATCCTAGCAAAATTTCCACCATTCTTGATTAGAGGAGACCTACTACCCCAAAGGAAGTTCGAAGCTTTTTGGGTTTAGCAGGGTATTATCGGAAGTTTGTTCAGGACTTTTCAAAGTTAGCTAGTCCGTTGACCAAGCTAACGATGAAGAATGCAAAGTTCATTTGGACTCCAAAATGTGACGAAGCTTTTGATGAGTTGAAGAAGAGATTAACGACCGCTCCAGTTCTCACTATTATCAACGGGAACTGGGGATTATCTGTTTATACCGATGCTTGCGGTGAAGGCTTAGGTGCAGTATTGATGCAAAACGGGAAGATGATTGCCTACGCAAGTAGACAATTACGTCCTCACGAAAGAAATTATCCAACCCATGATTTGGAGCTTCTAGTTGTTATATTCGCTTTAAAAATATGGCGACATTATCTTCTGGGTAAGAATCTTTTCAGCTTTCTTAACAATCTACGAATTTAATTTAACTTAACTTAACTTAAAAAATATACTTATCAAACTCTCTTTATTTCTTGGTGAAAAATTCGAACTATTCACCGACCATAAATCTTTGAAATATCTCTTCACCCAGAAAGATCTGAATTTGCAACAACAACGTTGGTTGGAATTTCTGGCATCTTATGACCTAGATATTCAATATACGCCCGGAAAAGCCAATGTAGTTGTCGAAGCTTTAAGTAGGAGGCATGTTGTTCTTGCATATCTTGTTCTTACTCCTACGCTCCTCGAAAAGATCGCCAGCAAGAAAAACAAGACCAATTCCTTCGTAAAATTTATAAAAGAATTCATCAAGGTGAAGATTCTAGTTTTGCAATTGATGATAATGGGATTATCATATTGAAAGGCGGGATTTGTGTCCCTGACATCCCTGATTTGAAACGAGAAGCGTTGGATGAATGTCACAAGTCTAAGCTTTGCATCCATCCTGGAGTTAACAAGATGTATCGTGATATCAAAAGAACTTTCTGGTGGAAGACGATGAAAAGGGACATATCTATATATGTGAGTCGCTGTGCTACTTGCCAACAAATCAAGAGCGATCAAAAGAAAATGGCGGGTTTACTTCAGCCTTTAGAGGTACCCAAGTGGAAATGGGACCAGGCATCGTTGGATTTCATTGACGGTTTGCCTCGTACTCGTAAAGGAAATGAAGCAATTTGGGTCATTGTGGACCGTTTGACTAAGACAACCCACTTCTTGCCAGTGAAAGCTACCTGCACGGCTGCAAGTCTAGCTGAATTGTATGTGAAATAAATTGTCCATCTCCATGGCATTCCTAGCAGCATAGTGAGTGATCGTGATCTGATCTTCACTAGTAGATTTTTGGAGGCGTTTCAAGACGCATTGGGAACGAAGCTGAATTTCAGCACTGCTTATCACCCACAATCCGATGGGCAGACTGAGAGTATCAACCGAATCTTGGAGGACTTATTCTGAGCATGTATACTTGATTTTGGTGGTTCTTGGGAGGACCATTTGCATCTAGTTGAGTTCTCTTATAACAACAGCTATCAGGCCAATATAGAGATGGCTCCTTTTGAGGCTTTATATGGTCGTCCGTGTCGATCACCGGCATGTTGGATCGAGGCAGGTGATAGACTCGTTCTTGGACCGGATATGATTAAAAAAGCCACAGAGAAAGTTGATTCTATTCAGAAGAAATTGAAGACGGCTCAGAGTTGTCAAAAGAGTTACTATGATCGTAGAAGACGGGATTCGGAATTCCAGATTGGGGACTCTATCTTTCTTAAAGTATCTCCTATGCGAGGTGTATTGAGATTTGGGAAGACCGGTACGCTAGCACCATAATATATTGGTCCTTTTCCTATTCTGGAGAGGATTGGTTCTTTAGCCTACCATGTGCAATTGCCTAGCTGATTATCTGGCGTGCATGATGTATTCCACATTTCTAGCCTTCGGAAGTATGTGCATGATCCGGATAGTATTATTGAAGAAGCTGCTTAACAGGATCTCGACATCACTCCCAATTTAACAGTCAAAAGAGAACCGATAAAGATTGTCGATCGTGATGAAAAGCAATTGAGGAACAAAGTTGTGAGGCTTGTTAAAGTTCAATGGAGTGGCGATCCAAAGGACTGCTCTTGGGAAACTGAAGATAATATGCAGAAATCCTATCCCAATTGTAGAGTGGATATCTCGGCTTAGTCGGTAAGCCATTTCCTTATTCTTTCTAAATTCGTATATTCTTTGTTTGTTTTTCTCTCTCTTTAATTTCGAGGATGAAATTTTCTAAAGGAGGGGATATCTGTAACATCCTAAAATTATCAGTTAAAATAAATAATACATTTTAAACTTTTGGAATTTAATTTGAAAATAAATTGGAACAAAAATCTCAAACAAATAAACAAGTGAAAATTTTATATGAATAAAATTCCATTTTTATTTTTAGTTGAAAATATTGAAATAAAGAATGTTTATAAAAGTCATTTGAATTTAAAATCTTATATATATGTATATTACAAATATGAGAAAAATTGAATGGATATTAAAATTTAATTTAAATTTGTTCAAGATAAGTGTGAATATAACAAATGGGTATAAGTGTTTATATTTCAAGTTTAAAAATTAAAGTTTGAATTTAAATTTAAAATGAATGTTTTAAAAATTAGTAGCATTTAAAATTATTAAGGTGTAACATATGTAATGTATATGTTAGTTAAATTCTTTTAACATTGTACATGTATATATATATGCAAATGAATTAAAGAATACATTTATTTATAAAACGTATATAATATAAAAATTAAAGATTTTTTTTTTGCTTTGCAAAAATCAAAGGCTGAACATACATCCACATGGAAGGTAGAGTAGAATGATAACAAAAATCTAGAGCTTAAGATTTTCTTCTTACAAATGGCACAAACCATCATTGCTCAAATAAAATAATCAAATAAAAAAATTTCAAAAACTCTTCACCTTCCCAATTCAAATTTTTAAATCTCCAAATCTTTGAATTTTAGTAATCAAAAAGAATTTTTCAATCTTAACTCAAACACTCAAGCAAGAAAAAAAATTAGAAAAAAAAGAATAAGGGAAAAACTGTCAAGTTTTTCTTCAATTCAATTCAAAAGTAAATCTGAAGTGTTTTCAAATTGTAGTGATACATTCACCTCTCAGGCAAGTTTTGTTTTAAACTTTATAATTTATAAAATTATGACTTTTAAATCAAGTTTCAACAACATATTCAAAACAAAAACTGCAGATTTGCCTTAGAGGTGGAGTTTCAGGTTTCAGAGCAGTGCATAGTATTTCTGGAAATAAGTAAAAGGCAAGTAACTTTTTTTTCATTTTGAATTTGAAGTTATAATCTATGATGAAGCAATAATTAAACAATAACATTCAATCAATTGCAGAAAAAAAATCATGTGCAAGGCTAAATTTGGTTTCTGGTTTCAAAACTGCAGATCTGTTCCTTCTTAGTATAAAAGGAAATTCAAATTGTAAGTTAATTTGAGATTTGTTGTTATTAATAATTAAGTAAATAAATATAACAAGGAATTCAATACAACAATATCCAATCTGTTGCAAGAAGAAGCAAGATCAAAGCTTTATTCTATTTCTGGTTTTTAAAGTTTCAGAAAAAAAGAAGCACTCTGTTATAAAAAAATTAACTATAAGTAAATTAAAATTGTGGTTACTGATTAATTAAATGCATAAGTACAACCAAGAGTAATCACAGATCTATAATTATAATTTTCAGATCTAAAAACCCCAAACTTTAAAGTAGAAAAAGAAGAAAAGTTGCAGGCCCTCATTCTCATCTCTGTTTTGAAAACTGTCAGGGATTTTTGGAAAATAAAGTGAGTAAACTTTAGTTTTTTTCCAATATTTGTTGCTATGTGAATGCTTGAATGATTAGGAAAGATTAAACTTTGGTTTTTCATGCAAGAAACTTGAGTATGTGAATGAGTTTTTGGCTTGTGCATGATTGTACAAGAATACAAAATCCCTGTTTTAGCTTCAGAAAAACAAAACCCATCAAACCCCTCTTTTCCCTCTGTCTCTATTTGATCTGTATGTTAAACTATGGTTGAACATGCAATTTGTTTCAGTAAACAAGATGGATTTTTATTTAAGCTTGCACTATGTTTTTTTAGTAATTAATCAAAGCAAAGTTGTTCTTTCATCCTGGAAACTGTGAAACATAGTTACTTATAGCTTTCTGTTTACAAGAGTAAACCGTACCATAATCCAATTCAAATCTCCTTCTCTCCCTCATTTCTTCTTGAAAAGATTGCAACACAAGTTGAAGTTTGTTTTAAAAAACTGTAATGTTCCAGTAATAAAATTTAAGCAAAGATTATACAGTTTTTCCTGGAAACTATGCAATGCAGCTACCATTCAACTTTTCAAGAAATTCGAACTTCACGAACTTTAATTTCAACAGCACTATGTGAATTCCCTATAAAAATAATGATTTTAAAAACAAAAATTAAAAGTTTTCATTGAACATTTCTCTGGGAAATGGAAGTTGATCAGAAAATGAAATTTTGAGCAATTCTGGTGATCTAAACGATGGTGGGTCTCGTGTTCATCGTCAGGGTTAGGTTAAATGTGCGAGATTACAGGAAAAATACTAGATTAATTTATAAATCCTTAAATCTTTGATTCGAGAGCAAACTAGGGTTTAAGAACCCATTCTTGTTCACGATAGAAATGACGGTGCTGCACCTTCATGGGTTGACTGGACTGTGTTCCTCTGGTGGGAATCGATGCGTCGCACGATGATGAAGCTTCGGTCCAAATTTAGTGGCCGATAACGGACTCGGAGGCGGCGCGAGGCAGTTATCTGATGATGGTTCTGATGGGTTTTGGGGTCGAAGGGTCTCGACTTTCGATTTCGATTTTTTTTCAAATTCTGGGTGTTCATGTCATTTTGGGGGATAGTAGGCGACTCGTTGGTGGCCGCAGCTCCGACCAACGGCGGTGAAACTGGCCGTGCACGTGCACGTGGAGGAGTGGGTGTCAGTTGTGATGGGTTGGGGAAGAAAGGTGGTAGCTCGAAGCAGTTGGCGGAGGATTTAGGAAATAAACTCAAAGACGAGCTCGTGTTAATTTAGCATTGTATCTGGTTTGATTTAAACACTTGACAAATTTTTGAGGAAAAAAATATCACTCAAGTCTAAATAGGGAAAAACTCGAAGCAAGGGGATGGTTTCCTCGGGTACGACTCGAGGAAGCCTCGGGTGAGTAAATAAAAACAGCAGAAACCCAGTTTTTAATTAAATTTTAAAAAACAGGTTAAATAATTTTTTGAATAAGTTAATGACAGTTGTAAATGATATTGAGTCAATTATCTAAAATTTATGACGTTCAAGAATATTTTAAATTTTATAAAAGCTGTTTTAAAATTTAACTTAATAAAAATTTTAAAAATAAAAATCAAATATTCAAGTGTTAATTTTAAACCAAATTTAAATGATGAAATAATAATTAACAATTAATGTTTCGTAATGATTTTATAATTTAAAATTAATTAATTAAAGAATAGGCAATTTATACATGTAATTGAACTCAATTAATTAACAATTAAGAATTAGTAAATTAAAATAATTGATTAAAGAATAATTAATTAATTGAGCCAATTAAATTAATTCATAATTAAGTAAAAATTAAACATTGATTTAAAATAATTAATAAAGATAATTATATGGTTACTTCACCTTAATCATAATCACCTTAATCAAAGATAATTGACCAACATCAATTATTCTGTACTGGATTGATATTTCTGTTGTGATACTGTGATTGCTTTGTGATTAACTGTGATTTGTGATTTGTTCCCATATGTATGTGAAACCCCTTTTGCCCGTAAAACGACATTTAAATTTCGATGCGACAGGGAGTCGGATTTCAGTTTGTTATCCGAAACCCACATCAAACCTTGAATGTGAATCCTTGTAATTGACACACCCACATGTTTTAAAATTAAGCGTTCACTATTCGGATTAGCCGGGAGAGAACCTTTGTGTCATATAACCCATTTCTAATAGTGATTCGACGAAATGGGTAGCATTTGAAGACGGTGGTGAAGACCGGTTGTCTTCGAAAATGATAGGATAACCTATCGACTATCTCTGCACCGAGTTGCTCCGGTATAGGGATTCCCTTAGTGATGGGAAGTCCGATCGGGATTGTGGATACCCGGATTTGCAAGGGCTTCTTCCTTTATTGGACGAAGTGCCTTCGGTTATGTTCGAACCCGGAACAGACTTGTATGGTCGTGTGTTTGACACTACACTTTGAGATATAAAGCCGATTTCTTTCAAATACATATCTGTTGGTGGCGGAGAATTTATTCTCTTAGCTTAACACCCTTCTCTGAGACGTACGAGCTCAGAGGTTATGTAGTTGAAGGTTATCAGTGATATACTCCCAATTTGGTAGTGTGGCATGCTAAGTGCTGTTGTATATTGATGATCATTTGTGATCAAAGCATGGCTTTCGTGTAAAGCGTAGCTTTGTGGACGAGACCTCATCAGACCTCACACCCCGGAAATGGTCGAAACAGGAAAGATGCGGCAAGGTTATGAGGGTCGCGCCCTTTAGGGTATGCATTTCCATCTGAAAAAAGGTGGTGTCATGGTATGGAGCCCAGATACTCACCTATGTGGTTGCTTCAATCTCATTTACTGTGTGGTTGTTGCTTTGTGATGGGAGGCCCTCAGATAAAGGTCCCAAAGGACCGGGGAATAGTATACTCGAGTAGTAGTTACCTAGTTACATAGGTAACCTGGCCTTGTGTCGGCAGAGAGCCGGGTAGGTTCTCGGGACGTCCCGTCAGAGGCGTACCCATGTGGCAGTAGGAAGTTCCTTAGCCTGACCATTTGTTGAAAATCCAATCAAAACAATACGCGCCCTGTACGGTTTTAGTTGTATAACCTGCCATGGAATGTGGCGGTAACCTGCTATTGAACATGGTAGCTATAGTAGGCATATGACGAAATGTTGTATGGTGGCTAGGATTGATATTATACTTTCGAAATGGCTTTCTACACTATGCACTAGTAATGATACCAAAGAATCTTTCCCGTATCAAGCATATTTGATTATCATAAGAAGAAATCTCCTCCAATTCTGCGATTGCATTGTGTGTGTGGCGGGAGGTCTTTTGGTAGTTTCATTTTCCAAAAGCATACCGGTTTTTCTTGTATAAATCTTTTTTAGTTGAAAGCAACTATCTCTGTTTACTCATACCAGTCCCATGACTGACTCGAAGTTTATTGTTTCCTTTCTAAACTCTGGGTGCCCACCATTTCTACATGGGCAGCCTAGTAGCAGGTTTTTCGTATTTTGGCTCTAGCTATAATTTGGAGTATTTTGGTTTGGAGACTATCGATTTTTGGGAGCTTTTACCTTAGAGACATTTTGGAAGCTTTTGGATCTCAAGATGCTTAGTTTGGAGTTCACTATCATTCTCTTTCTTTGAAGACTTTTGGCATATGATCTCTTGTTATTCTATTTTGATGTTTTATTTGGAGTTGTGATGCATGTATTATGATACTCTGATGCTGTAACAAATATTATTATGATGTTGTATCTATGATGTAATGCGTGATGTTTATTCAATTTACGCTATTTTATATTCATATAATGTTGTTATAAGCTCCATCCAACTGGAGTTCGATGTTTGGATCATTGACAGTCGAGTACAAGTGAGGTATTTGATGTCAATTTTCGAACATTGGATTTTAGGTCGTGACATAATGTGAAAAGAAACCAACATGATAAATTAAATAATATTTAAAATTATTTGTTGTTTTGGCTTATGAAAAGTTGGAAAATGATACTTCAATTTTTTAAGGTTGTATGAATAATCTATTACGTAATTATTAAAGACTGTTTAGCGTAAGGTACACTTATTAGTTTATTTATCATCCTTTTACAATGAAAAGTTTCTGTACCTGAAAAAACCATTAGTCTTGGTTGTTGTGGACGTATGATTGATTCCTTTGTTGCATATGATGGTCGTGCTGTTTTGTTTGCAAACGTTTTGTGTTGATTTTCTTTTGTTACTAGCTGAAACAATTATATATTTCTCTTGTACATAATTCTCACTATTTTGGATTATATAAGTGAAATACAGGTTTATGGAAGCAATAGCCATGCTTTTGTTTTCATAAATAAAGTTGTTTGCCCAACAAATAGTACGTTTTTGGATTATGGTTTTACAACGATATTTTTATTGTTTTTTCCATGGTTTGGGATATGTTATTATTGTAATATAATATATATTGTAATTATTGATATTATTATTTTCTAGATCTATCCGTACAAAGGAGACTCTGTTGAAATTTTTCATGAATTTAAGACTTAGAATTTTTTTATGAAAGTGAAAATATTTTCAAACTTTTATTAGACTTGAATATGAAGATTAAATTTTCTATAAATTGATACATATTTAAAATGCTTAATTAAGTAAGTTTAAAGTGTTCATAAATTGAATAATTTGAATAAAATTATATCAGGTGTGATATCCCGAAATTTTGGACAATATAAATTTAATAATCCGTGTTTAAAATTTAAATTGAATTGATAATTTTTGTAGATAAATTTGAATTGATTTAATAATTTTATTATAATAAATATTTAATTAGTGAATTTATCTTTTAATAAGTTAATAAACTGTTTTCTATTTATAATATGTATATATATTTATATATATTTTAAATAGACAAGTTTGGTTTCAAATTTAATTAGTATATCATATTTTCTAATATTTTGAATTTGGGAAATTTTGATTTATTTTTTATTTAAGCTTTTTAAAGCTATTTAATAAAATAACTAAATGATTTCAAATATATAAGATAAATGTTTTATGTGTTTAAAATGTATTTTCACTTAAGTTTGAATATTAAAATAAAGTTATAAAAATGTTTGTTTTATTTCTTTTTAAATATTAATGTGATTTGTAAATTAGATATGAAGTTTAAAGTACAAATTTAAATATGAAACATTTATTCATATAAATAACAAGTAATTTACAATCTCTTTATAAATTTATTTTAAATGTTTAAAAATATTATTTTCAAATAATTGATTGGTATATTGTTTTTATTTGGTTTATTCTTTAATTATTATCTAAACATAACTAAGTATTTAATTAATTAAGTTTAAAATTTTATTAACACTTAATCAAAAATACTAATCACTTAAAGGACAAATGTGAGTTTCTTAGAAACATAGTTTAACATGTGTTGAGTGATTAAATAAGAAAGTTAACAAGTGTTAACATTTTAGCCAAGTGTCATTGTTTTAATTTTAATTTTTCTTTGATTTTTATAGTTATATAAACTTGCATGCTTTCTTTCCTCTTTCTTTTCTCATTTTCATTTCATAAACAAAGAAAATATGTAAATCAAAATCTGTAGCATTTTCAAGATTTTCAGATTTAAATCAAATGAAATCTGAAAATCACTCTTCATCCCCATATCCAAACACAATTCATCTTCAAAACATCATGCAAAATAAAATCCCTGAAACTCATTTTCAAAAAGCAAATCAGCATTACATTTCAAGCAAGCAACCTGCATTTCTTTTAAATCTGGAAAGAATTTGCCCTGCATACAACAATTGAAGCAAATTAAAACATTAGCAAGTTTTCAAATGGTTTAAAGGCTGTTGAAAAATCAGGAAGCTCAAGTTTTAAAAGCATTTCAAACAAGTTTGCAAAAGAAGTTTCAAACAGGATTTCAAAGAATTCAGAAGCTTTTCAAAAACTGAAGCTTTGTTCTGCATATTTAAATACAAGTGAGTAACTCAACCTTTAAAAATTAAGTAGGTAAAAGTTGTTTCATGCTTTTATTTAGAAATGACTAAACATTTTGAATTTGCTGTGTATATGTATATATGAGGTGCATTCTGTTTCACTTATGATCTGACTATTTACAATATAAGTTCTAGTTGGTAGAAAAATCCTTTTTCTTTTGATTTGTTTGCTGTTATGTTTTAATCTTTGAATGAAACTTTTTTATTTCGAGATAAAGTAAGTTTTTAAAATTTATATAAGTTAAATAAAATTTTGTTTTACCTGAAAGTAAATATAACAGAGTAACAATTTGTATAAGATGGAAATTCAAACATTACAATTTAATTTTTCAGGTTTGTACATCAAAACATCATTCAAAATCATTAATTTTAAACCAAGAATTAAATTTTTTAATGATATATTTAAAGAGCAGTTTTAAATTCACTGTAATCTACAATTTGGGTTAACACTGGTGATCCTTATGGTCGTCTGAGTTGAAATTGTTCCTGGAGATAGTGGAGATTACAGGGATGTTGAGAAAATTATGGGATTGTGTTGCAATTTGTTTTTAATGTTGAGATTTGGATTTAAAGTTTTTGAACCCTGGTTTTTACTGGGTTACAAATTTTTCTTCAATTTGATCTCCTCCGTGGATCGAGTTACTTGGGGTTTTAGGGAATGGAAGTTGGAGGATTGTCGAAGTCGTCGCCGGAGTTTCAAAGGTGATGGTGGCCGGAGGCGCATCAATGTGACGTTGACAGGTTGAAGTGTTGGGTCACTGTGTTGTTCCAGCTTTGAGACCTTAGTCTCGATTTTTATTTCGATCATTGATCGATGGAGTTGGTGTTTGGTTGACCTGAGGAGTTGGATGATGGCTGCGGGAAGGTCGCGGAGTTGACCTAAGGTGGCCGACGTCGTTGTACATGTGCACAAGGGATGTTGGGTTATGCTGGTGAAGGTTAGGTTGGTTTTTAGAGGTCTCGAGATTGTCTAGGGTAAATCGAGATTTAGCTCGAAGTTGAAATGGTTGTGACTCGAAGTAATATATAGGGGAGGCTCGAGAAACTGTTGTTTCAGGTTTTACAAAATAGAACAGAACCTGTTCCAGTTTTTAAATTTTTAAAGTAAAAGTTTAAATGCAAACTAAAATTGGAACTAATTTTGAAACCTGAATTTAGATATAAATTCAAATCGTTTAAATCTTGGCTTTTGAAAATAATTTGAATTTTTAAATTCTAGTTTGGTTTTAAATAAAAACAGGAAACCTGCTACTATTTTTAAAATTAAAAGAAAGTATAAAATGCAAATTAAAATTTAAACTGAATTTTGAAAATATGAAATTGAATATGAATTCAAATTAGATTATCCGAGATTTGAAATAATTTATGTTTTTAAATTTAAATTTGATTTTAAAACTTATAAGTGTAAAAGCATATGTGTGTTTTGAATTTGAATTGGAAGTTTGAAATTTTAAATTAGAAATTTAAAATGAGTTTAAATCTGGACTTAAATTTAAACTTCAGTTTTTAAAATAAAACAAGTTTAAATTTAAATTGTTTAAATTAATTTAAAGTGGTTAAATGATTTGAATTTAAATGAAGATGTAAATTGTAAGTAAAGTTTTTAAAATTTAAGTTAAATCTGAAATGAGTTTAAAAACCGTATTTCAGTTTTTAAATTAAAGGAAATTTTTGAATTAAAATTGTTTTTAAATACTTGGAATGTTTAAGTGTGTTTTTAAATTGATATAGATTTAAATTGAATTGGGATTTAAATTCTTTAAAACTTATTTTATAAAGTGGATGTTTCTTTTAACATATGAGATAAAGGTTTTAAATTGTTTTAAAACCTTGTTTAAATAAAATTGTATTCATTTTAAAATCTTAAAATTTTAAAATGAAATTTAAAGTGAAATTTGAAACAAAGTGTTTTTAAATACTTTATATAAGTAAGAAATGATTTATTAAAATAAGTTAGAATTTAAGAATTCGAATTCATTTAAACTATTAAGTTAATCTAAATGGGTAATTAATTATTTAATTAATTTATAACATGGATGATTAATTAAGTGATCAAGAATTTTTAAATTTGATTAATTAAAGACTTAAGATTAATTAATTAAGTTTAATTAATCTATAATTAAGGATTGTTAATTAAATTTTAATTAATGATTAAGATTTATTAATTAAGTGATTAAGGATTAATTAAGTTGTAGTTAACACTTAATTAATTTAATAATTAGTAATTAATTAATTGGTAATTAAATATTAATTAATTTGTAATTAATAATGATTAATATAAGTTAATTTCTTAATTTAGTAATTAAGAAATGTTAATGAAGGTCATTAACTTAAGATTATTTAACAATTAATTAATGTGATTAATTTTTAATAATTAATTAGATTAATTAATTAGATTAATTAATTAATAATAATCATTTGTTTGTGTTTAATTACTTAATAAAAGTAATTAATGAATTAGTTTCTTAATGTAATTAATTGGGTTAATGTGATTTGTTTAGGTTAATTAATTAAGTTTAATTAATTTAAACATTTGATGATTTGAATAATTACTTTATGTAATTAATGGGATTGTAATTACTTAAGGAAGTAATTTATTGATAATTACTGGATGTAACTGAAGATGCTTATTTATGGAAGTAATTTAGATTAAATTACTATGAAATTAATCAAGGGATTAATGGAGATAATTAATTAAGAGTAATTAATTTATGGAATGAGTAATTAAGGGTAGTTAATTACTGGATTATTATTAATCAAGAGTGATTAATATATGTGAGGTTTAATTGCAGATTAATTACTTAATGTAATTAATTTATATAGGGAGATTGATTAAATGTAATTAGAAATCATTAATTAATAAAATTAATGATGAATTGATTAATTAAGGAATAATTAATAAATGAAGTAATTAATTAATAAATGATTAATGTAATTAACTTCAGTTAATTAATTGATTTAGTAATTAAAACTAATTATTGTAAGGGTTAAGTATAATTAACTTGTGTAATTAATTTAAAGGCTAATTACTTATTGTAATTAGGGGATTGTTAATCAGTAATGATTAATTGAAATGAATAATGAGATGGTGATTATTTAATTGATTTATAATCAATTAATGGTTAAGTTAAGCAGGATTATATTGATGAAGTAATATATTTAATTTATTTTAAATTAATTAGAGATTAAGTAATTAATTTTAATTCATTTTAAATTAATTATAGATGGTGTGATCATTGAATCATTGATTATGTATGAATGATTAATATTGGCTGCCTTGTATGGTTTGTAATCTCAGCTATGAGATGAGTAATGTTATGTGTTATGAATGCATTGGTTGCATTATGATGATAATATGGATTATCTGTTTATGATATGGATTATCTGTTGATGATAATGTTGATTATCCATTGTTATGTTGTGAATTATCTATCTGTGTGTATATAGATAATGAACTGAATTGTTTTAAACTCTAAAACAACTTGGCCTTAAAAGACACGTTTTGAATTTCGATGAGACCGGGATCTGGTTTCCATATTTGGATATCCGAAAACCACATCGATCCAAATTAATGTTAGGTCGTGAATCTTAAGTGAAGATGAAGATTCAGAGTGCAAGGGTTATCGTCGTTAACTCTGAGGGTGATTCCAAAATGAGTGTAATGAGATAATGCCTTCGGTTTCGTTCGAACCCGGAACAAACTTGTATGGATTGAATGCTTTCAGAACATCGCCAGGGGAACGATGAGCATTCTAAGTGATATGTCCTATAACGGTAATCGTAGCCTCAAGCCTCATCAACCGGGATTGGCTAAAACAGGGGAGATGCAGCAAGGCTAAATGGGTCATGCCTAAGTAGGACGAGATTTACCCCTGTCTAGATGTCCCTTTATTTTGGCTTAGTGGTGCGGTTACTGATCACAACCGCGTGGTGGTCTTGTTCGGAACTGTTCAGTAAGGAACGTTTCCGGCTTTGTGTTGCAGAGGAGCGGGCGTACTCCTCGGTACGGTGATCTAGGTCACGTACTGTGACGGGCGGTACCCCAGTAGCCCTGCCATGGTATGGAATCCAAAATCCAATAAGTGCCAGCGGTTTTGATTGTGTTTCCCACTTTTGTGGCTAGTAGCTGGAATTTAATAGATGTAACAATTTCGGCTATTTCTTATTTACTTGAAAACCCTAGTCCTATTATAATATCACTGGATTTCCTTTCAAATGTTTTGGTTAGCGTAAGGTAAAAACTTTTCCATGTTTATGTGTAGGAAGTCTTACGTGATACCTTTCTTTTCAAAGGTTTTTCAAAGTTAAGCAACTTTAACCTGTTACTCACACCAGACCCATGTCTGACTCAGAGTTTATTTCTTTTTTTCTTAAACTCTTGGGTACTCAAATTTTTACGAGTAGCCAAGGGATTCAGATTAGCTTTGACGAATTGTGGAGGAGCAATGGAGTAGGAGGCTTCTGCGTGTAGATATATAGTTTTCCGCTGTGTTGGTATCTCTGAGTGTTTTCTGTATTGTGTTTGAGTTTAATTAACTAGACAGGTGTTTATAACTGTCTAGTATGTGTTGTATTGTCTGTGTAACTCTGATAATTGATGTATACTATGTAATATTTATGTTATTAATATAATTTATTCGTTCCGCTGTTGAGATTCTGATGTTGTTTCTTCTTTCTCTTCTTTCTTTTCTCTTTTCTATCCCTTTTTCTTAAAGATGATGCGATTTTCTAGGAGTAGAAAGTCAGGTTGTCACAGTTGGTATTATAGCATTAGGTTGAGTGAATACCTAGGCTCTGGAGTGGTGTCTATCTCGAGAGAGCATATTTGTATTTTTAATATATATATATATATATATATATATATATATATATATATATATATATAATTATTTCTTCCTCTATGTTGGGTTACCCGTACAGGTTTTCCAATATAAGCTATAAAGGTAGATGAGTTAGTAGTGTGTTTAACACAACTACCATTGGTTGGAGTTTGAATGTTTGAGGTTGGAAGTGTATTTGTCGAGACTATAGACTCAATAACGTCTCGAGTGAGTTCTGTAGTGATGGAAGAACTTCATCGATCTCTGAAGGAAACCTTTTAAAGATCCGGAGTTCATCTTTGAAGTGCAGAGTTGGATGAGTTGAGTTTGGATTTGTCGGTTGGGCAGAAGCAAGTGAGTGATGGTATCTTGATACCTCAGGAAGTAGTAGCTGCGAGATGAGATGCAGTGACTATGGATTGCTTCCATTCTTTGGAACAAGAGTAAGGAAGTGTGTCTGTTTTGGTGTTGTGGCTGGGTCTCTAGCAAGGTGTTTCTGTTTTCCTTGAGGTATGAGTTTCTCGAAGAGCTTTGATTTGGGAATTCTTTGGTTTGGTGTTAGCCGAGCAGCTCGGAGTGTTCTGTGATTGGCAGGAAGTCTTCTGGCTGAGTAATTTTTCTGAAGTGAGGTTCAGAAGCAGTAGGGTGGATCAGTTTCTTCGATGGGTTGGCTAGGCCAGCGAAAGCTGTTTTGATTGGTAAAGAGAGAGCATTTTCTTTGGATATTAAGTTGGGTTGATCGCAAAAGTGACTT
The DNA here is from genome assembly GCA_030765085.1 of Allium cepa. Classification (NCBI taxonomy): domain Eukaryota; kingdom Viridiplantae; phylum Streptophyta; class Magnoliopsida; order Asparagales; family Amaryllidaceae; genus Allium; species Allium cepa. Next base: position 977,811,055 of record CM060935.1, read on the forward strand.
GCGATAGTTTGAGTGTTTTCTTGAGTTGTAGGAGATTTTCTGGATGTCTTCTAGAAAGTCAAAAGTTTGTTCGCATCTGGAGATCGAGTTTTCCTATCGATTTGGATTCCAGGATTGGTACCGATGGTTCAGTTTAATAAAGGATGATTCCTTGAGATAGAATTGGTGAAGCAGCTCAGGTTTCAGAGGAATTTCTGAGTTTTCTTCTATGGATCTATTGAATCATATTTCTGGGATGTGTTGTCTAGTTTGTGCTCGTGCTCTTCATCAGAATTTTCATCTACTTCAGATCAGAGTTTTACAGCGGAAGCAGTTTGGGAGTATTTCTGTTTACTTTTCCGAATAAGGAGAAGTTTGTTCTGTCTTCTATTGCTGAGGAGTAGAGTTTGTGTTCCTGGTTTTAGATTGATCTTGAGGAGATCATTGTGTTGGGTTGTTTGATCCAGTTTGTTTCTAGAGGCATCAGCTGGGTTGAGCTGATCAGGAACGATGTTGGTAGCCCAGGATCATCCGAAGATATTTTATGGATAAGAGACAGAGGAATTTGGATCCTGGAGTCGGAGATTGGGTTTTGGATAAGTTTTTCTCTGATCCAAGGAGCTAAGTTTTGGTAAGTCTGTAAAGCTAGCTCCGAAGTGTTTTGGTTTTCAAGAGTTGAATTGCCAGTTTGGATAACTGGGATTCAGTGTGTTTCACGTATCTCTGAGGGAGTACGTATATAATATATTTCTGGTTGTAGAACCAGCAGTTCAGGAGGTTTGGTTAATGAGTCAGACTCGTCTGTAGTCTGATTTGCTATTTAGAGTTGTAGATATAGATGGATGGGAGCTCTATAGCTTAATAGTATTGATTGTTTGAATTCTATAGAGCGAGTATCCCGATATTTATACCGAGGAAACTCGTGGAAGTTCTATCCAGAATTTTTCTGGATAACTAGATTTGTTCTGATTGTGTGAATTGATTGCTTTGGTTGTTAACATATGATTAACATATGCTGTGTTTTAAAATTAAATCTTTGATGAGATTATTAAATTACCTTTGTTTTAAATTTCGGGGATGAAATTCTTTTAAGGGGGGAGGATTGTGATATCCCGAAATTTTGGACAATATAAATTTAATAATCTGTGTTTAAAATTTAAATAGAATTGATAATTTTTGTAGATAAATTTGAATTGATTTAATAATTTTACTTTAATAAATATTTAATTAGTGAATTTATCTTTTAGTAAGTTAATAAACTGTTTTCTGTTTATAATATGTATATATATTTGTATAATTTTATATAGATAAGTTTGGTTTCAAATTTAATTAGTATAGCATATTTTCTAATATCTTGAATTTGGGAAATTTTGATTTATTTTTTATTTAAGCTTTTTAAAGCTATTTAATAAAATAACTAAATGATTTCCAATATATAAGATAAATGTTTTATGTGTTTAAAATGTATTTGACTTAAGTTTGAATATTAAAATGAAGTTGTAATTTTTTTTTTATTTCTTTTTAAATATTAATGTGATTTGTAAATTAGATATGAAGTTTAAAATACAAATTTAAATATGAAACATTTATTCATATAAATAACAAGTAATTTACAATCTCTTTATAAATTTATTTTAAATGTTTAAAAATATTATTTTCAAATAATTGATTGGTATATTGTTTTTATTTGGTTTATTCTTTAATTATTGTCTAAACATAACTAAGTATTTAATTAATTAAGTTTAAAATTTTATTAACACTTAATCAAAAATACTAATCACTTAAAGGACAAATGTGAGTTTCTTAGAAACATAGTTTAACATGTGTTGAGTGATTAAATAAGAAAGTTAACAAGCGTTAACATTTTAGCCAAGTGTCATTGTTTTAATTTTAATTTTTCTTTGATTTTTATAGTTATATAAACTTGCATGCTTTCTTTCCTCTTTCTTTTCTCATTTTCATTTCATAAACAAAGAAAATATGTAAATCAAAATCTGTAGCATTTTCAAGATTTTCAGATTTAAATCAAATGAAATCTGAAAATCACTCTTCATCCTCATATCCAAACACAAATCATCTTCAAAACATCATGCAAAATAAAATCCCTGAAACTCATTTTCAAAAAGCAAATCAGCATTCCATTTCAAGCAAGCAACCTGCGTTTCTTTTAAATCTGGAAAGAATTTGCCCTGCATACAACAATTGAAGAAAATTAAAACATCAGCAAGTTTTCAAATGGTTTAAAGGCTGTTCAAAAATCAGGAAGCTCAAGTTTTAAAGGCATTTCAAACAAGTTTGCAAAAGAAGTTTCAAACAGGATTTCAAAGAATTCAGAAGCTTATCAAAAACTGGTGCTTTGTTCTGCATATTTAAATACAAGTGAGTAACTCAACCTTTAAAAATTAAGTAGGTAAAAGTTGTTTCATGCTTTTATTCAGAAATGACTAAACATTTTGAATTTGCTGTGTGTATGTATATATGAGGTGCATTCTGTTTCACTTATGTTCTGACTATTTACAATATAAGTTCTAGTTGATAGAAAATCCTTTTTCTTTTGATTTGTTTGCTGTTATGTTTTATAATTTGAATGAAACTTGTTTATTTCGAGATAAAGTAAGTTTTTAAAATTTATATAAGTTAAATAAAATTCTGTTTTACCTGAAAGTAAATATAACAGAGTAACAATTTGTATAAGATGGAAATTCAAACATTACAATTTAATGTTTCAGGTTTGTATATCAAAACATCATTCAAAATCATTAATTTTAAACCAAGAATTAAATTTTTTAATGATATATTTAAAGAGCAGTTTTAAATTCACTGTAATCTACAATTTGGGTTAACACTGTTGATCCTTATGTTCGTCTGAGTTGAAATTGTTCCTGGAGATAGTGGAGATTACAGGGATGTTGAGAAAATTATGGGATTGTGTTGCAATTTGTTTTTGATGTTGAGATTTGGATTTAAAGTTTTTGAACCCTAGTTTTTACTAGGTTACAAATTTTGCTTGAATTAAATCTCCTCGGTGGATCGAGTTACTTGGGGTTTTAGGGAATGGAGGTTGGAGGATTGTCGAAGTCGTCGCCAGAGTTTCAAAGGTGATGGTGGCCGGAGGCGCATCAACGTGACATTGACAGGTTGAAGTGTTAGGTCATTGTGTTGTTCTAGGTTTGAGACCTCAGTCTCGATTTTGATTTCGATCATTGATCGATGGAGTTGGTGTTTGGTTGACCCGAGGAGTTGGATGACGGCTGCAGGATGGTCGCGGAGTTGACCTAAGGTGGCCGACGTCGCTGTACATGTGCACAAGGGATGTTGGGTTATGCTGGTGAAGGTTGGGTTGGTTTTTAGAGGTCTCGAGATTGTCTAGGGTAAATCGAGATTTAGCTCGAAGTTGAAATGGTTGTGACTCGAAGTAATATATAGGGGAGGCTCGAGAAACTGTTGTTTCAGGTTTTACAAAATAGAACAGAACCTGTTCCAGTTTTTAATTTTTTAAAGTAAAAGTTTAAATGCAAACTAAAATTGTAACTAAGTTTGAAACCTGAATTTAGATATAAATTCAAATAGTTTAAATCTTGGCTTTTGAAAATAATTTGAATTTTTAAATTCTAGTTTGGTTTTAAATAAAAACAGGAAACCTGTTACTATTTTTAAAATTAAAAGAAAGTATAAAATGCAAATTGAAATTTAAACTGAGTTTTGAAAATTTGAAATTGAATATGAATTCAAATTAGATTATCCCAGATTTGAAATAATTTATGTTTTTAAATTTAAATTTGATTTTAAAACTTATAAGTGTAAAAGCATATGTGTGTTTTGAAATTGAATTGGAAGTTTAAAATTTTAGATTAGAAATTTAAAATGAGTTTAAATCTGGAATTTTAAATCTGGAATTAAATTTAAACTTCAGTTTTTAAAATAAAATAAGTTTAAATTTTAATTGTTTAAATTACTTTAAAGTGGTTAAATGATTTGAATTTAACTGAAGATGTAAATTGTAAGTAAAGTTTTTAAAATTTAAGTTAAATCTGAAATGAGTTTAAAAACTGTATTTCAGTTTTTAAATTAAAGGTAATTTTTGAATTAAAATTGTTTTTAAATACTGGGAATGTTTAAGTGTGTTTTTGAATTGATTCGGATTTAAATTGAATTGGGATTTAAATTCTTTAAAACTTATTTTATAAAGTGGATGTATCTTTTAACATATGAGATAAAGGTTTTAATTTTTTTTAAAACCTTGTTAAAATAAAATTGTATTCATTTTAAAATCTTAAAATTTTGAAATGAAATTTAAAGTGAAATTTGAAACAAAGCGTTTTTAAATATTTTATGTAAGTAAGAAATGTTTTATTAAAATAAGTTAGAATTTAAGAATTCGGATTCATTTAAATTATTAAGTTAATCTAAATGGGTAATTAATTATTTAATTAATTTATAATATAGATGATTAATTAAGTGATCAAGAATTTTTAAATTTGATTAATTAAAGACTTAAGGTTAATTAATTAAGGTTAATTAATCTATAGTTAAGGATTGTTAATTAAATTTTAATTAATGATTAAGATTTATTAATCAAGTGATTAAGGATTAATTAAGTTGTAGTAAACACTTAATTAGTTTAATAATTAGTAATTAATTATTTGGTAATTAAATATTAATTAATTTGTAATTAATAATGATTAATATAAGTTAATTTCTTAATTAAGTAATTAAGAAATGTTAATGAAAGTCTTTAACTTAAGATTATTTAACAATTAATTAATGTGATTGATTTTTAATAATTAATTATATTAATTAATAATAATCATTTGTTTGTGTTTAATTACTTAATAAAAGTAATTAATGAATTAGTTGCTTAGTGTATTAATTGGGTTTGGGTTAATGTGATTTGTTTAGGTTAATTAATTAAGTTTAATTAATTTAAACATTTGATGATTTGAATAATTACTTTATGTAATTAATGGGATTGTAATTACTTAAGGAAGTAATTTATTGATAATTACTGGATGTAACTGAAGATGTTTATTTATGGAAGTAATTTAGATTAAATTACTTTGAAATTAATTAAGGGATTAATGGAGAGAATTAATTAAGAGTAATTAATTTATGGAATGAGTAATTAAGGGTAGTTAATTACTGGATTATTATTAATCAAGAGTGATTAATATATGTGAGGTTTAATTGTAGATTAATTACTTAATGTAATTAATTTATATAGGGGGATTGATTAAATGTAATTAGAAATCATTAATTAATAAAATAAATGATGAATTGATTAATTAAGGAATAATTAATAAATGATTAATGTAATTAACTTTAGTTAATTAATTGATTAAGTAATCAAAAGCTAATTATTGTAAGGGTTAAGTATAATTAACTTGTGTAATTAATTTAATGGCTAATTACTTATTGTAATTAGGGGATTGTTAATCAGTAATGATTAATTGAAATGTATAATGAGATGGTGATTATTTAATTGATTTATAATCAATTAATGGTTAAGTTAAGCAGGATTATAATGATGAAGTAATTTATTTAATTTATTTTAAATTAATTAGAGATTAAGTAATTAATTTAATTCATTTTAAATTAATTATAGATGGTGTGATCATTGAATCATTGCTTATGTATGAATGATTGATATTGGTTGCCTTGTATGGTTTGTAATCTCAGCTATGAGATGAGTAATGTTATGTGTTATGAATGCATTGGTTGCATTGTGATGATAATATGGATTATATGTTTATGATATGGATTATCTGTTGATGATAATGTTGATTATCCATTGTTGTGTTGTGAATTATCTATCCGTGTGTATATAGATAATGAATTGAATTGTTTTAAACTCTAAAACAATTTGGCCTTAAAAGACACGTTTTGGATTTCGATGAGACGGGGATAGGGTTTCCATATTTGGATATCCGAAAACCACATCGACCCAAATTAACGTTAGGTCGTGAATCTGAAGTGAAGATGAAGATTCAGAGTGCAAGGGTTGTCGTCGTTAGCTCTGAGGGTGATTCCAAAATGAGTGTAACGAGATAATGCCTTCGGTTTCGTTCGAACCCGGAACGAACTTGTATGGATTGAATGCTTTCAGAACATCGTCGGGTGGACGATGAGCATTCTAAGTGATATGTCCTATAAAGGTAATCGTAGCCTCAAGCCTCATCAACCGGTAATGGCTAAAACAGGGGAGGTGCAACAAGGCTAAGTGGGTCATGCCCAAGTAGGACGAGATTTACCCCTGTCTAGATGTCCCTTTATTTCGGCTTAGTGGTGCGGTTGCTGATCACAACTGCGCAGTGGTCTTGTTCGAAACTGTTCAGTAAGGAATGGTTCCGGCTTTGTGTTGCAGGGGAGCGGGCGTACTCCTCGGTACGGTGATCTAGGCCACGTACTGTGATGGACGGTACCCCAGTAGCCCTGCCATTGTATGGAATCCAAAATCCAATAAGTGTTAACGGTTTTGATTGGATTACCCACTTTTGTGGCTAGTAGCTGGAATTTAATAGATGTAACAATTTCGGCTATTTCTTATTTACTTGAAAACCCTAGACCTATTATAATATCACTGGATTTCCTATCAAATGTTTTGGTTAGCGTAAGGTAAAAACTTTTCCATGTTTATGTGTGGGAAGTCTTACGTGACACCTTTCTTTTCAAAGGTTTTTCAAAGTTAAGCAACTTTAACCTGTTACTCACACCAGATCCATGTCTGACCGGAGTTTATTTCTGTTTTTCTTAAACTCTTGGGTACTCAAATTTTTATGAGTAGCCAAGGGATTCAGGTTAGCTTTGACGAATTGTGGAGGAGCAATGGAGTAGGAGGCTTCTGCGTGTAGATATATAGTTTTCCGCTGTGTTGGTATCTCTGAGTGTTTTCTGTATTTTTTTTGAGTTGTAATAACTAGACAGGTGTTTATAACTGTCTAGTATGTGTTGTATTGTCTGTGTAACTCTGATAATTGTTGTATACTATGTAATATTTATGTTATTAATATAATTTATTCATTCCGCTGTTGAGATTCTGATGTTGTTTCTTCTTTCTCTTCTTTCTTTTCTCTTTTCTATCCCTTTCTTTCTTAAAGATGATGCGATTTTCTGGGAGTAGAAAGTCGGGTCGTCACATCAGGTTTCTTAATTCCTTCAGGTTTCTTTTCGAGGGCTAAAAGTTTTGAGTGGGAGAGAGTGTAACGACCCGTAAATTTTGATAATTAAAGCTATTAAATTTAATAAAATTTTAGAATTTAATATTGAGAGAAATTTAAAATTTATGATTTATAAACGGAATAGATTATTAGAATTTAATTTAATAATGTTAATTTAATGTAACTGATAATTATTTTAACGTAGTTTCAATTAATTGAAATAATTGTAAAGTTAGTTTGGTTATAATCATAAATATGGAATTAAATTGGTAATTTATGGAATTAATGAAATTGAAATATTATAGTTAATATGGTAAAAGATGATAACTATAGAATAATGGATGTAATAAAATGTAAACTTATGTTCATAAAATTCATAGGGTATTGTTGATTGAATAATAAGAATGTAAATCAAAATAAATGAATTTATTGGAATTTAAATTATAAATAATGAATTTATTACAGTTGTAATTGAACGCAGTAACTAGTGCAATATTTAATATTGAATTTGATATGGAAAATTTATTTTTAGATTTTTAATTTTGTATAATCAAGAATGATAAAAATTGTTAACATTTAAATTTGAATTTGAAAGGCGATTAAATCAATTTAATAATAATTTATTTATTTAACATGAAATTAGCCATTTTGGTCACTGTCTCGGATTTTGACGAAATTACTTTCATCAAATTTGTAATAGTGAATTATTGTAAGATTTCAAGTTTCGTACCGATTGGACTTGTCGTTCGATCGTGCATGCTCGAAATGCATAGAATTCCAATAAAAGGAATTAAATGAATATAATTTGATTTTGAAAGCTAACTTCAATATACATTGGAATTAGGTTTTGAAACTAGCTCCATTGAGTTTAAAAATATCGAAAACCTATATTTCGATATATTGGATGACCCATTTTCATTTCGTAAACGGAACAGGCTTTTTGGGTTGCGTTATCATTTCGAGACAATGCAATCTATACCATTTGTTCATATCCATCTGTCTATATATATAGATTTTGTTTCTTTAACCCAAAGTAGCCTTTCATTTTATTTCTGTATGTACTTCTATTTCTTATCTATTCCTCCTTCTCAAATGTCAAAGCATCAAACCCTAATTCCCAAATTCAATTTCAAATCAAAAATCAAATCGAAAAATTTAAACTCCTCAAACTATGTCATATTATGTATCGTTGGAAAGCTCTCGACGAGTGCAACCTACTACTGCAGTTTGTTTTTGCAACTGAATCAAAGTTTGGCAGAATACTAGCGATTCATTTTCGCCCGTTCATCCTAGGGTTTCGATTTCAACGTCGGATCTTCGATTATAGGACGATCAGGTGTTGCTGTGACGTAGAGGAGGCTTATGCAAGCAGATCCATGTGGTAGTTGGTCGAAATAGTCAATGATTTCACCAGAAATCGTTCATCTTGGCTGGTGGTGGCGGAGGCACCTAGTGTGTCGCGATGGTCGTGGGGGTTGCCATGGGGGCACCTGGTCGAGGCGAGGTCGGCGAGCATGTCTGATCATGTTGTAGTTGATCGAAGAGGCTTGCGTTTAGATGGGAAGGTGGTGGCTGAAGCTTTAGCGTGTTCGATCATCGCATGCGTAAGTTAGGGTTAGAAAAAGTAAAACTATTTACTGAATTTCCCTTCATTTGTTTTAATTTTAATTTTTAATGTTCTAACCTCATTAACTTTTCCATACGAGCTCAGATTCGCACGTGGTTTCTCCGTTGCGATCGTATTGAAATTTTGGATGATATGGAACTATTTTGGATTCTGAGACTGTTGGATTTTTTGGCTTTATTTGGATTTTTTTAAATCTTCGATAAATCAAAGGTGATTGTTTTAACCCACTCACGAATACTAAACCATCTTATGCTAGTTAAATTGAATTTATGATGTAATTAGAAATTTACTGCTTGTTGTTTGGTATTTTAATTTGTCATTTAAATTTAATTTTAATTTATATTGGTTTAAAGTGCCATTTAGATTTATATTGAAATTTAAATTGTTAGTTAAATACATGATAATGATAACCAATTAATTTTTGTGGTTTATTGGTTGATATGAATAATGATTATGATGGATGTTTAATTGTTGATATTTGAATGATTGGATATTATAGTTATTTTATATGTCATTATCACCCTGCAAGTTCCCTTAGTTATTGTTAGCAAATCACTATGGATTGAAATGATACGTACTCGAATCGTCTTATGGAATAGGGAAACATCATTATGCCTTGAAATGATATACCCGAGCTATTTTATGGATTTTGGCTTTTACTTGGGATTGCGAGTTAAAATGATATATACCCATAAATTTAAATTATGGCAGGTTGAAATGATATATACCTGTATCATTTGACCATAGGGTAGAGAATTATATACGGATATTGGATTGGTTAAATTAAATGATTTTAAAATCCTTAAATTTTGAATCTAGTTAAATGATATTATGAAATAAAACTAGATTTATATGAACTGAATTATTCTCAAAATCCAAGCTTTAAAATGTTGAAATTGGTTTAAATGAATTGTTTAAAGAATTTAAATTGGAATCTTAAAGTTGAATTTTGAAATATAAATGAAATTTATCAAACTTGAGTTATTGTAAATGTTTGAGTATTTAAGCTTTGAAACCTATTGAATTTGAAGTGTTTTAAATTTGTATTTCAAACATGGATTTGAAATCGATATAAATTGAAATGGTTTTAATGAGAATTTGAATTGAAACCTTTATGCTTTTTGAATTGAAATCGTTGAACTGAGGTTGATTTAAATTGAATTTCGGAACTAAAGCTGATTTGAATTGATTTGTAAAATAGGAAGAAACAATTCTAATTTTGTTTTTCTTTCTTCCGCTGTGAGATTCTATGTTATGTTTTTCTTCCTTTTCTCTTATTTTATTTTTTATCCCATTAACAATCCTCCCTTTTGAATGGTTTGAGTTGACATGTGTGGTTTATTGTCGATTTAAACCGTCCAAAAAGGTGGGTCGTCACAATGGCGATGATAATGACGACGACGAGGATGATGACATCAACGACAGACAAGAATCAGGTGGCAATAGAGATAGCCATACTGAAGCTTCTGTGGTAGACGAGGATGATAATACGAAGTCCACTAAAAAAGATTCATCTCCACATAAAGCGATTCTGCCTAAGTCTCGTGCACCTTTCGGCCCACAAGAAGCGCCTGCTTCTATTGATGCTGGAGTGCCAAAAGAAAGGGAGCAAGCTTCTCGAGCATCAATCCCAGTACCTTAGGTATGGGATTCTCTATTTAAACACCTTCCGCTTAGAAAAAATATAGTGTAAATTTTTATCTAGATAAGGAAGAAGTCTGTCCACCCTTATAATACTAAGCTTGAAAGGAAACAAGCGGAGAAAATAGTTTATATAGGGAGTTAGATAAGCAATTGAAGGAGCACAACATTCTCTCTAATAAATACCATATACTCAATAGAAGTGCGGCAACGTTAGCCTCCTTTAAGCATCAAGAAGCCGCCCCATGATTAAGTAGAGTGCGCCTCCATTATGATGGTCTTGTTAAAGAAAATCAAGAATTATTCACCCTCTTTAGGATGTTGATCGAGGAGAGAGACATTTTAGTTAATTTCTTATGTAAGGCCTATTGTAGCATATTTAGGTGATTTTGGTGGGTGTTTACTTAGGCGTTTACACAAAAGGTACTTGGATGAATTCAGATCTGACCACCATCCCAGAGCATGTTTGAACTTGCCACAAGTCAGATCCATTCCCCAAGATTTACCTCCTAAAAAGCTTAAGTATTATAAGGACAAAATTATTTCGGAATTATTTGCTAAATCAATCTTGTATGAACCTGGTGAATGATTGTGAACATGTAATAGTATATTGATTTATAAATATTTGTTTTAGTCTTGCTTTTTATTCTTAGCCACATTTTATTATGTTGTCACAGAGTACTGTTCCCCAAGCTGTGCCACCTCTATGCTCACAATAATAAAGGTTATTATAAGGAATAATGTCTGTTATTGCGAAAAATAAGGCTTGTTAGAAGCGACCATCCGTACGATATGCCTTAGATGAGCATTGATTACATCGATAGGAGTTATATAACTTACTCCCAAAGATATAAATTCAATCCAAATCTAAAATGAAACTACGGTGGCTAAAGGAAATCCAGAACAACTCATAATATCAACAACACAGATAGTATAATCACATCAGAACAGAAATATCAGATACATAGCGGAAGATAAGTTTGGAATACATGCTACAACAATCTATAGTTCCCATGAACCTAATACACATATACATGGATAACTACATACATAAGATGGGAGTCAAATAACCAAAAGAACTCCTCGAAGGCTAGACAAAAGATGATGTGAATCCCAAAAGATGAAGCTGCTACTGAATCAGCGATAGAGATTACCCTGAAATAACTCGGTCTGACCCGAGTATTATTTAAAAGAAAATAATAAACGGATCAGTCTAATTTATTCTTAGAAGTGAATGCATCATAAACAACATAAATCAAAATAATAATAATCTCGAATGAGACTATTCAACACAAGAAATCAACATAATTAAATGAAGAAATCACATCAAACTCCATCAAAATCAACTTTCGAATTCATAATTGAATTCAAAATAGAAATTCACAAAATCTAGAAATAAAAAATAGATAACTAGAAAATCAACATAAAAGTGGATCGATCCCATCATATGGCGAGTCTAAGCTACGCCGCACGTGCATCTCATATGGCCGAAGCCTACCAAGTACTGTCATCATAATTTTGGGGCCCAACAAATGACCCGAAGGTCCAACATATGACCCGAAGGTCTAGTACTGGTATTTGACCCGAAGGTCCATCATATGACCCGAAGGTCCATCATAGTGGCTCGAAAGCACACAAAATCATCAAAATCATCAAATATTTCAATTAACGAGTCCGGAATTAACCGAAATAGTAAAAGTGTGGTTCCATACTCCACACTTTTGCTAAGTCGTTTAAATCTCTTCATCGTTTCCTTGAAAGTGCAAAATCGTGTATTTTATAAAAATACATTTTACGTTCTCAAACGGACAAGTCCGGAATTAAGCGAATCAGTAAAAGTGAGGGTTCATAGTCCTCAATTTTGCTGAAGCGTTTAAATCGCTTTCTCATTCTTTTGAAAGCGCAAACTGTAAAAAAAAAATTGAAAACAATTTCATTCTTAAACAATTTTTAAAAACGTGATTAAAACAGTAACAACTATGGCAATTTCGACGAGGAAATTGCGTATCTCAAAACGCCGTAAAACGGATGCCAAAACAGTGCTGCGGGATAACCGCTTAAAATTCACTTTTAAAATTGACGGTTAATGACTTTAAAATAACCGTAATTTTTATTTACCAAAATGTCAATAACACACGCTTCAAAATTTTAATTAAAAATAAACATTTCAATGTTGCCAAAATATTTACTCAAGCATGAGGCTAGGAAGGACACATGCGACCATAGGTAGGAACACATTTTACTATTGTAAAATAATTACGTACGCAGGCAGCTAGGAGAAAACATTTCACCCCTGCAAAAATATAACACGCACGCAACAAAGGTTGCACACATATGCAGGCTAGTGGAGGAAACCTTTCATGTATTCAAAACTATAACTCACGCATGCAAAGCCTTGAATAACAAGTCTCTGATATGCATAGAATAACTATATGCAATATTTACTTGGAATGGTACCCATGCAAACCAACAGAAAATATTAAACCCAAAAAAAAAAGAAAAAAAAAAGAAAAGGATGTTTGAACACCTTAACTCACGCATGCTGTTAACAGCACCTTACACGTTTTCAACCCATACTCAAAAGACTAACCTCTTTAACACTCATGCAATATATAACAGGGCCTGATTATAACTACTGTATAATGAAACAAAAGCTATATTCAAGTATGAAATGGACACACAATGCATGCATCAAGGTTTATACGCGCGCAGGTAAAGAAACATTTTTTTTTCTGAATCATTTTTTTTTCCAGTGAGGGCAGAACTAAAAATTACCACTAAAGCGTGCAGCACAACAAGCCGTGACCACTAGTATATAGCCATAATAATGCTGAGCCACTACCTACTGAGGCGAACCAGAATATCACGCATATATATATACTTTTATACAATCAAGTACTTTGTCGAAGTCACGGTGGAAAATAGTCAGTGCGAAAGTGCAGGATATGATGGTGAAAAAAATCACAACAGAGTATATTTCCCAAAATCAAAGAAAGCCATGTTTCAAAATAAGGCAGAGATTGGATGAATATCAATTAGAAGTGTGAGTATAACTCACCTTGCTTTGTTGCGAATATAGCTAGCTTCAAAGATGCGAACGAGCAAGAAGGTAGAAGATAGCCATTAATATTTGCTCAAAGGAATTCTGCTTGAAGAGAGGAAAGTATGCAGAGAAAATGTTATTCTCTCTCCTACAATAGGCATAAGTCAATACAATGAGTATTGCCATCTTTCAGGTACACATAGCATTTAATGCAAAAGTGTGTTTTGAAATATTTTTCACGGCATACAAGATGGCTACTGCCATTTGCAACTTGATGATAAGAAATATAAATAAAGTGTTCACTTTGTTTTGTATTTCTTTTCACACATTTGCTCCACTACCAGAACGTGAGCAAGTACATTTATTTTAGGGGTAATGCACATGCAAGTTACAAGGGTGGATGCTACTGAATATGCAACTTGCCCCAAACAATAAAAAGTGAAACATGTATACATGCCTTGTACAATATGCAGTGGCCACGAGGGTTTAGCCACGGGAATACCGAACTACCATAAACTGAGGGGAACAAGATGCTCAGGCACGTCTACAATTTTGGGTTACTGACTTTACCACAATATATTTTTTTCTTCAAATTTTTATTTAAAATTTTTATTTAAAATATGCACTCCGACAGTAATTCAAAAATTACGGTCATTATCGATTTTTTTAAAATATTTATTATGACGGTAATAAAATCACGGTCGTTATAGACTCCCTACCTTATAAAAATTGCGTACCCACAATTTTCATACTAGAAGCAGTCAATAACATAGATAATTTATCACAACAAGGATTCAAAATAGAAAAGATAGATAAGAATGCTCACCCCCACCCGAAGAGGAAAGAAAACCGGGATAAGAACGCTCTATGAATTCTCTGGTTTCCCAAGTGCAATCCTTGGGGTTTGTGGACCATTGAATTTTTAGAAGCGGAACATCTTTATTTCGAAGGCGTTTAACCTCCGTAGCAAGCACACGAATAGGATTTTGCACCACGGTCATGCTGGGTGAGATCTCAAGATTGGGCAATATATGAGGATCAATAACCGAATCTGGTTCACGGAGGCAACGACGAAGCTGAGAAATATGAAATACATCGTGAATCCCCGCGAACTGGATAGGCAAAGCAATACGATAAGCCACGGGACCGATGCGTTCGGTAATAGGAAACGGTCCAATGTAACGAGGAGCCAACTTTCCTGAGCTACTAAAACGCACCACTCCTTTCATTGGAGAAACCCGAATGAACACATGATCGCCCACAGAAAATTCCAACGGCTTTCTACGATTATCGGCATAAGATTTTTGCCGATTTTGTGCCTCTTTCATCCTTTGCCGAATAAGATGAATTTTCTCAGACGATTACCGAATAAAGTCGGGGCCTAGAATCAACTTTTCCCCAGACTCTAACCAACAAGAAGGTGATCGACACGGCCTTCCATAAAGGGCCTCGAAAGGAGCCATGCCGATACTGGATTGGAAACTATTGTTGTAAGCAAATTCAACAAGAGGAATGTGGTATTCCCAACTACCACCGAAATCAAGAATACAAGCCTGAAGAAGATCCTCCATAATAAGATTCACTCTCTCAGTCTGACCATCCGACTGAGGATGATATGCCGTGATAAGATTAAGCTTTGTGCCCAAAGCTTTCTGAAGACTCTTCCAGAACCCACTAGTGAAGAGCGGATCCCTATCACTAACAATCGAACTCGGAACGCCATGAAGTCGAACGACTTCTCTAATAAAAATCTTGGCCAATAAAGGAGCGGTCCGATTGGATTTGATTGGAATGAAATGGGCAGATTTAGTCAATCTGTCAACAATCACCCAAATACTAGTGTGGCCTAGCCTCGAACGAGGCAACCCATCAACGAAATCCATAGAGATTTGATCCCACTTCCACAGCGGAATCTCCAAAGGTTGCAAGAGACCACCAGGATGCTGATGTTCTGCTTTAACAAGATTACAAGTCGTGCAACGGCTTACAAAACTTGCCACATCACGCTTCATACCTTCCCAATAGTATAAGCGTTTCATATCAGCATACATTTTACTACTACCCGGATGGATAGTATACTTCGAACGATGACAATCCTCAAGAATGTCGTTTCGAAGATTAGAAATATCAGGCACGATCAATCTACCATTCTTCCGAATACAACCACGAATATCAATATCGAAATCCTTTAGCTCATCGCTTCGAGAATCCGATTCACAACTCTGAATAAGATGGACAAGATTAGGATCTCGTCTCTGAACCTCGGCAATGCGATCCAAAAGACTGGGACGAGCTTCCATGCTAAATAAAATCACGGGAGAATCTGGAACTGAGGAATGGTCTCGAATATCACAAAGAGATAAAGTTTCTAATATATTCCATTCCGCTAACATCATGGAAACAACAGCTTGTTGCTTACGACTAAGTGCGTCAGCAACTCGATTTCCCTTTCCAGGGGTATACCGAATATCAAAATCATATGAGGCAAGAAATTCGAGCCAACGCTGTTGCCTCATATTAAGCTCTTTCTGAGTAAATAGATACTTCAGAGATTTGTGATCAGTGAAGAGAATAAAACGCTCGCCCAATAAATAATGTCGCCAAATCTTTAGAGCAAAGACTATAGCGGCTAATTCCAAATCATGAGTAGCATAACGAATCTCGTTAGGCTTTAGTTGCCTAGAAGCATAAGCAACTACTCTATCTTTCTGCATAAGAACAGCACCGAGCCCAAAACCACTGGCATCGGTATAAATAACAAGGTCACAATTCCCTTCAGGAACCACTAAGATAGGAGCATGAGTAAGGAGATCCTTTAACTTCAAGAAAGAATTCTCACTCTTATCCGACCAAATAAAAGGAACAGCTTTTCTCGTAAGAGTGGTAAGCGGTAAAGAAATACGAGAAAAGTCCTTAATAAATCGGCGATAATAACCCGCCAATCCAAGGAAACTACGGATTTCAGTAACAGTCTCGGGCCTCTTCCAATTCTGAATAGATTCGATCTTGGCAGGATCGACAGAGATGCCATCGGAAGAAACAATGTGACCGAGAAACTTCACCTTATTCTCCCAGAAGTGACACTTGGAGAATTTGGCATAAAGCTGATGCTGACGAAGAGTGTTCAAAACAATCTCCAAATGCTGAATATGATTGGCTTCAGATTTGGAATAAATAAGAATATCATCAATGAAAACCAAGATGAACTTATCGAGATATTCCCGGAATATCCGATTCATAAGATCTACAAAATACGCCGGAGCATTCGTCAAAACGAACGGCATAACAAGCCATTCATAAGAACCATAACGAGTACGGAATGCGGTAAGAGGAATGATATCTTCCACCACTCGTAACTGATGAAAACCGGTGGCAAGATCGAGTTGGGAGAAGACTTTAGCGCCACTTAATTGATCAAACATGTCGTCGATCCTAGGTAATGGATACCTATTCTTGATAGTTAGCTCGTTAAGCCTGCGGTAATCAATGCAAAGCCTAAGAGTACCATCTGGCTTCTTAACGAAGACAGCGGCGGCTCCCCAAGGAGACGAGCTAGAACGGATAAAATGCTTGGCTTCCAACTCAGAAAATTGTTGCTTGAGTTCCTCATTTTCCTTAGCAGACATCCTCGTGGGAGGACGACTGACAGGATGTGCACCGGAGATAAGATCTATACGGAACTCAATTGCCCTTTTCGACGGCAATCTAGAAATAGGCTCGAAAACATCAAAAAAATCACAAACAACGGGAATGTTATCTAGGTCATCCTCGGATTCGAGGGAAGATATAAAAGCATTCGAAGTATGATCCAAACTTCGAAATATAATAGATAATTGCTCGCTAGCATCGGGTTGCTTAAGATATAAAGTTCTTTCGGGACATAGGATTTGAACTTCATAACGGACGAGCCAATCCATACCCAATATCATATCAAAACCAAGATGATCCATAACATGCAGATTCGCATGAAAGGAGAAACCACAAAGAATAATCTCAACATCAACACATAATAATCCAAGAGTAGCGGATCCACCAATAGGATTTACGATCCTCAAAGGGTCGCAAAGAGTAATAACATCCAAATGAATAGTATCAACTAGCTCCTTCGACACGAATGAATGTGATGCACCCGTATCGAAAAGAACTCTAATAGAACGGCCATGAAATAAAATAAAACCTTCCAAAACAGAAGGAGTAATACCTTTGGGCTGAGAAGAATCACCAGAAGCTTTAGCAACATTAAGCTTCCCAGATTTGAAACCCTTAGGAGCAATAGGACAATCAGAAACCCAATGACCTTCTTTCTTGCAATAACGACATGTGAGAGGCTTAGGACAATTGCGGAGAAAATGATCCAAAGAACCACAATTATAGCACGCCCTCTGAATAGAAGGTGCACTACCAGGCTGAGAACTAGAGGTAGCAAGCTTCTTCTTCTTCTGATTAGAATTAGGCTTACGAAATGGAAACCTCTTCTTGTTAGGGTTCTTAGAAACCTCAACATCATCTCCACTATCACGTTCCTTTTCAACAGCTTCAAGACAAAGAGCCAAATCAACAAGCTCTTCAAAAGAGAGCTTGAGCTGAAGCAAAAGAACCTTCTTCAAATACTTCTTCAAACCCTCAACAAAACGAAGATTCTTCTTGCGCGGAGTGTTAATGAACTCAACTCCGTACTTGGACAAGGCCTCGAAAGATGCAACATAATCGGAAACCGAAGACTTTGCTTGCTTCAACTCAAGGAAACTACGAGCAAGATTAGCCTTTTTCGACTCAGGAACGAACTTAAGTTCGAAACGTTCCTTAAACTGAACCCAAGAGAGAGCGGACTCATCTACTTCCGAAATAAAGAGCTCATACCAATCAAGCGCACGCTCTTGTAACATACTAGATGCCACGAGAACGCGATGATGATCCGAAAGATCCATGCGAGAAAATATGCGCTCAGAAGTGCGCAACCAAGTTTGAACTTCCATAACACTTTCCGATCCCTTGAAAGGCTGACCTCCAAGGTGGGAATAGTCACTACACATGCGAGCGAAGGCAGACTTCTGAGCAGGAGCTGCGGGAGTAGCAACAGGAGGCTGAGTACCCCGAAATAGCTCCATAAACTGATCAGCTGACATATAGACACCGTCCGGATGAGAACCACTAGACGGGCCTACAGAAGAACACTTCCCTCTACCTCTTCCAGCCATGGGCTGAGAGACAAGAGAAGGTAAAGATCAGTTAAAACAATATACAAAGATAAGAAGTTTAACAAATGGAACACTACGGAATATATAATTTATTCCTAGGCGTACTCCACATGTTAAAGTGAAAAGAATAGATTAGAAAGGCACGAATAAACTCCCGAATAGTTGTAACACATGTTCCATTCTGTTTCTGTTCTGTGTATATTATAAGTTGTTCTGAATTTCAGCTCTGATACCAAGCTGTGACGCCCCACCTCTATGCTCACAATAACAAAGGTTATTATAAGAAATAACGTCTGCTATTGCGAAGAACAAGGCTTGTTAGAAGCGACCATCCGTACGATATGCCTTAGATGAGCATTGATTACATCGATAGGAGTTATATAACTTACTCCCAAAGATATAAATTTAATCCAAATCTAAAACGAAACTACGGTGGCTAAAGAAAATCCAGAACAACTCATAATATCAACAACACAGATAGTATAATCACATCAGAACAGAAATATCAGATACATAGCGGAAGATAAGTTTGGAATACATGCTACAACAATCTATAGTTCCCATGAACCTAATACACATATACATGGATGACTACATACATAAGGTGGGAGTCAAATAACCAAAAGAACTCCTCGAAGGCTAGACAAAAGATGATGTGAATCCCAAAAGCTGAAGCTGCTACTGAATCAGAGATAGAGATTACCCTGAAATAACTCGGTCTGACCCGAGTATTATTTAAAAGAAAATAATAAACGGATCATTCTAATTTATTCTTAGAAGTGAATGCATCATAAAAAACATAAATCAAAATAATAATAATCTCGAATGAGACTATTCAACACAAGAAATCGACATAATTAAATGAAGAAATCACATCAAACTCCATCAAAATCAACTTTCGAATTCTTAATTGAATTCAAAACAGAAATTCACAAAATCTAGAAATCAAAAATAGATAACTAGAAAATCAACATAAAAGTGGATCGATCCCATCATATGGGGAGTCTAAGCTACGCCGCACGTGCATCTCATATGGCCGAAGCCTACCAAGTACTGTCATCATAATTTTGGGGCCCAACAAATGACCCGAAGGTCCAACATATGACCCGAAGGTCTAGTACTGGTATTTGACCCGAAGGTCCATCATATGACCCGAAGGTCCATCATAGTGGCTCGAAAGCACACAAAATCATCAAAATCATCAAATATTTCAATTAACGAGTCCGGAATTAACCGAAATAGTAAAAGTGTGGTTCCATACTCCGCACTTTTGCTAAGTCGTTTAAATCTCTTCATCGTTTCCTTGAAAGTGCAAAATCGTGTATTTTATAAAAATACATTTTACGTTCTCAAACGGACAAGTCCGAAATTAAGCGAATCAGTAAAACTGAGGGTTCATAGTCCTCAATTTTGCTGAAGCGTTTAAATCGCTTTCTCATTCTTTTGAAAGCGCAAACTGTAAAAAAAATCTTGAAAACAGTTTCATTCTTAAACAATTTTTAAAAACGTGATTAAAACAGTAACAACAATGGCAATTTCGACGAGGAAATTGCGTATCTCAAAACGCCGTAAAAACGGATGCCAAAACAGTGCTGCGGGATAACCGCTTAAAATTCACTTTTAAAATTGACGGTTAATGACTTTAAAATAACCGTAATTTTTATTCACCAAAATGTCAATAACACACGCTTCAAAATTTTAATTAAAAATAAACATTTCAATGTTGGCAAAATATTTACTCAAGCATGAGGCTAGGAAGGACACATGCGACCATAGGTAGGAACACATTTTACTATTGCAAAATAATTACGTACGCAGGCAGCTAGGAGAAAACATTTCACCCCTGCAAAAATATAACACGCACGCAACAACGGTTGCACACATATGCAGGCTAGTGGAGGAAACCTTTCATGTACTCAAAACTATAACTCACGCATGCAAAGCCTTGAATAACAAGTCTCTGATATGCATAGAATAACTATATGCAATATTTACTTGGAATGGTACCCATGCAAACCAACATAAAACATTAAACCCAAAAAAAAAAAAAAAAGAAAAAGAAAAGGATGTTTGAACACTTTAAATCACGCATGCTTTTAACAGCACCTTACACGTTTTCAACCCATACTCAAAAGACTAACCTCTTTAACACTCATGCAGTATATAACAGAGCCTTATTATAACTACTGTATAATGAAACAAAAGCTATATTCAAGGATGAAATGGACACACAATGCATGCATCAAGGTTTGTACGCGCGCAGGTAAAGAAACATTTTTTTTTTTGAATCATTTTTTTTTCAGTGAGGGCAAAACTAAAAATTACCACTAAAGCGTGCAACACAACAAGCCGTGACCACTAGTATATAGCCATAATAATGCTGAGCCACTACTTACTGAGGCGAACCAGAATATCACGCATATATATATATATATATATATATATATATATATATACTTTTATACAATCAAGTACTTTGTCGAAGTCACGGTGGAAAATAGTCAATGCGAAAGTGCAGGATATGATGGTGAATAAAATCACAACAGAGTACATTTCCCAAAATCAAAGAAAGCCATGTTTCAAAATAAGGCAGAGATTGGATGAATATCAATTAGAAGTGTGAGTATAACTCACCTTGCTTTGTTGCGAATATAGCTAGCTTCAAAGTTGCGAATGAGCAAGAAGGTAGAAGATAGCCATTAATATTTTCTCAAAGGAATTCTGCTTGAAGAGAGGAAAGTATGTAGAGAAAATGTTATTCTATCTCCTTCAATAGACATAAGTCAATACAATGAGTATTGCCATCTTTCAGGTACACATAGCATTTAATGCAAAAGTGTATTTTGAAATATTTTTCACGGCATACAAGATGGCTACTGACATTTGCAACTTGATGATAAGAAATATAAATAAAGTGTTCACTTTGTTTTGTATTTCTTTTCACACATTTGCTCCACTACCAGAACGTGAGCAAGTACATGTATTTTAGGGGTAATGCACACGCAAGTTACAAGGATGGATGCTACTGAATATGCAACTTGCCCCAAACAATAAAAAGTGAAACATGTATACATGCCTTGTACAATATGCAGTGGCCACGAGGGTTTAGCCACGGCAATACCGAACTACCATAAACTGAGGGGAACAAGATTCTCACGCACGTCTACAATTTTGGGTTACTGACTTTACCACAATATATTTTTTTTCTTCAAATTTTTATTTAAAATTTTTTATTTAAAATATGCACTCCGACAGTAATTCAAAAATTACGGTCGTTATCGATTTTTTTAAAATATTTATTATGACGGTAATAAAATCACGGTCGTTACACAAGCCATCTTGTCTCTAGAGATTACCTAAGTAAAATATGTTAAATTGAGAAGATTTTATCTCGAAAAGGCACCAATTTTAAAATCTTCAAAATTGGAAAGATATTTTTCTTCTTAGAGATTTACAAAGACATTACATGGAACACCCTCATCTTCACTTTGACTTTCTTGGCGAAGAAAATGAGAAAATACTCAAAGAGATTTGGACATTACACACGAAACTAAAATGTGGACGCGATAGTCCTCCTGCCGGTGAGTAGGACTACAGTTAATATCCACCATTTATCTCCAAAAGGAGTTAATATTCCTTTTGAATAGATAGTAAACCTTTGTGCTAATTCATTAAATAAAGCTAGAAATGCAGTTTCTCAACTTTAGATGTAAAACAAATATACAAGTGTACTCTTTTATTACATTATTATCTAAGCTATTGTAACGATCTGTAAAATTTTAATGATTTTTATTCATTTGTTAACTTATTTAATTGAAATTTGGTGAAATTTTAAATAATAAAATTTTTGAAATAAATATTTAATATTTGAAATACGTATATTTTAACATAGCAGGTGGTAAATTTTCAATTAATTATATGAAAGTTTATTTTCTTGTGTAATTCTATTTCAATTTAAATCAGTTAAAGATTGATGATAATAAAAAATTTCCAAACTTGAATATTTTTACACAATAAATTTCTAAACGCTCTTCTGAGTTGGATGTCATCTTTCGTTTTTCCAAATTTTGACTTTTGTTGCTTCGTTTATCTTATTTCTGACAAAATAGAAGCATTTTCGGTACCATTATTGACTTTTGATCGTATGCTCGTACCACTAATGTCTGTATACCGTTTTGATCATCCCGTCGTGCTGATCTCTACGTTATATTTTAGTGTTTTAGAGTTTGATACACAGCGGAATCCATAAACGGTTCAAAGGAATCAGTACGTTTTGAGCCTTTTTATTTTCTTGTGTCCATTCACCTTTCACCATATAAATCATAGCTGATGCTTTTATTATCCCAGAATTTAGTTGGTTGTCACTATTCCCAATCCATTGATAACGTCTCTATTCTCCTTTATACACTTTATTTCAAACGTTTCATTTTTTTGACTCACCCTTATAACTTTGATTTTTTCCTTTTTATTTTTATTTTGCTAAAATCAAAAGCATTTCCCTCTCTTCATCTCCCAGGCAAACCTACCCATCGCCTCCCTTTCTTTTCTCGACGTTGTCAACTCACACCTTCCATCGGCATAGCCTTCCTCTACCACTACGCGCATGCCTAACATTCCATGATTTTCCTTTCAAACAGCGCACAGCCTGCCACTCGTGCCTAGACCAATCCGCCCAGACAGCACATCGAGTTGCTCATCACCACCACAACCAGACCAAGCTTCTCGCCACGTGTTCACCCAAAATCCGACCACACACTCGATCCCATGCATCTGCAACCCGATCCACCAACTTTCCACAAACCGCGGCCATCGTTCTATGTCATAGCCACCTTTCCTTCCGCGCCCGAGCCTCTCTCCGCCAGCGTATATCTCAGCCGCACCTCTCCCCGTCTCTCTCTCCCCATTTTTTTGCTCGGTCTTCTTCTCTTTGGTTATATAGGTAGGTAAGTTTAGCTCTGTTGGCTTTTACCTCATGCGAATTCATATATACATTATTACTTAAGTTATATATTTATGCAATCTACCTACCAGTGCATGTCGATACATATATATACATATATATATATATATATATATATATATATATATATATATATATATATATATATGTGTGTGTGTTGTTTTAGAAATATGATATAATAATGTAATTTTATACTAATTTTTTCGATAAATATTTTTTGAAAATATAGTAGGTATATAAGTCTATAGTTTTACATATTAGTTTCAGAGAAGTATATATGAGCTTGGGCTGTTGCTTATATTTGCGTTATATATATATATGCTATATATTTTCAAATATTTCAGTTTGTTATTTTTTTAATATAATATAATGATTTCAGTAAAACTGTGTATATATATGGATTTGTAACTTACCTATATATTATAACTGATGCTAGTTTTAAGTGAAAATATGTTATAATATATTATACTATAAATGATTATAATTATGTAGATATGTTTACTTTAAGTTTAAAATAGAATTATTTTGTTCCCTTCGTCATTGCGGTTTAGATATTTGGGTAAGCTTTGTATTCATTAAATTTTTTCATGTTTGGTTAGCCGCATGCAAGTTGTACATTAGTTGAAATTCCATATATTTAGTCTGCATATATAGATTGCTGTGTATATCGATAATGTCTGCAGTAGTCCATATATATTATATATAGGAGTTTCATTCTATTGCTCATATAGCAACACATATGTAGGTGTATATTTATATATAGTTATATAAAACTTGTTTATACGTATGTACTCTGTTATTGATATAAATTATATTCTGTTATAGTTTGTTTATTGTTTAGTACATAATATGTTTTGATTTTATAATAGCTGCAGCTTATGTTAGTATATCTATATATTTATATAGCAAGTTTTCTAAGGATTTTGTAAAAGTTAGTATATATATTAGTTTGTTTATGCTGTAGGTATCTAGATATAACAATTTGATGGTGAATCTACATATATATAATAGTTTTATATTAAGGTATTCATATTTAAACATTTGTATATCTCTTTGAGAATATATATACTAGTTACATAAGTTTAATATAAAAATGTTAGTGTATATATATATTATATGTATAAATTGTTTTAAAGATTATAAGTTATTTGCTTATTTAAATTATAAGTTGTATATAATTTTATATATATCATATATAGTTGTATATATATTCGCTTATGCCAATTATTTTCATCGACCCAGTTCTGATTATTTCATCTATTCATTTTATCAGATCCGTTCGTTAATTCGTGCCAATCGGCTTTAATAGTTGAATTCGTACCGATTTTTCTTTGCTTGAATTCACAATTAAATTTCAAGGTCCGTATCAGTGTGCATATATGTGTCACCTTCTATATTCTCTAGCCTCGAAAGGTGAGCAATCACTCACGATTAATATTCTTATATTTGTTAAATTTGATTTCAATCGAAACGACAATAGAAATATGCTGCTGTTAGTTATTTGCATTGGTATAGATGCTATTATTTGTACCAGTTCACCTGTTACATCTGACACCATTATATGTAATTTATATTGATGATATGTGCCTATTATATTGTTATCATATCTGTTATCACTCTGCAAGTTCTCCGTTAGTATAGAATTCACTATGGGTTGAAATGATACATACCCGAATGGACTTTAGAACAGGGGAAAATCGTTACGGGTTGAAATGATAGACCCAAGAGGTTTTCATTTGAATTAAGTTTGGGATTACAGGTTGAAATGATATATACCCGTATATATATTTAAACTACAGATTGAAATGATAAATATCTGTATCACTAGACCATAGGATAGAAATTTTTGTACAGACACCGTTGGTCTATAAATATATATATTGAAAATGATTTCTATGGTTTTGAAAGGAAATATATAATGTTTTATTTAAATTTGAAATATTTTATGTATATGAATAAGCGATAATATAAAATAAAATTAATAATAAGTTTAAATTTAGTAAAGTCTGATTTAAATATGTTTAAGGATTATTTAAATTTTATTTTTAAAAATAGAATTTTAATAATTTTATAAGTTAAGGTTGGGAAGATAAATTTGATTTTTAACCGAAATTGTAATTAATTAAGAATTTTATTTAATTAAATCGGTTTTAAATTTATTGAATTTGAGAATTTAAAGGATATGATTTTATAATTTGATTTTGTTTAATATTTCACGTTTAAATAAATTGAAGGGAATATTTGGAAAAATATAATTTAAGGTAATTTAAATGATAATGGATCTATTAAGTGAATATTTCAAAAGTAAATAATAAGAAGTTAAAATGAGATATATATGAAATTATCAATTTAGTTTTTGAAAGTGCTATAATTTGGAAATATATTTGTTTGAAATGGAAATGATATTTTAGTTTTGAAGTATAAATTATTTTGAAATCACCACGGTGTTATAATGACTTTAAGTTGTTAATAGCGCATATTTCTACATTGTAGATAGTTCCACGGATCCTTAGAGGATGGGTATCCCAAACATCCTCTAAGTTAATTGTATTTCAGTTGATATTTCACTTAAGTTGGATTTATCGATATAAGAATGTTAATCCTAACTCGAGTGTTTTTTGTTTTACGCTCGGGTCAGACTAAGTAATTCAGCATTTGAGACTCACCTTTGGAGTGTGCAGCTTCGCTTGGAGATCCAACTATCGATTTAGCTTTTCAGCTTTTTCATTTGATTGGTTCAGAGATGTCATCTGCTTGTATTCGAGACTTCCGTGTATTTGAGATATTATGTTGTATTTTATTACTAATTCTAATGTTTATATAGTAGCTTCATGAACTACTATTTATCTATTCCGCTGCATTATTATTATATTACTCTGTGTCTGTGATTCTGTGATTGATTTATTTAATGTATATGCTGAGTTTTGCCAAATGTAAATTAACAATCTGATATTTTGAGCAATTCAGGTCCGACGTGTGTGGATACGAATGGTTGAAAATATCAGGTCATTACATTTGTAATCGTTTATCACAGTAATAAAGAAATTATTCATTCTTGTTCTAACTTCATTTTTTTATTTAAATAGGAGTTATAGTTAACCGCGACGCCTCTTTCATTAGATTCATCGTCTCTCTTTATTAATCTTAAGGATAAGCTGTTAACGGAACTTGAAAAGAGTGAAATTATCGAAGATACATTACTTGCTTGTTTTCACGGCAATGCTGAAGCTTTAAGATGGCGCAAAAGATTATTACCTCAGAAAACTATTGTCAGAAATCCTGGGGATCAAATTTCCAGTTTAGAAGCGGATGTTAATAGTATGACTGAAACGATGCCCACTCTAAAGCGTCAAGTTAAATCGAATCCTTCAATTAACTTCGATAACAAAATGTCAGAACTTTTTCAAAATATAAGTGATTTGGAGATGAAATTAAAGGATAGTCAAGCTCATTGTGAGTCGTTGGAATTTATCATAGGGGACAATATTTCGAGTATTGATTTACCAGTCTCCACTGCAACTTTACATGCTGCTAAAGCTAAAAGATCAACTTCCCTTGCTGCTTGGAAATTTCCCTAGAACAAATCCTCCTCCAGGCTCAGATGAGAAGGTAGTGGGAGAGTGGTGTAGGAAAGTTACGTTAAAGATGATGAAATACTTTGACAAACAGCAAAAATAAAAATATTCATAATGCATAAATGAATATGCTAACAAAATTAAAAAATCGAATGCGAGAATTATCTACTTTCCAGCGTGTTGCTGAATTGGAAAGGGAAAATAAGACCCTTCAAGGTGCAAATAGAGCTTTCAATCACACTTTGAAGTTTAATATCGACGTGATCGATGATGTAG
This sequence comes from Allium cepa, assembly GCA_030765085.1. Lineage (NCBI taxonomy): Eukaryota > Viridiplantae > Streptophyta > Magnoliopsida > Asparagales > Amaryllidaceae > Allium > Allium cepa. The sequence goes on from CM060935.1 coordinate 977,838,508, forward strand.
ACATGATAAGGAAGAAAGAGAAGAAGCTTAAAGAAGTCCTTTGTATCGTTATACGTCGCATCGTAGACTCTTTGATTGCTGAGAACTTGAACAAGGCTGCTCAAGACTTATGAAGAATTTATACTTTGATAAATGTATCTATTTTTTTATACACTTGTAAATACTTTCATTAGTTGTGTAAACCATGTAAATTTTGTTAATATCACCTGATTTGTGATTCTCTCCTGTGATGTTGTGTCTGAAATATTTGTTTGAGAGCTTGTACTGCAATGTCTATATTTGCTGAATCCTTTATTTTTCTACGTTGTTCTAATTTTCCTGAAAAGTATAAAGCAAATAGTATTTCCAATTTTTAGCTTGAAATTGATAAGAAAAGTCCATCTATATAATTTGCATAGATTAACAAATCATTGTGCTAATCATGTGGTAATAAATGAAAAGTAGTTGTATTTTGTTAAATGTCTAAAACCCATTTTCGGTTATTATAAAAAATAATGAAGACTTTAGCTTCAACCCATGTTGGAGTATCTGAAACCTATTGGTTGGAAATCTTATCCTCAATTAGGAGTATAAATGATTTTTAGAGAACCATCCTCTGGAGATAGTTGATAGTAAGTTAAATATGACCAAGTAATGGAAATCTAGAAATCATTATCTGGAAACTTGTAGTAGAACTCCCATGACACATACTCATGCATTAATGAATTAAGTTTGAAAGTTTAGAAACCCGAAACCTAGATTCGGGTATTAGTGGATGATATTAGAGATGAAGAAACTTGAATCTCAGGTCCAAGTATTTTGTAGATGATAACTAGAAACCCATAATAATAATCTTTTGATAGAAGTCTTCAACCCAAATTCGGGCAATAATTGTGGATAATCGAGAATCCATAATAGAAATCTCAAGCCCAGATTAGGGCATTAAAGTGAAGTTAAGCAATAGTCTCAGAACCCAGACTCAGGTATGATAAAGACTGTAAGTGATGGATAACGATCTGAAACCCTGATTTGGGTACTAATAGATAAAGTACATAAATGAGAATCCTGAAACCCAAATTCGGGTATTAATAAGCGGAGGTTTTCTACTCCTTAGATTCTATGTTCTTTGACATATGTAAACCCTTAGTCCTTGTATTTTGTTGCAGTTTGACTGGCCGCTTCACAAGCTAGGATGTCTTTGTCCATCATTTGATATGCCAGTTTTCGGGCTTGCACGCCCTAGTCTGCTGTAGATATGTTGCTTCTCGAGCTTAGGTATCTTAGTCCCTTGTAGATATGCCGCTTTCTTAGGCTTGGACATCTTAGTCCATTGTAGATATGCCGCTTTCTCGGGCTTGGACATCTTAGTCCATTGTACATATGCCGCTTTCTTGGGCTTGGACATCTTAGTCCATAATTGTCTGATGCGCTTGGTTAGCTCATTCTTAGAGGCCGGAACTAAGGACTTACCCAACTTCCCTCCAAGAGGCGGCTTGACCTGACCAGAGGCGCGGCCAAGGGTTTGTCTAGTGCTTTAACCTGGCCATAGCATGGCATGGATAAAGACTTACTCTGATGGCCCTCTAGGAGGCGCCCTGCCCTGGCCATAGCGTGGCGTGGACAGGGGCTTTTTTGGTGCTTTAACCTATCAATAACGTGGCGCGGATAAAGGCTTATTCCGTCCTCCCTCCATGAGGTTCCTTGACCTGACCAGCAGCGCGACCAAGGGCTTATCGATGCTTTAACATGGCCATAGAATGGCACGGTGAAAGGCTTACACCCCTCCCTCCAGGAGAGGCTCTGCCCACGCCAACTCGGCACAGATAAAGGCTTTTGACCGTTAAAGGTAGTGTTCAAATGCAAGGAGTATTTCACTCCCAACTATGTGGATCTCTCTTAGAAAAGGTATTCTTTATTGACTTTACTCATGTTCTCTTTACAAATTCGTTAATCTTTTCTTGACGGAAAAAGTTAATTATCATTTCTACTAGGGCCTTGCAATGGTTGGTTTCATGTTCGTTCATCATGTGATAATAGCAGTAGGATTTGCCCAGATTCCTTTCGTTTTTTGGTTTCTTTTTCTATGATGGCCAATAATTGAGCTAATCCTTTGTTAGCAAGTAGTTATTCTCTTTGGATGTTGTTAAGGTGCACTCTTTAGGAAGTTTTGACTTGAAACTTATTTCTTTATAATGGCTAGGTTTCTTGTTAGTTGGCCTTGTAGTTTCACCTTCATCGATTGTCTTACTTTTTGATACCCTTTGGAGTTCTTGTATTAGGAGTTTTCTAGATGTAGCTTGTTGCCATTTATGTGCAAAGGAATTATAATCTGCTATTATTTTCTTCTTCGAAGATTATGCCTTCAGCATAGTGTTGAATAGTTTTCCTCATTTAACTAAACAAGTTGTCATTTTTGGTTTTCTTTCCTATGGCAAAGATAGGGTTAGGGCCAATAAGAAAAGGATTTATACTCCACGTTTTGGATCATACGATTCCACTCTTTTCTCTTTTATAATCCGTAGAGCTTTTAATCTTAGCATTTTCTCTTCATATAGTTTGGAATCCTGAGTTTTTCTTAGGACAAATCCTATTAAATGTGTCTCCGACGATCCTTCCTCAGATCTCTTGATTTTGCTAGCTATGATGAATTAAGGCTTGAGTATTCAGTTTTGATGTAGAGTTAGGTTAGAGACAAGTGGTGTTGGATATTCAATAGAGTCAAAGGTTCAAGCCCTCCTACTAGCACCAAAATGTTAACAAGAAATCTTGTCAACACCCCAAAGTAAAGTTGAGGAAAGAGGTTGATCTCTTTCGATCTCATTTAGTCAAGTTGAGGAGATTGGTAGGTGTATATTCCCCGGTTGTCCCTTCGAATTAGATGGTTTAATGAAAATCTTCTTGTATCGACCTTTTGACCTAGTCGGAACACTTAATTTCCTTTCTTCTCAACCTTTCAAGCTCACTAGAGTAGTATGACTATTCCTTCAAAAGCCTTCCTTTCGAAGTAGTTGCCAGACATAAATGAATAGCTCTATGAATTCACCAGATAAGGTTTGACTTAGTGAGTTTCGACTCTATCGACAACTAGGTTATTTGATGACTTAGGCATTTGGTTCTGGGAACTAAGGTAAATTCAGTCGGGATTGAGGTTTCGACCTTGTGGAAAGTTGGAGTCCTAAGTGTCTTGGGTTTGGATTGGGAATCAAAGGTAAAACTGGTTTAGATAAAGGTTTCGATCCACTCGAAAGTAAAAGTCCAATGAAAGGTGGCCAGGCGTCTATAACTGGAATTACTTAAGAATGCAGATATTTCGACCTTTCGATATGGTCAGCACCTGTATCATACGGTGAGATCTGATAAAAGAATATGAAACAACTAAGTAATTAAAAATATTGAAGACTTTCCTTTCGTAACTCAATGAAGTCTTTATTGCTCAATTTCTCCAATTCAATTTAAAAATAAGGCTTACAGCTTTTTAGAACTAAGAAAATACAAATGTAGAATCAATGAGTTCGGATCCCCTAAATCAGATCCCTTGGGTCTTATTTATAGATGCACTCGACACTTTCGACTTCTTCAGCACTTGCGCTCCCCTTTGCAATGCTTTCGAATGAAATCAAATGCTTCCGCCTTCATCGAAAGGGCGGTTGCGCCCACTCTTCTTTATGTTTTTTATAAGAGCTTTCGACTCTCTTGATGGGCTATTTCCAAGGGCTTCGAAGCTGTTGAACTGGGGAAGGTTTTGACGCTATTTGTAGCTTCCAAACATATGCTTGCAACTTGACGTGGAACTTTCCTTGGATATCAAAGGCTTTGACTGATTCGAAAGGCTTAAATTTGCTTCGGAAAGGGTAGTTTCGACCAAGATGCGCTTCTGAGTGACTTGAGTGAAGGTGGAAACTTTAGACTCGAAAGGTTTGGCATGGATATGAATGATTGTTATGCATTGTCTTTGAAATGTGTTGTTTTGATTCCTTCAAACGGTCTTCATACACGCAGAAGCACCTGCTTCAAAAGGTGTTTATTGAGGCTGAAGGGTGGTTTCGACCCCTTTGACCCCTTCGAAAGGTCTCTATACTTCTAATCTTTAGCTATGCATCCCTTCGACTTCATTGGAATGTTTTGCTGGTGCCTTTCTCCCTTGTTCCTTTTTGCCTTCTGTCCAATAAGGTTTTGACATGGTCGAAAGGAAATTTGGTGCCAACATCTATTATAATTCATCAGTGAATTGAACAGTATCAGGAACCCTTTTTGGTATCATTAGAGACATGATTATATACATCAATATGTATCAATCCTAAGAGTTTACCAACTCTTATGCACTCTTACTGAATAGGGGATTTTCTCTTTATCGTTTGAATAGAATTCATTAGTGGTACCATATGATTCATAATAATATGACTATAGAATTATTTCTCAAAATCATGACCTGGTCCATGGTTCCAAAATAACTACAAAATTCAAATATTTTTGTACTTTCCAATGCATTATTTTGTTATGAAAACAAATACCACTATTATAGTTTTATTTTATAATGAATATCCAAAATAATCATATTAAAAGTAAACTATGTATATTTTTAGTCAATATTGAAAATAGTTATTATTTCATAAATAATACTTAGTATCTTTACGAAAACAATTTCGTAACTTGATGCCATCGCCAAAAACTGTTATATGGTTTGCTCCTACTATCTTTGTCATTACTATAATAGCATATGAAATACGAAACTTTATTCACCATTTAATCTAATCTATTTATTTCATTTATTATAACTAGTTTATAATTGGGACTTTCATATCAAATAGCATACATTCAAAGAAATAAATCTCATTGAAAATAATTTTCTATATGAAAATACATTTTGGGACAGAAATCATATATCTCATTCCTTGTTAGTTAGTTATTATTATTTTATGCGGTTGCAACAGCTCTTCATGAAGTAGAAGTGATTATTTACTCTCTTTATCCTAATTGTACCTTAAGTTACATCAACTCTCATATATTCACTTTCCATTTCAAATAGTCAAACTACTCAAAAGGATATGCTTACTACAGAATCATAACGAACTTTTTGCAAAAATGCATTTGGTCATCATTAACATTTGAGGAAATCACATAACTTGCATTTTACGTAAACAGATAAAATTAACTTTTGAGTGATGAAACTGGTCTACTGTTACATCAGACACAACAAGATCCTTACTATAATTAATCATACTAAATACACGATTTGACATCATGGTTTACTTGCTCACCACTAATGAACTAATTTCATCGATGTTTTGCACATTATAAATTACGATCGCTCACCATATAACATTAATATGTAATTGAATATGGATCAAATATCCATATATATTTGTATTTTTTAGAGTTTGAAACTCATAGAAGACAATGCATAGTTTAAAGAAAATAAACACGTAAGTGACTACGTTACGAACGTATTTAGTAGTTGCATAGTTAGGCGCTTGCGTGGGTGTGACGCCCCACCTCTATACCCATGCTAGCCAAGGACACTACGGGGTAATGCCGTAAACAACCACGGAGAATAAGGCTGTTGAGGAGCGACCATCTGTATAATTACTTTGTGCGAGTACCGATATGCCAGATAAAAATACAACTTTTCATCACAAGAGGAAATCCGACATACCAATGCAAACTCAAGGCTACTACTCAATGGCTATAATATCTTCGGAAACAAATATAGATCAAATAAGTATAACACAAATCAGTCACAGATATCCATATCACAAAGGCGGAAAAAGATATGAATATATAACACTTAAAAGTGTACATCAGAGTAGTGGTCAAACAAGATCCATAATATCACAAAAGAATAGTTGCAAGAGCTTCACAAAAGAATAAGTATACATCAATGAGTCTATATCTCAAATGTATATAACCAAAAACTACTAATCTAAGTAATTAACCAAAAGTCAGGATAATAATAATCCCAGATGAGGAGTCAAGCAGAAGCGCTTGTAACATCTCGGTCTGACCCGAGTATTATTTAATAACAAAATAATAAATGGATCAGCCTAACTATAAATATCAGATGAAATGATATAAAATAAGAGATATGACAAAAACGTATGATAACCATAAAGCCATACTGTGATAAGTATGTAATTGAAAATCAACAAGAGATTAATCAATATCACAAGAATCTTCTCAAAGATCAAAAAGAATGTCATACTCTTTATTTTTATTCACCAAACCATAAATATTGACTATTATATCAATGCCAATCACAAAAGTTAATGACACACAAATTCACCAATGCACAAATATTGATAAAACTTATCAATGTAAATCACGAAAATTGGTGAAAACACAAATTCTAGAAATCATCAATAGAAATCCCGAAATCACGAAAAAGGGGGAGGCCCATCACAAAACGGGAGCATGAAAGCTCACCAACACGTGTATCACAAAACGGAACGCCATTCCATGGTTTCTAACCATTAGTTTTGAGCCGAAGCTCCACAGAACGGTCCGAAGACCATGGATCGCTACCCCACCAAATTGAGCAGAAGCTCCACAGAAACGGGGTTTAGTCTCCCTCGTAGACAAGGAGACATCGCACATTGCTAGTCTAAATCACAAAATGATCATCATCGATCATCAAGAAGTGTCAATTACACTAAGCTAGTAAATATATGAGCTTAACTTCATGTCCCATAACCACTAGCTTATCTTAAATATTTACGAACAAATTGTAGATCTCCACTAGAAAATTGTCACAAGAGATTCAATCGAACAAGTCTAAGAATTAAACGACGAAGTAAAAGCAATCATTTCATACCACTTATTTTACTAAGTCGTTTAATTAGATTTCTCATACGAGTGAGGTAAAGGTTTGTATATACTAGTAGATTAGAAAACGGTTTACGAAACGAGCTTTGTAATAAAATAGTGTTGAAATCATTTTGATGAAAGAGTTTTGATATTTGTTGCTAGCATTAAAAACCTTTATATTTTTAAAGTGAAAAACCATAAAAATGATTGTAGAAACAATAAATCATTAAAATCCACATACGAAGATGTGAATCAAATCCAAAGAAACCGATAAAGAATCCATCGAAATGGATATTCAAAAATGCCTAAAAAGGAGTCATCAAAGTCGTAATAAATGATAACAACAAATAGAATCATCACGAATCAATTCAAATTGGAAATTCAATCTCAAAAGGCGAAGTGGGCCGAAACAGCAAATTCAGTTGACTAAACAGAGATTTCAGTTGACTGAATCATGCTTGGAAACTTTCTGTTTCCAGGTTCAGTCGGCTGAAAAAAGATTTCAATCGACTGAGTCATTTCTGGAAACTTTCTGTTTTCAGGTTCAGTCGACTGAACAGAGGTTTCAGTCGACTGAATCATACCTGGAAACTTTCAGGTTCCACGTACATTCGACTGACTCAGAGATTTCAGTCGACTGAACTGGAATTTCTAGTATTTTCAGCCTAAAAATAAAGAGGCAATCTCTTCGCAAATGCAACCGGACGAGCAATGGGCGCTAGGGGTTTATGCCAAACGACGACCCGGTCCTATAAGCTCTTCGATGCATCACCAAAAGCATGAACAAGCATCAAAGCTATCATTTTTAAAGATTTAACTTCAAAACACTAAAAATTGGAATATTCACGAAACCAATCCAAATCAAAAGCAAATGCACATGAAGAGGTGTTAGGAATTCATACCAAACAACCAAAGATAATTATAGTCATAGATGTGAGATAAAAATCTCACCTTTAAACCAAAAACAAATGAAGAAGAAGCTATAGAGCAATGGCAAGGACAATCACTCTTCAATTCCAACCCAAAGAGCTTGAATCAAAGCTTCTTCTATAAATTTGGAGCTAGAACTTGATTTGCAAATGGAAACTAGGGCTTGGAGTTTTAATTTCCCATTCCTCTCTCCATTGTTGCTAAGCTTGGGTATTAGGAAATAGAAGTAAAGTAACGAAGAGAAGAAAGGTGAAGCTTTGGTCTAATGAGATGAAACAAAATCAAAGCCCTAAGTGAAAAAGTAGCAAAATTCTACTATCTTCAAACATATCGAAGTTTATACTCAAAAAGATCGCAAATGTCATTTTGAACTCAATGGGGGTGGTCTCGGGTCCTAATTTGACTGTTTGCAAAAAATTAGCTTTTCAAACAATAATCCGACTAACGATGAATCATTTTAAATAAAATATTTAAATATTCAATCGTAAAATATGCGGGTTGTTACAGACTCCCCTCCTTAAAGAAATTACGTCCTCGCAATATTAAGAAATAAATGAACAAAAAGTAACAACCATAAAAGCATATCAACACAAAAGAAGAAAGTTGGAATAAGAAGCTCACCTCAAAAAGCACGAGAAAGTAAGTCCGGATATGTTCGCTCGATGAATTCTCTGGATTCCCAAGAGCAATCCTTAGGATTTGAGGATCATTGAACTTTTACAAGAGAAACATCTTTATTTCGAAGGCGTTTAATCTACGAAGCAATGATACGAATAGGATGTTGCTCATAAGTCAAATTAGGCGAAACTTCAATATCTTCCATAATACCGGGCATAAGAATAGAATCAGAATCTCGAAGACATTTCCGTAATTGAGAAACGTGAAACACGTCATGAATAGAAGAAAACTGAGCCGGTAATGAAAGGCGATAAGCCACGGAACCAATACGTTCGGTGATGGGAAATGGACCATTATATCGAGGTGCTAATTTTCCCGATCGACTGAAACGTACAACACCCTTCATTGGTGAAACATGAAATTCTTCTTCGGTTATCGGCATAGGATTTTTGTCTACTTTGGGCTTCTTTCATCTTATGACGAATAAGGTCAATCATTTCTTTGGAATCACGGATAAAATCTGGACCTAAAACCAGTTTCTCACCGGCCTCAAGCCAACAAGAAGGAGATCGGCATGGCCTTCCATAGAGTGTCTCAAAAGGTGCCATACCAATAGTAAATTGGAAGCTATTATTATAGGAAAACTAAACAAGAGAAATATGATCTTTCCAACTTCCACCAAAATCAAGAGCACACGCATGAAGAAGGTCTTCAAGAGTTTGATTCACACGCTCAGTTTGTCCGTCGGGCTGGGGATGATAAGCGGTGCTAAAATTAAGCTTCGTTCCTAAAGGTTTTTAAAGACTCTTCCAAAATCCACTAGTAAACAATGGATAACGATCACTAACAATAGAAGAAGGAACTCCATGCAATTTAACAATTTCTTTGATAAAGAGTTTGGCCAAAAGAGGAACAGTTCGATTGGACCGAACGGGAATAAAATGGGCGGATTTAGTAAGTCTATCAACTATCACCCATAAGCTATCATGACCCGAACGAGAACGGGGAAGGACGTCTATAAAATCCATGGAAATTTGATCTCACTTCCAAATTGGAATTTCTAAAGGTTGCAATAACCCACCAGGCCTTTGGTGTTCGGCCTTGACAAGTTGGCAAGTCATGCAACACTTAACAAAGTTAGAAATATCAAATTTCATTCCCTCCCAATAATAAAGTCGCTTCATATCCGCGTACATTTTACTACTACCGGGATGAATGGTAAATTTAGAACGATGAGAATCTTTTAAAATGTCTTTACGAAGATTACTAATGTTTGGCACGATAAGTCTACCAAATTTTCTAATACCGCCACGAGAATAAATATCAAAGTCTTTCAAACCTTCAATATCCATTTCATCGCTAAAATTTTGACCAAGAAGAGCCAATTCGGGATGTAGACTTTGAGCTTCAAGAATGCGATCTAAAAGAGAAGGATGAGCCTCCAGGCTACATAAAACAAGAGATGAACATAAATCAGAAACACGATCCCGAATCTCACAAGTGGATAGAATTCCGAGATCATTCCATTCGGATATCATCATAGAAACAACCGCTTGTTGCTTACGACTAAGTGCATCGGCAACACGATTTCCCTTTCCGGGAGTATAAAGAATATCAAGATCATAAGATGAAAGAAATTCGAGCCAACGTTGTTGACGCAAATTAAGTTCTTTTTGAGAAAATAGATACTTCAAAGATTTATGATCGTTGTAACGAATAAACTTTTCTCCCAAAAGATAATGACGCCAATTACGAAGGGCGAAAACAATAGCCATGAGCTCAAAATCATGAGTGGCATATCTAGTCTCGGCTGGCTCTAAATGCCTAGAAGTATAAGCAATAACACGTTCTCTTTGCATAAGAACAGAACCCAAACCAACGCGACTAGCATCGGTATAAACAATAAAATCTTGATTTCCCTCGGGAATCACAAGAATAGGAGCATCGGAAAGGAGTTCTTTTAATTTCTGGAAAGAAGCTTCACATTTGTCCGACCAAATGTATTTAACTCCCTTCTTTGTCAAACTAGTAAGAGGCATGGAAATTTTGGAAAAGTCCTTTATGAAACGGCGGTAATAACCTGCCAATCCAAGGAAGCTACGGATCTCCGTCACACTCTCCGGTCACTTTCAATTTTGAATCGCTTCAAACTTTGAAGGATCTACGGAAATTTCGGATTCGGAAATAATATGACCGAGAAACTTCACACGAGATTGCCAAAAGTGGCATTTAGAAAATTTTGCTTTTAATTGATTGCTCCTAAGAGTTTCCAACACAATCCGAAGATGCTTTTCATGCTTCTCCTCGGTTTTTGAATATACAAGAATATCATCAATAAAGATGAGGACAAACTGATCGAGGAAGTCTTTGAAAACTCTATTCATAAGGTCAACGAAATAAGTCGGAGCATTCGTTAACCCAAATTGCATAACAAGCCATTCATAAGATCCAGAACGAGTATGGAAAGATGTCAAAGGAATGCTATCCTCTGCAATACGAAGCTGATGAAAACCGGTAGCTAAGTCTAATTGTAAAAAGACTCTAGCACCACTAAGTTGATCGAATAGATCATCAATCCGTGGTAAAGGATATTTATTCTTGATAGTAAGATCGTTAAGCTTTCGGTCTTCAACGCAAAGCCTAAGTGTACCATAAGATTTCTTCACGAAAATAGCCGAACCTCCCCAAGGCAAGGAACTAGAGCGAATAAATTGCTTCGTCTCCAATTCGGATAATTGTTTGTGCATCTCCTCATTTTCTTTATTGGACATGCGATAAGGAGGACGAGTGATAGGTTGAGCTCCAGGGATGAGATTAATTTTGAACTCAACTGCTCTTTTTGGTGGTAATCCTAAAACGGGCTCAAATATGTCGGAAAATTCACGAACAACGTGAATAAGAGAAATAATATCTTCCTCATCATCATTGTCGTCATCATGAGTATTTAAAGAATATAAAGATGCAACCAAGCTGGAATCCGAATCTTTAAGGTCAATAAAAATCTGTTTAACAGACCGAGGATGTCGAAGATAAATAGTCCGCTCAGGACATAGGATTTGGGCTTCATAGCGGCTAAGCCAATCCATTCCCAAAATCATTCCAAAGCCTAAGTAGCGCATAACATGCAAATCGGCTCGGAAAGAAAAATCACACAAAATAATCTCGACATCTTTACACAATAAACTGATTGTTGCGGATCCACCAACCGGATTCGCAATTCTCAAAGAAGTCATTAAACACAAAACATCCAAAGAAAAAGTATCCACAAGTTCTTTTGAAATAAAAGAGTGGGACGCACCCGTACCAAAAAGAACTCGAATTGGATGATCACGAAATAAAATAATGCCATCAAGGATAGAATGAGAAATACCTTTACCACGAGATGTGTTTCCAGGGGCTTGAGCAACATTAAGCTTTCCCTCCTTCCTATTTTGAAGTTTGGGACAAGAAGATAAATAATGATCTGGGCTTTTTCAATAGCGACAAGCACGAGACTTTGAACACTTGTTTGCATAATGGTCCTTAGAACCACAATTTTAACATTGCCCACTACTAGAAGTAGAGGTCTTCGCCACCGAAGTTGATTGCTTCCCTTTCTTGTTGGGATAAGGACGCTTGAACTTATTAGGCCTTTTCTTGTTGTTGAAGTTTGGTCTAGCACCCATAACTTCAACGTCACTTTCTTTATCCGCCTCTTCAAGTCAAAGAGCAATATCAACGTGTTGATCAAAAGAAACTTCTAACTTTAGAAGTAATGACTTCTTGGGATTTTTGTTCAAGCCATAGACAAAACTTTGGTTCTTCTTCAAGGGGGTGTTTATGTATTCGACCCCATATTTAGAAAGTGACTCGAATGATGCAACATAGTCTGTCACGGAAGATTCACCTTGAACAAGTTCAATGAAACGGCAGCCAAAGTCACCTTCTCAGCTTCTGGCACAAATTTTAATTCGAAGCGTTCCCGGAATTTCTCCTAAGTAAGATCCGCTTCATTTATTTCAGAAATCAGAAGCTCATACCAATCTAATGCCCTTTCTTGGAGCATACTAGGGGCCACCTGAACATGGTGAAGACCAATAAGATTCATGTGAGAAAAGATTCGATCGCACGTTCTCAGCCAAGCATGGACTTCAATAATGGTTTCAGAACCTTTGAATGGCTTTCCACCCAAATTGGTATAATCGCTGCACAAACGTGCAAATCCAGACCTAGGATGAGTAGACTCCGGATTAGATCCGGCTGCTTGAGCATTCCTTACAAGATCAAGGAGCTGCTGGGCAGACATAAATACTGCATCTTGGGGAGTAGCTCTAGATTGACCGGCGCTGGGACGGCCTGGTCTAACCATTTCTCTTCCTTTTGAAAGAAAGAAAGAAAGAAAGAAGAAGGATAAGGTTATTCATCAAATGAATATCAAGCAATCTTGATAGATAAACAAGGAATCATAAAGAAAGTAGGTTGAATCGGTACAAAGACTCGAATCAAATTCTAAAGCACGACTCTTAAGATGGACTTAGGACGATGATCCTTGTTAGATTATTCTACATTGTTCCGAAGTTTGGCTCTGATACCAAGCTGTGACGCCCCACCTCTATACCCATGATAGCCAAGGGCACGACGGGGTAACGCCGTCAACTAGCGTGGAGAATAAGGCTGTTGAGGAGCGACCATCTTTATAATTACTTTGTGCGAGTACCGATATGCCAGATAAAAATACAACTTTTCACCACAAGAGGAAATCCGACATACCGATGCAAACTCAAGGCTACTACAAAGTGGCTATAATATCTTTGGAAACAAATATAGAAATAAGTATAACACAAATCAGTCACAGATATCCATATCACAAAGGCGGAAAAGGATATGAATATATAACACTTAAAAGTGTACATTAGAGTAGTGGTCAAACAAGATCCACAATATCACAAAAGAATAGTTACAAGAGCTTCACAAAAGAATAAGTATACATCAAAGAGTCTATATCTCAAATGTATATAACCAAAAACTACTAATCTAAGTAGTTAGCCAAAAGTCAGGATAATGATAATCCCAGATGAGGAGTCAAGTAGAAGCACCCGTAACATCTCGGTCTGACCCGAGTATTATTTAATAAGAAAATAATAAACGGATCAGCCTAACTATAAATATCAGATAAAATGATATAAAATAAGAGATATGACAAAAACGTTTGATAACCATAAAGCCATACTGTGATAAGTATGTAATTGAAAATCAATAAGAGATTAATCAATATCACAAGAATCTTCTCAAAGATCAAAAAGAATGTCATACTCTTTATTTTTATTCACCAAACCATAAATATTGACAATTATATCAATGCCAATCACAAAAGTTAATGACACACAAATTCACCAATGCACAAATATTGATAAAACCTATCAATGTAAATCACAAAAATTGGTGAAAACACAAATTCTAGAAATCATCAATGGAAATCCCGAAATCACGAAAAAGGGGGAGGCCCATCACAAAACGGGAGCATGAAAGCTCACCAACACGTGTATCACAAAACGGAACGCCATTCCATGGTTTCTAACCATTAGTTTTGAGCCGAAGCTCCACAGAACGGTCCGAAGACCATGGATCGCTACCCCACCAAATTGAGCAGAAGCTCCACAGAAACGGGGTTTAGTCTCCCTCGTAGACAAAAAGACATCGCACATTGCTAGTCTAAATCACAAAATGATCATCATCGATCATCAAGAAGTGTCAATTACACTAAGCTAGTAAATATATGAGCTTAACTTCATGTCCCATAACCACTAGCTTAACTTAAATATCTACGAACAAATTGTAGATCTCCACTAGAAAATTGTCACAAGAGATTCAATCGAACAAGTCTAAGAATTAACCGACGAAGTAAACGCAATCGTTTCATACCACTTGTTTTACTAAGTCATTTAATTAGATTTCTCATACAAGTGAGGTAAAGGTTTGTATATACTAGTAGATTGGAAAACGGTTTAAGAAACGAGCTTTGTAATAAAATAGTGTTGAAATCATTTTGATGAAAGAGTTTTGATATTTACTACTAGCATTAAAAACCTTTATATTTTTAAAGTGAAAAACCATAAAAATGATTGTAGAAACAATAAATCATTAATATCCACATACGAAGACGTGAATCAAATCCAAAGAAACCGATAAAGAATCCATCGAAATGGATATTCAAAAATCCCTAAAAAGGAGTCATCAAAGTCGTAATAAATGATAACAACAAATAGAATCATCACGAATCAATTCAAATTGGAAATTCAATCCCAAAAGGCAAAGTGGGCTGAAACAGCAAATTCAGTTGACTGAACAGAGATTTCAGTTGACTGAATCATGCCTGGAAACTTTCTGTTTCCAGGTTCAGTCGATTGAACAAAGATTTCAGTCGACTGAATCATGCCTGGAAACTTTCTGTTTCCAGGTTTAGTCGACTGAACAGAGATTTCAGTCGACTGAATCATACCTGGAAACTTTCGGGTTCCAGGTTCAGTCGACTGACTCAGAGATTTCAGTCGACTGAACTGGAATTTCCAGTATTTTCAGCCTAAAAATAAAGAGGCAATCTCTTCGCAAATGCAACCGGACGATCAATGGGCGCTAGGGGTTTATGCCATACGACGACTCAGCCATATAAGCTCTTCGATGCATCACCAAAAGCATGAACAAGCATCAAAGCTATCATTTTTAAAGATTTAACTTCAAAACACTAAAAATTGGAATATTCACGAAACCAATCCAAATCAAAAGCAAATGCACATGAAGAGGTGTTAGGAATTCATACCAAACAACCAAAGATAATTATAGTCATAGATGTGAGATAAAAATCTCACCTTTAAACCCCAAACAAATGAAGAAGAAGCTATAGAGCAATGGCAAGGACAATCACTCTTCAATTCCAACCCAAAGAGCTTGAATCAAAGCTTCTTCTATAAATTTGGAGCTAGAACTTGATTTGCAAATGGAAACTAGGGCTTGGAGTTTTAATTTCCCATTCCTTTCTTCATTGTTGCTAAAGCTTGAGTATTAGGAAATAGAAGTAAAGTAATGAAGAGAAGAGGGGTGAAGCTTGGGTCTAATGAGCTGAAACAAAACCAAAGCCCTAAGTGAAAAAGTAGCAAACTTCTACTATCTTCAAACATATCGAAGTTTATACTCAAAAAATTCACAAACCTTATATTGAACTCAATGGGGGTGGTCTCGAGTCCTAATTTGACTGTTGGCAAAAAATTAGTTTTTCGGACAATAATCCGACTAACGATGAATTATTTTAAATAAAATATTTAAATATTCAATCGTAAAATATGCGGGTTGTTACAGTGGGTCTTGAATTGACAACATGCAAAATTTATTGTCAAGCATATGTTATATTTCTATTTGTCAATATTAATTCAGTTCATTCCTATATTTAAACTAATAAATATTTTACCAATTATAGTAAATGCACAAATTTATTGATGTAGGTTAGATTAATTTATACATAGTAAATGTTCTTATATTATTAGTAAAGTAAAAAAAATTTATTTCATTTTACTAATAAGCTCCCACTAGACTTTTATGTTTCCCAAAACCCTAAGAGGAAACAAAGAGATTTTTGGACTTCTCTAGCGGGTGTTACGACTCTCATGCCTTAGGATTCTGACCTTGAGGAAAGCTCAACAAATCATATACCTATATACGGTGGATGTGCCTTTTAAGTTGTATCACATACAACATCCAACCTTGTTATCTTTATCCTATTCATGTATTTGGCTTGAGGAAAGCTCAACAAATTAAGTGGATTATTCACTTGTACCAACCATTTCACGATGGCCTAAGTATAATGCATATATCTTGAGGAAAGCTCAATAAATACGTGCATGTATCTTATCTCTTCTATTCTAGTAGTACTAAATATAACATCCCTGGTTAGAGAAGAAAGCTCAAAACAAAAGGGTATTCAAGTAATCTACTAATATATAATTAGTAAAGGACAACATTTATAGTAAAGATTCATAATCTTTAATGTATTTAAATTGAGTGATATCGACTTAATGAATTATATATTTCTTATGAAATACCCTCATGATTCAAGTGTCGAATACATCTGAAATCAAAGTACATGTATCATACATATGTATTTATTCCTTAAATCTATTTTAGGTTTCTTAATGTTCCACCTTTTGCTATACATTAATACTATATATGTTTAATTCTTGTATAACATTTTATAATTTAATCAACTTATATATAAACTTGTGCATAATATTATATTAGTTTTATTAATTAAAACATATTTGATTATTCTAATAAATTAATAAATTAACATTTTAATTAATTTTAATTTATTCATTTTAAACATTTTAAATTGAATACGTGCATTACAATATTTATATATATGCATATATCTTATATATATGTATTATATTATTTATTTGTTAATAATTAATTAATTTATTTAGTTAAAATAAATTTAAGTAATTATAATTAATTTTGAAAATTATACAAATATATACATACATATATATATTACTATAACATTTTAAGATAATGTTACATATATTTATATGTGTGTGTGTGTTATTTAATTTTATGAATTATTTCCTTACTTAATATAATTAATTATTAACAATTTTCAAAAATAAGTATTTTACTTTCAAAATAATTTTGAAAATAATTTTATAACATTTATAAATCATTTCTTATTTAAAATTTAACCTTTTAAATTTAAAGATTTATTTTAATTTCAAAACAGACTTTTATAATTTGCCGAAGGCGCAAAATCAATTTGGGTCTTTATGTTGAGGATATGTGACAACCCGCATCTCCAAACACACCAATCCAAAGCCTACGGTGACTTCTGGACTTGGGTCGTTCCAAGAAGTACAATCTATCGGGTTTTTAAACATTACAAAAATTAGAAATATTAGGATAAAATCTAAGTCATTCTACACTTTCAGATCTCACAATAGATGACGGTAAAATATAAATATAGAAAATAATCATCTTATAAAATATATTAGATAACAAATTCTCAAAACATTATACGCATAATTTAGAGTTTATAGAAATACAACGTTTAGATATGACAAATAGTTATATGAAGGGTAATGGTAAGTAGTAAGCAATGCCAATGCCAAGCTCGCCTCTCTATGTACTAGATCCGAGCCAATCACTTACTGCTTATCCTTCTATGGTGAGGTAAAAGGAAAGGAGTGTGTTAGAAAAAAATTCCGATGAATGAGTTACATTATTAATATATATGGTGATCACATGCAATTGACTCATTTGTAATGTATGTCAACTAGGGTGTCCTACTTATGCCTGCGAATCACTTACTAAGGTTAGTTTTATTTTTCTAAGGGATATAGTTCTAAAGACACTTGCACCAACATATTGTAAAGGTTTGTACATGGTCAAACAACTAATCGAACCTCAAAAAAATGGCTAATCAGGCTAATAACTACTGAAATTATTCCAACATATGATCGCCTACAATATTAACCTTACGACTATGTTCCTAGACTACGATTACACGCATTGTATTTACGCACTAAGGAGGAGTATGTAGTGCCACTCACACCAAAGATGACCTAGGGTCTGCTACATCCATGTCCTATCTCAAGGGTAATGTATTGCCACTTATTGCACAACATCGGCCATTCAACAACAGCATTACGTCATGTACCTAGGGAACCTCCTGTTAATTCTAGGCCACACATTTCTCCAGGCATCCTCGTCAGTGTTGTGCGTACATCGTAAAACCTCCTACGAGTGCAATTTGCGGTCGAATCACCCTTATTGAATGCCGACTTTGGCGATTAAATAGTGTCTAGGCCTAGTTGCTAGTGTACACATCTATCCAGTCCTATAACCTCCAAGAGTCGTAAACCAAGTGAACTAATTTCCCTGCTAATATACTAAGATTCATAATATATATATATATATATATATATATATATATATATATATAAACTTATAAACCTAGGCCTTAGGTCGAGGTTTAGATTATGTTTGTAATCATTAACCGATTGACCATCGACTACTGGGGAGATCGACTGCTTGCTGTTGACCGTCTCCAGTGAGCCTGTTGATCGGTCGAAGTTGATTTTTTTTCTTCGTTCTTGGTAAACTATCATTGTCTGTCAATTATTGTTCTCTGTTAATTACAGTTGTTAATCTACAGTTTCCAATGTTCTCAATTTTAGTTCTAACCATTTCACATGTATGTTTATCATCAAATCAAATTAAATCAAGTTTAGAATCAATGAGGTATTGATATATCAATCTATATTCACTTTAACAACAATATTGTGTTTAAACTAAATCAACTTTTATCCGATGAATATACTTTAGCCAAATTTAGATTAGACAAGGATTGTATTCAAATGGGATAAATTCTTATCCAATTTCCAATCTATTACAATAACTAGATAAACAATATTTTTTATTTAAACTAAATCAAGGTCATATAGGATATAAACAAACTTAATTACATATAAATCATCATATTAATTATGAAATCACTCACCTCTTATTAGCTTTTCTCTCTTTGATTCACGTTGAATCGCCCTTTCTTTTACTTGTAGATCAATTCTTTTTGGTTGATTTTGTATAAAACTTTTTTATTTTATATCAATTTTTTATTGAGAAGATAGAAATTTGGAGAAGAGACAAAATCCAGACATATTAGTAGTGAGTTGATAGGGTTTGGCTAAACGTCCTATTTACAGTTGCATGAAACAATGATGGACGTTGATTTAGTATAATTAAATCTAGGCTAAACCTACCGAAAAGTGCCAACCGGTTGACTGTTTTAATATATATAATTCTAATTATTTTTGAATTCAAATCTTTAAACTTTAATAACATTTTCATATGAACATGAATTACGAAACTTTATATATGAAAGTTGTCTAGAAAAATGCTATTAACATAACGGTGCAAGTTTCATAGCCACTTCGGGCGTTTGTTAAAACTCCATGTTCACTCTTGTTATATTTTATTAATTATTTTATTAAATTTGCAGTTAATTTTTGTGGATGTTACATTCTTCCCCCTTAAGAGGATTTAGCGCCCGAAATCTCCAAGGAAGAAAAAATGCAACTCGTACATACGGAAAATAATGCTTACAACCATTTACTCATCCATAAACCACTAGCAACCGTTGTCCTTAGTTTATATTCTATTGCAATCTATTTATATATATAGGAATGGAATGCATATAAGCCTATACTAATGCAAAAATTAAGTGGTACCCTAATCTAGGCGACCTCATTAAATGTAAGTGCATATACCATGTATCCAACTATATGCGACATCCTATGTAATTATACTGGTAATTCTACATGTATGCACAACCATTCAATCCTTATGCCATAACCATATGCATATAACTAAGTAAAATAAGACAAGTGTGTAACATCCCCCTTCCGGAGGCTCAAAACTAACTGCTACGGATGCTGCGGTCATCAATAGGTGTAATTTTTTAGTGACCGAAATCGAAATCTTGAAACTATTGGCAACACATAAACACAAGAATATGAAAAGAAATTAAACTTCAACAAAACAGAGTTTCTCATTTCTTACGAATTTTAATTTAAGATTTAATTACGTAATCCCAGACGTTAACCACGTTCAGATCACATATAAATGTACAAAATATGATAAGAGAGACATATGAAGATGTCCCTTTATGATGATTAGAGATATAATAAATATGAACTTTACAGTTCTTAGTACGTCTCAGAGGAAAACACAAAATAGCTCCTATATAGCTAACACTGCCTCCTGCATGTCTCTGGAAGCTTATTGGTCCGAAAACCTGAAAGTCTCCTACTCTTAGACTACTCAAATTAATATTGAGTACCTAAGAGTTTATGAAGAAACACAAACTTCGAGTCAGACAATAAGTCTAGTGTGAATAATCCCCTATCATCTCTTATCTTAAATAGATAACTAGTGAGATCATGCCGCTTAGCGGAATTTTCCCACATTGGTATTCAAAACAAAGCATGCAAATCATTTACTATGCCCCTGCATCCAAAATGATTAGTCTTACATAATATGAAATAAAGTCTATACATTGGATATCCCATCCACCCATTTATTAGATATCCTATCTAAAAGCAATATATTAGATTTCCCATCTAAAATCAATTTATTAGAGTTCCTCTCTAAAATCTTTAAAATGACTATTCGTCAAAACTTAAATAGGACTATCCATCCCAAATTCATCAAAATAAATGCAGATTATCCATCACATATTATTTTATAAAAGTTAATGTGGGCTATCCACTGCACACTCCATAGTTTTCCTAAGATGACTATGAACCCTTGGGTGCCAAATACCTAGGCTAACCACCTCATGCAAAACATTCTTTACTTTAGAAATTCGATATAGGCTATCTGTCGCACATTCCATGGTTTTCCTAGGTTAACCAAGAACCCAACACCTAGCCAATTAAAATATCATTATCCCCTTGATTATTTATAAAAACTCATGATCCCCATGACTAATTATTTTCCCCAGATATACTACCTGTTTAATCTATTCCTATTGGTAGCCCCAATTCGGTTAAATTGAATAAAAACATATTGATAGCCCCAATGTACATTTCAAAAGCATATTTCTATTTGTAACCCCAAATTATGTATTGAAAACATTAAACCTACCGTTGTCCCCAAGTTTATTAACATCCAATTTATATAAGGATCCCCCTTACATATCCAAACAAAGATAAGTATTTTATGCTATAACCCTTCAAAGTAACCCCTTCAAATTAGCAAAGTTTTACTTAGGCTCACCTATTGCTAGGCTTCATGGCCATTGAAACAATCAAAAACTTCATGAAATCAAGTATAGGTGAAGAAATAAGTTGGAAGTAAAAAGGAGGAACGGAAAAAAAACAAGGCAAACAAATCAATACCCAGGTCTGAAATCTTCTCTGGGTTTAAATTTCAGACATAATTTGAATGGTTTAATTACCTATGAATGGTCTAAAATTTGATAAATACGAAGTAGAAAAATGTATCTATAAACTGGAAAAAGACTCACTGAATTCCGACATGAAATGGTAAAGATATGAAATTTCAAACATGGACTCATGCCATGTTGAATTCTGACCAGGTCTGAAAACCCTCTTGGGTTCAATTTACAGGAATGAAACAGGTTAACGAACGACCTCAGATTGAACTGAAAATTTTTATGCACATAGTAGAAAACTTTAACTTTTAAATAAAAAATAAATTGATGAATTCTGACAAGAAATGAAAAGGATATGCTGTCTGAAACATGAACTCAGGCCATGTTTGCAATAGCTCAGAAAACGGAAATGTGCCAGGCCTGAAAACCATCTCGGATTCAACTTATAGGCATGAAACAGATGAACAAACATCCTCAGATTGAACTGAAAATTGGTTTTGACATAGTAGAATACTTTAACTTTAAAAAAAGAATCAATGAATTCTGACAGGAAGTGAAAGAGATATGGTCATGCAAAGTAGCAACAAAACAAAATTTTCACATTAAGAACAACTATAGTAAATAGCTACATAAATTAAAAAAAATTCATAGATTTTTTCCTTTTAGGCACACTTCAGCTAAAAATTTTGTGATCAGTCAACTCACATTGCGATTTCTAAACGCAAACTTGGATTTACAGCTGAAAGGTGAGAGCTTGGAGCTAGAATTGGCTTCAAATGCCTGTAAAAGCTCAAAACATAAGCGTGTAAGAGGAGAAGAACATTTAACAGGCAAACCCAATTTCTCAAAACAAGA
Organism: Allium cepa; assembly: GCA_030765085.1. NCBI lineage: Eukaryota > Viridiplantae > Streptophyta > Magnoliopsida > Asparagales > Amaryllidaceae > Allium > Allium cepa. The sequence continues at coordinate 977,860,607 of CM060935.1, forward strand.
TTTTGATGAAACACTTATATTCTGGAGTTGATTACCTATTGAATTCTTTTTAATTTTATTAAAACAACAATTTAATTTGAAGGGGAATGAAGATTTGACTTTAGATTTCAAAATGAAGTGAGCTTCTTTCTTTTCTTTTACTGTAAGAGAAAATACGTACTAGTTTGGAGGAGAGGAGATGTTTGTCACTTTTCTTTGTTTAGGTCTATTTTGTTAAGTGTGCTTGGACCCAATACAAAGAAAATTAGGCTAAGTAATTAATTTATCACTTAAAACAAACATACACATATGTTATTAAATCAAACAACTTATTTACACAAGTTTTCTTCACCATAAAATTATACAAACACATTTCTGTGTTAAATAAAATATTTTACAACGATAATTTTGCTATAAAAATACTTTTATTGTCAAAAACTATTATTTTTAAATAAATACACAATTTACACAAATGTTTACATAAAACACCATTTTTTTCAATTCCAATAATTACACAAAAATTTATTTTCTTGCGTAGTGAAATACAACAAACCATTTTTCATAATTTTTATGACCGAAACTTATTATAAACCAAATTTCTTATTTTTATTTATAATAAACATATTTTAAAATAAAATACTTCCTTTAAAAATCAATAAAATAAATACTTGGCAATAGTTCAGGAATTATTGAATTTTCTTAAATAAGAATCATATTTTACTCATTTTTAACACAAACAACCAAGATAAAGTTTTTAAAACTTTATTTTCTCATATTTCCAAAATCCATTGTTTTTTTTAAGAAAATGCAATTTGGATCTATTGAGTGGTTCTAGGGTCTTTCCTCAGCCTGACCTTGCACCGAATTTCATCATCTACATGTTGCGGAGGAAAACGTTCCTCTTACCGCATGCTGCACTGGTATGGTTCTTGTGAGTGGCTCGTTATACCGTTCGGTTTGATGAAAACTCTAGTTTATTTCGCTAATTTTGTGAATTGAGTATTCTGGGAATATTTCGATGAGTTCTCCTTGTGTTCTTTAATTTTGAGTATAAGCAACAATTTGATATTGCATATCTTTCAAATAGAAGATATGCTTTAACTATAATTGGATTTTGTTTATTGAGACAAGCAACGAATATTTTGCAAAATTTTATAAGAGGAATTTTTCTTATAAAAAATGATTTTGCGTTAGAATGCCCATCGAGGATTTAATAATTCTAATTGATGCTCCTGATCAACGTTATCGACAGGAATTTCCTAAACACTATCATGAGACAATTAGATATGGTAAAGTAATAATTAATGTTTGGGAATAAATTAATATGGTTTGAGTATTAAATTTTACTTGAATGTGTAACGTAGCCATTGAACCATAGTGAGGGTTGGACGAGTGGCGAGGCAGTTTGGATTATTGGTCAACTCTGCAGCCAATCTATGGGGTCACTCACTATAAATCAACGGCGAGGCAATACCTTTATATTATTTGAAAATTTTGAAATTGAATATGCTAATTAAAATTTTTTAACATGAATTTGTGAGTAAGTTTTGTTTTAAATTTTTGGTTGTATTAAAAAGTTGTTGATATGAATTTGTAAAATTCTTTTGGAAAGCAAGTTTGAATTAATTATCAACTTTAATTAGTTTTATGTTGATAATTAGTTGGAAATTGAATTTTTGTGATAAACTTGAAATGCGAATTTGAAATTTTTTGATAAATGAACCATTTATGTAGCTAATCATTTTAATTATGAGAATAATTTTAAATTATATATATATATATATCCTAAAAATTTATTTAATGTATAATCAACAACAATCATTTCTTAATAATGGAAGAGATTAGTTATCACTTTCAAAATGATTTTTCATAGTTATTTGTTTTAAAGTTAGATTTTGGAATGTAACGAAAATGTTTCCACTTAATTAGTTGTTTTTGGCATGTCTTAGCTTTTCGGGGAAAAGAAGAACATTTAATAAATGATTTAGAAAAAAAATTGTTTAGAAATGTAGTTTAATATTAAAATGGTTTGGGAAAATTTCAAATTTTAAATTGATTTGAAAGCTGAGATTTGATTTGGAAAAGTGCTGTGCAAAAACAACAACAATTCGAGATTTACAACTCTGAATGATTTCGAACTTTTTGTAAATGGAAGAGCTTTCAAAAAGCTATAAATTTTCTTTTTACCACTTTGGAAGATTTTGCGTTTTATTCTGTCTAAAATAGGTTTGAAAGTAAAAAAGACATTTCTATCTTATTATAAAATTAATTTAAGCTGAAAGTAAATTTTGCATAACTTTCAAACGGTGAATCCGATTTTAATGATCTTTATATTGCAGAAAAGCATGGAATTAGTCGAACAACTTTTATTTTATTAGACTTCTCTGATTTTATTGTTTGCTATGTCAAAAATTGTTTTCTTTATAGTAGGTCTGAGATTGAAAATGGCTTGTTTTCTTAATGGTCAAGTGCATTCTACCTATTTTGTGAATGTAATTGAGTTGATGATTAGTATGAAAAATATATGTTTCACACTAAAATATATTGTGGTAGAATTTAAGAGTGAATCATTTTATTCACTTTAAATGGAGAGTTTGGAGATTATATTTGGATATTGTAAAAGATTTTGAAAATTATCAAAACATTGAATTTGTGAATTTGATTATGAAGAAAGCGGGTTTTGAAAACCTTAAAAATATTTATTTTGTAAAATAGGAGTATGAAAATGCATTCCTTGAGTTTGTCTTGCCATTGTGCAATTATCAAGCGACTTGTATTTACGTGGTCATTTGGTTGGTGGTATTGAAGAAACCACCTACCTCTTGTTGAGTTTTCTTACCTCAATTGTTGTCATCTAATGTCGGTATGGCTCTCTCCATATTGACATACGGAAGGTCACGTTGATAATTATCTAGTTGGTTCGAATTCGGGATAAAAAATGTTAAATCCCGACTTTATTCGGGAAGCTTCTAAGGAATCAATCTCACCCGATTGATCATTTGTGTAGCTTCCTATCTGTGTTCTGATTTCGAAGGTGAGGCGCCCTCGAAATCATGATGTATTGCTCGTAAAAATCCAATGGACCGCTAATCCCAGTAATTATACTCAGGAAATCATAGAATTTATCGAGCAATCTTATCTTGGTTTTCTATCATCCTGTGTTGAGAGCGAGAAATTTTAAACTCGAGCTTATCTATTTTCTTTTGTTCGATGAAATAATTTGTGTTAATACAGCTCTCCTCTAGAAACTGCGAGGATGCAATTTTTATAACGGAGGGATTCTGTAACAATCCTGCTTTTGATGATTACCCGTAATATTAAATTATAATGGTGGTTATAATTTAATATTACGAATAAAATAATGAAGATTTAAAATAATTTATTTTAAATAAAAATGGGTTTAAAATGTGAAAAATAAAGTTTTTAAAACTTTATTTTGGTTGTTTTATTAAAAATGTGCAAAGCATAGTTTTAATTGAGGGAAATGCAATAATTTTAGTAAATATTGCCAAATGTTTCTTTTATTAATTTTTAAACGAAATATTTGTTTTAATATGTGGTATATTATAAATAAAATGAGAAATTTTGTTTAAAAATATGTTTTGATGTAACAATGATGTTTAAATGATTTGTTATGTTTTATTACATAAGAAAATAATTTTTATGTAATCTTTGGAATTAAAAATAGAGTTTTATGTAATAGTTGTGTAATTTGTGCATTTAAATTAAAATAATAGTTTTTAATAAATTTTTAGAGTAAAATTATCTTTTATTTTGGTGTAAAATAATTTTTGCCCTTCTGCATATCTCATTCGGATGCAAATCAAAAATGATCTTAAAAACTTGGTTTAAAGAAAACCCTTCTAAGTTAGCGTTAAAACATCCAAAGATAGTCCCTTCGGAAGGGTGAGGGGTCGCCTTTCGGCTTAGTCGAAATATATAAGCTGGCGGCTTAGACCTTCCTTCGAATATCCCATTCGAAGGCATATGGAACATAATGTGGAATGAAGTCCAAAGCTCCCCTTTGACTTCGTTCCTTTTGAAGTTTTGAGTCAAAAGCACCCCTTCGACTTCATCTCTTCAAAAGTAAATATCTCCTTCGAAAGCATTGCTTTTGAAGGCATTAAAAACTTGGATTTTAAACATAAAAGAGTAGGATCAAAAGTAGCCCCTTTCGAATTCCTTCCCTTCCTTTCAACTTAGTTAAAAGTAACTCTTTCGAAAGCATTGCTTTTGAAGGCATTAAGAACTTGACTTTTAAAACAATGGGAAGGTGCGGAAGTGACCCCTTCCTTTTCCTCTCCTACCTTTCGACTTAGTCAAAAGGTTCTAAAACATATTTTTGGAAAACATTTAAAGCAATTCTCTTGAAGGTTTAAATTTTCAAAGATCTCCATCGAAACCCTTTCTTGAGTATAAAATTTTTGTCTTTATAAAAATGATGGAGTCGAAGGATCCCCTTCGAAACCTATTAATTCAAAAGCATTTATATTTCCATTCGAAAGCCAAGGAAGTAGCCTCCATCCCTTCGCTTCTCTTCCTTCTGACACCATTCCTACCTTTCGACTTAGGCAAAAGGTAAATGCTTACCTTCCAACTTAGACCAAAGGTACCTTTTGACTTAGTCGAAAGGGTGAAAGTGGGCTATGTAGTCAGAAGCCAGTTCTGGGCCTACGGAAGTAATGGTTCCTCTTGCCTGTCCAAATCTGATTGGTCAAGAGTCTTCCTCCTATACTTTCGAATAGTAAAAAGTACAAATTTGTCAACCTTATTCTTAAAACACTAATCTTCTTCTACAAATATTTTTTGAAAGCAATTTCCCTCCGAATTTAACCAATTCGGAAGCCATTTTTTCAATTTAGCCCTTGGGCATAAATAGTTTAACTACCTCAGTAAACCACTAAGAAAAAATCCCCAAAAATTACCAAAAATCCTTTAAATCATATACTTTAACATATTAAAATTTCAAAGCCTATGAAGATCAATATAAATCGGAGTTTAACCAAAACCAAAATAAACTATGTTAATTAGCCCATTAACATTTGAAAACACCTACGTCTTATCTAAACAACGGTTTAAATGGTTATATCCTAACCAAAATCACAAACATGAATCAAATATTACCCATAGCTGATCCAAACATAGAAAAATGAGATGATTAACATGACTATTCACCTTGATTAGTTAATTGGAGAATGAGATAATTTTCTACCTTTATTCCTTAGCTTTATCTTCAATTTATTGCTCTTCCTGGAGCTTTTAATGGTCGGCCAAAATGTAGGTGAGGAGTTATGAATGAGGAAGTAAAACTTTATTAAGGTGGCAGTAGAGATTTATACAAAGAAATGTAGCCCCATTTCCAAGTTTAACCCTTAGGAAATTCCTCCTTCTTAATTTTGTTACATCTTATTTTAGTTCATTCATTAAGACACAACCATTGGATTTATTAATCTCATCTCTCTAATTATTCACAATATTTTATTTAATTTATCCAACTAAATATCCCGAATAATGTTAATTAAAATTCAAGCGCATTACAAAGTGATGGTGTGAATGTATGCTGGCCTAAGGATATATTCGCCTAAGTGTGCAAAGATCAAATAAATAAATACATCCTTTAGCTTCCATCACCCAAAACACCTAGCATCTAATTTTCCCTACCTATAGAGATATACTAAGCTGGAACTTAAACACATAAGTAGCTCATACTTATTTAACTAAAATGGAAACTGCCAGAAAAGAGTTCTAGATGGGTAGCTCAGATCTTCTCCTTGGGCTTCCATGTACCCTCGACTGGGTTGTCTTCTTGTTGGATCTTGACAAGCGTAATAACATTATTGCATAGTCGCTTCGTACCATGCTTAAGAATACAAGTGGATGCATGGCGAACAAGTGACTCCCTCTTTACTTCCAGCTCCACTAGCTGACCCAGTTCGACTACAACTGTTGTATCATTTAGATACTTTCGAAAGTGTGACACATGGAAAACATTGTGTACTCTCACTAACTTCTCAGGAAGCTTCACCCTATATGTTAACTTCCATACTTTTAATGTGATCAAAAAAGGTCCTATAAATCTTGGTGCCAACTTCCTCGAACTATAAAATCTTATAACATGCCTAAGTGGTGAAACGTTCATGAACACCTTATCGCCCCCACTGCAAACTCCAACTCTATTCATCTCCTTTTGTCTCCCTCACCATATTTGGTCCAAGAATAATCATATTCGTAGTGTCCCACCAACAAGACGGTGATTTATAGAGCCTCCCATATAACGCCTCAAATGGTGCTATCCAAATACTTGCCTAAAAAATGTTATTATAAGTAAACTCCACTAGTGGAAAGCGATCCTCCTAAGAGCCTTCGAAATCTAAAACACACATCTGAAGTAAGTCCTCCAACATCCAGTTTACCCTCTCTATCCATCCATCCGTCTGTCGGTGATAAGCGGTACTCAAACTCAACCTAGTGTTTAAGGCCTCCTGATGACTCCTCCAAAACTCATTCCTGAAAAGTGGGTATCAGTCGCTAACGACACTAGAAGGAACCTTATGTAACCCAATTATCTCCCTCACATATAGTATCGCCAAAGAGACAGTAGTCCTTGTGCTCCTAACCCAAACAAAATGAATTCATTTGGTCAGTCGATCGACTATGACCTAAATAATCTCATACCCTTCCTACTCTTTAGTAGTCCATTGATGAAATTCATTGAAACACTCTCCCTCTTCCACAACGGTGTATCTAATGGCTGCAATAATCCTCCTGGCTTCTTCTGCTCCGCCTTTACCCTATAGCTGTTTATAAATCTGACTACTCTGCCACATGCCTCTTCATACCAGGCCAATAAAGACTCTCTTTTTATCTTCACTGGAATGAATGGTTATCCTAGAATGATGAAACTTGGATAGTGCCTGTCAATCAAATCCATATTAAGAGGAACACATAAAACTACCATCTCTCCGTAACCACCCCTTCGAGTCAATAGTATAACTCCTCAAATGACTCAACTATTCTCCTCTACTAAGATTCTCAAAAATATTCAATAACTCCCTATCGTGTTTCTAGCTTGACCCAATATGGTTCACAAGTATAGGGTGCACATTGAAAGCTGCTAACAATCCAAAGTAATGTCTGACAACGGTTGAAAATCAAACATAGAGATAAACGCTTAGTGCTTCCACTCTAAGAACATAGGACTCAATATCGCAGGCTTCCTACTCGAGGCATCGATCACAACATTGCCCTTGCCTAAAGTATATGAGATGTCAAAATCATATGATGACAAAAACTCCATCCACCTTTACTGTCTTGAATTCAAACCAATCTGGGAGAATAAATACTTCAGAGACTAACGATCCGTATATAGCTCAAATCGCTCTCCTAATAGATAATGTCTCCATGACTTGACTGTAAAGACAATGACTTCCAACTGAAGATCAAGGATAGGATAGTTTCTTTCATGGACTTTCAACTGTCGACTGGCATAGCACACCACTCTTCACTCTTGCATCAAGACTGCATCATTTCTGTACAACAAGCATCGGGATACATTTTGCATGCCTTTATACGATCAGGTAATACTAGAACATGTGCATTGGTCAGTGTCTCCTTCAATTTGATAAAAGCATCTTCAAACTTCGAGTCCCATGAGAAAACCAAATTCTTCTTGGTAAGGAAGATCGGAGGGGAATAGATTTTAGCAAAATCCTTAATGAACTTCCTATAGTAGCTTACCAAACCAAGCAAACTCCTTACTTCCATGACAGTCTTCGATACATGCCAATCCCGTACTATAGTAGCTATATAAGGATTGATCGCCAGCCTACGCTTAGAGATAACGAGTCCCAAAAAGCGAACCTCCTTGCACCAAAAGTGATGTTTGGAAAACTTTGCCTTCAACCTATGTCCACTGAGAGTATTGAGCTCTTCTTCTGGATGCAAATTATGCTCCTCCTTGCTCCTCGAATAGACTAATTTATCATCAACAAATAGCACCACAAACTTATTAAGCAATCCTCTAAAAATTTGACTTATCATATCAACAAAGTAGGCAGGTGCATTTATTAGTTAGGCATTACTAACTATGTATCAAGTCCTTCGGGCGTATGAAAAGCAGTCTCCTGAATACTGTCATCAGCCACACATAGCTGATGGAATCCGCTAGCCAAGTCAAGTTGAGAGAACACATTCGCTCCAACCCGCCAAACAAAGAGATCGCCTATACCAGAAATAGGCAATGATTCTTATTTATCAGCTTACTCGGCTCACGATAATCGATGTAAAGCCTCAAAGAGCAATCTACCTTAGTAGCAAAGGCAATTGGTGCTCCCTACTCTAAAATACTCCTCCTAATAAAGCCCTTCTCCAACAGCTCACTCACTTTCTTATTTAGCTCGTGTCTTTCTTTAGGATCCATGTGCCTTAATGGTAAGGTAATAGGTCTGGTATTCTCCCCTAGATAAATTCGAAACTCAATCTCTCTTTGAGATGGAAGAGCGGTAACCTCGAAAAAGATATCTAGATAGTCTCTAATTATAGGCACTAAAGATAAATCATCCGTGATAGGTCTAAAGAAGATAGGTAACTCAACATAACTAAAGCTCTGGGACTAGAATAAAGCTAAGACTATGTCCACTACAAGTACCTAAACGAATAACCTTCCTATTACAATATATGATTCCCCATAAATTGTCATCTAGTCCATACCGAAATCAAACCAAACCAAGAAAATGCTAAGACAAAAGCATCACAATCAAACTCGATCCCCAAAATAAACAATTTCAAACCCCTACATATGATAGATACATAACTTGATCCACCAACAGGGTTTGATACAACTTCTAGGTCTGTAACTATGATAGTATCTAAGTGAAAATCATCTACAAGTCTACTTGAGATAGAAGAGTGTGATGACCCATTGTCAAACTAGGTACAGACAGGTAAATTAGATAGAGTCAACACACCTTCAATTACGACCTTCTTCCCCTTGTTCGCTACTAGAGGCGTGTTCGAGCTGGGAACAACATCCAATGTATAAGCTGTAGAGGTCTTTGGTGGTGTTGGACACTTCCTCCTCATGTACTTGAATTGTTTGCAGTTGAAACATTTGATCTTTGAGATTTCTATCTTGCACTCCCTCATAAAATGCCCCCTCTTACTACATTTCCTATGCTTGAGCTCCTACTTCTTAGTCCTTTCTTGGGTGCCCATTCTGTCCTTGTATGATTTTGTTGGTGTGTCTTTCCTCCCGACTTGTTGGGCTCACTCTTCACTTCCTCCTTGGAAACAATATTCAGCAAGGCCATGTCCACCAGAGCCTCATAAGTCGCTCCCATGGGAATACGACTAAGGGCCAAACCTTGAATAGGTTTATTTGGCCCCTTTGCAAACTTCAATCTTTCTTGTGAGGGGTACTGATAGGATGCAAACTAAACCTAGCTTACTCAATGGACTGATTTACATATTCCTTTACCGACATCTCTCCTTGCTGCAAATGTATGAACTTCTGCAACTATACTCCCTACTCTACCATGGAAGAAACTTCATCTTAAAATGCCTCCTAAATACTTCCAAGTCATCTCTCCCTCATCAGTCTCTACCACTACAACGTGCCACCAATTTAGAGCTTCTCCATGTAAAGCCAGGTGGCAAGCTATCTCCTAACATCAACTTTAAGACCCGTCAATCTGAAAATTCCTCTCACAACTGTAAATCCATGCCTTCAAGTCAATACAAGACTTAGTCCCCACATATGGCTTCCCTCACAGGCTTACAAAGTGCTTACATAGCCTGGAAAAATTAGCAACAGGTGGGGGGAGGGTAGGAACTACACTCTGTGCCGGCTCTGTGAATTCCCTATTAGGGTTAATCTCAGGCTACCCACTCTTTTACAAATATGGATTAAACCACATTAGGACGTTCATGCTCGGAATCTCAACTGCACCACCTAAGCTAAAACAAGTAGGATTGCTTATCCTCTATATCTATGATTAGTAATTATTAGCAACTTTTTCACATATAATATTAGCAAGAATTAGTGATAGCATTTTTTCTTCGTATTATACTGTACATATAAAATCGTTGAAATTCTTTTCTATACATATATACTTTTCAAAAACCTATTTTGAATAAAAAATTTGAAAACCTTTGGGAAAACCCCTTTTTTCAAAAAAAAAATCAAGTACATTCTCTCGATACGTACCTATCTCCTAAAGAATCTTAAACTTAAGCTCCTATACCATATATAAAAACCCGCATCTCCAAATACACCGATCCAAAGACTATGGTGACTTTAGAACTCGCGTAGTGCCAAAAAGTATGAGCTATTAGGTTTTTAAACATTATAGAGGCTAAGAATATAAGGATAAACCTAAGACATCCTACACTTACAGATCTCACAACGAAAGGCAGTAAAATATAAATAAAAAAAATAATCATCTTAGAAAATATCCCAGAAAACACTGTCTCAAAACATAGTAGTCATAATCCGTAGCTTAAAGAAATACAACATATAGTCTGATAAATAATAGGTACGATAAATAGTTACTTGGAGAGTAATGAAAAGTGGTAAGTAATGGCAATGCCAAACTCGCCTCTTTACATACTAGATCTGGGCCTATCACATGTTCGCCTTATCCTTCAATAGTGTGGGAAAAAGGAAAGGAGTGGTGTAATGAAACGCCTTTCTTACTCTTCAGGTCATTAGGGGTAAAAGAAAGGAAAGATAGAAACGAAGAAATTAAACAGCGCAGAATCTCACAATGTAACGGAAAAATATATATTGCTCAACATAATATATTACAAAGTCAAGTCAAAATGTTACATCAAAGCCATGCTTATACAAATTCTAGCTTAGGATAGTAATAACAGCCTTTCCCTACCTAACTGATACTATATACATATAATACAGCGGAAAGAAGAACAATAACTAGCTATCGACGAAGCCACCTGCTCCAAGCTCCTCCAAGGTAAATCTATGGAAAAACCTAAACCACTTGGCTGCCCATTCAAATTTGAGTACCTAAGAATTTAGGAAAAGGGAAAATAAACTCTTGGTCAGACGTGGGTCAGGAGTGAGTAAAGCATAAGTCTTTAACTTTACAAAAATCTTTAAATCACAGGCATCTCGTATGACCATGTGTATATAAACACAAACGAGTTTTTACCTTACGATAACCAAAACGTTTCTGTAGAAAATCCATTAATATTATGATTATGTTTAGAGTACAAACACTTACTAATAATAGTCGAAATTGTTACGTTAATTAAATTACAGCATAATAGGATCTACAATCAAAACCGTAAGGCACATATTGGAGAATGGATTCCATACCATGACAAGGTAAGGAACTACCTTCCAATGGTACATCTATAGATAAAATATACTAACAAGAACATCTTGTACCCCTACCACACAAGACCGGCCTACCACTTATTTGTAGAATCGAATATGATCACCACACTTTGGGCCCCAAAGCATACATGAGTTGATAGTAATCGGTCTACATTGGGAATGACCATACCCCGATGGGTACGACCCATATGGCCCGGCTACATGCCTGATTTTTTTCATTTCTCGATTAATAAGGCTTAAGGCTACGTTTTACCTTTTTATATAGCACTTCCCAGTTGGAATGCTAGCACTGCCATCCAGGCAACAATGCAATGCCAACATTCATCTATTCAAATGTTCCAGGATATGCACAAACGTAAGGTACTACTTCTATTACATCCATTTTGGAATCACCCTCGAGATTAGTAGCAAGCAGCCCTTACACTTTAAAGAGCTACATCTTTAATTCTATTATCTTTAAGATGTCTTCACGAAATGCTTGAGTTGGATTAAAGTGGTTTTCGGATAATTTATCTAATCCCGGTCTCTTCGAAACAACAGTTGATTGTTCCGGTAAAATCAACCTCGGTTCTTTAAGAAATAAGCAGTCAAACATAAGAGTGGAGATTACATTCTAACCGTTAGCGAACGAATTTTATTATCATCTATCCCAGGAGAATGGAACGAGATTTATACATACGGTACAACATCATCGGAGATGACTATTCTATATAACTCATGTGTTTCTCCTAGAAATTTCCAAAGTTATGTTTTCGGTCTATATTTGATAGTTGATTATTTAACTATCAAATAAACAAAACGAAAACCAATTCCATTTGAGATTTTATTTATCCATAGCAACTAGTAACCCTTAAAACAAATCTTTATTTAATAAATATCTTTCAGAAATGTTTGTTTAAAACATTCATATACTTATCTCTCTGACATAAGTATATTCACAAAACATTTTTGAATAACTTCTTACATCCAAATCATGTTAAAAGGATTAAACAAGTGTTGTTTAAATTGACGGTAAGGACAACCCTAAACACTATTCCCACAGTGTTAAGTATGGAATGAATGTTCCATGCCACTATTTTTTAAAGGTCGGTTTAGAGAAACCTAGATCTCAAAATTCTTTTTGTACTTCTTTCGATAAATCCTTTTTAATCAAATCTATTTCATTCATGAAATCAATTTTACTTGAAATCTAAATCCATTTTAGAATACTCTCTAAAGCTTCCAAATTCATTTATAAAATCCATTTATAAATATTCAAAATCATTTATGTAAATTGCTTTTATAAGTATCCAAACTTGTTATATAAATTTCTTACAAATAACCAAACCTTTGTATAAACTCCCTTTATGAATATCGAAATCTTTTTCTACAAATTCTTTTATAAATACTCCAAATCATTTATAAATCTTCTTTATAAACCTTTCCTATTTAAACAACTTCCTAAATAACCTTAATCAAAATAGCGTCCTTTAAGCAGTCCATTTTTATAAATCTCCCTTATTTATGAAATCTCCTTTGCTTAAAAAATTAAATCCATTTACCCAAAAAACCTTATAAATTTCCAAACTTCTTTATAAAAACTTCTTTTTTTAACATGGAAAACCATTCCCATTAGTTAAAAATATTTCAATAAAACCATTTGTCAGATCATTCTTTAAATATCTTGTTCAAAATGCAATATCTTTGAAACCATTTAAAAAATAAAATGAAATATTTATCCTTACAAAATCAAATGAAGTCTTAATGACCATAATGATGCTTTTAGTTTGGTTTTACTTATCCAGTCTAACATGGCATCACATAACAACAGGTATAAAAGGGATGAATACATAACAATCAATAAACTAAATTAAATGTCCAGGTTAATGGTAATAGTAGAATGGTATTTTATTCTGATAATAAATGTCATTTTGTTTTCCTAATCATGGGGTTACTTAAGAGAAAGTGACACAGTACTCCCTTGATTTAAAACAATTTGAAAAGAAAACCGTTTAAAACAAAACTAATTACTTAAACTCATGGCGATTTTAAAATAAAGTAAAACCCTTGTAAATGAGAATCAAATCCTTATTTCATCCTAATTAAAATCTAATTAAAGGTAATTAAACCTTATTAAGACGTAATTAACTTTAATCAAAGATTAATCAGATAAAACCCCTTTCTAAAATAATAATAAATAAATAAAAAAGTGTCTTAAATAATAATTAGATAATAATTTATTAATCCTTAATTAATAATTAAGTAATAATTAATTAATCCTTAATTGATAATTAAATAATAATTAATTTAGTTAAACAACAAATTATGATTAACTTAACTGATTGACATTTAAGTTTAAAAACCATTATTAACAAATGACTAAGAACTAATTACCTTTATTAATTAATTAGTTAATCAAATAATCATTAAATAATTTATCTCTAATTACTAAATTAAGGATAGAAAACATTTTATAAAAAGATTTCTAAGTGAAAACATATTCAGATTCGAAAAATAGTTAGATTTTTTGAACTGCACATATAGCGACTATCGCTTTACGGACCCGTAATTTTCAAAACTTGAAAATTTTATTTTCTAACTTTTAAAACTTTAACTTTGAACTCTTGTCTTCTTTAAAACAGGAAAAGAAAATTTTGAAACAAAAATCAAAGATATAAACTTAAAATATTTATCTTTGAAACAAAAATTAAACTTTCGACAAAAAATGGGATTTCTACGTCGCCTTTGGTTAGCGAATCGTTACCATTGTGTCATGGAGCCACATACAACACATATAACAGTCAATCACAATACCACATAATAATATTATAGCACAATCATAAGCAAGAATATTACTTCATGTAACGACCCGAAAAATTTAAAATTTGAAATTGAAATATTCAATTAATTTCAAATGTTTGAATGATGGTTTAACTTGAATTTCAAATATCAGGATGAATTTGGCAATTTAATTATTGAATTTAATTATAGAAATTTGGGTAAAATTGTAAATCTTCAATTTTGAGACTGTTAAAAATAATTTGATGGCTTAGAAAATTTATATTGATAATACTGAAGATGATAGAAGCTGAGTAGATTATATTTCGAATATCTAGATTTAATTGGATAATTAAATTGTTGATTTAATATTTGAAATTGTGAAAATAATTAGAAATTGGATTTAATGTGAATAAAAATGATCTATAAAGTTGAATTAAATCATATTTGAATTAGAATGATATTATAGAACTTTTAAAAATCGAATTAAAAGTTAATTTGTAGAAATTGAATATTTTAATATTTAATTAGCGAGTAAAAATAGCCATTTTTCAAACAGTCTCGGATTCCGACGAAACCAGTTTCATCGGATCTGCAATGTTATATTATTGTAATATTTCAAATTTCGTGTCAATCGAGTTTACGGTTTGTCCGGGGCAAGCTAAAACGCGTAGAAATTGGTTTAAGTGAATTTTAAATTTAAATTAGTCGATTTGAAAACCTATCTTTCAAATACGATCGAATTGGCTCCCGATATATATTCCATTACATTCGGAATAGGGGTAAAACATCATAAACGCCAGGCGGCACGCTTCGTTTCGAGTTCGGAAAAAATCCGGATGAATAGTGTCATCAAAATTTCTATAAAAGCCCTCCATTATTTCTTTTTTTCAGAAACCCTAATGGAACTAGGTTTAGCCGCCACCATTTCAATTAATGGCCAGAAAATTTGAAATTTCTTCCCTCAAAATCTCTCAACACGTAAACAATTACGTAAACTTCCTAAACGAGAATTATGGAGCTCGACACGAGCTTATCTATACGGTGATGATGAAATTTCGAGCAACGATGTGGCGGGAAATAAAGCTTGAAGGCAGCGCATTCGTGCACGAAAATCAACAAAAACGGGCTTCCGAGTTCAGGGAATCTTCAGCCGATGGTTGTAGTCGCGTGGGGCATCGACGTGGTGTAATTTGATCGTCGTATAATACGACGTGGGGGGAGCGATGTTCGAAAATCAAACGGCTTCATGGGTTTCATTCGAACATAAATAACAAAGGGGAGAAGAAGGCATCGCACGCCGAGATCTGCATTCAAAGAACGAGCGGCCAGATGGAAACCAGGTTAAAAAAAATATAAAATATAAATTGTAAATTGATTTATTATAAATTTGTTCAATCTTTAAAAAGCTATAACTCTTTCATACGAGGTCCGTTTTTGATGAAACGACTTGCGTTGGATTCGTATTGTCAAATACTAAGTGATGGAGCTGGATTGGACTTGATTGGAGCTTGTGTGAATTTTGGGTAAAATTAAACGCTCGTTTAATTTTATTCGGAATAAAACACTGCAACTGCTATTGGACGCAATGTGAGTAGAGCTCACTCTTTCTGACTCACTAATATTTTTATATAAGTGAGAAATAATTTATTATATGATGATTTATGATTGTTTGGATGATATATGATATATTGATTGGTATTTGGATATATATCTGCCTATTGGAGCAGATGAGACCCCATGCGCCGCATAATAGCGGAGAATATTTTATAAATCCCATATACCGCGATATTCCACCTTGAAGTGGAATGGGTATTTAATTGTTGTGCTAACGTCTATGGATGCAGGGAAACAGGTTGTAGGGATCCAACTAGATTCCTCAAATATTTAATTTGTTTCATATGTTGTGTGTTGATTATTTATAATTCGTGTGACTATTTGTGATTGAAACCGTTGAATGCTGTAATTTAGCCGAATATATTTTTGGTATCGTAAGATACCAAAAATAAATAAAAATTTGATTTTGAAATTTGGGTAGAAAATTTATAATAAATTCACTCAAAGGAATCGGGTAAATTTTAAAAGAAGGAAATTTAAATAGATAAAGTTTATCTTTGAAAACTTATTGAATAAATTCCAAAAATACGGGAAAACATTTAATAAAGGAATTTCGAGAATATTGTTTAATAGTTGAAGGATTTATTTAAGATACGTATTTTAAATATTTGAAAGAGATAAAAGAATTTATTTCAAAAGGAAATAAATTTAGAAATTTAATTTGAAATTTAATTTGGAGTTGAAATTAATTTTAGAAATCGATTCGGGAATTAATTTGGAGTTGAAATTAATTTTAGAAATCGATTCGGGAATTAATTTGGAGTTAGAATAAATCTTAGGAATCGATTAGGAAATTTGATTTGATATTGGAAATAATTTGGGAAATAAATTTGAAATTGATTTGATATTTGAAAATTAATTTGGGAAATCAAACTGGAATTTGATGTTGTGTTTGAAATAAACTGGAAATCAATTTGGGATTTGATTGGGTTTGAAGATGATATTTGGGAATCGATTTAAAATTCGTATATCAGTTGATATTTGGAAATGTCAATTCACAACGGGAATTTGTAAAGGAAAGGTAAATTGTTTAAAAATAAATATTGGTTTATTTTTAAAGTGTGGAAAGAAATTTACAAATTGGAATGTAAATTAAAATAAATCAAGAAGATTTATTAATTTATTGGAATGGACCATTTTGTAATGCAAAAAGAATTCTTCCTTGGAGAGCCGGGTATATTTTTAAAATAGCTTTTGAATGAAATTTAAAAGTTTTAGATTTGGTTTTAAAATAATATCGTTGGAGAATTAGTTTGGAAATTGTCTTAAAGTAAAAATTTATTTAATTAATTATATAAGGGATTATTTTAAAGATTTAAATTAATATTTGATTTAGAAAATAGATATTTAAATATTTATACTCTATTTACAAATTTTATTTTAAAATTAGTTTTGGACATGGATTTTTATATGAGGTATTAGTATAATATTTTTCATAACTAGTATTTAAGAAAATATTCTAAAATAGTTTATTTTAAATATTTCCAAGTATTTTTTGAATAAGTATTTTTATATTATTTTAAAATATTTGAAATCGGTAGATTTTCAGTGGAAACGAATAAATGTTTGGAAATGTATTCTGCGTGAGAAGAGGTTTTGAATTTGTTTTCAAAAAAGGATTGAAATGTGGAAATTGATTTGAAAATTATTTTCAAAGGATTGAAGTGTGAAATTTTATCTTGCGAAGATATATTGAAAATAATAATAATTGGGGGAAAATTATTTGAAATCTAGTGATTGTTGCGAATGATGATTGATAGTTAAATAACGACTAACAATATTGGCCTTAATCGGCAATTGAATTTCGATGCGACCGGGAGTCGAATTCCAACTGGATATTCGAAACCCACATCGAACCTTTGCGATTGTGATGGATCTTTTGTTTAAAAGATCAAAGTGAAATTGTTGTGATTTGTTTGAATCTAAATGTAACACTTATTTTTAAAATAAGCGCTCATTATTCGAATTAGCCGGGAGAGGACCTTGTGTCATAAAACCCATTCCGAATAACGATACAACAAAATGGGATTGCATTTGAAGATGGTGTTGAAGACTGGGTATTTTTGAAAGCGAAAGGATTACCTGTCGAATGTCTCTACACCGGGTTGCTCCGATATAGAGATGTTATCACCCTTTGTGATGGGGATTCCGGACGTGATTAGTGAATATCCGGATTGCAAGGGCTTCTTTGGAAGTGCCTTCGGCTCCGTTCGATCCCGGAACGGACTTGTATGGATGTGTGTCTGACATTACACTTTGAGATTTAAAGCTGGTTTCTATCAAATACATTTCTGTTGGTGGCGTAGAATTTATTATCTTAGCTTAACACCCTTCTCTGAGACGTATGAGCTCAAAGGTTATGTAGTTGATGGTTACTAGTGATACATTCCCATTTTGGTAATGTGGCATATGAAGGGCTGCTGATCATTTGTTGATCGAAGCACCGCTTTTGGTTAAAAGCGTAGCTTTGTGAACAAGACTTCATCGGACCTCACACCCCGGAATGGTCAAAACAGGAAGAATGCAGCAAGGTTATAAGGGGTAGCGCCCCTTAGGGTATGTACATTTCCTTCTGGATAGAAGTGGTATCATGGTATGGTGTGATGCCCCACCTCAATACCCACGCTAGCCAAGAACACTATGGAGTAATGCTGTCAACTGGCGTGGAGAATAAGGCTGTTGAGGAAGACCATCCATGTAACTTCTTTGTGCGAGCACCGATATGTCAGATAGTATAACATGCATTTCATTTAAGGAGGAAGTCCGACATACCGATACAAACTCAAAGCTATCACACGGTGGCTATAAATAAATCTTCGGAAATAAATATAGAAATAAACATAACACAATCAGTCACAGACATCCATATCACAACGGCGGAAAAAGATATGAATATATAACTAACATATGAAAGTGTACATCAGAGTAGTGGTCATGAAAGGACCACATACACAAAAGAATAGCAACATGTGCTATACAAAAGAATACATCTATGAGTCTATATCTCAAGTGTAAACGACAAAAACTGCTAATCTAAATGGTCAGCCAAAAGTTAGAGTAGTAAATCCCTGGGGGAGGAGTCAAGCAGAAGCACCTGTAACATCTCGGTCTGACCCGAGTATTATTTATAAGAAAATAATAAACGGATCAGTCTAGCTATAAATATCAGGTAACATGATATAAAACAATAGATATGGCAAGAACATATAGTAACCATAAAGACATACTATGATAAGCATGTAAATAAAGATCATCAAGAGATCAAACAACATCAAAAGAATCTTCTAAAAGATCCAAATTCACCTAAAAAAGGCGATGACACACAAATTCACCAAAACATAAAAGATGGAAAATCATAACAATGGAAGTCATGAAAATAGGTGAAGCACAAATTCCAGAAGACTACACAAGAAATCCAGAAATCACAATATAGGAGCATGAAAACTCACAAAATGGGAGCATGAAAACTCACCTACACATGTAACACAAAGCGAGACGCTATCTCATGGTTGCAAGCCATTAATTTTGACACACGAATGGCCCGAAGACCGTGTGGCGCTACCCCACATATGTGATGGCGAACATCACACAAATGCGATGGCGAAACATCACAAGAGCGGGGTCTAGTCTCCCTCGCAGACAAAGAGACATCGCACAGTTGCTAGTCTAAAACACAAAAATGATCGTCATGATCATCAAGAAGTGTCAAACATAATAAGCTAGTAAATATATGAGTTTAGCTTCATGTCCCATAACCACTTGCTTAACTTAAATTGTAATAACCCAGATTTTTGGGTATCAGAAAATTTAATAATTATCTGAGTTTAACTATTAAAATGTGATAATCCCTTAATTAAATTATATAAAATGGATAAAATTGTTATCTTCAAATATAAATAACCAAAAATAAAATCTGTTTTATATTAATTTAAAACAAAAGAATTTTATAAATTTAGAAAAATATTATTTAGTAGTAAATAAATGCAAAAGCATTTAAATTAGCATGTATGAATGGATTAAATAATTTATATTATTTTTCTTTATAATTTTAATCTAAGATGGTAAATTTAATCCTTTAATGGTTAATAAATTTTTAATTTGGCAATATTGATAAGAATTTTCTTTGAAAGCTAATAAAATTATATTTTATAATATATATTTGATATATATATATATATATATATATATATATATATATATTGTAAATAGAAATATCTTTTGTTTTAAATAAAAGATGTATTTTCAAATTGTAATATACATACATATATATATATATATATATATATATATGTATATGTTATAATTGGGAATTATTTAGAAATTTAATTTAGTCTATTAATAATATATATATGAATGAATATTGTAATTTAAGCTTTGTTTTAAAATATATATTTTTCAAAAGTTAATTTAGATTAATTCAATTATTTTCAAAAATATAAGATGGTTGTTTATTTTTATATAATAGTTTAAAATAAAGTTTTATTTAAAGTGTTTAAATTAAAATGGTTATAAAATATATGTATAAAGTTATTAATAAACTTTCTTTTAATTTTTTTTTATTATTATTTCTTCAACACTAAAAGTAAAAGTTTTAGATTTTAAATACATGTATAAAAAGATATTTATATTATAATTAGTATTAGAATATTTCTTTTAGAGGTAAACTTATGTTTTATTTATAAAGTAAATTTAATAAGTAAGTTATATTTGCATTTAAATTAAGTAAAAATTTAATAAAAATTGCTAAGATATGTGTAGACATATTAACAAGTTAATAACAATTGTAAAGCTATTAAAGAAATCAAATAACACATGTAAGAAGATTTAGAAATTAAGTGACAAGTGTCTTAAATTTAAAATTTACTTTCTTTGATTTTTAATAAATCATAATCTTGTTCATAAAACATATTTTTCTTTCTTTTTTCAAAATAAATGGCAAATCAGTGAATCTACTGTCAAATCTGAAAATTAAAAGCCCAAAGGCAAGAAGGAAAAAAAAAAGAAGTAGGGATCAAATCTGAAAAGCAAGATCTACAATTTCAAATCTTTTGCCATTCAATTGAATTTCAATTGCAAATCAAATAACTTGTAACCCTTCAAATACATTAGCCTGAAAATCATTCTGCAAATTCAAAGACTGCAGATCTTCGCATTTTTGTTAAAGCCTCTGGCCTGCATTTTCCTTTCTCTGGAAACATGCATGCAATTGTTTTCTGGAAGCAAAGGCATTTGCAGTAAATTAAAATGGAATCAAGGAGAGCATTATACAGATGCAAGTTTTTATAAAGCCAACATGCGTCTGTTAATCTGGAATTAAAGTTTTAAGTTCAAATGCAAAACTTCATCAACTCAAGTTCAAAACACATTCCAATTCAAGCTCTTCTGAAACTGGATACTCTGCTCATAATAATAAGGTGAGTAAACCTACTTTAAATATAGTTTAATCCTGGATTCCATTTTGATGATATGAATGAAGATCACGCTGTTATCTAAAATGCTTAAATTAAAATGAATGCATGTATGATTATGGGTGTTCGATACATGTATAATGCCTGTGTGTATACAAATATAGGCCTTGTTGTTTATCAGTATGATTTCTTTGAAATTCCAATATCTCATCATTGAATCATGGTTAGCTTATGATTTGTAATAGAAAGTGTTTGAAAACATGTTATATCACTACTAAAAATAAGTTCTGGAATTTTTTATTAATTATTTGACTTGAAAATTATGAAGAACAGTAAAATATGTATTTGGGTCAAAATTTTATAAATTCAATTTTTGAGATTTGATTTCATGATTGTAATCAAGATAGAAAATCATGAATTTTAATGGATATATCTCGACTTTTAGTTTAGGATTTGATGTGTATTCCGGTATGGAACGTTTGGGTTATTTTGAGCGATTTTCGACGGCCAACGATGAGATGGCTGGAGCAATTGAATCTGAAGTTCGAGGGAATGAAGGGAATCATCAGAAAAATGGTGCTTGGATTTGTAGGTGATCGGTGTTGCTTTGCGACAGTGGAATAGGGTTTAACACCCTGGATTGGTTGTAGAACTTCAATTGGGTTTCACGGTGACGAGAGGCGATCGGAGTTGATCGCGAGGAGTGACGTAGGTGCGGGAAGGCGTGACGGTGCTACGGTGAAGGTGGCAGAGTTTCTGGAGCCAGGGATCAACGGAGACAAGAATTTATGGTGATGGCTTTCTGGGATGTTTGGGTTCGATGGGTCGAATTCTATTCTCGATCTAATCATGGCAGTTGAATGATTGCATGTCGTTGTCGTGGTCGAAGGGGTTGCGTTGACGGCCAGAGCAAGGTTCATCGGCGACCTTGGACGGTGTGCAAGTGGATGTGCACATTGACGTGCATCTGGAATGTTGGGTTTTGGGAAGGAGACGTTGTCTCGAAGTAGTTCGTGAATTTTCACGTGTTTGACTCGGAGTGTCGTAGTGAGAGGTTGTTGGGTATTTTTGGTTTTACAGGAAGTAGATGATGTTTCTCGGTTTTAAACCGAAGTTATACGAAGTTCTCATCTTTGGGTCGACGCGAGGAATGCTTGGGGTATAGCTCGAGTAATTGAAGTGTGGAACTCGGGTCAGTAGCAAGTTATGCTTTGTTAATAAATAAATCATGTTTTAAAAATTAACTTAAAGGACCAAGTTTTCAAAGGAAATATAAACTAGATTCTGAACAAAGTAAAAATGTTTTAAATTTTGTTTTTGTTTAAAGTAATTTTTATAATAAGATAATTCCTATATGATTTTAAAGGTGATTTAATTTATGATCATTAAATAAAGCATAATTTGTTTAATGTATTAAGAATGGTTGATTGATTAATGTTAACCGTTAAGGAAATAAATAATTAATTAATTTATTAAGGTAATTTGTAATTAGATTATGAAATCAATTTAAGGAAAAATTATTAATGCGGTTAATTAATTAAGTTATTAACCAAAAGATGATTAATTTATTAATCACTTAATGAGATTAATTAATGAAAGAATTAAACGGGAAATTGCTTAATGTCATTAATTAAGAAGGGTAATTAATGGATAAAATTTCTGGATGTAATTAATATAAGGAAAATTTCTTAATGGAAGTAATTAAGGGTTAATTACTTAGGCGAAATAATTAAGGATTAATTACTTGATGTAATTAATTAAAAGAATTGATATAATTAATAAAGGAGTTAATTAACTAAGGTAAGTAATTACAGGATGGTTAATTTCTATTTATGATGTATTAGGGCTGATTAATGGAAATAGCATTAGAGATCATTAGTTAATGCAATTAATTAATTAATGAGATTAATTAAAGATTAATTACTGTAAATGGTTAATGATATTTAATTTGTAATTAACTGAAGGATAATTACTGTATGTAATTGAATATAATTAATCAAGGATGATTAATTAAGATTGATAATTGAAAGATGATTAATTAATTGATTCGTAATTAATTAATGATTAATTTAAGGTAATCTGAGTGATTAAAGATTGTAATTAATTTAATTAGAGATAAAATAAATAAATTTTGGTAATGATCCATCTTGTTTATGGATGTTTGAATGACGATTGAATTCCTGGAATTGAAGTGTTTTGTGATATGATTGAGTTGAATAGTTGATAATGTGGTTATCTATCGAGATAAATTACTTTGTATAATGAAATCTTGTATTAAAGTTTGAATTGTATTTCTATTCAATAACTTGGGTTAATATGATGTGAGATTCGGAGAGACCGGGGTCGGGTATTAGTTAATACCCGAAACCACTTCGATTCCTTATAGGTTGATATGCGAAACCATTAGGCTGGTTTGGGATGATTTAAGTGAATTGGACCTGTTAATCTAAGTTAGGACACTTAGAAATTGATGTGTGAAATTTGTGATATCTATAACAACTTGTGATGCTGTAAAATTGATATTAGTTACCCGGGTTTATATAAGTTGTATGCTTTTGTCATTTATCTTAGATGGGTTTACTCACGCTGGTTTCCAGCCTGACCCGGGTGTTACCTTGATGTAATGCTCGGGTCAGACCGAGTATTACAGATTTTCAGGTAAGGACGTTCTGGAGCTCAAGAGGCGAGCTGGAGGGTTGAAGCGTATGGAGTACTTTACCGCTGTGATATATTATTGTGTAATTAGGACATGTTGTTTAGCCTGTCCAGTGTTGTGTGTATGATGTAACTCTGATATTTTAAAGTTTAATTGACAGATACAGTTTTCTTTTGTATAACTGTTATTATTATTTGCTATTATATTTTGATCCGCTGCGAATGTGAGGTTTCGGTGACTGGTTTCTGTTTTCTTCTTCTTTCTCTTTCTTCTTTTATCTAACTATCTGGAATTCTCGGGATCGAAAATTCCGGGCTGTTACATTTGGTATCAGAGCTGAAGGTTAAGCGAGAACCTTGGCTCTGTTGGGATTACTCATTTAGGATAGGGTAAGTGGTACCCTAGAATGAGTTGAGTGTATAAATATGAGAGAGCGTACTTGTTATTTTCTTATATAAAGGTTTTTAAAATGATTTCAAAAGTAAATGAATCTTATATAAGAAATTGATTATCTATTATATTAAGGAAATTGGTTGTAGTATTAATTAAACTAAAAGTAATAGTAAGAATTAAGTGGTAATAGAATTACAACCAAATTAATTTAAATTAAAGACAAGTTTGGAATGGATTCAAACTGAAATTAAATCTTGAAATTGGGAAAGGTTTCAGTATAAGGATAACCAATTAATTTATGTAATTAATTAAACTTTATTTAATGAGATTAATCAATGGATAATAATTGGAATTGATTAATAAGAGGAAGTTATTTAATGAAGTATATAGTGGCAAGTAATTAAAAGGACAATTACTAATGACGGTAATTAAGAAATAAGTTAATTACCGAATGTGATTAATTGGAATTAATTAATAATGTAATAAATTTAAAAGAAAAAAAATATTATTCAAGGGAATTGAATAAAATGGTCCTATTTCAAACAAGGGTTGTTTGAAATTTTAAAAGAAATTGTTTTGAATTTGAAACCATAGGTGGTTTAAAATTTAAAGTAACCAGGTGTGTAAAGGAAATAAACTCTAAATATTGAGATTAAATCTAGAATGAGATATGATACCCAAAGTGATAAGTTTTTGAACTAAATAAATGGGAAGATTATTTATGAATACTTCAAAATTTGAAATGGAAATTCAAATTGGGTAAGGTTGACTGGATTAAGTGAATTGAGTCTAACTTGGAAAAAAGTTAAATAAGTTGGAATGATCAACATGATTGGGGAATTTCAAGATGGAATTGGAATTTTATTTGGGAAGTTAAATGGTTAATCTGAATTGAGAATTTGTGTGATCTCAAAATGGGATTGAGATTTGGAAATTGTAACTTGATGGATGTTTTAAGATGAATTAGATGATATCATCCTATTGTTGTTAAATTTTTTTTTTTAAGTTGTGAATTAGATTTGTTTAAATGA
Organism: Allium cepa; assembly: GCA_030765085.1. Classification (NCBI taxonomy): domain Eukaryota; kingdom Viridiplantae; phylum Streptophyta; class Magnoliopsida; order Asparagales; family Amaryllidaceae; genus Allium; species Allium cepa. Next base: position 977,885,804 of record CM060935.1, read on the forward strand.
ATGAGAAATGGAGTATGGTAATCCATTGTTGGAATAAAAAGGTAAATTGATTAAAAGGAAATAAATCAACATTTGAAGTATTAACTCGGATTTATATAATTCGAGGTGGTTTAAATTTGAAATTTGAAATTAGTTCAAATTGAATTTGACTTGAATTGATTGAAATTGTGATTGAAGATGTATGAGTATAAGATTTCAATGGAAATTTGAATTGGATTAATTTGAAACAATTTGAAATTGAAGTGGGTTCAATTTGAAATTAGTCCGAATTGATTTGAAATAATTTGGAATTGTAATTAAAGTTGAATAAGTTTTAAATTCAAATGGAATTTGAATTGAATTTGGGAAGAAATCAAGAATAATTCAACTTGATTTGGAAATGGAGTTTGATATTGGGATTAATTCAAACTGGAGTTGAAATAAATTGAAATTGGAACTAGTTTAGTTGAATGTATTTGAATTAGTAGAATTTGAGATCAAGGTTGAATAAAGTTAAATTTGGAAAGAAACCGAGGTTAATCCAACTTGAATTGGGGTTGAATCAATTTCAAGAAATTGAAGTTATTTAAATTTGAAAATTGGGTCAATTTAAATGGTAGAGGAAATTTAAATTGAATTGATGAGAATGGAGATTGGAAAGTGAACAGTTTTGACTCTGGACTATTTTTAATATAAATTGTTTTAATATAAACCTATTTTCAAAGCTATTTATTATATATACAATCTTTCTTTTATAAGCCAAACTATCTTATATTTGTTTTACAATTATTTTTGAAATTGTTTGACAATTTTCCAACTGTTTTATAAATTAATTACTATATTTCAACTGTTCTACAAAACTAATTACTATCTTACTACTATTTTGCAATGGTCTAAAATTTCTATAATTATTTTAACTATTGTCTAACTATTTTACTCCTATTTTACAAACTAGTAATTATTTTCCAACTACTTATCTATTTTTAACTTTTCAAGCTATTTTCTAAATTTAAACTGGACAGAGTTTAAACTGTTATTGTTTAAATACCCAATCGAGATAAGAATAGAGGTGATAATCCAAATGGATTTAAGCGATTGTTAATAAGTAAATGAAATTTAGGTGAATGTGAATAGAAATGAAATTAATTTGGCTAATAACCAATAAAGATAAATACGTAGGGTGTACGTATGTTATTCTATTCGCATAGTGATTTGATCCAGATTCGAACACAGAATTTCGAGATAGTATGTCGATCCGAGTTGGGATTTTTCACTCGATTTTCGACGGAGAACCTGAATATGGATTGTTGATTGGTTCTGGATATTCTCTATCATAGTCAAGCTATGCAAGGAGAATGACGGTTTCTGATCAAGAAACCAGATCTGAGTCCGCACTAGGAAGTCGGGTGGACGATACTAGTTCGGAAGTGAAATTGTGTGATCGAGTGAGCGATCAGATTGGTATGGCGTACGAATGATATGTGTACATCGTACGGATTTGAATGAAATTAATATTGAAAGGAGTAATCAAATTTGAATATTTGATTTTGGATAAATAAAGTTATATATCTTGGTTATATAAGATAAAACTCCCCTTGATGAATCTTATGCCAAAAGAAAAGGGATTTGTTTTGAAAATATTTGAAGTATATAAATTTTTTTTTATACAAGTTTAAAATGATCCAAAGATTTTTATTAAGGATTTTATATATATCTATATATATAAAGGATCATATGAGGATTTCGAAAAAAGGGTTTTGGGAACCTTTGGATTTGGATTTGGAAAGGCTTTTGATTTTTGGGTAAAATCAATATTGAATTTGGAAAGCCTAGTTTGAGAATTATCGATTTTGGGATAATCGATTTTGTGTAAAGAAGCTTTGTATGAGATCATACTAGGTGTATGATTTAAAAGATACTATATATATGGTATAAAATGTTTTGATGATGGATTTGGGGAAAAGGCGCTCCCTTGGAATGGACTTCTCAGGAGTACCACTGGGTGGTGCTGCCTTAAGCCCTGAGGGGGGTTCTAAAGTTGATCCTGTGAGGAGTCCGGAAAAAACTAGTTCCTGAGGATTATTGGGTAGCGAAAGTCAATGGCGCTGATGCCTACAGGGGCATTTGGGTTATGCTGTGACGACAGTGTAACTCGATGTCACTGCGATCTACTGTGGGAACCATAGCGAAAATCGTGTGGAGGATGAGTGTCAACGGTCTACACTTGATTTTGCCGGGAAGGCAACGCAACATCAGTAGACTGCGATCTATGGTCAAATGGAGTGGAGAAGTTTCATTCTTTTGGCAGCGAAATTCGAGGGTACTGATGCCTACAGTTATATGGGTTTTTGCTGTGATAGCAACGTAACCCCAGTTGTAGCTGCGATCTGTAGCGGGTTCCATGGTGTAACCGAGGGGCGCGGAGCCTACAATTATCTGTGGATTTTGTCGGGGCGGCAACGTAACCATCGGGTTAACTGCGACCATGGATGGGGGTGATGATTTCCAAAGCATTCTCACCAAAGATATATCCTCTATTTTCAAAAACTGTTTTCTATATTTTCAATAAAATTATTTTTAAAGTATTTTCACTGGATGTTGAAAATGGGTCTGCCAAGCTCTTGTAGATTTTTAGTCTTACGCCTGATCAACGTATGACCGAATTTCTGTGAGAACGAGGACGGACTTGTTGAGACATCAAGTTATAAAAATATTTTGGCAATACTATATAGATTTTAATGGTGTTTTATAAATGATCAAGGAAAATTTATCTGATTTTTTTGTATTTAATAAATTCTGGCTTCATTTCTTTTCGAGGGCGAAAAGATTCAAAGGGGGGAGGAATGTAATAACCCGGATTTTTGGGTCTCAGAAAATTTAATAATTATCCGAGTTTAACTATTAAAATGTGATAATCCCTTAATTAAATTATATAAAATGGATAAAATTGTTATCTTCAAATATAAATAACCAAAAATAAAATCTGTTTTATATTAATTTAAAACAAAAGAATTTTATAAATTTAGAAAAATATTTATTTAGTAGTAAATAAATGCAAAAGCATTTAAATTAGCATGTATGAATGGATTAAATAATTTATATTATTTTTCTTTATAATTTTAATCTAAGATGGTAAATTTAATCCTTTAATGGTCAATAAATTTTTAATTTGGCAATATCGATAAGAATTTTGTTTGAAAGCTAATAAAATTCTATTTTATAATATATATTTGATATATATATTTTAAATAGAAATATCTTTTGTTTTAAATAAAAGATGTATTTTCAAATTGTAATATACATATATATATATATATATATATATGTATATGTATATGTTATAATTGGGAATTATTTAGAAATTTAATTTAGTCTATTAATAATTTATATATGAATGAATATTGTAATTTAAGCTTTATTTTAAAATCTATATTTTTCAAAAGTTAATTTAGATTAATTCAATTGTTTTCAAAAATATAAGATGGTTGTTTACTTTTATATAATAGTTTAAAATAAAGTTTTATTTAAAGTGTTTAAATTAAAATGGTTATAAAATATATGTATAAAGTTATTAATAAACTTTCTTTTAAAATTTTATTATTATTATTATTTCTTCAACACTAAAAGTAAAAGTTTTAGATTTTAAATACATGTATAAAGAGATATTTATATTATAATTAGTATTAGAATATTTCTTTTAGAGGTAAACTTGTGTTTTATTTATAAAGTAAATTTAATAAGTAAGTTATATTTGCATTTAAATTAACTAAAAATTTAATAAAAATTGCTAAGATATGTGTAGACATATTAACAAGTTAATAACAATTGTAAAGCTATTAAAGAAATCAAATAACACATGTAAGAAGATTTAGAAATTAAGTGACAAGTGTCTTAAATTTAAAAGTTACTTTCTTTGATTTTTAATAAATCATAATCTAGTTCATAAAACATATTTTTCTTCCTTCTTTCAAAATAAATGGCAAATCAGTGAATCTACTTTCAAATCTGAAAATCAAAAACCCAAAGGCAAGAAAAAAAAGAAAAAAAAGAAGAAGGGATCAAATCTGAAAAGCAAGATCTACAATTTCAAATCTTTTGCCATTCAATTGAAGTTCAATTGCAAATCAAATAACTTGTAACCCTTCAAATACATTAGCCTGAAAATCATTCTGCAAATTCAAAGACTGCAGATCTTCGCATTTTTGTTAAAGCCTCTAGCCTGCATTTTCCTTTCTCTGGAAACATGCATGCAATTGTTTTCTGGAAGCAAAGGCATTTGCAGTAAATTAAAATGGAATCAAGGAGAGCATTATACAGATGCAAGTTTTTATAAAGCCAACATGCGTCTGTTAATCTGGAATTAAAGTTTTAAGTTCAAATGCAAAACTTCATCAGCTCAAGTTCAAAACACATTCCAATTCAAGCTCTTCTGAAACTGGATACTCCGCTCATAATAATAAGGTGAGTAAACCTACTTTAAATATAGTTTAATCCTGGATTCCATTTTGATGATATGAATGAAGATCACGCTGTTATCTGAAATGCTTAAACTAAAATGAATGCATGTATGATTATGCGTGTTCGATACATGTATAATGCCTGTGTGTATACAAATATAGGCCTTGTTGATTATCAAAGTCTAATTTCTTTGAAATTCCAATATCTCATCATTGAATCATGGTTAGCTTATGATTTGTAAATAGAAAGTGTTTGAAAACATGTTATATCACTACTAGAAATAAGTTTTGGAATTTTTTATTAATTATTTGACTTGAAAATTATGAAGAACAACAAAATATGTATTTGGGTCAAAATTCTATAAATTCAATTTTTGAGATTTGATTTCATGATTGTAATCAAGATAGAAAATCATGAATTTTAATGGATATATCTCGATTTTTAGTTTAGGATTTGATGTGTATTCGGGTATGGAACGTTTGGGTTATTTTGAACGATTTTCGACGGCCAACGATGAGATGGCTGGAGAAATTGAATCTGAAGGTCGAGGGAATGAAGGGAATCATCGAAAAAATGGTGCTTGGATTTGTAGGTGATCGGTGTTGCCTTGCGACAGTGGAGTTGGGTTTAACACCCTGGATTGGTTGTAGAACTTCAATTGGGTTTCACGGTGATGAGAGGCGATCGGAGTTGATCGCGAGGACTGACATTGGTGCGGGAAGGCGTGACGGCGCTACGGTGAAGGTAGCAGAGTTTCTGGAGCCAGGGATCAACGAAGACAAGAATTTCTGGTGATGGGTTTCTAGGATGTTTGGGTTCGATGGGTCGAATTCTATTCTCGATCTAATCATGGCGGTTGAATGATTGCATGTCGTTGTCGTGGTCGAAGGGGTTGCGTTGACGGCCAGAGCAAGGTTCATCGGCGACCTTGGACGGTGTGCACGTGGATGTGCACATTGACGTGCATCTGGAATGTTGGGTTTTGGGAAGGAGACGTTGTCTCAAAGTAGTTCGTGAATTTTCACGTGTTTGACTCGGAGTGTCGTAGTGAGAGGCTGTTGAGTATTTTTCGTTTTACAGGAAGTAGATGATGTTTCTCGATTTTAAACCGAAGTTCTCATCATTGGGTCGACGCGAGGAATGCTTGGGGTATAGCTCGAGTAATTGAAGTGTGGAATTCGGGTCAATAGCAAGTTATGCTTTGTTAATAAATAAATCATGTTTTAAAAATTAACTTAAAGGACCAAGTTTTCAAAGGAAATATAAACTAGGTTCTGAACAAAGTAAAAATGTTTTAAAATTTGTTTTTGTTTAAAATAATTTTTATAATAAGATAATTCCTATATGATTTTAAAGGTGATTTAATTTATGATCATTAAATAAAGTATAATTTGTTTAATGTATTAAGAATGGTTGATTGATTAATGTTAACCGTTAAGGAAATAAATAATTAATTTATTTATTAAGGTAATTTGTAATTAGATTATGAAATCAATTTAAGGAAAAATTATTAATGCGGTTAATTAATTAAGTTATTAACCAAAAGATGATTAATTTGTTAATCACTTAATGAGATTAATTAATGAAAGAATTAAACGGGAAATTGCTTAATGTCATTATTTAAGAAGGGTAATTAATGGATAAAATTTCTGGATGTAATTAATATAAGGAATATTTCTTAATGGAAGTAATTAAGGGTTAATTACTTAGGCGAAATAATTAAGGATTAATTACTTGATGTAATTAATTAAAAGAATTGATATAATTAATAAAGGAGTTAATTAACTAAGGTAAGTAATTACAGGATGGTTAATTACTATTTATGATGTATTAGGGCTGATTAATGGAAATAGCATTAGAGATCATTAGTTAATGCAATTAATTAATTAATGAGATTAATTAAAGATTAATTACTTTAAATGGTTAATGATATTTAATTTGTAATTAACTGAAGGATAATTACTGTATGTAATTGAATATAATTAATCAAGGATGATTAATTAAGATTGATAATTGAAAGATGATTAATTAATTGATTCGTAATTAATTAATGATTAATTTAAGGTAATCTGAGTGATTAAAGATTGTAATTAATTTAATTAGAGATAAAATAAATAAATTTTGGTAATGATCCATCTTGTTTATGGATGTTTGAATGACGATTGAATTCCTGGAATTGAAGTGTTTTGTGATATGATTGAGTTGAATAGTTGATAATGTGGTTATCTATCGAGATAAATTACTTTGTATAATGAAATCTTGTATTAAAGTTTGAATTGTATTTCTATTCAATACCTTGGGTTAATATGATGTGAGATTCGGAGAGACCGGAGTCGAGTATTAGTTAATACCCGAAACCACTTCGATTCCTTATAGGTTGATATGTGAAACCATTAGGCTGGTTTGGGATGATTTAAGTGAATTGGACCTGTTAATCTAAGTTAGGACACTTAGAAATTGATGTGTGAAATTTGTGATATCTATAACAACTTGTGATGCTGTAAAATTGATATTAGTTACTCGGGTTTATATAAGTTGTATGCTTTTGTCATTTATCTTAGATGGGTTTACTCACGCTGGTTTCCAGCCTAACCCGGGTGTTACTTTGATGTAATGCTCGGGTCAGACCGAGTATTACAGATTTCAGGTAAGGACGTTCTGGAGCTCAAGAGGCGAGCTGGAGGGCTGAAGCGTATGGAGTACTTTACCGCTGTGATATATTATTGTGTAATTAGGACATGTTGTTTAGCCTGTCCATTGTTGTGTGTATGATGTAACTCTGATATTTTAAAGTGTAATTGACAGATATAGTTTTCTTTTGTATAACTATTATTATTATTATTTGCTATTATATTTTGATCCGCTGCGAATGTGAGGTTTCGGTGACTGGTTTCAGTTTTCTTCTTCTTTCTCTTTCTTCTTTTATCTAACTATCTGGAATTCTCGGGATCGAAAATTCCGGGCTGTTACATAAATATCTACAAACAAACTGTAGATCTTCACTAGAAAATTGTCACAAAAGGTTCAATCGAACAAGTCCAAGAATTAACCGACGAAGCAAACGCAAGCGTTTCATACCACTTGTTTTACTAAGTCGTTTAATTAGATTTCTCATTCGAGTGAGGTAAAGGTTTGTACATACTAATAGATTGGAAAACGGTTTCGGAAAAGAGCTTTGTATTAATATAGTGTTGAAATGGTTTTGATGAAAGAGTTTTGATATTTACTAGCAGTATTGAAACCTTCATATTTCTACAGTTGTTATCCCTTCTTTTTAGCAAGGCCGTGATACCATAAAATCGATCGAGAAGCCCAAGATAGTTTGTCTCGAAGAATGGTCAGCTCAGCATCTCAACAAAGCAAGTTCTGTTGAATGTTTTTCAGATAAGATCCCCTATGGAGGGGGGGTCCGGGGGGGTGCGGGGGCAACGCCTCCTCTATGGGGTTCGACCTACGAGTATAATGGGTCGAGCGACCTAGGGGTGTTCGCGACCTAACGACCTAAACAAGGTCGAGCGAGTTAAGGTGATGCGCGACCTAACGTGTCACGCGACTTAACGAAGGCAAGGCCGAGCGAGTTAATGTGATGTGCGACCTAACGGAGGCGAGCGACTTAAGGGGTCATGTGACCTAACTGGAATGGCCAAGCGACCTAACAACCTAGGCAAGGTCGAGCGACCTAATGGAGCAAGCGACCTAAAGGAAGTGAGGTCGAGCGACTTAAAGTGGTAACCATGCGGCCTAGGTGGACGCGACCTGATGGTCATGCGACCTAGAGGGATGAGCGACCTAAGGGTTTAACACGCGAGCGACCTAAGGGTTTTAACACACGAGCGACCTATCATCCCAAGGCCTAACGAACTAACTCCGAACGACCCAAATATGCAGACAGATCAACCTATAGGCGAACGACCTAGAGGCAACGACCTAAAGGTATAAAGGCCTAAACCATGCGAACGACTCAAGGTCATACGACCTAAAGGGGAACGACCTAAGGTCACGCGACCTACGACCTAGGGGAAATGACCTAATTCTGAGGCGTCATTCCGAGGCAGTGCGACCTAATTGCAGTTTTTGCCAAAAAAACACTAAAAATTGCAGTTTTTGGCCAATCCAATCCAAACCAAATGCAAATGTACATGCTACAGTGATGGGGAATCATTCCCAACAGTCCAATATAGTTATAGACTAGAATTGTGAGATAAAAATCTCACCTTTTCACCAAATTATGAAGGTAAAGCTTGAAGGTGAATGGAGAAGCAACTATAAGCTTGAATCCAATGCTTTTCCTTGAATTTGGAGTTGAATGATGGAGTTGGAGTTGAAACCTAGGCTTGGAGTTTCTAATTTCCCTTTCCACTCACCATTAACGTTAAAGTTTGTGTTTGGTAGGAATTTATGAAGAGTGAGGAGAAGGAGAGAAGTGGGTTTGATTTTTAATGGCTAATCTAACCCAAAGTCCGAAGCGGGAAAAGTAAGTGAAATTCCACTAACTCCAAACCTATCAATGTTTATACTTAAAAAAGTTGTAACCGGTATTTCGAACTCAATGGAAGTGGTCTCGAGTCCTAATTTGGCCGTTTGCAAAAAGTAGCTTTTCGGACCAATATCCGATTAACGACAAAATATTTAAAAAATATATTTAAATATAAAATCGATAAATATGTAGGTTGTTACATATGGAGCCCAGATACTTAACTTATGTGGATATCGCAAATATATATTACTTTGTGATTGTTATTGTTGAGGATCCTCAGATAAAGGTTGTTTGCAGCTGGGGGATGACATACTCGTGTCAGTAGTTACCTATTTTTGCAGAGGTAACCCGGCCATGTGTTGGCAGAGATCCGATTAGGTTTTCGGGACGTCCCGCCAGAGGCGTACCCATGTGGCAGTAGGAAGTTCCTTTGCCTGACCATTTGTTGGAAAACCAAAGAAACAATACGCACCTTGTACGGTTTTATTTGTAGAACCTTCCATTTAATATGGTAGCTATAGCAGGCATAATATAATGGGACCTATGCTGGCTAAGATTAATATTATACTTTCGAAATGTGTTCCACACTATGCACTAATAAGAATAATATCAACTGATTTTGTGTATCAAGCTTATTTGACTATCATAAGGAGAAATCTCCTCCAATTCTACATTTGCATTGTGTGTGTGGCGGGAGGCCTTATGGTAGTTTCATTTTTCAAAAGCATAGCGGGCTTCTTTTTATTTTCTTGGTGAAAATAACTGTTTTTAAGATCTCACACCAGTCCCATGAATGACCTGGAGTTTATTGTTCCCTTTCTAAACTCTGGGTGCCCACCAAATTTCCACACGGGCAGTCTAGAGTCGGATTATCAGGTCATTCAGGAATTCAGGAGTTGCTGTAGAGATCTGGAGGCAAGCGGGATGGCGTGGCGTATCAACTAGTATATAGTATTTCTTTTCCACTGTTTATTGTTGTAAACTATGATAATGTAATGTAATGTAATAACTGATATAGTTCTTTGTTATTATATGTTGTTCCGCTGCGATATGCGAGATTCTGTCATTGTTTCTGTTCTTCTACCTCTTCTTCTTTAAACCCTAATGGTTCAGTTTTCCGGCATTCGACTGTGCGACATTTGATACAGTGGACGTATAAATGTCGACTTTCGGGCGTCGTAAAATCGGACTGTTACACTTCACAAATACTAACCAACTTTTCCAATATTCAAGGTATAATCTTTATCGTATACTCAAACTTCGACATAAGCAATCAACTTCAAATCAACACATATGCATGTATAAACAACATGTAGTATTACTAAATATTTGAGCAACATTTTAACTCATAAATTTTGCAACTTCTAAAATTTAGTTACTTGAGTTCTAAATAAATGAACTTTACTCACCGAACTCTTACTAACAACGTGAATACACGCTAGTACTTTGCCTAAACTTGCACTTATGGAATCTTGGATGGTCCAACATCCTAGAATGGCTCAGCCTCCGGTGCATTGAATTCGGCCAAGCAGTAAAGGTGCTCAACCCTTGGATGTTTCGGGGAGTTGGAGCTTTCTTTGTGAAGAGAAGAGTTTAGGAATTGAAATGGAGTGATTTAAGCTATGTTTTGAAATGTTTTACTAACCTTTTCTCTTAGGAATTTGGAAGCCATAAAAATACATGAAGAAAAAAGGGATTTTGACATGAGGATGTAAATGAAAACAAAGAAGAGGATGTAAGAATGAGGGGTGTATATATAGGTTTAGGAATTTTATTAGAATACATAAAGTGAAAAGAATTAAATACACACACACGCATGCACACTATACGTAACTCCCATCACTTGTACACATTACCCTCCCCCTTCCATGCCTTGAATCATGCTAGATCTTCCATATGTGTGTACTAAAGATATGGAGGTGATTTGTATATATATATATATAAGTGTGTTTATATGTGTATATCCCTTTTATAACATAATTTGTCACATCCATGCTTATGTATAAATATATGTATAAGTTAATATACATAAGTATGCTTAATTAATACTTATCCTAACATATACAGATGTGTGCATGTTGCACCAAGTGTGCACAACGTTTCCAACGAATTTCGAATGTCGAAAAGTCAAAATTTCGAAAAACGATCTTCGGTCACATTTTCTATTTTTATTTTATCTTGTATTGGTAAACAAATTTTGAAAATTATTTTATCATCTTTATTAAATAATTAAAATAGATTTATTTTCTAATAAAAATCCATTTATTGATTATATAAAATATACTAAAATAGCATATTTCAAAGTAGAAAAATCCTGAGTTGTTACAAATCTATTTTACCATCATTTGTTATTATTTAAAAGAGTTATATTTTAATTATAAAACCTATTATTTGAATATTTAAAATTTATTAAATATTGGTAATCAAGGTGGTAAAATTCCGGGTCGTTGCAAGTGGGTTAGACAAAAGTCTGATGAATGAGTTACATCATTAATATACGGTGCTCACATGCAATTGACTTCATTTATAATCTATATAAACTAGGGTGTCCTACTTGTGTCCGCGAATCATTTACTAAGGTTATTTTCATTTATCTAAGGGGTATAGATTTGAATGCACATACACCAACATCATTAGAAGGTTTACACATAGGTTCAAACAACTAATCAAACCTCAAAACAATGGCTAATCATGCTAAAAACTACTAGAATTATTCCAACATATGATCGCCTACAAAGTCAACCTTGGAACTATGTTCCCAGACTATGACTACACGTATTGTATTTACGCATTAAGGAGGAGCCAGCAATGCTGATTCGATCAAAGACGTCTTAAGGTCTGCTACAACCATGTCCAATCTCAATGGTAACGTAACGCCACTTATTGCACAACGTCGGGCATTTAACAACACAATCACGTCATGTACCTAGGAGCCTCTAGTTACTGTCGGGCCATATCTTTCTCCAGGCATCCTCGTCAGTATTGCGCGTACACCATAAAACCTCCTATGAGTGCAATTGGTATCGAATCGCCCTTGTCAAATACCAACTTTGTCGAATAAATAGTTTTTAGGCCTAATTATTTCCATACACATCATCCAGTCCTATAACGTCCGCGTATTGTAAACCTAGGGAACTAATTTCCTTACTAATATGCCAACATATATATATATATATATATGTATATATATATATGTATATATATAAATATATATATATAAACTTATAAACTTGCACCTTAGGCCGAGGTTCAGATTGTGCTTATAAACCTCTAACCAGTCGATCGTCGGCTACAAGAGCAATAGACCACAGGCTACTACGGTAGTCGACCGCTTATTGTCGACCAACACTAATGAACCTGTCGATCGATCGAAGTTGATTTATTATTATTTTTCTTTGTTCTTGATAAACTATTGATCTCTATCAATTATTGATCTCTGTTAATTATAGTAAACTCCTACTTTGTTAATCTACAGTTTCAAATGTTCTCAATTTCGGTATCTAAATATTTTGCAAGTATGTTTGTTATCAAATCAAATTAAATTGGGTTTAGAATCAACGGGGTATTGATAAATCAATCTATATTCAATTTAACAACAAGAGCGTGTTTAATCTAAATCAATTTTTATCCAATAAATTTACTTTAACCATATTTAGAATAGGAAAGGATCATATTCAAATGGGTTAAATTCTTATCAAATTTCCAATATATTATAGTCATTACATAAACAACATTTCTAATTTAAACTAAACTAATTCTAGATCAAATAGGATATAAATAAACTTAATTACATATAAATCATCATAGTAATTATGAACTCACTCACCTCTTATTATCTTTTTCCTTTTTGATAAGTGTTGAATTTCCCTTTCTTCTACTTGTTAATCTCTCCTTTTTGCTTGCTTTTATCTTCAGCTTATTTTTTATTTTATTTTAGAAATTTGTATACAGGAGACAGAGATTGGGAGATGAGATGGAATCTGGATGTACTAATGGTGACTGATTAGGGTTTGGATTAACGTCATATTTATAGCTACGTGAAACATAAACAACCATTGATTTAATATAATTAAATTTGGGTCGTTCGGCCTAGGCTAACATTAGCCGACAAGTGCCCACCGGTCGACTGCTTGGTTTGGGGCGGTCGACCGGCCCCAATAAGGGTGTCGATCGATTTAGTTATTAATACTATTTTTTTTAATGTCCTAGTTTCTTAATAATTTTCCATATATATATATTCTAATTATGTTTGAATTCAAATATTTAAACTTTGGTAACTTTTGCATATGAACTTGGATTATGGAACATTATATATGAAAGTTGTCTAGAAAATTGCTATAAATTCAACATTGCAAGTTTCATAGCCAAATTAAAATGTTTATGAAAGTTCTTTTTGATTCTTTTTATATTTTATTTAATCCTTTTATTAAAAATCTAGTGAAGTTTTGCAGGGTGTTACAGGATAAAGTCAAACCATAGTTGGATAGAAAAATGCAAAGTGGTGTTCACACTTCATTATTATAGAAGTTACACCATCCTTCCAATTTGAACATTGATTGAAAAGCCCACCAAAATCTCTATGTTAATTCTTTTTTTCTTTTCTACCTGAAATCTTCCAATGCTTCATAATTCCATAATTTTCAATGCTAGAAAGTCCTCAACACACTAGCATATTGACTATTCTAGCAAATTTAACATAATCAATTCAATTTTTGTTGGCTCTGTCATTTTATTTATCTAATTCTTGTCCAAAATTATTATTTTAAATAATAATTATAATGACACTTCATTTTACTTTTTAAATCAGCAATCTTTGATTTTTAATCTTAATTTTCACAAAAAAGAGTATGATTCGAAAATCATAAAATTCTTTACTAAGTTTAATAAACATTTCCTTTTGATAAAAAACATGATATTGTTTTTAATTTAATGTTTTTATCCAAAACAGTTCAACTTAACTTAAAAAAGTGGACATGTAAACGTATCTTTCTAAATTTTCTTTTACAATTAAGAAATTTTCACATTGGTCCAGTTTAAAAGAAAAGGTAATACTTTAACTTGTTTTTCAAATCGTGACGGAAATATTCATAAAAGACGTTCAAAAAGGTGCTTTTTACATATTTTTGAATTACCTTTTAAAAGTTCAATTGTCAAAAGCAAAGTGCACATCAAAAAATAACTGCAACAATATGTCTTACACTAAACTTTTTACAAAAATGAAAGCTTTAAAATAACTATGGAAAATAACTTTCTATTAAATTTTACATATTCAAGGCTTAAAAATAAGGGGCTACCTGTAAAAACCCGCACCTGAATATGCCCGAATTTTGACTAAATTGAAATCTAAGTCCATTAGGGCACAGATCATTGGTTTTGGTAACCCAAAATATATCAGAGTGATCAATATAAACTTATAGCGGAAAAGAAAAATATAATAGAACATAAATACTGACTGAGGATGTTACCTTGGAATCAATAGTATTCCTTTGAAATCTAATTGCTTGGTCAGCATCGAGCAAGCATAAGAAAAAAAATTTCATCTACTATTCTCGTCTTACACCAGTAGCCTGTCCTTCAAAATCTATCATGTACATTGTAATGAGGAGGGGGTTGGAACAAAATTCTAGTGACTGAAAAAATTACATTCTTCATCTATAACATTAATTTATGCCAATCGATGTCCATTTAAGTGTTATGTCCATTATTTACGGCAATTGGTTTAATCCTATATGCGTGTAAGATATGCCGAACCTCCTCCGAGGTATAACTATGTGTGTGTGTATGTTTATACACATCTATGACTAGACGTTGTGCTACCCAAAAAACCCAGCTACTTAATACTTCTTGAATAGAGAGAAGGCAGACCCAACAACCATTTAATACCTCAATCCCCAAAGCATGCCATTCGCAACTTAAATTCTAGTCAATCGGTCCCAACTATAGGGATTGATGATACAACTTTATAATTTAATTGTCTTACTATTAATGAATCTCAAAGACTCATCTAAGGGTTAACTGGCCCACCTCTGATAAACAAACGTGTACAAACTAAATTTGATGTCTGCACATATCCTATAAGGATTCCACACTAATAGGAAGTGAATCCATCGGGTCATAACCCAAGCCTTTGCTATCGACCACTCAGGACCACTGGTGTCATAGCCTACATGCCAGCCCTACTGCAAAATACCAGTCCAACAAAAATACTAATATAGCCTGTCGACCTTCCTCAGTTGACACCCCATTTATACAACCTAATTTAAGTCAAAGAAAGTGACCCTTTTAGTTATTTAATACCTTTTGTTAGAAATGAAATAGACATTATTTCCTTAAAAGTATTGAGCTGTATAGTACTTCAAATATGAGGCGAAACTTGGTATATTTTCCCTACCTATCTACAACGCATATCCCTTTCCCACGGGTCCTATGATTAGAGATGTCCCACATCAGTAGTAAATATACACTACTTTCGGAATCCTCTAGGTGAAGAGCAGACTTCTATTGTGTAACTCTATTGACCATGCATCCCGGCCCATTAAACCAAACTAACCATCCTAGGCATAAGTGTTGGGCTAGGCCTATTAATTCACGCTTCTTCTAATCTTATAATTAAGGATGTATAATTTCCCGCTATGAAAATTATATTACCTTCTAGCATTTATTTCCTACCTTATACCCTTATTTATTATATTCCACAAATGTTAACTATCTGTAATAAAAGGTCATTATTATTCTAATTGGACATACACTAATAACATTTATTTATTTATTCATTCTAATTCAACTTATTATTCCTACTTATTTACCTATGAATTGCATAATAAATTCTTTAACTAGTCTCATTGATACATTTATGTCCCTATTTAATTCTGGTAACTCCCTCTTAACTGCACATTTATTGCCCTATTAATTTTGGAGCTAATATCTCTTTTCCATCTACACCTCCTAATCCAATATTTTAATAGGCAATTAATAACTAATACGAATATCGTCGTAAATTATGCTATATATATTTATAAATATACACATACATACAAATGTATATATATTTAATTGGTAAGCACAATTATATATATATTCCTCTTTCTAACTATTAATTCCTAAACTAAAACATTTCTTTTTCATGTTTTAATTTATCAGAACTATCCTTTCAAAAAGGATTATCATTATAACTTTCCATAAACAATCCAAAATTGAGACCTTTACTTCGTTTTAATTATAAAGAGTTATCTCTTTTCCTTTATTGAAATAGACAGTGCAAATTATGGGAAAGAACATTTGTACTTTATACATCTCTTTCATTTTTGGTATATCTTTATTATTTCAAACGACGCACTTTTTTGTGGCATTAGATAATTTATAGAAATTTAATGGAAATAGATAATATTATATTATATCTCGCTCCCAATAAATTAAAACATAGAAATTCACATTCTAAGTCAAATTAGGGCAATCTAAATTAATACTAACATTTTACAACCCAACTATAAATCTGGAATAAACTTTACAGCTTTATCAACATTCAAATTTAACAAGTTTAGGGACAGATTTTCTAATTTTCAGATTAGGTTCTAAATATCTTTCATATTCCAATTACATATCTTATAGAATATGCAGGCGATAATCCTATATGTTTGTTTTAAGCCTATAACTCATTAGAGTCTTATAGAATTTCAAAGTTATACATAAATTATATAATTTTCCACCCACCTTTCAAGCTTTTCAAATCTCTTAAATATGAATTCATTCCTTTAATTGACTCCTTTTCCATTCTAATCTGAAAGAATATGTATAATAGGATATATATATATATATATATATACACTTTTAGAATTACCGATCTTGAAGAGATTTGGGGTTAAGTGGAATACAGATTTATACTAATAAAATACCTTTTTCCGTAGTATTGATTCGCTCCTCTGCTTCTTCCCTTTTATTTTCTACCCTTTTCTATATATAATATAATAATTTATAATCAATAGAAATAGTAGGCAAAGGAATATGGCAGAGCCCTCTGCTTTGATCAGAAAATATTAGAAGAGAAGTGAGGGGTTAGCCTGATATTTATGGGCGCTAACATCAATCATATTATTTTGATTAAAATAATTAATCATGCTAGTTTCGCCAAGGTTCAAACCCTAACCACCACCCCCCGACCGGTTGACTGCCTCTATAAGCAGTCAACCGCCAGCGATCGATCGATCCAAGTAAAGCGTCGGTCATTGTGGTCATGGATTTTTGATAATTTATTTCCTTTATCATTTTTTAATTATTTTCATTCTGGAAACTTCAAATGCTAATAACTTTTTCATTTACCCCCAATCATGAAACTCCAAATATATAAGTTGCTTAGAAAATCACCATAAACATAATGGTGCACAGGCTTCGTGGTCAAATTTGACTTTTGCTCAAAAATCCATTTTTGGAGCCTTATTAATTATTTAATAATTGTCGTTAATTTCACGGAGAGTTATCTTCCTCCCTTTTAAAAGAATTCCGTCCTTAAAATTCACCAATGGTTGAATCATGTAACATAGTGCGCAACGAATTTAAGCTATCCAACGAATTAGGGTACAACCAAATTTGCAGCCAAACGTGTACAATGGCATAGTGTATCATAGCATATAAGACATGCATGCGGAATGATTCTAAGTCGATACCTCCTATATGAATGCTTTCTTTTAAAAACATTCTGAAAATATTATGCAAACAACCTATATAAAGCGACAGTTCTATATGCTTGCAAGTTCTCAAAAACCAAAAATCGTTTTACATATCGTAATTTCCATACACTTATGAGTACAAGTATGATTCAACCAATTTTGCATCCAATCTCTACCATCTAAAACCTTACACACAATTTTTAACATCCAAAATTTTGAAAAGTTAGATTTTAAAAATTTATATTCCTATGCTGGAAAAGGAATTTAGAATGAAAATTTTACTTTTTCACCCTTCTTTTGGATACCTATTCCACTATGCATTGGAACCTTCTCTTTTGCTCCTAAAACTTTTCCAACTTTTCCAAGTACAATTTACATAAGGAGTTTATTTCTAGATGTTAAAACATTAAACGCAAGTTTCTTTTCCTATCAACAAGGTATGGAAATAGAAATTCCAAAGCTAAAGTAGCATTTTTCCTTTTTATTATCTATGTTCGGAATGCTGTTCACACTTGTCGAATAAAAAAATTCATATTTACTAACACATCGACCCTCCCTACGCTTAACATGTAGCCTTTGAAAATCTATAATTTTCTCATATTCCATTAAAAACCTTTTCCCCTTTTTAGTCATGAAAATTAAATCTTTAAAAGCATTCAAACAATTATTTTTAAAAGCAGTAAAAACTTCTTAAAAGCATTGAAACAAAAAATTTCAAAAGCATTTGAACACAATTTTTTAAAGAATTTCCCTCTCCATTCTTTAAACAAATCAAGCCACAACTTAACGTAATCGAGACTCAGTTAATGAGTAAGATCCTACATTGTGTAGTTAAACCTAGGTTCGAGGAACCTTTCCTTTTACTCCTAAACAATGACACACTAGCCTATTTATAAATTTTAGCTTTTAAGGCATAGGGACTGTGACCCATGATTTCGCAACAACCCTTCCCTACCTTCCGCTTGCTAAAATTTATTTTTTTCAAAATTCTAAAGATTTTGCTAACTTAATTTCCTAATTAACTTCCAACATTAATAACATTTATTGATAATTAAGTGTCCTTATGAGATCTCCTTATTTACGTTGTTTCCCTATACACACACACGCACACGATGGTCAAAGCTTATCTAAACTATCAAATAGTAATAAAATAGGAACATATCTCATACCATATCATATCATACGCTTTTCCATTATCTGAAAGGAGACAACTAGCGATTACAACCCAAATAACATAAAAGAAAACGATTGTTGGAAGCTACCTTGCAACTTCAACCGGTGTTAATAATCTTATGGTCCTATCGCTCCTTAATTAAGATGGATACTTCTTGTACATCATTTAACTATAATCCACAAGTCTCCATTTACTTCTTTGGCTTCTAACTAATAAGGTCCATCCATTACTTCAAGCATTACAGTAGATTATGTGATAAATTGCGTATTTCCACACCATAGTGGGTAAGAAATAGGAACTATGCACATTTATAATAACTCGTTAGAAAATTGGCTTGGTGGAATAACTTTTCTGCCACCTGCCTTCTTTAACTTCGAGTCAACCAACATCCTCTATGTGTATTTGCCATCTTATTACTCTCCTCACAAATCATACTGCTATTTTATTTCAATCAAAATCTCTTTATAATATTCTCAAACTTTGGTATCTACCTGTTTTATCCTTGATATTTCATGCGAGTGTATGTTAGAACTCGCAAAATTGCGATTTGATGTCATTCTCTATTCCTTTGAAGTTGTTCTTATGGATTTCTCACATGTATAATCAAACATTCCTAGGTCCATTCCAATATTTCTTATATTCAATAGGGATTCCTAATTGCCATTCTATGAGCATCCATAGCTAATTTATTCCTAGCCTTGACCTATACCTTGTTTTACCTAGATAGTCATCCTTATCCACTCCATACCAAAATTTTCGTTTGGTTTTTCACTACTCTTTATAAAGATAAAACTTCATAGTCATGAAGCACTCAATCCAAAACTTTTACCTTTGAAAAAACAAATCAAAAACTCTTTTTCAAAAATTACTTGTGTAAAGGCCCGAAAATCCGTACTCCTTTAAACTGGAAACATTCCACAACAATCCAGCCAAAGAGGAACAAACTTACGAGTCTTTATGGTTAAAGAAGAAGAAAAAGATAGAAGAAGAGAGAAAAAGATAGAACATAACAGAAAGAAACAACAGAACAATATCAGAATCTCACAATCGCAGCGGAACAACATATAATAGATAAATGAATAATCTTTAAACACAAAGAACTATCTCATTTATTACATTACATCTCATTACATTACATTACGTCATCAAAGTGTACCAAAACAAACAACAACAAACAGCGGAAAAGAAATACTATATACTACTGAATACGCCATGCCATCCAGCTTGCCTCCAGCAACTCTTGAATTCCAGAATATCCTGATAACCTGACTCTAGACTGCCCGTGTGGAAATTGGTGGGCACCCAGAGTTTAGGAAGGAAAATAATAAACTCCGAGTCAGTCATGTGACTGGTGTGAGAACTTAAAACAGTTTATCTTTAAAACAAAGAACAAGATAATTTTAAAATAGATTCGCAATGCTTTTTAGAAAATGAGACTACTATAAGGCCTCCCGCACACACACACAATGCAAACGCAGAATCGAAGGAGATTTCTCCTTATGATAGTCAAAGATGCTTGGTACGCATTAAAAAGAAACATTTGATATTATTACTAGTGCATAGTGTAGGAAAAATCATTTCGAAAGCAAAGATATAAAACTTAGCCAACATACGACCATTATCGTATGTCTACCATAGCTACCATCCAAACAGTGGGGCGCCACCATAAGTGAATGATAGGTTCTACAACTAAAACCGTACAAGATCGTATTGTTTCTTTGGATTTCCAACAAATGGTCAGGCCAAGGAACTTCCCATTGCCACATGGATACGCCTTTGGAAAGAAGACCCGAGAACCTAACTGGATCTCTGCCAACACAAGGCCGGGTTACCTTTCAAACTAGGTAACTACTGACACGAATATGTCATTCCCCGATCGTAACCGATCTATATCCGAGGATCCTCGATTTCGGACAACCACAAAGCAATAAATTTGCAGCAATAACATAGGTTAAGTATCTGGGCTCTACACCATGATACCACCTCTATCCAGAAGGAATGACATACACTAAAGGGGCGCTACCCCCTAATAACCTTGTTGCATCCTTCCTGTTTTGACCATTTTCGGGGTGTGAGGTCCGACGAAGTCTCGTCCACAAAGCCACGCTTGATATAAAAGTTGTGCTTTGATCATCAAATGCTCAACAACACTTCATATGCCACATTACCAATTTGGGAATGTATCACTAGTAACCATCAACTACATAACCTCTAAGGGTGTTAAGCTAAGAGAATAAATTTTCTGCCACCAACGGAAACATATTTGATAGAAACCAGCTTTACATCTCAAATTGTAACGTTAGACACACATCCATACAAGTCCGTTCTGGGATCGAACGGACCGAAGGCATTTACAAAGAAGTCCTTCCAATCCGGATATTCACTAATCACGACCGGACTTCCCATCACAAAGGGTGATAAATTTCTATATCGGAGATCAGCCAATGCAGAAATATTCGACGGTAATCCTTCCGTTTTCACAAATATCCGGTCTTCAACACCGGTCATCAATGATATCCATTACGACGTATCACATATTCGGAATGGGCTATACGACCCTAAGGTCCTTTCCCGGCTAACCCGAATAGCAAGCACTTATTCAAAAATAAATGTGGCATTCAAATTTAAGCAAACCACAACAAATACCCATTCAAAGGTAAATATTAATAGTCGGTTATTTAACTATCAATAAGTATGCTCAACATCATCAGATTCCAAATAATTTTCCAAATTATTTATTTTTCAAAATATCTTTACAAGATATATATATTTTCCACACTTCAACCATTTGAAAATAATTTTCAAATCACTTTTCACCTTTACCACTTTTTGAAAACAAATTTCAAATCATTTCCCTATACGGGATATATTCACAAATCTTTATTCATTTTCATTTCAAAATGGTTTATTTAAACCAATTAAATAAATCCTTACCGATTACTTTATATTTACGTTCCAAATCCGTAAATTTATTCCCACACTTCAAAAATTAAATCAACGTTTATTTTTAAACAAATTCCCCTTTCTTTTATAAATTCCATAGTGAACTTACAATTCCCAAAATATCTATAAATATACGATTTCCCAAACAGATTTCTAATATTCATTTTCAATTTATCTTTAAAAGATAAAATATCAAAATATTCACTTCATATTGGAAAACATCTCCATACTTATTTAATAATAAGTAATTTACAAATCCATTTATTTTCAACACTTGGAAAATATTCAATATACTTAAATCAAAATTAAGTATATATTTAGTTCTTTAAGAAATCATTCTCTTAAACACATTTGTTTGGGCCAAAACGAATGTTGCGTAAAACATCGTTACGACAACCCAAAATCACTAGTATAGGGATTCGAAATTTAGATAGATATATAAATCCCAATACTATACAAAAACATTTCCTTTCGGAAATCATTTACTATAACAATAGTGTTATAGTCCACCATTTCCTTCTATTTCTCGAAAACGTCTATTTCAACAATGAATGTTGAAATCTATGGTTTCGACATTTAATGCATTTTAAAACAACTTCAAATCGTTTTAATTCTATTTAAAATATCACTTCCCCAAAACACTTTAATATATTATTCACTGTCCTAAAATCGTGAATATTCTTCGTTAACCAAATTCAACATTTTTCTACACATTTTGTTTAAAGGATTATCCACCGTCTAAAATCGTGAATATATCTCCTTTAAAAATCTAAAATAATTGACTTATCAAAATAAGTTGGTTTCGGATTTATAAAACAATGTTTATAAATCCCCATTTATATTTTAAGGACTTCAATTTACAAGATTTAAAAATCTTACTACTTATAAAATTCCATTTATAACCTCATTTTCAGCATTAACAGAACTTCTTTTATAATTCCATTATTTTGATTTATAAAATATATATTTTATAAATCTCATCTATAAACCATTTATACTTATTCGAAAATCTCAATTAAAATGCCAAAATCCAATTTGTAAGTTAATTACTTATAAATCTTTTATTTTACAAACATCTATTCATTTTATAATTTCACAATTTATAAATCTATAAATTTTATTCACTTGTGAAATCCATTTATACTTCATTTTAGCACTTATAAAAACTCGTTTTATAACTCCTATATATTTTTTTTATAAATATTAATCTTAGAAATTTTTTATATAAACCGTTTATAATGATTCAAAAATCTCAATTTAAATAAACCAATCCTTTTAATAATTTGCAAAACGTTATTTAAAACTTATAACTTATATAACTCCAAAATCATACTTAAGTACTATTTTCCAAAAATATAACTTTTATAACAATAAAATTATAATGTTTATTTATTTTAACAATTCAAAATTTAATAAAATGTATACTTTCAAAAATCACTTTAAAATTCTTTTTAAAATCAAAATCATTATTTTAAAACTTCAAAAATGGATCCGATGATGCAACAGCACCAAATAATCAATCACGACAACAAAGACATCATATATCAGTATATGATAATCAACAAATATCACAATATCTGTAATCAAATAAATATTGGTGAGGAATCCAGTTGGATCCCTCCAACCTGTTTCCCTACATTCAAAGATGTTAGCACAATACCAATTCCGTTCCAATATGGAATATCGCGGTATATGGGATTTATAAAATATTATCCGCTATTATGCAGCGCAATAGGGTCTCATCCGCTATATAATGCTGGAAAATCAACTCCAATACATAAATAATACCATTTTCACTTTGCAATGAAATATTCGCGGTATATGTTTTTAATAACTAACCTCCGCTTACTAACGGCGCATAATGTCTATTTTAACAATCAATAGATAACAATCATCATTCAAACATACAATCAAATTTTTTTAAATATAACTATTTAAAATTTAAATCGAAATAATTCGATTGAGTGAGAAGTTCTCACATCGCTTTCAATTCAGTTTTCGCGTTTTATTTCGAATAAAATTAAAATCGCGTTTAATTTTACCTGAAATTCAAACAAGCTCCAAATGACTCCAATCCAGTTCCATTGCGTAGTATTTGTCCATACGAACCCGTCGCAATTTGTTTCGTCCAAATCGGACCTCGTATCAAAAAGTTATACACGTTTAAAGTTTACATGATTTTAAAATAATAATTTTACATATTTATTTTTATTTCTAAACCTTGCTTACATCTACCCGTTCGATCTCCTCACCACATCTGAGCCGCCGAAATCATCTTCTTCCCCAGGCAAAAGTCGAACGCGCACAACCCATAACTCACGCCAAAAAAACCGATGGCCGCACCACCTACCAACGTCGAGAAGTTGATCGGAGTTTGCCGTTCGACGCGCCTTGCTAGGTCATGCCCATGGCCAGAGAGCGGCACCACTTGGTGCTCCCAACGTCTTGAAATTCGTGCACGCAACACGCACATTCGTAGCCATTTTGTCGACGATCCGTGCAACGAAACTCGATCACAACCGTAGAATATGAAGATCTCACCACCCTCTACGAGTTTGTAGTTGATAATTTTTCGTAATTGTAAATGTTGAGTGAATTTGAGGGAGAAAGAATCATGATTTTTGGCCATTGGTATAGTGGCTGGCGGCTAGGTTTTGCAATTAGGGTTTTGGCAATATTGTGAAAAATAGGGTAAAAGATTTTTCAACGCACTATTCATCTGTGATTTTTCGAACTCCAAATCTCATGCGGTGACTGGCGTTTCTAAGGTTTACCCCACGTTCCTAACACAATAGTACGTGTTTCAGAGAGTAATTCAATCATCTGTGCGAGTTACGGCAATAAACGATCGATTTTAAATTAAACCGATTAAACGATTTTCTATGCATTTTGGCTCGCCCCGGACAAACGGTAAATCCGATTGACACGAAATTTGAAACCTTACAATAATATCACATTACGGATCCGATGAAACTTGTTTCGTCGAAATCCGAGGCTGTTTGAAAAATGGCTATCTTAACTCGTCAATTAAATATTAAAATATTCAATTTTCACAAATTAACTTTAAATTCAGTTTTAAAAGTTCACAAACATACTTCTAACTCAAACATGATTAAATAAAATTTTACAAATCAATTTTAATCATATTTAACCCGATTTTCAATTATTTCTGTATTTTCACATATTAAATTATCGATTTAATTATCCAATTAAATCCAATTATTTGAAATAAAATTTATTCGACTTATAAATTTCACTTATTAATATTTAAAATCAATTAAATATACAAATTTTAATTGACAGAATTCTGGGCGTTACAAACTTCCCCACTTAAAAGAATTTCGTCCTCGAAATTACTAAGTAAGAAAAAGTTACAGAATCCATTTACTTTCCAAAACAATTCGTTCGAATTGAATTTTTCAAATCTCTTAAGTGTTTAACTTTCCCAAAATTCATAGTTAAACTTCATACAAAATCTTTACCAAGTTTCCAAATCATACTTAGTTATCTTTTTAAAACCAACTACTACTGTTTAACTTCCAATTCCAAATCAAATTTATAGTTTTTAAAATTTTCCCAATTTTCTCAAAAATATTCTAACGCCTTAAATTTTCGAAAAAATTGGCCAGAGTCTCCTTTGCGCGGATCGATCCGAAAAAATGACAGTATATATATCACAAATATACGTCTCATCAAGTGATGAGGCATCCCATAGGGAAAAAAGTGTAAAAGTACGATATTTAATCCGAGATATGTACCTTATATATTACTAGCAAGCGTATACGGCTAATATAGCGCGAAAGCGAGCTCCAAATGCGAAGCAAGCGTAATCCGCACCTGCTAAACACTCAACAAACAATGAGAAACATGTATATATGAAAATAATATCAATATACAACATATAGTAACATAACAACTACATGTGCCAACATATCAATGCATTCAAAAGCAATAAATGCAACTACCAAACAACTATCATCCAACAATCCATATCAAATCAATATACATTCACTTCTCATTATTATCAATGAATTGGTTTTTCATTTAATCACATTTGATTCATTAACATTGGATGTTTTTACTAACATTCACTTATTCATATTCAATTAGTTTACATTCACTAATTTATATTCAAGTTAGTTCAATTCCAAATCAAATTCAATTCTATTCAAGTTCATTTTTCTTCCAATTTGAATTCAATTACATAGCTTTCAATTTTATCAATTCAACTTCATTAACACTTAATGAAATATACACAATTAATTAACAATCAAATAACAACCAATGTATATTCAACATAATTTACATTCTATTTGGTTAAATACTTTTTTTAACTCCAATTGGTTGATATTAAATTGACTTCCATTCCAATTTATTCAATTTTTTCAACTTCATTAGCTTCTAATGAATTAACACTTTCATCCATTATTCCATATCAATTTAATTTACATTCAATTGATTAACATTCAATCCATTAATTTATCCAATTGCTAATTCGTTTAACAATATAAAGTTGAATTTCATTTATATAACTCAAGTTCAAATTCTTAATGACTTCATTTCATTAATTCACTTATTAATTTACTTTGACACCAAAATCAACTTTATTCAACATCACTTGGGTTATATTCCATTTCAAACATCATTTGCTTAACTTAACTTAAATTTCCACTTATAAATTCAATTCAGATTCCAATTCTGAAGAAAATTTGATTTAACTTTTTGCAAGTCAAATTTATTATCTCATATCACTATCAAATTCAGATTTTGCTTTGCTTAATCAAGTTGTTTAACCATTTTTAACAATTTTGTTTCACTTTCATTTTCTCATTTCATAAGTTATACAACTTATATTCAACAATTACCGCTTGGATTTTTATTTATTCACTTATACTTCCTTTAATTTAACTCCATCCTTTAAGTTAAATTTATTCTATCAAAATTCAAATTGTATAAGTTATCAACTCATTTATCATTCCCATAAATATTTTAAATAGGATTCCAGAGTCTTTTCAACCTTTCAAAACCATTTTTGAAATCAATTCAAAGTACCTTTTGAATTTCAAAATCCAAACCAAATTTTCCAAACAACTTCCATTTAAAACTACTCAGGCAGCAATTCCTCTTTTGGAAACCCGAAAATGAACACCAATGATGTCGCGATCGTCATCGGAATTATTTTCAGCGACCGAAAACAGTTTAGAGCTTTAATTTATCCAAAACAATTTTCCTAAAATATCAAATCCTTTCAAAACACTTCTCTGGAATTTTGTTTTCAGATTATAAATCACATTTATAAATCTTTTTCTTATATAATTTCACTTCTTATATATAAGATTATTCCACAATTGTAAATCATTTTAATTATAACTTCATACTTATAATTCATTCTTTTATAGCTGTTGTTTTTATTTAACTTATTCAACAACCAAACAATCAATTCATATACACTTCAATAATTCTGAAAAATTATTCCTTTATATATAAAACATAATCAAGGTAAAATTATTTCATTTACCCTATTTTAAATAATATCGTGTCAAATTTTTCTGTACAAGTGTTTAGAGATCCCTATCAACAACGTTAATTACTCGTGTTGACCAAAATCCATATACCACTCAACAAACCAATCATCACAATATAAAACAATTTCATATTCACTAACAAATAAGCGCTCGTATCTATTATTACACTCAAAATCATTCTAGAGTACTACTGACTCCATCTCTAATGAGTAATTCCAAACAGAGCCATGGTTGTCGCTTAAACATATGCTCTGATACCAAATGTAAAGGCCCGAAAATCCGTACTCCTTTAAACTGGAAACATTCCACAACAATCCAGCCAAAGAGGAACAAACTTACAATTCTTTATGGTTAAAGAAGAAGAAAAAGATGGAAGAAGAGAGAAAAAGATGGAACAAAAAAGAAAGAAACAACAGAACAATATCAGAATCTCACAATCGCAGTGGAACAACGTATAATATGTGACGGCCCGGCTTTCTATGCCCAGAAAAACGTGCCATCAAAAAGAAAGAAAGGGATAGAAATAGAAAAGAATAGAAAGAAAGAATAACAACATCAGAATCTCACAGCGGAATGGAATAAAATATAATATATCAACATAACTATTACATAGTTATATATACATCAGAGTTATACAATATCATACAACATGACTATCATATACATATCTGTCAGAACATACATCTCAAATATCATGAACTAACTAATGCAGCGGCACTATATAGATAGTTACATACGTCTGGTCTTCTGCTCCAACTCCTCCGAAAAACTCTATACTCCGAATAACTATCACTTGGCTACTCATAAAAATTTGAGTACCCAAGAGTTTATGAAAAACAAAATATAAACTCCGGGTCAGACATGGGTCTGGTATGAGTAAACGGTTAAAGTTGTTTAACTTTGAAAATCATTTAAAATAAAGGTATCACGTAAGACTTCCCACACATAAATACGGGTAAGTTTTTACCTTACGCTAACCAAAACGTTTTATAGGAAATCCAATGATATTATAATAGTGTCTAGGGTTTTCAAGTAAAATACAGAAATAGCTGAAATGCTTACATCTTACATTCCAACGTAGTTGGGCACCATCAAAACGTACCGCGCTTATTGGAAATTGGATCCCAAACAATGGCAGGGCTACTGGGGTACCGTCCGTCACAGTACGTGGCCTAGATCACTGTACCGAGGAGCCACCCTAACTCCCCTACAACACAAGGCCGGAACCATTCCTTATTGAACAGTCCCGAACAAGATAACCCCGCAGTTGGCTGCAGACCAACCGCCCACTCATCCGAATAAAAGGGACATCCAGACAGGGGTATACCTCGTCCTGCTTGAGCATGACCCACCTAACCTTGCTACACATCCCTGTTTTAGCCATTCCCGATTGATGAGGCTTGAGGCCGCGTTTACCTTTTTAGAACATATTTCTTAGAATGCTCATCGTCCGCCTGACGATGTGCTGAAAGCATTCAATCCATACAAGTTCGTTGCGGGTTCGAACGAAACCGAAGGCATTATCTCGTTACACTCGTTTTGGAATCACCCTATGAGTTAACGACAATAACCCTTGCATTCTAAAAACACCATCTTGATCTTCACTTGAGATTACACGACCTAACGTTTAATGTGGATCGATGTGGTTTTCGGAATATCAAATTGATACCCGATCCCGGTCTCATCGAAATCCAAACGCCATTTTAAAGGCCAAGTTGTCTAATTAACTTAACAGTTTAAATTTAACAATTGAATTCACATAGCAATTTAACACAGATAAATAACATCAGATAAATCATATAGCAATTTAACTCAGATAAATCATACACAATCATCACAGATGTATCCAGAATATCACAGAACATCACAGATATAAATAAACATCAGAGGCAATCAAATAGAGTCATTCATTTATATCAACAAGTTTGATTTGTTTTAAACTTAATTGCATACTCAAGAGTAAATTATATTTTATTTTTTTGCTTAATCAATTACTAATAAATTAACTTATTTCAATTCATTAATTACTTATTAATCATTTACTAAATTAATTAATTATTAATCAATAATCTTAATTATTGATTATAAAACTCAATTACACATTTAATTATTATTAATTGCTTAATTAATCATTAATTATTAATTAACTTAACCGTTCAAGCATTAATTATTTAATTAATTCGTTAACTACGATTTGTTAAATAATCAACTTCAAATGATTAATTAAATTCTTCATTACAAATGATTTTATACAAGATTATCATTAAAATCTTTAATTACAAATTTGATTACATTTTGAGCTACTTATTAAATTATTTATAAAATTGATTACATTCTTAATTTACTTTGAAATTAACTTAATTACCCTTCTTTGTTTTCTGTAAAACTTTAAAGTTCTTCTTGTATTAACTAGTTTGTAAACATTATCCTTGATTAATACTTAAGTTACATAACTATATACTTTAACTTAATAAAGTTGGCAAACACTGGAATTAAAACCCAAAGTAAACCTCGCATCTAACACGGGTCAAACTCGAGATTCCCAAAGCCTCTCTCGCGTCACTCCCTGTATCCTTTTTCTTCTCCCCTGATTCTTATTTCTTCCGTTTCTCTCTTTTTTTTAAAAAAAATTCAATTTTATATTTTAAACTCTAAACTACAGTAGGCACACACGTACACGACCCAGGGACAACCCGAAGTCACTAGCCAGCAAACTCGAGATTTTCTCGAGTCGACCCTGACGCGAACTTCTCCGCCGCCGTGCACGTGCACGGCGGTCCACCACCGTGCCACTGCACCTCGACACCACCCACCAAGCACTCGCCATCCCCTCGCTCGAAATTGCAGCCCAATTCAACTCAAAACTCTCGAAATCAAAATATGCCTAAAAGTCGAACTGTAACATGAACACAGTTGACAAAAACCCCTCTTCCTCACTATCGCGACCGCTAGAGACGTCGTAGCTTCGGCCAAACCTTGCTGACAACTCACTCTAGCATCTACCCAAATCTCATGGCACTCGGTTATGCAACGACGACGCGACCTTCCAATGAACAGAGCTCAAAATATCGACCCCTTAAACCCTACGATTGATCTTCCCTCAAAAATCTTGCATTCGAAAATTATTTTAACAATTTTCTAGTGATCTCACAACATTACTCTAGCTTCATGTCGAATTTCATCAAAAATTATTGAATGAATCATCTGAAATTCATAGAAAAGCATAAATGGTTTATTATCAAACTGCTCCCAGACTTGTTAACTAAAAATTATAATTTGGGTCTTAAAAATCATAACTTAGTATGTTGTTTCAAGATATAACTTTGAATTTACAATTTATGCAATTCGAATTTTGATCATTATTTACTTTTTACTGTAAGTTTAAGTTTTCAGTGTTTAAATTTTAAAGTTAACTTAAAAACAACTTCAAACCTTAATCTGAAGCTTTAACAAATTTTATTTAGTTAAATTACTAATTACATGAGATGACTTTATATAAAAGTATGAAATATTCTTTAATTCCTTTGACTCAACAGAAATTTAAAACCTAGAAGAATATCAAGATGCAGAACATACAGAACTAAGCCAAACATTCCAGAACTTAAATTATCCACATAACAATACTTCATGAAATACATATTTAAGAGTTAGATTTAAAATTAGTTTACTCACCAAAATAGCTTACTGTTGAAACTTGAAACAGAGGATGGTAACAGAGAAGTATTGGATGATGCAAGAGTACTGTAGTTTGAAGTTTGAAATTCCTGTAAACTTTCTTTGCTTCCTGACTTTTGAACTTGAAATTTGTTTATTCTTTTCTTGCTTTATCAGGTTTTTGAAGTTATGACTGAACTAAATGGTAAGAACAGATGAATACATATTTATAACTTTGAATATAATGTCTTCTTGAACAAGCTTTCAATTGATATCATATTTGCTTTATTTTTATTAGTAATAAGGTACTAAATCCTGAAATGCTTTGGATATTTCGGCTGGCAGATTTTTTTTCCAGAAAGAAAATTGTGCTAATTAATGTATATGTTCACACTTATGTTAACATAAATTAAATGTTTGCTGACACATGAGTTAGGTACAAAGATATTGGCAGATTTGTTTGTACTAATATGTTTTCATTTAGGTTTACACTAATTAGTATTTGCTGACATAAACATTTTGTCTTCATAACTATGTTAACATATAGATTAATGTTCGCTTGCAGGTTTTTGTTTGAACTAATATGTTTGCTGGCAAACTTTGTTTGTCTTATTTTAGATGTGAATATTTATCTTACTATGCATATAAAAATTTGTTTGCAGATTGTCATATTGTCTTTATTGCTTAAATAACTCTATATGTCATATATTCAATATGTTTATGTTTACAAAGTTAACAGTTTTATTTATATATTATTTTCATAACAAAGTTTTGTACTTATGTTTGTAGACTTATGTTTACAACTATATTTTATGTTATACTTATTTTAAATATTTATAAGCTTATTTTATTTTAATTATAAAAGTTATTATTTAGAAACACTACTTGATCTTATTTTTCATTAAAGTTAATCTTTCCAATATTTAATTTGTAACATATATTCGTATTTGTATATTTTATATTTATATTAATATGAATAAAATTTTATTATTGTACTCATCATTATTAACTACATTTATACTTTTGATATTAAATGTCATTAACATATAATTTTTAATTTAATTGCATAAAACAGATTTGATTTTGAATATTGTTGAAAGAGTCTATTTTACATTTTGAAATTATATTCCTTTGTAACACATATATAACTAATAATATCCAACATCTTATTTATTTCAAAATGAAAAATCTTGTATTTTATTTAAATTTGATTAAAAACTTATTATAGTAATAGGGTCAAAATTCCGGGATGCCACATTCCTCCCCCCTTAAAAGAATTTCGTCCCCGAAATTTAAACTACAGTTAATTTCAAAAACTTAATATTAAAAATCTAAACATACATATCAACCATACAAAAACAAACAATCAAACAGTCAATTCTAATAGCATTACTAGTTATCCAGACATAAATCTGGACACGCTTTTCTAAAACTATCAAGAGTTTCCCAGGTACAATCTCTGGGATCCTCACTCCATTGCACCTTGACGAGTTTCACCACTTTGTTCCTGAGTTGCTTCTCGTCTTGATCTACAATCTGAACAGGATCTCTAACTACAGTCAGGTTGGGTTCTACTTCTAAATCTTCCTGAACAACCGGTTCTACCACTAATGATGGGTCATGAATATATTTCCTTAAACGAGACACATGAATACATTATGAATCCCAGACATCCGTTCTGGTAATTCAATCATGTAGGCTACAGTTCCAATTCTTTCCAACACTAGGAATGGACCAATATATCTCGGAGCAAGTTTTCCCGTCTTTCCGAATCTTAGCACCTTTGATCGGGGAAACTTTGATAAAAACTAAATCTTCGATCTCAAATTCCAAGGGTCTTCGTCTCTTATCTGCATATTTCTTCTGACGATCTTGAGCAGCTTTCATCCTTTTCTTGATATGCTCAACCTTCGCAGAAGCTTCACGAATAAGATCGGGTCCGAGCACAAGTCGATCATTCGATTTAATCCAACAAGATGGGGATCTACACAGTCTTTCATACAGAGCTTCATAAGGAGCCATCTTAATACTCGCTTGATAACTGTTATTATAGGAAAATTCCACTAGATGAAGATGGTCTTTCCATGATCCACCAAAATCCAATACACATGCTCGCAGCATATCTTCCAGAATACGATTAAGCCTTTCCGTCTGTCCGTCGGTCTGAGGATGATAGGCTGTACTTAATCTCAAACTTGTTCCCATTGCTGATTGCAGAGCTTCCCAGAATTTACTAGAGAAAATAGGATCACGGTCACTCACTATGCTAACATGAAGACCATGTAATCTGACTATCTCCTTCAAGAAAATTTCTGCCAAGGAAACTGCAGTACGAGTTGCTTTAACTGGAATAAAATGGGCACTCTTAGTTAAACGATCCACAATAACCCATATTCCTTCATTTCCTTTCCTGGTTCTAGGCAAACCGTCGATGAAGTCCATCGAGATCATCTCCCACTTCCAATCTGGAATTTCCAAAGGTTGCAATAGTCCTGCAGACTTTTGTTGATCTCCCTTCACTTGCTGACAGATGGCACAACTATTTACAAAAGCAGCTACATCCTTCTTCATATTCGGCCACAAGAAAACTCTCCTCATATCTTTATACATCTTCGAAATTCCCGGGTGAATATTCAATTTAGAACGATGACACTCAGCTAAGACTTCTTGCCTCAGTCCATCAATATTAGGCACACACAAACGACCATTAATCCTTAAAGCACCTTGATCGTCTATCTTGAAATCTGAATATCGACCGTCTTTAGTTACAAGAATTATTTCCTCAAAAGATTTATCCTCCATTTGCTTACCAATGATCTTTTCTTGGAGAGATGGTATACTTCCAAAAGAGATAAAACCGCATTTCTACTAAGAGCATCAACCACGACATTCGCTTTCCTCGGAGTATACAAAATATCCAAATCATAAGATGCCAAAAATTCGACCCATCTCTGCTGTCTCAAATTAAGATCTTTTTGAGAGAAAATATATTTCAACGGTTTGTGATCCGTGAATAACTCAAACTTTTCACCCAAAAGATAATGTCTCCAGATCTTCAAAGCAAAAACAATAGCTAACAGTTCTAGATCATGCGTAGCATAGTTCTTCTCATGTGACTTCAATTGTCGACTAGCATACGCAATTACTCTGCCATTTTGCATCAGAACTGCTCCCAATCCAACTAAACATGCATCCGTATATACCTCAAATTTGCTCTTCCCATCCGGAATAGCAAGTACTGGTGCACTAGTTAGCCTTGTCTTCAATTCCTGAAAAGCTTCTTCACACTGAGATGTCCACTTGAATTTAGCTCCTTTCCTAGTCAGCTTAGTCAAATGCGAAGAAATTTTGGAATAATCCTTTACGAATATTCTGTAGTAGCCAGCCAAACCCAGAAAACTGCGAACTTCTATCGGTGTCTCCGGCTGTTTCCATTGCAAAATAGTTTCAACCTTTGCTGGATCTACTGAAATGCCTTCACCAGAAACAATGTGCCCTAAAAATTTAACTTCTGATTTCCAAAAATGGCACTTTGAAAGCTTTGCCTTCAACACATGCTTCCTCAGAGTTTCCAATACAATCCTCAAATGCTGTCAAGGGAATACTATCTTCAGCTACTCTCAATTGATGGAATCCTGAAGCTAGATCTAGTTGAGAAAAGATAGAAGCTCCATGCAACTGGTCAAAAAGATCATCAATGCGAGGAAAAAGGATATTTATTTCGAATGGTCACTTTGTTCAATTCTCTATAATCAACACAGAACCTTAGCGAACCATCCGATTTGGTAACAAACACCGCAACAAAGCCCCAACAAGAAAAACTGGGTCTAATCAAACCCTTCTCCAAAAGATCTTGCGTCTGCTTAATCAATTCTTCTCTCTCTCTCTCTCTCTAGGAGGTATTCTCCTACTGGGTTGAATCACCGGCACTGCTCCTGGAATCAAATCAATACGAAACTCAATCTCTCGATGTGGCCGTAGACACTTAACTTCTTCAAAGACATCAAGAAAATCTTGAACCACATCGATTTCCTCAACTTTCTCTTGAGAAGTCTCAACTCCTAGCAAAAGACTACTCAAATGAAATCCAGAACTATCGCATGACACCTTGGCAATCCTACCCAAATCAGTCTCCAATGAAACTGTCCTTTCATCACAATTCAGGACTGCTTTATACTTATCGAGGCAATCCATTCCCAAAATAAGATCATATCCCTTAAAATTTAACACATACGGGTCACAGGAGAAACTGTGGGACAAATAAGAAAGCTTCAAGTCCTTACAGATTGTATCCAATTTTGTTGCTCCACCAATAGGATTAGATACAATAATGGGTCGATCCATGGTACTAGGGTTAAGAGAAAACTTTTCTACTAATTCTGAAGATATGAAACTCAAAGATGCACCCGAATCAAATAAAACTTTAATATATTTTCCATCTAAGAGTAGGGTACCTTCCAAAACTCCTTTGCTTTGAGAAGAAGAAGATGAACCTGCTTCCAAAGCAAAAACTTTATCCTGTAGTGTCCTCTGCAAAAGTGGACAATTCTTAATCATATGGCCTGGCTGACGACAATTAAAACACAACGATCTCTGGACTACTGCCAATCCTGGACCACTCTGTCGTTGCTGTTGCTGAGATCCTCCTTGAGGACACTGATCCGCTAAATGTCCAATTTGCTGACAATTGTAACACTTACGGGGTCCGTTATTGCTTCCTCCCGATTTCTTTCCCTTAACTTGTCTTTTCCAAAGTGGATTAAACTTTCTTTTATTTGGATTAACGGAATTCCCTCTCGAAACTGTTGCCGTTGCCTCAAATTTCTTGCTCGTCAAATCTTCATACCTCAAAGCCATATCAACTAAATCAACAAAAGATCCTTTCAAGAGCACAGTCATGACCTCAACCCTTGCACAAACTTTTCATTCTTCTTGAAGGGAGTATCAATGAGTCCTGATCCATAACACGAAAGTTCATTGAATCTGGTCTCATACTCAGAAATGGTCATGCATTCCTGCTTCAAATTCAGAAAATCCTGGTACAATTGAGTTTTCCTTGCTGTCGGCATAAATTTCTCCTCAAATAACTCCTTAAATCTTTCCCATGAAATATCTTCTTCAGAAATATTTGCAATTGTTGCATCCCACCATGCTGCTGCGCCTCCCTGCAATTGCCACGATGCCATATCCCTTTTCTGATCATCCGACAATCTCATCCTCTTAAAAATACGCTCACGCGACCGTAGCCAGGCTTGAACTTCAATTATCGATTCTGAACGTTTAAATGATTGGCCTCCAAGATCGATGAAATCTTTACATAAGGCTGCAAAACTAACTTAAGAGGGTGTTGGACTTACGGCCTCTCTAGCAATTTGGCTTCGACCATTATCAGTTGAAGTACTGGCCCTAACTCTACCTCTTCTTCCAGAACTCATGTTGGGCAACCTGTTCAGGTGACTCAACAAATTTAGATAGGTATATATATAATTATATGAAAATACAAATACGCACTCTCAAGATAAATATTATTCCAGAGCATAGGTATTCGCTCAACCAAATGCTCTGATACCAGCTGTGACGACCCGGCTTTCTACGCCCAGAAAGACGTGCCATCAAAAAGAAAGAAAGGGATAGAAATAGAAAAGAATAGAAAGAAAGAATAACAACATCAGAATCTCACAGCGGAATGGAATAAAATATAATATATCAACATAACTATTACATAGTTATATATACACCAGAGTTATACAATATCATACAACATGACTATCATATACATATCTGTCAGAACATACATCTCAAATATCATGAACTAACTAACGCAGCGAAACTATATAGATATCTACATACGTCTGGTCTTCTGCTCCAACTCCTCCGGAAAACTCTATACTCCGAATACCTATCACTTGGCTACTCATAAAAATTTGAGTACCCAAGAGTTTATGAAAAACAAAATATAAACTCCGGGT
Organism: Allium cepa; assembly: GCA_030765085.1. NCBI lineage: Eukaryota > Viridiplantae > Streptophyta > Magnoliopsida > Asparagales > Amaryllidaceae > Allium > Allium cepa. The sequence goes on from CM060935.1 coordinate 977,922,646, forward strand.
CAGACATGGGTCCGGTATGAGTAAACGGTTAAAGTTGTTGAACTTTGAAAATCATTTAAAATAAAGGTATCATGTAAGACTTCCCACACATAAATACGGGTAAGTTTTTACCTTACGCTAACCAAAACGTTTTATAGGAAATCCAATGATATTATAATAGTGTCTAGGGTTTTCAAGTAAAATACAGAAATAGCTGAAATGCTGACATCTCACATTCCAACGTAGTTGGGCACAATCAAAAAGTACGGCGCTTATTGAAAATTGGATCCCATACAATGGCAGGGCTACTGGGGTACCGCCCGTCACAGTACGTGGCCTAGATCACTGTACCGAGGAGCCACCCTAACTCCCCTGCAACACAAGGCCGGAACCATTCCTTACTGAACAGTCCCGAACAAGATAACCATGCAGTTGGCTGCAGACCAACCGCCCACACAGCCGAATAAAAGGGACATCTAGACAGGGATATACCTCGTCCTACTGGGGCATGACCCACCTAACCTTGCTGCACATCCCCTGTTATAGCCATTCCCGGTTGATGAGGCTTGAGGCTGCGTTTACCTTTTTAGAACATATTTCTTAGAATGGTCATCGTCCGCCTGATGATGTGCTGAAAGCATTCAATCCATACAAGTTCGTTTCGGGTTCGAATGAAACCGAAGGCATTATCTCGTTACACTCGTTTTGGAATCACCCTCAGAGTTACGACAATAACCCTTGCATTCTGAAAACACCATCTCGATCTTCACTTGAGATTACACGACCTAACGTTTAATTTGGATCGATGTGGTTTTCGGAATATCAAATCGATACCCGATCCCGGTCTCATCGAAATCCAAACGCCATTTTAAAGGCCAAGTTGTCTAATTAACTTAACAGTTTAAATTTAACAATTGAATTCACATAGCTATTTAACAAAAATAAATAACATCAGATAAATCATATAGCAATTTAACTCAGATAAATCATATACTATCATCACAGATGTATCCAGAATATCACAGAACATCACAGATATAAATAAACATCAGAGGCAATCAAATAGAGTCTTTGATTTATATCAACAAGTTTGATTTGTTTTAAACTTAATTGCATACTCAAGAGTAAATTATATTTTATTTTTTTGCTTAATCAATTACTAATAAATTAACTTATTTCAATTCATTAATTACTTATTAATCATTTACTAAATTAATTAATTATTAATCGATAATCTTAATTATTGATTATAAAACTCAATTACACATTTAATTATTATTAATTACTTAATTAATCATTAATTATTAATTAACTTAACCGTTAAAGCATTAATTATTTAATTAATTCGTTAACTACGATTTGTTAATTAATCAATTTCAAATGATTAATTAAATTCTTCATTACAAATGATTTTATACAATATTATCATTAAAATCTTTAATTACAAATTTGATTACATTTTGAACTACTTATTAAATTATTTATAAAATTGATTACATTCTTAATTTACTTTGAAATTAACTTAATTACTCTTCTTTGTTTTCTGTAAAACTTTAAAGTTCTTCTTGTATTAACTAGTTTGTAAACATTATCCTTGATTAATACTTAACTTACATAACTATATACTTTAAATTAATAAAGTTGCAAACACTGGAATTAAAACCCGAAGTAAACCTCGCATCTAACATGGGTCAAACTCGAGATTCCCAAAGCCTCTCTAGCATCACTCCCTGTATCCTTTTTCTTCTCCCCTGATTCTTATTTCTTCTGTTTCTCTCTTTTTTTAAAAAAAATTCAAGTTTATATTTTAAACTCTAAACTACAGTAGGCACACACGTACACGACCCAGGGACAACCCGAAGTCACTAGCCAGCAAACTCGAGATTTCCTCAAGTCGACCCTAACGCGAACTTCTCCGCCGCCGTGCACGTGCACGGCGGTCCACCACCGCGCCACTGTACCTCGCACCACCCACCAATCACTCGCCATCCCCTCGCTCGAAATTGCAGCCCAGTTCAACTCAAAACTCTCGAAATCAAAATATGCCTAAAAGTCGAACTGTAACATGAACACAGTTGACAAAAACCCCTCGTCCTCACTATCGCGACTGCCAGAGACGTCGTGGCTTCGGCTAAACCTTGCTGACAACTCACTCTAGCATCTTCCCAAATCCCATGGCACTCGGTTATGCAACGACGATGCGACCTTCCAATGAACAGAGCTCAAAACATCGACCCCTTAAACCCTACTATATATCTTCCCTCAAAAATCTTGCATTCGAAAATTATTTTAACAATTTTCTAGTGATCTCACAACATTACTCTAGCTTCATGTCGAATTTCATCAAAAATTATTGAATGAATCATCTGAAGTTCATAGAAAAGCATAAATGGTTTATTATCAAACTGCTCCCAGACTTGTTAACTAAAAATTATAATTTGGGTCTTAAAAATCATAACTTACTATGTTGTTTCAAGATATAACTTTGAATTTACAATTTATGCAATTCGATTTTTGATCATTATTTACTTTTTACTGTAAGTTTAATTTTTCAGTGTTTAAATTTTAAAGTTATCTTAAAAACAACTTCAAACCTTAATCTGAAGCTTTAACAAATTTTATTTAGTTAAATTACTAATTACATGAGATGACTTTATATAAAAGTATGAAATATTCTTTAATTCCTTTGACTCAACAAAAATTTAAAACCTGGAAGAATATCAAGATGCAGAACATACAGAACTAAGCCAAACATTCCAGAACTTAAATTATCCACATAACAATACTTCATGAAATACATATTTAAGATTTAGATTTAAAATTAGTTTACTCACCAAAATAGCTTACTGTTGAAACTTGAAACAGAGGATAGTAACAGAGAAGTATTGGATGATGCAAGAGTACTGCAGTTTGAAGTTTGAAATTCATGTAAATTTTCTTTGCTTCCTGACTTTTGAACTTGAAATTTGTTTATTCTTTTCTTGCTTTATCAGGTTTTTGAAGTTATGACTGAACTAAATGGTAAGAAAAGATGAATACATATTTATAACTTTGAACATAATGTCTTCTTGAACAGCTTTCACTTGATATCATATTTGCTTTATTTTTATTAGTAATAAGGTACTAAATCCTAAAATGCTTTGGATATTTCGACTGGCAGATTTTTTCCAGAAAGAAAATTGTGCTAATTAATGTATATGTTCACACTTATGTTAACATAAATTAAATGTTTGCTGACACATGAGTTAGGTACAAAGATATTGGCAGATTTGTTTGTACTAATATGTTTTCATTTAGGTTTACACTAATTAGTATTTGCTGACATAAACATTTTGTCTTCATACCTATGTTAACATATAGATTAATGTTCGCTTGTAGGTTTTTGTTTGAACTAATATGTTTGCTGGTAAACTTTGTTTGTCTTATTTTAGATGTGAATATTTATCTTACTATGCATATAAAAATTTGTTTGCAGATTGTCATATTGTCTTTATTGCTTAAATAACTCTATATGTCATGTATTCAATATGTTTATGTTTTCAAAGTTAACAGTTTTATTTATATCTTATTTTCATAACAAAGTTTTGTACTTATGTTTGTAGACTTATGTTTACAACTATATTTTATGTTATACTTATTTTAAATATTTATAAGCTTATTTTATTTTAATTATAAAAGTTATTTTTTAGAAACACTAGTTGATCTTATTTTTCATTAAAGTTAATCTTTCCAATATTTAATTTGTAACCTATATTCGTATTTGTATATTTTATATTTATATTAATATGAATAAAATTATATTATTGTACTCATTATTATTAACTACATTTATACTTTTGATATTAAATGTCATTAATATATAATTTTTAATTTAATTGCATAAAACAGATTTAATTTTGAATATTGTTGAAAGAGTCTATTTTACATTTTGAAATTATATTCCTTTATAACACATATGCAACTAATAATATCCAACATCTTATTTATTTCAAAATGAAAAATCTTGTATTTTATTTAAATTTGATTAAAAACTTATTATAGTAATAGGGTCAAAATTCCAGGATGTCACATAATAGATAAATGAATAATCTTTAAACACAAAGAACTATCTCAGTTATTACATTACATTTCATTACATGACATTACGTCATCAGAGTGTACAACAACAAACAACAACAAACAGCGGAAAAGAAATACTATATACTAGTGAATACGCCATGCCATCTAGCTTGCCCCCAGCAACTCCTGAATTCCAGAATATCCTGATAACCTGACTCTAGACTGCCTGTGTGGAAATTGGTGGGCACCCAGAGCTTAGGAAGGAAAACAATAAACTCTGAGTCAGTCATGTGACTGGTGTGAGAACTTAAAAACAGTTTATCTTTAAAACAATGAACAGGATAATTTTAAAATAGATTCGCAATGCTTTTTAGAAAATGAGACTATCATAAGGCCTCCCGCACACACACACAATGCAAACGCAGAATCGAAGGAGATTTCTCCTTATGATAGTCAAAGATGCTTGGTACGCAAGTGCATAGTGTTGGAAAAATCATTTCGAAGGTAAAGATATAAATCTTAGCCAACATACGACCATTATCGTATGCCTACTATAGCTACCATCCAAACAGTGGGGCGCCACCATAAGTGAATGATAGGTTCTACAACTAAAACCGTACAAGATCGTATTGTTTCTTTGGATTTCCAACAAATGGTCAGGCCAAGGAACTTCCCATTGCCACATGGGTATGCCTCTGGAAAGATGACCCGAGAACCTAACCGGATCTCTGCCAACACAAGGCCGGGTTACCTTCCAAACTAGGTAACTACTAAAACAAATATGTCATTCCCCGATCGTAATCGATCTATATCCGAGGATCCTCGATTTCCAACAACCACAAAGCAATAAATTTGCAACAACAACATAGGTTAAGTATCTGGGCTCCATACCATGATACCACCTCTATCCAGAAGTAATGACATACACTAAAGGGGCGCTACCCCCTAATAACCTTGCTGCATCCTTCCTGTTTTGACCATTTCCGGGGAGTGAGGCCGACGAAGTCTCGTCCACAAAACCACGCTTTATATAAAAGCTGTGCTTTGATCATCAAATGCTCAACAGCACTTCGTATGCCACATTACCAATTTGGGAATGTATCACTAGTAACCATCAACTACATAACCTCTAAGGGTGTTAAGCTAAGAGAATAAATACTCCGCCACCAACGGAAACATATTTGATAGAAACTAGCTTTACATCTCAAATTCTAACGTCAGACACACATCCATACAAGTCCGTTCTAGGATCGAACGGAACCGAAGGCACTTACAAAGAAGTCCTTGCAATCCGGATATTCACTAATCACGACCGGACTTCCCATCACAAAGGGTAATAAATTTCTATATCGGAGATCAGCCAATGCAGAAATATTTGATGGTAATCCTTCCATTTTCACAAATATCCGGTCTTCAACACCGGTCATCAATGCTATCCATTACGACGTTTCACATATTTGGAATGGGTTATACGACCCCAAGGTCCTTTCATGGCTAACCCGAATAGTGAGCGCTTATTCAAAAATAAATGTGGCATTCAAATTCAAGCAAATCACAACAAATACCCATTCAAAAGTAAATATTGATAGTCAGTTATTTAACTATCAATAGGTATGCTCAACATCATCAGATTCCAAATAATTTTTCGAATTATTTATTTTCCAAAACATCTTTACAAGATATATATATTTTCCACACTTCAATCATTTGAAAACAATTTTCAAATCACTTTTCACCTTTACCACTTTTTGAAAATAAATTTCAAATCATTTCCCTATACGGGATATATTCACAAATCTTTATTCATTTTCATTTCAAAATGGTTCATTTAAACCAATTAAATAAATCCTTACCGATTACTTTATATTTACATTCCAAATCCATAAATTTATTCCCACACTTCAAAAATTAAATCAACGTTTATTTTTAAACAAATTCCCCTTTCTTTTATAAATTCCATAGTGACTTTACAATTCCCAAAATATCTATGAATATACGATTTCCCAAACCGATTTCTAATATTCATTTTCAGTTTATCTTTAAAAGATAAAATCTTAAAATATTCACTTCATATTAGAAAACATTTCCATACTTATTTAATAATAAGTAATTTACAAATCCATTTATTTTCAACACTTGAAAAATATTCAATATACTTAAATCGAAATTAAGTATATATTTAATTCTTTAAGAAATCATTCTCTTAAACACATTTGTTTGGGCCAAAACGAATGTTGCGTAAAACATCGTTACGACAACCCAAAATCACTAGTATAGGGATTCGAAATTTAGATAGATATATAAATCCCAATACTATACAAAAACATTTCCTTTCAGAAATCATTTACTATATCAACAGTGTTATAGTCCACCATTTCCTTCTATTTCTCGAAAACGTCTATTTTAACAATGAATGTTGAAATCTATGGTTTCGACACTTAATGCATTTTAAAAAAACTTCAAATCGTTTTAATTCTATTCAAAATATCACTTCCTCAAAATATTTTAATATATTATTCACTGTCCTAAAATCGTGAATATTCTTTGTTAACCAAATTGAACATTTTTCTACACATTTTGTTTAAAGGATTATCCACCGTCCAAAATCGTTAATATATCTCCTTTAAAAATCTAAAATAATTGACTTATCAAAATAAGTCGGTTTCGGATTTATAAAACAATGTTTATAAATCCCATTTATATTTTTATAAGGACTTCAATTTACAAGATTTAAAAATCTTACTACTTATAAAATTCCATTTATAACCTCATTTTCAGCATTAATGAACTTCTTTTATAATTCCACTATTTCGATTTATAAAATATATATTTTATAAATCTCATCTATAAACCATTTATACTTATTCGAAAATCTCAATTAAAATGCCAAAATCCAATTTATAAGTTAATTACTTATAAATCTTTTATTTTACAAACATCTATTCATTTTATAATTTCATAATTTATAAATCTGTAAATTTTATTCACTTGTGAAATCCATTTATACTTCATTTTAACACTTATAAAAACTCGTTTTATAATTCCTATATTTTTTTTATAAATATTAATCTTAGAAATCTTTTATATAAACCGTTTATAATGTTTCAAAAATCTCAATTTAAATAAACCAATCCTTTTAATAATTTACAAAACGTTATTTAAAACTTATATAACTCCAAAAATCATACTTAAGTACTATTTTCCAAAAATATAACTTTTATAACAATAAAATTATAATGTTTATTTATTTTAACAATTTAAAATTTAATAAAACGTATACTTTCAAAAATCAATATAAAATTCTTTTTAAAATCAAAATCATTATTTTAAAACTTCAAAAATGGATCCGATGACGCAACAGCACCAAATAATCAATCACGACAACAAAGACATCATATATCAGTATATGATAATCAACAAATATCACAATATCTGTAATGAAATAAATACTGGTGAGGAATCCAGTTGGATCCCTCCAACCTGTTTCCCTGCATCCAAAGATGTTAGCATAATACCAATTCTGTTCCAATATGGAATATCGCGGTATATGGGATTTATAAAATATTATCCGCTATTATGCGGCGCAATAGGGTCTCATCCGCTATATAATGCGGGAAAATCAACTCCAAGTACATAAATAATACCAATTTCACGTTGTAGTGAAATATTCGCGGTATATGTTTTTAATAACTAACCTCCGCTTACTAACGACGCATAATGTCTATTTTAACAATCGATAGATACAACCATCATTCAAACATACAATCAAGAAATTTTAAATATAACTATTTGAAATTTAAATCGAAACAATTCGATTGAGTGAGAAGTTCTCACCTCGCTTTCAATTCAGTTTTCGCGTTTTGTTTCGAATAAAATTAAACGCGCGTTAATTTTACCCGAAATTCAAACTAGCTCCAAATGACTCCAATCCAGTTCCATTGCGTAGTATTCGTCCATACGAACCCGTCGCAATTTGTTTCGTCCAAATCGGACCTCGTATCAAAAAGTTATACACGTTTAAAGTTTACACGATTTTAAAATAATAAATTTACATATTTATTTTTATTTCTAAACCTTGCTTGCATCTGCCCGTTCGATCTCCTCACCACATCCGAGCCGCCGAAATCATCTTCTTCCCTAGGCAAAAGTCGAACACGCACAACCTATAACTCACGCCAAAAAAACCGATGGCGCACCACCTACCAACGTTGAGAAGTTGATCGGAGTTTGCCGTTAGATGCGCCTTGCTACGTCATGCCCATGGCCAGAGAGCGGTACCACTCGGTGCTCCCCACGTCTTGAAATTCGTGCACGAAACACGCACATTCGTTGCCATTTTGTCGACGATCCGTGCAACGAAACTCGATCACAACCGTAGGATATGAAGATCTCACCACCCTCTACGAGTTTTTAGTTGATAATTTCTCGTAATTGTTAATGGATTGAGTGAATTTGAGGGAGAAAGAATCGTGACTTTCGGCCATTGGTATAGTGGCTGGCGGCTAGGTTTTGCAATTAGGGTTTCGGCAATATTGTGAAAAATAGGGTGCTTTTATAGAGATTTTTCAACGCACTGTTCATCCGTGATTTTCCGAACTCCAAATCTTGTGCGGTGACTGGCGTTTCTAAGGTTTCCCCGCATTCCGAACATAATAGAACGTGTTTCAGAGGCTAATTCGATCATCTGTGCGAGTTACGACAATAAACGATCAGTTTTAAATTAAACCGATTAAACGATTTTCTATGCGTTTTGGCTCGCCCCGGACAAACGGTAAATCCGATTGACACGAAATTTGAAACCTTAGAATAATATCACATTACGGATCCGATGAAACTAGTTTCGTCAAAATCCGAGACTGTTTGGAAAATGTCTATTTGAACTCGTCAATTAAATATTAAAATATTCAATTTTCACAAATTAACTTTAAATTCAATTTTAAAAGTTCACAAACATCTTTCTAACTCCAACATGATTAAATAAAATTTTACAAATCAATTTTAATCATATTTAACCCAATTTTCAATTACTTTTGTATTTCCACATATTAAATTATCGATTTAATTATCCAGTTAAAACCAATTATTCGAAATAAAATTTATTTGACTTATAAATTTCACTCATTAATATTTAAAATCAATTAAATATACAAATTTTAATTGACAGAAATTCTGGGTCGTTACAACTTGGGTTCTAAAAGGAGCCACGAAAAATTTCCCGTTCCAAAATCTTTCTACAACAAAGATTTGCTTTTTCAAAAATAAGAGTTTTAACTTAAAATATTAAACATATTCAATAGCCCAATTGTTATACCTAACCATTTAAAAAAATATCTTTTATGACTTTAAATAATGAAAACTAGAGTAGATAAGGGAAACATCCATCCTGTTATTTTTCTACTATTCATGTTATTTCCGTTTTCAACCTTAGGGGAGATTCTAATAAAACTTGAGGGGGAATTCAAAAAGATACATTCAATTGCTACATCTATCTAAGAGCCTATCTAAAATTTATGCATAATTACCACATATCTATTGAAATTATCCATTCTTCCTATCTTATTCCTATTGCCTTTCTCCTATATTATTTCTAACTAGATTACTGATCCCACTTTTATATAAGTTTCTATTGCTATTTCTGTCTAAATTTTCCTATATTGCTATTATTTATATTTTTCCTACCTAAATGGCTTCTACTTCAACTATTACTCTTCGTATTTTCTTTACAGGAATATTTCTCCTATCTTAGTTATCGTGCATTCTTACCCTTTTATTATTCTTACCAATTTAAATTAAGTACCCTTCCACCCATTCGTCCTTTTGAAGAAAGAATTTTAAAAACTTTCAAATTTACAACAACAGGAATCATCACCGAGCCAAACAAACGCTCTCTTTTCCATTCATTTCAAAAAATGAATAATCCCATTATCAAAAAAAATTAAATAAAAACCTTTTGATTCAACCAATTTTAAACTAAGAATTTCAAATTTTCCTTACTTTTTCAAAACAAAACTTCCCAGTAGACCTTGGGAAAATCCCATTCAAAATGTTTAAGGAATTTGAAAAAACTTATCGTAAAATTCTTACACATATGGTTGGACTAAGAAATGGACTTTATTCATCCTTCCTTTTGAAGTTTTCTTGTTGCCTACACCAACCCATATCCATCAAAATTCGGCTATCATCTTATCGTGATTAGTGTACACCTTCTTGCAAGAACGTACTCCGCTCCTACTATACCTTACTTTCAAGTATTTTCAACGTATAGTTTCTTACTTCCTATTTGTCTGGACGAAATGTGCATCTTTAATCGACAATCCATCAAAATCCATAATAATAATGCAGCCTATGCCTAACAAAGGGGTCAAGTACCATCCAATCTTCAGAATTCTTCTATATGTCATGCTCATGCTTTTCTTGGTCAACGCCTTGCTATACAAGCAACACTCTATGGGGTAATTGAGGTAGTTGCATAAATTTAACTCAGCCCATCGATCCAACTCATAGTTATCTCATCCATCATTTTAGAATATGGTCACAGTTACTTCTATAGTCGGAATTCATAGAGTTTAGCATATAATATATGTATTATAGGTAAAAATATAAATACGTTCACTCAGCATATCCTAATTCCTATGATCGACTAACCAAAGTTGTGATACCAAATATAACAGCTTGCACCTTAATGGGCCCGAATTTGGACTAAATCAATACCTTAGTTCATTAGAAAACATATCATTGGTTTTGGTAACCTGTAATTAACATAAGTATATCAGAATACAATCGATATAAACTCATAGCAGAATAGAAAAATATAATAGAACATCAATACTGACTAAGGCCGCTACCTTAGAATCAATAATATTCACTGGATATCTAATTGGTTGTTAGCATTGAGCATGAATAAGAAGACTTCACCATCTACCATTCTCATCTTGCACTAGCAGCCCATCCCTCTAAATCTATCCTATAGATTGTAATGAGGAAGGGGTCAGAAAAATGTTTTGATGATTGGAAAAATTACGTACTTTACCTATAACACTAATTTATGACAACTGATTTCCACTTAAGTGTTATATCCATTATTTATGGCTAATTCGTTGAATCCAATATGCACACAATATGCCTAACCTCCTCTGAGGTATAAATTAGACACACACTCTCTTATACACATATATATCTACAAGCTGTACAACCCAAAAACCCTAGCCACTTAGTACTTCTTGAATAGGGAGGAGGTAGACCCAACGACCTTTTTATACCTTAATCCCAAAAGTGGGCCCTCCACAATGTAAATGCTAGTCAATCAGTCCTAGCTACTAATGCATCTCAAATGCTCATTTAAGGGTTAACTAGCCTACCGCCAACAAACAAATGTCGAACCAACTAACTTTAAGTATGTGCATAGCCCATATAGATTCCACACTAGTAGGAAGAGAAATCCATCAGGGCATAACCTGAGCCTTTGCTATCGACCGCTGGCGGTCACAGTCTATATGCCAATCCTACTGCAAAATACCAGCCCCACAAAAATACTGACATAGCCTACAGACTTTCCTCAATCGACATCCTATTTAGACTAACCTAATGTAAGTCGAGAAAAATGCCCATTTCAGTTACTTGATACCACTTATTTGAAATGTAGAAGATCTTATTTACTTAAAAGCACAATTCCATTTAATGCTTCAAATTTGAGGTGAACCTTGGTAAAATTTCCCTTACCTATCTGCAACTCACATCGCTTCCCCATGGGTCTTACAGTTGGAGATTACCCACATCAGCACTAAGTATACACAACTATTGGTAGCCTCTAGGTGAAGGGCGATTTCTATTGTGTAACTCTACTGACCTCGCATCGTAACCCACTAAACCATTCTAACCATCCAAGGCTTAAATGTTGGGCTAGGCCCGTTAATTCACGCTTATTCTAATCGTATAGTTAAGGCTGTGCAATTTCCTGCTATGAGAATTGTATTACATTCTAGCATTTAATTCCTACCTTATACGCTTATTTATTATATTCCATAAATGTCAATTTTCTGTAATAAATGGTCATTATCATTCTAATTGGACAATCTCTAGTAACATTTTTTTTATTCATTCTGATTCAACCTATTATGCCTATTCACTTCTCCATAAATGTCATAATAAATTCTTTAATCAATCCCAATAAGACATTTATGTCCCCATTTAATTTTGGTAATTCCCTATTAATAGCACATTTATTACCCTTTTAATTTTGGAGCTACTATATCTCTTCCATCTACACCTTCTAGTCTTATAGTTCAATACACTATTAATAACTAATACAAGTATCATTATAAATTATGCAATATATATATATATATAATCGGTAAGCATTGTTATACGTATATATATATATATATATATATATATATATATATATATATATATATATATATATTCCTATTTCTAACTATTAATTACTAAACTAGAATATTTCTTTTCATGTTTTAATGCATTAGAGCTATCTTTCCAAAAAGGATTACCATCGTAAATTTCAATAAATTATCCAAAAGTGAAACCTTTGCTTCATTTGAAATTACAAAGAATTATCTCTTTTCTTTTATTGGAATATATAGTGCAAACTACGAGAAAGAACATCCGTAGTTTACACATCACTTTCATTTTTGGTATATTCTTTATTATTTCAAACGACGCATTTTTTGTACATTTATGGCATTGGATAATTTATGGAAATCATATGAAAATAGAGATAATTATATTGTACACCACTTCCAATAAATTAAAACATAAAAATTCACATTCCAAGTCAAATTAGGGTAATCTAAATTAATACTAACATTCTATAGTCCAACTATAAATCTGGAAAAACTTTAGAACTATATTAACATTTTACTTTAACAAATTTAGGGATCGATTTCCAAATTTCCAGATTAAGGTGTAAATATCAGTCATATTCCAATTACCTACCATATAGAATATGCAGGCGATAATTATACATGCTTGTTTTATGCCTACAACTCATTAGAATCTTATATAGGCATAATAATTAAATAAAGTTCAATAATATGAATTTCAATATTATAAATAAATTATATAATTTCCTACTCACCTTTCAAGCTTTCTAAATCGCCCAAATCAAAATCTATTCCTTTAGTTGACCTCTTTTCCATTCTAATCCCAATGAATATTTACGACAGGGTAAATACATACTATTAGAATTACAGACCTAAGAAGAGATTTTGGGGTTAAGGGGAATATAGATTTATAATGATAAATTTTATCTTATTCTGTAGTATAGATTCACTTCTTCTTTTCTTCTCTTTTATTTTTTTCTCTACTCCGATTATGTGTGTGTGTGTGTATAATATAATAATTCATAATTAATAGAAATAGTGGAGAAGGAAAAATGGTAAGCTTCGCTGCTTTGATTAGAAAATATGAAAAGAGATTAGGCCTGTATTTATAGGTGCTAAAATTAATCATATTCGTTAGACTAAAATAATTAAATATGGACTGTTTAGCCAAGGTTCAAAACCTAGCCACCGCCCCCAACTAGTCGACCAACCCCTATAAGCGGTCGACTGCTAGCAATTGATCTACCTAAGTAAAAGGTCGATCGGTGAGGCCATACATTTATTATAATTTATTTTCTTTTTTGTTTTTTAATTATTTTCGTTTCGAACACTTCAAATGCTAATAACTTCTTCATTTGAGCTCCGATCACGAAGCTCCAAGTATGAAAGTTGCTTAGAAAATCGCCACGAACACAATGTTGTAAGTTTCATTGCCAGATTTCGACGTTTGATCAAATTCCACTTTTGGAGTCTTACTGGTTACTTATTAACTATCGTTAATTTTATGAGGTGTTCATTACCAATTCAAATTTCAGTTTCAATGGTTTTCCTAACATTTCAAGCATTGTATGTTTCTAACTCCTTTTTCTGAAAACATCTCAAATGGCTTGACACTTAAACTAGAGTAGATGAAAACAACCTAACTTTCACAGGCCCAACTACATCATGCAATCTAATAATGCTTTAAGTGCATAGCGTTTTGGCTCCTCTCCATTTAAAATGGTTTACTCAAGTCATCCCTCTAATACAGTGTCAAACTCGAATGTCGAATTGCTCCAGCTTCCCAACTCAAGTCAAACAGAGTTTTTTTCCCAACTATCTCCTATTAAGAGTAGGACTTCCACTTTAATTGAGGAGAATTGCTCTAATCTAACGGGGTCCTTCTTTTATGCCTCTATTATGCCTTATCAACATCACACTTATTATCTATGGGTCTAAGCGTACTATTCTTCTTTGTATTCAAATTTAGACCTAAAATTTAATTATTGGTGCTAGTTTGTGTAAGGAAGCTCCATTAGCAATTCTATATGGAATAAATTATAATAGTGGTTGATTTATTTTTCATCCCAAACTTGTTATAAGCTTAACGTTTAATTAACTTATAGTCGTTTATTTATACAAGAGAAAAACCAACAAGTACCTTTACAAGTCAAAATATATAGGGTGCGGTGTGTATGTATGTATTTGTGTGTATGCATATAATGTAACATAAAATTACAAGTACGTTCTTTTATATGTCCAAAATTTGCAGGAGTCGCTTAGTCTAAGCTCTGATACCAAGTGTAACAACCCACATCTTAGGAACTCTAATCCAAAGCTCAAAAATGGCATTTGGACTCGCATTACGCCAAGAAGTAAGAATCATTAGGTTTTTGTGGTTTTTACCTTATGGCGGAAGGACTTATATGTAAATACTGAAAATATTCCAAGTTCATTACTATTCCATAATAATAGTAGTCCATATAAGAAATGTCTAAATAGTGTCTCCAAATGGAAATACAACATAAGTCAACTTATAAATACAATAAAAAACATAAGAAAATGACTATAGACCAGTATATCTCCAAGCACACTATCACCTCCTTCATGCACCTTATCTTTTTCATCTCATCTACTACCTCGTATTCTAATAATAGATAAAAAAGGAGAAAATGGCGGGAGGGTCAAACAAGTTCTTGTGAGTGAGTAATATCACTAGTGGTATGGTGTAAATAGGCGGTTAAATTATCATTTGTAATTGATGATACATAAGGATGTGCATTTGTACATGTATACTATGTTCAACAAAGTATCCAATTGGTACAGTATATGGTAGAAGTCTAAAATACATAAAAATCCATTAGTGATCTACAAAGATTTATATCCGAATGTTGGAAGTCCAAAAGTTGAGTAAACCTTGAATATGTTAAGTATATAGTTTCAATAATGAACTGCTTAACTATACATTGGTAAACATTCCTGATGGTAAATCATTTAAGTTGCAAATGCTCCAAATATACTCTAATGCATGAGTACACTCATTGAGCACACAGTATTAATTATAACTTGCCATGAAAGCATCACGTAAACAACCTCGTTAGTGCTCGTATACTACATTCTATATCAGTCAACCTGCAGCAAAAAGGGTGGATGACAATTCGACTCCCCCGTACGTGCACTATACTTATCCATCACCCATCCTACTATTATAGGACGTCTCTGTCCCCTTTCCTCCCTAATTAGCAAATATGTTACCTAAGTGGGCTACATTAACAATAAGGGCACTGATTGCAATATAATCGCATGTCGTGTTAAGTGTTCGGTTGTACAGCACCATAAAGTGTGAACCTTGGTACGTAACCAAGTGTGAAACAAGTCCTACATGTTACATGGCTCCATGAAATTAGAACAAGTTTCCCTAAACTATCCTACTTGGCACGCACATGGTCCTGATTCAACCAGGCATCTTACAGTAACTCAAATGTCTGAATCGAGCATCATACTTCTAGACCTCTTTTTAGATGTTTGAATAGTTGTTTCGTACATCCTTGTACCAAAATATCTATGAGTAATCAGACATATGAACTTACTTTCAGATGTTGGACTTTCAAATTCAGACATTTGAATGTAAATTTCAAACGTCTGATCCTAGTTCAAATTTAACGTTTTTCTTTCAAGTCTTTTTTTGGATTTAAATACTACTTTTTAATTCATAAAATTCATCTTATAAACACCCACCAAAACACAATTTCAATGGTATTCATTTCCAAACCTTCTATGTAGTTTATTTCATTAGTTGTATATATCAATTCAATGATTTATCCACGTATATTCAATTTTATCAAATGTCAAGTGATTTCTAAGCTAATATTATTTTAACCTTTAGTTTATTAGATATAATTGATTTATTTTCTTTATTTCATTTTCCATTTTCTTATGACTTAGGGATAACCCCAAGTTTTTCTGTGTCAAACTTAGAGTCGGCCTTGGATAAGCCTCGGGTCTGCCAGGGGTTGTCCCTGAATTTCTCTATGTTTTTACAATAACTTGAATTTTTGATGTAATTTTGCAGTTTAACCCTATAAACCATACTAAAGCTGAAATTGACTATTATAAAACTTAGGGAATCGAATCTACATAGATTATAGGTCAAGTTTACAACCTAGTTTACCCTCCCTCCGATTCATATAACTATATAATCAAACTAGTGAAATATGGTTTTCCAAATTATTCGATTCAAATGAATTTTCAAATAAATACACCGATTAGATTTTAAATCAAATTTAAAAAAAATAAATCGATATATACATGTAATTTAAGTACTTATCAACATTATACTCATGTAAAGACTCAACTTTTTGACCCTTAGATATCGACACTAAATACATCCATGGTATTTGTGTGCCACACACCCAAGTGTCGGAAAGACGGAGGGTGTAAAATAAAAGCAATAGATCAAGAAAGAAAGAACACAACATCAGAATCTCAAAGTGGAACGATAATGTATAATATCAAATGAATAGCATAAAGGGTTACTCGGAATGTAGAAATTTAAAAGTTACAAAACCTAAGTACTACCCTAAGCCTAGGCAATTATAACGTCCGTCCTCAAAACCGGTATATACATCATAATAAACTACAACAGAATTAGATAGATAATGGAGGCCTCCAGCTCGCCTCCTAAAATCTAACGCATCCAAAATAAAACCTACTTTACTCAGCCTACTCAAAAGCGTAAATGATGAATTTTAGAGAAACCAAAAAGGCCATGTGTCAAACATAAGCCTGATATGAGAAAAATCAAGACACATGTAACGTGTAACTATTAATATTATACAAATTACCATAATGGTTTTCCCTCAAAAGAAACTAACCATTCATTAAGCTAATATAGTGATATATTAGATAATGTCTAGGGTATCAAATAGCTATGATGCTTACATTGATCGCGCCACTACCATATTTAGGGTACAGTCAAGATTTCTAAGGTACACATGCATATGGATTTTCCATGGAGATCCCTTCGGTCAAGCAGAATCCGACCTCCAGCACAAGGGTCAAAAACTACCTCCAAACATCGTATATCTCTATATAAAATATACCAATTAGGAGAAACATAGCTGGTCCAAGTCCTAGCACATGATCCTATATATCATCAACTCCCAGTACCAACATTGATAAGCGTACTCTAGATTTGGATTTGATATATCATGTCGTGGGTTAGCAAAGAGGCCTACTCTGTTTTTCATCATTTCCAATATCGGGTCACGTATGGAATCTTTCATACGAGTCTTCATCACGTGAACAAAATATTAATCACTCCTTGGATTCTCACATAATCTTGTTTGACAAATGATAACCCTGACCTCTCCCTTGGACTTAAACTTAGGATAGACAGTAACTTTACAGCATAAGTCCAAAATGTTAATGTTGACTTATTCCTTGGACTTAACCTTAGGATAGACAATTCATCTCCGCAACATTCCATTTCATAACTGCTTCCAAAGAATAGACTCTTATACTACTTTTTAAGTGGTATTCAGTAGGTAAAACACTTACCACCCTGGTCTCTTCAAAACTCCTCCTTGGGGGTTCTCAAAGGATATGAAGTTCTTGAAGCTATAGATGTTTCTTAAGTTATTTGGTAGGTAAAAATGAAGCTATATATAAGTTCTTGAAGCTATAGATGTTTTATATAAATGCTCCTCCCAAGGGGTTATCAAAGGATATGAAGTCGCGAAGCTTTCAAATGCTTCTTAAGTTAACAATTGGTCAAGTTCGATAGTCAAATTATCAACTATCTAGTTAAAAACAATCATTTACAAAAATCATGTTTCATATACTTAACTCGTTTTCGATGTTCCAACTTATCCTATCTCTTGGTCAAGAGTGAAGCTAGGTAACTTAGAGCACTAGTTGCATATCAAGGTCTTTCCTATATACTTCATTTGTTGACTCTCATAGTTAGATAAGTCTACCTCATCGGCTTTTAGGGTTAAGAATAGTATTAACTACTTTCTAGAAACAAGTAAGTAATCAACATGATTAACATGTTTTCAACATTCCAACTATTACCCGGCACCTTGGCCCAGCTACAATGTGGTAGTTTCGGATGTGATAGCTGGCACAATATAAGATTCTGATCAAGGAAAGGCTGGAGGTTAAAGGGTTTGGTGCATTCGTTATGTTGCGGCGTTTCCGTATGGCTCGATCTAAAGGAGGGAACACCTCATTCGGTCTGAATTGTTTATAATACCTTGTTCGGTCATTATGGTTCGGCATATTTCTTTTCGGCCTTGAGAAGTTCTGTTAAACGTTGTTCGGCCTGGAAGAAAACACGTCGTTCGGCCTGGAAGGTAAACTAGTCGTTCGGCCTTGAAGGTAAAATTGTTGTTCGACGTGGAAGGTTAACTCGTCGTTCAGCCTGGAAGGCACACTCTTTGCTTGTCCTAGAGGAGAACATTCGTTGCTCGGCTAAGGGAGATATTACCTCGTTCGGTCTTAGGAAGTTCTGTTCGAATGTCATTCGGTCAGAGAATAGGTCATTCGGCGAGGATGGTCCAGCAAGCATCGTTCGGTTGAGATGTCCTAGGAGGGATCGTTTGGCAAACACCGCTCGGTGAAGCATCGCTCGACTACCTTCGTTAGGTATACCTGGTTCGATATACAGAAGTTGTCTATTGCGGGCCAAGGTACCTTATCCTTAGGCTTAGCAGGGAGTGGAGCCTATCTTCGTCTATAATTAGAAGGGTAAGGGCACAGTATAGGAGGGCCTTTTTTTTAGAGAACTTCGAGGATACTATGCCAATTTTTACACTAGCTTTCTTTCAGTTCAAACTTATATTCGAGTTAGAAGTTTACAGATTGTATCTATATTCAAGTTTTTGAGAAAAGCAATAAAGATTACATTAATAGTGGATGTAAGTAGTTACACCGAACCACTATAATTCTGTTGTTCTAGTTTTTTATTGTTCTAACTGCATTCTATTGTGATATTCCTTAGTTTTAATTTATATTCTTCATTAATCTCTCTATGCAATCCTATTCAAGGGTGTAAGTGACTAATTTTTGGGCTAACATTTTGGTGTTTTCACTGATAATTGAACTCTTAGCTTGATTGGCTCTCATCATCTACTAGTGGATTTCCATACTCGTAGATCCAATTGTTTACCGGAAAACTTCCTATTTTACTCAAATTTGAAAGAAATCTAAAGGAAGCTGGTAGCCGTGTCAGAGAAACTAAGTCTACTGCCCCTGTTTTTTGAAGATTTGATTATGCTAATTTTCTTGTTTTAGTTAATCAAGTGTTCATGTTCATAGGAAAGGTTTGGATTCAATGATGCACGCAAGATCTAAGGATTGGATGTTGAAGTTTGCACTCAAGTTCAATGAAGGCCGACCCTCCTCTGAAGGCAATCCAGTCAATCGCTCTAGAAAAAGTCTATGCAGACCTCTCTAGAAAAGGGGTATACCGACCGCTCTAAAAAAGGTCTATGCCGACCGCTCCAAAAAAGGTGTATACCGAGCCACTCTTGGCCGATCCACCTTGGCCGATCCACCTTGGCCGATCCACCTTGGCCGATCCACCTTGGCCGATCCACCTTAGCCGACCCACCTTCTCGATCCACATTGACCGATCCACCTTGACCGATCCGCCTTGACCGATCAGCCTTGACCGATCCGCCTTGACCAATCCGCCTTGGCCGAGCCATGTTTGACCGATCCACCTTGGCCGATCCAACTTGGTCGATCCACCTTGACCGATCCGCCTTGATCGATCCACCTTAGCCGATCTGCCTTGGCCGAGCCACGCTTGGCTGATCCAAACTTCCCTTACATCCCATGATTGACTCAACTTAATAAAGGAACATTCTATCCACTTCCCCTACATCCCATGATCGACTAGGGAATAGAGGATCTAGCGGCAGCTTCTGAACAGCAACAATGGAATAAACAGGGACCGCTATTCAAACGGTACACACAAAGGTTGGGGAACATAGATGATATGACTATAGGCAAACACCATTCTTCACTGACCCAGCACTACGAATTAATTGATTCCAAGCAAACCAATGTTTGGCTCTAAGTAATTTATTCTAAATACTAACAAGGATATCATACTGATTGTGTTTGAGGAGAGTCAACCTCCAAATATATTTTGGTAGCTAGTTAGCTAGAAGGCCTCCTACGACCATGGATCATTTCTGTTACAAAATGAATCAAAACCAAAGTGACGAGGAGTGGAGCGGACTAGGAAACATAACAATATAGGGCCATTGGCTAAGGACTTTGATTCCAGTAGACAAAACAAGACCTTAAAATTCGAATCATATGCTCTTTGAAAGCTTTAATAGTACGTGCAAGCCTTGGAGAAGGGCAAGCCAAGGACTTCGAATACCCATCAATAAAGAACTCTAATTAGCAATTGGATTACTGGCAGTCGACATCCCGCTAAAAGGGGCTAGGGGCAAATTTGAATAGCGAGCACATGATGTTACTCCCCTTATCAATGAGTTTTATACCAATCTTCTTTGGATTATTTTAATTTCAATTATGCTTTGAATTATGACCGACTTGAACTAAACTTCGTCCAAAATGATGCAGGTGACCAAGTACTCAGCCGCCAACCTATCCATGAAGACCTTGATTAGATTTATGAATTTCATAAAGACAAGTAGGATTCAATCGCTTATCATCAACCATGTGCCTTTGATTTGGGGCCAAGGGCTAAAGATTAAAGATCTCATCACGGTTAGAGCCCAATACAAGGCCAACATGACCGACCATCCATTCATCAACCTCCACATTTGACTTGGAGACCTAAACAAAGCTTGAATGAATATGGCCCGATCATCCACTAAAATCAAGTCATAGAACAAAGTTTGACAAAATACAGATGCCTCTCCTGAAGCTCAATGACGTCGGGATCTATCTAGAGTGAACATGATTTGATCATCTACACACCAAATCCTACCCTGAACACAAAAGGTTGTTTGAAAGCCCGACTTGAAGTAGTTGTGGTGGACTGCCTACTCAATAACCATCACTCTCAATACATGGACATGACTGCACCTTGAAACATATGCAACTTACTTTTTCTACTCAGTAGTCCATTATTCTCATTTTCTAAAAAGCGGTATGATGCAAATTATGTGAGACTTGATTATCCAACCCTAGCGTGGATGTGATCCAACCATCTATCATATACCTCCTTCATATACTTCATTGGAAGAGTTATAATCACCAAGCGGACGAGAATCAAACGTCCATTTTTCAAGTTTCGTCCTTGATGCTGGGGACAGAGTCCTATTCCATTAGCAAACGTGGTTCGATCGTTCATTCGACAACATTATCCTTGATATGGTAAATGAAATACAGATTAAACGGGTGGAAATTCGACTGCTCTCAACAGAAAACTCTAAGTCCTCAGAGCGTGGACTAGAGTACTCTAAGTTCTCAGAGTGGAACTAGAGTATAAACGACTTAAAAATTTATAAGTCCCCAGAGTGCGGAGTAGAGTACTCTGAGTCCCTAGAGTGAGGATTGGAGAATAAACGACATAAAAATATCTAAGTTCCCAGAGTGCGGATTATAGTACTCTGAGTCCCCAGAGTGCGGACTAGAGTATAAACAACTTAAAAATCTCTAAGCCCCCAGAGCACGAACTCGAGTATAAACGACTTAAAAATCTCTAAGTCCCCAGAGTATGGACTAGAGTACTCAGATTCTCCAGAGTGCGGACTAGAGTATAAACGACTTAAAAATCTCTAAGTTCCCAGAGGGCAGACTATAGTACTCTGAGTCCCTAGAGTGCAAATTAGAGTACAAACGACCTAAAAATCTCTAAGTCCCCAGAGTGCGGAGTAGAATACTCAGAGCCGCCAGAGTGCGGGCTAGAGTACTCTGAGTCCCCAGAGTGTGGACTAGAGTATAAACGAATTAAAAATCTCTAGGTCACCAGAGTGCGGACTAGAGTACTTTGAGTCCTTAGAGCACGGACTAGAGTATAAACGAAAAAAAAATCTCTAAGTCCCCAAAGTGCAGACTAGAGTACTCTGAGTCCCCAGAGCGCGGACTAAAGTATAAACGACTTAAGAAAAATCTCTAAGTCCCTAAAGCGAACTAGAGTACTTTGAGTCTCCAGAGCGTGGACTAGAGTATAAACGACTTGAGAAAAATATCTAAGTTCCTGAAGCGGACAAGAGTACTCTAAGTCCCCAGAGCATGGACTGGTGTATAAACTACTTTACGAAAATCTCTACGTCCCAAACTGTGGACTAGAGCATAAATTGTTCGACAAATCTCCAAGTCCCCAGGGCATGGACCTAAGCATGAACACAAATTGGGCACGAGTCGAACGGGAGAAGAGTAACTCTAAGTCACCAGAATGCAGAGTGGCATATAAACATCGATAAATAGACGAGTGGATTTCGATCGTTCTTTATTTCGCAAACTTCAGCCTGAAATCGACAGGAGGATTATTAACTCTCTAAGGATGGAGTTCGACCATTGGACTTGTGGCCTGGCCAAATCAATGTTGGAAGCAGGAGTACAAATCACTAAAAGCTGAATACGACAGCTCATTATAGCTCTAGCTTAGCGTCCTTTACAACTTAAGACAACGACTGCAAGGAGGCCTCAATACAAAACCAATCGAAACAGCATCCAAAGCTATGGGTGGCCGACTGTATCATAACTCAGATCAAAGGTCAATATCGATCTGCACTAAGCACATACGAATGTGACTCGGATGTCCCTTGAAAAACTATGACCTCTAGAGTGTAGAAAGGAGAGTAAACCATGAAGACTTGGTCATAAATTTTTCTAGCACCCTCCTTCGATTCATCAGGAGGAGTATGAAACTGGATAAGCATGACCTGATTGTATTTGTGCCAACTTTACCCCGAGATCAGATTACAGAACATGAACCAAAGTGGATGTGGCTGACCGTCCAGTGCCCAAATTACACCCTGAAGATGACGAGGCATCGAGGTGTTCCTCTAGGAAAGAAAAACCACAATACAATCCAGGATGGGCGAGACCCATCCTCCCATCGACTGACCTGATCCCACGATTCAACGAGAAAGAGAGTAAAGCTAAATTGGGCATGGATGGCATTCCTACTTATCGATATATGCCCCAGACCTGGTGGCACGAGCGAAGCTGGATGAATGTGAGCCAACTATTCACCAATCAACTTTATATCTTTAGAGTTTAGGTGGGAACATAAACATAGCTAGGATGAGACTCAATCGTCCATGTAGTGCATTTATCAACCCGAGACTGGGAGCGTACGCATGGTCATCCAAAGACTAGCTGCAATAGCTCAATATTGAAACTTATATATAGTGCTTAAAGTTACTCAAGGCTACGACTTAAAGAATGCCTAGAGATAGAATCATAAATCAATGCCTAAGCTCATGGGCAATTGACTGTCACTCTAACCCGAAGGATGGGTAAAGGATCATGAATGATTGAATTGAAAGTGCGTTACTCGAATATATAAGCAAATTCTAACTCATAGCAAGATCCACCTATGTAGCTGCACGCAACTCGAGGCTGACTCCTACTCGACATTTTCTTCAACGTGCTTTTAAGCCTGATCTTTGGCCATTTGCAGATAATCGGTTAGAGAATTCAAAGCCCTTCACTATCATATTTAATAATTCATGATAAGAATCTAGGATTCGACCAGAGTAACCATCAACATTGACTGTCCCAACCATATTTCACATTGAATGTTATGCAAAATATGTAACATACCAAAATTTATCAATTTAAAATTGGTAAATGTTGAACTTTTATAATAAAATTTGAAAAGTTTCAAAATAAATAAATAAATAATGATGATTTAAATGAATAAGAATTTCAAATTTCTTTAAAGTTTAAAATTTGAAATATTAATTTTTTTTAAAAGCATTGAATTTAACTTTTATTTATATATATAAATATATATATGTATGTGTGCATACATTGGTAGATTTGGATATTGAATTTGATTTTCAATTTGAATTTAAATTTTAAAATAAAATGCTTGGCAAAATAATTTGCATTTATATATACATATATATGAGAACTATTTAATATGTATTAAAAATTCAAAAAACTTTCCTTTGATAATATGCATTAACATAAAGCTAATATTTATTAATGGGAAATATAAGTTTAAAAATAAATTATATAATGTAAATTGTTATGTTAATAAAGAAAAATCTTTTTATTACAAGTGTTAAATTAAGAATGACCATAGTGACAAATGTAATTCAAGGAAAGAAGAAAAGTAACAAGTGTCATTTTATTAATTTCTTTTCTTAAGTAATTTTTTTAAAAAAGGAAAATAAACTTATACAATATCTTCTTCCCCTTACTTTTATTAATTTAAAAGAAAAATTTGTGCAATCTTTTATTTCAGAAAGAAAAATAACATCATCAAAAGAAAAACAAACTTACTTTGTCTCAACAAATTTAAATCAAGAAACCATATCCAGAAAAATAAAAAAAAGTCTGTAACAATTCCTTTCAGTTTCTCAAGCTGTAAGAAGAAGGATTCCAGGATAATACAAATCTTCAACAAATTTTCTAGAATCAAGGGAGAACTGCAAGGATTTAAGAAGTCCAGGAATCAATATATAAAAAAAAAGAACAGCAATATACAAAGCTTAAGGTGCATGCCAGAATTTCAATTCTGTTTAAACTCCGATTAAAGAGTAAGTAAATTTAATTATTTTAATTTGTTGTTAAAAAGAATAAGTGAGTAGATACATCAAAGTTTAAACAAGTTTATAAAAAATTACTACAGATAACAACTCAAAGGAAATCAAGCTAAGAAGAAGAAGAAAAAAGAGAGTTCCAGATTTTAATTTTCAAACAGGGGATTGCCTCTGCTAAAAAGCACAAGTGAGTAAACATCCATAAAAATCTGATGTTTGACATATTTTTTAAGTGTATGATTCAAAACAAGTTTGAATATGAGTTTGCATGCAACAAAATTTGTGTAACGACCCGTAAATTTTCGATAATTAAATTAGCTAATTTAATAAGATTTCGTGATTTAATGTTAGAAAAAAATTTGTAATTCATTTGGAATAATAATAACTGGAATGAATTGCAATAATTATCCAAGTAATGAAAAAAAAAAAGCTACTTAGTGAATGCCTGTGCAATCAATAGTTGAATAGGATATTAAATGTTGAATTCATTGGTATGATAGAGTAATTGATTGATAAGTAAAATCTATTTGAAATCAAATATTGAATATTGAACACGTAATTGTTTAAATTAAATATTTAAAACTTATTGAATAATTGAATAACTGTAAAATGAAAATAGTGTTCTAAATTTTGAAATGGTTTTAAAAGTTGAATCTTATAAGTTCAATTTCAATATTTCAAAAGATAATGAATTATTGGATAAGCGAAATTGTCTAAATTAAATATTTGGAATTTATTGGATAAATAAAATAACGGGTTTAATATGATTAAAAATGATTTGTAAAATTTTATTTTATCATATTGGAGTTATAGTGATGTTATAGAACTTTTAAAACTGAATTTAAAATTTATTTGTGAAAATTGAATATTTTAATATTTAATTATCGCCTGAAAAATAGCCAATTTTTGAACAGTCTCAGAATTGGACGAAACTAGTTCTATTGGATCCATAATAGTTAGTTATTATCGGATTTCAATTTTCGTAGCAATCGGAGTTGTCGTTTGACCGTGGCAGCTCGAAACGCGTTGAAATTGTTTAATATTAATTTGGCGAGTTAAAAGTAGTCATTTTTCAAATGGTCTCGGATTTCGACGAAACTAGTTTCATTGGATCCGTAATGTGATATTATTGTAAGGTTTCAAATTTCAAGTCAAACGGATTTACCGTTTGTCCGGGGCAAGCCAAAACGCATAGAAAATCGTTTAATCGGTTTAATTTAAAATTGATCGTTTATTGCCGTAACTCACACATACGATCGAATTAGCTTCCGAAACACGTTCCATTGCGTTCGAAACGTGGGGTAAACCTTAGAAACGCCTGCCGGCACGCTTCGTTTGGAGTTCGAGAATTTTCGGTGAAAAGTGTTTTTGCAATTTTCTATAAAAGGACCCATCCTCTTTCATTTGCTCAAAACCCTAACTCATTTTGACCAGCCGCCACTTTCATTTCAATGGCCTGAAAATTTCGAAACTTCCTCCTCATTTTCCTCTCAATCCATCAGCAATTAGCAAAAACTTTCAACTACAAAGTTGTAGAGCACGATGAAAGCTTCAAATCCATACGGAGATGATCGAAAACGGAGCCACGGATCAACGGGAAATCGAGATTGGACCTGCTGCGTTTTTCATGCAATTCGAGGCAGAGGGGGCGGCCGAGCTTCAGGCTATTGATGGTGAAGGTGGAGTAAGGCGGTGGCTTCGAAGTGGTGTAACCTGATCGTGTTCAAATTGCTTGTAGAAGGAGCATAATTTAACCCTAGTTTCATGAAGATGGGTTCAAGTTGCGTGTTGTAGCCTGTAGAACGAACGTGAAGATGGAGAAGCAAGGTGCGGTCCTGATGTTGAGGGGTGAGATCCTACGGTGATGATCTGCTTAGGTTAAAATTAAATAAAATGTTGTATATATTTATTAAGTTAAAAATTCGTGTAACTTCAAAAATACATATCTTTTTCATACGAGGTCGAAAACGCGCGAAACCAGTCGCGTTGGAATCGTATGGACGAGCTCTTCGCTATGGAACTGGATTGGAATCATTTGGAGCTAGAGAAAATTTTGGGTTAAATCGAACGTCGTTCGATTTGATTTAAATCGTAAAAATCAAGGTGAGTGTTTTATAACGCTCACACCGTACTAAATATTTTATGCTAGTTAAATTTGATATTATGAAGTGTTATGATTTTATTTGTGGTTGTTTGGTAAAAATTTAATTGTCATATAGCTTGTCATTTGCATTAACCGTTGAAAAATTAAATTGACAGTTAAATTGAAATTAAAATTGAATTGCGATTAAATTACCTGACATTGATAACTATGAAACTGCCATGAATTGTATTGTTTATTGGATGATGTATTTTGATGGATGCTATTGATTGATAATTGAATGTTTGGATGTTTATTTGCTTATATAGATCCTGTTATGCATACATATGATACTGAGATTAATTTAAGTAATGTATACTCATTCCTGACATTTAATTGAAATAAAAAATTACTTGGCCATAGGATAGAAAATTATATACGGACACCGAATTGGCTAAATAAATAATTTTTGAAATCGTCGATTTAAAATTTATTTAAATGTTTTGATTTAAAAGTTATAAATAGAAATCAATTTATAGAAATCGAATTTGTCGAAAATTTGAGTTGGAATGTTGAAATAAATTTTGGTTAAAAGAAATTGGTAAATAATTTAAGTTGTGACTTTAAAATTTAAATTTGGATATGATTGAATTTCGAAAATCTATTTATTTTAAAGATTGAACATTATTTCGAGCTTTGAATATTACTAAGTAAAAGTGATATGAAAATGATGTTTTGAAATCGAGTTTGGAATTGAATCATATTTGGAATTTGGATTTAAACTTGAATATTGTTGGAAATTTTGTTAAGTGTTATAAATTGATATTTTGAGAAATCAAGCTCCAAATCGATATAAATTGAAATTGAATTAATTAAAGGTGAATGTAGAATTGAATTGATTTGAAGTAAAAGTTGACATTGTTTTGAATTGAAATCGAAATTGAATCGGTAGAATGGAAATTGAAATTGATTTGAATTGGGAAGTTATAATTGAAATGGATTGATTTTGAAGCTGTTTTAATTTATTTTCCAAATTACTCTGTTACATAAACCATTTTGAATACTTAAACTATTTTAATCTATTTTAAATCTACTTAACCCAATTTAAATTATTTTAAACTAATTTATCTATTTTAAATCCATTTTAAAGATTTTAAGTGTTTTAACTATTTTAATTATTTAAAACTACTTTTAAACTACTTAAAACTATTTTTCTAAAATCCTAAGCTGGTCAATAAGGTGAAATGTTTATATTTAAATCTTGAATTTAAATATGAAATCTGATATTTTGAAAGATACGATGATATTTGAATGGATTTGATTTTTGAAGCGAATATGATATTTTGATATCAATTATGAATCGATTTGAAATGTAAAATAGCCAACGGTGTAATAATACGTAGTTATTAAAGAGACCGGGATCGGATATGGACATACTCTCTGTCGATACCGAAAACCACTTTAATAACTATTATACGTGGAGTGTTGATCCAGAATGAAGTGGATGGTTTGGTGAACGCGTTGACTGAAGAAAGAGAACGATTATTGGATGACCCCTGACATGACTAAAACAGGAGCCGCGCCGGGCCATTGAGGTTCGCCACCTCTAGCGGACACACTTCTTCGATACCATATCTATTACATTTGTGATGCGATTTGGGTGCACCCCTTGATTTCGGAGTGTTGTTTCACGGTGTTGGGGTAGCTGCTGGCTATGCCCAACATCAGTCCGGATCACGCAACTACTAGTATCCTAGTTGGTATTGCCTCATGTACCTTGTCATACTGATTATCCTATTCGCGACCACTACGTTTTGATTTGTACCTTGAGTATATGGATTGCCCTCTGGTGACTTCCGGTTTTGGGGAAACTACGGTCTTGTATATGCTTTTGGGAATATAAAAATGTGTTAAGGGGGATTATGGTAACGCCTTAACGCTATTTTGATACTTTATATTACTGATAGACATTATCTACTTAGCGTATATTACTACATAGTAGATAGTTTCACGGATCCTTGAGAGATGGAAAATCCCGTAACATCTCTTAAGTTATTGCACGCACGTTGACACTGGATAGGAGATGTCAAACCCCGTAAACATCTCCGACGCCGTTACACTCATATTTATTTACGACTGATTTAACTTTCATAAGGATATTTAGTCCTGACTCGAGTGTTTGTCTTTTCATTACGCTCGGGTCAGTCCTGAGTTTTCAGTTTAGGTTGAAGATCATTTTCTTGGAGGACGGAGACGAAGATTTGGTATATTATCTACTACTATTATATTCATTCCATTCCGCTGCATTGTTGTATGATATTTGTTGTGTATTTAACTCTGATAAATGTTGTATAATAATAATAATCAAATGTATTCATTTCAAATGTATTCATTTAATTAACAGCTTCATGAACTGTTATTTTATTATTATACTTTAGCCTTCCGCTGTGAGATTCTGTGTTGTTTCATTTCCTTTATTTTCCTTCCTTTTCTTTTCTTAATTACCCCAATAACTATCTGCCCTTTAATGGTTTGGAATCGACATGTGTATTTGATCGTCGGTTTAAACTGTCCAAAAAGGCGGGTCGTTACAGTTGGTATCAGAGCTTTGGTTTAGCGATAAACCTTGGCTCTAGTGGGGAATAACTCATTGAAATAGAGGTAAACTATATGAATGAGTTGAGTGTATATGAGAGAGCGTACTTGTTATTTGATATAAAATGGTTTTATATTGTGTTAATTTGTTCCGTTGAGTATTTATGAATTTTGGTCGATACTTGGGACGCCAAGGCGTCGATAGGAATTTCTAAACACTCGAATAGGACAAACCAACACAATATCATTTTGGAATATATTTTATATAAAAGAATTATTTGAATATTTATTCATTTTGATTGAATTGATTGTTAGGAGATGATAATATTAGATTATTATCGTTATTGTTTGATCAGTCAATATTTACAACAATTGATTAAATAACAATGGATTTAGGAAAATGAAATCTTGTAAACACAATTGATAATGAATATAAATGAATTTTAACTTGGATTTGGGAATTTAAATTCCGGTGTTTGAAATTGACTTACAAGAATTTGAAAAACATAATATGAGTATTATATGATAGTATAATTGAGTTGAAATTGTTTTCGAAGGATTTTTTTTATGATAAGTGTTATATTCCCTTCTCTTGACGCTAGAAAATGATTTCGGTGATGAGTGCATGCATCATCGACGTTTATTTTCGAGAGTCCGAGTGGGGGAGACCACTTAATAGCTTGTCTAAACCTTGTTTTGATTCAAATTTTATTTTATTTTGTATTCTCTGTAGTATGATTTTATATATAAATTATATAAGTATATATTATTTCAAAACTTGATTTGAAATGAAACCGGGATTGGAATTCTTAAGTCCTTTGACAATTAATGATTTTTTTTAAAATGATTGAAATGAATTTAGACTTGAATCATTAAGGAACTTCTGAATTGTGAAATGAGAAATGAACCTAAGAGCTAAATGAAAATAGCAGTTGATGTAGAAATCCTTAGAATTAGGAAATTATGAACTTAAAATAAAAGTGAACTGTAAAACTCGCGTAGTATTAAAATTCATTCTATAGCATAGATATAACTTACCAAAATATTTAAGAAGTTCAAAAATGTTATATGAATTGTTAATTGGATAATATACAAGTATAGGTTTGAAAATGAAATATGCATTTAATTAATGGTTTGCAAATATAAATAAAATTGTTAGTAGATAATTGGAATTTAAATTAACATTTAAAGGTGATTCACAGTTATGTTAATATAAAATGGAAATATTATATGTGAATGTAAAAGTGAAATTAAATTATAGTGGAATTTAAGTAATGACTTAAGAATTAATTAATTGAAAATTCAACTTTAAATGGAAAGAAGTTGTATGTTGTTTAACTACATTCTATTTGCATAACTATAACTTACCAAATACTTAAAAGGTTTAAAATGCTAATAAGGATAAGTAGAGAAATAATATACCAGTGAGAGAGTGAAAAATAAAATGTGAAGATCTAATTGATAGTTGTAAATATAAAAGAAATTTAAGCGGTAAAATGAATGATATATATAAGTGAATGAATAAAATTTAAACTTAATGAAATATAGAATTGGTAAATGGAAACTAATTAAATTTGAATATAACTAAATGTCTATAAGCTTGGAAGTGTATGAAATTAAAATTGACATGGAAATGTATATTTGATTTAGTGTAGATTTTGGATGGATGTCAATGTTTGATATGCGTTGGTTGTTAGATGGATGATAATTGATTAAGTAGAATTCATTAGTGTTAATGAAATTGAATAAACGGAATAAAATTTTAAAAATAATTAACTTCAAATTTGAAGCAAAGTGAAATTAAATATAATTGAATTCAATTTAAATTGAAGCAAATTGACTTGAATTAAAAATGTGAATGAAACAAACTTGAATAAATCGGAAACAAATTAAATGTAAACCTATTGCATGGATGAATAAGAAAATAGATGAGTTTGTGTTTATGATTGTTCTTTAGAAAATTTGAAGTTTTGATGTTTTGTACTTTGAAATAATAAAAGCAAATTCTTGGAAAAAAAAAAAAATCCAACATTGTCCAATATATGCTGAAACGAAAACAACCATAACTTTTAAATGGCTGAACGGAATTCGACGATCTTGAACTTTTCGAAAAGCTTAGAAACTATAGCACAACTTTTGTTTAGATAACTTGAGAAAATTCCTTCGTCTACTAGGTTAAAAACTTGAATGTTACTCGCTGTCCTGTGTAAAAATAAGTAAAATCTGTAGTATAGACCCTTAGTATTTTTGACATATCTTTTTACTGGTTTATCGGATTTTGATGATCTTGTACTTTCTGGAAAGCTAAGAACATAAGCTAAAACTTTTGTTTTAAGTGTTTTTTGTTTTGACACCGTTTAGAAGGTAAAAACCACGAGTGAACATCACAGACCTGCGCAATGCATTGCTCAGGCTGAGGCGTATACTCTTAGTAAAACTGCCATAAATTTTGAATGGATGATCCGAATTCGATGATTTTGGACATTACGGAAAGCCTTAAATGAATGCAACAACTTTTGTTTAGATTATGTTGTCAAATATTACCGTTTAGGTGACCTAAAGCTAAGATTTGTTTGCTGTCCAGAAATTGAAATCTCAGTTTTGAAGCTAAATATGTTATATATATGTTGTGTAGGCTAAGTATAGCGATCTATCTTTATATGCATGATTCTAACTTAGTTATTGAGCATTTTAGTAGGTAGCAAAGGGGTTGCGCTTCGTTGTGGAACTCGCTTCTACGCTAAATGCATAATGTAAGTAAAATGCTAATAAATGCTAAATAAAAGGTACGCTTACAGTTTTATATGATATTGGTGATATTTATATGTTGTTTCCCCACATATGGGATGCCTCATCATTGAGATGAGATGTATATTTGTGATATATATGCTATTATATTTTTTCCGATCGAGCTGCGCAAAGGAGACTCTGCCGAAATTTTCCAAAAAATCCGGGTGTTAGAAAATTTTTCAAGTTTTAAATTTTTTTTTTTTAACTTGTTTTGATAATTAACTTTTAAGTTTAGAAAGCCGTTTGGAGTAGCTTAGTGGAAGCGTAGTTATGACTTTATAAATGGAATTTCATTGTTTTATAAGTTGGTAACTTTGAATAAAATATATCTAATGTTGAATTCTATACTTAGTTTCTTTTCCTTTCTTTTCCCTTCTTTTCCTTTTCGAGGACGAAAAGTTTTGAGTGGGGGAGAGTATAACGACCCGTAAATTTTCGATAATTAAATTAGCTAATTTAATAAGATTTCGTGATTTAATGTTAGAAAAAAATTTGTAATTCATTTGGAATAATAATAACTGGAATGAATTGCAATAATTATCCAAGTAATGAAAAAAAAAAAGCTACTTAGTGAATGCCTGTGCAATCAATAGTTGAATAGGATATTAAATGTTGAATTCATTGGTATGATAGAGTAATTGATTGATAAGTAAAATCTATTTGAAATCAAATATTGAATATTGAACACGTAATTGTTTAAATTAAATATTTAAAACTTATTGAATAATTGAATAACTGTAAAATGAAAATAGTGTTCTAAATTTTGAAATGGTTTTAAAAGTTGAATCTTATAAGTTCAATTTCAATATTTCAAAAGATAATGAATTATTGGATAAGCGAAATTGTCTAAATTAAATATTTGGAATTTATTGGATAAATAAAATAACGGGTTTAATATAATTAAAAATGATTTGTAAAATTTTATTTTATCATATTGGAGTTATAGTGATGTTATAGAACTTTTAAAACTGAATTTAAAATTTATTTGTGAAAATTGAATATTTTAATATTTAATTATCGCCTGAAAAATAGCCAATTTTTGAACAGTCTCAGAATTGGACGAAACTAGTTCTATTGGATCCGTAATAGTTAGTTATTATCGGATTTCAATTTTCGTAGCAATCGGAGTTGTCGTTTGACCGTGGCAGCTCGAAACGCGTTGAAATTGTTTAATATTAATTTGGCGAGTTAAAAGTAGTCATTTTTCAAACGGTCTCGGATTTCGACGAAACTAGTTTCATTGGATCCGTAATGTGATATTATTGTAAGGTTTCAAATTTCAAGTCAAACGGATTTACCGTTTGTCCGGGGCAAGCCAAAACGCATAGAAAATCGTTTAATCGGTTTAATTTAAAATTGATCGTTTATTGCCGTAACTCACACATACGATCGAATTAGCTTCCGAAACACGTTCCATTGCGTTCGAAACGTGGGGTAAACCTTAGAAACGCCTGCCGGCACGCTTCGTTTGGAGTTCGAGAATTTTCGGTGAAAAGTGTTTTTGCAATTTTCTATAAAAGGACCCATCCTCTTTCATTTGCTCAAAACCCTAACTCATTTTGACCAGCCGCCACTTTCATTTCAATGGCCTGAAAATTTCGAAACTTCCTCCTCATTTTCCTCTCAATCCATCAGCAATTAGCAAAAACTTTCAACTACAAAGTTGTAGAGCACGATGAAAGCTTCAAATCCATACGGAGATGATCGAAAACGGAGCCACGGATCAACAGGAAATCGAGATTGGACCTGCTGCGTTTTTCACGCAATTCGAGGCAGAGGGGGCGGTCGAGCTTCAGGCTATTGATGGTGAAGGTGGAGTAAGGCGGTGGCTTCGAAGTGGTGTAACCTGATCGTGTTCAAATTGCTTGTAGAAGGAGCATAATTTAACCCTAGTTTCATGAAGATGGGTTCAAGTTGCGTGTTGTAGCCTGTAGAACGAACGTGAAGATGGAGAAGCAAGGTGCGGTCCTGATGTTGAGGGGTGAGATCCTACGGTGATGATCTGCTTAGGTTAAAATTAAATAAAATGTTGTATATATTTATTAAGTTAAAAATTCGTGTAACTTCAAAAATACATATCTTTTTCATACGAGGTCGAAAACGCGCGAAACCAGTCGCGTTGGAATCGTATGGACGAGCTCTTCGCTATGGAACTGGATTGGAATCATTTGGAGCTAGAGAAAATTTTGGGTTAAATCGAACGTCGTTCGATTTGATTTAAATCGTAAAAATCAAGGTGAGTGTTTTATAACGCTCACACCGTACTAAATATTTTATGCTAGTTAAATTTGATATTATGAAGTGTTATGATTTTATTTGTGGTTGTTTGGTAAAAATTTAATTGTCATATAGCTTGTCATTTGCATTAACCGTTGAAAAATTAAATTGACAGTTAAATTGAAATTAAAATTGAATTGCGATTAAATTACCTGACATTGATAACTATGAAACTGCCATGAATTGTATTGTTTATTGGATGATGTATTTTGATGGATGCTATTGATTGATAATTGAATGTTTGGATGTTTATTTGCTTATATAGATCCTGTTATGCATACATATGATACTGAGATTAATTTAAGTAATGTATACTCATTCCTGACATTTAATTGAAATAAAAAATTACTTGGCCATAGGATAGAAAATTATATACGGACACCGAATTGGCTAAATAAATAATTTTTGAAATCGTCGATTTAAAATTTATTTAAATGTTTTGATTTAAAAGTTATAAATAGAAATCAATTTATAGAAATCGAATTTGTCGAAAATTTGAGTTGGAATGTTGAAATAAATTTTGGTTAAAAGAAATTGGTAAATAATTTAAGTTGTGACTTTAAAATTTAAATTTGGATATGATTGAATTTCGAAAATCTATTTATTTTAAAGATTGAACATTATTTCGAGCTTTGAATATTACTAAGTAAAAGTGATATGAAAATGATGTTTTGAAATCGAGTTTGGAATTGAATCATATTTGGAATTTGGATTTAAACTTGAATATTGTTGGAAATTTTGTTAAGTGTTATAAATTGATATTTTGAGAAATCAAGCTCCAAATCGATATAAATTGAAATTGAATTAATTAAAGGTGAATGTAGAATTGAATTGATTTGAAGTAAAAGTTGACATTGTTTTGAATTGAAATCGAAATTGAATCGGTAGAATGGAAATTGAAATTGATTTGAATTGGGAAGTTATAATTGAAATGGATTGATTTTGAAGCTGTTTTAATTTATTTTCCAAATTACTCTGTTACATAAACCATTTTGAATACTTAAACTATTTTAATCTATTTTAAATCTACTTAACCCAATTTAAATTATTTTAAACTAATTTATCTATTTTAAATCCATTTTAAAGATTTTAAGTGTTTTAACTATTTTAATTATTTAAAACTACTTTTAAACTACTTAAAACTATTTTTCTAAAATCCTAAGCTGGTCAATAAGGTGAAATGTTTATATTTAAATCTTGAATTTAAATATGAAATCTGATATTTTGAAAGATACGATGATATTTGAATGGATTTGATTTTTGAAGCGAATATAATATTTTGATATCAATTATGAATCGATTTGAAATGTAAAATAGCCAACGGTGTAATAATACGTAGTTATTAAAGAGACCGGGATCGGATATGGACATACTCTCTGTCGATACCGAAAACCACTTTAATAACTATTATACGCGGAGTGTTGATCCAGAATGAAGTGGATGGTTTGGTGAACGCGTTGACTGAAGAAAGAGAACGATTATTGGATGACCCCTGACATGACTAAAACAGGAGCCGCGCCGGGCCATTGAGGTTCGCCACCTCTAGCGGACACACTTCTTCGATACCATATCTATTACATTTGTGATGCGATTTGGGTGCACCCCTTGATTTCGGAGTGTTGTTTCGCGGTGTTGGGGTAGCTGCTGGCTATGCCCAACATCAGTCCGGATCACGCAACTACTAGTATCCTAGTTGGTATTGCCTCATGTACCTTGTCATACTGATTATCCTATTCGCGACCACTACGTTTTGATTTGTACCTTGAGTATATGGATTGCCCTCTGGTGACTTCCGGTTTTGGGGAAACTACGGTCTTGTATATGCTTTTGGGAATATAAAAATGTGTTAAGGGGGATTATGGTAACGCCTTAACGCTATTTTGATACTTTATATTACTGATAGACATTATCTACTTAGCGTATATTACTACATAGTAGATAGTTTCACGGATCCTTGAGAGATGGAAAATCCCGTAACATCTCTTAAGTTATTGCACGCACGTTGACACTGGATAGGATATGTCAAACCCCGTAAACATCTCCGACGCCGTTACACTCATATTTATTTACGACTGATTTAACTTTCATAAGGATATTTAGTCCTGACTCGAGTGTTTGTCTTTTCATTACGCTCGGGTCAGTCCTGAGTTTTCAGTTTAGGTTGAAGATCATTTTCTTGGAGGACGGAGACGAAGATTTGGTATATTATCTACTACTATTATATTCATTCCATTCCGCTGCATTGTTGTATGATATTTGTTGTGTATGTAACTCTGATAAATGTTGTATAATAATAATCAAATGTATTCATTTCAAATGTATTCATTTAATTAACAGCTTCATGAACTGTTATTTTATTATTATACTTTAGCCTTCCGCTGTGAGATTCTGTGTTGTTTCATTTCCTTTATTTTCCTTCCTTTTCTTTTCTTAATTACCCCAATAACTATCTGCCCTTTTATGGTTTGGAATCGACATGTGTATTTGATCGTCGGTTTAAACTGTCCAAAAAGGCGGGTCGTTACAATTTGAATGGGTTATGTATTTTTACCCGTGCATGTTGATGTACAGGTTGTATATCATGTTCTAACAACAGTTTTTGGGAAAAACAGTTTAAAACCCAAATCCATCAATTCTTGTTTGGTTAGAATGAAGTATCAAAACAAAAAGTGTTTAAATTCATTTAAGATTGAAGGTTTAAACATTTAAAAGGCCAATACTCAGGATTTAGAACCAGGAACAAGAAAGCACAATTGAAATTCAAGTCAAGATCAATTTCAAAGCTAGTAGATTTTAATTTCTAATATACCACCTGAATGCTTATAAAAAATTATGATTTTTGAAAATAAAATCAAAATTTTTAAGTTAGTGATTACTGGGATAAGCCAATGTAACCGAAATTGGGGTTTTTGCGAAATTCCGACCATCGGTGTGATGATGATGGTCGAGGCTGTGGGTGGAGATGGCTAAGGCATTGGGGGTTCTGGGAAAAATACCTAAAGAATTTCTACTTGATCGTGGTTGCTGTGCAACGTTCATATATGGGTTCGCCGCGGTCTCGTCAGGCCACCGGAGTTGATTGCTCCAGTGGGGATAAGGGCGAATGATCTAAAGTAAGCTTCAGTTAAATTATTGTATCCTCCAATGGCCGGAGGTGGGAGAATGTGAGGGTTTTCTAGAATCAGTTTTGATGAAGTTTTGGGTTTGGGAGCAAAATTTTGAAATCGTGTTTCGTTCAAACTTTTGAGTGTTTGAGAGGCTTGAGCACGTTGTCGTTGATATGTGGTCGACCAGAAGTTTGACCAGAGGTAGCCGGCGAGGTTGTGCAGGTGCACATGGGCTTGGTTGTGTCAGGGAAAGCAAATTTGGGGAAGAAAGGGAGGACCCGAAGCAGCTATCGGGTAAAAGGGTTTTGAACTCGAGCATGAACTCGAAGTAGTGCATGGGTCGTTCGAATGGTACTTAGAAAAAAATTTGAAAAGAAAAAATTATGTCACTCGGGTCAAATTTAATGGAATCCTGAAGCAAGCAGGAGGAATCCTCGGGGAAAACTCGAAGGGGTTCGGGGGGAAAGTCAGATTACAGGAAATTTTGCCCAAATAAAAACAAGAAATTTCAAAACTTTTAAAATTTTAAAATTCATGTTTTAAAAGTTGGTTTTGATTTAGATTTAAAACAACTTAATGTTAAGTAAGATATTTTTTTAAGTAATTTAATTTAATTTAATTCTTGTCACATTACTTATAAAAAAATCAGTTATAAAATGTAATTTAAAATGATGTTAAAGATTAAATGATTTACTTATGTAATAAATGATTTACTGAAAATAAACTATTTAAATTAATTACCTAATATTTAATGATTATTTAGGGATTAACTTATTACGATAATTAATTAGGGAAATAATAAATTAATAAGAGTAATTAAGACTTAATTTATGAACAATTAAGAATGAATTAATTAGGGTAATATATTAAGTGATGATTTAATTATGAAGATAATTAAAGATTTAATTAATTTTAATTAAGGATAACTAATCATTGATTTAAGGGTAATTAATGAAATTAATTATGCGATTAATTAGTTTAAATCACACAATTGATTTATCTTAGCTGGACACGATTGATAACTATTGTACAATGTATTTTGATTGATATCTCTGATTTTAATTGTGATGCTTTGTGATTGAATTTCTTTATGCCAAGCTATGTTATCTGTGATGAATATACTTCTGTGTGAATATGAAACCCCTTTGGCCCGTAAAACGCTTTTGAATTTCGATGCGACAAGGAGTCGGATTCCAATTGGTTATCCGAAACCCACGTCAAACCTGTGAATCTTTGTTAATGACATATCCACATGTTTTAAAAATTGACGCTCACTATTCGGATTAGCCGGGAAAGGACCTTTGTGTCATATAACCCATTCCGAATAGTGGTTCGACGAATGGGGAGCAATTGAAGACCGGTGGTGAAGACTGGGCATCTTCGAAAACGATAGGATAACCTATCGATTGTCTCTTTACCGAGTTGCTCCGGTATAGGGATTCCCTAAGTGATGGAAAATCCGATCGGGATTGTGGACGCCCATATTTGCAAGGGCTTCTTCCTTTATGGGACGAAGTGCCTTCAGTTCTGTTCGAACCCGGAACAGACTTGTATAGTCGTGTGTCTGACACTACACTTTGAGATATAAAGCGGATTTCTTTCAAATACATATCTGTTGGTGGCGGAGAATTTATTCTCTTAGCTTAACACCCTTCTTTGAGACATACGAGCTCAGAGGTTATGTAGTCGAAGGTTATCAGCAATATACTCCCAATTTGCTAGTGTGGCACGCTAAGTGCTGCTGTGTATTGATGATCATTTTTTGATCATTAGATGATCAAAGCATGGCTTTTGTGAAAAGCGTAGCTTTGTGGACGAGACTTCGTCGAACCTCACAACCCCGTAATTGTCGAAACAGGAAAGATGCGGCAAGGTTATTGGGGGTAGCACCCCTTAGGGTATGTGCATTTCCTTCTCGATAGAAGTGGTATCATGGTTTGGAGCCCAGATACTTAACTTATGTGGATATCGCAAATATATATATTCCTTTGTGGTTGATGTCGGGGCTTCGGATAAAGGTTGGTTACAACCGGGGGATGGCATACTCGTGTAGTAGTTACTTAGTTATTGAGGTAACCCGGCCTTGTGTTGGCAGATATCCGGTTTGGTTCTTGGGACGTCCCTCCAGAGGCGTACCCATGTGGCCCAGGAAGATCCTTAGCCTGACCTTTTGTTGAAAATCCAAAGAAACAATACGAGCCCAATACGGTTTTAAATTGTATAACATGCCGCCTCAGGTGGTAGCTATAGTAGGCATACTATAATGGTACGTATGCTGGCTAAGATTAATATTATACTTTCTAAAATGTTTTCACACTATGCACTGATCATAATATATAATGTGTTTTCTCGTATTAAGCATTTTTGACTGTTATAAGGAGAATCTCCCCCAAGTCTGCGTTTGCATTGTGTGTGTGGTGGGAGGCCTTATGGCAGCTTCATTTTCAAAAAGCATTGCGAATTTCTTTTCAAATTCTTTTCTTTGCTTTGATTTAAAATAAATTGCTTTTATTTCAAACAACTGTTTTGTTTACTCATACCAGTCCCATGACTGACCCGTACTTTATTGTTTCCTTTCTAAACTCCGGGTGCCCATAATTTCCACACGGGCAGCCTAGTAGCAGGTCTTCCATGTTTTAGTGATAACTGGATTATGAAGTCGTACGGTTTGAAGGCTTCTGGTTTTGAAGACCTTTTTTTCTTGGAGATATTCTGAAACTTTTGGATCTCGAGGTTCTCAGTTTGGAAGTTCGTTATTGCTTTATCTCTTTGAAGATTTTCTTGGAATGCAATCACTTGTGGTTATGTTGTACTGGTCTATTTTGGAGTTGTGTTGTATATGTATAAAAATACTGTGATATTGGTGTTGTTGTATTGATATTGTGAGATGTTGTATCTGGGATATTGATGTTGGCAGTTTTAATTTTTTCCGCTGTTTATATTCATCTAATTGTCATTATAAGCTCCATCCGAACTGAAATTCGACCTTCGAATCTCCGACAGTCGAATACGAGTGAGGTATTTGATGTCGATTTTTGAACGCTGAACTTCAGGTCGTGACAAGTGGTATCAGAGCTAAAGGTTGAGTAAGAACTTTAGCTACGGAGTATAACACATTTGATGGCTCATTAGAGATAGGGTGAAGTATACCCTAGAATGAGTATAAACCAAGACTAAAACCCAAAATTTCTTAGTCTGTTTTTATTTAACTACTGATATTCCTTAAGATATCTCGTCCGAATTTCTAAATCAAGTTTCTTACTAATTACAGATAGTAAGAATGAGTGGGCGAAGGGGTAGAGCTAGAAGTCAAGGGAATGCTACAACAGCTAGTCAAGTTTCTCCTTCAGCGGAAGCAGTTATGCCTACTCAACCTCAGCCAAATCTGGCTAATTTGCATAAGAGTTTCACAAGGCTGGGTGGTAGGCCTTTCACTGGCAAAGAGTCAATTATTGAGACCCGGGCTTGGATAAGCTCATGTGAAAAGATCTTTAAGGGGCTTAAGCTACAGGATGATCAAATGCGTCTAATTGCTTCTTGGCAGCTGCAAGATGAAGCCTCAGCCTGGTGGGAAACGGTCACAATAGATGAGCCTGAAGAAGAGTTTTCTTGGAGTCGATTCAAGGAGGTGTTTGAAAAGCGCTATTTACCGTCGGCAGGTATTTCCCGAATGTATCAAGAATTTCTGGATTTAAAGCAAGGAAGCTTGTCTTTTGAAGAGTACTTAAACAAGTTCAACGAACTATCCCGTTTCGGTCCGGAGTTGGTGAATACGCCTTTAAAGAAAAATGAAAAATTCATTCGTGGGATGAACAAGAAGTATCACGAAAGGATGACAACACGCATCAAAGAATCTTTCTCTGATCTTATTGATATGGGATATTAGTATGCCACCCTGGATATACAGGAGATTCCAAGGGAAAGCGGGAATTCAAGTAATCAGAATTGGAAGAAAAGAAAGTTTGGGGGCAAGAAGCCACATGAAGGCAAGGTTAAGAGGAACAATCAAGGAAATTCGGCTAGAGACGTAACTTGTTACAATTGCCAAGAGAAGGGGCATTATTCAAACAACTGCAAGAACCCGAATAAGCAACTCAAGAAGGAACAACCTGTGAAGAATAATCAAGGAGCTCGAGAATGCTATAATTGTCACAAGCCTGGACATGTTGTTAAGAATTGCCCAGTGTTGAAACAAGCAAAGGTGGCAAATGTATATGCGATAAAGGAAGACCCTTCAACTTCGAAAGTTGATAAGGGAATAGGTGTTTTGGAAGGTAACCTTACTATTTATGATAAAGTTGTTAGAGTTTAATTTGACACGGGAGCTTCACATAGTTTTATCTTACAACTAGTCGTAAATGAATTAAAACTTAAACCTAATTTTGTCGACGAGCCCATTTGTGTGGAAAACCCAGTTGGTGGTCCTGCAAACCTTTGTCTACGATGTAGAGACATCCCTATCTCGTATTCTTATTACCGATTACCTATATGTCTTTTTGTTCTTGATTTTAATTAATTCGAAATTTTACTCGGAATGGATTGGCTAACAGAATACGAAGCCAAACTAGATTGTAATAATCAAACGATCTCGACCAAAACAAACTTTGGAAATTTTATTGAAATCTCTTGTGTGGATCCGAGTCCAAAGAGAGATAAATTAATGTATACTTTGGGATATCCTGAACCCAGTTTGGAGTCTATACCTGTTGTTCGAGAATTTTCCGACGTATTTGAAGAAGTGAAATCCTTGCCCCCCACACAGAGAAATAGAATTCCGAATTGACTTAGTACCCAATGCCCGTCCTGTCGTCCACGCAAGTCGCAGGATGGCATCTAGGGAAAGAATAGAATTAGTCAATCAAACTCGAGATTTGCGAGAAAAAGGATTGATTCGCCCTAGTGTTTCCGAATGGGGTTCAGCCGTCTATTCGTGGCTAAATCAGACGGATCTTTGAGATTGTGTGTAGATTACCGCGATCTCAATAAACAAACTCTCAAAAACAAATTCCCTTTATCTAGAATCGACGATCTATTCGATCAACTTCATGGTGCTCGATTCTTTTCTAAGATGGATTTAGCTCTAGGATTCCATCAACTGCGAATAGCCGAGGATTGTGTTCATTTAACTGCCTTTAGGGGTCCTAACATGTTCTACGAATGGTTAGTCATGCCTTACGGACTAACCAACGCTCACGTGTATTTCGTAGATTTAATGACCCATGTGTTTCGAGAAGTACTGAACAAATTTGTCCTTGTATTTATTGATGATATCTTGATTTACTCCAAAACTGAAGAGGAGCATACTGAACATCTCAGAATTGTTTTGGAAATATTGAGGAGGAATGTCTTATTCGCTAAATTTTCTAAATGTCACTTTTGGGTCAAAGAAGTCAGATTTCTCGGTCGTATTGTTAATAAGGAAGGGATTTTTGTTGATCCAAGCAAGATTTCTGCAATTCTGGACTCGAAGCGACCCACTACTCCTAGAGAAGTTCGAAGTTTTTTGGGTTTAGCGGGATATTATAGAAAGTTTGTCTGGGATTTCTCTAAGTTGGCCAGTCCACTGACTAAGCTGACAATGAAGAATGCTAAATTCAATTGGACTCCAAAGTGTGATGAAGCTTTTCAGGAATTAAAAAGGAGATTAACTATCGCTCCTGTTCTCGCTATCATTAACGGGAACCAAGGGTTATCCGTTTATATTGATGCTTGTGGAGATGGTTTGGGTGCGGTATTAATGCAAAATGGAAAAGTAATTGCCTACGCAAGTAGGCAATTACGACCACATGAGAAAAATTACCCAACACACGATTTGGAGCTTTTAGCTATTATTTTCACTTTGAAAATCTGGCGACACTATCTTCTGTGTATGAACTTTTTCAGCTTTCTTAACAA
The DNA here is from genome assembly GCA_030765085.1 of Allium cepa. NCBI lineage: Eukaryota > Viridiplantae > Streptophyta > Magnoliopsida > Asparagales > Amaryllidaceae > Allium > Allium cepa. The sequence continues at coordinate 977,966,456 of CM060935.1, forward strand.
TATAAGAAATTTAACTTAACTAAATAAATATACTTAATGAACTCTCTTTGTTTTAGGTGAATATTTTGAATTATCCACCAATCACAAATCTTTAAAGTATCACTTCACCCAGAAAGATTTAAATCTACGGCAACAACGATGGTTAGAATTTCTAGCGTCATATGACCTAGATATTCTGTATACTTCCGGTAAAGCCAATGTAGTTGCTGATGCTTTAAGTAGGAAACACGCTATTCTTGCCCATCTGATCGTTACTCCTACTCTTCTTGAGAAAGTCGCCATCCAGCAAAAAGAAGATGAGTTTCTTCATCAAATTTATGAGAAGATGCGTCATGGTGAAAATACCAGTTTTGAAATCGACGGCAATAAAATTATAAGATTGAAGGGAAGAATTTGTGTCCCAAACATTCTGAAGCTAAAGCGTGAAGTTTTAGATGAATGTCATAAGTCAAAACTCAGTATCCATCCAGGAGTTAATAAAATGTATAGAAATATCAAAAGAACCTTCTGGTGGAAGACAATGAAGAGAGATATATCCATATATATGAGTCGATGTGCTACCTGTAAGCAAATTAAAAGCGACCAGAAGAAGATGGCGGGTTTACTCCAGCCTTTGGAGGTATCAAAATGGAAATGGGATCAGGTATCAATGAATTTTATCGACGGATTGCCACGAACCAAGAAGGGAAACGAAGCAATTTGGGTTATAGTGGACCGTCTAACCAAAACTGCTCACTTCATTCCAGTGAAATCCACTCGGACAGTAGCAAATTTAGCTAAGCTATATATCAAAGAGATTGTTTGTCTCCATGGTATACCAAGTAGTATAGTGAGTGATCGTGACCCGATCTTCACTAGTAGATTTTGGGAAGCGTTTCAGGACACGTTGGGAACAAAGCTAAATTTCAGTACTGCTTATCATCCACAATCTGATGGGCAGACTGAAATGATAAATCGAATATTAGAGGATCTTTTACGAGCTTGTATTCTCGAATTTGGTGGTTCTTGGGAAGACTATTTACATTTGGTCGAATTTTCATATAATAATAGCTATCAAGACAGTATCGAAATGGCTCCTTTTGAGGCTCTATATGGTCGACCGTGTCGATCACCGGCATGCTGGATTGAATCCGGTGACAGACTGATTCTTTGATCGGACATGATTAGGAGGCCACTGAAAAGGTCAATTTTATCCGAAAGAAGTTAATAACTGCTCAGAGTGGCCAGAAGAGTTTTACGACCGCAGAAGAAGAGCTTTGGAATTTCAAGTTGGAGATTCTGTTTTCTTGAAAGTATCTCCAATGCGGGGTGTGTTAAGATTTGGGAAAATTGGTAAGTAGGCACCGCAATACATTGGTCCTTTTCCTATTTTGGAAAGGATTGGTCCTCTAGCATATCGAGTACAGCTACCTAACTGATTATCTGGCGTACACGATGTATTTCACGTTTCACATCCTCGAAAGTACGTGCCGATCCAGACAGTATTATCGAAGAGGCAGCACAGTAGGATCTGGAGATCACACCAAATTTATCAGCTAAAAGAGAGCCAACTAAGATTGTGGATCAGGACGAAAAGCAATTAAGGAACAAAATTGTGAAACTGGTTAAGGTGCAATGGAGCGGAGATCCAAAGGACTGTACTTGGGAGACAGAAGACAGTATGAACAAGTCTTATCCCAAATGCAGGGTGGATATCTCGGCATAAATTGGTAAGCCATTTCTCTATTCTTTTATGAATTCGTATATTCATTGTTTGCTTTTCTCTCTCTTTCAAATTTTGAGGACGAAATTTTTTTAAGGGGGGAAATCTGTAACATACCAAAATTTATCAATTTAAAATTGGTAAATATTGAACTTTTATAATAAAATTTGAAAAGTTTCAAAATAAATAAATGATGATTTAAATGAATAAGAATTTCAAATTTCTTTAAAGTTTAAAATTTGAAATATTAAAAAAATTTAAAATCATTGAATTTAACTTTTTTCATATATATAAATATATATATATATATATATATATATATATATATATATATATATATATATATGTATGTGTGCATACATTGGTAGATTTGGATATTGAATTTGATTTTCAATTTGAATTTAAATTTTAAAATAAAATGTTTGGTAAAAAAATACAAAAAACTTTCCTTTGATAATATGCATTAACATAAAGCTAATATTTATTAATGGGAAATATAAGTTTAAAAATAAATTATATAATGTAAATTGTTATGTTAACAAAGAAAAATCTTTCTATTACAAGTGTTAAATTAAGAATGACCATAGTGACAAATGTAATTCAAGGAAAGAAGAAAAGTAACAAGTGTCATTTTATTAATTTCTTTTCTTAAGTAATTTTTTTAAAAAGAAAATAAACTTATACAATATCTTCTTCCCCTTACTTGTATTCATTTCAAAGAAAAATTTGTCCAATCTTTTATTTCAGAAAGAAAAATATCATCATGAAAAGAAAAACAAACTTACTTTGTCTCAACAAGTTTAAATCAAGAAACCATATCCATAAAAATAAATAGAAAGTCTGTAAAAATTCCTTTCAGTTTCTCAAGCTGTAAGAAGAAGGATTCAAGGATAATACAAATCTTCAACAAATTTTCCAGAATCAAGAGAGAACTGCAAGGATTTAAGAAGTTCAGGAATCAATATATAAAAGAAAGAACAACAACATACAAAGCTTAATGCAGGCCAGAATTTCACTTCTGTTTAAACTAAGATTAAAGAGTAAGTAAATTTAATTATTTTATTTTTTGGTTAAAAAGAATAAGTGAGTAGATACATCAAAGTTTAAACAAGTTTATAAAAAATTACTGCAATCAAGCTAAGAAGAAAAAATAAAGAGTTCCAGATTTTAATTTTCAAACAGGGAATTGTCTCTGCTAAAACGCACAGGTGAGTAAACATCCATAAAAATCTGATGTTTGACATATTTTTTGAGTGTATAATTCAAAACAAGTTTGAATATAAGTTTGCATGCAACAAAATTTGTATGGGTTATGTATTTTTACTTGTGCATGTTGATGTACAGGATTGTAAATCCTGTTCTAACAACAGTTTTTGGGAAAAACTGTTTAAAACCCAAATTCATCAATTCTTGTTTGGTTAGATTGAATTATCAAAAAAAAGGTGTTTAAATTCATTTAAGATTGAAGGTTTAAACATTTAAAAGGCCAATACTCAGGATTTAGAACCTGGAACAAGAAAGCACAGTTGAAATTCAAGTCATGATCAATTTCAAAGCTAGTAGATTTTAATTTCAAATATACCATCCGAATGCTTATAAAAAATTATGATTTTTGAAAATAAAATCAAAATTTTTAAGTTAGTGATTACTAGGATAAGCCAATGTAACCGAAATTGGGATTTTTGCGAAATTCCGACCATCAGCGTGACGATGATGGTCGAGGCCGTAGGTGGAGATGGCTGAGGCGTTGGGGTTCTATGAAAACTACCTAAAGAATTTCTACTTGATCGTGGTTGATGTGCGACGTTCATGTAGGGTTTTAACCCAAAATTGGATTGCAGTAATATATGAGTTAGTCATGGTCTCATCAGGCCACCGGAGTTGATCGCTCCGGTGGGGATAAGGGCGTATGATCTAAAGTAAGCTTCGGTTAAATTATTGTATCCTCCAATGGACGGAGCTGGGAGAACGTGAGGGTTTTCTGGAATCAGTTTTGATGAAGTTTTGGGTTTGGAAGCAAAATTTCGAAATCGTGTTTCATTCAAACTTTCGAGTGTTTGAGAGGCTCGAGCACATCGTCGTTGATATGTGGACGACCAGAAGTTTGACCAGAGGTGGCCGGTGAGGTTGTGCAGGTGCACATGGGCTTGGTTGTGTCAGGGAAAGCAAATTTGGGGAAGAAAGGGAGGACCCGAAGCAGCTATCGGGTAATAGGGCTTTGAACTCGAGCATGAACTCGAAGTAGTGTACGGGTCGTTCGAATGGTACTTAGAAAAAAATTTGAAAAGAAAAAAATGTGTCACTCGAGTCAAATTTTATGGAAACCCGAAGCAAGCAGGAGGAATCCTCGGTGAAAACTCGAAGGGTTTCGGGGGGGAAAGTCAGATTACAGGAAATTTTGCCCAAATAAAAACAAGAAATTTCAAAACTCTTAAAATTGTAAAATTCATGTTTTAAAAGATGGTTTTGATTTAGATTTAAAACAACTTAATGTTAAGTAAGAATTTTTTTTAAGTAATTTAATTTAATTTAATTCTTGTCACATTACTTATAAAAAATCAATTATAAAATGTAATTAAAAATGATGTTAAAGATTAAATGATTTACTTATGTAATAAATGATTTACTTAAAATAAACTATTTAAATTAATTACCTAATATTTAATGATTATTTAGGGATTAACTTATTAAGATAATTAATTAGGGAAATAATAAATTAATAAGAGTAATTAAGACTTAAATTATGAACAATTAAGAATGAATTAATTAGGGTAATTAATTAAGTGATGATTTAATTATGAAGATAACTAAAGATTTAATTAATTTTAATTAAGGATAACTAATCATTGATTTAAGGATAATTAATGAAATTAATTATGTGATTAATTAGTTTAAATCACACAATTGATTTATCTTAGCTGGACATGATGATAACTATTGTATAATGTATTTTGATTGATATCTCTGATTTTAATTGTGATGCTTTGTGATTGAATTGCTTTATGCCAAGCTATGTTATCTGTGATGAATATACTTCTGTGTGAATATGAAACCCCTTTGGCCAGTAAAATGGCTTTTGAATTTCGATGCGACAGGAAGTCGGATTCCAGTTGGTTATCCGAAAGCCACATCGAACCTGTGAATCTTTGTGAATTACATATCCACATGTTTAAAAAATTGACGCTCGTTATTCGGATTAACTGGGAAAGGACCTTTGTGTCATATAACCAATTCAGAATAGTGATTCGACGAATGGAGAGCAATTGAAGACCGGTGGTGAAGACCGGGCGTCTTCGAAAACGATAGGATAACCTATCGATTGTCTTTGCACCAAGTTGCTCCGGCATAGGGATTCCCTAAGTGATGGGAAGTCCGATCGGGATTGTGGACGCTCGAATTTGCAAGGGCTTCTTCTTTTATGGGACGAAGTGCCTTCGGTTATGTTCGAACCCGGAACAGACTTGTATGGTCGTGTGTCTGACACTACACTTTGAGATATAAAGCCGATTTCTTTCAAATACATGTCTTTTGGTGGCGTAGAATTTATTCTCTTAGCTTAACACCCTTCTCTGAGACGTAGGAGCTCAGAGGTTATGTAGTTGAAGGTTATCAGCAATATACTCCAAATTTGCTAGTGTGGCACGCTAAGTGCTGCTATGTATTGATGATCATTTTTTGATCATTAGAAGATCAAAGCATGGCTTTTGTGAAAAGCGTAGCTTTGTGGATGAGACTTCGTCAAACCTCACAATCCGGTAATGGTCGAAATAGGAAAGATGCGGCAAGGTTATTGGGGGTAGCGCCCCTTAGGGTATGTGCATTTCCTTTTGGATAGAAGTGGTATCATGGTATGGAGCCCAGATACTTAACTTATGTGGATATCGCAAATATATATATATATATTCCTTTGTGGTTGATGCCGGGGCCCCGGATAAAGGTTGGTTACAACCGGGGGAAGGCATACTCGTGTAGTTGTTACCTAGTTATAGAGGTAACCCGGCCTTGTGTTGCAAAGATCCGGTTAGGTTCTCAGGACGTCCCTCCAGAGGCATACCCATGTGGCCCAGGAAGATCCTTAGCCCGACCATTTGTTGGAAATCCAAAGAAACAATACGAGCCCAATATGGTTTTAAATTGTATAACCTGCCACCTCAGGTGGTAGCTATAGTAGGCATACTATAATGGTACGTATGCTGGCTAAGATTAATATTATACTTTCGAAAATGTTTTCACACTATGCACTAATCATAATATATAAAGTGTTTTCTCGTATTAAGAATTTTTGACTGTCATAAGGAGAATCTCCCCCAAGTCTGCGTTTGCATTGTGTGTGTGGTGGGAGGCCTTATGGCAGTTTAATTTTCAAAAAGCATTGCGAATTTCTTTTCAAATTTTTTTGTTTGCTTTGATTTAAAATAAACTGCTTTTATTTCAAACAACTGTTTTTTTTTTTACTCATACCAGTCACATGACTGACCCAGAGTTTATTGTTTCCTTTCTAAACTCTGGGTGTCCATAATTTCCACACGGGCAGCCTAGTAGTAGGTCTTCCATGTTTTAGTGCTAACTGGATTTTGAAGTCGTATGGTTTGAAGGCTTTTGGTTTTGAAGACCATTTTGTCTTGGAGATATTCAAAAACTTTTGGATCTCGAGATTCTCAGTTTGGAAGTTCGTTATTGCTTTATCTCTTTGAAGATTTTCTTGGAATGCAATCACTTGTGGTTATGTTGTGATGATCTATTTTGGAGTTGCGTTGTATATGTATAAAATACTCTGATGTTGGTGTTGTTGTTGTATTGACATTGTGAGATGTTGTATCTGGGATATTGATGTTGGCAGTTTTATTTTTTTCCGCTATTTATATTCATCTAATTGTTGTTATAAGCTCCATCAGAACTGAAATTTGACGTTCGAATCTCAGGCAGTCGAATACGAGTGAGGTATTTGATGTCGATTTTTGAACGCTGAACTTCGGGTCATGACAAAATAGTTACATCTGAACTCAAAAAATCCAAAATTGCACCCGCTAAGATGACAGTCGACATTACGACCAACCATAGCGACCCTTTTCGGGTGCTGAATTTCGCATCACAGCTCAGTGCAATGATGATAAATGAATTAGTTGGATTTTTCTAGAATAAATAATGATATGTTCCCTTGGATCCATTCTGACATGCATGTGTGATTTCACAAACTATCGTGAGCCATGCATTGGATATCGACCCGAAGCTTTAGAAGCTAGCGCAATTCTATTAATTTCATCATGAAAGCTCCACTCTTACTTATAGGCTCACCCCATCAACGTCTATGCCTACCAGCCATTGCGACAGGGCATACAACAACCTGAGATGTATGATGGACTACTAAAATAGAATATCGAATTAAGCCAATTCGATATCACTTATTTCCATCGAAGGGCTGTCCAAGGACGAAAATTGACAGACGTCATACCCGAATTCACTACATCAGATGACTACTTGAAGAGTAGTAGAGAACCAACCAACGGATGGAAAATGTACGTGGATGGAGTATCCAGTCATCAGTGTTATCGTGCAGGAGTCATGTTAATGACTCCTGAGGAACGATCGATCTGCTACATCCTGAAACTCGATTTTCCTGTAACAAACAACAATGCTTAGTATGAAGCCTCGACCGCCAGCCTCAAACATTCTAGAGGGCCTGGAGTGGAAACTTTACATATATTTTGTGATTCCTGATTGATAGTATGCAAAGTTAAGGAAGTTGATCTTGCTAGGGGGCATTGTCTTGCTCCATATCTCGGCCAGGTTCAAGAGCTACTAGCCGACTTCACGTATTACGTCATTACACACATACTCAGCGAACAAAATAAAAAGAGTCCAGTCACTGGCCAAGCTGGCCAGTTTTAGGGATGCGCTACCGACATATATTTTTTCGGTTGAAATACTTAATATTCCAAGCATTGACGGATGGAGATCGGCTAGATCTTGGGGACAGAGCCAGAAAAGGGGTCGTGGTTGACTCCTATCAAAGACTATCTACAATGAGGAATTCTTACTGAATGGAGGAATGAAAAATGACAGATCCTCCTCAAAGCTTCATGCTAAATCACCCAAGAAGAAGTCGTTCGTAGAAAGGAGTTTATCCATTACCATGCTTCGGTGTATCGCCCATGATGATATCAAATGAGTCTTGAGCGAAGTCTATGAAGAAAATTGCGACTATTACATCAGGGGGGAAAACCTGATAAATAAAATACTTTGCTACGGTTATTACTGGCCAACTATGAATCGAGATGAGGTTGATCATGCTACAATGCGACGAGTGCAAGATATCTGCAAAAAATCCCAGGAGCCCCGCCGATGGAAACTACTCAAATGGCAAGTCCATAGCCGTTTGCCACTTTAGAGCATTGACATCATCTTCTTGCTGATCCTAAAGGTGGTGCGAAATACGCCATCATAGCAGTTGATTACTTCACCAAATGGGAAGATGAACAATTTTTAACCACGACCAAGATGAAGAAAATAATCAACTTCATTGTGCGTAACGTCATCTGTCCTTATGACCTTCCATGACCCATAATAACTGCAAATGGACAGGTTGAAGCTGTGAAAAAAATCATATAGTCTATTCTGAAGAGAGGTTTGGAAAAGGCTAGATGTAAATGGGTGGATGAACTACCAACAGCGTTATGGGCTTATAGAACTACCCATGAGTCCATGACTAGCCATACTCTATTCACCCTTACTAACAGCTCCGAGGTCGTCATTCATGTAAAACTTGAAGTCCCCACTCATCAAGTGGCTCATTTCAACCCTGGATTTATAATATTGGGAATCGACCAAGCGTCATGATGACCAAAGAAGGATACGACACCTTGGGAGGATAAAATTGTAGGATAATGACTATTTAGGAAACATGATGGATTCCTTTCTGGAAACAAGGAATACTCGCTGATTCAAAGCGTGTCGTATTGTTTCACACGACACACTTTGGGGGCAAATGTTACCCGGCACCTTGGCCTGCCTACAAGATGATATTTGCATATGTGATAGCAGGCATAATATAAGATTCTGATCAAGGAAAGGCTGGAGGAGAAAAGGGTTTGGTGCATTCGTTGTGTTGCGGCGTTTCCGTATGGCTCGGTCAAAAGAACGGAATGCCTCGTTCGATCTGAATTGTTCATAATGCCTCGTTCGGTCATTATAGTTTGGCATATTTCATTCTTGAGAAGTTCTATTAAACATCATTCGACCTGGAAGTAAACTCGTCGTTCTTCTTGGAAGGTAAACTCATCGTTCGGCCTGGAAGGTAAACTTGTCGTTCGACATGGTAGGTTAACTCATCGTTTGGCCTGGAAGGCACACTCATCGCTCGACTTAGAGGAGAACATTCATCACTCGACCGAGTGAGATATTTCTCATTCGGTCTCGGGAAGTTCTATTCGCATATCGTTCGGTCAGAGAACAGGTCGTTCGGCTAGGATTGTGCAACAAGCATCGTTCAGTCGAGATGTCCTAGGAGGGATCGTTTGGCAAGCATTGCTCGACGAAGCATCACTCAGCTACCTTCATTCGGTATACCTGGTTCGGTATACAGGAGTTGTCTATTGTGGGCCGAGGTACCTTGTCCTTAGGCCTAGGTAGGGAGACAGCCTATCATTGTCTATAAATAGAGGGGCATGGGCGCAGTATACGGGGACCTTTTTTCGGAGAACTTCGAGGATACACTGCCATTTTTTATACTAGATTTCTTTTAGTTCAAACTTGTATTCGTGTTAGAAGTTTACGGATTGTATCTGTATTTAAGTCTTCAAGAAAAGAAATAAAGATTGCATTAACATTGGACGTAGGCAGTTACGCTGAACCACTATAATTCTAGTATTCTCATTTTTTACTGTTCTAATTGCATTCTATTGTGATATTCCTCAGTTTTAATTTATTTTCTTCATTTATCTCTCTACACAATCCTATTCAAGGGTGTTAGTGACCAATTTTGGTGCTAACACCAACTAAATTATTCCTTGGTCAAGAGGGAAGTTGGTAGGCTAGAGCATTATTACTTTTATCCCTACTTAAACATCAATCTTAACTCTCACAAATAGAGAAGTCTACCTCACTCGGCTTTTAATTTTTAAGCATACTTAATTACGATTCAAAAAAGTAAGTAAACGAAACATAATTTAGCCACTTAGAAATCCCAAACCCCTTTTGAAATCATTTGTTTACACTTTTAAAACCCTTTTAGAAATTATATATATACACACACCTATATATGTATGTATGTATAGTAAGTTACTTAGAAAACTAGATATTTAATAAAATAATTTAAAAGATAAGATATTTTCGTAAGGTATTAGTAGAATATTTAACTAATTTTCTAAAATATATATATATAATTAAAAATTCTTTTAAAATACTTTAAAATACTTATAATAGGTTTTAAAACATTTATCCAAAATATTATATTAAAATAACAAGTTTACCAAATATTTAAAAGCTTGGAAAACCATGTTTTCTATGTACTTAAAATTAAACTCACTTCTTTAAAAATTCATAATTAATTCTTAAAAATTCAATAAAATTTCAAACCATTTTTAAAATTCTCTAATAAGAGTGAGAAAACAGCTATAAAAAGAACGGAACAAAATAGTAAAGTTTAAATACCTTTTCAAACCTTTGAAGTTTAAAACAAAGGGTAAAATAGGGCAGTTTTGCATAACTGTAAATTTGGCCGCTTTTTAATGTGTTACTCAATTTAACTTTTTATTAAAGAAATCATACATAATAAACATCACAAATATGACAAGAAACCCTTAAGGATCTCTTTGCAAAGTTCCTTAGAAATTTCCAAACACAAGGTAATTCCTAAGTACATCTTTAACGACTGTCGCTATAAGAGCACTTCCAAATCCAAGTCCAATTCAAATCTATGATCAGCTACAACCTATGTGCCTTGTTTCAAGACTATACTACAAGTCATGTAAGTGAATTCAAGTCTATACATATGGATTAAATATGCCATTTTCTTTTAAAGAAACAATCGAATAAATATTGTAACCATATATCAACAATACAACAAATATCATTCAATCATAAAGAAATAATCAATCATAAGCACATATATACAATATATTTTAATTCAAGGTGATGATTTAGCTCATCCTTAAACAAGTGAACAAGCAAGTCTAAGCAACCACTTCCTACCTCTACCTTGCAAACACTAATTCCCTACCTTCTCCTTTACCTTTGCACTTGTTTCTAGGCTAGAATTAGCCTATAATGCTCACAGCCTTCAAGATAAGGGGTGTTTGGCTTTGGTTCTTCAAGATCAAACTTGATAGAAGGTGTTGATATATTTTTCTAAGGCTCTGGTCCAAGTTTGGTTTGATTTGGAGTTGTTTTGAAATTATTTTCTTTTAGAAAATTTAAAAGAGAAAGATCTGAAGAGAGTTTGATTTCTTTTATAAATTAGCAAAAGTGCTTCAAAGAGGTATGCACTCACTTATATAGACTTCAGTAGGTGTTGCCTAATATTTCCTTCACCAGCCATCATGCCATGGAAGGCTCACCGCTCCATATGCCTATCACTTCTCCTTTACACCTCTTACCTTTAACAAATGACTAGACTACCACTTTCATTCAAATATCTCTTTTCCGTTAGAAGCTTCTAAAATGTTCCACTACCTTTATGAAGAAAAGTGTGTTAATTGGTTCAAAATATGTTCATATGTTCATTAGCTTAGTGGAAAAGAGTTCAACAACTTATATTGATTAAATAGCTATTTATTGATAAACCGATTTTCGATCCATTATCGATATTTCTTCGAAGAATATATTTTTGTGAACAAATTTCAAACACATGTTTCTTATCATTATTCATCAATTAAAAGATGTTTAACAAGGTTATAAATTCAAATTTATAACACTTAACTATATTTCAAAATATTTTGATATTCAAAGACAAAGTGTTCGAATTACGGCTCGCTACAAACTTATGTCGAAGATAAACCCACTAACCTATGAATGTTGTTTTGAAGAAATGTTCTTCTCTGGTTCTATTTAATTTGGTGTGTTCTCCTTCTTTTATTTAACTTGCAGTTATTTTTATTTGCGTCCTCTCTTCTTTTTATTTCGATTGTCTTAATTTTTTTGTAGGAATTGATTTACTATTTTTTTTGAAGTGATTTGTTTTAGAGTTTAAGGATGAAGAAAAATGAAAGTAAAGATTAGAAGAAATGGGTGCCATAGAATGAGAATAAGTGGAGAATGTGGTGAATTAGGGTTACAAACAACTCTTATAAAGGCACAAAACCGAATCCTCCTCTGCCCTTACCTGTGGCTTGGCCCATTTCACTTTGTAACATGCGCTAAAGTAAATAATTTGTAACTTCTTCATTCAGTATCCGTTTTTGACAATTCATATATGAAATTGAGTGTAAGAACCTGCACTCAGACATATTGATTTAAAGCCCAAAAGTAACTTTTGAACCTTTATTGGGACAAGAAGCACGAATCGTTTGTTTTTAAAATGGTTTACATGATACAGAGACAATAATAAATGTGCACAATTCTAAACTTTCATATCTCACGGTGGATGGAAATAAAATATCAGTATAGAAAATAATTTATGTACCATAGTCTTAGAATAACCGTAATCCATACATATATGACAAACAAAGCCTCCAAATGCCAATTCAACATAAGTCTAATAAAATTAAAGTATCCTAATAAGACCATAATAATAGTCTGACTAAAAGATATAATAAGGTACATAGAGAAAGACTACAAATAAATAAATGTCTAACATCATGTCTCCTTCCCCATGCATCTTGACCAAATCACCTCACTTGCTGCCTTATCCTCATGTAATAGGTAACAATTCGGAGAAATGGAGGGGATCAGATAAAGTTTGGTGAATGAATTATCTCACTAGTTGTATGGTATAAATAAGTGATTGAAGTTCAGTTATATCCTACACCTAGGGTGTTCCTTAGTGTTATATATATATATATAGGGAGCTGATTTTTTTACTTTTTAAGTTGAATATTCTAGATATCCACATTTACATAGTGAAAGTTCCACTCATAGGTAGAGCATACTAAAATAGAGTAATTCCTATAGGCATCTCTAGTGTATGGTCCCAATAATAGACCACTAACTATACGTCAACTAAACTCTTTAGTAACAAGTGCTAAGATTAATCTTATTAGAATATAACGCCAGTGCCCAACCCGTTCATCGAACCAATGTTTAATGGTTCTTGCCATCTAAGCAATGGTGCTCCTAACCAAATATACATCCAATGCCCGATCTATTTATCAAATTATAGTCTGATGTTTCTTTCTCTCTTACAGTGGTGTACTAAGTAGAGTATGCACTCGGTGCCCAGCCCATTTGTTGGATCACTGTCTAACTGTCCTTGCTATTTTGCATTGGTGCATCTCCTTGCAAGTCCGCTTCCTAAGTTCTATATTATTGCACTAGTAGTAATCTAGGGTTGATTTGCCTTTCATCTATGATTCATTGATCCTTTTTTAGCGAACGTCTTCGATCACTCTTTTTAGCTTTCACCAATCTGTGACTAGGACCGGCTACGAACAATATGAACTTTTAATTGCAATATAATCACCCACCACATTGAGTGTTACGTCCCATCTTCATGAAGCGAGAGCCTAGAACTTTACCCAAAGGTTGTACATTTTTGGCTTGCTTCCTGGTTCCATTCAGCTACAGGCACTCCTGAGTAACCAAGATGTTGGAATGAGTTTCCCTGATCTATTCACTTGGCCTATACCAGGTCCATGTTCAATCTTTCCTACTGTAGTGACTCAGATGTTTGATTCTAATAGTCAAGCATCTAACCCATATAATTTAAAAATAACAATTTCGAAGTATTTTGATGTCCAAATCTTTAACTCATACATCTGCCTCCTTCTCAAATGTCTAATTGGGGTATTCAAACATCTGAATCGAGCTTATTTTACACTATTTTCTTTCTACTCTAAAAGGTTAAACCTTCAGACATCTTGGAATACATTCAAACGTCTGGCTATCTTATTCAAATGTCTAGTATGTATTTTTAGATTTCATGATTTGTTTGTTTAATTTATTTTATTCTATTTCTTCGTGGATTCGAGTATGATACAGAGTTTAGTTTAACAGATGTTTTCAATACCATTTCTACTTGTTTATGTCCAACTTCAAGTGATTTATTCTAACATCTATAAACGGTTTTTCAGTAAATTATATGTATATTTCAAGGGATTATATACATACACTCAAATTGATTATCATGAAAATTTCAATGTAAATTGAGTAAGATCTATTAAATTCTAATAGATATGTTTTTTCATTCCTGTTTGTTCAAAAATCATTTTAAATTTATCATATAAATCAGATCTATAAAACTTATCTCTCATTTATCAAAACTATAAAAGAATCAATTCTATAAAATTAAGGGTGGTTTCAATAAAAACTATCACTTGTTTATCAAAATCAATCCAACCATGTTATACTAAAATCAATAGGATTAGAGATAGTTTGAAGCCATTTACTTTATGCCTTCTATCATTTTCTAGTGCTTTTCCAAAATTATTTCAATTCAACTTTTTTGAATAATAGATAGATTAAAGAAGAAAAATCATGTTCATATTACGAAGAAGGCATATAATTGAAAATCAACTACATGTTTCCAACATACGCATTTCGTAGACAGAACGCACTCGCCCTTCTAGCTTTCACTCCTCTAATTGGGCTTAAATCCACTACTCCTTTGCATTGTCTAGTTTGTTAAATTGTTTCCCTCTCACTTTCTTATTTTATTTTGATTTTATTCTTATTTTATTTTGTTTGGAATTATGATTTATATATATTGAAGAAGAAGAGGAAATATTTAGGAGCCGGAGACAAGGGTTTGTGAAAGAGAAGAATGGAGGCTTATCCCTTTATTTTAGTCGAAAATTAAGGTATCTAGTCTCATTTTCAAAATCAATTATTAGGAAATTGCCACCAGCTACATTTTTCACTTTTTCCGCTCTGTTTTATCAAATTTAGCAAGTTATATGGTTTCAAACTATAAACAATGTTTTGGACCCAATGGAATAGATCCTAAGACCTAATTCGAAATTTTGTGAAAATTTATTATTTTGTTAAAAATATGGGCTGTTGCGAAAAATGTGGAGTAAGGCCCAAGGTGGCATGTGAGACATGAAAGCAATTGATGTTAGGCTTGTTGTGGCAACCAAAGATCCAATGAAATACATAAGGCATGATGTGGTAGTTAAGTGTCGAAAGCAAAGTAGATGTAAGGCCTTACTGGCCACTGAAATACGAAGGCATGGGTAAAAGGCCTTAAGTGGCAAATGAAAACCAAAACATGGTAGGCCTAAGGCTAGTATAGCAGTTGAAATACAAACGCAAAGGTGTAAGGTCTAAGTGGAAACCGAAACCGAAACCGAAATGATTTTAATGAAATTTATGAAGTGGTGATTTTATAATGCCTTAGTGGTAGCCAAATGCTTAGACTGAAACCTTAAATCTTTTGTAGAAGATATAAGGTCTCCATGACAGCCCAAGGTAGGGTATTTCAGGTAATGGTTAGAATTTGTATGATGACAAATGGCAAATTGCATGAGATAGATTGCATGAAATGGATATTATTCAAATTAGATACCAATGACAACATTTGTATATTTAGTTTATTATGAACGAATGTTTTGTTATAAGGAGGGAAAACCCATTCTGTGCTTTGAAAGCTTGGCTACACTTTGTTTTTGTTTACGGTAATATGATACTCATACTAGACTCTATGTCAAACTCCAATTTTTATCTTTCTTTTCCCTATAAACTCTCGGGTACTCATTCGAGTATGTTGAGTTTATGAGTTTAGGAATGATGGATTTTGGGGGCGAACGAGTAAGGGTATGAATGAAGTAGGACGCTTGGGAGTATTACATTTTATTTTGATTTCATCGTACTAGGTGTTTATGTCAACATCTTTATATGTTGGGTATAACACCATTATTTATGTTGTATTATATTTTTGACCCCTGCATGTATATGATAATGGGAATTAAATTATTAAATATGTATTAATGATGTGTTTACTGGTTTTAGAGCGTATATACTCTATTTACTTAAGACTGTATAATATAACCGACCTCATCTCTATCATCAAAAAGATAATTCCAAGGCGACTGTAACAAATTAGGATCCCATCTTCTGGTTTTAGAACGAGGAATGTTACAATCGGTCTTTCAAAGTTTAGTATCTACAAGTTCATCTCCTATATCGGATGTGTTGATATTGTTTGGTACTTTCTCATTTGCATTTTGCTTGTTGATGTGCGTATTATCTTTCTTATGTTTTGAAAAGATTTGGAAGCCCCGTTTGGGAAGTAATGCTTAAATTATTTCATTTTGAGTGTGGCATAATATAGCGTAGACCAAGAAATTACTAAGATGTGAAGTTGAAGACATTATTATATTTGATTCAAGATCGAATGTTAAACATTTCTGATTAAAATATTTGCAAAAAATATAAAAAGGAAATTAACTAATTGATTCACTTAATCAATTAGTCAGGTTATATGTGGTAAGGAAAGGAAAAAAATTTAATTAATCTATTCAATTAATCAATCCATTTTGCAATATAAAGAAAAAAAGATTTTGCACAGAAGTTTAATCAAGTAAGGAGGATTATATAAAACCAAGATCGCCATTATTTATTTTCGTTGAAAAAAATCATGGAAATTGGAAGGTTTTAAGATAATTAAGCAATTAATTTACCTAGTCTGTAAATAATGCATTCATCCTTAAGTCTGTATAAATGAAAGAAAATTCAACTTCATATTTATGTGAGAGAATGCACCATTATCGTCTGCTTTAGTAACCTTATTTCTACAATCAAAATCAAATTAGGGTTTTGACTGTAACCAAATCTTTGGAGATATTGATTGTCCAATTTGTAATTATAGATTTGTCTATCCAATTTTCTATCTATACTTTTTATAATCTCTCTCTCTTTCCCTTGTTCTCTTATTCTTTAATAAAATATAGAAATTGTTGGGTATGTGGGCATGACAATTTGATCGAATCATGCTAAATTTTTATGCTCTTCACTTTTCTATTTGTTCTTTTTTAGCAAATATTGTTCATTCAATTAGTTAATAATAAATCAACAAGTTATATCTTTTTGTACTTCTAAATTTTCATAGAAGAAAGTTGTTAAAGCTAGTAAAAACAATAGGATTGCTTTATTAAAGTACGACGGTGAAATAATGCTCAAAACGTACTAGACATCAATTGACAAGAGAATAAGAAGAATATCAAATCAAGTGTCAGGATATTTCTAAATTATATGGTCCGACTATGGAATATATGTTGCTTAGAAAATCTCAAATAATTAAAGCTATAGAGATAAAGGAAGCACAAAATGAAGAAGAAGAAAATGAATAAGTCTAATTTTCTATTGTTTTTTAGGTTTCTTATGAATTTTGAAATGCAGAACTTTTTTCCAGTTTTTTTGCAGTTCTTTTTTCATAGTTTTTGCTTGTACCTTTAAGTAAGTTGCATGCGACTTCACTTAAGTAAGTATTAATATTTAACTATTTTTGTTCCTTTTTAAATGATATTATTTTTACACAATTATATTGTGCAATAAAATAAAAATAATTTGGTAATAAAACATTTCTCCAAAATACGAAAAGCACACGCAACACTTTTCTAAAACCTTCTTGAACTTTTGCAAAATGTCTTTCTTTTTCGTTTTGTGGATTTGAGATAGTTTGAAGTAGAGTACCTCATTTCGGATAAATTCCATTTGCTAAGTGACCAACTATATATCGGTTTCCTACAATTGTTAAGATGCAAGAAGAAAAGGTATCATTTTCTAGCTATGAAAATGTGAGTTATTGTAAAACATTTATATCATGCGTATATCAAAGACGACTAAAAAGCATGCCATAACCACAAATTGTGAGATATAACGGCTTCAAGAAACATAGTTGTTATTCAATAATGTCCCATGAATTTTCCATGCTAAGCAACATGATAATTTTTCAGATCCAATGCATGCAATCAAGACTTCCTTACATTGTTCGTAATAAAATGAACACCAATTTGCTTAAGTTTGTCAACAACTTGTTGATTGGGAGCTCGCAAATATTTCTTACCAAATTTTTTATTACAACTAAACAAAATATTTCTTAATTTAAAATAACCATCCTTTCTCCAGTTCTTAAATACTCATCCAAAGAATCTATAGGAACAACTTTACTTTAGACATGCAAAGCAGTAAAAAATATTGATGTAGTGAAAATCCTTAGTTTTTGCTTTGTTATGTTTTTGAATAAAATATTCATCGTGCTACACGCTAAGCTAAATGTTGAATTAAAAATGTTTATGCTCATTCAAAAACGACGTTGATGATCAAAATCACTATATGTACACGGAGTATTAAATAAGTTTAACATTATTCTACCATACCTTGATCGGTGATTATATTTTTTTATTTGCCATCCCGTCACACTCTCGTACAATGTTTCACCATTTCAAAATTTTAGGAGTGGAGGTTGAAATGTGTTTGAAATTGAAAGAGTATCAATTTCAAATTAATCCTTGAAATCAAAAGATTCGATAGTTGATCTTCTCTAGAATTTATAATTAGATTTGGATATAAATATAGTAAAATTGATGGAATTTGTAATAAGCGGTTTTTTCTAAATAAAACAGGGAAGACAATATATGTAGGTGTGTTAGAAATACATCCAACTCATTTATCCAACATAATTAAGTACAAAATAACCGGTTTGGATCAAACCTAATTAATTAAATGGGTTTGATAGGAAAACAATTGAACCCATTTAAATACACAGATTTACATGGTTTCACCAGTTTAACCTATTTTTTCGTTTAACCAACGTAGGATTTCTCTTCCTCCTCTTGCGATCCTTATCATTGTATAGAAAAAACAAGTCACTCGATTTTCACAATAAAGACCAATTTACAGTTTCTACATGATCAACACCTCTTCAATCTCGATAGCTCGATGCCTCTTCTAATTCGGTTGCTCATCATCCTCTCTGGTTTTCTATAGAGTTTGGACTAAAACACAAGCTGAAATACTCAGGGCCGACCCAAGCATAATGAAAAGAAAAAACACTTAAGTTAGGACTAAAAGATCCTTATGTGAGTTAAATCGATATCACATAACATAGGTGCAATAGGGTTAGAGATATTTATGGGATTTCACATCTCCCATCCTGTGTATAAAGTGCGTGCAATAACTCAAGAGATGTCATAGGATTTTCCATCTCTTAAGGATCTGTCAAATTATTTATATATTGTAGAATGCGATATATATATAATGTCTAAACAATAGAATAAATATTTTTTATAGCGTTAAGGCTGTACATTGATCTCCTTTAATGCATTTTTAAGCATTGTCGTACAGTTTGCATATAACGCCCCCGTAGCACATCAGGGGATAGGGATGCACCGTTATACAACAAAACTAAACCAAAATCATAGGGTCCCGTATACGGATAAAAGTGTGACAATGCACGTGAGGCAATGCCCAAGGTAGGATCCTACCAGTTCAGGTCGCATGGCTTGTGGTAACGTATATAGCCACGATCGCCCACCGTGTACATCCATTCCACATCAAGTCAAAGGGAGGTTATCCCAAAATCAAGGTGCACCAATCGAAACCAATAACAAAAGTAATAATATGGACCAAGTCAAAGAAAAATATAAGAACAGATGTCCGCTAGGGGTAGCTAGCCTACTTAGCCCTGTTAAGCCGTCGTATTTTAGTCATTTCGAATTGGCACACGTCCAAGTTCTGTCCCTCATCATTCTCTTTCATCAAATCCAACAAATGATGCCAATCCAACCACTTTGTTTTGAAGTCTCCTCTGCGTACACAGTTGTTAAAGTGGTTCCAAAATTGATAGAGACTATGCCAATAAGAGGCACTGGTTTCTTTAATAACCAAACGTCGTTTTATACACCGGTTGGTACTTTTATATTTCAAAAACAATCCGTACTTGATATCAAAATTTCATATTCTCTTCAAAATCATTTTTTCATTACAAAATCATCATATTTACTTCAAAATCATATATATATATATATATATATATATTTTCAATAATCATTTCAAATTTCAACTTAGGTTATAACTTAATTTTAACCAAATTCGCGCTTAAATCCATGATTTAAATATAAAAAGTTCTCACTCTGTCTAGTTTGTATTTTTGAAAATAGTTTTAAATAGTTTAAAAAGTTAAAATAGCTTAATATAAAATAGTTTTAGTATTGAAAATGGTGTATATAGTAAAATAGCTTGGAAAATCAAAACAGTCTGAATATTTGAAACGATTGATTTAAAATAGTTTATGTTAAAATAATTTATTTTAAAATAATTTCAAAGTCAAACTGACTCAATTCCAAATCTTTCAACTTCAATTCAATTCAAATCAACATCATTCCGCTTTCAATTCGAATTAACTACGATTCCAATTTCAATTCAAATCAATTTCGATTTTCATTTTTGACTTCAATTCAGTTCAACAATTCGAGTCAACGGTTTAGATTTCAATTCAATTATAATTTTAGACCATTTCAAGTTATATCAGTTTCGAGTTCAATTTCAAAATATCGATTTGAATCACTTAATTAATTTAAACTTCAATTTTCGAATTTTGATTTAAATCTTAAAATTAATTACGTTCTTGAGTCCAAATTTGAAATATCGACTTCTATCACTTTTACTTAAATAACTTTGAAGTTCGAGTAAAAGTTCAAACCTTTTAAAACAATTCAATTTCTATAACTCAAGCTATATTTCAATCTTAACTTTAAATTACAAATTACATTCTTTTAAAACAATTTCTTTTAGCAATTTCAATTCAACATTTCAACCTCGAATTCGAAATTAATTCAATCTTTACAAATTCAATTTTTATTTCTTTAAATTGAAGTCACTTAAATAATTTCAAAACCAACAGTTTTAAAATTATTTAATTTAACCAATCTAGTGTCCGTGTATAATTTTCCATCCTATGGTCAGGTGATAAGTTATTTCAATTTAATTTCAAGGATGGATATATATCATTTCAATGCACAATAAATGTCATATGTAACATTCCTGAAATATTAGCCAAAATAATTCAATAACTAAATTAATTTTGAGTTTAAACTGTGAATTTAATTGTGAATTAATTTGCGATTTCCAAAATAAACTTAAAATTTTGGATTATAATTAGAAATTTGGTTGGAATTTAAGGATAAGTATTTTATAATAAAAATTGGATTTAAGGATAATTATATTAGAGATAAATATGCACTATAATTTGAATAAATATGTATATATTGAAAGTTAAAATTTTAAATAAGATTTTGATTTTGAAAATTCAAAATGTATATATTTATAAATTTGGATTTTAAAACCACATAATTTTATACTAGTAGAAATTGGTAATATTTATTTTGAAAATTTTATTTTGAATTAGATATTAATGATTTTCAAAACAATTGTTTAAAACTAAATACTATTTTATATGGGTTTATTTATTAAAAGCATAATTAGTTTAAAATTCATTTTCTTTCTTTAAATTAGTATAAGTAGGAATAATGGACAAAATGGTTATAAAATAAGAAATAAAAATTTGAAATAATATAAATATAGTTATTTATTTAAATGGTATACTAGTCGTAATTCAAAAATAAAATAAACTAAGCTTAAAGATAATATTGGTTTAAAAAGTAATATTATAAAATTGATATAAATAAAATGGGAAGTTCATAGTAGAAAACCTTCTCTTTTCTTTTAAAAATGGGGACCGCCCCTATCCTTCTCTCCCTTCCCGCTAATCCATCACTTCCCCTATCTTCTCTACAGCCCTGTCCTTCCTCCCCGATTCTTGTGCCACCTTCTGCTCCTCCCTTACTCCCTCTGTCGTACCTTGTACCTCCCCCTGTCTCTGTTAACCCAGCTTCTCCTTCTTCACAGTCTGGTCTTCCCCGTACCAACACTGTTTCACCCATTCCTCCTCTTCCTGTCTCTGCCACTGACAATATTCAGCTTTCCCAACCCATTTCTGTCTGTGCTTTGACCAAAACATCCCTTCCATCACCAACCCCACCTCCTTTAATCTCTTCAGCTTCTTCCCTTGCTCATGACAATCAGCCGAAAGCTTGGACCACTCTTTTCAAAGCCAGACCAACTAATGCTGGTTCCTATGTTCCACGTGAAATTTTACTTGAATTTCAAGGGGATGCAATTGTGCCACCTGCTGAAGTAGTCAGGGCAGGCAGTTCTTTGTGGAGTGATTATCTCGTTGGGTTTTTCCTAGATAAACCACTGCCATACTCTACTGTCCTGTACTATCTCAAGCGTGCGTGGAAACTTAAGGGGATGATAACTGTTAAATCAGATGGATTCCTTTTCTTATTTAAGTTCTCTAATGATGAGGATAGGAAAAAGATTTCTGAGGCAGATCCGGTAGTTATGAGAAACAAGTTATTCATTGTGAAAAAGTGGGATGAAAATATAGGAAACTCCTGTAGTAGTATAAAAGCAGTGCCAGTGTGGATTAAATTAACTAATATTCCCTTGTATGCTTGGTCACCATTGGGAATAAATTGGTTATCTGCCAGAGTTGGAAAACCCCTATGTATGGATACATCAACTGAAAAATTTGAGCGCCTATCCTATGCTAAATGTTTAGTTGAAGTTACTCCATACAAAGAACTGCCAGACAGTTTCAATGTGAAGATGCTAGATGGGGCAGAACAAGTTGTGAAAGTGGAGTATTTGTGGAAACCGGAAATTTGTTGTTTTTGTAAAGAGTTTGGGCACAATAGCAAGAACTGCAAGAAATATGAAGGTGAGAAGAATGAAGAGAAATGTGAAGAAAAAAAACAGCATAGTTATTCTGAAGATAAAATGAACAGGCTGAATAAGGGGAAAGAAAAAGAGAAACAAGATTGCATTAAGCAAGTGTGGCAGAAGGTTAACAAAAACAAAGTAAATAAAAGAAATGGGAGTGAGGAAGTGGCACGAAATATCATGATGAAGCAAGTGGAAAAAGAGGTTACTTAGAAAGATGCAAATGAGGCAAATAAAAGTCTGCAACTTGAAGTGAATAAATCTAAAAATGATGCTCAAGCTTGTTCTGTTACTACTACTAATAAGTTCCAATTGTTACAAACTGAAATTGAAGAGGTAGAAGTACTGGAAATAAATGAAGTTGAGGTTGGTGAAATAACAACTGAAGTAAATGCAGGAAAACAGTGTTCTGTTGGAAACATAGTAAGTGTTACCTCTAATGTTGTTGTTGAACATTGTGATGGAGAAGGCACAATGGAAAATAAACATAAGACTATTGATGAGAACACATATGAAGTCTGCATTGAAGAAAATAGCTTTGAACTTGAACTAACAAATGATTCTGGAAAACAAGTTCTGCATGACACCACTGACACACATGAAACAGACATGGATAGAGAATGGTGCACCAATTTTGAGAAACAAGTAAATAATTTAATACAGCAAATGTATGTAAACTCAGTGGTTGAACCAAACTCACAAACAATCCCATACAACTTTTCCATTGATCTGCCTGGATGGCCTTCAAATCCTACCTCCCACACTTCATCTTTTGCTCCTCCTCCTGTCACAAAACCAACCAATTCTTTCTCTCAGTCTCCTTCTCCATCATCTCAGCCCATTAGAACCATTGAAACGAGATCTCTATCTGCTAAGAGAAGACACAACAAAACCAAACCTCAATCTTGTTAATGTTTAAAAAAATTGCATCATGGAACCTTAGGGGTGCTCACAGCAACTTGAAGCTTGACCAAGTTAAAAACATAATCAGTGAGTACAATATTTCTCTTTTTGGTCTTCTTGAAACTAAACTAAATTCAGCTTTATCTTCCAGAGCTGTTTCTTACATCAATCCAACTTGGTCCTTTCACCACAACCTTGACAATGCATCTTATGGTAGAATATTAGTAATCTATGACCCTACTATTTTCTCTATGTTTGCGTAAAAAATGGCCACAAACACCCAATACCGTGAAAGCACCAGTGTATGAATATAAGTCAGCGATATTCAAACACAAATCACAGATCTCAGCAAATAACTCAAATACGTTTGCACAAAAGATGGGCAAAAAACTCCAAGTCGTCTGATTTAGTTGATTTTATGTTGTTCGTAGTGATTTAGGTGGTTTATGCAAATGCGTAAAAAGCAGGGACTAAACTGTAAAAGACACACAGATTTATAGTGGTTCGGCCAGAATGTGCCTACGTCCACTTTATATGTTATTCTCCTTTTCCGATCCGATTACAAGTACAAAGCTTGTAGTACAAGTGTATGAAAGTTGTTTGAAAGTTCCTTCCCGGTTTGAGCTCTCAAACTTGTCTGCCATTGTTGTACCCCTGCCCCTCTATTTATAGAGTGAGGTAGGGGGCAGGGGTCTTGGATGCATATAGCTGCTGGTGGGCCCGGGCTGAAGCAATCTGGACTGGCAGTCATCTGGTTCGGCGGAGCTCCATTCGGTAGTAGAGGCCGGTCCGGTGGGAAGGGGTGGTCCGGTATTAGTAGGGAGTGATGTTGGTTCGGCATATGGTGGTCCGGCTGTGGCTTGGGAGTCGGTTCGGCTAGGAGTGGTGGAAGGGCTGGTTCGGTGGTAGCATGGTGAGGTTGGAGTTGGTTCGGTGGTAGCATGGTTCGGCGATTGGCGAAGAAGTCTGGTTCGGTGGGAGTTTGGAAGTGAAGGGGTGTACTTGGTTCGGCAGGGAGATGCCGAATGCCGAATGAGCCTGTGCTTTAAATGCCGAATGACTTCTTGTACTGGGAACGCCGGATGAAACTGTGTGCTCTGAGTGCCGAATGAGGCTTTGCCGAATGAGATATGTGATATATTACCGAATGAATCTTCAAACCTTTGATACCGAATGGACTTTTATACTTGAATCATGAGTGAAATCCCAGACTTATATACGCTTGCTTGCTTCCTCTTAGCTCGATCGTGGTGGAGATGCGCTCAACGTTGATATTCCAGCTTTGTCCAAAAAATGGGATAACACTTTGCCCCCCAAAATATGCCTTGCGGTAGGAAGGCGTGTTTTGTATAGTCCCGAATCCAATATCCAAAATTCATAGCCATATTGCCAGAGTAGATCATCCTTGACTGCTCCGGGTCGACATCCAGTTCCAAATCCAATAACCAAAGCTTGGGCCAATTCCATGTCCGTCCGAACTCGACAACCGAGTCCCAAACCATCCTTATCCAATAGCCAACAACCGAATCCAGGACCTCTTTGGGTCGATGTCCAAATTTATAACCTCTCCGGGCTCTTGCCAAGCGCAATCCACACCTGACGGCCATGATCCAGTGTCCCTGGATGTTGAGCTAACCTCTCCGGGTTCTTGCCATGCGTAATCCACACTTGACGATTTTGATCCAGTGTCCCTGGACTTTGAGCTAACCTCTCCGGGTTCTTGCCATGCCTAATCCACACATGACGACCTTGGTCCAGTGTCCCTGGATGTTGTACAATGCCATGGCTTAAGTCCTAAGCCGAATCCTGGTCTCTCCGGACCCTTGCCGAGCATAGTCCATACTCGACGACCTGAAAATAACGATTGATAATATAGGGCCTAAGTCCTAGGCCGAATCCTGGTCACTCCGGACCCTTGCCGAGCATAGTCCATACTCGACGACCTGAATGAGTCAATTTACCACGTTCGGGCAAAGCGACTCACCCCTTGCCAGGCATAATCCATACCCGACGACCGTTTATCAAAAGTCAGATAAAAATCCAATTAAAATCCAACTCAAAATCCAAGTCCAAAATCCAAATCGAGAATCCAAATCCAAAATCCAAATCCAGAATCCAAATCCAAAATCCAAATCCAAAACCATAAAAACAGAAATCCAAACTAACATCCAAAACCGAAAACGATTGTCCAAAGGAAAATCCAAATCAAAAAGCAAGAAAAACCAGGAGCTCAATCGAAGCTCCAAAATCGAAAACCAAAAAGAAAAGCAGTGTCCAATCCAAAAGCAAAAGATAAATTTCACAAACCACAGCATCGCAATTTATTATCATTCAGAGCATGCCTAGGGGCTATCTCCGTCCCCGTACATGTGTAAATGACTTGGTTGCTTGCCAATAGTTTGCTACTTATTTCATATTAACCTGGTCAAGGGATGATCAACCGACCATCATTCCTGGGCCTCCCACCATCGTAGCTTGAGGTAGGCGGCAGTTGCTCCTGCCTCGCCGTTGCATCCCGAGGTCCAACATATTGTGGCAGTTGTCCATTCCTTACATGTTCCTCAATTATGTCCTTTAAGTGCCTGCAGCTGTTGGTGTCGTGTCCATCCAAATCATGGAAGAGGCAGTGCCTTCCTGATGTCCTTTCCCGTTCTGTTGGTTCTCTCCTAGCCGGCCTCCGGTAGTGAAGGCGATTTCGAGTATCCAGGTATATCCGTTCCAGTGTTTCGTTCAATCCTGTGTATGTGGAAAACTTTGGATCCTTCCATTGCTTCCTAGCATTTCCAGAATCATCGTCCAACTTCCTTTTTCCTTTGTTTTTATCCGAACCATTGCTGGATGGTCCTCCCCCTTCAACTGCATTAACCTTTTTCAATTTTAAATCCGTACTCGCATCTTCTTGTCGAAGGAACCTTTCTGCCTCATGAAAGAATTCGTCGAGATTCCGTGGGGGATCTCGTATCAGAGATACCTTGAAATCCGAGTTCTCCCTGACTCCTGATACTGCTGCCATTAAAACCATCGATGGATCGGGCCGATCCACCGAAGCAACTGCGGCGCTGAATCGGGTTAGAAAAGCTCTAAGCGATTCATCCATCCTTTGCCTTACCGATGTCAATGTCATCACGTTCTTCGGTCTCTTGACATGAACCCGAAACTGTCCCAAAAACCTTTCCACCAATTCCCTCCAAGTCCTGATAGATCCTTCTTCCAGTTGCCTGAACCACATCGCAGCTAAGTCCGTCAAGTACAAAGGGAAGCATCGGGCCATCACCTCCTCCGATGCCCCCAGCACCTCCATGTGTCTAGTGTATCTCATCAAGTGATCCGTAGGGTCTTCCTTTCCATTGTATACCTCCACGCTAGGTAGCTTGAACTTAGGTGGATTCTGAGCCATCCTTATTTCCCGAGTGAACGGACTCCTATTTACTCCTTCCAAGTCTCCGTTGGTCAAACCACCTCGCACAGTCTTCCTGATTATATCTACCAATCCACCGTTGTCTGTCGGGGGTTGCCCCCGAGGGAACTCCGGTACATACTCTTCGTGTGGCTCGTTAGCAGCCACGTTGGTTCTAGCCTGTCGAACTCCTTCCAAAGGTTCTCCTGTGTTGAATCCTGTGGGCCTGCCCCCAAGTCCTTGTTGATTGCCTTCTGGCTCTGTGTCCTGACCTCCATTGGGTTCCACAACCCTAGCTTCTTGTCCTGCATCCACAGCCGCTGTAGCTGTTCCTAAGTTCTGCATCCCTGCAGCTCTCATTTGCTCCAAGAAAGTTTGCATCATCTCCTGTTGACTCTTCAACAACCTCTCTTGCAGTGAATTTGTTATGGCTTCCATTTCATCCCGGGTTATGTAGATCGAAGCCGGTCCTTCCTCACCTCCGGAGGATGCTTGTTGACTTCCTCCTTGTTGGCTTCTCTCAGCCCTTAGCCTTCTACTGTTTTGCCTAGTCATTGTCTTCCAAATCTAAACCTCTATCCGATGTAGCGGGAGCTGGTTCTTCTCAGTGAAAGCACCAAAATGTTTGCGTAAAAAATGGCCACAAACACCCAATACCGTGAAAGCACCAGTGTATGAATATAAGTCAGCGATATTCAAACACAAATCACAGATCTCAGCAAATAACTCAAATACGTTTGCACAAAAGATGGGCAAAAAACTCCAAGTCGTCTGATTTAGTTGATTTTATGTTGTTCGTAGTGATTTAGGTGGTTTATGCAAATGCGTAAAAAGCAGGGACTAAACTGTAAAAGACACACAGATTTATAGTGGTTCGGCCAGAATGTGCCTACGTCCACTTTATATGTTATTCTCCTTTTCCGATCCGATTACAAGTACAAAGCTTGTAGTACAAGTGTATGAAAGTTGTTTGAAAGTTCCTTCCCGGTTTGAGCTCTCAAACTTGTCTGCCATTGTTGTACCCCTGCCCCTCTATTTATAGAGTGAGGTAGGGGGCAGGGGTCTTGGATGCATATAGCTGCTGGTGGGCCCGGGCTGAAGCAATCTGGACTGGCAGTCATCTGGTTCGGCGGAGCTCCATTCGGTAGTAGAGGCCGGTCCGGTGGGAAGGGGTGGTCCGGTATTAGTAGGGAGTGATGTTGGTTCGGCATATGGTGGTCCGGCTGTGGCTTGGGAGTCGGTTCGGCTAGGAGTGGTGGAAGGGCTGGTTCGGTGGTAGCATGGTGAGGTTGGAGTTGGTTCGGTGGTAGCATGGTTCGGCGATTGGCGAAGAAGTCTGGTTCGGTGGGAGTTTGGAAGTGAAGGGGTGTACTTGGTTCGGCAGGGAGATGCCGAATGCCGAATGAGCCTGTGCTTTAAATGCCGAATGACTTCTTGTACTGGGAACGCCGGATGAAACTGTGTGCTCTGAGTGCCGAATGAGGCTTTGCCGAATGAGATATGTGATATATTACCGAATGAATCTTCAAACCTTTGATACCGAATGGACTTTTATACTTGAATCATGAGTGAAATCCCAGACTTATATACGCTTGCTTGCTTCCTCTTAGCTCGATCGTGGTGGAGATGCGCTCAACGTTGATATTCCAGCTTTGTCCAAAAAATGGGATAACACTCTATATCCCCACTTCTTTCTACTAGGCAATACATTCACCTTCACGTCCAAGACATAAATACCCGTTCTTCATTCTATGTTACTTTTGTATATGCTGATAACTCTGCAAATTCAAGGAAATTTTTTTTTGATGCATTGCCACCATTAAGACAATCCACCCACCCTTGGATTGTGATGGGAGACTTTAACTCCTGCTTTGATTATACTGACAAATCTGGTGGAGTTCCACTAACTGCTAATGATCTTGATCCTATCAATCAAGCCATTTATGAGTCTGACTTAATCATGGTCAATAAATCTGGTGCAAAGTTTTCTTGGAATAACAGGAGTCGTAGTGGCATTCGCACTTTCACTACTATTGATCATACATTTTGCAACCTTCAAGCTATATCTTCCTGGCCCTCATTATCTGTTTTCCTCCCCCAGCCTATCTTATCTGACCACTCCCCTCTAATATTATCTTTTGGTCAACATTTTAATAAGGAAAAGAGAAGCTTTAAATTTTACAATGCTTGGGCAAAACATGAACAATTCATTCCTTTAGTAACTAAATTAAGCTCTGATTTTAATTGTTATGGTAATAAAATGTACAAGTTTTGCAGGAAGCTCAAATTCATCAAGCTGCAGATTAAACTTTGGGCTAAATCAACTTTTGGCACTGGTGCATTATTATCTACTGATCTCAAGGAAAAGCTAAAGAAACAACAGGAGTACTTGATGGAGCACCCTCTTGATGTTCAAGCTGCTGAAGAGGAATGCAAACTTTTTAAAGAGGTAAACAATGCTCTGTACGTGGAAGCATGTATGAAGAGACAGCAGTTACACAAAAAATGGATAGCAGAAGGAGATAAAAACACAAAATTTTTCCATGATTCTATAAAGGTAAAACATGCTACTGAGAATATACATAACATATATGATGAACAAGGAACAGCATGTTCTACTGCAGATACTGTTGATAGAGCATTTATTGATTATTTCACTACATTGCTTGGTAACTCTGATGGGTTCACCCCTGACCTTGATCTTATTTCATCCCTACCTCTACCTACCATTACTTCCCTTGAAGCTGTGTCACTTATTGCTCCAGTTACTGATGAAGAAATTAAAAATAACCTTTTTGCTATGAACCAACAATCATCTGGAGGGCCTGATGGTTTGAATGTGGTTTTCTTTATAGCAACTTGGAGTATATTGGGCAGTGAGTTCTGTAATGCTGTCCACAATTTCTTTAATAAGTGTAAGATGTTGGGTGAAGTGAATTGCACTAACATTGCACTTATTCCCAAAGTCAATAATCCCTCTACTGTCACTGAATTCAGACCCATCTCTTGCTGTAATGTGGTCTACAAATGCATCACTAAAATTCTTGCTTCACGACTTGTTAAAGTCCTTCCTTCTGTAGTTTCTAGAAATCAGGCTGCCTTCATTCCTAGTAGAAGTATAATTGACAACTTACTGCTGGTCCAAGAACTCTTGAAAGGATATGGCCAAAACAAAGTAACCAAAGCGGCAGCTATCAAAATTGATATTTCTAAGGCTTATGATACCATCCACTGGTCTTCATTAGTCAGGGTTATGGCACAAATGGGATTTCCCAAAATTTTTGTTTCCTGGGTTTATGTGTGCATATCTACTCCTTCATTCTCTATAGTGATAAATGGTAGACCAGTTGGTAATTTCAGAAGTTGTAAAGGAATACGTCAGGGAGACCCCATTTCTTCTTACTTATTCTTACTAGTCATGGAAGTTTTCACTGTTATTCTACGAATTAAATATGAGCAGAAAGCTATCAAGTATCATCCGAAGTGTGCTAAACTTAATATCACCTCTATCATGTTTGCTGATGATGTGTTGTTGTTTACCAAGCCTGAGCTTCCATCATTTAATGCCATCTCTAAGGCACTACTTGATTTTTATGCTATGACTGGTCTCAAAATCAATCAACAGAAATCCTCCTTGTTAGTATCTGGTGCTAGTGACACACATGTTTCTGAATTACAAACTGCAAGTGGTTTCTCTGCAATGAGCTCTGATATGAAGTACCTTGGGTTACCATTGATAACAAAAAGAATTACTATAGCTGACTGCTTTCCTCTCTACAACAAAATCACTTCAGTGTTGAAAGCTTGGGAAAATAGGAAGTTATCTCAAAGTGGTAGGCTAGTGCTAATAAAAGCTACTGTTTTTGCCTCCCTTGTTTACTGGGTACGTGCAATGATACTTCCTTCTAGACTACTACATCAGGTCAGGTCTGCCATGAGCAGATTTTTCTGGACTGGTAGCATACATAACAAAAAAGTTTTGCCAGTTTCTTTTTCTAAATTTGAAGTTCCTAAATATTTGGGAGGACTTGGAGTTAAAAATGTCAAGACTTGGAATACAGCAGCTATGAGCAAGCATATTGATGATATAATCAGCAATAGGGAAAGTTTATGGGTACAATGGGCTAGGCAGTACAATTTAAAAGGAAAGTTTTTTTGGTGCATGGATATTCCTCAGAATAGTAGCTGGATATGGAGAAATATACTTAAGTTGAGGAATGTGGTACTAAAAATGATCAAATACCCAGTCAATCAAAATTCTACTGTCAAATTCTGGTATGATCCTTGGGTAAGTGAAGGTATTATTCTATCCAGCCTGTGTGATTATAACCAGATTGTGCAGACTGGTATACAAATGAATGCTAAGGCAAGTGATTACATACATGATGGGAAACTGGTGCTTCCTTATAACAGTAATTTACATATAAGACAGCTGTGGGAAAAAATGATACAACTTTACAAGCCTGATGCACATCATGACTATGTGACATGGAACAAGAAGAAACATACAATTAAAGGTGTTTTCAATCAGATCACTGACACAGCCCCACTGCCTTCTGCTATTTGGAACAGTGTCATTTGGTCTTCTGATACTCAACCTAACCATAACTTGATGCTTTGGAAAGTGATAAACCAAGCATTGCTTACTAGAAATGTACTGAACAAGTATGGCATGAGTTGCTCACTGAAGTGTCTGTTTTGTGATAATTTTGATGAGTCTGCTCATCACATTTATTTTGAATGCCCTGCTCTCCTATATATCATCACTGGTATATGGAATAAAGCTGGCATTAGGTTACTGCCAGTTAGCACTACTGAAGTGTGGGGAGTTTTCTTAAAATCTGGCAAGAAGAAAGATGTAAAAGGAAGGATGCTTGCTAACTGCTTGAAGATTTATATGTCTGTTATCTGGAGAGAGAGGAATACTATATTTTTTGAAAATCAGAGAAAAAATGGTGATGCTCTTTGGCAAGAGGTGAAGAATGCTATTCTTTGCCAAATAAAGAACTGTCAATCTGGTTATTCAGTTGAAATGTTACATCTCTGGGAAAGAGACTAAGTCCCTTTTTATTTTATTTTTTTTAGCTCTTTGTGTTTGGTTTTGTTTTGTTCTTTCTTTTCTATGTTTATCTTTGTCCTTCATCTGTAACTTTTATTGGTTTGCAATAAACTGGTAGGGGAC
Organism: Allium cepa; assembly: GCA_030765085.1. NCBI lineage: Eukaryota > Viridiplantae > Streptophyta > Magnoliopsida > Asparagales > Amaryllidaceae > Allium > Allium cepa. The sequence goes on from CM060935.1 coordinate 977,998,517, forward strand.
CAGTTAACCCCGCTGGCTTTGCCAAAAAAAAAAAAATAATTACAAAAGCTATTTCAGAATTTTAATTCAACTATATTATATACTCTTTTATTTGATTTGATTAAAAAATTTAAAAAATACATCTTCTTTTGGAAAGAATATAGTTGTATATTCCCAAAATTTAAAATGTAAAAATATTTACAAATGTTAGAAATGTGAAAATATAAATAATACAAATCACTTCCATATTTACAAATCAATAATACAAAAGAGGTAGAACATGAAATATATATATTGTACATATGTATATGTACAAACAATGTAAACATACCTTTAGATCTTACATATATGTATACATACAAATAACATCATTACTTGTATTTAAAATAATGAAATTTAAAAAAAAATACAAGAAGCTTCACATCTTCCCATATGCCATCATATAACATATGTTAGCATATCTCAACAAAATCTGAAAAATAGATTTTGCATCACACATCTCAATATCAAAGCTTTTTAAAACATAGATATCAAAAAGGAAACAATTCAGTTCAAACCAAAAGAAAGAAAAAATCAAAAACCAGGCTGAAAATATCACATTTTCTCTTCATTCATCCTCTTAAATTCGAAATCTGGAATCAAAGAAAGAAAATGGCATCCTTTTCTCAAAAAACTCAAAAGCAAATTAACCTGAAAACAATTACCATTCACAAGTACAAGCCTGTAGTATAACTTGCAGTCAATGCAAGTGAGAGCTTCAGATTTAAAACTCAATTTCTACACCAAAAAGGAGAATCAAAGTTCAATGGAAAAAAAAAAAGAAAAAAAAGAAGAAGAAAGTAATCAAACCAAAGTGTGCAAATCAACCTGAAGTTAAAGCAACAAAGAAAAGTGGATGCTTCAGTTTGTAGCCAGGAGATAAATGCAAATTTTCTGGAAAAAAAAAAATTGAAGGCAAGTAAATTTCTTTCTGTTTAAAATTTGAATGTGATGTTAGTAATCAGTAAGTATAACAAACATTTACACAATAATGCTCAATCAATCTAAGTTGCAGGAAGAATCAAGTTCAAGGCAACAGATTGATTTCTGTTTCAATTGCAGGAGGTTCCCCTGTTGTATATAACAAAAAAAAATTCATACTGTAAGTAAGAAAAAAAAACTTTTGTTATTAATAAAGTAGATAAGAAAATGCAATAGGAAGTAAGCAAAGTTTTTTTTTTACAATTTGCAGATAAAAGCTTCAAAGAGATTAAAGAAAAAAAATTATACAGGCCTTCATCTATCTTTGAAACTATCAGGAAAAACCTTTCTGTTTCTGGATTTTCATGTGAGTAAACCTATGCTTGCTCTAATTTCCTTTGTGTTTGGATTCTTATATGAATGCTTATATGAATGTTAATGGCTTTGCATGTGAATGAGTGGCCAAGCTTGTGTTTGATTTTCCTGGAAACATTTGTTTCCATGTCTCTGTCTTCCTGTAACATTTTAATTGTAGTGATATCTAAAATCTCTCTCCCCATTTCTCTTGGAAAAAAAAATTGAATTGAGAAACAAGTGAGTAAACTTTTCCAGAGACCTGATTATTATGTATGCATGCTGAATATAGTTTGCATGCAACAAAATTTGAATGAATTATGCATCTTTGCCTGTGTATGTTGATGTACAGAATTGTAAATTCTGTTCTAGCTACAGGTTTCATTTTTTTTATGAAAATCTGTTAAGAATCCAAGTTTCTTGATTCCAGTTGTGTTAGGTTTAAGTATCAAAGAAAAAAATATTTAAATTCATGTAAGATTGAAAGTTAAAAACATGTAAAAGGAAAATACTCAGGACTTAAACCTGGAACAAGAAAGCACTGTTGAAATTCAAGTCATGATCAATTTCAAAACTGGTAAATTTTAATTTCAGATATGCCACCTAAAAGCTTATCGAAAATTATGATTTTTGGAAGTAAAATCAAAACTTTTAATTTAGTAATCACTGAGATAAGCCGAGGTAACCAGATTAGGGGTTTTTGCAAAATTTCGACCAACGAGATGATGATGATGGTTGTGTCTTGGCATGGAGAGGAAAGGTCCTACGGTGAGTTGGAGAAAAATAAGTGGAAGTATCCTAGTCCACTGTAGCGACGGCGGCGAGGAGATCAAATTTTTAACCCTAATTTAGGCATTGGTTGGAAAGATGGCCGTTGGTGCTCCGTGCGTGCATCGAGTTGCACATGGATTTGGGGGGTGTTATCTGTGTGGATGAGGTAGTCATGACCGGAGGCTAAGATTGTCTGGTGGTCGGCGTCAACAGTTCGACGTGTTTTTCTGTAGCTCGGTTTCATTACAGTTGGGTGGATAGCAAAATTTTCGATCTTGTTGACGAGATAGGTTTCTGGATGCTCGTGGGGTTCGGGTGGATGGGCGTTGACTTGGGGGTGGCCAGAGATTCAACTAGCGGCGGCGAACTCGATTGTGCAGGTGCACATGACCCATGGTTGTACCAGTATTGTGTTTGGGGAAGAAGAGTATGGGATCGAAGTAGTACCCGGGGGAAATTGGTGAAAACTCGAAGTCGAGCTAGTGATAAATAAGCATTGCATCAGGTTTGATTTTAGTACTTAACAAAATTTGGAAAGAAAAAAAAATATATCAGCGCTCGGGCCAGATTTTGTGGGAGCTCGAAGCAAGCAGGAAGAAATCCTGGGGAAGACTCGAAGTGCCTTGGGTTTTATACACAAGGCAGTTTTGTTCTAAAAAAATAAAATAAAAAAATGAAACTTCAACTTTTTGAATGATTTTAATTGCCTTTTATTAAATGATGATTTTATTTGAGCTTTAACTAATTAAAGTTTAAACAAGACATTTTAAAGTAATTAACTCAAATTAAATTTTGTTACATTAACTCAAGAATTTATTTATATAAATTGAATAATGAAATTAAGGAAGGTAATTAGAATAAACATTATTTTAAACAAACTTAATATTTTAACTAACTAATGTAATAGAGATAATGTATAAAAAAAGCTCTAAAGAAAATCAAAGTAATTAATTTATCTCTTGACTTATTTAAATAATTGAAGATTTGATAATATAATTACTTGAGAAGTAATTAATTAAATTTAAGGTTTAATTAATTAGTAAAAGTAATTAGGGCTTCATTTATGAACAATTAAGGATTTATTAATTAGGGTAATTAATTAAGGAATGATTAATTAACGAAGATGATTAAGATTCAATTAATTTTAATTAAGGATAACTAATCATTGATTAAAGATAATTTATGAAAGTAATTATGTGGTTAATTAATTTAAACCACACAATTTATTCATCTTAATTGTAGATGTTTGATTGTTGCTGAATGATGTGTGCTGGATTGATATTTTGATATGTGATGAGATGCTATTTGATGCTTTGTGCTAAGCTGTTATATCTATGATATATATATGATTGTATGAATATGCAAACCCTTTGACCCGTGAAACGACATTTGAGTTTCGATGCGATAGGGAGTCGGATTCCAGTTGGTTATCCGAAACCCACATCGAATCATATTAGTGAATTTTTGTGATTGATAATTTACTTTATCTATGTATCTGTGAATATAGATAAGCGTTATGGGTTATACCGCTTATCTTTATGATTGAATCTGTGATGATGATGTTGTGCACTATTGTGTTGAACCCCTGGACCACACTTGTACACACACAAATATGGATTGCACGTGGAAATGGGTTAAGTCACAGATTTTTGAAATATATTTTCAAATTGTATTTTTGAATCCAAAATAGTTTTGGAATTAGAATTAAAGCTTTTGAAAATGGTTATTTTGAATAACTCGATTAAGTTTTGGAATTTAAATAATTTAATTTAAATTTGAATTCAATATTTGAAATTGAATTCTATAATTTGGGAACTAAGGTTTAAAAAGTTATTCAACTTATAAATGGGTTTATATGGGTTTTTAAACCATTTTAAAGGTGATGTTTTGGAATTTAAATTTAACCCAAGTTTTCAACTTGTATGAAATTGGATTTTTCGGAAACGAAAACTATTTGTTTTTCAAATAATAAAAGCTTTCACAGAAATGAACTTCCAATTTGTGTTAAAGGATTTCAAGTCTAAAATGAAAATGGTTTTCCAAGTTATAAATAAATCTTTGGAACGTGTTTTGAAAGCTATAAATTAAATCTTTAATTTAATGATTTATTGAGTTAATCCAATTGGAATGGAAGTTGTTTTGAATCTATGAATAGATCTTTGTGAAACTAGGTGAAACTTTGTGAAATAAATCTTTTGGTTTAAAGATTTAAAATGGTGATTTGTTTAACCATTGAAAGAAAAGTTTTGGATTTTATAAGTTGTGACTTAAATAAAATCCCATATCCATATGTTTTAAAAATATGGCGCTCATTATTCGGTTTAGCCGGGGGAGGACCTTGTGTCATATAGCCCATTCCGGATAGTGATACGACGTTATGGATAGCAATTGAAGACCGGTGGTGGAGACCGAAAATTTCCGAAAACGAAAGGATAACTCGTCGATTGTCTCTGCACTGGCTGATCCCCGGTATAGAGATATCCATATGTGATGGGAAGTCCGGACGTTATTAGGGATTATCCGGATTTGCAAGGGCTTCTTCGGAAGTGCCTTCGGTTCTGTTCGAACCCGGGACAGACTTGTATGGTTGTATGTCCGACATTACACTTTGAGATATTAAACTGATCTCTATCAAATACATTTCTGCTTGGTGGCGGAGAATTTATTCTCTTAGCTTAACGCCCTTCTCTGAGACGTACGAGCTCAGAGGTTATGTAGTTGATATTTATCAGTGATATATTCCCAATTTGGTAATGTGGCATGCTGAGTGCTGTTGTGTGTTGATGATCATTTGTTGATCATTTGTGATCAAAGTATGGCTTTTGTATAAAGCGTAGCTTTGTGGACGAGACTGCATCAGGACCTCACACCCAGAAAATGGTCAAAACAGGAAAGATGCGGCAAGGTTATGAGGGTCGCGCCCTTTAGGGTGTGTCATTCCCATCTGGTAAAGGGTGGTATCAGGTATGGAGCCTTGGTATTTAACCTATGTGGTTGCTCCAATCTCATTTACTGTGTGGTTGTTTCTTTGAGGCGCCTCGGATAAAGGTCCCAAAGGACCAGGGGATGGCATATTCATGTAGTAGTTACCTAGTTACAGGGGTAACCCGGCCTTGTGTTGGCAGAGATCTAACCGTAACGTTAGTTCTCGGGACGTCCCGCCAGAGGCGATCCCATGTGGCAGTAGGAAGTTCCTTAGCCCGACCATTTGTTGGAAATCCATTCATCCAATACGTGCCTTGTACGGTTTTAGTTGTAGAACCTGCCATTTAACATGGCAGCTATAGTAGGCATAGTATCATGGTACCTATGCTGGCTAGGATTTATATTATACTTTCGAAAGATTTTCCACTATGCACTAGTAATAATATCAAAGGATTTTTCTCGTAGTAAGCATGTTTGACTATCATAAGGAGAAATCTCCCCCATGTGTGCGTTTGCATTGTGTGTGTGCCGGGAGGCCTTATGGTAGTTTCATTTTCTAAAAAGCATTGCGGATTTGTTTTAAATTCTTTGTTGCTTATTTTAAAAGACCAAATGTTTTTGTTTGCTCATACCAGTCCCATGACTGACCTGGAGTTTATTGTTCTTTTCCTAAACTCTGGGTGCCCACTATTTTCCCACACGGGCAGTCTAGAGTTGGGTTTTCAGATAATCCCGTATTAGGTGTAGATTCTATAGCTTTCGGAATCCTTGGTTTGCTAGCATTTGGAGATCTTTTTCAGTCTTTGGTCGGACCAGACTTGCTCTCTTGGTGAAACGTGATGGTGGTTCGAGCTACTGGCTTGGAGTTCTTGCTTTGGAGCATTGGATTGGAGATCTTTGGAGATTTTGTTCCGCTGCTGTGTTATCTTTTCTTTCCGCTGCTATTAGCTTGTATCATATCTCTGATGTCTATTAATATTCATTGTACCATTCATGTTGTATCAGATATTGTATCAATGTTGTATATTGATATATGCTATTCTGTTTCTTCCGTTGTGTTATTTACTTAATGTGTTATAAGCTCCGGCGCGACTCGAATTTCAACGTTTGAATCTGCGGCATTCAAGTACCGTGGAGTACGGATGTCGATTTCCGAACGATGGAATTTGTCCCGTGACATTTTGGTATCAGAGCTGAAGGTTAAAACTTTAGCTCAGGAGTATAACATATTAAGTAGCTCATTAGAGATAGGGTGAAGTATACCCTAGAATGAGTAATCCCTAAGATATCCGTTCGAATGCCTCAGTAAATTCTCTTACTACCCACTGATAGTGAGTATGAGTGCAAGAAGAGGACGAGATAGGGGACGGGGGAATACCACTACCAATGGTCAATGCCCTGCAATAGCGGAAACAACATTTTTTTTATCAGTCTCCTTTGATTCAATTTCGTATTCTTTTGATTGCTTCGTGACAGCTACAGAAAGGAGCTTCGGTGTGATGGTAGCCCTACGAATCGTTGTAGAAAATCCTTACTTTGTATCTTCGTCGGGTTCTTATTAGCTTTCCAACTCTAATGAGTTTGAAATTGAAAATTTAAATTAAATAAATTGGAAATTTTAAATTACATAAATTGGTTAACACATATGAAGCTAAATTTGAATTATATCAATAAAACGATTTCGTTTAAAACCAAAATTTAAATTCTATTGTAATTTCTTGTGTATATCGAAGTCCGTAGAGGAACAAGTTATATACTTCAGGGTATTTCGACTTGAATTTGAAATCTATATCTAGTTTTTGAGAAATTGTATAAGGTTGAATCCATCTATCCATCTCTGGGATCCGATATATTCTATGAACGATTAGTTGTCCCTCGAACTAATTAGTGCCCTTGCATATTCGTAGACCGGTGGACCCGAATATCTTGTGTAATATTATATGAGATTGTTCTCATATTTATTTTTGATATTCTTATTTGGTAAGCCAAATACAGAATTTATATCCAGTTCGATTTGGAAAGGTATTTCTCTATCTTTCATCTTTTCTTTTCGTCTTCCTAGCAAATTTCGAGGACGAAATTTCTTAAGGAGGGGAATCTGTAACGTTTCTGAAATATTAGCCAAAATAATTCAATAATTAAATTAATTTTGAGTTTAAACTGTGAATTTAATTGTGAATTAATTTGCGATTTCCAAAATAAACTTAAAATTTTGGATTATAATTAGAAATTTGGTTGGAATTTAAGGATAAGTATTTTATAATAAAAATTGGATTTAAGGACAATTATATTAGAGATAAATATGCACTATAATTTGAATAAATATGTATATATCGAAAGTTAAAATTTTAAATAAGATTTTGATTTTGAAAATTCAAAATGTATATATTTATAAATTTGGATTTTAAAACCACATAATTTTATACTAGTAGAAATTGGTAATATTTATTTTGAAAATTTTATTTTGAATTAGATATTAATGATTTTCAAAACAATTGTTTAAAACTAAATAATATTTTATATGGGTTTATTTATTAAAAGCTTAATTAGTTTAAAATTCATTTTCTTTCTTTAAATTAGTATAAGTAGGAATAATGGACAAAATGGTTATAAAATAAGAAATAAAAATTTGAAATAATATAAATATAGATAATTATTTATTTAAATGGTATACTAGTCTTAATGCAAAAATAAAATAAACTAAGCTTAAAGATAATATTGGTTTAAAAAGTAATATTATAAAATTGATATAAAAAAAAATTACAAAAGCTATTTCAGAATTTTAATTCAACTATATTATATACTCTTTTATTTGATTTGATTAAAAGATTTAAAAAATACATCTTCTTCTGGAAAGAATATAGTTGTATATTCCCAAAATTTAAAATGTAAAAATATTTACAAATGTTAGAAATGTGAAAATATAAATAATACAAATCACTTCCATATTTACAAATCAATAATACAAAAGAGGTAGAACATGAAATATATATATTGTACATATGTATATGTACAAACAATGTAAACATACCTTTAGATCTTACATATATGTATACATACAAATAGCATCATTACTTGTATTTAAAATAATGAAATTTAAAAAAAAAATACAAGAAGCTTCACATCTTCCCATATGCCATCATATAACATATCTTAGCATATCTCAACAAAATCTGAAAAACAGATTTTGCATCACACATCTCAATATCAAAGCTTTTTAAAACATAGATATCAAAAAGGAAACAATTCAGTTCAAACCAAAAGAAAGAAAAAATCAAAAACCAGGCTGAAAATATCACATTTTCTCTTCATTCATCCTCTTAAATTCGAAATCTGGAATCAAAGAAAGAAAATGGCATCCTTTTCTCAAAAAACTCAAAAGCAAATTAACCTGAAAACAATTACCATTCACAAGTACAAGCCTGTAGTATAACTTGCAGTCAATGCAAGTGAGAGCTTCAGATTTAAAACTCAATTTCTACACCAAAAAGGAGAATCAAAGTTCAATGGAAAAAAAAAGAAGAAAAAAAAGAAGAAGAAAGCAATCAAACCAAAGTGTGCAAATCAACCTGAAGTTAAAGCAACAAAGAAAAGTGGATGCTTCAGTTTATAGCCAGGAGATAAATGTAAATTTTCTGGAAAAAAAAACAATTGAAGGCAAGTAAATTTCTTTCTGTTTAAAATTTGAATGTGATGTTAATAATCAGTAAGTATAACAAACATTTAAACAATAATGCTCAATCAATCTAAGTTGCAGGAAGAATCAAGTTCAAGGCAACAGATTGATTTCTGTTTCAATTGCAGGAGGTTCCCCTGTTGTATATAACAAAAAAAAATTCATACTGTAAGTAAGAAAAAAAAAACTTTTGTTATTAATAAAGTAGATAAGCAAATGCAATAGGAAGTAAGCAAAGTGTTTTTTTTACAATTTGCAGATAAAAGCTTCAAAGAGATTAAAGAAAAAAATTATACAGGCCTTCATCTATCTTTGAAACTATCAGGAAAAACCTTTCTGTTTCTGGAATTTTCATGTGAGTAAACCTATGCTTGCTCTAATTTCCTTTGTGTTTGGATTCTTATATGAATGCTTATATGAATGTTAATGGCTTTGCATGTGAATGAGTGGCCAAGCTTGTGTTTGATTTTCCTGGAAACATTTGTTTCCATGTCTCTGTCTTCCTGTAACATTTTAATTGTAGTGATATCTAAAATCTCTCTTCCCATTTCTCTTGGAAAAAAAATTGAATTGAGAAACAAGTGAGTAAACTTTTCCGGAGACCTGATTATTATGTATGCAAGCTGAATATAGTTTGCATGCAACAAAATTTGAATGAATTATGCATCTTTGCCTGTGTATGTTGATGTACAGAATTGTAAATTCTGTTCTAGCTACAGGTTTCATTTTTTTTTATGAAAATCTGTTAAGAATCCAAGTTTCTTGATTCCAGTTGTGTTAGGTTTAAGTATCAAAGAAAAAAATATTTAAATTCATGTAAGATTGAAAGTTAAAAACATGTAAAAGGAAAATACTCAGGACTTAAACCTGGAACAAGAAAGCACTGTTGAAATTCAAGTCATGATCAATTTCAAAAGTGGTAAATTTTAATTTCAGATATGCCACCTAAAAGCTTATCGAAAATTATGATTTTTGGAAATAAAATCAAAACTTTTAATTTAGTAATCACTGAGATAAGCCGAGGTAACCAGATTAGGGGTTTTTGCAAAATTCCGACCAACGAGATGATGATGGTTGTGTCTTGGCGTGGACAGGAAAGGTCCTACGGTGAGTTGGAGAAAAATAAGTGGAAGTATCCTAGTCCACTGTAGCAACGGCGACGAGGAGATCAAATTTTTAACCCTAATTTAGGCATTGGTTGGAAAGATGGCCGTTGGGGCTCCGTGCGTGCATCGAGTCGCACATGGATTTGGGGGGTGTTATCTGTGTGGATGAGGTAGTCATGACCGGAGGCTAAGATTGTCTGGTGGTCGGCGTCAACAGTTCGACGTGTTTTTCTGTAGCTCGGTTTCATTACAGTTGGGTGGATAGCAAAATTTTCGATCTTGTTGACGAGATAGGTTTCTGGATGCTCGTGGGGTTCGGGTGGATGGGCGTTGACTTGGGGGTGGCCAGAGATTCAACTAGCGGCGCCGAACTCGATTGTGCAGGTGCACATGACCCATGGTTGTACCAGTATTGTGTTTGGGGAAGAAGAGTATGGGATCGAAGTAGTACCTGGGGGAAATTGGTGAAAACTCAAAGTCGAGCTAGTGATAAATTAGCATTGCATCAGGTTTGATTTTAGTACTTAACAAAATTTGGAAAGAAAAAAAAATATATCAGCGCTCGGGCCAGATTTTGTAGGAGCTAGAAGCAAGTAGAAAGAAATCCTGGGGAAGACTCGAAGTGCCTTGGGTTTTATACACAAGGCGGTTTTGTTCTAAAAAAATAAAATAAAAAAATGAAACTTCAACTTTTTGAATGATTTTAATTGCCTTTTATTAAATGATGATTTTATTTGAGCTTTAACTAATTAAAGTTTAAACAAGACATTTTAAAGTAATTAACTCAAATTAAATTTTGTTACATTAACTCAAGAATTTATTTATATAAATTGAATAATGAAATTAAGGAAGGTAATTAGAATAAACATTATTTTAAACAAACTTAATATTTTAACTAACTAATGTAATAGAGATAATGTATAAAACAAGCTCTAAAGAAAATCAAAGTAATTAATTTATCTCTTGATGTATTTAAATAATTGAAGATTTGATAATTAAATTAGTTGAGAAGTAATTAATTAAATTTAAGGTTTAATTAATTAATAAAAGTAATTAGGGCTTCATTTATGAACAATTAAGGATTTATTAATTAGGGTAATTAATTGAGGAATGATTAATTAACGAAGATGATTAAGATTCAATTAATTTTAATTAAGGATAACTAATCATTGATTAAAGATAATTTATGAAAGTAATTATGTGGTTAATTAATTTAAACCACACAATTTATTCATCTTAATTGTAGATGTTTGATTGTTACTGAATGATGTGTGTTGGATTGATATTTTGATATGTGATGAGATGCTATTTGATGCTTTGTGCTAAGCTGTTATATCTATGATATATATATGATTATATGAATATGCAAACCCTTTGACCCGTAAAACGACATTTGTGTTTCGATGCGACAGGGAGTCGAATTCCAGTTGGTTATCCGAAACCCACATCGAATCATATTAGTGAATTTTTGTGATTGATAATTTACTTTATCTATGAATCTGTGAATATAGATAAGCGTTATGGGTTATACCGCTTATCTTTATGATTGAATCTGTGATGATGATGTTGTGCACTATTGTGTTGAACCCCTGGACCACACTTGTACACACACAAATATGGATTGCACGTGGAAATGGGTTAAGTCACAGATTTTTGAAATATATTTTAAAATTGTATTTTTGAATCCAAAACAGTTTTGGAATTAGAATTAAAGCTTTTGAAAATGGTTATTTTGAATAACTCGATTAAGTTTTGGAATTTAAATAATTTAATTTAAATTTGAATTCAATATTTGAAATTGAATTCTATAATTTGGGAACTAAGGTTTAAAAAGTTATTCAACTTATAAATGGGTTTATATGGGTTTTTAAACCATTTTAAAGGTGATGTTTTGGAATTTAAATTTAACCCAAGTTTTCAACTTGTATGAAATTGGATTTTTCGAAAACGAAAACTATTTGTTTTTCAAATAATAAAAGCTTTCACAGAAATGAACTTCCAATTTGTGTTAAAGGATTTCAAGTCTAAAATGAAAATGGTTTTCCAAGTTATAAATAAATCTTTGGAACGTGTTTTGAAAGCTATAAATTAAATCTTTAATTTAATGATTTATTGAGTTAATCCAATTGGAATGGAAGTTGTTTTGAATCTATGAATAGATCTTTGTGAAACTAGGTGAAACTTTGTGAAATAAATCGTTTGGTTTAAAGATTTAAAATGGTTATTTGTTTAACCATTGAAAGAAAAGTTTTGGATTTTATAAGTTGTGACTTAACTAAAATCCCATATCCATATGTTTTAAAAATATGGCGCTCATTATTCGGTTTAGCCGGGGGAGGACCTTGTGTCATATAGCCCATTTCGGATAGTGATACGACGTTATGGATAGCAATTGAAGACCGGTGGTGAAGACCGGAAATTTTCAAAAACGAAAGGATAACTCGTCGATTGTCTCTGCACTGGCTGATCCCCGGTATAGAGATCTCCATATGTGATGGGAAGTCCGGACGTGATTAGGGATTATCCGGATTTGCAAGGGCTTCTTCGGAAGCGCCTTCGGTTCTGTTCGAACCCGGGACAGACTTGTATGGTTGTATGTCTGACATTACACTTTGAGATATTAAACTGATCTCTATCAAATACATTTCTGCTTGGTGGCGGAGAATTTATTCTCTTAGCTTAACACCCTTCTCTGAGACGTACGAGCTCAGAGGTTATGTAGTTGATATTTATCAGTGATATATTCCCAATTTGATAATGTGACATGCTGAGTGCTGCTGTGTGTTGATGATCATTTGTTGATCATTTGTGATCAAAGCATGGCTTTTGTATAAAGTGTAGCTTTGTGGACGAGACTGCATCAGGACCTCACACCCCAAAAATGGTCAAAACAGGAAAGATGCGGCAAGGTTATGAGGGCCGCGCCCTTTAGGGTTTGTCATTCCCTTCTGGTAAAGGGTGGTATCAGGTATGGAGCCCTGGTATTTAACCTATGTGGTTGCTCCAATCTCATTTACTGTGTGGTTGTTGCTTTGAGGCGCCTCGGATAAAGGTCCCAAAGGACCGGGGGATGGCATATTCGTGTAGTAGTTGCCTAGTTACAGAGGTAACCCGGCCTTGTGTTGGCAGAGATCTAACCGTAACGTTAGTTCTCGGGACGTCCCGCCAGAGGCGATCCCATGTGGCAGTAGGAAGTTCCTTAGCCTGACCATTTGTTGGAAATCCATTCATCCAATACGTGCCTTGTACGGTTTTAGTTGTAGAACCTGCCATTTAACATGGCAGCTATAGTAGGCATAGTATCATGGTACCTATGCTGGCTAGGATTTATATTATACTTTCGAAAGATTTTCCACTATGCACTAGTAATAATATCAAAGGATTTTTCTCGTAGTAAGCATGTTTGACTATCATAAGGAGAAATCTCCCCCATGTGTGCGTTTGCATTGTGTGTGTGCCGGGAGGCCTTATGGTAGTTTCATTTTCTAAAAAGCATTGCGGATTTGCTTTAAATTCTTTGTTGCTTATTTTAAAAGACCAAATGTTTTTGTTTGCTCATACCAGTCCCATGACTGACCTGGAGTTTATTATTCTTTTTCTAAACTCTGGGTGCCCACTATTTTCCCACACGGGCAGTCTAGAGTTGGGTTTTCAGATAATCCCGTATTAGGTGTAGATTCTATAGCTTTCGGAATCCTTGGTTTGCTAGCATTTGGAGATCTTTTTCAGTCTTTGGTCGGACCAGACTTGCTCTCTTGGTGAAACGTGATGGTGGTTCGAGCTACTGGCTTGGAGTTCTTGCTTTGGAGCATTGGATTGGAGATCTTTGGAGATTTTGTTCCGCTGCTGTGTTATCTATTCTTTCCGCTGCTATTAGTTTGTATCATATCTCTGATGTATATTAATATTCATTGTACCATTCATGTTGTATCAGACATTGTATCAATGTTGTATATTGATATATGCTATTCTGTTTCTTCCGTTGTGTTATTTACTTAATGTGTTATAAGCTCCGGCGCGACTCGAATTTCAACGTTTGAATCTGCGGCATTCAAGTACCGTGGAGTACGGATGTCGATTTCCGAACGATGGAATTTGTCCCGTGACATCATAGGTATATATCGTTTCAACTTATTTCTTAATTCATTAGAAATAATTCAAATAACAGTTTTATATACTGTCAATAATATACAGAGGGATACATGATATATATAAAATAAAATAACATCAAATTAACCAAAACATCAATCAATTGGCATCCATCACAATCAATCATCCAAACGGTCAAAATATCATAACAATTAACTAGATATCAATTATCGAGAATTTAATAGAAATTTACTTCCAATTTAATTTAAATGTCAATTCAAATTTCTATCAGTTAATTCAGATGTCAGTTTGGATGTCAATTAAATTTATCAAATAACAATCGATAAATTATATCACTTCACAATTTCAAATTTAACTAACATAAAAATATTCTAGTACTTCGTGAGTGCTATAAAACACTCCCCTTTATCTGAAACCGAAAATATTTTTAGCTTCAAATAAATTCCACTTCCACTTCACGTTGTAGACGACATCAATATGGTCGCAATGTGACTCGTTTCGCTCGAATCGAACCTCGTACGAATAAGATAAGATTTTGTTAGCTAAACGAATAATTAAAAGTTAACAAACATACTAATTAATGATAATAAAAAAATTAAACAATAGCCGATACCTAATCCTCTCTCATTCACGTAGCAGAGCCTCTCCTTTTCTTCCTCTATGAAAACGCGATTCCATCAACTTCTTGTCTTTTTATATAAATCATCGCTTCTCAACCATCAACGACCGTCCCCAGGTGCGCCAACTCTGCCGCAACCTCCCTGAAACTTCTAGACCATCGCACGCCCCCGAGAGTCGTGAACCCAAACCCTAGCTTCTTCGACGTCGCCTTACACGCATTCGTGCCTCTGACCGCTACGAGCTGCGCGCCTCGACTCCCCCTTCTAGCCTCCCTTGTAGGACTTCGCTTGGTATTTTTTCCATCTTCGAACGATTATTAAAGTTTGAATTGAGAAGAAAAGGGGGTATGGGGGGACAAAATGGTAGCGGGTTGTACAAATTGTTAGATATGAGAAGTGATTATATATAATTTAATTAGAAAATATCTCGCCTGATCGACCCATGAAATTCTGAACCCCAAACGAAACGTGCCTGTAACAACCCAAAATTTAAAATATGATAATTAATTAACGCTTTAATTAAATGATGAAATAACTTTGTGAAATTATCCGAATTGTCTACAGGAGTTGTACCATTGTGTCCATGGTAATTTTCCGATCAATTTCATATATAGAACGTCAGAGTCCGAGATAGTATGAAGATTTTACGAATTAAACAAGAAAACAAGAGAATAATAATAATAATCTTAATAATGAATAGGGCTAAGTCGATCACCAGGTCGACCTAACCACCACCTAGGTCGACCAGTCGGTTGACCTTGGAGGGGAGATGGTCGACAGGCCAACCCGCCCCTGTTGGTGAGCGATGAATTAATTTCTTCATTTTCCTATGATTTCTACACATCATTTTTGATTTTTTCTCTCATCCGGTCCATCCGTGCTTCCATCCGACGGCTCCTATTCAGCCTATGACGTGATTGCACCATATTCAATATCCAAATCCAACGGTCTGAGATCCACTTCTACCCTTATAATTAAGACCCTAAGCCTAGCTGTTTTTATCATTCTAGATTTTCTCCTTTTGGGTTCACCTTTTCAGGAAGGACCCTAAAAGGAACAATTTTCCAAGGAGAAAATTGTTTTAAATTAAAATATTTAATAACTCCAAGTGGATCCGGGAAGACTAAGGGAAGAGCTTGGGACCGAAAGTGAGTGACTGTATTTATTTTAGATTTTAAGCAATTTAAAATAATAGAGTTTCCAATAGTTGTAGTTTTTCTACAATTTTGGAATAACTTTTTTTCCAGTTTATATTCAGTTTTGATTTGTTTTTCAGTCTATTACTTTTTTGCTATTCTTTTTAGTTATTTATAGTTAATTATAGCTATTCCATTTATCTACAGTTATTTACAGTATTTTAATTATTCTATATGTTTTATTTACATCTTTTTCTACATTTGAGATTTCTTCTGTAATCTTTAGTTTCCTTCTATGTTTCCTTTTTATACGAATGGAATAGAATTGATTAAACATGAATATTGATTAAATAAATAGAATACTGAAATTACATAAATTAAGATGTAAAATATAAAGACAGTAATAAAATGGAACTAGACTAAAATTGAAATATTTGCACGCCTAATTATGATGTAAAATTAGGACTAAAATGAGTAAAAGAGGAAGTAGCTTATTTTTTACTCAGACCTTGGGTTAAGTTAATAAGCACAATTATAACGTAGATTATAATTAGAAACAGAATAGAAAGTGGATTATTTTGAGACATAGAATAAATTAATAAGAAATTATAGCAATAATGACAGTAGAGGCTTATTTAAACAATTTATACTAAGTTAATAAGCAAAGATGAAAGTAGGATCTATACTAACAACATTCTATATTATTTCTATGGACACGGTGTCTCACATTAGCCTGAAGTAAGACGAGGGCACACTTATGCTGTAGAAGCGATAAATAAATGGTTTAATAATAGAAGTTCAAATCATGAGGATTTGGACAGGGGACGCAACTAGACATTGTTTGGATGACGGGCCTGTACCAATAACATTCCCTATTATTTCTATGGACACGGTGTCTCACATTAGCCTGAAGTGAGATGAGGGCACGCATACGTTGGAGTAGTGGTAAATAAATGGTCAAATGGGTAGAGCAATAGGTAACATGAGCATAATAGTGGTCACACGTGCGGCTTCCAGTTGGTGCTCAATAATCGTTATAAGTTCTGTGCCCTTAGTAGGTGCCTTTCGTAGGCACTGGTGTCTAAACCTCAGTAGACACATAGTAGAAGGCCGATCAAAAGGAATTAGGACTTCAGCCTAATTAAAGTCGGATTGGGAACTTAGCCTAATCAAGCAGCTATCAAGGAAAAGTGCAAACAATCGAAGTTATCCAACTGAATTAATCTAGTTGTTAAATCATATTCAATTCTAGTTTTACCTTTCCTTCTATTTCCTTTGTTTCTTTTTATAACTAGAACTGTTATAAAGTCTATTATCTTTACTTTGCTTAAAAATACTAGTAATTACTATCATTCACCAGACTTTTAGTCTGACCAACTCCTCTATTTTCCCCCTTTTCCCCCATAGCCCAGCAAGGGCAAGATGGTAGATTATGGACTCTTGGAGACTTCTTTGGCGGAGATTTTCTCATGTATTTCTTTCTTCATTTTCAGTTTTAAGTTTTTTTGTTGTACAGGCACTCTTTGAGGGATAGTTTCTACTCTGATTTTTATGAGACTGAGGTATTGATTTCACAAGACATGTTTTGGCATTTTGAGACATCCTATGTATTTGGTATTTTGTGACTTATTTTGTTTATAAAGTATTTATGAAGTTTGGTTTCAATAGTTTTCGCTGTTTTTATCTAATTTGTGTTGTGAATCTTAGTCTCCGCAAGTTTTTAGCCATACCTACAATGCACCACATATTTTAATGTGTCCTTTTGGGTATACTAAGGAGTGTAGGGTGTTTCAGTGCCGCCTGGTATTATATATGTTATACTCCTATTCTGAACGCAATGGAGCTAATCTCAAAGACTAATTCGGTCGTATGCAAAAGATGGCTTTTAAAATCAAATTATTTCTATTAAATTCCTTTAATTAATTTCTGCGCGTTTCAAGCATGTAAGCTCAAGCGATAAGTCTGATCATGACGAAGCTTGAAATCCTATAATAACTCACTATTACGGATCTGATGAAACTGGTTTCATCAAAATCCAAGACAGTGGCCAAAATGGCTATTTTTACTCGTTAATTAAAATGAGCTAGCTCAAAAATTAAATTTAATCCCTTAAATCCAATTTTAAAAGTTCACTAACTCCATTCATGATTAAATAGATTTTAAATCAACTTTCGACATCATTTTCATTCACATAAAATTCAGGATTCAATTATTTAAATAATTTCAAATATTAAATTTAAACAATTCCATTATCAAATAAAACACTATAATTGAAATATAAGTAATTTAACTTATAAAATTTAACTTTCAAACGAATTCAAATAATAAAACGACCACTTCCATTTTACAATAATTCAAAATTATTATTCAACTCTGGTTACTGATTATAAACATAGTACTTAGTACATAAAATTTCATTTCAATATTTGTTATTGCCAAAATCTTCGAAATTGTTTATTTCAAAATTTTATTTAAATTCATATACGATAAATTACAATAATAAATCATTAAAATTTTATTTTTAACCATTTTTATTCAATAATCATATTAAATTTAATAATTTCAAATAGTGAAAATACGGGTCCTTCCATACAGGAATTATAAACATCATGTTTTCTATAATTCATTAGAAGTACTGAACTAACTATATCATGATTTTAGCTTTTTTAGAAAGATTAAGAAAATTATATAAGCTACAAAGATTAATCCAGTATTACTTTAAAGTGAACCAGATTAGTCAGAACTATCATTTGTAGTGTGATAACTCGAAAAGTCAACAGAAGGAAAAAACAAAGATATGATAACTTGGTAGCATTTGGCTTTTGCATATCATTTCGTACAATAAGTTGTAATTTTTTTTTTCTAGCGTAATATCATTATGATTTCAAGGTCTATTGGACGTTAATCACTATCTGTAGTACTTTTTTGTACTATGATCTATTGCATCTTATTCAGTAGTTATAGTAGCTATTATCATCAACTTTCTTCCAGCATTCGAATGCTATATCCTACCATTGATGTGCAATATAAATTTTCTTAATTATGTTGGATGACATGAGCATAGCATTATGGGGGTATATATACAATACACATGCAAAAAGCCTACACTGATCACCCTGAGTAATGAAAAATTAGTGATACTAATACCAATATATTTGTCCCTCAATGATAAAAATAGCTGATGGGAAATGACCATGCTCATTGTAATAAGGTTTTCAGAAGGAAAGTGCACTTGTGTTATATATGGTTTACCATGCAATATTTGTTTGTATAGTTTATGCCTTCTGCTCACCATAGTCAAAACAAGGCTGCTGTTATATTTTGAGTGCTTCCATTATTTTTGTGTAGAAGTATGGTTAGCTTATATAAGTAAGAAATTAGTCTGGTCTCCTTATTTTATATTTCTGTAACGGCTCGAAATTTTTGACCTCAAAAATCGACACTAATACGTTCACTATATAGAGTGCCGAGAAGTCGAATGCCAGAAGTCCCAAACTATTAGGGTTAAGAAGAAAAGGTGGTAGAAGAAGAAACAGAAAACAACGGCACAGAATCTTACAATCGCAGCGGAAACAATATATAATATCAAAGAACAACATTTATGCAAAGAAAAGCTGCAAATGTCAATTTACATACAATATATCAGAGTACATTCAACAGCAAATAATCCGTACTATTATAATAACTTGTCTCTGAATACAATCAATACAAACTCTAATACACAGCAGAATATACTCCACACGTCCCTGCCATCCAGCTCGCCTCCTGAGCTCTAGAACGTCCTAATCTGAAAATCTGTTATACTCGGTCTGACCCGACCATTACAATAAAGTAACACCCGAGTCAGGCTGGAAACCAGCGTGAGTAAACCCTTTAATACGAAATACAAAGGTTATAAATTTCTTTGAAAACCCAGGTAACTCACCCATCACTATGAGTTTTATCATGCTATAACCAAACACTTATTTCACAAAATAATATCTACGTACCATTACTCATTTTAAATGATCAGATTTACTAAATTTTATTTCAATTCCAGCCTACTAGACTATATAATCAAATCTGTAAAGGTTGTAGTACTTATTAAATTGAAGTGGTTCCGGATACGGTGATATCCGATCCTGGTTTCTTTGAGTTTAAATAACACTTTTTTTAAAAGGTAAATTATTTTAAATAAACAATCTATTACTTAGGATAACAATATCATTTATGGTGACCTATTACAGATGTCTTATTTCAAATAACATATCATTGCTTAAGTCTCACCATTTAAATTTGAAACAAAAATCCCACAGGATTAGCAAATGATATAGATTTTTAACCCAACGATTTACTCATGGTTTTAACTTACTTTGATTAACCTTATTCATTTATTTTTAAGACCGAATTAATTGTAAAATAAACCATATATTAACCAATAATAAACTTATAAAATATCCTAAGTTACCCATAAGTTTAAGTCAATTAATAATAATAATTAATTACCTTTAAATTGTCCTTTCAATCATAAGATATCATTTCTCTTTAAATCAAACGAGAATATGAGTTATCTTACGTATAATCTATAAATTCTATTCCCTCTTCTATCTTCCTTTTTTTTCTTTCCAATTCTCTTATTCTCCTTATTCCTTTCTTTTCTTTTACTTTTTTTTCTTTACTATTTCCTTTAGTCGACCCAAACTTCTTTCGACCCATCTCCTTTCTTTCCCACTCTTACTCTCTATCTTTCCAGTTCCTCTATTTCCTCTATTCCTTCTTTCTCATACGTGCACACGGATTTGCACACTGACATGTGCACACCCACACAACCACAGGCCGTTACTACCTACCGCCGATTGGCCAGACAAACCACCCTTGGGCAAAGCGTTAAACCCATCCACCCCAAAATCCCTAATCACCTCCTGATTCATATTCAAATATAAGCCCCACTCTGAAACGAACGCCGACCACTTACCTTCACCTCGTTCTGCCCCCTCCGGCCACTAGGCAACGCTAAAACCCACCAGCACTATCGCCATCGTCCCCACATCCTCTTCCCTCCATACCACAGGCCTAACCACCCACCATGACACCGCAGTTGCCAGGAAACCGACCTTGACCCAAAACCATGCCTAAACCTTATTCTCGTCTCGATCGGCCACCACCGGCATTTTAAAAATGTCGCACTATTTTTCACGAGATCACCACCTTCCACTCTCCCTCCATGTCGAGTGTGGCGTCTCCAAATCAGCCGAGTCGCCGGAAATTAACCCAATTTCGAACTCCGTTCAACTCGTCATTTCTTACTCGATATCTTACTAAAATCCTCTAAACAAAGTTTAAAATTAAGTGTTTCTAATGGTGATCACGCTTATGTAACCAGAAATGCAAAACATGATATTTGAATTTTATCCAATTGGTTTATCTTCCTGTAAATATTACTTTTACCTCTCCATACTAGATAAAAGTTAATAAAACTAATTTCAAAACAAAGTCTAATCACAAACAAATATTTTTCCTTTTAACCTTCTAACCTAAATCCACCTAGACTAAGTGATAGGAATTTCTAAAGTCAAGCCAAATCTTTATTTCTAATATACAGGGTAGAAAATATTGAACAAATTGCGGATCATCTGATTATATTGCTCAACATATACAAATTAGAGATGCATTAAAACGACACAGTTATTTGATATCTATATATTTATTTATGATCACTCAAAAAAAACAAGGGTAAATGTTTACTCACCTTCCTCCTTTGAAACAGAGTACTGTTTCACAAAAGAATTTTGTTGTTGGCTTTGCTTCAAGTTTATTTCTATCTTGATCTGATCGCCTTGTACTTTGATTCTAGCTGAACTTGAATTTGAATTCTTGCTTTGCTCAGTTGAAAAGTTGGTTTTTTTCCCTCTTTTATTTCTTGTTTTGGTTTGTTAAAATGAAAGAAGAAAAGAATTGGAGATGTATATATAAAAAGACTCTTCCTGTACAACACCTGGTTTTCATTTTTTTTAAATGAAGAAATTAACACTTGTAAGTTTGATGAATCCATATGTCTCCTTTTAGCTTTTAAGTGTCTATATGCATTTGTTTTATATTTTCTTTTAAACGTGTATAGTTTAAATGTTTTACTTAATATTATATAACCCTCTTCCTTACTTATTCTTATTTTTATGTTTAAACATATATTATTTTCATAAATTTCTAATTTTATTTTAAGCTTAAGTTATTAATATTTTAATTAATAACCACATATATACTTATATCTAGTGTTTAAAACGTAGAGTTTAAATATAAATTATTTTTGAGATTTTGAAAATAGAAATATAACTTTGAAATAAAAATATAACTTTGGAACAATTAAAATATCTTACATGGATTATTGATATCATATATATCCATATTTTTACAAACTCCATATATCACTTATATGGCCTATATATACTTACCTACATTTATATACTTGTATATATGTGTTTCAAATATCAAAATGCTTATATATATACATATACACTTATGGATATTTTATCTTAATTTAAATGGTGCAATATATTATTTATCTATTTACTATAAGATTTATCATCTCCAGAGATTTTATAATTCAACATTTATTATAGTTTTAAACCAATTTACATTTATATCCAGATATTTTTAATTATCAGAATCTTATTGGTTCGACTTATAAATCGGTATTTTTAATAATTTAATCCAGTTAATTACCATTTAACATACGTTAAAAATCCGGGTCGTCACATTCCTCACCCCTTTAGAACTTTTCGTATTCGAAATGGAATGAAGCAAGAATTTTAATTACAATGTTTATTATCAGTTAAATTATTCTTTAAACATTTTTTACTCTTTACTCTTTTTATTTTAAATGTTTTAAACATTTAAAAAATCTACATAATATTATCAAAATAGTTTTATAAAAATATTTTCTTATAACTCGATGTCTCAACAAGTCCATCCTCGTTCTCATAGAAATTTCGTCATACATTGATCATGCATAGGACTAAAAATCTATAAGTACTCAGCAGATCTGTTCAACATCCAGTGAAAATACGTAGAAAAACATTTGGGAAAATGTAGAAAACATTTTTGTGAGAATGCTCTTAGCCCAATGATTACGTCGCCATCCCGACGAAACCATAGCAAACTGTAGTCATCCTTGCCCCTCGATTACCCCATGGAACCGTCACAGATCGCAGCTACACCCAGGGTTACGTTGCCATCACGACAAAAACCATGTAACTATAGGCATCAGCGCCCTCAAATTTTGCTGCCAAATGAAACTTCACCACATAGATCATAGACTGCATCAGTTGAGTCCCAATGTAGCCTATGGGCACTCACTGCCACACGACTTTTGCTAAGTCTTCATAGATTGCAGTCTACCGATGTTACTCGCTCTCCTTGCGAAATCAAATGTAGACTTTAGGCAATCACTGCCTCTCAACTTACGCTATGGAACGCAGTAGATCACAGTTACACCGAGTTACACTTCCGTCACAGCTTAACCCCAATGTCCTGTAGGCATCAGCATCCTCAACTTTCTCTACCCCAATCACAATCCTCAGGAACTACAGTTTAGTCCGGACATCCTCTGGGATCAAAATTTAGAACCCCCCTTAGGGCTCAAGCCAGAACCACCCCGTGAATCTCTTACTACAACTCTAAATGGTAGCGCCCTTTTCCCCACAGCATTCTCAGAACAATTTATACTATACACTTATAGTATCTTTCAAATCATACACTTATATGTATCACATATAAATCCCATTCACACAAAATCGATATCTCAAAATCGATAGTTCTCAAACTTGGCTTTCCAAATTCCTAAAATTTGCTTTTTCCCAAATACAAAAGCTTTTCAAAATCAATGTGTTCCAAATACCTTTTCCTCAATTTCATAAAATCATTTATATATATATATATATATAAGTTTGCTCTTTTAACTAGAACAAAATATTTTTGGATCACTTCCTTCTTATAGAAATTCATTTTCATACTTTAAATATTTTTCAAAGATCTTTTCTTCTAGTTATTGTTATCCCGCCTTTTGGCAAGGCCAAGATATCAAGGAACTGACTGAAAACCAAGGATCGCTCATCCCGGATATCGAGTACGCACAGGTTCACCATGGATATCAATGAATTTTGTCCAAGTCCGGATCAAGCTACAATTGACAAGACACGACAAGCGAAGCCATAAAAGCGAACGTTCCAAGTTTCAAGTCAATCCAAGTTTGTGTGCTCAAGTTATGATCGATGCAAATTGAAGGAAATAACCCCACTTCGTATCCGTCATTGCACCTCAGTTCGAATCCATCATTTTCATATCGATCAGAGCGGCAACAACTTTGCATCCATCTTCGTGCCTCAGTTTGAACTGGTCTAGTTCGTATCCATCATAAAGCCTCGGTTTGCATCGGTCGCGTTCGATTCCATCTCAGAGAATCGGTCTGTATCGATCAACCATTGCCCATTTCGCAGTGATCAGTCTTCCTCTAGTTCGCATCGATAAAGCAAAGTCTTCTTCATATCCATCCTAAAGAGCCCCTGCTCGTATCCCTCATATCATGACTATTCGTATCGATCGAGCTATTAATATTCGAATCCATCTGGGCACTCAAACTTCGTATCGATCGACTGGAGTCATCTCTGATCGATACGAACAAGGCCATACAATGCATCCACGTGTGTTTCGTCGATAGGAATAGGGTCATCTTCCATCGATGCAAACTAAGCAACTGCTGTCGATACGATCGAGACGAAAGTTTTGGAACGACTTGGTCAGCTTAGCGTAAAAAGTGGATCGATCCGAAGAGTGAGCACCACATCATCACCTAGGCACGTGCAACGATCGATTTGAATAGATCGATTCGATGCTATCGATTCGAACCAAACAGCCCACCAAAGAACACCAACTCGAATCGATCATATCTCATGATCCGTAAGTCCAAATGCTATGAAATTTTCACAGGAGCCTACGTACGAGCTAAAGAATGTTCACATCATGTTTCGACTCCATTGGACAAAATCTTGAACGATGCGAATTACGTTCGTATCGATCACGGATCGAATCGAAACTCCATGGGACCGATCGCGTGGGCCCACCTACATGCCAGAAGAAGGCTTTCAAGATCTAAGCGAAATGTCAGCCTCCTACGCCTATAAATAGATCCCCAGGGCCTACAAAAGAAGGATCTTTTGACTCTCCAACGCCCAGACTCTACCGGATTCAACTTTGCACTCCATACTGCTGTTGTACTCGAATTCATAACTGTAATTCACTATAATCCGCTGCAATCGATTACAATCATCCAAAGAATATCAATAAAATAATCAAACTTCACAGAGGACGTAAGCAACGCACCGAACCACTCTAAATTGTTGTGTGTCTGTGCATTTACTTATTTGTTTTTGAAGTTTTTGCTAGATAATCCGCATTTTACATTTTTATTCTTCATTTTCATCTATTAATAGACTTCCGAAGAGTGTTGCGCCCATTTTTGGTACAAACACTTTGATGCTTTCACTGAGAAAACACAGTTTTCTCCTGCTCCTTGGATCCACTGTCGATACCGGATTGCATAAATCCAAGAAGAAGATCCAGATCTCCAATCCAGAATCCTTCCAACCTATTCAGATTTTCAAAAAAATCTAGGAAAGGGCTTCACTTATTCCAATGGTTAGCACAAGGACTGCCTCCACCGTTGCCGACCAAGAAGGACGGGATAGACAGAATCCCACGCAATTGCCTCCATCCAACCAAAATGCTACCGGATCCTTAGATCCGTCAGGCCCGGTTACAAGACAATAATTTCAGATGCTGCTTCAAGAGTTGACCTAGAGTCGGCAACAATTGACTGAACAGCTACGCGCCAACATTGAGTTGACTAACCAACTGAATCGCCAAAGGCGTAGTAGATCCAGAAGAGATCATGCTTCTCATCCCTACACAAAAAGTTCAGCCTCGTCTAACCACCACCACAGATCCACCCATCCTCGGCTAGACGGGAGTTACACACAAGCCACCAGACATCAGCATGCAATGACCGTTGGACAACTGAGAGATGGCTCATCGGCCAGTTTCAATGCCCGGCCCTCCTCCTGGGAGGTGCTATTCCTCACTACTTGTTCGTCGACGGAAATTCTATCGGATTAGAAAACCGTCGAACGAATTTAGAATTAAAAATTTATACCGCAAGCGCACGGTGTACGAATGTAGCACGCGGCGAATACGGGTCGATCCACAGGGAATTGATGATTTTAAAATTCTATTCAATCAAATTATACCGAAGTCGAGAGTGAATAGCTAGAAATGTAAGAAACTAACAAAAACTAGCAAAAGAAAATGATAAAAATATGAGAGTTAAGAGAACAATTTAGAGATAAATCTACTCTCTTGATCATATAAATCAACAAAATGAAGTTATGATCTCTCTTTTCTTGTCATTAGTGAATTAGTTGATGTGCTTATCATAAGTATGGTATATTTGTGCTATTAATTAGCTCAATATAAACCATCAAACTATAACACAACCACTAATACACATTTAACTCTCATGAAATATGACAACAAAGTTGAAATAAAAATCTATTTTAAGCATAGCCTATTAACTATTGTTTAGAAATATAGGCTATCAAATTTCAATTTCAACATTCGCTTCTTTGCCATAATCATATTTAGATGAAGAGGCTATTTGTGTTATGTTTGTTTAAGCATAGCCTATTTGTTACAAACAACATAGACTATCAAATTCAAAGCTAAACAACATCATAAACCACTTCAATCATTCTCATTAAGCACAAAAAGAGAGCATAAACAACAAAATGTTGGATCTACATACTTGAGAGCTTCATTACCCCTATATTGAAGGGATTAAGCTCTCATATTTGTTATTATATGAACAAATGTAGAAAACAACATTAAACAAGAAGAGAAAAAGAGAGCAAAATGAAAGGAAAAATTATTCCACTTGCATAAAATAAATGAGATCTACACTACAACATGAAAGTAAATGAACATGAAAAGGAAAGAGCATGTATTAAATTGCATAAAATAAAAAAGATTACATAAAATAAAAATGGCTAAGTAGCCATGAAAAGAGAAAGAGGAGCTTTCATTTTATTTTTGATCTAAACTAAACTAAAGAAAAGGAGGCCTAAGAGAGACAAAGAGAAGAGAGAGAGGTTACATGAAACATATGAGTATTTATACATGTATGAAAACCTAATTCATATTTTTGGAGAATGACCAAAATGCCCCTTAGGAAGTCTGGAGGCCAAGTAATCATTAACATGTCATAATCCCCCATTAAGTGTACATGAAGCCATTAACTCCAAAAGCATGTGCATTAGCCTTTAATTTGTACATTAAGGTAGGTGGGTAGGTGGGGTCCTCCATGTTCACCACTTTGAATTATTTCCATCTTCATTCCTTTGTATTAATTTTGTGCATGCATATCTTCATGAAACCACTTCTATTTGAGATCAAATTCCTACAAAAATATATACAAATTTTCAGTTAATTTTTCTCAAATTAATATACGCACAAAAATGACCATTTTGCCCTTGAATGAAGATGAATATGTGATAATTTCAAATAATATGAATTTTGGTTTAAACAAGTTAAAATACCCAATATGATCATTTATTTAATCTAAAAAGAATAAATATGATGATAAAAATATGCACATTTACGTGCACATCAAATACCCCCACACTTATCTTTTTATTCGCCCTCGAATAAAGGGAAACTAAGATAAATCTGTTTTCGTAGGAAACACGATTGCATTGAGCGTATGCAACAAGCCGTTAAACCTCTGGGTGTCCCCAGTAGGATGAGTGTTGTCTCGTGAGGGTTTTTAGCGGATACTACCCACAAAATCCAAATGCATGATGAAAATGCAAGATTTATTTACAAAGAGATGAATGCAAATTTTTGAAAATATTTACAAATGAAGGATTTGTTTTTAAATTGACACGAATAAGTTAAATATAGGTTTTGGTTATTATCTTGAAAATTTATGTCATTTACTCGTCAGAATTTCCAACAAAAGTCAAGTTATCATAACAAATAGACAATAGTTTAACTTATTGTTTCGGTTGATAACAAAGTGTAATTATAAAATGGATCCTTAGTTGATTATCAAAGTTTATCAAAGTGGTATTTTCATTTCTTTTCAATAACAAATCAAATCAAATAAGTAAAAATAGTGCTAGGATTTCAATTGCTTGCTCTCTCATTATTTGTAAGAAAAATTGTACACCTAGCTCAGATAAACTGAGGCCAGATATACCATCCATGCACTGCCTTTCGGGCTTATGTGAGGGGAGTACAGAGCATGGCGAGTGCACACACTTTCATGCATACACTATCGACCGTAGGTGGTTTTTATTAAGTCTTGTTTTTTACATGTGTTCCATACATCATAAGCGTGAGGACTTTTAAATGAGTATGAAATCACATAATCGAAAATTCCAAGTAATCACCCATGCATAACCGTGAGGACTTTTAATTGAGAGTGAATACTTGGATGTTATTATTATTATTATTATTTTTTTAAGAGGGAGATAGAGTTTTGCAAAATCATCTTAGCACCATTTAACTTAGAAGACAAAAAAAAATTATATCCTTTACTTTAAATCAACCACTTTTTAAAACGAAGATTTTCAATTAGGATGTACTTCATAATTAACACGTATGAATCTTCCTATATACTAGTTAAACCATTGTTATTTATAATCAAACTTCATTTTTATTTTTGTTAAGACAAATAAATTTTCAATAATTTCAATTTAATAAACCAAAACCATATATTTATCCTATAATGTTTTTTTAAAAATAAATCAAAAACACTAAAAATAAATTCTTCTTTTGTTTTTGGATTTTTTTTTGAGTTTTTGGAAGAAAAATGAAAAATTAATCCTGAAAAATCAAGAAGAAGATGAGTCTCCCCCCACACTTGATTTTGACTGTGTCCCCACAGTCAACCCAAGTGAAAGGAATGTTTATTTTTATTTACATGAAAACGAACGGTATTTACACGAGAGCAGAAAGTATATTGTCAAAAAGTAAATGAAACGGTCTTCCGAAAACCGATTCATTTGTCTCGTCGAGTATACGAGACACAGCTTAAGCTCGAAAAACCAAATCGTAAAAGATTTCGAAGTTGAGTGTGGATTTGGAAAAACGAAAGTCGTTTTATTGAAAATCGTATGAGTTGTTTTATTTTCGATGATTTTTGGGGTTGATAAAACAATTAATTGAAATTCAAGTTTATTTTCACCAAATTGAAGTTCGAACTTATCATTGAAAAGTTCTTCAAAATTATCGATTTCAAAATCAAAACAGTGATCGAAATTTTCCCCTTTAGAATTTAACAACTCATTTTCAATAAGTCCATAAAACTCATGTTCGTTAAATCCGACTTCCTTTGTTGGATTATCAACAACTTCATCATGTAAATGGAGTTTAAAATTCAAAGTTGTTGTATTCAAGTTTTCAGAAAAAGGAAGATCGAAGTTTAAATCGAATTTCGCACCCTCAAAAGAATTGAAATCCAACTTAATTACCGTGTTTTCAACAACTTCATTAAGATTGTTATTTTCAGTTTCAAAAATTGTTGTTTGAAAATCGTCAATTGTGATAAAAGATGGATTATCACTTGACTCATCACACGTTGAGATTTGATTTTGTTGTTCACGTTGTTTCATATAAGTTTCAAACAACAAATCCGTGTGATCATCATAAATTTCATTCATTTGTTCAACAAAATCCAATTTATAGTTATTAAATTGAGAATTTTCGATTTGGATTTGTTGAGAACAAAAAATTTCACTCGTAACATGGTTAAGATTATTCTCATTGCCAAATTCGTTTGAAAAGTTGTTCCCATTTTCATGTTGAGTTTGGAATTCATTTTGGAGTTCGAAATTAAATTGGCATGGGTTATAATCGTAATCGTTTGAATTTTGAATTGAATTCAAATTTTGAAATCGTTGACTCGAGTTATTACACAAATCAGAATTACATAAATCATTTATCTCTTGATTTTGTCGTGTAGAAAGTTCGAGTAAAGATGAAATCATTTCAATGTTATTTTCAAGAGTCGAACGTTGGTCATCGTTTTGAAAATTTTGTTGTTTGAAATTTGAATTATTTACAAAATAGTTGTTCTTAAAATATCCATATGAATTTGGACTGAAATCGTATGGATTATATTGATTTTCACAACTATTGTAAAATTCAAGTGAATATGGAAATTCAGACATTTTAAAGAATGTTTTTTTGGTTTTTTTTTATAAACGGAAAATATTTACAAAGAAAATTTATTTTTAAAAAGGGACATCGATTTTTTTTTTTTTTTTTTCAATTTTTTTTTCGAATTTTGGTTTTTCTAAATATTTTTTTAGATTTTTTTTGGAAATTTCAAAGAAAAAGATTTAAAAAAATTTCAAAGGAAAAGGAATGTTTACAATTTTTTTTTAGTTTTGGATTTTGAATTTTTTGTTTTTTTTTTAAATATGCATGAACTAATGCAAATAAATGAACGCAAGGGTTAATTACAAATGATTTATCCTAAGTTAACCCAAAATTGTATATTCCCAAATTGTCTTAGATAAACATGATAGTTCTCAGCCAGGTAACGGGCAGGATTTATCGGTGCACCACGAATCACCGTAGCAATGCAGCCGAAGGTTTAAGTACCTTCAGAGGAACAACCACTATAATATTTACGAATCACCATAATATTTATAAATGGTTATTACTCTGCCGTAGCCTAGACACCAAGAAATTAAATTGTTCCAAAAAAAACAAATTGTCAATATACAATTAAGTGTTATCGATGTCTAACCGTTATTATTAATCAAAATCTAAGATGAAATGCAGAACAGAAACTAAACGTGTATTAACAATGCAACTACGAATGAATTTTTTTATTTTTTAAAATACAAATGCAAGCAATCTATAATGCAATTCAAATAAAACTAGAAATGAAAGCATAATTTTTAGCAAGCAGAGCAATTGATTTTGGCTAGCGAAGGAAGCAATTTTCAGCAAGCTATTCTTCCTTTATTTCCTGCTTTGGCAACCTGAAAATTAAAAACTAAGATATATACAATATTTTTTTTCTTTTTTGGTTTTTTTTTTGAAAGGAAACTTAAAAGTAGGGTTTTATTTAAAAAAAAATTCTTTTTTAATATAAGGATGAAATTTAAAATAAATGAAAACAAAACAAATCAAGTGGAAAAAAAATGAAAACAAGAAAATGTAAAACAAATTAAAACAAAACAAATGAAAATAAATTCAAACTTTTTTTTCTTTTGATCAAGGGAATTGAAACAAGTCAAAACAAAACACAACAAATGAAGATAATTGAAGTTTTTTTTTGAAGGTTTGGAAGAAACAAAATATAAAAAAATATTTAACAACAAAAAAAAAATTGAAATGTAGGGCCCGGCCCAAACTAAAGTTATAAAAAAAACTCTCAGATCAAATCTCGAACGTAACACAAATCATAAAAATCGAACTCGAAACTTTCACAGAGAATTAAATCTCGAACTTGGCTTTCACACAAATTCCTAAATTAAACTCTCCAATTCAATGCAAAATTCTCCTTTCGTCCCAATTTTGTTCGAGTTCACCGTGTTATTAGTTCGAATGTCGCAGATTTTCCGGTCGAAGGCAATTCGTTTTGCTGGAGCTGTTCGCGGTTCGAATTGGGTTGCGGAGATTGTAGTTGGGTCGAGGCACGGCGATTGCGATCGGGCAGTTCGAAGGTGGAGGGGGTTTCGGTGAAGGGAGGAAGGTGAATTGATGGCGGCAAGGTTGTTGCGTGCGTTCGACTTGGGGCAATGGTCGAATTGGATGAGGTTGGTGGAGTCAATTAGTGTCAATGGTCAAAGGGGGTAAGGCCAGGGGATGGACGCAAGTTAGTAATGAAGTGGCTGTTGTACTGGTTGTTCGGGGAAGTGAAGTTGTATGTGATGTTGCTGTAGTGTAGTTCGATTTGTTGTGGCTTGAAGTTTGGTTGAACTACTGTTTGAAGTTTAGGAGCAAGGGCAGTGGTAGGTGATGTACAAGGGGAGATGGTGACTGAAATATGGTTTTGAGGATGAAGTGGTATGTAGTTGATAGTTTGTTTTGCGTAGTTTTGAATGGTAATGGAGTGTTGGTGGAAGGGGGTAAGGCAGTGTTGTTCTTTGGTCAGAGCAGTTTGACAGTTAGTGATAGAGGGTATGAAGAGGTTGTAATGTTGGCTGTCGGGGATTGTACTGTTGACAGTGTTAGTATGGTTGAAGTATGGCAGAATTGAGTATGGAGTGTGAGGAAGTTCAGGATGTAGTTGTTTGCAGTGAAGTTGAACTTATATGCAGTGGTTTGAAAGAGAATGGCAGATGTGAGTGTGGCAGAAGTAAACAGAGGGCAGTGACAGTTGGGTTACAGTGTTGTGGCTGTCTGGTCTTGGAGGTGAATGAATTGCTGGTCAGCGGCTTGTGTTCGAATTGGTGGCAGCAGTGGTATCGAAAGGGAAGATGGTGGTTTCTGTGTGGTCGTAGTTAGAGGTGGAGTTGCAGTGTCTTAACAGAGGTGAGGAAGTCTGACCAGTGGAGACTCTGTTTAGCTGTTGTCTAGCAGAGGTGTTTGTCAGGTGGATTGTTTGGTTGAGGGGTTGCAACAATAGTTGATGCAATTTGTATTGGGTTGATGAAGGGAAAGTGAGGCAGCAGTAATGAACAGAGAGGCACACAACAGCAGAAAATGAAAAGAGATTGGCAATGAAAAGAGATTGGCAAATGAAAACAGAGATTGTAAAATGAAATGGAATTTTTTTTTTTGAATTTTTGTATTTTTCTTAGAATATGAATTGCAAATAGAAAACAAACACACAATGAACTAAAACAAATGAAAGTAAAATTCACACAAAAACACACAATAATTTTTTTTTAAATGCAAACAAAAATAAAATAAACACACAAAAATCAAACAAAAATAATTCGAAGAATAGAAAATTAAAATCAAGACAAATCCCCGGCAACGGCGCCAAAAACTTGTTCGTCGACGGAAATTCTATCGGATTAGAAAACCGTCGAACGAATTTAGAATTAAAAATTTATACCGCAAGCGCACAGTGTACGAATGTAGCACGCGGCGAATACTGGTCGATCCACAGGGAATTGATGATTTTAAAATTCTATTCAATCAAATTATACCGAAGTCGAGAGTGAATAGCTAGAAATGTAAGAAACTAACAAAAACTAGCAAAAGAAAATGATGAAAATATGAGAGTTAAGAGAACAATTTAGAGATAAATCCACTCTCTAGATCATATAAATTAACAAAATGAAGTTATGATCTCTCTTTTCTTGTCATTAGTGAATTAGTTGATGTACTTATCATAAGTATGGTATATTTGTGCTATTAATTAGCTCAATATAAACCATCAAACTATAACACAACTACTAATACACATTTAACTCTCATGAAATATGACAACAAAGTTGAAATAAAAATCTATTTTAAGCATAGCCTATTAACTATTGTTTAGAAATATAGGCTATCAAATTTCAATTTCAACATTCACTTCTTTGCCATAATCATATTTAGATGAAGAGGTAATTTGTGTTATGTTTGTTTAAGCATAGCCTATTTGTTATAAACAACATAGACTATCAAATTCAAAGCTAAACAACATCATTAAACTACTTCAATCATTCTCATTAAGCACAAAAAGAGAGCATAAACAACAAAATGTTGGATCTACATACTTGAGAGCTTCATTAACCCTAAATTGAAGGGATTAAGCTCTCATATTTGTTATTATATGAACAAATGTACAAAACAACATTAAACAAGAAGAGAAAAAGAGAGCAAAATGAAAGGAAAAATTATTCCACCTGCATAAAATAAATGAGATCTACACTACAACATGAAAGTAAATGAACATGAAAAGGAAAGAGCATGTATTAAATTGCATAAAATAAAAAAGATTACATAAAATAAAAATGGCTAAGTAGCCATGAAAATAGAAAGAGGAGCTTTCATTTTATTTTTGATCTAAACTAAACTAAAGAGAAGGAGGCCTAAGAGAGACTAAGAGAAGAGAGAGAGGTTACATGAAACATATGAGTATTTGTACATGTATGAAACCCTAATTCATATTTTTAGGGAATGACCAAAATGCCCCGTAGGAAGTGTGGAGGCCAAGTAATCATTAACATGTCTTAATCCCCCATTAAGTGTACATGAAGCCATTAACTCCAAAAGCATGTGCATTAGCCTTTAATTTGTACATTAAGGTAGGTGGGTAGGTGGGGTCCTCCATGTTCTTCACTTTGAATTATTTCCATCTTCATTCCTTTGTATTAATTTTGTGCATGCATATCTTCATGAAACCACTTCTATTTGAGATCAAATTCCTACAAAAATATATACAAATTTTCAATTAATTTTTCTCAAATTAATATACGCACAAAAATGACCATTTTCCCCTTAGATGAAGATGAATATGTGACAATTTCAAATAATATGAATTTTGGTTTAAACAAGTTAAAATACCCAATATGATCATTTATTTAACTTAAAAAGAATAAATATGATGATAAAAATATGCACATTTACGTGCACATCACTACACCATAGACAAGCGTGCTACCACCGCCGTAGTCGAACCAGCGGTTAATGCTCAGAATCAGTCAGATCTGAACCATCATCGGCATGGATGTTCTCCTGAACCGTACGTACCAAAAGACTTAGAGCCAAGGAGGTGAGACATGGACCATCGACAGTGCCCGGTCCAGCCTTGCATTGTGGAGCCCAATCACACTTTGGCTCAACGTGCACAAAATGTACAGATGCCGGATATTCCAACTATGATTCGGCCGATGAGTCGAGAAAGCCAAGGCCTTACAAATGACGACTAGGGAATCTCCAGGAGTCACGCTCCTTTCATGGAAGAGATACTTTATGTTGAACCCCCTCGGCGATTCAGGATGCTGACTCTACCAATGTGTAAAGGAAACTCTAACCCAAATCAACATATCCTGAAGTATGAATGGTCAATGAGTGCCGGGAGAGCTGATTATGCTGTGAAATTTCATAGTTTTCCCATTTCTTTAGGGGGCGTTGCTACCATGTGGTTCACAAGATTGCCACCTCGATCCATTTCTTCCTTTGACCAGTTGGCTACTAAGTTTGTAGAGCAATTCCGTATGCATGTTGCGAGGTCTAAAGACGTTAACACTCTATCTAGTGTCACCCAAGCTCTTGGAGAGACATTCAGATATATTTAGAGAGATTTCATGCTGCATTTGCGGAGATTAGTAATCCTCACGACAACTCAATCTTAATGGCATTAACTAAGGGGATTGACCCTAACTCTGAGTTTGGAAATTAGTTGGCTGGGAAACCCCCCGCGTCATTGGACCGTTTCTACTCCAAAGATGCCCAATTCTTGAGACGGGAAGATGGGAAACAATCTAGGAAGCAGGATGACGCGGGACTCAGTATAGAAGGGATACAAAGTAATGTTGCAGTTAAGCAGTCCGAGAGAGTTTTCGAAAAGTTTGGTTAAATATACAGAACAAGCAAATTCATTAGAGGAACAATGGCAATCAAAATAAGAAGCGAGATCCAAATTGTGGTCCACGATGTAGGGCTCCAATATTTGATAACTACACTCCATTGAATACGTCGTTAGAGAATGTGTATCAGCAAACCTGCAATACTATGCAATACAAGAAGCCTTCTTCGAAGCCATCATCGGAGATGCAGATCCAGATAGGAAAGTTTTGTAGGTTTCATGAGAGTTATGGACATAATACAAATGAGTGTCGTCATTTGCAGGATCTCATCGAGAAATTGAGTAGAGAAAGGAAGTTGGATCGGTTTGTGCGGGCGCCGCAGCTAGGTGGAGTGGTCCCATCAACTCAAAATCGTGTACCGAATCAAGAAAGGCAAGAGGAACCCACTCGTATTGGCGGGAGGTTAGTTATAAATACAATAAGTGGTGGTCCTCATCCAGCAGATCGAAGCTGAAGGGAAATGGAGTCGTATGCCAGCTCTATCAAGCATGCGGACTTCGAGTGTTGTAATAGTTGTGATGACAGGGCTCCGGCCGAGCAATAAAGGACAACGACAGATGACATTGTATCCAAAAATAGAGAAGCTGATAAGGTCGAAGCCCCCACTATCGACCCACTAGTCATATCTGCCCAGGTAGGTATTGTTTGGTTGAAGAGGATCCTGGTTGACAGTGGGAGTTTTATGAATACTTTGTTTAAGAAAGCATATGATTTGATGAAGATGGAAGCCAAGGATTTAAAACCTTGTCAATCTCGAATCCACGACTTCAATGGAAGTGCTATTATACCCACTGGAGTGGTGGAACTGCCAGTAGAGTAAGGGGTTGGAGAAAGCCAGAGAGTCTGAATATTGCAGTTTGTTGTTTTGGACATCGACTCCCCTTATAATGCTTTTTTGGGCCGACCGGCCCTTGCTGAATTCAGGGCAGCTACTGCCTGACGGTGCTTGACTTTAAAATTCCCTACCGATCATGGGGTCGGAGTCATTCAAGGAGATTATGCTGCTGGGAGAGCCTGTTATGTTGTTGAGCTGGGCGGGGCGCAGCAAAGGGAGAAAGGAAAGGGCGTAGAGGAATCTCTCTGCATCCCTTTTGTCGATAATTGACATTTGGTGCCTGGGCCCCGGCCCGAGCACCCCAACAAATTCCAGAGGGATCTTGACCCTAGAGACACCGAGAGCAAAGATGAATCTAAAGATAGTCAAGCTTCTCCAGCCGAACTGACGATCAATGTTCCGATCGATGATGAAGATGATTCAAAGGTGATAAAGATTAGATCTTAGTTAAGCCAACAGACGCAACAGGAATTGGTTGAATTTCTCCGGGCAAATTTCTATGTATTTTCCTGGACGCACTCTGACATGTGTGGGATCTCATTGGACATCGCGAGTCACACCCTGAATATTGACCCGCGGTGTATCCCGGTCAAGCAGAAAAGGCGTGGTATGGATCCAGAGAGATATGTCGCTCTTAAAGAAGTGGTCGATAAGTTTAAATCAAATGGGTTTATCCGAGATGCTTTATACCCAGAGTGGGTATCAAATTCAGTGCTTGTTCGAAAGCCAAATGGGAAATGGAGGATGTGTGTTGATTATTCTGACTTAAACAAAGCTTGCCCGAAAGACAGCTTTCCACTTCCCCGAATTGATCAGCTTGTAGATTCAACGGCTGGGCACGAGTTACTATCTTTTATGGATGCTTATTTCGGTTACAACCAAATACCTATGCACTTACCCGACCAAGAACATACCAGCTTCATGACCGATCTGAGACTCTACTACTACTGCCCTTCGGACTCAAGAACGCCGGAGCAACATACCAACGTCTAGTCAACCGGATGTTCGCCAACCAGACCGGGACGACCATGGAAGTATACGTGGACGACATGTTGGTAAAGTAAAGATACTCCACTGATCATGTAAAAGAATTGGAATCGATGTTCAACATCCTTCGAGAATACAAGATGAAGCTCAATCCACTGAAATGTCATTTTGGAGTCGCATCTGCAAAGTTCCTTGGGTTCATCATCAACGCTCGAGGAATAGAAGCAAATCCTAAAAAGATCTGGACGATTAGAAATCTGCAAACTCCGAGAACCATAAAGCAAGTCCAGAGTCTCAATGGGAAAGTAGCAGCATTGAGCAGGTTCATTTCAAAGTCCACCGACAAGTACATTTCCTTCTTTGATTTGATCCAAAATGGAAAGCGAAACTTTGAATGGACTACGAAATGTGAAGACGCATTTAGGGCACTAGTTCAACATATCTCTACACCGTCGATATTGTCAAAGCCTATCGACCACAAGCAATTATACCTTTACCTGGCGATATAGATAACACGATCAGTGCTGCCTTAGTTCGGGAGGAAGACCGAGTGCAGAAACCGGTCTACTATGTTAATAAACGACTAACCGGAGCTGAGAGAAATTACCTGAAGCTCGAGATATTGGCTTATTGTCTCGTTATTGCTTCTAGGAAGCTCCATCCATACTTTCAAGCTCATCCTATCACTGTTTACACCAATCAGCCGTTACGATAGGTCCTAACGCGGCCTGAGTCGTCTGGTAGGTTACTCAAGTGCAACATTGAACTGAGTCAGTTTGATATCACTTATACACCAAGGAGAGCTATTCAAGGGCAAGTCCTAGCAGATTTCATAGCCGAATTTACCGTTCCAGAGGACTTGCCCGAGACCAGTAAATCTCCCGAATACATCTGAAAGCTGCATACCGATGGTGCATCCAACGATCGGTGCTCAAGTGCTGGGGCGGTACTCGAAACCCCGAAGGCCGATCCATATGCTATGCCTTGAAATTTGATTTCCATGCGACCAATAATGAAGCTGAATATGAAGCCTTTCTTGCTAGATGGAAACTTGCCCGTGATCTGAGAATTATTGCTGTGGAAATTTATTATGATTCCCAATTAGTCATATGCCAAGTTCGGGGTGAATATCAGGCCAAGGATCGAAGACTAGCTGCTTATCTAGCTCGAATCCAAGGAATACTTGATCAGTTTGACTATTATGCCATCTTTTACATACTCCACGAGTGCAATCAAAAGGATGATTCATTGGCAAAGCTAGCTAGCACAGACGAAGCACAACAAATGAGACTTGTTCCTGTGGAGACATTATCTACTTCAAGCATTAATCAGAAGGAGACAGACTTTGTATTTGAAATCGCTCCCAACAAGGAGTCGTGTAAGACCCGCCTTTTTGGACGGTTTAAACCGATGATGAAATACACATGTCGATTCCAAACCATTCAAAAGGGCAGATGGTTATTGGGGTAAATAAGAAAAGAAAAGAAAGAGAAATAAAGGAAAGGAAACAACACAGAATCTCGCAGCGGAACGATAAAATATAATAGTCAAATAAACAGTTCATGAAGCTGTTTACTATACTTTGACAACTATTTATACAACATTTATCAGAGTTATACATATACAACAGAACAATTAAAATAATGCAGCAGACAGCATGATGCACAGATAATAATAGTAATAGTGTACCAAATCTTTGTCTTCGTCCTCCAGAATAGATCTTCAAAAATCTGAAAACTCAGGACTGACCCGAGCGTAATGAAAAGACAAAACACTCGAGTCAGGACTAAAATATCCTTATGAAAGTTAAATCAATCGTAAATAAATATGAGTGTAACGGCGTCAGAGATGTTTACGGGGTTTGACATCTCCTATCCAGTGTCAACATGCGTGCAATAACTCAAGAGATGTTACGGGATTTTCCATCTCTTAAGGATCCGTTAAACTATCTACTATGTAGTAATGTACGCTAAGTAGATAATGCCTATCATTAATATAAAGTATCAAAATAGCGTTAAGGCGTTACCATAATCCCCCTTAACACATTTTTATAATGCCATAGTCTATACAGCACCGTAAGCCCCACCGTAAACTGGTGGTTATCAGAGGGTACCCCATAGGTATAACACAAAACATAACGTAGTGGTCGCGAATAGGAAAATCAGTATGACAAGGTACATAAGGCGATACCAACTAGGATACTAGTAGTTGCGTGATCCGGACTGATGTTGGGCATAGCCAGCAGCTACCCCAACACCGCGAAACAACACTCCCAAATCAAGGTGTGCACCCAAATCGCATCACAAATGTAATAGATATCGTATCGAAGAAGTGTGTCCGCTAGAGATGGCGAACCTCAATGGCCCGGCGCGGCTCCTGTTTTAGTCATGTCAGGGGTCATCCAATATCGTTCTCTTTCTTCATTCAACGCGTTCACCAAACCATCCACTTCATTCTGGATCAACACTCCGCGTATAATAGTTATTAAAGTGGTTTCGGTATCGACAGAGAGTATGTCCATATCCAACTCCGGTCTCTTTAATAACTACGTATTATTACACCATTGGCTTTTTACATTTCAAATCGATTCATAATTGATATCAACATATCATATTCGCTTCAAAAATCAAGTCCATTTCAAATATCATCATATCTTTTCAAATGTAAGATTTTGTTTCAAAGATCATTTTTGCATCAATATATCATTTCAGTTTCAAAATCATTTCGAATTTTAATTTAGGTTGCAACTTCATTTAACCCAATTCGTATTTAAATTCAAGATTTAAATATAAACATTCCACCTTATTAACCAGTTTGGAATTTTAGAAAATAGTTTTAAGTAGTTTTAAAAGTGGTTTTAAATAATTAAAATAGTTAAAATACTAAAATCTTAAAATGGATTTGAAATAGAAAAATTAGTTTAAAATAATTAAAATTGGGTTAAATAGATTTAAAATGGATTAAAATAGTTTAAGTATTTAAAAATGGTTTATATAACAGAGTAATTTGGAAAACAAAATAAAACAGCTTCAAAACCAAACCATTTCAATTATAACTTCCCAATTCAAAACAAATTTAAATTTCCATTTTACTGATTTAATTTCGATTTCAATTCGAATCAACGTCAACTTCGACTTCAAATTAATTCAATTTTATATTCACCTTCAATTTATTCAATTTCAATTTATATTGATTTTTTAGCTTGATTTGTTAAAATATCAATTTATAACAATTAACAAAATTATCCTTCAATATTCATATTTAAATCCCAATTGCAAATATGATTCAATTTCAAGCTCAAATCAAAATATCATTTTTATGTCACTTTTACTTAGTAATATTCAGAGCTCAAATTTAATGTTCAATCTTTAAAACAAATAAATTTTCTAAATTCAATCATATCCAAATTTTAAATCTCAAAGTCTCCACTTAAATTTATTCAACAATTTCTTTTAACCAAAATCTTATTTCAACATTCCAAACTCAATTTTTCGATAAATTGATTTCTATTTATAACTTTTAAATCAAACCATTTAAATAAATTTCAAATCGACGATTTTAAAAATCATTAATTTAGCCAATTCGGTGTCCGTATATAATTTTCTATCCTATGGCCAAGTAATTATTTATTTCAATTAAATGTCAGGGATGAATATATATCACTTAAATCAATCATAGTATCATATGTATGCATAAAAGGTTATATATAAGCAGTAAACATCCAAACATTTAAATATCAACCAATAGCATCCATCGGAATAAATCATTCAATAGACAATACAATTCATAGCAATTTCATAGTTATCAATGTCAGGTAATTTTATCGCAATTCAATTTCAATTTCAATTTCAATTTAACTGTCAATTTAATTTCAACGGTTAATTCAAATGACAATCTAAATGACAATTAAATTTATCAAACAACGACAAATAAAATTCATAGCACTTCATAATGTCAAATTTAACTAGCATAAAGATATTCAGTACGTTGTGAGCGTTATAAAACACTCACCTTGGTTTTTACGATTTTAAATCAAATCGAACGACGTTCGATTTAATTCAAAATTTTCTCTAGCTCCAAACGATTCCAATCCAGTTGCATCACGTAGTATTCGTCAATATGGTTCCAACGCAAAAAGTTTCGTCCGATTTGGACCTCGTATGAAAGAGATACGCTATTACAAAGTTTATATGATTAAAATAAAATAATTTTACAATTTCTCTTTAAATTTTTTATTTTTTTTACCCAAAACATATCCAGGCCGCACGCGTTCCCCCTTTCTCTCCCGTTCGTGCTCGCTCCAGGCAATTCCATACGCAGAAACCCAACATCGCACGCTAGGGCAAGACGCCGGTCGCACCCAGGCCACCAAGAACTCGATCCAAACACGCCAAACGATGCGCCCCCGCGAGCTACGCCACCGGCCAGAGACAGGCCGAGCTCGGTCGTTCCTCTTCATCGAAAAACGTGCGCGAACACGGCGCCTTCCAGCTCCAATTGCCGTTGATTCGTCTCACTAAATTCGATCATCACCGTTGGATGTATAGATCTCAGTGTGCTCTACAATATTGTAGTTGAAAACTTTTTGAAATTGTTGATGGATTGATCAGAATTTGAGAAGAACGAACATGCATTTCGGCCATTAACAATGTAAACGGCGGCTGCTTAAGAAGATAGGGTTTCGGCCCTAACAAAATGAATATATAAACGTCTATACATGTTAATTTAATATTAAATTCAATTATAAAGAGCACTTTAACACGAACTCCAATTCAAACGTGCCGCCAGGCATTTCTAAGGTTATACCCGTGTTCCGAACACAATGGAACATGTTCCGAAAGCTAATTCGATCATCTGCGCGAGATATGGCCATAAACGATCAAATCTAAATTAAACCGATTAAACGAATTTCTATGCGTTTTGGCTCCCCCGGACGAACGGTAAATCCGATTGACATGAAATTTGAAATCTTACAATAATATCACATTACGGATCCGATGAAACTAGTTTCGTCCAATTCCGAGACTGTTCGAAAATTGGCTATTTTCAGTCGATAATTAAATATTAAAATATTCAATTTTCACAAATTTACTTTTGATTCGATTTTAAAAGTTCTACAACATCATTCTAACTTTAATATGATAAAATAAAATTTTACAAATCATTTTTAATCATATTAAACCCGTTATTCAATCATCCAATAAATTCCAATTTTAAAATCTTATTAACTCTATTATAATCCCAATATAACTTACATTCTCTTTGGAAACCATTTTGAATCATATTAAATCAAATTTCAATTATTCACTCTATTTTCACATATTAAATTTCAATATCAAATTAATCATATCAAATTCGGAATTTAATTATTTAAACATTTGTAATATTAAATTTAAACGATTTGATTATTCTTAAATCATTATCCTTTGAAATATTCAAAACGAACTTAAAATTTTAACTTTTAAAACGAATTAAAATTATAGAACAACCATTTCCATTATGCGGTTATTCAATTCTCATTATTAAATTATTCAATAAATTTCAAATATTAAATTTAAACAATTTCGCTTATCCAATAATTCATTATCTTTTGAAATATTGAAATCGAACTTCTAAGATTCAACTTTTAAAACCAATTCACAATTTAGAACACTATTTCATTTTACAGTTATTCAATTATTCAATAAGTTTTAAATATTTAATTTAAACAATTTACCTGTTCAATATTCAATATTTGATTTTTAAATAGATTTTACTTATCAATCAATTTCTCTATTATACCCAATGAATTCCACATTTATTATCCTATTCAACTTTTGATTTCAAAGGCATTCGCTAAGTAGCTTTTATTTTCCATTACTTGGATAATTATTGTCGCAATTCATTCCAGTTATTATTATTTCAAACGACTTACAAAATTTTTTTCTAACATTAAATCACGAAATCTTTTATATTAGCTATTTTAATTATCGAAAATTTACAGGTCGTTACACTCTCCCCCACTCAAAACTTTTCGTCCCCGAAAAGGAAAAAGAAGGGAAAAGGAACTAAGTTTAGAATTCAACATTAGATATATTTTATTCAAAGTTACCGACTTATAAAACCATGAAATTCCATTTATAAAGTCATAACTACGCTTCCACTAAGTTACTCCGAACGGCTTTCTAACTTTAAAAGTTAGTTATCAAAACAAGTTATAAATATTTTTTTAAAAACTTGAAAATTTTTCTAACACCCGGATTTTACGGAAAATTTCGGCAGAGTCTCCTTTGCGCAGCTCGATCGAAAAAAAATGACAGTATATATATCACAAATATACATCTCATCAAGTGATGAGGCATCCCGTAGGGAAAAAGTGTAAAAGTACGTTATGTAATCCGAGATATGTACCTTATATATTGTTAGCGAGCATATACGGCTAATATAGCGCGAAAGCGAGCTCTAAATGCGAAGCAAGCGCAATCCGCACCTACTAAACACTCAACAAACCATGAGAAACATGCATATATGAAAATAATATCAATATACACAATATAGAAACATAACAACTACATGTGCCAACATAGCAAATGCAACAAACAACAAATGCATCCAACAAATCAATTATCATCCAACTATCATCCAACGAATCCATAACAAATCAATATAAATTAACTTCTCATTAATATTTATTGACTTGGTTTCAATTTTAATCACAGTTGATTCATTAACGTTGGATTTTACTAACATCCATTCTCAATTCAATTAGTTAACATTCACTAATTTATATTTACATTAGTTTACTTCCAATTTGAATCAAATTAAATTCTATTTAAATTCATTTAACTTCCAATTTGATTTCAATGATTTATAGCTTTCAATTTAATTAATACTTGATGAATTATATACAACCAACCAACAATCATATAACAGCCAAATCATACCTAACATAACCAAATTTTTAATTATACATTCAATTTGGTTTTCTCTCATTCAATTCCAATTGATTCTTAGCCATACTAAATTCTTTTGTTTACATTTACTTCAATTTCAAAA
Organism: Allium cepa; assembly: GCA_030765085.1. NCBI lineage: Eukaryota > Viridiplantae > Streptophyta > Magnoliopsida > Asparagales > Amaryllidaceae > Allium > Allium cepa. The sequence continues at coordinate 978,042,582 of CM060935.1, forward strand.
TTTCAGTTAATAATAAATTTATTTGCGGAACATTTTATTAATCTTCACTCTAATTTATAATCATTCCATAAAAGTCTAAACTTCTTATATATGACTTTTCTTAGTTTATAGTTATCTCCAAAGTTACAAATTTATCTTCACATATTTGGCATCTTAAATTTCCAATATTAACTTTAATTAAGTCCGTAAGCCGTACATATATCATCCGTGAGCAATATCAATCTAATCGCTTATTCGATCACACAATTTCACTTCCAACTAGTATCGTTCACCCGACTCTCTAGTGCGGACTCAGATTTGGTTCCTTGATTGGAAACTGTTACTCTCCTTGCATAGCCATATACTATGATAGAGAATTCCAGAATCAAACCAAAAATCGATATCCAGGGTTCGCCGTCGAGAATCGAGTGGAAAATCCTAATTTGGGTCGATATAAATCATCTCGAAATTTTGTGCTCGAATTTGGATCAAATCGTTATGCGAATAAAATAATATACGTACAATCTCACATATTACCTTCCAATAGATTTCTATCCAATTTATCTATATTAAATTATTTTATTGACTTTCATTTTATTTACAATTAATTATTCACAATCCATTATTCAGTTAATATATCCATTTCTTTACATAGCATGTTCTTTAACATTATCTTTTCTTAAACATCATATCAAAGAATTTTCTTACTCAAGTTCATTTTAAACATTCTATATCATTTAACTAAATCCAATTTCATTTTCCAATTGATTCTTATCTATAAGAAATTCCTTTGTTTACATTTATTGCATTTTCATAATTTCAGTTAATAACGAATTCATTTGTGTAATCTTTTATTAATCATCACTTTAGTTTACTAATCATCCTATAAAAGTCTAACCTCTCATAAATGACTTTTCTTAGTTTACAGTTATCTTAAAGGTTACAATCCCTTTGCAATTTATATTTATTTTCTATAACCAATTTACAAAGATATAATACGATTCATTTATCTTCTTTCTTAAGTTCACTTACTTGTTCCATTTATCCATTCATCATTTCATGTTATATTTAAGTATATAACATTTTTATCACAACCAAATTTTCATTTGTATACATTTAATTCCTTTTAAGTTCCTTACTTGTATACTTCAATTATTTTCAGGTTCTGTTTATTTGTACAACATTTTATTACATATCCAAAACATCATTTTAACTTTTAATATTTGGTAAGTTTTGTTATATGTTATCAGAATGCAAATTTTGTATTACACAAATTTACAGAATTTCATTTTTACTTAACTAGAATGTTCGCAATTTAATTTATTTAAATCCTCTTTACCTTCAACTTTAAAGTTTCCCAAAACAGTAAGCTTAGATATCTTAATCCTCTTATTTTATAAATTCTGGTTATTCACATTTCATTCAAATAATTTGAAAATTATTAATTAACAGAACTTAGAATTTTAAATGCCCGGTTCTTTCCAAATCATTTGAAATAAACATATATACTTATATCCTTTTAAATTATCAAATCATACCTTTGGAGTTTATACCAAAACCCATTTACCCAAAATAATTTCGAAGAAAAGCAAAGCTTCTTAGAAGTCTCCCCCACTTTGAGACTCGAAAATGAACGTCGATGATGCTGCGCAGTCATCACCGAAATTATTTTCCAGCGACATAAGAGAGGAGTACTATATTCATTCCTTCTTAAAAATCCTTTCAAAATATTTCCATAAACAATTTCCAACTAATATTACTATATATTTCTTCAACATTTTGAGAATCATTTTTCAAAATCTCCGGGTCTTAAATTCAATATTTCCCAATTTAAATCTATTTTAATTTATAAGTCACCTTTATAAAACATTCTTATAGGATTTTCTTTCTTAAAACATTTCACAAGTGTTTTATCATTGTTCATTTTGTAATTCAGCTTATTTATTAAATTACAATATCCAATTAATGATAATAACCAATATTTTCATTCCTAACAACCAGGTAAATTAGATAAGTCACAATAATTTCTGAAAATTTTTCTTTATATTCAAAATATAATTTGAGCAAAATTATTTCATTTACCCAATTTCAAAACAATACTATGTCGAATTGTTCTGTTTAAGTGTTTAGAGATCCCTATCAATGACGTTAATTACTCGTATTGACCAGAATCCATAAGCCACTCAACAAATCAACCGACACAATATAAAACATTTTATAACACTAACAAATACGCTCTCTCATATATATACACTCAGCGACTCATCATAGGGTATTACTACCCTATTTATAAAGAGTCAGACCCCACAAAGCTAAGGTTATCGCTAAACCAAAGCTCTGATACCAACTGTAACGACCCGCCTTTTCGGACGGTTTAAACCGACGATCAAATACACATGCCCATTCCAAACCATTCAAAAGGGCAGATGGTTATTGGGGTAAATAAGAAAAGAAAAGAAAGAGAAATAAAGAAAAGGAAACAACACAGAATCTCGCAGTGGAACGATAAAATATAATAGTCAAATAAACAGTTCATGAAGCTGTTTACTATACTTTGACAAGTATTTATACAACATTTATCAGAGTTATACATATACAACAGAAAAATTAAAATAATGCAGCAGACAGCATGACGCACAGATAATAATAGTAATAGTGTACCAAATCTTCGTCTTCGTCCTCCAGAATAGATCTTCAAAAATCTGAAAACTCGGGACTGACCCGAGCGTAATGAAAAGAGAAAACACTCGAGTCAGGACTAAAATATCCTTATGAAAGTTAAATCAATCGTAAATAAATATGAGTGTAACGGCATCAGAGATGTTTACGGGGTTTGACATCTCCTATCCAGTGTCAACGTGCGTGCAATAACTCAAGAGATGTTACGGGATTTTCCATTTCTTAAGGATCCGTTAAACTATCTACTATGTAGTAATGTACGCTAAGTAGATAATGCCTATCAGTAATATAAAGTATCAAAATAGCGTTAAGGCGTTACCATAATCCCCCTTAACACATTTTTATAATGCCATAGTCTATACAGCACCGTAAGCCCCACCGTAAACTGGTGGTTATCAGAGGGTACCCCATAGGAATAACACAAAACATAACGTAGTGGTTCAGTAGGACAAGGTACATGAGGCGATACCAACTAGGATACTAGTAGTTGCGTGATCCGTACTGATGTTGGGCATAGCCAACAGCTACCCCAACACCGCGAAACAACACTCCCAAATCAAGGGGTGCACCCAAATCGCATCACAAATGTAATAGATATGGTATCGAAGAAGTGTGTCCGCTAGAGATGGGAACCTCAATGGCCCGGCGCGGCTCCTGTTTTAGTCATGTCAGGGGTCATCCAATATCGTTCTCTTTCTTCAGTCAACGCGTTCACCAAACCATCCACTTCATTCTGGATCAACACTCCGCGTATAATAGTTATTAAAGTGGTTTCGGTATCGACAGAGAGTATGCCCATATCCAACTCCGGTCTCTTTAATAACTACGTATTATTACACCGTTGGCTTTTTACATTTCAAATCGATTCATAATTGATATCAACATATCATATTCGCTTCAAAAATCAAGTCCATTTCAAATATCGTCGTATCTTTTCAAATGTAAGATTTCGTTTCAAAGATCATTTTCGCATCAATATCTCATTTCGGTTTCAAAATCATTCCGAATTTCAATTTAGGTTGCAACTTCATTTAACCCAATTCGTATTTAAATTCAAGATTTAAATATAAACATTCCACCTTATTAACCAGTTTGGAATTTTAGAAAATAGTTTTAAGTAGTTTTAAAAGTGGTTTTAAATAATTAAAATAGTTAAAATACTAAAATCTTAAAATGGGTTTGAAATAGAAAAATTACTTTAAAATGATTTAAATTGGGTTAAGTAGATTTAAAATAGATTAAAATAGTTTAAGTATTTAAAAATGGTTTATATAACAGAGTAATTTGGAAAACAAAATAAAACAGCTTCAAAACCAAACCATTTCAATTATAACTTTCCAATTCAAAACAAATTTAAATTTCCATTTTACCGATTTAATTTCGATTTCAATTCAAATCAATGTCAACTTTGACTTCAAATTAATTCAATTTTATATTCACCTTCAATTTATTCAATTTCAATTTATATCGATTTTTAGCTTGATTTTTTAAAATATCAATTTATAACACTTAACAAAATTATCCTTCAATATTCAAATTTAAGTCACAATTGCAAATATGATTCAATTTCAAGCTCAAATCAAAATATCATTTTTATGTCACTTTTACTTAGTAATATTCAGAGCTCAAATTTAATGTTTAATCTTTAAAACAAATAAATTTCCGAAATTCAATCATATCCAAATTTTAAATCTCAAAGTCTCCACTTAAATTTATTCAACAATTTCTTTTAACCAAAATCTTATTTCAACATTCCAAACTCAATTTTTCGATAAATTCGATTTCTATAAATTGATTTTTATTTATAACTTTTAAATCAAACCATTTAAATAAATTTCAAATCGACGATTTTAAAAATCATTAATTTAACCAATTCGGTGTCCGTATATAATTTTCTATCCTATGGCCAAGTAATTATTTATTTCAATTAAATGTCAGGGATGAATATCACTTAAATCAATCATAGTGTCATATGTATGCGTAATAGGTTATATATAAGCAGTAAACATCCAAACATTTAAATATCAACCAATAGCATCCATCGAAATAAATCATCCAATAGACTATACAATTCATAGCAATTTCATAGTTATCATTGTCAGGTAATTTTATCGCAATTCAATTTCAATTTCAATTTAAATTTAACTGTCAATTTAATTTCAACGATTAATTCAAATGACAATCTATATGACAATTAAATTTATCAAACAATGACAAATAAAATTCATAACACGTCATAATGTCAAATTTAACTAGCATAAAGATATTCAGTACGTTGTGAGCGTTATAAAACACTCACCTTGGTTTTTACTATTTTAGATCAAATCGAACGACGTTCGATTTAATCCAAAATTTTCTCTAGCTCCAAACGATTACAATCCAGTTGCATCACGTAGTATTCGTCAGTATGGTTCCAACGCAAAAAGTTTCGTCCGATTTGGACCTCGTTTGAAAGAGATACGCTATTACAAAGTTTATATGATTAAAATAAAATAATTTTACAATTTCTCTTTAAATTTTTTTTTTTTTTTTTTACCCAAAACATATCCAGGCCGCACACGTTCCCCCCTTCTCTCTCGTTCGTGCTCGCTCCAGGCAATTCCATACGCAGAAACCCAACATCGCACGCTAGGGCAAGACGCCGGTCGCACCCAGGCCACCAAGAACTCGATCCAAACACGCCAAACGATGCGCCCCCGCGAGCTACGCCACCGGCCAGAGACAGGCCGAGCTCGGTCATTCCTCTTCGTCGAAAAACGTGCACGAACACGGCGCCTTCCAGCTCCAATTGCCGTTGATTCGTCTCACTAAATTCGATCATCACCGTTGGATGTATAGATCTCAGTGTACTCTACAATATTGTAGTTGAAAACTTTTTGAAATTATTGATGGATTGATCAGAATTTGAGGAAGAACGAACATGCATTTCGGCCATTAACAATGTAAACGGCGGCTGCTTAAGAAGATAGGGTTTCGGCCCTAACAAAATGAATATATAAACGTCTATACATGTTAATTTAATATTAAATTCAATTATAACGAGCACTTTCACACGAACTCCAATTCAAATGTGCCGCCAGGCATTTCTAAGGTTATACCCGTGTTTCGAACACAATGGAACGTGTTCCGAAAGCTAATTCGATCATCTGCGCGAGATATGACCATAAACGATCAAATCTAAATTAAACCGATTAAACGAATTTCTATGCGTTTTGGCTCGCCCCGGACAAACGGTAAATCCGATTTACATGAAATTTGAAATCTTACAATAATATCACATTACGGATCCGATGAAACTGGTTTCGTTCTATTCCAAGACTGTTCGAAAATTGGCTATTTTCAGTCGATAATTAAATATTAAAATATTCAATTTTCACAAATTTACTTTTGATTCGATTTTAAAAGTTCTACAACAACATTCTAACTTTAATATGATAAAATAAAATTTTACAAATCATTTTTAATCATATTAAACCCGTTATTCAATTATCCAATAAATTCCAATTTTAAAATCTTATTAACTCTATTATAATCCCAATATAACTTACATTCTCTTTGGAAACCAATTTGAATCATATTAAATCAAATTTCAATTATTCACTCTATTTTCACATATTAAATTTCAATATCAAATTAATCATATCAAATTCGGAATTTAATTATTCAAACATTTGTAATATTAAATTTAAACGATTTGATTATTCTTAAATCACTATCCTTTGAAATATTCAAAACGAACATAAAATTTTAACTTTTGAAACGAATTAAAATTATAGAACAGCCATTTTTATTATGCGGTTATTCAATTCCCATTATTAAATTATTCAATAAATTCCAAATATTAAATTTAAACAATTTCTCTTATCCAATAATTCATTATCTTTTGAAATATTGAAATCGAACTTATAAGATTCAACTTTTAAAACCAATTCACAATTTAGAACATTATTTTCATTTTACAGTTATTCAATTATTCAATAAGTTTTAAATATTTAATTTAAACAATTTACCTGTTCAATATTCAATATTTGATTTTTAAATAGACTTTACTTATCAATCAATTTCTCTATTATACCCAATGAATTCCACATTTATTATCCTATTCAACTTTTGATTTCAAAGGCATTCACTAAGTAGCTTTTATTTTCCATTACTTGGATAATTATCGTCGCAATTCATTCCAGTTATTATTATTTCAAACGACTTACAAAAAATTTTTCTAACATTAAATCACGAAATCTTTTAAATTAGCTATTTTAATTATCGAAAATTTACGGGTCGTTACAAGTCGAGGATGACTCTGTACCGAAATTACATCGAGCATGGAAAGCTGTCTGAGCGTAGGAGTTAGAAAAGATAGGTTCTTCAAAAAGCCTCGCGGTTTACCATTCAGAATGGAATCATGAATAAAAGAGGATATTCTGATCCTCTCCTACGATGTATCGTGCACGATGAAATTAAATGAGTGTTACATGATGTACACGAAGGAGAATGTGGCGACCACACCGGAGAGAAAGCTCCTGCTAAAAAAGTACTCTGATATGAGTATTACTGGCCAATTGTAAACCGCGATGCAGCAGATTACGTCAAGAAATGTGATAAATGCCAGAAACATGCTTGAATTCCTAGAGCCCCACCTACTGAGATAACCCAAATGGTCAGTCCATGGTCGTTTGCAGTTTGGGGCATTGATATCATTGGCACCTACCTCTGGCCAAAGGTGGTGCGAAGAATGCCATTGCCGCAGTTGATTACTTTACCAAGTGGGCTGAAGCTGAACCTCTCACAACAGTCACGACGAAGAATGTGATCAACTTTCTAGTTCGCAACATTATCTGTCGATTTGGTCTCCTACATACCATCATCGCCGATAACGGAACCCAGTTCGACTGTGTTGAGTTCAAGTATTTCTGTCATCGATTCCATATCCACAAGAAACTCTCTACAGTTGCACACCCTCAAGCGAATGGCCAAGTGGAAGCTGTTAATAAGGTTATCAAGTTTATTTTGAAGAAACGACTGGAAAAGGCCGGGGAAAGTGGGTTGATGAACTTCCTATGGCTTTATGGGCTTACCGAACGACCCATAAGTCCACGATCGGACACACTCCATTTTCTCTATCTTATGGCTCAGAGGCCGTCATTCCAGTCGAGATGGAAGCACCTTCTCATCGCGTGGCTTACTATGATCCAAAAACAAATGCCATATTACTTGCCGAGTCCCTGGATCTATTGGATGAGAAGCGTGAAGAGGCTGATTTGAGGGCAGCCGCACATCGAAGTTGAGTCGCCTGATTATATAATGCCAAGGTTCGATCATGAATCTTTGAACTCGGAGATCTCGTTCTCAAGAGAATCTACCGGTTCCTTCACACATGAAACCAAATTTGTCAGGACCGTATGTGATTACACAAAAACTCGGAGATGGCACATTCATGTTATCGACCGTTGACAGTTTTACTTTGCCGAGATCTTGGAATAGCGAGAGTCTCCGTCGCTACTATACATAACAGGCTTTATTTATTTAGTTCATTCTTTTATTTACAATTTGTTTCTGCATTTCAAAATGTGAATTTGTAATAAGACAACTGATTCTACCGTATTTTCTCATTTCAGCAATAAAATGCCATCTCTTCGAGCCAGAGCTATGATTTATTGAATGTGACGTACAACATCACGATGCACAGAGAGCTAAATTCCATCATATGCTGGAATTTATTCAAATAGGGAGCGACTGTGATACGACCAGCTACTCGCTAAGTGAAACCCAAGCTCGGGAACAAGTCATTACACTAAAGTCAAAAAGGATTGATACACGATAATCCTTTAACTAACTCCAAACTCCCATAGTGCAAGTTGGAGCATAAAACTCATAAATGCGATTCTGGAGAGGGTGGACCCGTCCACCTAACGACTTCGACCGTATCCTAACCAATTTTGTGGAGGATGGATCCGTCCATCTAACGACCTCACTTGTTAACTCGAGGTGGATGTGAACCGACCATCCACGATCCTCATAATCCATCGTTCCTAGAGAGCAAACAAAGTTGTAACATCCCGCCTTTTGTACGTTTTAAATCAATGATAAACCACACACGTCAGACTCAAACCATACAGAAGGACGGATTGTTATTGGGGTAAATAAGAAAAACAGAGAAAGAAATAAAAAAAAATAGAATCTCACAGCGGAATGACAAAATATAATAGTCAAGTAACTGTTCATGAAGCTGTTTTACAAAAACATTTGATTATACTTATACAACACAGAATCAGAGTTACACACACCAGAGAAAAATAAATAACAATGCAGCGGAACAGTATGAATGTAGTGGACTAATATGATAAATAATAGTAATACAATCTTCGTCTTCATCCTCTAGAAGTAAGGTCTTTAAATCCTGAAATGCTCAGGCTGACCCGAGCGAATTGAAAAGACAAAACACGTGAGTCAGAACTAAAGATCTTATGTGAGTTAAATCAACAAAAATAAGTATGAGTGGAACGGCGTTAGAGATGTTTACAAGATTTGACATCTCCATCCAGTGTCTAACGTGAGTGCAGTAACTTAAGAGATGTTCGGGATTCACATCTCCTAAGGATCCGTTAAACTATTTACTATGTAGTAATATTTTGCTATTATAATAATGTCTATTAGTAAAATAAACTTACTTTTAAATAGCGTTAAGGAGTTACCCAATCTCCCCCTTAACACGTAATAGTCCCAGTAGTCCATCTAGTATGATAGTTCCTCCTGATCGGAAAGCCACCAGAGGACACCACACGGGCTACGGGAGAAAACCAAACTCGTACAAGGCTTACTAGGATAGGTGACACGGTACAACAAGGCAATGCCAGGGTAGATATACCAATTACGCACACGGGCTGGTGGTAACGCGTAGCAGCTACTACCGCCCACCTCGAGCCACACCCCCAAATAAAAAATAAAAAATGGCCACCAAATCAATCCCAAATCATAATATAATATCGAAGGAGTCTGTCTGATAAGAGGGGCTACCTCCTTAGCTCGAGATCGCTCCTTTTTTAGCCACCTTATGCCAACTCACGGGAGTCGGGTCCACGTATATACATCAAAGGACGTTGCCACCGTCCTACTTCATTTTGGAATCTCCACCGTGTTCACAGTTGTTAAAGTGGTTTTCGGTATCGATAAAGAGTATGCCCATATCCGATCTCAGTCTCTTCAACAACCAATCGTTATTACAACGCCGCGGTCATTTTCAAAATAGTTTATACTTTAAAACCAAAATATCGTTGGCTTTTCAAAACCAAATCAATGCGATATCAATTTCACTTCAAATATATCCTTTTCCAAAATCATAGCACTTTCAAAGTTACAACACTTCGAAATCAAACCACTTGAAATATAACACTTTCAAATCATAATATTTTGAAACTCTTAACTTTGAAACATAACTTCCACCACTTAAATGGTTCAAATATTAAAACACTTTATATAATAAAATAGCTTCTTCAATTTCCCAAATCAATTCCAAAACAACTCGAATTTCTGCATTTTATATTTAACCAAATCCCAAATCATAAACTTCAGTTCAATTCATTTCCTAATAAACTATTCCAAATTATATCGATTTCAAAACAGATTTGATCCACAAAATAAACCATTTCAAATAAAATATATTTCAAACTTTAAGTATTCAACACTTTCAAAACTAAGTTTGATAATTCGTATATATATCAAATTCAATTTTCTATTATTTAGTTTCGAAATATTTACTTAATAAATCCATTATCATTTAAATAAAAAACAAATTACAAATAACTAAATCTTTCCTTCAATTTATTTATACTTGAAATATTTATTTAATTCACCTTAAATAAGATCAAGTTATAAATCATATCCTTTACTAATCTCAAATTCCATAAGTTCCAAATTAGTTTCATTTAATAAATTTCTACATTAAATACAATTTCAAATCGACTTCAAATCTATCTTCTCAGCCTTAATGTTATTGAAAATCATTATAAACTCTATATAAAAATATAATTTATATAAATACTTAACCATATTGCATTTTAAAAAAAACAAATCTTTATTTCTAAACTTGTTTTATAACAAACAAATTTATACATAGCCAAAAATCAAGAATTTAACTACATATATAAAGTAACATTTATATAATATCTGAAATCAATATTTCTATAAAACCATATGTTTCTTTACAAAACCACAGGAATCATTTTAAAACATTTTTATATATAGACCACGGTGTCTGTATAAAATTTTCTATCCTATGGTCAAGTGATACAGATATTTATCATTTCAATCCGTAATTTAAAATATAAATACGGTTATATATCATTTCAAACCGCAATCCCGAATGAAATAAAAATCAATAACAACTTGCAGTTTATAACAATATAAAATACAACATCCATTCATCCAATATCAATCATTAAACATTTATCACAACCATAATCCAATTCAATCAATAACATCAATATAGAACAGATAATAAATAACATGCATTTACTGGAAGTTTATGTTCAATAATAAATTAAATAACTATTTTATCCAAATAAATTCAAATAAACCGAGATGATGATTCAAAATATGCCAAACAGTCATAAATAAATTTGTAATCACATCATAAATCAATTTAACAAACATAAGAAATTTTAGAAGTTGTGAGTGGGTTAAAACACTCACTTTTTGAATTTAAATTGAATTTAAATCCAATTTAAGCTCAAAATTAAAACAGTCTCACAATCTGTCCAAACCAGCATCAAAAAGTCTGGAATTTTGATAGGATCGCAGTGGAGAAAACCGCGCATGAATTGGACCTTGTATGAGAAAGTTATGTACGTTATAACGATTGAAGTCAAAATTAAAATAAAATAAAATAAACTACACTAACCATTCAGAAACTGACACATCATCTTCTCCCCCATGTAACCCTAGCACGCACGCTGTAGCTACAGCCGCCACGAAGTCGAACGTCACTGAGCCACCGTAGCCTGTCATAATGCACCGGATCCCTCGCCTTCACCGCCCAAGACCACGACTACGATGCCATCACCTCGTGGCCACGCGATCGCACGCATAGGTGCAGGCGCCGCCACTGGGTTCCAAAAACCTAATAAACGATTTGCCGATGATCAAGTGAGCGATTCGACAAATGGCTAGCATGGATGGACTACGTACGACAATCTCCACAAACCCATGATGTCGATTCGACGATCAGACGCAGTTCATCGACGCGTGATGAACGACCGAGAACATTTCTTCAATTTTTGGACAAACAGAGCTTCAAATTAGAAAATGAATTTCAAATTTGAGATGCGCTCACTGAGAGCTTCAGATCGATATAAAATTTGACATTATTTGAGGAGTTTGAATTTTTGTTGTTGGATTTTGAATTGGGATTGAATTGGAAAATTTAGGGTTTACAGCCATTGAGGAAGAGGAGCAACACAAGTTTCTGTACATACAGAAATGAGAAATAGGAAGGCTGCTAGGGTTTATAACCGGATATATATAAGCAGATTAAAATAGGACCAAATGTATCAAATCGGTTACACAGCCCGAAAAGCCCGTTTCGTCTCCGGAACGAAATTGGGTCAATCCATATATCAAAATAGATATTTTTAAATATTTTAAAATCAATAGAATAGGTTTCGAGTCCAAATTCCATCGTATTAAGAAGTTATGCTAGAATCAAGTTATTTCACATTGATTTCAATTGATTTCAATTTCATTGATTTTTAGACGTTTCAAGCCCGTACGATCAAACGACAAGTCCGATCACAACGAAACTTGAAATTCTATAATAATTCACCGTTATGGATTCGATGAAACTAGGTTCGTCAAAATCCGAGTCAGTGGCCAAAATGGCTATATTTCACATTATTAAATTAAATTAATATTTAATTAATTAAATCACTTTTTTCGTTTCAAATTTAATAATTCACAAATTCCATCATTTTTGATTTTTTAAACAAATACAATAATTTAAACAACTTAAATATCAATTCAAAGTTAATTGATTTGCCCATTACCGTATTTCATTTCAATTTCATTAAATTCAGAAATTATAAGTTAAAATTTCAAAATCCATTTATTAAATTTTAAACTTTGTCATTCAAGTCTTTTATTACAATAAGAATATAACTAACATTGTTCTACATCTTGGTACTTAATATTTCCCAATTTCATATTAATTTCTATTTTCATAATATTTAAATATTAATTTTCATTTAATTTCAATTAATCCAATTATTTCATCAATTAATATAACTTTGAATTTATTTTCCAATTTACTAATTACAATCAATTATAACCTTATAATTGATTTCAATTAATTGGGATTGCACTAAATTTGTAACGATCCGTGAATTTTAATAATTTTTATAATATATTTAATTGAATTTTTGAGAAATTTTAAATCGTAATATTTTGAAATAAAAATTCAATATTCGGAATACGTCTAATAACATAGCAACTGGTAAATTTTCAATTAATAATATTGAAGTTTATTTTCTTGTATAAAATTTATTTAAATTTAAAACAGTTCAAATTTGATGGTTATAAAATATTTTCCAAACCTGAATATTTTTACATAGAAATTTGTGAATCATCTTCTGAGCAAGACATCATATTTCGTTTCTCAAAATTTGGTTTGTTATTGCTCCATCGAGCTTATTTTCTGGCAAAATAGCAGTAGAATTTAAAAGTATTCTGAAACCTAAATATGTCAACATGAGAAAATTTATTTAGAACACTCTGAATAAGACTTCATAATTCGTTTCGCAAATTTCGGACGTTTCTAGCTCCGTTTGGATTTTCCCATATGGAATAGCAACGTATATCAGTGTCTGTATCGACTTTTTGATCGGATGATCGTACCATAGATACCTGTATACCGTTTTGATCGTCTCGTCATGTTGATCTCTACGGTATATTCAATCCTTTATTCTAAAGTTCGGTACGCAGCGGAATTCATAAAACGGATAACCGCACCGGTACGATTCTGAAATCTTTTGGTTTCTTTTTCGTTACCCACGTGAATTCTGCAGCTTAATAATTTTGGCCAGCTGTTCCATTCGTGACTTTTTCTTTTCCTAGCCTTCACTTTTATTTTGGTTCGTTCAAAATTCTCTGACGTTTCATTTGAGCATGCACGTTATAGATTATTTTTATATCTGACTCCTTCTCTCCTCCTCTCCGTCCTCTTGCTTTTCAAACTTTATATATATATCACCCTTTTTCCTGAAGCACGTTCATTTCCTTCTTCCACCTTTACCTTATATTTTTTTCTCCCGCCTCATCAAAGGTTCACCACCATGCTCCCTCCCAGATCCGTGACCCGCATCTCACCCCTGCCCTCACCACCGTTCAACCACAGCCTGCCATCGACTCTACATCACCCTTCTCGGCCAGTAACTTCTTTCCACCACCATAGTCGTGACCTGGAGCACGCGAATCCCATTCCTCCTCCACTGTTCGCAACTTGAACCTCGCCTCGACCGCCACTTCATCGCCAAAACCACTTCGCCTCAGCAGCCTCGTCGATTTCTCACGTTCTCTCCCCTCCACCCATTCTTCTTGCTCGGCCAAATCTTGAGACATATAAATATATTTATGTAAGTTCTTTTATATAAAAAGTTATATATCATAGTTAGTAGGTATATCATAGTTTGTTTACACAAGTTTATGATCTATTTTAGAAAAGATAGTATATGTAAATTTTAGAACTGCATATAAGTTATAGTAATTTATATTTGTATTCTGTTGGTAGATATAGAAGTTTATATAAATTGGTATAGTTATAGTGGTTCATATACTAACTTGTACAATAGATTAAAACTGAGCATAGCTATAGTTATATATTATATTTTGGTTTGGTCTGTTAGTTACAATAGTTAATTATATAGTTTACTAGTCTATATTGGAAAATTTTATCTTGTGTCTATATGGTGTAAATATATATAGTGATTTTAAGTGTACGGGTTGGTATTAAATATTGGTTTGAAAGAATATGTATATTTAATTCAATATATGTTTGAATTTAAAATATGATTATATATGTAAGTACACTCATACCATATATCTTCATCAATCCAGTTCTGATTCGATTTCCTCAATTCCTTATCCATCAGCTTGTCTGTCGAATTCGTGTCCATCTCGCTTTGCTTTAAAATTTGTGCCTGGATTCATAGCTCATTTGATCGTCAAATCATCCCTAGCCTCAAAAGGTGAGAAATCACTCACGATTAATGTTCTTATCTTTATTAAATTTAATTTCAATTGAAACGACAATTGAAATATGCTGCTGTAGTTATTTAAATTGTTATATATGCTACTATCTGTAATTGTTCACCAATGGGATATGATACCATATCCTGTTGTTATATTATATTATTATTGATGATATATTCCTGTTGTTATATCTTATATTATCTGTTATCACTCTGCAAGTTCCCTGTTAGTATATAATTCATTATGGGTTGAAATGATACATACCCGAACGGACTTTAGAATAGGAGAAAAAATTTATGGGTTGAAATGATAAACCCAAGCGATTTTCATTGAAATTGAAATTGGGATTGCGGATCGAAATGATATCTACCTGTATATATTTAAATTACGGATTGAAATGATAAATATCCGTATCACTTGACCATAGGATGGGAAATATATACAGTCACCGTTAGTCCATATATATAAATGTTTTGAAAATAATTTCTATGGTTCTGAAAAGAAATATATGGTTTTTAATAAAAATTGGTTCTTAAAATATTATATATAAATGGTAATTTTATATATAGATTTAATATTATTGAGATTGATTTAATTCATATAATATGTTTAAGTATTTATGTAAATCTATATTTCAAAATAGATTGTTGTAATAATTTGAATAAGCTATGGTTGAGAATATAAAGTTGAAACTATATTTAATTAAGAATTCTACTAAATTAAATCGATTTGAACTATTGAATTTGAAGTTTAAGATTTGATTCTATAACTTGATTTTTGATCTAAAGTGATTAAATGGATATTTCAAGTTTAAATAAATCGAAAGGAATATTTAGTTTAAAGGTAAATTAAGGATATTTAAATAATACCGAATATATTAAGTGAATATTTCAAGACTAAATAATAATGAGGTTAGATCGAGATCTATAGGAACCGTGAAATTGAACTTTGAAAAGTTGAATATTAAAGCTTTGAAATATACTGGAATTTAAATGGTTAATTTGTGATTCAAATCCGGATTTGAGATCGAATATAATTTGAATTTTTTATTTAGGAAACTGAATTGAATGAAAATTTGATAAATTGAGATTGAATTTAATTTGAGTGAGAAAGTCGAGTTGATTCTGAAGCGATTTGTGAAGTTGAGGAAATTGCAAAATACTTTACGCTATAAATGATTTAATATATATACTCTTTTGGAAAATAGGTATATTTGAATGGAAATGATATTTTGAAGTATAAATTAATTTGAAACGACCACGGTGTGAAAGTGTATATTTCTACATTGTAGATAGTTCCATGGATCCTTAGAAGATGGTTATCCCAAACATCCTTTGAGTTATTTGTATTTCGGTTGATATTTCACTTGAGTTGGATTTATTGATATAAGAATGTTAATCCTTACTCGAGTGTTTTGTGTTTTGCTTTACGCTCGGGTCAGATTGAGTAATTCAGCATTTAAGACGCATCTTTGGAGTTTGGAACTTCACTTAGAGATCCGACTATCGATTGAGCTTTCAGCTTTTCCAGTTGATTTTTTCAGAGAGGTCATCGATTGTATTTGGATACTTCACTGTATTTGAGATATTCTACTGTATTTTATTTCTAACTCTGATGTCTGTATAGTAGCTTCATGAACTACTATTTATCTATTCCGCTGCATTATTTTATTTTACTCTGTGTCTGTGATTCTATGATTGATCAATTCACTGTATATGCTGAGTTTTGACAAATTTAATTTAACAATCTGATATTTTGAGCAATTCATGTCCGACGTGTGTGGATGCGAATGGTTGAAAATATCGAGCCATTAAGTTGGTATTAGAGCTTTGGCGCTAGTAAAACTTAGCATATATAGTAAATTTATTTGCAGAATCACTTTCGTTCGAGCTTGAATTTCTTCCTCTTTGATTTGGTTTACCTTTGGACTTTGGAACGTTCCCTTTGATTCCAAAATCCATTATCTTCTCTCCATATTCATGGTTCTTGATTCTGGAGTATCCCATAACTCCACTTCAAATGATCTCTATAAGAATAGGCAATCCCGCCAATCTTTGAATGATTCGTAAAGGGGTGAAAGTCCTTTACAATTGGCATTGATTCACCAGAGATTTATATGCCTCTCGGTTTAGATGCTACTATCTCTTGTTATGCCGAATTCTATCTCTAGCAATCAAACGTCGATTTGCCTTAGAATTCTGCATCGATCTTATTTTGAAATCACGGTTGACCGGTTAAGATCACCTGCGATTTGTATAAGTGTATCCATCTTTTAGCTTGAAATTTGATTATCTCATCTTCATCGAGCCTATCTTCGAATCGGAATTCTATTTGATTATAGTTCCTCTAATTTGAATCTCTATCTTTGTTTTGAAATCCATTCTTGATTCATCCTTTGAAATTGGGTTTGTTTGTATTTTAGAAAATTTTTCAAATATCGAAATTATTATTTTGATAAGTACAATTATAGTCTGTATATAAAAGAGAAAATGTTTCCAATAAGGACTATATATCTTTTTAAAAGGAGAATTTGAAATTTCGAAAGGATTTGATGTTTTGAAGTTATATCTAAGAAGTTTGATTTATCTAAAAAATGATTTATAACCGAAGGGTTTTTAATTTGAAATTCGAGAATTTAAATCCGGTATTTTGAAATTGGTTTTAAGATTTTGAAATTATATAATAATATGATTTTAAGTATTTTCCGAATAAGAAACGTTTCAAATGAATCCAAATGAATTCCAATGATTTCGAAGAAATTTCAAAGAATTTTTCAAGAAAATAGAAGTCCAGAACTCGCTTGTGTCGCTGGAAAATAATTTCGATGATGAGTGCACGCATCATCGACATTGATTTTCGAGTTGCAGAGTGGGGGAGAGGCCACTTCAGTAGCTTTGCTATGCTAGTGATTTTGTGAAACCAATTTTGATTTCAGATTTCGAAGTATGGTTTGATATTCAAAAGATATATGTATATATTTGAAATGATTTAAAGTAAGCCGGCGTTCGATCCTCGAGTTTCAGATTTGATTTGGTATAACTCTATGTATTGAAATTGATTACCTAATTTGTTGTTGATTTCCAACTCTGAATTGGAAATTTGATTTCTTCGACTATTTTGAATGTTCGGGCACTTCCAAATTGAGGTATAAATTTTCAAAGCTATGTAATATGATCTAAATAAGTTTGAAACTGTTTTGTTATGTAAATGAATAAGACTACTTCGAATTATACCGATATGAAATTTTGTTAGACCCGAATTAGGTTGACTTGGAAACTTGGAATTATTTTCAAAACCTATTATTTAGGAAACTTTGAAGCTGAAGGTATTAAATTTGGAAGAAATAATTTGGTGAGATAGTATATGACTTCGAAATTGAATTAATATTGAAGCAAATTGTAATTGAGAACCTTGTTTTACTAAATGCTTGATTTGGGAGTTATCGAACTTATATAAAATTGATTTGTATAAGTATTAAGTTGATTCGAAAACTATTGATTAGAAAGGTACTCAATTTGAAAAGTGATATCTTATATAACCGAAGTCTATATAAGTGTGATTTGATATACTATTCTTTTGGAAAGTATTCGATTTGAAAATGGAATCTTATATAATGGACTTTGTATAAGTATGATATTTGAAAGTGATTTGAAAGGGTACTGTATGATATATATTTTCGAAGTAAAGATATGTGAAGCGCCTTCTCCTTGATATCCGCTTTATGGCCACATTGTGGATTCATTCTATCGATATTATTCTCTTTGATTTTGGTTTTCCAGATGTGATACTCGAGTGTCCTACCATGGCGTAACCCATGGTCATTTTTTGGGTAGCATAATCCGCAAGGTAGAGATTGCTTAAAGTGTATGGATGTTTTCTGGGGGATCCAGGCATAACCATTGTTATGTATCCTTCCGTCTACCAGTTTTGTGTCATGGCGTAATCTGCAAGGCAGAGATTGCTTAAAGGGTACGGATGCTTCCTGGGGGATCCAGGTGTAACCATTGTTATGTATCCTGCGGTCCACATTTTTGGTTATCATGGCGTAGTTCACAAGACAGAGATTGCTTAAAGGTACGGATGTTTCCGGGGGGATCCAGGCGTAACCATCGTGTATCTGCGATCCAGGTGATTTGTTTGGATTGTACTTTCCATATCGGTTTTGAAGGTTTTTCAAGTATGTTCACTGGCTGTTGAAGTAGGTCTACTAAGTACTTGAAGAACTCTAGCTTTGCGCTAGATCAACGCATGGCCAGAGTCTGCAAGAACGAGGATAAACTTATGAAACATCGAGTTATAAAAGTATTTTCGAAAGAAAAATTGGTTTCGATATAAAAGTATTTTATTATAAAAGAATTTCCAACAAAGAAATTCTTTATTAATATTTGAAGTTAAAATTCTTATGGTTTGAATTAACTATTTGTGCCCGATGCTAGTCTTTTGAATCCACCTTATCTGCTCAGCTTTATTTATTGCCCTATATTCTGTTTTTTGGAATCTACCTTTTTTTCTTTTTGAATATATCCTTGTAAAATATGGTTTATTTATATGCTACATGGTTTAATAGAAAATTATTAGTATTATAAATATTTTAGAAGTTATTAATTAAATACAACATGATTAAAGAAAATGATTGTTGATTTATTAATAATATTCGAGAAGTAGCTTGAGATAAAATTAATAAATTTACGAATTATGGATTTAATGATTTCAATGACTTCTTTGTAAATATAACTAATGATGTAAATAATTGTTTTTACATAGTTTTCATATATTTATAAAGGTGTTATTTAATGTTATTTATAAGGGAAGCAAGAAATTTTACAAATGGATTTTTGAAAAGTTTTAATTATTAAAGAAAATTGAACTGCAAATGCAGTTTTCAAATAAATAATTCAAGTAAAATTTATATAGTTTAAATTAATTGTTTATCTTGTCTTTCAATCTATTTTTTCTTTCCGGTTGTTTCTATTCTCCCACCTCCTTCCTTTTCAAGGACGAAAAGTTTTGAGTGGGGGAGAGTGTAACGACTCGTGAATTTTAATAATTTTTATCACATATTTAATTGAATTTTTGAGAAATTTTAAATCCTAATATTTTGAAATAAAAATTTAATATTTGGAATATGTCTAATTAAACATAGTAACCTGTGAATTTTCAATTATTAATATTGAAGTTTATTTTCTTGTATAAAATTTATTTAAATTTAAATCAGTTCAAATTTGATGGTAATAAAATATTTTCCAAACCTGAATATTTTTACATAGAAAATTTGTGAATCATCTACTGAGCAAGACGTCATATTTCGTTTCTTAAAATTTGGATTGTTATTGCTCCGTCGAGATTATTTTCTGGCAAAATAGCAGTTGAATTTAAAAGTATTATGAAACCTAAATATGTCAACATGAGAAAAATTATTTAGAACACTCTGAATAAGCCTGCATAATTCATTTCGCAAATTTCAGACGTTTCTAGCTCCGTTTGGATTTTTCCGTATGGAATAGCAACGTATATCAGTGTCCGTATCGACTTTTTGATCGGATGATCCTAACACAGATATCTGTATACCGTTTTGATCGTCTCGTCGTGCTGATCTCTACGGTATATCAGCGGAATTCATAAAACGAATAACCATACTAGTACGATTCTGAAATCTTTTGGTTTCTTTTCCGTTACCCACGTGAATTGTACAGCTTAATAATTTTAGCCAGCTGTTCGATTCGCGACTTTTGCTTTTCCTAGCCTTAACTTTTATTTTGGTTCGTTCAAAATTCTCTGACGTTTCATTTGAGTATACACGTTATAGATTATATTTATATATGACTCCTTCTTTCCTCCTCTCCGTCCTCTTGCTTTTCAAACTTTATATATATCACTGTTTTTCCTGAAGCACGTTCATTTCCTTCTTCCACCTTTACCTTTCTTATATTTTTGCTCCCGCCTCATCAAAGGTTCACCACCACGATCCCTCCCAGATCCGTGACCTACATCTCACCCCTGCCCTCACCACCGGTCAACCACAGCTTGCCACCGACTCTACATCACCCTTCTCGGCCAGTAACTTCTTCCCACCACAATAGCCGTGAACTAGAGCATGCGAATCCCATTCCTCCTCCACTGTTCGCAGGTTGGACCTCACCCCGACTGCTACTTCACCGCCAAAATCCCTTCGCCTCAGCAACCTCGCTGATTTCTCACGTTCTCTCTCCTCCACCCATTCTCCTTGCTCGGCCGAATCTTGAGATATATAAATATATTTATGTAAGTTCTTTTATATAAAAAGTTATATATCATAATTATTAGGTATATCACAGTTTGTTTACACAAATTTATAATCTTTTTTAGAAAAGATATGTATATGTAAATAACAATATATAAGTTATAGTAATTTATATATGTGTTCTGTTGGTAGATATAGAAGTTTATATAAATTGGTATAGTTATAGTGGTTCATATACTAACCTATACAAAAGATTAAAATTGGTATAGTTAAGGTTGAGAAGATAAAGTTGAAATTGTATTTAATTAAGAATTATATTAAATTAAATTGATTTGAACTATTGAATTTGAAGTTTAAGATTTGATTCTATAACTTGATTTTTGATCTAAAGTGATTAAATGGATATTTCAAGTTTAAACAAATCGAAAGGAATATTTAGTTTAAAGGTAAATTAAGGTTATTTAAATAATACCGAATATATTAAGTGAATATTTCAAGACTAAATAATAATGAGGTTAGATCAAGATCTATAGGAACCGTGAAATTGAACTTTGAAAAGTTGAATATTAAAGCTTTGAAATATACTCGAATTTAAATAGTTAATTTGTGATTCAAATCCGAATTTGAGATCGAATATAATTTGAATTTGTTATTTAGAAAACTGAATTGAATGAAAATTTGATAAATTGAGATTCAATTTAATTTGAGTGGGAAAGTCGAGTTGATTTTGAAGCGATTTGTGAAGTTGAGGAAATTGCAAAATACTTTACTCTATAAACGATTTAAGATATATACTCTTTTGGAAAATAGATATATTTGAATGGAAATGATATTTTGAAGTATAAACTAAATTTGAAACAACCACGGTGTGGTAGTGTATATTTCTACATTGTAGATAGTTTCACAGATCCTTAGAGGATGGTTATCCCAAACATCCTTTGAGTTACTTGTATTTCAGTTGATATTTCACTTGAGTGTGATTTATCAATATAAGAATGTTAATCCTTACTCGAGTGTTTTGTGTTTTGCTTTACGCTCGGGTCAGACTGAGTAATTCAATATTTGAGACGCACCTTTGGAGTTTGGACCTTCACTTAGAGATCCGACTATCGATTCAGCTTTCAGCTTTTCCAGCTGATTTGTTCAGAGAGGTCATCGATTGTATTTGGATACTTCATTGTATTTGATATATTCTACTGTATTTTATTTCTAACTCTGATGTCTGCATAGTAGCTTCATGAACTACTATTTATCTATTCCGCTACATTATTTTATATTACTTTGTGTCTGTGATTCTGTGGTTGATTTATTCACTGTATATGTTGAGTTATGCCAAATTTAAATTAACAATCTGATATTTTGAGCAATTCAAGTCCGACTTGTGTGGATGTGAATGGTTGATAATATCGGGCCGTTACAAAATTAGTTATTTATTAACTTGCCTTAACATTCTTACATTTCATTTCCGTTATTAATTCATTAACAAATTTCAAATTTTTATTTATTTCAGATTTAATTGCCAAAATATATATTAAATTAACAAATTTAATTATCAAAATTTACGGGTCATTACAGAAGTCCTAAAAGCTTACACAGATTGACTGACCATCTATCGGCCAACTCTAAATTCCCAGAGTGTGTATTGGGGTACATACATCAACCCTAGATTTCCAGAGCGCGAACTAGAGTATAAACGTCAACTCCAAATTCCCAGAGTGTGAAGTGGAGCATAAACGCCAAATCCAAGTTCCCAGAATGCAAACAAGATTACAAACATCGATTATCTCCGGATTCCCAGAGTGCGAACTAGATTATCGATTGCAAATAACTCTGAGTCCCTGGAGTGCAGTAAGAGCATAAATGTGACTCGATTGCGAACAACCATTCATAAACTAACTTAAGTCCCCAGACCCAGGAATGTCCTTAAAACTTCAATAGGCATGATTGACCGCCGAAGTACAAATGCAGATCCCCGGAGTGTGGATACGACCATTTATGACTAAGCAAGTATGATTCAAATACTCGACTCTCACTTTTTTTAGCATCGATTCGACGGTTTTAAACTCGAAGAAATAGGGACAAATTGCGATCACTAGCCGATCTTTGCAACCTGTCCCCCGAACTGGGGGCAGGACTTAAGTGTTAATCCCTAATCAAAGTAGTGCAATGTCAAAGTCCAACTCAATCTCCAGTTACGACTCGTGTTCATGATTTCCAGACTTGGAAAATAAAAGCAAACTCAACCCAAAGGTTGAAACTCCCCAAATGCACTAGACTAAAATTCAAATGTTGGAACACTTAAGCATAAAAGACAATAGTAGATTCAAAGCCAAAAGAAAATTTTCATTTCAACTAATTGTAAATGAAGATTCGTATAAAAGTTTCTCTAAAATTCCTACAAGCAAGGGCCGAACCCATATCTATACATGGCCTATGAAAGGAAAGCAAAAAACAAGTTCCTACCTACCAAAAAATGCGCCGAAAATGCCTATCTACTCCCTTTTCTTCTTCAGCTTCCTCTTCGGTGTGGATCCGCTAGAGCTGCTAATGATTTTTTGCTTTGAGCTTTTGCCCTTTGGCAGATCGTCTCCAAAAAAAAGTGTGATTTCAACATCCTCCTCCGAACTTGAATGTACGGGGATACTTCCTACAAGAGGAGTCGGAGGAGTCGGATCTACCACAGAGGGCGGAATAGGCACACTGGTATCAACAAGTGTACCTCCAGGTGATATCATTCTTAGCGGAGCTGGGCCAGGGGCCGCCATTCCACCCCTAAAACTACCACCATGTACCGCTGCCTCTAACTCAGCATTGATTTCAGCCAGTATTTCTTATTCACAAATAGATTGGGCTTCCCTAGGGGTAGCAGTGGTCTATGTTGAAGAACCAGAAGCGGACGCGAGACCACTAATGACAATTGGAATGTCCGCAAAGGGGTCACTGTGTCGACCTAGAAGCTCATTCATCATCTACTCGTCGAAAGAAAGTGAGCTCCACTGCGTTCCTTCGATTGGTGCAGTCGTTGTCGTAGTGGTCGCTTCAATAATAATGGCCTCATAGGCTTGATGTAATTCTTGGATTGTAGAAGGCGCTATCAGTGTCACTCCGGTCACTGAACAAAGAAGAAGAGAAACTGTTAGCAAGCACTTTAAGGCAAGTTAATTATTTCGAACACATAAAAGATTTGTTCAGAATACCTTCCTCAGTTTGGCTCATGAATGGCTGAGAAGCTTCGGAGGTGTGCTCCTTAATAGGGGATAGCTGAGACTGTTCTTGATTATAAGCCGGGACAGGCTGGAGTCCAGCCGCTGATATAGGCTCTGATGGAGGTGGAGTAATAGTCTCAAAACTTGTAGCGTGATGCTCGACACCTCAGCCTTCCCTAATTTCCTGCTGCTGGGTGTTGAGTTTCTCCCTTTCATGTGAGATGATTGATTCATGGAGAATTTTCCTTTCGTCTTCGATCAACAACCGATTCTCAAACTCAAACTCATCAAAAGATTCACCCAGAGGCATCGCCTTCTCTTCCTCCACTAATTGGCTCTAGGAATTATAGAGATGTGTTGAATAGTTTTCGAGACAAGACAAATTTCGGTGTCTCAACACATTAACATTGTAGGTGACGAGAAGGTCTTCAATGTCAGCCTCCTGCTTGGATTCCGCCATCCAAACTTTTTTCTCAACCTCAGTCTCCACTGTGCCGACTCTCTCTATAGCCGCATCCTTTTCGCTTCGAAGCACCACCGCTTGATCACATGCCGCTTGTGTTGAAGTGTTGGCGGCATCCCTCTCTTTAATGATTTCAAAAAATTGGGACTTAAGTTCGTTGAGCTCTTTGAGGGGCGCGTCTCGCTCAACAGTGACGGTGGTGTTCCTATAGCCCATGTCCTCCATCATAGCATAGCGAGATTGTCTCATCCTCTCCATGGCCGAGCTGGCCTCATCTACCTTCTTAAGAGCCTCCATTTCAGATTTCCAGGAGGACTCGGCTTCGGTATTGAGCATCTAAATGATCCGGTCCTTCTGAGAGAGCTCTTTCTCTAACTTCTCAATCACAGCAGCCCACTCAAAAGCCGCTTTCGATGCTTTTTTCGTGGCCTTTTCCCACTCCTTATATTGGAAATAAATATCTGCAATGTAGTCGTGCACAATGTTGTCAGCCTCCGTTGGGATTCACTTTAAATGGGGGTGGGGGGGGGGGGGAAACATAACCGTCGATGAGAACCTGCTCTGCAATTATGGGAGCCGCTACTTTAGTTCTACGTTGTTGAGTTTCAGACCTTGGAGCATGAGAAGATGGTTGTGTCGCGAAGTTTCTGGAGGGCGTAAAACATAGACCGGAGGCTTACATGATTTCTAGGAGGGGGAGAACGAGATCAAGATCGGTGTATGTACTCCCTGTCTCTGTCATACTGCTCCTGACTGGAACACCCGCGGTTATAACCCCTATTTGCCTCTCTTCTGCGCTGCTCATAATATGTAGAAGATCGACGAGCTTTCCGAAGACTTCTTAGCATCGAGTCTCGACCGGATATTGTATCTGCAAAGTAGAAGAAGAACAGAGTTAGTAATCTCCCAGAGTGATCGACCTATGGTCAGGAATCGTGTAGTGTCGTGAAGTGTGTATGTATGTGTAACCCCTCGACCAACCGAAAGTGTCGACCACGCTAGTGGGAAGAGACTCGCTTAGGTCTAAAGCATGTTGAAGTTCCTCCAATCCGGCATCATGTTGGAAGGACACGTAGTCCGAGATTGGGATATTGGCGAGCTTTTCGGAAAGATTTTCCACTCGCGGGGGAGAAGCCTCCAATATTCTAACTCCAGGAACGAGCGGGGACATGACCACAGATTTCCATCTCCCGGATTTGGGACGTTTAAAAGCGGCTGCCTTGCCTTTTCTTTTCCATTCGGAATCTTTAGGGGTATCAGAGGACCTGGCCGCAAGTTTGTCATCAGTGGGTGTTCTCTCCGGATCAACCTCCTCGGTTATAACAAGTCGGAGCGTCTTACGCTTAGCTCGTTTCTTTGAGACGGACCTTAGTGTTCCCTCAAGCCTAATACTTTGGTTCTGCTCAATCAGTCCGACAATTGTCAAATTCCTATCCGTCAGAACTGAGTCAATGTTTCTCTCTTCGCTTGGAATTTCTTGAAGGATCCGAACTATGTCTTTGAAATGAACGCCCTCGGGTCATTGAATTGCAGCTGTAAAGAAAAAGTGATATAAGTTTGGCATCAATCGTGATTATCTTATTAGCTGCTTGAGAAGATTGCGGTACTTATGTAACGGGCCGCGTCAGTGGGGTAACGCCCACCGTAGCATACATTGGTACTTGTGTTTTGCCTTTATGGCCAACCTCTCGACTACACCACCAACCCCCGCGGGACATGTAGGAGTAAGAGTCAACCGTTCTCTACCAAACTAGGAAGCAAGAACCCTCTATCATGCTACATCCTCCAAGTGCAATGGCAGACACACATGTACCAATGTATGCTACGGTGGGCGTTACCTCGCTGGCGCGGCCTGTTACATCTGGTATCAGAGCTTTGGTTTAGTGAAAACCTTAGCTTTGTGGGGTTTTACTCTTTATTAATAGGGTAGTAATACCCTATGACGAGTCGCTGAGTGTATATATATGAGAGAGCGTAATTGTTAATGTTATAAAAAAAAGGTTTTGATATTGTGTTAATCTGTTCAGTTTTGTATTTATAAATTCTGGTTGGTGCATGGGACGCTATGACATCAATATGGATTTCTAAACACTTAATAGGACAGACCGACATACTATTTGTTTTTAATATAGGTGAATGAAATAATTTTTGCCTATTATATTTTCTATATAAAATATTTTATAAAGGTTATATTTGGTTGCAATATATTGGTTGTTAGATAATGAAATTTATAAATGATAGTTGAAATAAGATTGAAAATAAAATAAATAAAATTGGAAATTTAGAACTTAAGTTCTGAGGTTTTGAATATTTCTTTCGAATGATTTTGGAATATAATAGTGATATTATTTAGAAGTATTTTCTGATATAAATATTTCAATATAAATTGAAAATTTTGTTTTTAAAAAAAATATTTTGGAAAATTTAAGTTCTGTACTTCCCTCTCTGTCGCTGGAAAATAATTTCGGTGATGGTGGCCGCATCATCGACATTCATTTTCGAGTTTCGAAGTAGAAAGGCCACTGTAGTAGTTTACTGCAGATTTGTTTTGATAAACCAAATAATTTTTTTAAATTGTTTTAATTATAAGTGGATATATAAATTATAAGTATATATTTATCTGTTATTTTAAAATGATTTGAAATTTAACCCGGTATTTAGTTCTTAAGTTTCCGTTAATCAATAGTTTTAATTATTGTAAGAAATGGGTTGTAACTAATTTATAAATTGGAACCTTTAATTAAAATAAGTGATTTGATACTAAATTATAAATGGGATTAAAAGCAATGTGAAATTTTGAACCTATAAGACAAAGGATATTACTGCACTGCGCAAGTGTTGTAGTTGATACAAATGAACTAAGGCTAAACCTTTGGGATTTATATTGGATTTTGAATTATAACTTCACTTTTAAATAGTTTTAAATGTAGTATTTTGATTGAAATATAAAACTATTTTGGATTTTATAACCATCGGTAATAATACGTTGGTTGTTAAAGAGACCGGGATCGGATATGGGCATACTCTCTGTCGATACCGAAAACCACTTTGACAACTGTGTACGCGGTGGAGATTCCAGAATGAAGTAGGATGGTGGTGACATTTCCTTTAAGGTAAATACTTGGATCCAACTCTCGTGAGTTGGCATAAGGTGGCTAAAACAGGAGCGATCGACGGGTTAAGAAGGTAGCACCTTTTATTGGACACATCCCTTCGATATTCTACTCTGACATTGGATTTATTCGGTGTCCACTATTGATTTCTTTGAATTGGGGGTGTGGCTCGAGGTGGGAGGTAGCTGTGGCTATGCGTTACCACCGACCCGGAAGCGTAATTGTTATATCTACCCTGGCATTGCCTAGTTATGCCGTGTCACCTACCCTAGCGCGCCTTATACGATATTGTTTTGTACCATACCTATGGAGTGCCCTCTGACGACGCCAGTACGGGGGAGATTACGGTACTGTATAGACTATGAGAATATATTATGTGTTAAGGGGAATATTGGGTCACTCCTTAACGCTAATTTAAAGTAAGTTTATTTTACTAATAGACACTATTATAATTGCGAAATATTACTACGTAGCAAATAGTTTAACGGATCCTTAGGAGATGGGAATCTCGAGCATCTCTTAAGTTACTGCACTCATATTTTATTGTTGATTTAACTTACATAAGATCTTTTAGTTCTGACTCGAGTGTTTTGTCTTTTCAATTCGCTCGGGTCAGTCCGAGCGTTTCAGGATTTGAAGATTTTATTCTGGAGGACGAAGACGAAGATTTGTAGTACTATTATCTACTATATTATTCCACTACACCATTTAATTCCGCTGCATTAATTATTATTCCCTGCTATGTGTACTCTGATATGTATTGTATAAATATAATCAAATGTTTTTGTAAAACAGCTTCATGAACTGTTATTTGATTATTATATTTTATCGTTCCGCTGCAAGATTCTATTTTGTTTTTCTTTCTCTATGTTTCTTATTTACCCCATAACAATCCACCCTTTTGTATGGTTTAAGTCTGACATGTGTGGTTTATCGTCGATTTAAAGCATGCAAAAAGGCGGGATGTTACAACTTACGTCTGACTAGCCATCGGTTGGCGAATCCCGGGGGATGTCGAACATAGAACCATTCTATTTTGAACTAACTTAGCCTGATCCAAGACCCCGTTACTATTTGGCAATTTCTGACCGCTTCAAAGAATGTGAAAGATGGGATATCTCCCCGGCTCTTAATGTTGAATAGATATCTAATCTCGATCGGGATTGGGGGTCGAAAGAGATGCTCCATGAACAAGATGAATAAACTGTTCAACAACGCATATCCGTTGGGGGTGTAGCTGAGATGGAGCGATCCCAAGGAAAGACAACACTTCCCTGATATATTGGTTAAACGGAGGAAGTGTCCTGAATGCACATGCATGACGGTTGAATGCGGTATACCCTAGGTGGAAGGTGCGGTCTATCATTCGGACCCGGAAATAACACGTCATCCATTGACAAACCATGCCTCAGGCATATCCGTCCCAACATGTCTTTGGAAACATTGGACGGCACAGAATCTGTCGAAGTACAGGTGAAAACAGCTCCAGGTATCTCATCCAGGACTGGATCTATAATCTCAGCTGCAATGGTCGGTGTCTCGATTAGTGGGGGGAGAGAACTCTGAACTTCCTGTTGCTGTGAGCTTGAAGATTCCATAACTAACTAACTAATGAGAAGTCATCATTAGATGACAATAAGCCCATGCATCCCCAATGTGAAGTGTGTGAATATGTTGTGCGGTGTAGTGCAGTATATTACTTGGAAAAATTCAGCAGAGTTAAAGAAAGCATGCAAACGACAAGACTTTGAAATTCAACTGGAGTGACCTTCATTGCTGACCGTCACAACCTTACCATCCAGATGTTAGCGATCGATCCAAGTTAAAGTTTGTTACAATTTTGTTAAGTTACAGTTCCATCGACGAGCTTCGATAGACAGTCAGATATGCAGTAAAACAATCATAGTCCAGATATGCATGAATGAAGCTCGTCGGAGTTAAGTGTTCGATCGATCAAGATTTTCATGTCCAAATAGGTTCAGATGTGGATCGATCACCAGAGATGCAAGTCGTAGCGATCCAGAACACAGAAGTTCGTATCGGTCGAGGAGGACTCAATTTCGTATCGATCATGTTCGAATCGATACATTTCGTATCGATCATGATAGCATGTTTTGTATCGATCACCAAAAAAGTTCGTTCGCATCGATCCGAAAAGCCCGACTTCGTATCGATCAGGGGCTTGTTAGCTTCGTATCGACCGGATGTTTCGTTTCGTATCGATCAGTACGCTCGTGATTTTGTATCGGTTCGAGGTTGTTATTTCGTAGCGATCAAGCATTTGCTGGTTTCGACTCGATCTCAAACCACGATGTGCACACCGATCTAAGGCCATGAAGTTTGTATCGACCTCTTGGCCACCCGATTTCGTATCGATAGACTCCGATCGATGCGAACTGCTGTCACCAGAATCGATACGAAATTCACCATTTATTTTGCCCATCCTTCATCGATGCGAACGTATCCCCCAAATTGATACGAAGACACATTTTCTCTTTCCTTTCATCGATTTGAAACTGAGATGTTGTTACCATCCATTCTTCATCTTCTCCAAAACAACTCGGATGCCATCCTCTTCGCTCCTTCTTCTCCAAATGGCCTTAACGCCATTTCCTTCCTCCATCCTCGACCTTTCTCTATCCCATCTCTAAACTCGATTTCGTCAGAATCGATCACAAATGCAAGCAGAAATGGCAAAGATTTCGAGTCTCGTTGTTTACGCGTTAGATTCATTCGATGGTTTACTAAGATATGACAGTCGATTTAAGGAATTAAAAGTTTAGATCAGTATGAGAGCACGTGAGTTCTTCTTTTTCCAAGTTATTGGAGCAATACAAAGACGAAGTAGAGAATGGAAAACGAAGAAAAAATGGCTAAATCCAGAGTATTTATATGGACTCGACTGTGAAGGTAAAAGGCGTTTCGCCTCCTAGTAGACTCTGCTGGTGACAACGGTTCCATCAAATCGATTCGAACAAACTATTCAAATCCATAAGCTTGAGCCTTCATCGAGACGAAATTGTCAACAGGGATTTTTTCTGAGTCACCAAGGTCCATCGATACTAAACTGTTGTTCGTATCGATTGTTTTCGACTCCATCCACAATGCATCGATACGAACTATGCCTTTTGAATCCATCAAATCACAGCCTTCAAAGGGCCGCATCCATCGATGCGAATTGGCTATTCGTATCCAACAACACAAGATCCATCGATACGAAATGCGCTATGAAGGCTTTTCTGAAAGCATTGAACTCCATCGATACGAAAGGCCTATTTCGTATCCATCAGCACTCAACCCACAATAGCGCAAGATTATCAATACGAAGTTGCAACTTAATACCCACTGCAACGGACTCCACCGAAGCTTGCATCCATTGATACGAACATTTATTTCGTATCTATCGTTGTGGATCGCATCGATACGAAAACCGCCTTTCAACCTTTTGCATCGATTCAGGAGAGGATCGATACGAATGAACATTCAAAAACAACCATCAAGCAGTGTTATGATTCGAATTTCACGTCGGTTCAGGACAGGATCGATACGGAATTAAATACGAGAGAACTGACAATGACTCGTGAAAGTGCAACGTTAACGAGAGTCAGATTAACATATATGCATATATGTCGGACTAATATTCAATTTTCAACATCCACAGGAATTGAATACTCATCTGATAACGATTACGACAACAAACAACTAATAACTATCATCCAGCAATCAGTTACTACAGTACAGGGTATGACAGTTGACAATCAACAGTTCACATTAAGGCGGAAATCGGTCAAAGATTACAACTTTCAACGAAAAGATGATAACTGTTCAGAGTGAAGTTTTCAGCTTATCAAAGCACGTCATGTTTCCACAAGACGTACTTTGGGGGGCAAATGTTATCCCGCCTTTTGGTAAGGCTGAGATTTCAAGGAAATGACTGAAAACCAAGGATCGCTCATCCCGGATATCGAGTACGCACAGGTTCACCATGGACATCGATGAATTTTGTCCTAGTCCGTATCAGGCTACAATTGACAAGACACGACAAGCTAAGCCATGAAGGCCAACATTCCAAGTTTCAAGTCAATCCGAGTTCGTGCGCTCAAGTAATGATCGATGCAAATTGAAGGAAATAATCCCACTTTGTATCCATCATTGCGCCTCATCGTTTTCGTATCGTTTAGAGCAGCAACAACTTCGCATCCATCTTCGCGCCTCGGTTCGAATCGGTCTAGGTAGTATCCATCGTAAAGCCTCGGTTTGCATCAGTCGCGTACGAATCTATCTCGGAGCATCGGTCCGTATCGATCAACCATTGCCTGTTTTGCATCGATCAGTCTTCCTCTAGTTCGCATCGATAAAGCAGAGTCTACTTCATATCCATCCCAGAGAGCCCCTGTTTGTATCCCTCATATCATGACTATTCGTATCAATCGAGCTATCAATATTCGAATCCATCTGGCCACTCCAGCTTCGAATCGACCGACTGGAGTCGTCTCTGATCGATACGAACAAGGCCATACAGTCAACGCATCCACATGTGTTTCATTGATACGAATAGGGTCGTCTTCTATCGATGCGAACAAAGCAACTGCTGTCGATACGATCGAGGCGAAAATTTTGGAACGACTCAGTCAACTCGACGTAAAAAGTCGATCGATCCGAAGAGTGCGCTCACGTCATCATCTGGGCACGCGACGATTGATGGGAATAGATTGATTCGAAGCTATCGATTAGAACCAAACAACCCACCGAAGAACACCAACTTGTATCAATCATATCTCACGATCCACAAGTCCAAATGCTATGAAATTTTCACAGGAGCTTACGTACGAGCTAAAGAATGTTCATACTAAATTTCGACTCCATTGGACAAAATCTTGATCGATACGAATTACGTTTGTATCGATCACGGATCGAGTCGAAACTTCATGGGATCGATCACGTGGGCCCACCCACGTGCCAGAAGAAGTCTCCTGAAATATGAGCGATATATCAGCCTTCTACGCCTATAAATAGAACCCTAGGGCGTACAGAAAAAGGATCTTTTAACTCTCCAACGCCCAGACTCTGTTGGATTCAACTTTGCACTCTATACTGCTGTTGTACTCGAATTCATAACTGTAATTCGCTGCAATCGATTGTAATCATCCAAAGAATATCAATAAAATCATCAAACTTCATAATGGACGTAGGCAACACACCGAACCATTCTAAATTGCTATGTGTCTGTGCATTTACTTATCTGTTTTTGAATTTTTTGTTAGATAATCCACATTTTACATTTTTATTCTTCATTTTTATCTCTTCAAAGACTTCCGAAGAGTGTTGTGCCCAATTTTGGTACACACTTATAGATTCAACAAGGGGAGTTTATCATATATAACAAATATATATATATATATATAACTTATTTATGCCAAATCAACATTCAAATTCGATTTCCTTTATAAAGTTATTTTCCACATTACTTACTTTTTATAAAATGAGTTTCAGTTATAGTGATATCCAACTTCCACTCTTATTCGTCAATATTTCTTAAAATATACTTTTCCATTTCAAAAATTATGTTTACATTTCTTTTCAAAATTTTCAATGTCAATTTCATTCAAGCACATACGATGTACATATATCATCTGTACACAATATCAAATCCGATCGCTCACTCGATCACTTAATTTCACTTTCGAACTTGTATCGTCCACCCGACTTCGTAGTGCGGACTCAGATCTGGTTTCTTGATTAGAAACCAACATTCTCCTTGCATAGCCATAACTATGATAGAGAATTTCTAGAATCAATCAAAAATCCATATCCAGGGTTCGCCGTCGAAAAGTGAGTGAAAAATCCAACTCGCATCGATATACTATCTCGAAATTCTGTGCTCAAATTTGGATCAAATCGTTATGCGAATAGAATAATATATGTACATCCTATGTATTTATCTTTATTGATTATTAGCTAAATTTTCTTTTTATTCACATTCATTTTGATTTCTATTCACTTATTCACAATTGCTTCAATTTCCATTTGGGTTATCACTTCAATTCTTATCTCAATTGGTATTTAATTATAAACAGTTTGCACTCTGACCAGCTTGAATTTAAAAAATAGCTTTGAAAAGTTTTAAGATAGTTAAGTGGTTGTAAAATAGTTATTAGTCGTAAAATAGCTGTAGAATCGTTAAGTAGCAATAAAATAGTTGTACAATAGTTGTCAAATGGTTGAATAGTAAATATAAGATAGTTTGAATTTTAAAAAGAATGTTTTGTATAGCAAATAGCTTGGAGAGATCAAATAAATATAAATATTTTACGAAATAGATTTTAGTCAGTTTATATTAAAATAGTTTATTTGAAAATAGTTCGGAGCCAAACTGTTCAATCTCCCAATCTCCCATTTCAACCCATCTCAATATCTATTCCCAATAAATTGATTCAATTTGAATTAACCTCGATTTCCATTCCCAAATTCAAGTCAATTCATATTTGAAATTAAACTTATCCACTTCGATTGCAATTCCAATTAATTTGAATCAATTTCAATTTGAACTAATTTCAATTCCAATCTCTACTTTAAACCATCTCGAATTATATAAATTCGAATTAAATTTTCAAATGTTGATTTAATCCCTTAAATCAAATTAATCTTTACTTTTAATTTAACAACCTAAGTCTTTAAACAATTTAATTCAAAGTTCAAATTTCCAATATTCATTTAAATTACTTTTACTTAACTTATTTCAAGGTTCAATTAAGAGTTCAAAACTTTTTAAATAATTTAATCTTCGGAATCCAATTTATTACCCAAAGTTTAACTTCTAACTTTGAAACCAATTCTTAACCATTTCAGTTTCCAAGTTCATTTTTAACATTTAAATCTTAAGTTCAAAGTGATTCCATTCCCATAACTACAATTTCATTTTTAAAAATCAAGATCATTTAAATAATTGCAAATTAAAGTTTTATTTCCATTTAATTTCAACAATGGATGTATATATATCATTTCTACCCACTTCTTAATTCATTCAAAATAATTCAATTCACGGTTTCATGGATTATTAATAACAACAGGATGATAGCAGGATATGTCAAAGTAAATAAACCTTCAAATTATCTAAAACATTAATCAATAGCATCCATCACACATTTTCAGAATTTGAAACCAGTTTTGAGATCACACATAACTCCCTGAGTTAAATGTTCAAATTTGACCTAGAAATTTCCAATTCAGTTTGTTTGTTCTAAATTTATTTAACTTACCCTAAGTTAAATCTCAATTATATCTTGAAATCTCCCATTTTAGATTATTTTTTACAACTTATTTAACTTGTCCAGAGTTAAATTCCAATTCACTAATCCATTTGGACTTCTCAATTTAAATTTTCATTTCAAATTTAATTTTTTCCCTTTCATTAATCCATTTAGACTTCTCAGTTTAAATTTTCATTTCAAATTTAATTTTTTTCCCATCAATATCCCTTCCCACTTATAAGTTCAAAAACTTATTTCTCTTTGGGTCTTTACATCACATTTCGGGGGGGGGGGGGGGGGGGGGGGGAGGGGGAAATCAAAACTCA
The DNA here is from genome assembly GCA_030765085.1 of Allium cepa. Classification (NCBI taxonomy): domain Eukaryota; kingdom Viridiplantae; phylum Streptophyta; class Magnoliopsida; order Asparagales; family Amaryllidaceae; genus Allium; species Allium cepa. Next base: position 978,078,055 of record CM060935.1, read on the forward strand.
ACACTTAGTGCTTACTTCCAATCAACTTTGATATTATGTATATCCACTTATATATACATATTTATTTCCTTTGCACACCAAATCATACTTTAAATTTTAAACCATTCTTGGTTTTTAATTCAAAACAAATTCCTTTAAAATATTTAAAATAATTCCTATTTTTAAATAAGATTCCTATAATCAAAAATATTCTGAACAATATTATTTATTGTTTCTTTTAACACTCTAAATGTAACGACCCGTAAAATTTTGTTAATTTTTAATGGTTTTATTTAGCGTATTTAATTTGATTTTTGAGAAATTTTAAATAATAAAATTTCACATTTGGATTACGTATAGTTAAATGTGGCAAATGATAAATTTTCATCAAAAATTAAGGAAGTATATTTTAGGATGTGATTCTGTTCAATTTAAGTCAGTAATAATTGATGTTCATAAAATAATTTATTTTGGAAAATTCAAGGCACAACTGTTTTATTTGCCATCATTTCTTTTATTTATTTTTAAACGGTTCATTTTGCCTTTATAATGTGTCCTTCCATATTTATTATTGTTGTCCAATCAAGCTATTAATTGCTTTGAGTGTTTCTAAAACAGTGTGTGGCTGTTACTTTTTCTACCGTTAAAATTTCAATTGCTTAATAATTTTTCCAATTCAGAGATAGACTTTCCCATTCCCAGCCATTAATAAACTTTTAAATCATCGTCCTTGCCTTTCGTTATTCCCCGTTTTATAATAATAATTGAAATTTATAGCCTTTTCAGTATATAACTTTTACACATTTTATACTCATTTAATTTCAGCAGTCCATTGCCTTTAATTTTTAAACTGTTCCATTTTCTTCCCAGGCAACAGCTCACATTCCATTTCGCTTATAAATCAGTTTCCACTTTTACTCACCTGCTAACCGTTTCTTCCATCTATCCGTTTAATAGTTATATATAAGTTATAATAGATTTTCTTGATTCATCTCCTTTTCTTTTTTCATTGATATATTAATTCTGGGAAGTGATTAATTTAAAAACCCATCTTCCCCTCATTTCTTTAAAATTTCAACTAAATTTTAGCTTGTGACCGTTGTTGTACATTTCATTAAAGAGGTACGTTACCTTATTAATCTCCGGAATTTAAGGGTGAAAATTTTATTTTTCTAACCTTTCCTTTCCTACGTTCCCTGTTTCCACTTCTTTCATTATGACCATTCAATATATATATACACTACAGCTGGAAAGTTATAAACGTATAAACTTAGAAACGATTTGTATTTATTAAAAATTTAAAGCTCGCCTTAAATTGTGCAAAGCGTTTTTCCTCTGCCTTTATAACTTTGGGTTTATACCTACTGTTTCTTCCTCTTCCTCCCTGAAGCCTATTTTCTTTCTTTCCCAAGTTGTTACAGCGCCTCTTCAAGGCCATAACCGCATACCCTTATCGCCATCACCCATCAGACACTCGTCACCACTAGCTTTCATACGTTCGCATATATTAGGTATAGTACTTCTATCTGTTAGCATATATATATATATATATATATATATATATATCAGTGAATTTGTTACATGGGTTATATTATCTTGGGTTTCCCTGTTTCCAGTTTGATAATATATCATACAAATTTTGTAGCGTCTATTATATGGTTTATATATATATATGTCAAAGTTATTCTTTTATATAAATAAATGTATTTGTGTATGTATATATGCTGTTATATTAGTTTATAAAATAAAATTTTCCTTTTTCAGCTGTTGTATGTAAAGATGCTTTTTGATCTAATTTGTTTAAGTTTAGTATTTTGTTTTTTTTTTTGAATCTTTTTAGGGTTTTTTTATATATTACTCTTTCTTAATGCAATGTACTGGAAACAACAAAATAGGTGAGTGAGAAAAAGAACGAAAACCATATATATATCTAAGCATTCGAGTTTATACATTTGGTCGATAAGTATATGGTATTTATAATGGTTTTGAAAGTAAATTTTAAGCATGTCTAAGCGGTTTATGTCGTAATGGTTATATTGTTATTTAAATATAAGTATCACATGCCCAGGTTTTAAGTGTATATAGTATATTTATAATATAAAGTTTATTAAGTTAATTATAAAAGTTTAAAAGTTATATACGCGGCAGTTGATATGTTGCAATGAACATACATTATATATAAGTTTTTATTTTAATAAGTATTATTTCAACATATATATTGCATATATGTTTGATTTTTTTATTGTATATGTGTTTGGTTTAAAAACAATGATTTGAAATGTATGTATATTAAATTTAGAATATGTTTTATATATGTAAATAGTTATATATAATTATATATATAATTGCAAGTTCACTTATATCATTCATCTTCATCGATCTAGTTCTAATTTGAATTCGATTTTTTTTTCTCTTTCATTTATCAGCTTCGTTCGTCGTATATGTTTTCTTCGTCGAATCGTGTCTATCTAGCGTTGCTTTGGAATTCGTAACTAAACTTCATTGTCTATTCTCTTTTGCCTCGAAAGGTGAGCAATCACTCACGATTAACGTTCTTATATTTATTAAATTTGATTTCAATTGAAACAACAATTAAAGTATGCTACTGTAGTTATTTAAATTGTTATATTTATGCTATTATCTATAACTGTTCACTTGTGGGATATGACACCATATCCTATTGTTTATATTGTACTGTTATTGATGATATATGCATGTTGTTAAATTATTATCATATCTGTTATCACTCTACAAGTGCCCTGTTAGTATAGTATTCACTATGGGTTGAAATGATACATACCCGAACGAACTTTAGGATAGGAGAAAATAGTTATGGGTTGAAATGACAAACCCAAGCGATTTTCATTTAATTGAATTTGGGATTACGGGTTGAAATGATATCCACCCGTATATATTTAGTGGACGAATTGAAATGATAAATATCCATAGCACTTGACCATATGATAGAAAATATATACAGACACCGTTGGTCCATATATAAATATTTTGAAATAACTTCTATGATTTTGGAAAGAAATATATGGTTAAATAAATATTGATTCTTAAGATGGAAATTTTATATATAGATTTAGTAGTAATATTTGATTTAAATTAGAATTGATTTAATACACATAATATGGTTAAGTATTTATGTAAATCTATATTTCAAAAAGATTTTCTTGTAATAAATTGAATAATTAAGATTGGGAGGCAAATTTGGATTTATTAAAAATGGTATTTAAATAAGGATTTATTAATTAAATCGATTTGAAATTATTAATTGGGAAATCTAAACGTATGATTTTTATAACTGGATTTTTGATTTAAGTGATTTAATGAATATTTCACGTTTAAACAAATTAGAATAAAATATTGATTAAAATGTAATTTAAGATTACTTAAATGATATTGAATCAAATGAGGGAGCATTTCAAGACTCCATAATAATGAGGTTAATCGAGATCTTTATGAAACTATTAAATTGAACATTTAAAATTTAAAGCTTTGAACTATATTGGAATTTAAATGGGTTATTTTGAGATTCAGATCTGTACTTGAAATCAATATAGTTGAATTGTTATTTAGAAACTAAATTGAATAAAAATGAGAATTTAGGTTGAACTAAAATTTGAAATTATTATTTAGAAAACTAAATTGAATAAAATTTAGTTTGAAACGTTGAATACATAAAGTTTGAAATATATTGAAATATAAAGGGGTATTTTGTGATTACAAATCCGAATTTTGAGATCGATAAAATTGAAGTGGTTATTTAGGAATTGAGTTGAATTTTAAATTGATAAATTGAGATTTGACTAGATTTGAATTTTTGATTGGAGTAGATTTGAATCGTAACTGTGAAAGTGATCAAATTTGAAAACAAATATATTTGAAGTGAAATGATATTTGTTTTTGAATAATAAATAAAATTGAGATGACCACGGTAACATGGTGTATATTTCTACCCTATAGATAGTTCTAGGGATCCTTAGAAAATGGTTATCCCAAACATCCTCTAAGTTAATTTTATTTCAGTTGATATTTCACTTGAGTTGGATTTATTGATATAAGAATGTTAATCCTGACTCGAGTGTTTTGTGTTTTGCTTTACGCTCGGGTCAGACTGAGTGATACAATATTGAGACTCACCTTTGGAGTTTGGAGCTTCGCTTGGAGATCCAACTATCGCTTAGCTTTCAGCACTTCCAGTTGATTCGTTAAGAGAAGTCATCTGTTGCATTGGAGACTTCACTGTATCTGGAATATTCTGATGTATTTTATTTCTAGCTTTATTATATAGTAGCTTCATGAACTACTATTCATTTATTCCGCTGCGTATTATTGTACTACTCTTTATCTGTGATTCTGTGATTGATTTATTTACTGTATATGTTTTGCCAAATTTAAATTAACATTTCGGTATTTTGAATTATTCAAGCTGGACATGTATAGTATTATTGTCGATTTGAATGGTCCAAAATAGCGAGTCGTTACACTAAAACAATTCCAATTCCAAATTTCTCTAGGTCTAGATTTTAAAACTTCGTAATTTAAATCCATTCTAATTTACAAGTCATGCTTATCTAAATGTTTACTTCCTTAAAACATTTCATTCTGCTTTATCATTGTTTATTTAGAAAAATAAAGATCATGTCTAGAAATCATATACACCATATATTCCATAACATTTGCTGGAAAATCAAAATCAAGGTAACTTATTTCGATTACTTTGAAAATTCCTTTGAATTTTCTAGGATTTAAATTCAGTTTTGAATCCATTTTTAGCTCAACTTATTTGCATAGTTAATCCTTGCCCAAATTTCTATTTGGTTGTATATATATTACCACTTAATTTTTATTATTATATTTAATTTCAATAATCAACAACCAATTACCTTAATAATTAGAAAAAATATTGCTTTATATATCAAAATATAAACTTATATAAAAATCATTATATAAGAAAATAACAAGTACGCTCTCATACAATGTACTTAACTCATTCTAGGGTACTATTGATCGTATCTCTAATGAGTAACCCCCACCAGAGCCAAGGTTCTCGCTTAACCTTCAACTTTGATACCAAATGTAACGTCCCAAAATTTTCGACCTCGAATATCGACACTAATACGTTCACTTTATAGAGTGTCGAGCAATCGTGTGCCGGAAGTCCCAGACTGTTAGGGTTAAGAAGAAAAAGATGTAGAAGAAGAAACAGAAAACAACGACATAGAATCTCACAATCGCAACGAAAACAATATATAATATCAAATAATAGCATTTATATAAAGAAAATATCTAAATATCAATTTACATAAAATATATCAAAGTACAGTCGTCAACAAATAATCCGGACAATTATAATAACTTGTCCCTGAATACAATCAACACAAACTCTAATACACAGCGGAATATACTCCATACGGCCCTGCCATCCAGCTCGCCTCTTGAGCTCCAGAACATCCTAACTTGAAAATCTGTAATACTCGGTCTGACCTGAGCATTACAATAAAGTAACACCCGAGTCAGGCTGGAAACCAGCATGAGTAAACCCATTTAATATGAAATACAAATGTTACAAATTTCTTTGAAAATCCAGATAACTCGCCCATCACTACGAGTTTTATCGTGCTATAGCCAAACACTTATTTCACAAAATAATATCTAAGTACCGCTACTTATTTTAGATGATAATATTTACTAAATTTTATTTCAATTCCAGCCTATTAGACTATATAATCAAATCTGTAAAGGTTGCAGTACTTATTAAATTGACGTGGTTCCAGATACGTTGATATCCGATCTCGGTCTCTTCGAGTATAAATAACACTTTTTCTAAAAGGTACATTGTTTTAAATAAACAATCTATTACTCAGGATAACAATATTATTTATGGTGACTTATTACAGACGTCTTATTTCAAAAACATATCATTGCTTAAGTCTCACCATTTAAATTTGAAATAAATATCCCACAAGATTAGCAAATGATATAGATTGTTAACCCGACGATTTACTCATGGTTTTAATTTACTTTGATTAACCGTATTCATTTATTTTCATGACCAGATTAATTGCAAAATAAACCATATATTAACCAATAATAAATTTATAAAATATCCTAAGTTACCCATAAGTTTAAGTCAACTAGTAATAATAATTAGTTACCTTTAAATTATCCTTTCAATCATAAGATATCATTTCTCTTTAAATCAAATCATAATATGAGTTATCTTACATATAATCTATAAATTCTATTCCCTCTTCTATCTTTCTTTTTTTTCTTTCCTATTCTCTTAATCTCCTTATTCCTTTCTTATCTATTTCTTTACTATTTCCTTTATTCGGTCCGAACTTCTTTCATCCTCCATTCCTACTTTCCCATACGTGCACACAGATTTGCACACTGACATGTGCACACCCATACAACCCCGGGCCGCTACTGCCTACCACCAATTGGCCAGACAAACCACCCTTGGCCATAGCGTTAACCCCATCCGCCTCAAAATCCCTAATCACCGCATGGTTCATATTCGTATACAAGCCCCACTTTGGAACGAACACCGACCACTTACCTTCACCTCGTTCCACACCCTCCAGCCACTAGGCAATGCCAAAACCCGCCAGCACCATCGCCATCATCCCCTCATCCTCTTTCCCCCATACCGCAAGCCTAACCACCCACCACGACATCGCAGTTGCTAGGAAACCGACCTCGACCCAAAACCGTGCCTAAACCCTATCTTCGTCTCGATCGGCCACCATCGGCATTTTAAAAATGCCGCACTATTTTTCACGAGAGCACCACCTTCTACTCTCCCTCCACGTCGAGTGTGGCATCTCCAAATCAGCCGAGTCGTCGGAAATTGACCCAATTTTGAACTCCGTTCAACTCGTCATTTCTTACTTGATACCTTAGTTAAAACCTCCAAACAAAGTTTAAAATTCAGCGTTTCTAATGGTGATCACGCTTATGTAACCAGAAATGCTAAACACGATATTTGAATTTTGTCCAATTGGTTTAACTTCCTGTAAATATTACCTCTCCATACTGGATAAAAGTTAATAAAACTAATTTTAAAATAAAGTCTAATCACAAACAAACATTTTTCCTTTTAACCTTCTAACCTACATCCACCTAGATTAAATGATAGGAATTTTTGAAGTCAAGCCAAATCTTTATTTCTAATATACAGGGCAGAAAATATTGAACAAATTGCGGATCATCTGATTATATTGCTCAACATATACAAATCAGAGATGCATTCCAACGACACAGTTATTTGATATCTACATATTTATTTATGATCACTCAAAAAAAACAAGGGTAAATGTTTACTCATCTTCCTCCTTTGAAACAGAGTACTGTTTCGCAAAAGAATTTTGCTATTGGCTTTGCTTCGGGTTTGTTTCTATCTTGATCTGATCCCCTTGTACTTTGATTCTAGTTGAACTTGAATTTGAATTCTTGCTTTGCTCAGTTGAAAAGTTGATTGTTTTTTTTCCCTCTTTTATTTCTTTTTTTGGAAAGAAGAAAAGAATTGGAGATGTATATATAAAAAGACTCTGCTTGTACAACACCTGGTTTCCTTTTTTTTTAAATGAAGAAATTAACACGTGTTAGTTTGATAAATCCATATGTCTGCTCTTAGCTTACAAGTGTCAGTATGCATTTATTTTATATTTTCTTTTAAACGCATATAGTTTATATGTTTTACTTAATATTATATAACCCTCTTCCTTACTTATTCTTATTTTTATGTTTAAACTTATATTATTTTCCTATATTTCTAATTTTGTTTTAATCTTAAGTTATTAATATTTTAATTAATAACCACATATATACTTATATCTAGTGTTTAAAATGTAGAGTTTAAATATAAATTATTTTTGAGATTTTGAAAATAGAAATATAACTTTGAAATAAAAATATAAATTTGGAACAATTAAAATATCTTGTGTGGATTTTTGATATCATATATATCCATATTTTTACAAACTCCATATATCGTTTATATGGCCTATTTATACTTACCTACATTTATATACTTGTATAAATGTGTTTCAAATATCAAAATGCTTATATATATACATATATATACATACATATGGATATTTTATCTTAATTTAAATGGTGAAATATATTATTTATTTACTACAAGATTTATCATCTCTCAACATTTATTATAGTTTTAAACCAATTTACATTTATATCCAGATATTTTTAATTATCAGAATCTTTTTGGTTCGAGTAATAAATCAGTATTTTTAATAATTTAGTCCAGTTAATTACCAATTAAAAGACGTTAAAAATCCAGGTCGTCACAATTTCTCATATATATGACAAGGATCTTGAGTTATTATCAAAATAGTATTGTGCTTCTTTTATCATAAGTATAACATGAGATAACTATGTATTTTTATGAAGTTTTTTATGTTTACTTAGATTTACCCCCAATTTAATATTGAGTAGTAGGAGAAACTGGTTTCATACGAAAGTTAACTAAAAAACTACTACCATATAGTTAAAAGTAAGTTAGAAACTAATGTATGTTTTAGCATCCCTAACAATATAAACGTCACCATGTCTTCCAACAAAAATGACTAGTGATTTATATACTGGATAATTAAATTATTCATAAACTAAGAAAAACCTAGAAATGGTGAATCGCCATTTCATTAGGCGATTCTAGTAATTTGGTAACTAAATTGTAGTAATGTTTATATGCAGTAAAACTTTTCAACTCTACAATATGTACATTCTGCCAAAGTCGGCAATAAATACTTCCTCTCTGAAAACATCGCTTAATATGTTCATCATTTTGCAAGAAGGCTTAAATAATCACTTGCTGACAATGATTAAACACGAAGTGCTCAATATCAATGTCATCAAGTTAGAAGCAAAATTTGAACTTTAAGATCTTGAGAAATGTCTCTTTGTGATGGTAATTTCTGTTCACTTTGCTATTTTCTATTGAGCTATAATGAAAATAGTGGTATGTTTTGGGTTCTTTTTAATAGGACATTATTGTTTTCACTCTAATAATGCATTGGTGTACTTGAATCTTTACAATATAGGTTCATGTTCTATTTTACTCTAGCAAGTGTAAAACAGAAGGCTTTCTTTACATTTTGTGCTTAAATTTTTTTCTGGTGGAATGAAACTAATTAACAGTCTTCAACATGCTTATATTAAGTAGTTAATGTGTAAGTAATACTGTATAATGCAGTCAATTATTCATATATTAAGTAGTCAGTAAATTATATATTTTTGACGAGATGAAATTAGTGCAGTCTATCAAGTAATCATTTATTTATATTAAGTAAGTCATGTTTACAACAACCAAACTAATCAACAAGCTTATATAACTCTGTATTTCTAATTATGTTTCTTTCCCTATTTCTAAGAGAAATACCTAAAAAAATATACCATTTTGTTTATGAGTTGAATGCCAGTTTATATGTGTATTATATATATCAATCTACGTGATTCGACGCTGAAGAAAAAATGTTGGATGACAGCAAATCTGGTTCACAAGAAAAGACATTTTTGCTTTAGAAGAACTGAAATTGTGAAAGCTTGATCAGTTATTACTATTGATAAATGTTGCAAATGTTGATGAAATGTTGATTAAATGCTGCAAATGGGTTGGTTAAAGGTGGATTCCAGGGTATGATTTGCTGCAAATGGGTCAGCATTTAATCAACATTTCATCAGCACTTGCAGAATTTAATCAATAGCAATAACCGAACCTTTCACAATTTCAGTTCTTCAAAAGCAATAATGTTTTTCTTATGAACTGGATTTTCTATCATCCAACATTTATTTCTTCAACATCGAATCACCTAGATAAATATATAAAATACAATTTATATTGGCTTTCAACTCACAAGTGAAATGGTATGTTTTTAGATATTTCTCTTAGAAATTGAAAATGAAACATATTTCGAAAAGTAGAGTTATACAAGCTTGTTGATTAGTTCTATTGTTGTAAACATGACTGACTTGATATAAATAACCAATTACTTGATAGACTGCATTAGTTTTATCTCACCAAAAATATATAATTTACGGACTGCTTAATATATGAATAACTGACTACATTACTGGATTATACAGTATTGCTTATATATTAACTACTTAATATAACCATATTGTAAGCCTATTGATTAGTTTCATTCCACTAGAAAAATATTTAAGCACAAAATAAAATGAAAGCCTTCGGTTTTGCACTTGCTAGTGTAAAATAAAACACGAACCTATCGTAAAGATTTAAGTACACCAATACAGTATTATTCTGAAAATAATGATGTCCTATCAATAAGAACCCAAAATATACTACTTTTTTTATTACAGCTCAATTGAAAATAGCACAAATAAAAGAAATTACCATCACATAGAGACATTGCTCAAGGTCTTAAAGTGGAAAATTTGCTTCTAAATTGATGACATTGATAATAAGCTCTTTGTGTTTAATCATCGTCAGCAAGTAACTATTTAAGCCTGGCTGCAAAATGATGAACATTTAAGCGATGTTTTCAAAGAGAAAATATTTTTTGCTGACTATGGAAGAGTGTACACACCTTGGAGCTAAAAAGTTTTACTACATATACACATTGCTGCAATTTGGTTACCAAATTGCTAGACTCTAATGAAATGACAACTCCCATTTCTAGTTCTTTCCAAATTCTATGAATAATTTAATTACCTTGTATATCTCTACTGCTAATAAAGAAAATCCGTTGAACTAATTTACTCGGTGTATTTTTGAAATTCCAAAAATGCTCTTCCTTTTCGTTTACATATTTGCACTCAAACAAAATATCAACGTATACAATAACGTAAATAGCCCGTATGCGAAGCACGGACCCATACTAGTAAATCATTAATCATTTTTGCAGGCAGTCACGGTGGCATTTATGTTATTGGGGTGCTAAAACATACACTAGTTTGTAATCTACTTTTAACTAAATTGTAGTGGTTATTTAGTTAACTTTCGCATGAAATCAGATTCTCCTGCTGCTCAACATTAATTAGTGGGTAAATCTAAGTGAATGGGAAAAACTTTATAAAGATACATAGTTATCTCATGCTATACTTGTGATAGAAGTAGTGCAATATTATTTTGATAATAACTCACCTTGTCATATATGGAAGAAATATACAATAAAGAGAACTAATTACTTGCTTATATAAGCTAACCATAATTTCTTCACAAAAGTAATGGAAACGCTTAGAATATAACAGCAACCTTATTATGATTGTGGTTAGAAGAAGGCATACACCATGCAAAACAACTATTGCATGGTAAATCATAACACAAGTGTGCTTTCCTTCCGAAAACCTTATTTACAGCATAAGCATGATCATTTCTTATCGACTGTTTGTTGCTGCTGAGGGACAAATATATTTATATTAGTATCGTCAATTTTTCATTACTCAGGGTGATCAGTGCAGGTTTTTTTCATGTGTATTGTATATATATACCTCCATAATGTTATGCTCCTATCATTTAACATAATTAAGCAACTTTATATTACACATCAACGATAGGATATAACATTTGAATGCTAGAAGAAAGTTTATGATAATAGCTACTGTAACAACTAAAATAAGATGCAATAAGTCATACTACAAAAAATACTGGGAGAGAATGATTAACATCCAGTAGACCTTAAACTCATGATGATATTACGCTAGAAAAAAAATTATTAATTATTGTACGAAATGTTATCCAAAAACCAAATGCTACTAGCCACTAGGTTATCAAATTTTTGTTTTTTCTTTTGTTGACTTTTTCGGAGTTATCACACTATAAATGATAGGTCTGACTCATCTAGTTCACTTTAAAGTAATATTGGATTAATCTTTGTAGCTTATATGTAGGGGTGTAAATCGATCGATCCGGACCGGACGGAGGCGTGTTCAGTTTCTGTCCTAAATAAAATCGGACCGGACACGGACTGTACGAGATTTATATTCGTACAATTTCCGTTGTCCTAGCTCGTGTCCTAAATGAAATCGGACGGACACGTACATATGTTTTTCGGACACGGACTCGAACGGACACGGACGGACATTGCTATTTACATCAAATTTTATGTTGTTTAATAGAATTTTCATCAGCTATATTATTTTTATCAATGTGTATTTAAGTATAAGCATTTTATGAATCCTTACTCAATTAACAGACCAAATAGTTGTCATATATGTTTGGGATACATGAAGAATATACCGAATTATAAGAAATTCGGACGAATTCGAACGAACACGGACCGGACGAGATTTTTTCTCGTATAAATTTTGTTGTCCTAACTCGTGTCCTAATTGAAAATCGAACGAACTCGGACGGACGTATTTCGGCCACGGACACAAACGGACATCGGACACTCGTACAAAATTTACAGCCCTACTTATATGATTCTCTTGATCTTTCGAAAAAAAGCTAAAATCATGATATCGTATAAGTTCAGTCTTTTAATGAATTACAGAAAACGTGTTGTGTACAGTTCCTTTATATAATTCATGTCTGGACTCAGTAATGTGCTAGAGTTATAGATCATGCTCTTGCTCTAAATAAGGTTCAGTATCATACTAACATGCAAACTAGTTGCAAATCTATACGAAAACCATCTCAATATAGAACAGCATAAAATAGTTATAACAAGAGTACAATAGCATTAAATAAATCCGATTATGATATTTAGTTGTTCATTACACCCCATTAAATAAAACTCTGATGCTAATAGTTATCAACTTTTGGCAGCCGATTGCACTCACATTTATAAACCAAGTTGGATATATTTTCTACAAACAAGGCCATCCAAACATAACACTAGCATCCAATAACATAGGTTTGGTTTATTGTATTTTCCAGCTAAGCAACTTCAAAAATAAACAAATTAATTGCTTCGCAAAAAGCAAAAATATAGAGTTATGTTCATATTATTAAACAACTTAGAAGGAAAGGAATATGATCTAAAGTTGATTTCATATAGAGAATTGTTTCTGCCCTGTTTCATAGTTCTAAATACCCAAAATATACTAACCAATGAATTATCTCAAAATCAAAATCAAAAAATAAATGTTGAGAAAGATCATCACCTGTAGATTTGTTAACAGTAGGAAATATATATAGCCATACAAAAGGAAAACTGAAAAAGCAACCGCGTAGCACGTGGTACACAATAACAGGAAGCAGTAAAACACATGCTCTAAAAGACCAGGGATTATTTGAACAAGTAAAGTACCAGAACTAGTCACAACGTATCCTCCCCTAAACTGATTGCTGTAAGTAATCAGTTTAAACTAGGAACAACATAGACCCCAAGCTTCTCTCTTAGCTCAACAAACACATCCAGCTTTAGTGGTTTAGTCATAATGTCTGCCACCTGATCCTTAGTGCCACAATAAACCAACTCCACTTTTCCATCCTTAGTGAGTTCACACAAGAAATGAAAACGAACATCAATATGTTTGCTACGACCATGTAAGACTGGATTTCTCGAAAGCTTGATTGTAGACACCACAAGAAAGTATGTTATTAATAACGCCATTCGATAACGCATTATTCTAAAGCGTTATTGTTTAGCGTGGCTAGTTACTTTTTTTCTTTATTTATCCTCTTCCGTACACTCTTACCACGTAACGCTTTGGCCCAAAAAGAAAATTATCTCTCCCAAAATTTTCGTCTCCCTCTCAAAATAATTATTCAGTTCATCTTCCTTCCAAAACCAAAATTACACTTATTCAGTTCATCTCCCTCCTAATTGCATCATCAATTACGGGTTGAGCCACAGACTTCATAGAGGTAAAGGATTCTTTCCTATTTCTAGTTTCCTTGCATCATCACGCATCTAGTAGATCCTTCGTCGGTTTGTACTTGAAAAATTGAGAACGAATTTAGGGTTCTAGCTCTTTGGGGAACTTTTTTATGTTAGCTTTTTTTGGTTTAATTTGAAGTTATAGAGGCGTTTAAGTAGTTATGGCTACCAATTCGAACTCCAAACTTCTGTAATTTTGGTTTTGGCCGATCAACAAATATCAAGATCCATAAAAATACAAATTTTCTCACCTTTGCTTCTTGAATTTTTTTCGCATGGTTCCTGAGTATTTTCTTGACTTTAAAAACTTTTCCTATAAAAAATTGACTGTTCAAATCTGGATTTACAGAAATTTTGGCAGCTATTGTAGGCCGACATGGATCCATTCGTTGATGATGGTCATGAAGATAATGCGGAGTCTTCTTTATCCCATGATGATATGGATACAGGAGATGGAGCCATGGACACTGCTAAAGGTACAATATTGTTATACTCATATTGTTACATGCTGATTTTCCTCTTACTTAGTTACTTAAGTTTGCATACAGTACTTTAATATTGGAATTTTATCCTTCCCAATTATATAAATTAGCTATATGAGCAAAGCATCTGACTTTCAGGCTTTACATTTTCTGAAATTGGAATAACTCGTGCTAGTTCAAGTAAAGTTGTTTGTTGTCACTTCTCTTTGGATGGTAAACTTTTGGCTATAGGCGGTCATGATAAAAAGGTAGAAAAAATGTCTTATGTGTGTATATAAACATCAACTAGTGTGTATTTTCTGATGACCATGCAATATATATAGGCTGTTCTGTGGCATGCAGACACTTTAAAACTAAAATCTGCATCGGGAGAACATTCTTTATTAATAAATGATGTCCGCTTCAGTCCTAGCATGCCACGCTTGGCTACTTCTTCTTTTGACAAAACCGTCCGAGTTTGGGATGTTGATAGTGTAAGCACTAATGCTTGCCTTTGCCTGCTAATGGTTTTTCATTTTATAGTAAATTAGCAACTAATATATATATATATATATATATATATATATATATATATATATAATTAACAGTTTCAATCCATTTTACCTATGAATGTTCAATTTTTTCAAATGATATTAACCACTTGTAATTTTGTTGAATATGCACTATAACTTATGAAGCTTTCAATTCTAATGCTAAAAGTTCCACTTAATGCTACAGCCTGAGTACTCTCTTCGAACGTTTACTGGGGATTCTTCATCTGTAATGTCTGTAGACTTCCACCCTATTAAGGAGGATCTTTTATGCTCTTGTGATATCGATGGTGAAATACGATACTGGAGCATAAACAATGGCAGCTGTACTCGATTTTTCAAGGTACAGTGCACATCTTTCATTTCTTACAAGTGTATTTAAGTACCGTGCATACCTTTCTTAATGCGATGGATCAAATCCTTGTTTAATTTGTGCTGCCCTATTTATAGATTTCTGAGGTTCTCAATTATACGACTGACCACTGACCAAAATACCTGTGCTGCTAAAAAAATATTCATAAAAAATTCAACGTTTTATTTTTAGGGAGGAATGACCCAAGTGAGATTCCAGCCTCGTATGGGTAGATACCTTGCTGCAGCTGCAGAGTTCATAGTGACTATACTTGATGTGGAGACTCAATCTTGTCGCCATTCATTACAGGTAAATTTCAAGCAGTTGTAAAAAAAAGGGAAAAACTTGATAATTGTCCAAATAATTTAAATTAAATATAGGGGCACACGAAAAAAGTATATTGGCTATGTTGGGATCCTTCTGGTGAATTAGTGGCTTCAGTTAGTGAGGACTCGGTCCGTGTTTGGTCACTTGCTTCAGTAAGAGAAGGCGAGTGCCTGCATGAGTTGAGCTGCCATGGGGTAAGTTTCTTTCGGCTTGCCAATAAAAAGATACATTATTTGGAGAACTTGATGATAATTCAGAAAAAATATGAACAAATAATTGTAGGTTGTTGGTGATGAGAATGTTATCGCTGCTTTTCAAATGGACACAAAGATAATATTCTATATTATATGATTTTCTTATATACATGCTTTTAAATTGTCTTTGCATATAATCACTTGAATATCCTCCAACATAATCACTCTATTGGTACTATGAATACTGTATTTAGCATATCAGCAAACACTGTATTTATCCAGAATCATTATAGTAGGAATTTTGTTACCTGATTCCATTTTGATCGATTCTTTCATAAATTACCATCTGAAAGGAAATGTTGGTTGATTTCCATGCAATTTTACTTTTTCATTTAAGGTATATCTTTTGTTAAATAGAAAATGTTATCACTGTAATATATTTATCTTTTTTGCATTTAAGAAAATTATCACTATGTTATTAATTGATCCAGTTTTCATATCTTGAATGCAATATGAGAGAAATCTAATACAAAAATTAAAAAATCTATTATATAAAAAACATTTCAATTTGTTTAAGATTTTTCCCAATGCTACCGAAATTGCACTTTGCATGAATTGCTTGGGAAAATTAAACCAGTGCATATTCGTAACATTACTAAATTTTAACTTCCTAAATTTTTTCTACCAAATATACATTCCTCTCATCTAAATTTGGATTTAGAGTCACTAAAAACTAAAATGCACAAATAATCATACTTTAATTTTTGCCAATAACTTCTCTATTTTATTTTGTAAAATTAAATTTCATATTGGCACATGTACTGGACATGTTGAGGCACAAGTTTATTATATAAATAACTTCAAGCAAAAAATGAATTGCATTGAGATAATTATGTAAACATATGCCAACTTGGCTTCCGTTGCCAAATTTTCGAATCTGTAAGTTTCATATCTGGAACTGAAATGATAAGCGATACAATTCAGTGCTTGCTAATAAATCATGTACTTAAACATTATTTAAACATGGGAAATTAAGTTAGATCTCTGTTTCAATCTATAATCCTTTACTATTAGTTCCTAACATTCTCCTATCTTTAGGCAATATTTTCTAGTATTCTCTGTTCGACAATTTAGCTGTAGCTCAATATTAAACTTGCCTTGCAAATAATTTTGTGAAATAATAGCCTGTGTATGTAAGTGATGGACCGTATGCTCATGTGTTTCAATTGCTCGAAACATGAACTGGTAGCCTGAAACATGCTTTGGTTTCCTGAAATATAATTTATTGGTTGTGCTTATGTAAGATCTAGCTGTTTCATGGCTTTCACGTCATCTATTTTAAGTTTTGCATGTAACTGAAATTACCATGGCTACCTGATGCCGAGCTTGTAGTGCCTTAAACTTTGTTGTGTAAGATTTGGCTAGAGTCTGTTACTTGTAGAAGCTAAGTAGAGCTTGCTTTGGAGTTTTAAATTATCATGCCCAAAACCAAGTTTTATCAAAGATTGAAATTTTGATGTGATGAATAAAAACGAGGTGGTGATGGTTGATGGAAAAGTTGAAATGTCAGTTGAAATGCAATAGTTCGAAGGTGATGCTGAAATTCATACCTTGGCTAAAGTCTACCTACTACAACCTGTTTGATGAAATGATTATGAGATTAGCAGGTAATTATAGAATTTCATTTAGTTTTTATCATTTATAATGTATGGTTTAATTAAAATATTTATAACAAATAAAAATGGGTAATATGGTAAATTGATTTGTAAGGTATGTGGCTGACCACTTAACAAGGGTAGAGTTAGTTGCAATATATGTTCATGACATATTGCTGAACAAGTATGTTAACTCTTTTTTCAGACTCATTTGTTTATAGAAATAGGTAAAATTTTCGATCTTGGTACTGAGCATTGAATGTGTGAACGACATTAGCCTCCAATTTAAAGATATTTATTCTTAATATCATGTTATTTTTCCAAGCCATGAATATCTTATACTGTACACCTCATTTTTTGATTTCTGTTCTTTTGTTAAGTCATATGAGCAAGGTTGCTTTGTATAAAAAAATTGTTGTTTTATAAAACTTGATTTATTATCATTTCTATTTAGATGTGTAGCAATGTTGTTCAACCTGGTTCTTTTGTTAGGGTCTTTGAAACATTATTATCTTCTGCTGCTACTACGATGGGTGCTGCTGCTGCGCAAGCACGTGCTAATTTTTATGTGACTTGTATCTTATTATCCCTTCCATAGGGAGGTGCAGCGCTAGTTGAGGTAAATCAGTTGTGCTATAATCTCCGTAATGTCTTGTTATAATATCATTTTTTTTCTCTCTAACATATTTAGAAGCTATTTTGCACATTGTTACACTTGGCTATTTTTCCTTCCATGAATTTATATACGGTTTATGGAACCCACGTCGCCATCTAGTATAAAATAGCGATCGCCTTTTGTTTATACTTTGTCTATCAACAGGGTATCACTTTGTTTTTCCTTTGCAATCTACAATTCTGAACTAATAGATTTAGTTCAATGTTCCTCCTTCTTGGTTAAATGTTTGAAATTGTAACAAGAGCATTTATCATTGCCTGTAATTCTTGATGGTTGTAGAAAATACATCTTAGTGCCCCTAAAGTGAGTTGGTAGCATTTTAGTTCTTGTAAGCTGGAAGAGCAACATTAGGCAGAAATAATTTGAAAGTTCCAACCTTTTCTTTTTCAGCTAGCATCATGGTATATTTTATGTGCTTATCCAATGTTTTAAACTATGACAGAACAAGGCTAGTTGTTGTTGCCACCCAGAAGTACATTTCAGAGGCTGCAAATGATGCTCTGCAGTATGTTTAGACTTCTATTTTAATTGTCTTTTAAAATGTTCAAATATCGTAATTAGCATCCTAGATGCATGCACTGGTTCTTTTGAAGCTGGTAGCGATCTTAACTGAATTACTCTGTCATATCAACCAAATTTTACTTGGTTCCACTTACCCCTGCATCATATTTGTAATGTGGTTCAATTTCATTTTATTCTCTTTTCTTTCAGACAAAAACATGTACTGGTTTGGTGTCCGCATACATCACCGACAGTTTATATATATATATATATATATATATATATATATATATATATTGGTGAATTGTATATTACTCATAGACCAAATATTAGTCTATTTAACCGATGTCGTATTTTTACAGTGTCCAGATCAGATATATCATCTTTATAATTGTATAGGCACTGCAAGGCAAGGATAGCTGCACCAGTTAAGGATAAGAGCAAGCAACCTAAGGTGAGGATCTCTAGGCATTTTTTATAAAACATGTTATTAATGGGTAAATTTGATGAACAAATATTACATTTTGCAAGATAAGCGTCTTGTTTTGACAATGGAGGATCTTTCTAAAGCACTGCGAGAGGTAATTTAAGCTAGGCATCATCTAGCTTTGCAACTCTTTATTTACTCTAAATACTTTGAGTTTTCCAGCTTCCGAAAGCAATTATATTATCAAGAAATAGGTGCAATATATGTTTTTTTAATTAACTCCATACGTTCCTCTAATCTTTTTAATGTTATATCTGATTTAGTTTTTACTTTTTTTCCAAATCATTCATTATTTAACATCCGTATCTGTCAGTTCCTCGATTCCCTTTTGTTGTTAAACTTACTATTTACATATGTTGATCAGTGTGATCATTGTTTGATATGTAATTTCTATTGATTTCATGTAAATGTACCAACTGTAAGTTTTATAAAAATTAACCAAGTTTAAAAAAATTATACCAACAACAAGAGTCGAATTAGTAATAATAACAATAAACAACTAAGACAAGCACCATTGTCCAAGTGGTTAATTGATTCGGATTTGGTGTAAGAGATCACAAGTTCGAAACTTGCTTTCGAACGTTTATTGACATAGGATATGTTGTCCCAATGATTTGTTGTATATAAAGTACCATTTCAAAAAAAAAAACAATAAACAACTAAGTTTATAAATATTAATTAAGTTTCATAATAATTAATAAAGTCTAAAATGATAACAACAACAATGATAATTAATAAACCAACTGTAAGTTTTATTAAAATTAACTAAATGTATATTAATAATAATACTACTACTTGTTTATTTCAAAATGAACTAAATTAACTAATTTGTGGTCCTGTGCTTTTGGTTTCAGTATTGGTTGTGCATTTCTCTGTTGTGTGTCCAAACTACTTGCATTTATGGCATATGAATGGCTAGAAATCATACTCAACTTTAACAGGGCATTCACCATTACTTGATTTAATAGTTTTTTGTTCAGGGTAAGTAGAGTTGATATTGATTTGAACTAGAATATGTGCATAACTTGTTTATTTCATTGTTGCAGTTACACTATCAGCCCTAATTGGATGGCCTGTTACACTACTGATGTGGCTAAGTCTTTTCATCCCAATATTCCCAGTCGTAAAATATTAGCATTTCCTGTAATCGTTGCCTGATGAAGTCAATGCCGGAAGACCATTGCTTAATAACAATAAATCTAGAGTTGAACATGTAAAGGCCCATTGTTAATAACTTTTAATACTTCTAAAGTTGTAGAAAAGTGTACAATGAAATGTCTAGGTTTTTAAATTATGAGATATTATATGTATAAATATTTTGTATGTTTAGTATAACGTGTTACATCTCTTAGCTGTATTATACAATATTATATGTATAATGCTTAATGGTGTTATAAAGATTTCCAATTCCGTTGAGATTTAGCTGTATTATAGCGGCTACAATGAGCTATTGAATAAATATTTTATAGCGGAAAAATGGTGTCATAAAGATTTCCAGTTCCGTTGAGATTTAGCTGTATTATAGCGGCAATAATGAGCTATTGAATTAACGTACCATAGCGGCGAATTTGCGTTAAAAAACTAAGCTCAACCATAGCGGTATATTTTGTGTTATAAATATTCAACAGTTTTTTATAACATGTCGATATACAGCGCTTATCAAACCGCTATAGTTGTGATTAATGGCGGCTATATGCCGCTATAAAAGACACTTTTTGTTGTAGTGATAACTATTATCACATAAGATGGTAATGCAATTATTTTGACAGAGACCAAGCTTATCAAGCACTCTTTTCAACCATATTCCTTGAGTGGCACAAGACACAGCAGCTATATATTCAGCCTCGGTAGTTGACAAGGACACCACAGGTTGCTTCTTAGAAGCCCAAGACACTGCACCACCACTCAGCGAGAAGATATAACCAGATGTGCTTTTCCGATCGTTCAAATCCCCCGCATAATCACTGTCTATATAGGCTGTCAGCTTTGCATCACCATTTCTCTTGTAAAATATGCCACATTCAGTGGTACTCTTCAAGTATCGAAGCACCCTCTTAATAACCTGTGAATGCATCTCAGTTGGAGCTGCCATAAACCTGCTAGCAAGACATACAACATACATTAGATCCGGCCTCGTCACTGTCAAATACATTAGGCTTCCCACCATTTGCTTATATGCAGTGGTATCAACTTTATTTCCTTCCTCATTCTTAGTTATCTTGACACCATGAACTATTGGATTACTCACACCATTACTTCTAGCCATCCCAAACTTCTTCAATACTTCTTTTGCAAATTTTCTCTGGCATATGTAAATTCCTTCTGCAGATTGTATCACCTCTACTCCTAGAAAATATCGCATCTTCCCCAAATCCGTCATATCAAATTCATGTTTCATAGAGTTTTTGAATTTGACAAACATACTTTCGCAGTTTCCAATGAAAATTAAATCGTCCACATATAGACTAACAATCAAAATTTTACCTCCTTCCCACTTAATGAAAAGTGTATGTTCAAAGTCACATTTTTCGAATCCCTCCTTGATGAAATAAGCTTCAATTTTGCTAAACCATGCCCTTGGAGCCTGTTTAAGACCATACAAAGCCTTCTTGAGCTTGCAGACTTTTCCTTCTTCTTCTTTTTTCACAAATCCCTAAGGTTGCTCGATGTAAACTGCTTCAGTGAGATCTCCATGCAAAAAAACACTTTTTACATCTTGTTGATAAATACACCACCCCTTCTGCGCAGCTAAAGCCACAATCATTCTAATGGTGTCCCAACGAGCTATAGGAGAATACACCTTTGTACAATCTATGCCAAATTCTTGAGCATATCCCTTTGCCACCAAATGAGCCTTACACTTCTCCACTTCTCCAAATTCATTGTATTTCTTTTTAAAGATCCATTTGACTCCAACTGCGTTCACTCCTTCAGGCAAGATTGTAAGCTCCCAAGTATTGTTTCTTTCGATGGCGCTGATTTCCCACTTCATTTCATTTCTCCACCTTGCGTACTTGACTGCTTCATCATATGTAACAGGATCTTCATTCGCATAGAATGCAACGGCACTATGCAATTCTCCTTCTTCATCGAACAGCCCTAGACCTTCTCCAGGCACATATTCTTGTAAGTAGGCAGGTTGTCTTCTATCTCTTTTTGACCTTTTCTCAACATCTAGAGCTGATGAAGTATTTTGATCGGAAGGGTTTGTTGATGAATTGGACAACGCATGCTCTATGTTTCTTTGTGCACTACCATCATCATCCCCACCGTCTCCTTCATTGTCATCATTATGCTCGTCTTTATCATCTTCCTCACTATCTTCACTCGTCAGCACATCTAATTTTACTTCCTCCATGCTCCTCCCCCATTTCCATCTCTCGTTCTCTTCAAATACAACATCTCTACTTACAATAATCTTTCCTGAAGTTGGATTGTACATTTGGTATGCTTTTGATTCTTCACTAACACCAAGGAAAATGCATTTGCAACTTCGGTCATCCAATTTTGTTCGTTTAGCAGCAGGAACATGTATATGACCAGTACAACCAAAAACTCTGAAATAATCAACATTTGGTTTAACTTTGCTCCAGGCCTCTTCGGGAGTTGTCTCCTGCATCACTTGTGTTGGACTTCTATTGAGAACATGTGTGATCCAATTCATCGCCTCTGCCCAAAAACACTTAGGAATCTTCTTCTCGGATAAAATGCTTCGCACCAAATTCATGACTGATCTATTTCTTCGCTCAGCAACTCCATTTTGCTGGGAAGTGTATGCAGCTATTAGCTGTCTTTTTATTCCATGAGATCTGCAAAATTCATTGAACTCGAAAGAGGTGAACTCCCCTCCTCTATCAGTTCTGAAACAACAAATGAAGCAACCTGCTTCTTTTTCAACTAGAACCTTGTAGTATTTAAACATAGTGAAAGCTTCTGACTTCTCACTAAGAAAATAAGTCCACAATTTTCCTGCTGTAATCATCAATAAAGGTAAGGATGTACCTTTTATTGCCATTCGAAATAGGTGTAATTGGCCCGCAAATATCAGCATGTACTAACTGCAGCTTGTGTGTGGCTCTCTATGTGTTCTTCCTTGGAAATGACTCTCCTTTTTGCTTTCCCACCAAGCAGTCTTCACACGTTTTTGCAGGAGATTGAATTTCTGGAAGTCCCTTCACCATCCTTTTATAATGCAAGGTTCTAAGACCATTGTAACTTAAATGGCCATATCGACTATGCCATAGATACGCAATGTCATCTGCAGTCTCTTATAAGCAGATGGAGGAATTACTAAACACCATGTTTGCAAGAAGAACAAACATCCGGTTTGCAGTCATCGAAGTTTGCATAATGAGTCCTTTGCTTGGATGATAAACCTTACAAGCTCCTTTCTGTATTAGTATTGCTTAGTTCTTCTCTTGTAATTGACCTATGCTGAGCAAGTTATTTTTCAACTCAGGAATAAAATATACATCACTATTACCTGAGTTAAACCATCAACTTCCATCTTGATGTTTCCCTTCCCTGTCACTATCAATCTTGTGTTGTTGCCGAGTTTGACCGAATGTCGAAAGTTCTCATCGAAAGAGGCAAACCATTTCTTCTGTCCACTCATATGGTTGTTACATCCACTATCTAGAAACTATACGTCCTCTCGACTCGCATTATTCATTTCCATATGAGCCATTAGCAAAAGTTCCTCATCTTCATTAAGCTCCACATAATTTTCACTCTTTTCTTTATTAGGGCATTCATATTGATAGTGCCCTAGTTTGTGACAATTGTAGCATTCAATCAAGGCTTTATTAAAACCTAACATTCCTCTTCCTTTGCCGCGCCCTCGAAAGCTTCCACAACATCTTACTCTATTCATAGAAGTATAACCGCTTCTTACTGCTAATTTGTCCTCAAAAGCCACCTTTAACACCTCTTCATCTGCACTTCCAACTTTATGTGCAAGCATTCGCTGTTCGTGCACCAAAAGACTGCTTTGTAGTTCATCAATAGTCATTGTTGTGATATTGTTGGATTCTTCAATCGAGCATACAACATAGTCTAACTTAGATGTCATCAATCTTAATATCTTCTCAACTATCACCAACTGTTCCATTTTCTCACCACGTGCCATCATTTTATTAGCAATGGAAAGCGTGCGAGCAAAATATTCATTCACCTTCTCACCCTCTTTCATTCCAAGAATATCAAATTCTCTTCTAAGTGCTTGCAACTGTGCTCGTTTGACTTTCGTGGATCCTTGATATTTCTGCTTCATGGAATCCCATATTCCTTTTGCAATCTCCTTGTCCAAAATCGTCTCCATAATAGTTCTGTCAATAGCTTAGAACAAATAGTTTTTGACTTTTAAATCCTTCATTTTGGCATCCTCTCTCACTTTTCTTTGAGCCTCGGTTTCTTTAACTCCAGCTGCTGCTGCTGCAGGGATTCCTACTTCAATTATGGACCAATAATCTTTTGAGCGAAGAAGATTCTCCATAAGCATAGCCCAATGATCGTAAAAACCATCAAACTTGGGAATGGCTGGTTGAAGAAAATTATTCTCTGCCATTATGCTCTGATACTAGATTTGTTAACAGTAGGAATTTAAAATTGAGAGAAACTGAGAATGCTTACTTTATTACTTGCAGGAAGTGGCATATATATAGCCATACAAAAGGAAAACTGAAAAAGCAACCATGTAGTACGTGGTACACGATAACAGGAAGCAGTAAAAACACATGGTCTAAAAGACCAGGGATTATTTGAACAAGTAAAGTACCAGAACTAGTCACAACAAAATTCACTTAGAATAGATTTAGATGGCATCGATTAGTATTGGAAAACCAGAGAGGAAAAGGCGTTGATCAAGTAGAAACCATAAATTGGTTTTTGTTCTAAAAATTGAGTGACTTGTTTTTTTCTCTACACAACGATAAGAATCGCAAGAGGATGAAGAGAAACCCTACGTGGGTTAAATGAAAAAATTGGTTAAACGGGTGAAACCATGTATTAAAATGGGTTAAATGATTCGGCCCATCAAACCCAACTAAATAATTGGGTTTGAACCAACCCGATTATTTTGTATTTAATTATGTTGGGTAAATGAGTTGGATATATTTTTAAAGCCCCTAATGCACACAACGAATATCAAAACAAACTCACACATAAGAGCCATCATAATTCAGAATGTACGATAATCACAATAACCATTTATCCAAAGAACTAACAAATAACATAACTATATAAAAATAACCAAGATAATCATTTCTCAAGCACTATTTATCCATAACACCATAAAAAATTAACATTATACATAAAGTTTTAAAATAATAACTAGTGAAAATTAACTAAACCAACATCAAAGTTCTTTTTTCCTTTAACAACTAGAGTATCAAATTGTCCTTGAATTTTCTCCCCACTTCTGTGTCTTATAGTACGAGGTCTACTAGGTGTAGGAAGTTGTTTGGTATGATGTCTAGATCAATTTGGAGTGAAAATTTAGAAAAATGCAATTATAAGAAAAAAACAAAGAGAAGTGGTTATAACAGAAGTGGATACAAATTTAATAAGAGAATCTCCAATCATTTCAGGGATGAATATTCAGCTTTGAAGGGGGGCCAGACGTCCATTTAGTGGGTGCTTGAAAGCTAGGCGTCCATTTTATGGGCACCACCCCCTTTCAAATACCCCGTCTCCCCCGTTCCCCTCCCTACTTCCAAACTAATTTTCCACTTTTCAATTTTTTAATTAGAAAAACTTAACGAAATGCCGCCGCGTCCAACCAAAATCGTCCGAAGAACGGTTCACAGACATCCATCGGAGCAAGCTGGCCATTACACATTCCGCTTCCACCTGGAGTTCCACTAGACGATATACGTGTACTACACGAGCTTCCAGATGGTTATTGGCACAGAGCTGAAACCGCATTGACCACCTTATAGGTATAAATTGCACATTAATATATCTGGTTAATTTTATATGTACATCACATAATCATATTAAATAATTGTTGGTCAATCCAAAATTATTAATTCATAAATTATCCACAGGAGCATTACATTCGTTGTCGTGGTGGTTGGGCTAAGTGCATTACCCAGTTTTAAGACTCTTTTCCCGGTCCTATTATGAAGAGGCTGCAAGCTAGCCCTTTTGGTCTTTTTTGTCGATTAGGCCTATCCAGTCCTTTGATCGACCACTCATTCAGGCATTAGCTCAAAGGTGGTGGCCCACCACACATACATTTCACTTTTTAGATTTTGAGCTTGGTATTTCCCAGTTGATTTCTACATGTTCACTGGCATTGAGATTGGACGACTTGCCTTTGGCCTTTTCCATTTGATGATTTATATGAGTCACCCAGTCTGTTTCCTGTTTTTTACCACTGATAGATGTTACCTACATCATTAGTGGTTCTGTTAATTTGACTTACCTGTAGCAGTACATCACCACTTATATAGCTAGAGCCGATATGATGGATGCAGAAACTAGAGCATTTCTGCTGTACTTGTTTAGTTTGACCTTTTTTCGAACCAAAAAGGTACGGTTAGACTAGGCTATTTAGCATCTCTTACCAGACTGGACCAACTTCATACTATTGATTGGTGCACAACGATATTAGGCACCCTTTATACTGCTCTAGATTCATTTGCGCTTGGCAATGTCAAGCAGATGCATGCTTTTGGTATATTTTGTCATTATGGTACTACGAGTGCACGGCAAACATGCATCCCTGCATCTAAGATATGATTAGTCAGAATACTGAGCAGTACTTCCATAGGATGAGACGATGGGAGACTATGCAATACATATATCATGTTCCCTTAGGTGTACGGCATGACTTGATAAAGGCAAGGTCACAGCATGATATGCGCAGTTGGGGCAACATCACTCAGACTCCTTGGCCTCACGTTGGACTCATCTAGTAGATGCAGGTCTTATGGAGGACAACCATCCCTTGATGGTTTCGTATTCACTATTTATACGTAGGGTTGCTTTGCATATACTTGCGTTTATGCATATATGGTATTTGGGAGAGAGGTGTGTTTTAAGATTATGGATAATCGTCGTATACCATATGATCCTTTATCTTGTGAGGACATCTTTGGTAGACATAGGGTGATTGGTGATCAGTACCTAGATGCTCTACGATAGGCTAGGTGGGTGGATAGTAGTACATTCTTCATCGATGGAGATTATGATGCTTATTGGGCTAGAGTAGCACCCCATAGATTCATCGTACCAGATTATGTTTGTGGGGTCAACTCTGATCATATAGGACCTCACATTGCAGCTAGTAGAATTTAGGTACCACATGTCTCATTTGACCCGATTTCATCACAATTCTCCCAAACTCCGATGCATTTGGAGCCTGATACTACTTTTAGAGCATATGATGTGACAAGTGCTTTGATTGAGCATCCCTTGGTCTTTCTAAAGCACCATGACTATCTTGGAGTGCTTTCAATCTGGTTATATCCTCCGTATGAGGTACGTTTGTTATTTATTGCTAGTTTCCCTTTATTTTATGCTTATTTTCTTATATATGTCAAATATCATCCTTATGCAGTATGCTGCTAGATTAGCCCAGGCCAAAGTTTCACTAGGTGTGTTTCGCGATATGACTTGCACATACACACACTATGCATTATATGTACTTGCATCATACATAGATGCTAGAGGCGCAGATTGATCGGCTATCAGCTAGAATTGTTGTATACGAGCCTTTCGGACCACCAGGTGGAGGTGATGCTGGTCCCATTGAGTACGGCACTGGTGGTTTAGATGAGCATGATGTGGAGGATGACCATGGGGATGAGGACGATGGGGATGAGGATGATGGGAATGATGAGGACGAGGGGGAGGATGGTGATGGAATGATGATGATGATGGGGAAGATGATGATGATGGTGATGGTGATGGGGATGATGATGATGATGATGACGACGTCGATGTTGCATCCCTTTAGATGTATACCTTTTAGTTTATGCACAGTGAACATTTTATTATATGTTGTAGTACCTATAGCTTATGTACTTATATTATTGTTTGAGTATATTGTGTATTCTTTATGTTTATCTAATTTTACTTTCCTTGATTTAGGACGATAATGTTCGAGTATACTGTGAATTCTATATGTTTGACTATACTGTGAATTCTATATGTTTGACTACACTGATGTAAATTAATTTGCTAACTCGATTACAATTTCAAACATACAAACATGGTACACTAATATATTAACCTACCGATAAGTACCAACTAGGGACATAAAAACAGAAATAAACTACTAGTGACATTACAATTGCAGGTATACGAACATAGAACACTGATAAAAAACAACACGGTAATAATAGAACATAGACATGAAAACACTACTTGTGACGATTAAACTCAACTCCTGTAAAGAAAGTCTAAGACATCTTATCTCCTGTCCTAACTCGTTTGCATATGTTATGCCCCTTGGACATAAAGGTTCATCCAATCATTCAACGCAATTGCAACTACTCGGCCAGAATTGGCATAGCTGGATTCGACGACCAATATTTTCTCCATCCGCACGTACTGCAACTTCAACTCCATAACCACAGTGACAACAAATTAGGTACGATTCAACTTCTTGCTCAGTGGGAGGTTGAAGAACTTGAATCTAGTTATCTGGTTGTTCATATGCCTGATGAACAACCTATTGTTCGTATGATGGTTCAACCACTCCTGAAGCCTCAGCCGGTCAAGATCTGGAAACTGGCTGCGGACATATTCATAGTGTTGTTCTCGATAATTGATAAGCCAATCCTCATTAGTATGTGGACTTTCTGTAGGCATGTAGCCTGCATAGGAATTGATAGAAGAAGGCCAAGAAGGCATTGCGATGCAGAAGAAGTTGTCGTTGTGAGTGAGGAAGAAGATGATTTTGAATGATGAAGAAGTAATTCAAAAGGCGCGTATATAAACAAATAGGTCTATTTAATTGATGTAATACCATAACCTTTTGATCTGACAACAACCGACGTTATTATTTGAAAAGAGAATTCAGAAAGCTCTCTAAAAATTAAAAGATTCTTCATACAACACAACATTACTTAACTAACTACACATTAAAACAACTCCAAGTAAATAATACATTTACAACCGTTACATAATTAACTAGTCATACTGTTATCTTAAGGCCATCCAAATCTTTCTAGCCAATTTTGGCGTATGAAGTACGCATCATGGATAATGCATGGAGTGTGGTATTTTAAATTGTATCGACTGTCACAAATCGAACGTGTAGTCTCGAACACATTTTCTGATATAACCTCATTAATAGCCTTTGTGTAACGCGTGCATGCCCTAGTATAGTTTCCATATGCAGTCCTGACCTCTTGAGCCATGCGCCTGACTCGATAGCTCACATCGTTGTTGTAAAGTTCAGTTAGAGTGTCTCAAAAATGAACTACCATTATTTCATGATTGTCGCACATCTCATCGGTTTGTATGTAGTACTACATAAGCAGCTTCAATTCATGAGACGAAAATGTCATGTTGGACATTATAGTTTGAATTATGTTAAGTTTTTAATTGATTTAAATAGATAGTAATTTGTAGATTTATATAATGAATGTTTCTTGTGTCGACTCACTAAAGATATTAGCTATTGCGGCAGTGGAACGTGGCTACGGTGTATGATTTGACCGCACATCGAGCCGCCTTGTATCCACTCACAAAACATGGAATCTTGGCCAGCAGATTAACGTGGCTAAGTATGTGATTTGAATGCACACTTAGCCATATTGTCTCCACTCATTAAAGATATTAGCTATGGCCGACAGTGGAACATGGCTACAATGTATGATATGACCACACACCGAGCCACATTGTCTCCACTCATTAAAGATATTAGCCGTAGCCGACAGTGGAACGTGGCTACAGTATATGTTATGACCGCACACTGAGACACCTTGTCTTCACTTAAAAAGCAGGGAATCTTCATCGACAAATGAACGTGGCTACAGTATGTGATTTGACTACACACTGAGCCACCTTGTCTCCGCTCATTAATGATATTAGCTATGATCGACAGTGGAATGTGGCTACAGTGTATGATTTGGCCAGACACTTAGCCACCATATCTCCACTCAGGAATTGGTCCTATATATATAACCATATGGATTTCATACTTGTTCACCACAATTTAATCTAACAAAACATTCAGAAATCAAACAACTATCTTCAATAAGAATGTCTGAAAATTTACTAAAAGCTATATTGCTATGCGATAGCGTCTTTGAAGAAGAAGCATATGCGTTAGCACATCAACAAAAGGAGGAGGAATTGATGGAGATATACCATGAAAGATATGGTTCAACTTCTGGAAAAGGTGGCGGCTCAGTTGTGGGTCAAAAATACATCAAGCGTAACCAACAAGCATTTCACAAAACATTTATGCAAGATTACTTTGCCTGTGATCTAACTTACGGTCTAGAGGTGTTTAGACGACGATTCAGAATGATTCGTCTATTGTTTTTAAGAATTCTCGAAAGTATTCAGTAGAATAATAATTACTTTGTTTACAAGCAGGATGCTGCAAAAAACAAGGTTTGAGTGGGCATCAAAAGATGACCGCAGCTTTGAGAATGTTAGCATACGGTACACCCCCCGATGCCCTTGACGACAGATATCGTATTGCAGAGAGTACGATATTGGAAAACCTAGATCACTTCTGTCAATTAGTTGTCGACATTTATGGGACCAAATATCTTCATTCTCCAAATGAGGTAGATGTAACGCGATTGCATGAAAGCAGAGGCTGGCCTGGCATGCTTGGAAGTCTAGATTGTATGCATTGGAAGTGGAAGAACTGTCCAAAAGCTTTTCATGGAGCATATAACAGCAAACAAAAAAACAAACTATCATCATAAAAGCAGTTGCCTCTCATGATTTGTGGATTTGGCATGCTTTCGTTGGAATGCCTGGTTCTCTTAACGACTTAACGTTGTCAAATGATCTCATTTGTTTAATGATTTGGCGCAAGGTAAGTCAACTCCTACATCATTTCTCTTGGTCATAACACATATGAGCATGGCTACTATCCAGGGGATGAAATTTATCCTAAATGGAGCATGGTTGTAAAGACATTTGCAAACACAATGATGGCAAAACAGAAAAAATTTGCTGCAATGCATGAAGGACAAACGAAGGACGTAGAAAGGGCATTTGGGGTCCTTCAGCCAAGGTTTGCAATGGTCAGCAATCCATGTAGATTATGGAAGGGATCAAAAATGGCTATAATTATGTTCTGCTATATAATTCTGCATAGCATGATCATTAAAGATGAAGGCGATATGGACTATTTTGATTTGGAGTATGATGGGGCAAGATAACCCCATGAATTGTTCCGCACAACCACGTTACGAATTGAAGGACAATACACAATTCATGTCGATCATCATAAGTATATCTTAATGCAGCTATTTATAATAGGCTTCAAAAGGATGTAATGGAGCATATTTTGAATTCTTATGGAAATCAGTAGTTCATGATGGTTGATCTTTGTTTAATTACATCTGTTTACCTTTTTATTTGTGTAACGAAGTGTAGAATGCTACGGTTATGGTGTTTGTAATAGCATTTATGTTAGTTGAAGTAAATCTATAATGATATCTATAAAATGCATCGATAAAAATGATATACCATTGGATATTTTAAAACTGAAAATAGTACATGACTGAAAACATAAACTGAAGGTACATGTATATTTTGTATGAATATGCGCTTATATGTTTTTGTTTGATGATAATAAACATATATATTCATTTAAATGTATTTTGTAATGTACTATTTTGTTTTTCATAGATTAAATAAATATTTGTTGAATAAAATAAACTACACAGAATTTGAATTCAAACAGAACAAGTTACACAGATTTTGAATTCAAACAGAAATTTTATTCAAACAAATATTTATTACAATCTTGAATAGTACAAATTCAAGTTCTCACTATACATATACATTTTTGATTACATCAC
This sequence comes from Allium cepa, assembly GCA_030765085.1. Lineage (NCBI taxonomy): Eukaryota > Viridiplantae > Streptophyta > Magnoliopsida > Asparagales > Amaryllidaceae > Allium > Allium cepa. The sequence continues at coordinate 978,110,065 of CM060935.1, forward strand.
AATTCAGTTTACATTAATAACCTCACTACATATCACTCACACTCGTATTTTGTCTTCAACTGCATTCCAGTTTGAATCCAGCATTTGAGCAATCTGCAACAATATTCACTAACGCAGTAAAATTGGAAAAGAAATATTTTTGCAATATAAAATAAAACATGATTTTTGAAAATATGATTTGCCTCAGTTATTTGGGTTGTTCGTCATAATTTACATTTGAATTCATCATACACGAACAGTGTGACATGCACAGTGTATCGCTGTACATGCCACAAGGCCGTGCACGTCAATCTACACTTGATAATGCTACAGGGACAGGTGAGCACAGGTCAAACCCAAATGAAAAGCCAGGTTCAACACACATGCAATATATTCAAAATCACGACATGAGCACAAGGTCAAACCCGAGTTTTTAAAACTGGGTTCAACACAAGGCTACATGAAGAATGCAAAGCTTTGACAAATCAAAAGTGCATCAAAGCCAGTTCAATGTGGATAGCAACAGCAAAAGGGACTGCAACAAACATGTATGCATCCGTAACCAACACAATGAAAAGACCCACAATGAAAATCAGGTTCAACAACATCAGATATGATCAAGACCAAATGCACAACTTCACAACATGTCTAGTTCCAACACAACAAACTACTGAATCAAGTGACACAACAAACTACTGAATCAAGTGACCAACCAGAAGTACAACATGACCAAAAGTGTATGCAAACAGTCGAAGACATGAATGCAACAAAGTTCACAAGTGCAGACACAAGGGCAGTGGACAGTACAGGCAAACTGGCAACAACAAGCATGGCAGATCATAAATGAAATAGCTCAAGCAACAATGGAAAACATGCATGAAGTACCAGAGACTTAGTGCAACAGTGTACACAAGTGAAACCAGGAAAATCATGACATCAAGTAAACAAATGAAGTCAGCAACTTCAAACTGCTTATATACACAAACATGGTCAGACACACTTCAATAATGCAGTCAACAACATGAAGTGGATAGAATCAATCCAGGCAGCAAGTACAGGGATGAATACAACATGATGAAGAAGTGAAAATAGCCAGAGCCATCAGGTCAGAAACAATTTCAACTACAGAAACCAGAGTAAATGCAGTGGACAGTTCAAGTCAGAGACAACATCAGTATGAAAATGAAGACTACAGGTGAACAGATCAGAGGCAATATAAGAAGTCAAGTGATGCACATGTAAAAATACTTGAAAGCTACAACATCAAGTAGACCAAGTTCATATGCAATGAGAAGACCACAAAGATAACAGCCAGTGCCGATAAAGATCAGAGACAAAACTCAAATGAACAAAATGCACAATTCATGATTGCAACAACCAGTGACATCGAAAGAAATACAATGTTCAAGTGGAAACCAGAGAAGATGGCCAGAGACGAAGATCACAGGGGTCAGAGAATCAATGCCGTGTAAAGTCGAAAGCAACAGAGACGAACACTGTAAACATTGAAGCCATGGATATGATTCAAGAAATCAAAACAGTGCCGTGATGATCAAGACGCAAAACCAAGTAAGAAATTCAAGTGTGTGTAAATTTGGAAAAGTCAAATGAATTCAACACCGTGGTGACCACGTAACAAAATCACTGCCGTATCGATCAAGTTGAAAATATATCAGGAAAGCAAATAATTCAGGAAAGTATCGAATTGATACGAGCAGAATCAAGTGTCCAGAATTCATATAAATACATCACCCAAACCATCATCGAAATGGGGGGAAAATCGAATCAAATCCAAACACAAACCCAAGTTCATCATCGGCAAGCAGAGCAACAATCGAATTCAAGCATTCAAGCAAAAAGGAAAGTTACATACCAAATTGAAGCCGAATTCCAGAAGCCCTAATTTCACAATCGATCAACAGAGGAGCAACGCAAACCAGAAATAATCATAAGCGAAGCAGTGAGCAAGGGAAACAATCGATCATTAGAAACCGAGCACGAGCAAGAGCCAAAAGCCCTATTTCTCACAAGAGCCGAAGCCCTAATTCGAGAAAGAAGAACGAAGCCGCCATCGTCACAAACCATAGAAGTGGATCGGGCTAGTGAAAGAAAACAAGGGGCCGGCCTTGTTTATTTTTAAAGGGGATTTAGTTTTTAGGGTCTAATTTTATAAAGGGGTTTTTTATTTTGAGCAAAAATCAGGGATTGAAGTTTATATTTTAATTTTTGCTCCTGGTTTTATTTTTGAAGTTGTTTTTACTTTTCGAGTCAAAAAATTTTTGTAAATCACCACCTAGGTTGTAGGTAGTGTCAGATTGTCTAGTTAGAATTAGTTCAGTGAGCAGGGTGTGCGAGTTTGCCAAACTCTATAGGCGGGAGCAGAGTTTGCGAGTAAACGAAACTCTATAGGCGGAGCAGGGTGTGCGAGTCTAGTAGAGTGTTTGTGAGCGGGAGCAAAGGGTCTGCGAGTCTAGTAGAGTGTTTGGAAGCGGGATACTGTTTAATTCTAATAGAAATCTGGGAATGCAGCAGTAGGCAGGGGTTGCCGAAGCTGGGTAAATTTTGTGTGTGATTTACTTTTCAACATATTTATTTCTGTAGTTTGTTTTCTGTGTTTAAATCGAGAAAATTTGCTATAACCCTATTCATCCCCCCCTCTAGGGTTAATCTAGATCCTACAAGTGGTATCAGAGCATGGTATTTTTCTTTAACTCTAAAGTCATGAATTCACCAGATAATACTTTTTTTGAGGGTCGTTCCAATATTATTCCTTATATTTTCAATGGAACAGATATTTTGAACTGGAAATTAAAAATGGAATTTTATTTAAAATCTGTTAATATTAAATGTTGGGATATTATTGAAAATGGGTGTGATATAACAAATAAGGAAATTCTCTCGATTAATGCTCTTGCTATGCATATATTATATTCTCATATTAATCGTGATAATTTTTATTTCGTCTCTCATTGTGAAAATGCACAGAAAATCTGGAATACTCTCGATGCAATATATGGTGCAAAAGTCAACAGTAATGAGATGTCCTCCACAACCAACTTAGTTAAAGAAATGTGCTTAACAGGAGTGGTAAATAGCAGTTGTGATGAGGATGATGATGATGGAGTAGTCGAGTTGGCATTACCAATGAAGAAATTCAAAAGGAGGAATCGCAAATACGGAAATCCAACTCTAAATCAAAAAGTAAAAAAACAGAGAGCACAATATGAAGCCAAGCGAGGTATCGAAACTCACTCACTCTGAATTACTTATTTATTTCCACGAAGTGAATGGCTGTTTTGAACGACTTAGGGAGAAGTATGCCAAACTTGAATCACAAAAAATACTTTGATAGAATTAACTGAACAACTCAACAAATTAGTTAAAACCTATCAAAGTAAGATCCCTAAGTGTGATAAGTGTCCAACATTCGAAAAGGAAATTAAAAAATCAGAAATCAATATAAAATCACTTGAAAAGGAAATTCTGATTTTAAAAGAGAATGAAAATACTAGGAGAGAGGATTCTATTAAAAAGTGCACACAATTGATAAATGAAAATGAATCTCTCAAAACACAAGTCCAACAATTGTCATGACCTTAGATAAATTCTCAAAAAGTGAAAAATCGTTGAATATGCTATTAGGAAAGCAAACTGTTAATACGGTTAGACAAGGACTTGGATATAATAAATTTGAAAATGTTGAGAGCAAGATTAATCAAGAAAATTCAGTGTGCACAATTTGTAGAAAATATGGACACGATCACAATAATTGCTGGTATAGACCCAAACATGTGAAAACCATACCAATTTGGGTTCCAAAAGGCACAAATATAAAATCTCTCAAAGTTAAACAAATTTGGGTGCCAAAAGGAACATATATAAACAGTTTTGCTCCACAAAATTATTTTTCTAAATCTTCTGCCACTAACAACCATGGACCTATAAAAACAAATAGGTCACATAAATCTTTTCCCGTGTAGGTGTGGTGGCAGGCTAAGGAACAACAACAGTGTTTTTTGGAATTTTGGCTGTTCCAGAAACACAACGGGCGACAAAAGCAAAGTTCCTTAGCCTAGTACAAAGGTGACAGAATCACAATGGGCAATCACGTAAAATTATCGTAAAGATAAAACAGGTGAAGGTATATTTCTGTGATAATCTGCACCGTATTCTGAATGAAATCAACCAATATTAAGATGTTGTAGAAATGATAATTTTTGATTCTGACTTGTTTAACATGCTGGCTCTATATTCACGGTTTTCTGATGATTTACATGGCTTCAATCCAAATTCAAGAGAAGGTCATTTGAAATGCTATTAAAAATTGAGTTTGAGTTTTTATGTACACTTCATGTCTGGTCTATCAAATCTAGTTAGTGATATTTTGGATTGAAAAGAAAAATTCAGATGCAGTTCATACTGGAAATCTAGTTGACAAAAAACCTACGAGTTGAACGTGATTTATGGTGAAACATTTAGTTACTACATCGTTTTTCAAAGAAAATATCTGCATATTTTTCACTTGAAACAATTTTCAAATAGCAGGAATTTTTCTCATATAACCCCTTCGAGAAAATCATGTTTGACCATATTTTCAGATTAGTCATTTGTATTTGATTTTAAATGACAAATTTTGACTAATCCGACTCCCTACTAATTATCAAAAAGATAAATAGTCATTGAAAAGGTCATAAGTGTTGATATTTAGCATACATTACTCAAGAGAGTATATTTGGAAAATTTCTTTAGGAATTAAAACAAGAATTATAAAACTTTTTGTTGGGTAAAGATTCCATAACCATTTCTATATCTATCATTATTTCTATCGACCATGGTTTATCAAATATTCAATATAGTTTGTCGATATGTGGTACTATATTCAGGGAATGTTTGTTTTTCATTTCACATTTTTTGTAAAAATAAATAAATATCCAAAGTATTCACTCTCATTTAAAAGTCCTCACGGTTATGCATGGGTGAATTACTTGGATTTTTGATTATGTGCTTCCATGCTCATTTAAAAGTCCTTACGGTTATGCATGTATGGAAGGCATATCAAAATTAATTGCTTAAATAGACAAGTTGATTCTAATCCCATTTAAAAGTCCTCACGGTCATGCGTGGTTAGAAGATACTTGATTTCATTTTTTAAAATTAAATTGGAATACTACTAATCTCATTTAAAAGTCCTAACGGTTATGCATGATTAGTAGATATTCAAATTCCTGATATAAATGTACCACAAGTTGATACAATTATATGATTTTATATGAACATCATATCCATCATTTCTAAAAGTGGAATATGCGCCTAACAAGGGTAGTTATGGTTTTTGTTTGATTCTTATTGGAGTTTAATATTTATATTCAATTTGAGTTTTAATGTTGGATTAATATTGATCACTTAATCTCTATTTTTCTCTAACACTATTATTCTTTTGCTGATAATAAGAGGGGGAGAGAAAAGTTAAGATTTTGTCAAATAAAATCAAGCAAAGGTCAAGTAATTTTCCATTTTCATATAGGCTCATTTATATATTTCTATTTGGATGCATATATGTAGGGGGAGCATCATGTAGAGAGAAAGCATTTAAATAGGGGGAGCAATTAGAGTATATAATTGGTCAAATACATTTAACATGGCAAATACATTTAACACGGTCAAAATCTTAAATATATGTTTGTTTTCATCAAAAGGGAGAGATTGTATGAATATGCGCTTATATGTTTTTGTTTGATGATAATAAACATATATATTCATTTAAATGTATTTGGTAATGTACTATTTTGTTTTTCATAGATTAAATAAATATTTGTTGAATAAAATAAACTACACAGAATTTGAATTCAAACAGAACAAGTTACACAGATTTTGAATTCAAACAGAAATTTTATTCAAACAAATATTTATTATAATCTTGAATAGTACAAATTCAAGCTCTCACTATACATATACATTTTTGATTACATCACAATTACATCACAATTCAGTTTACATTAATAACCTCACTACATATAACTCACACTCGTATTTTGTCTTCAACTGCATTCCAGTTTGAATCCAGCATCTGAGCAATCTGCAAAAATATTCACTAACGCAGTAAAATTGAAAAAGAAACATTTTTGCAATATAAAATAAAACATGATTTTTGAAAATATGATTTGCCTCAGTTATTTGGGTTGTTCGTCATAATTTACATTTGAATTCATCATACACGAACAGTGTGACATGCACAGTGTATCGCTGTACATGCCACAAGGCCGTGCACGTCAATCTACACTTGATAATGCTACAGGGACAGTTGAGCACAGGTCAAACCCAAATGAAAAGCCAGGTTCAACACACATGCAATATATTCAAAATCACGACATGAGCACAAGGTCAAACCCGAGTTTTTAAAACTGGGTTCAACACAAGGCTACATGAAGAATGCAAAGCTTTGACAAATCAAAAGTGCATCAAAGCCAGTTCAATGTGGATAGCAACAGCAAAAGGGACTGCAACAAACATGTATGCATCCGTAACCAACACAATGAAAAGACCCACAATGAAAATCAGGTTCAACAACATCAGATATGATCAAGACCAAATGCACAACTTCACAACATGTCTAGTTCCAACACAACAAACTACTGAATCAAGTGACACAACAAACTACTGAATCAAGTGACCAACCAGAAGTACAACATGACCAAAAGTGTATGCAAACAGTCGAAGACATGAATGCAACAAAGTTCACAAGTGCAGACACAAGGGCAGTGGACAGTACAGGCAAACTGGCAACAACAAGCATGGCAGATCATAAATGAAACAGCTCAAGCAACAATGGAAAACATGCATGAAGTACCAGAGAATTAGTGCAACAGTGTACACAAGTGAAACCAGGAAAATCATGACATCAAGTAAACAAATGAAGTCAGTAAATTCAAACTGCTTATATACACAAACATGGTCAGACACACTTCAATAATGCAGTCAACAACATGAAGTGGACAGAATCAATCCAGGCAGCAAGTACAGGGATGAATACAACATGATGAAGAAGTGCAAATAGCCAGAGCCATCAGGTCAGAAACAATTACAACACAGAAACCAGAGTAAATGCAGTGGACAGTTCAAGTCAAAGACAACATCAGTATGCAAATGAAGACTACAGGTGAACAGATCAGAGGCAATATAAGAAGTCAAGTGATGCACATGTAAAAATACTTGAAAGCTATAACATCAAGTAGACCAAGTTCATATGCAATGAGAAGACCACAAAGACAACAGCCAGTGCCGATAAAGATCAGAGACAAAACTCAAATGAACAAAATGCACAATTCATGATTGCAACAACCAGTGACATCGAAAGAAATACAATGTTCAAGTGGAAACCAGAGAAGATGGCCAGAGACGAAGATCACAGGGGTCAGAGAATCAATGCCGTGTAAAGTCGAAAGCAACAGAGATGAACACTGTAAGCATTGAAACCGTGGATATGATTCAAGAAATCAAAACAGTGCCGTGATGATCAAGACGCAAAACCAAGTAAGAAATTCAAGTGTGTGTAAATTTGAAAAAGTCAAATGAATTCAACACCGTGGTGACCACGTAACAAAATCACTGCCGTATCGATCAAGTTGAAAATATATCAGGAATGCAAATAATTTAGGAAAGTATCGAATTGATACGAGCAGAATCAAGTGTCCAGAATTCATATAAATACATCACCCAAACCATCATCGAAATGGGGGGAAAATCGAATCAAATCCAAACACAAACCCAAGTTCATCATCGGCAAGCAGAGCAACAATCGAATTCAAGCATTCAAGCAAAAAGGAAAGTTACATACCAAATTGAAGTCGAATTCCAGAAGCCTTAATTTCACAATCGATCAACAGAGGAGCAACGCAAACCAGAAATAATCATAAGCGAAGCAGTGAGCAAGGGCAACAATCGATCATCAGAAACCGAGCACGAGCAAGAGCCGAAAGCCCTAATTCTCACAAGAGCCGAAGCCCTAATTCGAGAAAGAAGAACGAAGCCGCCATCGTCACAAACCATAGAAGTGGATCGGGCTAGTGAAAGAAAACAAGGGGCCGGCCTTGTTTATTTTTAAAGGGGATTTAGTTTTTAGGGTCTAATTTTATAAAGGGGTTTTTTATTTTGAGCAAAAATCAGGGATTGAAGTTTATATTTTAATTTTTGCTCCTGGTTTTATTTTTGAAGTTGTTTTTACTTTTCGAGTCAAAAACACCTAGGTTGTAGGTAGTGTCAGATTGTCTAGTTAGAATTAGTTCAGTGAGCAGGGTGTGCGAGTTTGCAAAACTCTATAGGCGGGAGCAGAGTTTGCGAGTAAACGAAACTCTGTAGGCGGAGCAGGGTGTGCGAGTCTAGTAGAGTGTTTGTGAGCGAGAGCAAAGGGTCTGCGAGTCTAGTAGAGTGTTTGTAAGCGGGATACTGTTTAATTCTAATAGAAATCTAGGAATGCAGCAGTAGGCAGGGGTTGCCGAAGTTGGGTAAATTTTGTGTGTGATTTACTTTTCAGCATATTTATTTCTACAGTTTGTTTTCTGTGTTTAAATCGAGAAAATTTGCTATAACCCTATTCACCCCCCCTCTAGGGTTAATCTAGATCCTACATATTTAAACTACAATAACCAAAAATATTACATGAATATTTCAACTACATATTTTTTGTTCTTGATCTACTCTCAACAATGTGTTGTTTATACTTCATCCATATTGCATTGTAATTGCGTCCATTCCGGTGATATCCTTTTCCATTACTAAGGTCTCTTGGCGTTATCGCTCTCTAACTCAAAAAGGCCCTTCTCAATCTCAGTCTATTCTTTTAAACGGAAAGCTTTTCTACACTCCTTCTTTGACGTTCTGTGTTTTCTCTTGCAATTTTTTCGTACATTAGGGCTAAACGAGAATCGATTTGGGATTGAACAGCAATTTTCTTCTTTGTTGCTCGTTGCCCATTGGTCTAGCATCTTCATCGAATGCGTGTTCTGCTTCTTCGTCTTCGTTATCTGGGCATACATTAGAGTCCATATAAGAAGAATCACCTGGGCTTGAACTATAATTAGTACAACTAGCTTTTTTCTTGCCCTTCGACTTCGTCTGGGCATCTCTTAAGCTTTTTGCGTTGTTTGAGCTCCATTTTTGATGACTAAGAAGCAAGTCTTAGATGTTTGCAAACTGATAGTAATGTGGTTTCTTTGCACCATTTTCTTTGGGAAATAATTTCAAGAATTCATCATTCACCATTCTCTTCTAAAAAAAATAGAAACATAAAATGATATATTAACAAATTGATAAAATACGAATTTAAACTAAAAAATGGTAGTTTTCAAAATGTTACCAATTCAGTTTCGCCACCCGTTCCACTCGGATTTTATGTTCTTATTTTGTTAATATGAGACTCTTAGAATTGTGTTTGTCGATTAATCTTTCCAAAATGGCCGGTGATTGCAGACATTGACCTCGTCTTTTCAACATGCTTTTTATTGTAGCCAGTCATGACTTTCCTTTAAAACGTCTCTCCACTTTGGTCATTTTCCTTGACCGAGTCGTTGGAAAAATGACAGTAAATATAACACAAATCTTTATCTTCATCACCAGACCATAGAGCGGAAGAATGGTAGGATAGAGGGGGAGCGGTCTGGGGATGAACATTTTGAACGGGTTGGGAATTAGAATCCCAGTTAACCATATCCATCGCTTCGATATATGATTGATATGAAAGAGACATACTTTTAATATTATGGAATTGAGAATATAATTGTAGTAGAAGATGAGAAGTGTGTATTACAATCTGAAAATTAGTTTGATATATATATAATGAAATCAGAAATATAACCATTATAGATGTTATAGTTTAAAATATGGCAGTTTATAGCCGTCTGGGTCAAAATATGATCATTTATAGCCATTGGAGGTAATAATATGACCGTTTATAAACATTGGGGTAGGGAAAAAAGGAGTGGAAAATAGTTGTTAAGCTGGAGGAAGTCGGGGATAGGGGAAGGGCTTGGACACCCATTTAATGGACGCCTATTAAATGAATGCCCAAGTCCAATTCAGGATCCTAAACTGAATCCTGAATCTTCAGCTAAATGTTCAACCTTGAATGATCGACTGGAATTTTTTTTTTGATGTTCAGGCCTGAATCTTGACCACTGAAATTGCTCTAAGAGTTATACTTATGTTATCATATAGAAAATCATTGATTGTACCATATAAGTCGTATACATTTTATTGTTTTGTGTTTCTACTTCTTGTATTCAGCGATTATATTTTTATAGCATTTGTTCATCATGCATTGGCTCTATAATGACTACTTAACGTACAGACATATTTAAGTTCCATGAAACATGTAGTACACAGGACTAGGGGGTAACTCTAAAAGTTTTGGAATAGGTACTATACCATTTATATCGGATATTATAAATTCTATCCTAGATTGACATTGGTATAAATTGGGAAGGACAATAAGTTTATGAGTAAAGTTTAGCATTGTATGTAGTTAAATAAGGAGGTACCACTCTAGATTTCAAAGCTGGTGGACTAAAAAAGTATGTATTATTACATCTAATTACATCATTCAAAAGGGGAATAAATAATTTGGAGTGAATTATCAATAAACATCATAATTGATATTTAAAGCATTAATTAGAAATTGTTTCACGTCTTAAAAATTATTTACTCTTAGTTTTGCATAATCTTTATTGGCAATCGATATGATTAAATCAAAGGAGCATCGCAGGAACAAACATTTTCGGTCATTTGTCTCCAACATCAATCACCTAAATAATACTCAAATCTACTGTTCGGTATGTGAAGTTGCATATAGGTCAGCATAAAATTTGAGTTAGTTAGATTTTATTATATCCCATTGCAACAGTGTCTAACTAAGGTTGTCAATTGATAAGATGAGATTTTTTTTGTTATCAATATGATATCGAGTTAGGTAAGTTATATTTGAACAATATCATGTGTACTTTCTCTTGCATTTTTTCCAAGCTCGTAGTTAGGGATAATATTGAAACTTGCGATCACTGGTTATAATGAATTAACCAACTCCAATACATTCAGAAGCCAACACTATAGGAAACATGCTAAAATCAAATTAAGACATATATGTTGTGAGTACCCTGCTTCAATAATTACCACTCCATCATCAAAAAAAGAAAGAAAGACAAGTTGTTTTAATGTGTGTTGAAATCTAATTATATGTATCTCAGGTATACCTTTAAACACTATTATATGTTCATATATATGCAGTTATAACAATATCTAGACATTGATAAAGGTAACAAAGAATAACAGAACCCCAATCAAATTTCCTAGCCAAAATCAAGCCAATCAAAACTTCCAAATATGACATGGTGTTGTATCATTGGTCGTAGTAAAAACAAAATACCCACAACCAACAAAATAAAAAGATTTGACAATGTTGTTATGTTAATCTTAATTTGCTTCAATATACTCAGGAGTAAAATATGCATCCAGGATTCCTCTAAAATTTCCACGGTTCAAAGCCTCTTCCATCAATAATGGTAATAATATTAGTGCCTATGATGACTTCATGGATTATTAAAAGGTATGGCTAACTCGTGTAGTTCCGCTGGAATGTGTCAAAACAACGAAATCTAACGGGTTATACTAAATTCAGCATACAGATTAAAAGTGTGTTGGCTACCTCGCTCAACTATAACTGGAATCATTTATCATCTGAATTTCCTAATCGAATATTCATGTATTTTCAATAACATGAAGGAAAATTTTGAAATTGGTGGAATAGTAGAAAATAGTCTTTGATTTTTTTTGATTTTTTAGAACGATCCATGATAATGCATTTTATTCCGATTCTATAAATTATTCAAATACTAGTATAAAAGATTATTAAATATAAAAGATCATAGTAATATAGAGTTAAAATTGTAGAAAAAGGTTTACAATTAAATTTTCTTCGGCGATGTAAATGTGCTTGTCCGAGCTTTATCCTAGCGGACGAAATATGAAAATCACCACTATTGGAGGATCCACACTTAAAGAGCATTCCCTATCTGGTTCATGATAATTCATTTTTACTATTCAATTTCTATTTCATTAAATGGAAGATAAACAAATTTCTTCGACTCCTCAATTCTAGTCATAAGGATCTCACTTCACACTGTTAATTAAGATAACAGGTATAGGAATAGAGATGATGTTAAGAAATTAATATGGGAGAATTTAAACAAAAAATAAAATAATTTTTCTAAATATTTTAAGATTAATGGAATAGGATTTTGAACTTTGGGTTGATTCCTTTGAATTTGATATAGATGGAGTAGAATGAAGAATGGAAAAATTAAGAGAAATGAAGCTGTTTTAAGAGTCGGGAGTAGTGCGATGTTTTTTAGAAACCACATCAAGATGCAACAAATTTCTTTAAGCTGATGTTTGGCGACAATTTTTAACAAATTATCAATTCTTCAAGGATCATGATCTTAAAATGCCTTATGATAAAGCACTTTTGGATGATCTTTTAGAAGTCTTGAGTTTGAATCTCGTGACACCAAAATCATTTCTTATTAGATTTGGTGTTACAATATTTCCATATTAAAGAAGATTTTAGAGATATTTTGAGTCAATGTGAAATTATAACTTTTTTGCATCAAAAATGATCATAGACACCCAGTTGTATATGAAAGCACCAATTTTCAAAAAAATATTTAAATAGAAAGATAAGCACATATATCACAGAATAAATAGCAAAAAATTAAAGTAACACACGATTATTACAATGGTTCGGTAAACTAACTCGCTTGTTTCCTTGATTGCCACGGCTTCGATTTTGAGCTGTTCGATCTTTTCCTGGTCATCATGTCTCTGACTTTGATTTGAAACACGACTTTCTTTGACATTGATTTTTGGAATTTTATTCTGTTGTAATTTTTGTATCACTGCAATCTGTACTTTTGCACGGCATTTTTTATGCTATGATTTCGATACTGTACTTGATTGCTTGCATATATATATATATGTGTGTGTGTGTGTGTGTGTGTGTGTGTGCGCGCGCGCGCGCGCATCCATGTATGTATATATGTGCTATCATCTTGTACATCTCCATCTCCAGTAGTTTTGCATTGTTGTGGCTATGCATTTGTTCGAACTTGCCACCACTGTATCATTTACTGATTTACTTGATTTCATGGTTCACCACTGAGACTGTTGTTTCATGACTTCGACATATATGTTGTTTGTACTACATGTTAAGGCCTGGTGAACATGTATATGTATATGTAATGTTTTGGAGCTGCAGTCTTCTTGAACCTGTTTACAACTGTTGTTTTCACTTGAGTCTGGGCTTGTTTGGTTGTGCTGCACTGAGTTGTTTGGTCGACACACTTCAACTGGTCTGTAGTTGTACATTCACATATGCACCTGCATATGTATTTATGATGTGTTAATCATGCTGTTCATTCTTGTGGCATTTTCAACTTGATGCATTGTTCATTGTATTTCATGTTGTCTGGTCTTGCTTGCATTATTGGTTCATCACTTCGTTTCACTACGTATTCCAGTGTGCATTTGTACATGACTTGTGTACTTGCCTCTGATCTGTTGGCACTTGTTCGTGTATATGTACAGTTTCACTTTGTTGATGATTTGATGTTGAAGTCACAGTGATGCATTATGGTGAGTTCGATGTGCATGCTTTGTATTTGTAGTCTTGTCTCACTTGCATTGCTTGGCAATATGTATGCATCGAGGAAGTTTGCATTTGTGTTGTAGCTGTTGTCCATTTTGGTTTTGCTAACTGTACTTGTATATTTGAACTTGAATTATTCCTCTCTGTCTTTGTTCAATTTCAGCCTTGACATATCAAACTATTTATATGTTCGGTAGCTCTGCCTTTGGCTCGACTTGATACTTGTAGTTGTTTTCACTACACATGTATATGCTGCACTACAGTTGAACTTGTCTGAACCTTGAACTAATTTATTGTGTGTTGTTGTATTTGGACTTGTACTCTTGTGTTTCACTTGCACTTGATCACTGTCACTAGCTGACATTATGTAAATGTTGTTTTACTGTGTACATGTACACTTGGTGTTGCCATTCATCTGGTTCGAACCGTGACTTGATTCACAATTTGAATTCAAGTGTACATCCGAATTTTTGGTCGAGCTTGTGTTGTATATATCTTGACCCATAGTTTTGTATTACACCTGAGTTGAATCCAGCTTAAAGCTCGGGTTTGACCTTGTGCTGATATTGTGACATTATTTTTATTGCACTGGAGTTGTACCCAGTGTTTTGGGTTTGACCTGTGCTCATCTGTCCGTGTAATTTTATCAAGTGTATATATCGATGTGCACGGCCTTGTGGCATGTACAGTGATACACTGTGCATGTCACAAGGTGTTCGTATATGATGAATTCAGATTTAAATAATGACGAACAACCCAAATAACTGAGGAAAAAATTATTTTAAAATTACATTTTATTTTATACTGCAAAAATATTTTATTTTCAAATTTACTGCGTCAGTATTTATTTTTGCAGATTGCTCAGATGCTAGATTCAATCTGGAATAAAGTTGAAGAAAAATTACGAGTGAATGAGCGATATGTAGTGAGGTGTATTTGTAAGTGATAGATTGTGATGTAATTGAATTTGTATTGTAATCAAAGTTGTATATGTATAGTGAGAGCTTGAATTTGTACTATTCAAAATTGTAATAAATATATATTTGAATAAAATATCTGTTTGAATTTAAATTCCGTGTTATTTATTTTATTCACCAAATATTTATTTAATTATGTGAAAAATAAAATAGTGCATTAACAAATACATTTAAATGAATATTTATATGTTTATTATCATCAAACAAAAATCATATACTCGCATATTCAACAATCTCCCCCTTTTGATGATAACAAACATATATTTAAGATTTTAAATATGTTAAATGTATTTGATCATGATATACTCTATTTTCTCCCCCTATTTAAATGCTTCCTCTCTACCCCAAGCTCACCCTTCATATATGCATAAAATTAAAAATATGCAAATGAGCGTAGATGCAAATAGAAAATATTTGACATTTACTTGCTTTTATTTGACAAAATTTTAACTTTTCTCTCCCCCTTTTGATATCAGCAAAAGAGTAACAGTGATAAAAAAAATAGAGATAAAGTGATAGACATTAATACAACATTAAAACTCAATCGAATATAAATATTAAACTTCAATTAAAAGTCAAATAAAAATTATAAATACTCTGTTAGGTGCATATTCCACTTTTAGAATGTTGTGAATGATGTCATCATATAAAACCATACAGTTGTGTCTATTTATGGTATATTTATTCGAGGAATTTGAATATCTACTAACCATGCATAACGGTTAGGACTTTTAAATGAGATTAGTAGCATTCCATTTTAAAAAAAAATGAATTCAAGTATCTTCTGACCACGCATAACCGTGAGGACTTTTAAATGGGATTAGAATCAACTTGTTTATTTAATTAATTAATTTTGATATGCGTTCCATACATGTATAACCATGAGGACTTTTAAATGAGCATGGAAGCACATAACAAATTCCAAGTAATTCACCCATGCATAACCGTGAGGACTTTTAAACGAGAGTGAATACTTTGGATATTTTATTATTATTATTTTTTTAAATATAAAATGAAAAACGAATGATTCATGTTTAAAGTACCACATATCGACAAAGTATATTGAATTTCGATGAGTGATGGTCGTTAGAAATATGATAAAAATAGAGATGGTCATGGAATTTTTACCAACAAAAAGTTTTTATAACTCTTGTTCAAATTTCTAAAGAAATTTACTAAATATACCGTCTCAAGTTATAATATATGATTAGTATTAATACTCATCACTTTTTCAATCACTATTCATCTTTTTGATAATCATTAGGAAGTCAGATTAGTCAATGTAATCATTTAAAATGAAATTCAAAAATAATTATAAAATCAATTTTTCTAAAAATGACTAAATTGAAAACTAGGTCAAAAATGATTTTCCAGAGGGGTTTTATAAGAAAAATTTATGCTATTTGAAAATTATTTGAAATGAAAAATATGCAGATATTTTCTTTGAAAAACGATGCAGCTACTTAAATGTCTCAATATAAATCACATTTCACTAGTAATTTTCTACCAACTAGATTACCGGTGTAATCTGCATAAGAATTTCCTTTTACTGAAACTTATTATTAGTTGAATGTTACAGACCAGATCATGAAGTGTACAACAAAATGTCTCAAAATCATTTTTAACAACTTTTTAAATGAAATTCTCTTGAATTTGAATTAAAGCCGTGTAAATAATCAAAAACCGTGAATATAGAGTCAGGTGTAAGATAACCAAATGTATTATCATCCAATAAAACACTATTATTAATCCAAACTAATATATATGAAGTAATTCAAAAACTCTAGAGTTTTTTATAGTGTTTTTGGCATAAGAGTATAATTTGCCATCAATTTTGAATTAAGTCAGAATCATAATCATCATTTATTTCATTGTCACATTATTGGCTGATTTAATTCAGACTACGGTGCAGATTATCACATTTAATATATTATTCGAAATATACCATTACCTGTTTTACCTTTACGATAATTTTTCGTTGTTTCCCATTGTGATTCTATCACCTTTGTACTAGGCCAAAGAACTTGTCTTTGACGCTTGTTGTGTCCTTGGAACAGCCAGAATCCAAGTAACACTATTGTAGTTCCTTAGCCTGCCACCACACCTACACAATGAAAGATTTTTGTGACCTATTTGTTTTTATAGGTCCATGATTGTTAGTGGCAAAATATTGTGAAAAATAATTTCGTGGAGACCCATAACTATTTATATATGTTTCTTTTGGCACCCAAATTTGTTTAATTTTGAGAGATTTTATATTTGTGCCTTTAGGAACCCAAATTGGTATATTTTCACCTGTTTGGGTGGTAGTTGTTGGACTTGTGTTTTGAGAGATTCATTTTCGTTCAATAATTGTGTGCACTTTTTAATAGAGTTCTCTCTCCTAGTATTTTCACTTTCCTTTAAAATCAGAATTTAATTTTCTAGCGATTTAATTTTAATTTCTGATTTTTTAATTTCTTCTTCGAATGTTGGACACTTATCACACTTAGGGCAATGTTTTGATAGTTTTTTACCTAATTGTTCAAGCTGTTCATTTACTTCTATCAAACTATCTCTTTGTGATTCAAGTTTGGCATACTTCTCCCTAAGTCGTTCAAAACAGCCATTTACTTCGAGGAAATATATAACTAATTCTGAGTGAGTGAGTTTTGATACCTCGCTTGGCTCGTCATCGTCGCTATCAGTTATATTACCTTGAATACACATATCTTCTTTCTTACTCTTACTGCTTGTACTTTTATCACTTGTATTCCACGTGGCTGCAAAACTTTTCCTTTTTGACATCTTCTCTTGGCCGTGTTGAAGTCGAGGACAATTGGGCTTGATGTGTCCGGGTTAGTTGCACTTGTGACAGATGATCTTCCGTTCTTCTGGGTTGTCTAATGCTTTGAATATTCTGCTTTTAAATTTTTGATTTAGAGCTGGGTTTCTATATTTGCGGTTCTATTTTTTGAATGTCTTCATTAGTAATGCCAGCACAGCTGCTCCATCTTCATCATCGTCCTTATCACTACTGCTTTTTACCAATCCTATTAAGCTCATTTCTTTAGCTGAGTCGATTGAGGAGGATTTCTCGTTGTTGTTGACATTTGCACCATATATTTCATCAAAAGCATTCGAGATTTGCTGTGCATTTTCACAGTGAGAGATAAAGTTAAAATTATCTTGATTAATATGAGAATATAATATATGCATAGCAAGAGCATTAATCGAGATAATTTTCTTGTCTGTTATATCACACCCATTTTCAATAATATCCCAACATTTAATATTAACAGTTTTAAATAAAATTCCATTTTTAATTTCCAATTCAGAAAATCTGTTCCATCAAAAATAGGAGGGATCATACTAGAACGACCCTTAGCAAAAGTAGCGATTTCAAAATTTCAAATTTTTAAAACAAAAATTGGTTTTTGAAAAATCAATTTTTTTAAAACAAAAATGGCTTTTGTACCTTACTATGATACCGCTTGTAGGATCGATTTCGCCCTAGAGGGGGTGAATAGGGTGATGCCATTAATTATGAAAATTTATTGCGGAAGTTTATATAAAATTATTTCAACACAGATATATCAAAATAATAGCAGCACAAATAATAGCAGAATAATAAATGCGGAAATAGAACGACACAGAATTTACCCAGCTTCAGAAAAACCTTGCCTACGTGCTGCCCCCAAGGTTTCTACTAGAAATTAAGCAGTCATACGCTTACACACGTAAACTCGCGACACCCGCTATCGACTATCCTTAACTCTACGCTCAAACCCTACCACAACTCAGCCACTGAGTTGCGAATTCTCAAACTACGCCACGTAGTTTGTCCCCTAGTCACACGACTAGTAATTACAACCATTTAAAAAAAGAAAATACAAGTTTAAAAACAAATTAAACACAAAATCCTAATTTATAAAACTAAAGCCTTATATAATTAAAACAAGGCTTCCCACTTTGTTATTGAAAATGTATCACCTTTTCTTTTATTATATCGGCCGACTCCTTGTACTTGCATTGAAAATGGCTTCGTCCTCTTTACTTCGTTCGTTCCTCGTTTTGAAATTAGGGTTTTGGCAATTGAGGTGCCGATTGATTATTGGTCGATTACAATGGCTATTGTACTGCTTTACTTCGGTAATCGACCGTTTCTTCGATTCTCATACGGCTGCTTCAATTCGATCGAGTTCGATTAAGACTTCGGTATGTAATTTATGCCTTTTTGCTTTACTCGTTAATTTGCTTGAACTCGATGATCAACTACCGATGATATTGCTTGTTTATATAAGGTTCGAACCGCTGTATTTTCGTTCGTATATTATCATTTGAATTCATCAATTGTTTTATCTCGGCCATTGATTTTCGTTTGATTGCTTGAGATGATTGTTAACTTCTTCAATTCGTGTATATTTGATTACTTGATTTTCACGGCATGAATTTTGAACTCGCTTGTTTCAATGATTGCCACAGCTTCAATTTTGAGCTGTTCGATCTTTTCCTGGTCATCACGTCTCTGACTTTGATTTGAAACACGGCTTTCTTTGACATTGATTTTTGGAATTTTATTCTGTTGTGATTTTTGTATCACTGAAATCTGTACTTTTGCACGGCATTTTTATACTTTGATTTCGCTACTGTACTTGATTGCTTGCATGTATATATATGCATTCATGTATGTATATATATGCTATCATTTTGTACATCTCCATCTCCAGTAGTTCTGCATTGTTGTGGCTATGCATTTGTTTGAACTTGCCACCACTGTATCATTTACTGATTTTCTTGATTTCATGGTTCACCACTGAGACTGCTGTTTCATGACTTCGACATATATGCTGTTTGAACTACATGTTAAGGGCTGGTGAACATTTATATGTATATGTGAGGTTTTTGAGTTGTAGTCTTCTTGAACCTGTTTACAACTATTGTTTTCACCCGAGTCTGGGCTTGTTTGGTTGTGCTGCACTGAGTTGTTTGGTCGACACACTTCAAGTGGTCTGCAGTTGTACATTCACATATGTACCTGCATATGTATTTATGATGTGTTAATCATGCTATTTATTCTTGTGGCATTTTCAACTTGATGCATTGTTCACTGTATTTCATGTTGTATGGTCTTGCTTGCATTGTTGGTTCATCACTTTGTTTCACTACATATTCCGGTGTGCCTTGTACATGACTCGTGTACTTGCCTCTGATCTGTTGGCACTGGTTCGTGTATATGTGCAGTTTCACTTTGTTGATGATTTGATGATGAAGTCACAGTGATGCATTGTGGTGAGTTCGATGTGCATGCTTTGTACTTGTAGTCTTGTCTCACTTGCATTGCTTGGCCATATGTATGCATCGAGGCAGTTTGCAATTGTGTTGTAGCTGCTGTCCATTTTGGTTTTGCTAGTTGTACTTGTATATTTGAACTTGAATTATTCCTCTTTGTCTTTGTTCAATTTCAGCCATGACATATCAAACTATTTGTTTGTTCGGTAGCTCTGCCTTTGGCTCGACTTGATACTTGTAGTTATTTTCACTACACATGTATATGCTGCACCACAGTTGAACTTGTTTGAACCTTGAACTGATTTATTGTGTGTTGTTGTATTTGGACTTGCACTCTTGTGTTTCACTTGCACTTGATCACTATCACTAGTTGACATTATGTACAGGTTGTTTTACTATGTACATGTACACTTGGTGTTGCCATTCATCTGCTTCAAACCGTGATTTGATTCACAGTTTGAATTCAAGCGTACATTCGAATTTTTGGTCGAGCTTGTGTTGTATGTATCTTGACCCATAGTTTTGTATTGCACCTGAGTTGAATCCAGCTTAAAGCTCGGGTTTGACCTTGTACTGATATTGTGACATTATTTTTATTGCACTTGAGTTGAACCCAACATTTTGGGTTTGACCTGTGCTAACCTGTCCCTGTAATTTTATCAAGTGTATATATCGGTGTGCACAGCCTTGTGGCATATACAGTGATACACTGTGCATGTCCCAAGCTATACGTGTATGATGAATTCAAATTTAAATGATGACGAACACCCAAATAACTGAGGCAAATATTATTTTCAAAATTACATTTTATTTTATACTGCATAAATATTTTATTTTCAATTTTACCGCGTCAGTATTTATTTTTGCAGATTGCTCAGATGCTGGATTCAATTTGGAATAAAGTTGAAGATAAATTACGAGTGAATGAGCGATATGTAGTGAGGTGTATTTGCAAATGATAGATTGTGATGTAATTGAATTTGTATTGTAATCAAAGTTGTATATGTATAGTGAGAGCTTGAATTTGTACTATTCAAAATTGTAATAAATATATGTTTGAATAAAATATTTGTTTTAATTTAAATTCCATGTTATTTATTTTATTCACCGAATATTTATTTAATTATGTAAAAAATAAAATAGTACATTAACAAATACATTTAAATGAATATGTATATGTTTATTATCATCAAACAAAAATCATATACTCGCATATTCAACAATTTATATCCCGAATTAGGTTATAACATCATTTAACTGTATTCATTTTTAAATCAAGGATTTAAAATATAAACAATTCCACTTTATTTACTCTAAAATTTATAAAATAGTTTAAATAGTTATAAATAGTTTAATATAGTTAAAATAAATTTTTAAATAGTTAAAATACTCTAAAATAGTAAAAATAAATAGATTAAAAATTGTTTAAATGGATTTAAGATAGTTTAAATAGATTTAAAATAGATAGAGTAGATTCAAAATCGATTAAATAGATTTAAAATAGATTAAATTGATTTGAAATAGATTAAAATGGGTTAATTAGTTTAAAACGGGTTAAAATAGATTAAATTGGATTAAATAGATTAAAATAAATTAAAAAATTTTAATTGATAAAAATTGTTTAAAATAGATTAAATTAGCTTAATAATTTGAAAATCTTAACAATCAGGATTTCAGATAATATATTTTTAAGCAATTAATATTAAAATGGTAAATTTGAAATTAATATCAAATTAAACTATTTCTTTCATTTAAACACGTTTGGACCATGTCCAGCTTTCAAATCAACAAACTATTTTTTTTTCCTTCAATTCAAATTCTCATTTAAACCATTTAATCAATATCGATTTCAAATCCTAGTTTGAACAAAAATCCAAACTATTTCAAATTAGTAGATTTCGAAGTTACGTTTTCAAACATTTCAATAACTCAACTTCGATAAATTCCATTTATACTTCAATTCTAACTTAAAATTACAATTTAAACCAATTCCAATTTCACATTTTAAACTCGAATTTTCAAAAATAATTCAGTTTATATAAATCAAATTTTCTTTAAAATATCATTTAACTAAATTCAAAATTAAGGATTTAAAATCATTTAATTAACTAACCAAATGTCCGTATATAATTTTCTACCATGTGTTCAAGTGAAACGGATATTTGTCATTTCAATCTGCAAATATTTTATGTTTATGGATATATATAATTTCAACCCGCAATCCCGAATAAATTTCAAAATCCAGAAAATCGCTCGAGTTTATCATTTCAACCCATAACGATTTTTTTCCTAATCTATAGATCGTTTGAATATGTATCATTTCAACCCAAGGGGATTTTCTTACGATAAACAAAGGGAACCTGCAGTGCTATAACAATATAAATATAACATCCACTCATACAATATCAACACTCAAACATCCATCACAATCACCATTCAATCAACCAATAAATAACATCAATTAACTGATTATCATCAACAGGTATTCAGTTGACAATTAAATTAAATGGCGATTTAAATGCAATAAAGGTCGTATTTAACTGGATTGACAATTTAAATATACCAAACATCGAGCAATCAATTTCTAATTACATCATAAATTTAATCTAACTAACATAAGATAATTTAGTAGTTGTGAGTGGGTTAAAACACTCACTTTTGATTTCGAATCAAATTAAAATTCGAATAAAGACCCAAATTTCAACAGTCTCAGAATTCATCCAAACCTATGTCAAAATGTCTACAATTTCAATACGATCGCATCGGAACAAACCACGCGTAAATCCGACCTCGTACGTAAAAGTTATATACTTTAGAACATTGAGTTTAAATAGAAATAAATAAATAAAATAAAATAAACATCACTTACCAAATACACGTCATCGCCTGCATCGTTCACACTGAAACCCTAATTCACGTTCGAACCCATTGTAGCCACCACCTTCATCGTGAAAACGCGCACTAAAGTAAACTTCCACCTCGATCGACCAATGCCACAGGCTCCACCTCACCGCACCACTCCCACTGACCTAACACCGAGCCTCCAGCAACCCCCAAACCGATCCACCACCGCCCACCTCAGATCGCCGTTCGTAGCAAATTTACATGACCTGGGGACGAACAAACAACACCACAGCGACCTGCTCGACCTCCTCTTCTTGATGTCCTTCCGTGATCGTCAATCGGTTGATGATCCACCGTTGGATCGTAAATCCTAGAAATGGACGGCCAAGGTTCAACCTCAATTCTGATCAAACAGTTATTCAAATCTAAAAACGAACAATAGCAGTGAATTACGCTCATCGAGAGCTTCGAACTGGCATATAATATGATATGGTTTAGAGGAGTTAGAATTTTTGAAATTGATTTGAAATTGAATTTGCATTTGGGAATTTAGGTTTTCAGCCGCTGAGAAGAGAGGAATGATGGATATTTCAGTATGTACAGTAATGAGAAATAAAAAGGCCTCCAAGGTTAGAACAAAAATATTAATATTGACAAATCCCGATAAGAAAGAACACGTGTCGAATTGGTTCATAACGACAACAACAGCCCGAAAAGCCCGTTTTGCATCCATAACGAAAATGAGTCATCTCATATATCAAAATATGTGTTTTCGATATTTTTAAATTCAATGGAACAGGTTTCAAGTTCTAATTCCATCGTATGAAGAAGTTAGCTTTAAAATCAGCTTATTCCAAAGTGATTCTACGCTCTTCGCGCCCGCACGTTAAAACAACAAGTCCAATCGCTATGAAACTTGAAGTCCTATAATACTTCACCGTTACGGATCCGATGAAACTAGTTTCACCGAAATCCCAGACAGTGGCCAAAATGGCTATTTTTATGTTCATTAAATAAATTATTATTAAATTAATCAAATCACTTTTAACTTCAAATTTTAGAATTAACAAATTTTATCATTTCTAATTACATAGAAATTAACAATCTTTCTAAAACCAATTTCCCTTGTCAAATGCAATGTCAATCATTGCACTAATTACAGTGTTCAGTTTCAACTGTAATAATTTATTGATTAAAATTTAAAATCCAAATAAATTAATTCATTTTTATTTAAATCTTATTATACAATCAATTATCGCCTTACGAATATAATTGACATTGCTACACATTTTAATACATTCACATTTTACAATTATCATCATAACTCATATTAACGTAATATATAATTACATTTAATTGCAATTGATTTCCAATTTAATTCAACAGATTAAATAAATTGGTAATGAATAACATTTCTCACCTTTTACTTAATTTAATCATATTTATGAGTTTATTATCGACAAACAAATGTTATAACTACTTACACAACCCTGGTTTCAACCAATTATAATCAATTTCATATTATTTCACCAATTAGTGCAACATTTGGTTTATTTCCTCATTTACAAATTATAATGAAGTATTATATATAAAATCATTTCAATTAATTGGAATTACATTAAAATAGTTATTAATTGCCTTAAATTAATATTACTACATTTCAGTTTAGTTATTTTCTTATTAATAAATCTTAAATTTTCTATATTTTCATAACACCAAATTCTAAAACTCATTTAATTAAAAAAATTAATTGTCGAAAATTATGGGTCGTTACATGTAAGATAATACTTGTTGTCCGAATTTCATGCAATTTTGACCTACGTTTTGTGAGATATCACACTTTCCATAAAACTATGGATCGTTATGTTGATTTGTACGATCGTTACATTGACAATCGGCCTATTTTTCAAGGTTTCAACCTTTTGAGCAGTAATCAATCGTGGGGGTGTTCCATGATGTAAGATACTTTCTCTCCGAATTTCGATCAATTCTGACTTATTGCTTGTGAGATATTATGTTTTTCGTAAAATTATGGATCGTTTTGTTGATTTGTATGATCCAATTAACAATCGGCCTATTTTCCAAGATTTCATACTTTTAAGCTACGATCAATCATAGGGGTTCTCATGATGTAATATACTTGCTCTCTAAATTTCATACAATTCCGACGTACTATTTGTGAGATATCACATTTTCCACAAAACTATAGATCCTTATGGCTGATTTGTACGATCGTTCAATAACGATCAACCTTTTTTTCCAACATTTTGAAATTTTGTCATGCGATCATTTTTTGGACTCCACTCTTTAATATAGTGATCCTTTGAAAGTTTCAAGTGCATTAGCTTTGTAGGTTTTGTGATATTGATCAACCTTCGTCAATTTACGGTGTTTTATGGATCATTACCGATTGATCCATATAAATTTCTTCCTTTGTCCATAACTCGAGCATACAAACTACAATTGACTTGAAATTAGAAATGTGAACTCAAGGGGCCTTTCTTTTCACTTCATATTGATTTTACCTTGATTGGGACCCGGTCCAAATCAGCCCAACTGTTGTCCATAGTTCCAAATATCATCGATTTTCGAGCCTGATAACCGTCTCTCTGGACTTTCTGCCTTGATGATCACAAAAGCCATTTAGTTTACTTTAATGATATACTGCCTGGCCAAATGGCGATATAACATTTGTCTCCCAAAACATGTCTTGTGGTAGTAAGGCATGTTTTGAGTTGCCTTAAGTCCAATGTTCGAAACTCGATGATGACCTGTGAACAAATCTATGATCTTGCATGATTGTTAGTAAGGACCAATCAGGACCATTAATCAAATTTGTAGCCATCCTAGGCTGATGATCATCGCACAGGATTGAGTGGCTGCTTGAGATGAAATGCTATCGTTTAAGATCAAATGCTTGTTTGAGCCAAAATGCGATCATTTGAGATCGAGTTCATGTTCGAAGCATAATTCGATCGTACGAAATCGAGTGTCTGTTTGAGGCGAAATGCGATCGTTTGAGATCCAGTGTCTATTCGAGCCGTAATGTGAATCATTTGAGATTGAGTGTCTTTTCAAGGAGAAATTTAATCATTCGTGATTGAGTTCCTATTCGAGGCGTAATGTGATTTTTCGAGATCGAGTGCCTATTTGAGACAAAATGTGATCGTTCGAGATCGAGTGCCTGTTTGAGGCATAATGTGATGATCTCGAGGTCGAGTGCCTATTTGAGGCAAAATGTGATTGTTCGAGATCGAGTGCCATTTGAGGTGAAATGTGATTATTCGAGATCGAATGCCACTTGAGGAGAAATGTGATCGTTTGAGATCAAGTGTCATTCAAGGCGAAATGTGATTGTTCAAGATCGAGTGCCATTTGAGAGGAAATGTGATCGTTAGAGATCGAGTGCCATTCAAGGCGAAATATGATTGTCTAGATGAGACTAAAAATTATTAATGTCAGATTTCACATTCCATTTAGTTTCGTAATCAAAATATTCAAATAATAAAATTAAGTCCAAGTACTACAAGAAAAACAAAAATGAAAACTAAACACTAGAATGCATACCTCTTCGGGTGTGATTGTTCATCGTCATCTCGAACATGTCTAGGACCGTTCTCGACCCAATACATATGTAAGTAACTTAGCCATTTTATTTTGGAGTTTACTACTTATTCCTTCATTTCGATCAATTGATGACAAGTTGATGCCTCGATCCAAGACAGTTCCCGTTCAATGCGGATGATGGCTACTCATGTTCCATCACTGCTGCTTAAGTTCTTACGTATTGTAACAGCCTACCGTTCCAGACATGTTCCTCAATCTCATCCTTTAAGTGCTTGCAGTTGTTTGTACTATGCCCGTCCAGCCCATGGAACAGACAGTAATTTTCTAATTTCTTTTCATTATTTTTATCTCTCTCCTCATTGGCCGTCGAATGGGGATCTGCCCCCAAGTATCCAGATATATTCATTCCAATGTCTCAATCAATTCCGTGTAAGAGGTGAATGTTGGTTCCCTTCGTGGTTGCTTCGATCCATCAGAGCCATCCTTTGCTTTTCATTTTCCTTTATCTTTGTTTGAACCTTCCCCAGGCGGACCTTCGCCTTTAACCGCATAAATTTCCACTTTCTCTCAAGCAGCTTTCATATCTTCCTGTCGCAGAAACCTTTCTACTTCATGGTAAAATTCCTCGAGATCGTTTGGTGGATCCCGTTCCAACGATATCTTAAAATCCGAACTATCCACAATCCCTTACACTACTGTCATGAAAACTAATGACGGATCTGGTCGATTCACCGAAGATACTGCCACATTGAACCTACTTAAGAAATCCCTAAGTGATTCTCCTTTCCACTGCTTCATCAAAGTTAAAATCATCACACTCTTAGGTCTCGTGATGTGGACCCAAAATTGCCTTATAAACCTTTCGATCAATTCCATCCATGTGCTAATAGAGCCGCTTTCCAACTGTCTGAACCATAATGCAGCTATTTCCGTTAAGTACAAGGGGAAGCACTATACTCTGACTTCCTCTGACGCCCCCAGTACTTCTGTGTCTCATTTATCTCGTCAAATGAATAGCTGGATCTGTTTTTCCATTATATGTCTCAAGCATTGGTATTTTGAACTCCGGTGGATTCCTAGCTTGCCTGATATTAGGAGTGAAGGGACTCCTATTTACATCTTCTAGATCCCTGTTTATCAATCCTCCTCTCGTATCCCGTCCGTTCATTTCCGCCGTCTTATCGTTTTCATCTAGTGACAGTCTTCGATCATTATCTCTAACCTGCCCCTCGAGTCCATTAGGGATCCTGAAATCCGCTCTTCTAGATGAGTATACACATTCCGATCAACGCCAAAATGCATAGCACCATCTGGTATCCTATCTGGGATCGACATAATGTGACCAGGGGGCATGCCCTCAACTATGGATCGATCAACACTGATCATTATGGAATGATCGGCCCCGATCGTTCTTAGTTGGTCAAGGGCCGCTCCCTGCTATTACACTCCATCCTGCATCCTATTAGCTTCGTTTCCTTGGTCCTAATTCATGTTCTCCTCAGCTCTTGTTACTCTAACTCTGTGATCCATATTTATAGCATTTCATACTACTCCATTTCCTTGGTTTTGCGCTCCATCTTATCCAATCTATCGGAGGAGATTCTGCATTATCTCCTCCTATCTCTTTAGCATCATCTTCTGCATAGCATCCATCATTGTTCCCATTTCATCTCTAGTGATGTAGATAGATGTCTGTATATAGATGTCTGTTTTCTCTAGCTGAAGCCTTCTGGCTTCCTCCATGATGGTTCTTATCCACTAATGGTTTTCTTGTTGACTTCTTAGTCATTGCTTCCTAGATTCAAGTATCCAAACTTCTAAATCCAAGATCCTAACTTCCAAATCCGCAGGTGCAAGTTCTTCTCGGTGAAAGCACCAAAATGTTTGCACCAAAAATAGTCCAAACACCCAATCGTATGTGCAAGCACCAATTTCCAAAAAAAATATCCAAATAGAAAGATAAGCATGTAGATCACATAATAAATAGCAGAAAAAGTAAAGGGACACATGAGTTTAATAGTGGTTCAGCAAACTCTGGCCTATGTCCACTCCAATAATCTTTTATTTATACTATACGATTACAAGTACAGTTGTTTTTGCCCTAGAAAATATGTGGAGGAAGAGATAATAAGTGATGAAGGGACCCAGCCGAAAAAAGTTCTTTGCAATTAGCCAAGTCCGCTATATTTCTAGGTGAAAATGTGTATGGATCGGGCTGAAATTTCGACAGAAGAACCTCTCGGCCCAACGACCCTACCCAAAAAATTTAGGATTGATTGGACACCAAAAATAACTTAGGCCAATCTTTTCATACTAACTCCAATGGGCTGCGATCATTTTTATCGGGTCCCCTATGCCTCTAGTCCATGCTCCTAAAGATTCATGCCTTTTCGACTTACCATTTACGAGATATCGATCGGTTTTCTTCGTTTTGACTGGAAATTAGATTATAGGAGATCATTCCATGATTCATCCTTTTGAGCTGCAGTTGGTCATGTGTGTTTCTCATGATGTTAGCTGCTTCCTCTCCAAATTTCGTGTAATTTCGACGCACCGTTTGCGAGATATCGCGTTTTCCGTTAAACTATGTATCGTTACACTGATTTGTACGATTGTAAAAATAACGTTTGGCCTATTTTCCAAAATTTCATCATTTTGAGCTGCAATCTATCATGGGTGTGCTCCATGATATATGACACTTGCTCTCTAAATTTTATGCAATTCTGACGTGTCGTCTGTGAGATATCGCGTTTTCCATAAAACTATGGATCGTTATGCTGATTTGTACGATCTTTCCAATAACAATCGGGCTATTTTCCAAGATTTCATCCTTTTGAGCTACTATAGATCATGGTGGTGTTCAATAATGTGATATACTTTCTCTCCAAATTTTGTGCAATTCTGACGTACCGTTTGTCAGATATCGTGTTCTCCGTAAAACTATGGATCGTTATTCTTATTTGCATGATCGTTCCAACAACGATCAGCCCATTTTCCATGATTTCATATTTTTGATCTATGATTGATTATGGAGATGCTACATGATGTATGATACTTTCTCTTCAAATTTCATGCAATTCCGATGTAACGTTTGTGAGATATCACACTTTCCATAAAACTATGAATCGTTATGCTGATTTGTACAATCGTTTCAATAACGATCGGCCTATTTTCCAAAATTCCATCCTTTTGAGCTGCAATCAATCTTGGGGATTTTCCATGATGTAAGATACTTTCTCTCTAAATTTCATGCAATTCTGACTTACCGTTTGTGAGATATCGCGTTTTCCTTAAAACTATGGATCGTTATGCTGATTTGTGCGATCGTTCCAATAACGATTGGCCTATTTTCCAAGCTTTCATCCTTTTGAGCTGCGATCAAAAAAGGAGATTCTACATGATGTAATATACTTGCTTTCAATATTTTGTGCAATTTCGACGTACCATTTGTGAGCTATCACATTTTTTGTAAAACAACGGATCGTTATGGCTAATTTATACGATCGTTCCAATAATGATCGGCCTCTTTTTCCAATATTTGGGAGTTTTGTCATGCGATCATTTTATACGCTCCAATCTTCAAAATATTGATGCTTTGAAAGTTTCAAGTGCATTGGCTTTGTATATTTTGAGATATTGATCGATCTTCGTGGATTTACGCTATATTATTGATTGTTCTTGATCTATCCGTATAAATTCTTTGTTTGCCCATAACTCGAGCATACGAACTCCGATTGACTTGAAATTTGAAATGTGGTCTCATGGGACCTTTCTTGTCACTTTAGATTAATTGCACCTTAATTGAGACCCGGTCCGAATCCGCCAAACTATTATCCATAGTTCCAAATATAATCGATTTCCGAACCTGATAACCGTCTCTTCGGACTACCTGCCTTGATGATCACAGAAGCCATTTAGCCAACTTTAACAATATACTGCCTAGCCAAACAGTGATATAACATTTGCCCTCCAAAACATGCCTTGTGGTAGGAAGGCGTATTTTGAATTGCCTTAAGTATATTTAGTCAACTTTTATAATATGGTGCCTGGTCAACTTTTTATTTCATTAAAGATGGTATAGCATAACTCAAATATATTTTCTCTTTTATTACATTAAAGAGGCAAGGAATTATCTAAATGAGAAGGAGTTATTTTGAGAGATTAAATTAATCAATCAATTCCATAATCAGTTGATTAAATAAGGCATTTTATCAAGAAAATGCATATTGGAAGAAAAATGAAAAAATCAAGTAGATAAACATTTCATTTATGAATTGGTGAATTGATTAGGCATTGATCAATTACTTAAGCATTAAGTAATAATCTTTATATAAAGATAGATGTTTAGGAGACTTGAAAATCCTATCAAGTTATATTTCTTTATATTCTTCTTCTTTGCCTCCATTATCGATCGAGTAACTTTATTTTCTCATAAAGCAGTAAAATCTTCTCTCATCTAGTGGATGTACACTATCTCATGATAGTGGAACCATTATAAACCCTATGTGTAATTTTCTTTTATGCTTGTACAACTATGATATGTGATTGCTTATTCTAAGATATTAGTATTCTATTTGTTCTACCTCTCCATTAATATAATCCTATTATTTCCACTACATTTGATGTGTCAATCCATATTTTCCCCAGTAGTTCCGTATAAGAGCTTTTTGGTTATAGAAAGAAGGTGTTAGGCAGTATGATAAGAGATGAAGGTATCTTAGTTGAAGCAAGACCCTATGTTAGACATCTTATGTTGCATCTGTATCTCAGTTGACAATAGAGAAGTGGAGCAGGGATATTGTCTTTGAGAAGTGGCAATGGAGGTTGAAAGTTGTTCTAAGGAGGAATGTGAGTCATCAGGTGGGATTTGACATTGAAAAATTACCAGTTGATATTTCAGCTTCAGAGAAGGAGGAGATGGAAGAATGGGCATATACTACTCTATAATTGGATATAGGAGAGAATATCATCTTGAAGATTAGCAGTGAAACCACTGCTAGAGCAATTTAGACCATGCTATAGAATCTCTACTTAAAAAATCACTCGCTAACAGTCGAATTTTACTGATGAAATTTTCCATCATGAAGATGAAAGAGTGTACTTCAATGAAGGTACATCTTAGTTTCTTCAAATACCTTTTGATAAAAATGAAGACCATGTATTTGAAAGTGGATGTAGAGCAAAAAGTGATAGTTCTTTTGTGTTCCCTTCCAGTGCATTACATGGGTTCCGCTAAAAGTTTGATATATGAGAGAGACACTTTGATGGTAGAAGATATGAAGTCGGGTCTTATATCTGAAGACTTGAGGGATAAGATGAAGGAGATGAATAAAAGGTAGAGAACGGAGTAGTAGTCAAAATCAATTCACTGAGAGACAAAGAGAGTAGAATAAGAGTTGGAATCCTATAGAGCATTCCAAGTTTAGGAAGCCAGGAAATGGTCGAAAAGAAAAATCAAGAGATAAGAAGTGCCATTTTAACAACCCGCCTTGTAACAGATCTAAATTCTGGTACAGAAATGGCCCATCGAAACTTAGACTCATTCCAAAGCCGGCTATTGGTTGGTATAAAGAACAATACAAAGCTATTTATCAACACATTTAAAACTCACAGCGGAAGGATAAATATACTAATAGAAACAATGCCCATTTCATTTAAAATTAAAATGTCATAAAAACCAATAATATGCATGACATATCTATGGTACATCATTTTTAAAATACAACAGTTCCAATGGGTTCATTTGAAAATAACATGTTAGGTAAATAGATAGACTACCATAAGCTTACTCCACGTCTTCGCCTTCAACATCATCATCTTTCCAAACCTATGTTGTAATGAGGAGAGAGTCGAAACAACATATGTCTACTGAATAAAAATCTCAAGCCTTATTATATTAGTACTTAGGCAGTATAATTTAAACAAGAATATGTTTTACGTATTCTACATACATCATAAGTATTTTCAAATATAAGCCTAAAGGCTTTTCGCAAACTTAAATAAAAGGCTTCTCAAATATGTGCCCGTAATCAATTTTCTATCAACCCAATAACCCATATCTAACGTCCATAATGTCCTATCAATGTAAGAGACAGTAATCAAGCCACTTAATACCTTTTAAATGGAATACGTAGACTCCAACCATTTAATACCTTTCTTTAAGGCAGGTCCACGTCATTTACTACCTAGAATACCAAGGCGTACTCCTCACTGTAACTATCTAGCTGCCATTGCACAGAATCTTTTCAGCCACTTAATACTTCCTATTGAAGCAGACCCTTTCTCAAAATATCCTCTATTATGCCTAACCTATTATCTCAACCATTTAGTACTTCCTACATAGAGAAGAGGTGGGCCCTCACACAACAACTTATTACTTTCAATCTCTAAAGTAGGTCCTTCATATTATGATCTGTATTCCATGGGGATGTCCCAAATTAGCTTGCTTATTCATAGGTACTGGTGGTCAAATTAGCTATGCACAACCCTACAAAATTTGGGACTAGCCTTGTGTCATCGTAGTTAATTATTATAGGCGCCATCTCACATTAGCCCTAAAATAACACTACCGGTAACCAGATTAGCTAGACAGACATCTATACGCTTTTGACTGACCTCTCAACTGTATAGTTTATTTATTAATCTACATACACTCTACATATATTATCACACATCTCACCATTTCCATAATCAAGGCTTTATAAGAAATCTTTTTATTTCGCCATTAACATTAATTACTTGCCTAAGGGTGATTTAGTAAAATTAATAACCTATTTTACTATGCAATTATACGTTAATTACGCATATATATACAAACACGCGCGCGCACCACGTCTAGTAATTTCAAAGCATGCGGAATTTACGCCCTAAACTAGCATTTAAATGTGAAGTCTTTCAACAATTATTCAAGCCTTATCACATATTATTAACAACACCTAAATTCCAATATTCAATAGCTTGTGTATAACAAAAATTTAAACTTAACTTATTACATCAAAATAATGGAATATATTGATAATACAAAACTTACAATTCCAATTTATGCTCTATTCAACCACTTTTTCACATAAAAATAAACAAAGGAATTTCTATTTATTCATGGGAAAAAGCGGTGTAAACTATGAATAAAATTCGTACCTTACACACTATTCCTAAATCAAACGCTTTAATCAATTCAAAAAAAGAATAAGAAGTGGAATAGAAGGTAAAATTATCAAAAGCCATAAATCTACACAATTCTCACTATTTTGATATAAACAATTGAGATTTCAATCTAGAATTGACATTTCACTTTGAATTAGTTTTGGGGATTTATAATATGATGTTTTCGCAAACTAAAATTTCCCAAGGCATAATGAAACCTAAACTATACTAATCAACTACTAAAATAGAAAAGCTAAGATTTTTTTTCTCGCGGTATATCCTTAGCTTTACCTCCTTTGAATTTGATATGCCTTTTACAATCTTTACCAGGTCTCTTCTTTTTGATATACACACACATACAGAGAGGAAGGGATTGTGTGTGTATATATTTATTAGATTAAGAAAATTAGAGAAGAGTAGGTTGGAAAAAAATAAATATATAGGATTTCTTACCTATAAGCCTAATGGAGTTTTTCTGAATCTTTAAAGAGATGAACTGATGGAACTTCGCTAGATTCCCAAAATATTTTGTGAATAAAAGTGAGGAGGCTAAGATTTTATTTACAGTGGTTGAAATGCACCAGAACCATTGGATTAAAGTTAGTAATAATAGTAGAATCTGTATATAAAAACCCTAGCTGCCACTCAACATCACATGTCATCCGCCGCTACCCACGTTCAACCCTTAGCAGTCAAGTGGTCCAAGTGGAGCGGTAAACCTATACGTGCTATTTTGGAAAGATTTTGTGCCGTTTCTTTTTAGTTTATTTTATCCTTAATTATTATTTGACGTTAACGTTATTTTTAACATTTACTTAATCCTTTAATCTAATCACCGTTTACTTTTAAATTTCAAATTTAAGAATTATTTAATTATTTGAATTTGCATTCTATTTAAATTAATTTAAATCTAAAAACTTCAAACGTCCATGACTTTTTCGTTTGAGCTCCGTTTTTAAAATATTATATATGGAAATTGATCGAAATTTTGCCACAAACGCAATGGCATAACTTCCATGGTCAACTTTCGAACTTTTCAAAATTTCCTTTTTTGAGCCTGATGTTATTTAATTAATTTGTCAATTTTATCCATTTCTTATTAATTTTTATGGGGTATTACATTCTTCCCCTATAAATGGACTTCATCCCTAAAATCTTTCCAAGAGGAGAACAATGTAACACACAATAAACGTCCATGTTATACAACCAAGTTATCTACACAATCATCTACTCAACTAAAATTGCAATGTGTGAAAGTCACTATGCACTGGATCAATGATGGACAAATATACAGATATAAATTTGAAGTGCAGTAATCATGGCGGCAATGTTATAAATATAGCAGCAACAGGAAAAAATAGTAAAGTAAGGCAAGAAGCAATCACAATAGAGTTTTTATACTAGTTCGAACTTTCCATTCTATGTCCAGTCCTATACTCCTTCTGGATTTAACTAACGAACGTCCTCGCTTAACCCAGAAGAATAGGTTTTACAAACTATCTGAGCTACCGAACAGGATTTCTATATTACAAACCGCCTAAGCTGTCGAATAGGACTTCATGCCTAAAAAACTCCAACAGGACTTCGCCTATAAAAACTCCAATAGGACTTCACCTACAAATGATAATAAGTTTCTTAATTGTTCGTGTTCTAGATAACATAGATAAATCTATTAAGTACACCATTCCCATAATCTCTTGAAGATGATGCTTTGAACATGCAATTGTAGGAAGTGAATAGTTGAGAATATTTGTAATTTACAAGTGCATATGGATTAGAAAGATAGGAAGAATTATTTCTTAGTTTGATTAAAAAATAAAAGTGAATTATCAACTCTATTTATATATTTGAAAAGTTCTAAAACAATCGTAGTAACCGTTGAAGAGAAATATTCAAATGGGGGATGCAACTATTGAAGAAGAGGAGATGTCTTTTTAGAAATTCAAAAACTCGTTACAGGAATCCATACGTCTAGATATTTTGTACCAGACGTCTAGATTCAATATATATGTCTATTATGAAAAATCCAGACGTCTGGATTTGAACTAAAAAGTTCTTTTTTATTTAACTGTACAAGGACATTTGGGAGAAAAATGCCAAACGTCTGAAGTTGAACTAAAATATTCTTCTTCCTTTTAAATGTTATATTTGTTTATAAAATAATATTTTGACTATTTTCTTTTGAATGCATATATTATAAAATAGTCGTATTGTAAAAATAGTTTTCAAAATATTTTTTTTTATGTGTATGATCATTAAGTTGGAGATTGTACATATAATCTAGACCGACAAGAATATTACACAAACTTTATTTGTTTTCTCTAGTTTTAGCCCGATTTAGATGTCGATCATCATATCTCCTTGTATATATTCCTTCGCCTTATCTCGGTCATGTATATCTCTTCTTGTACTTCCATGTATATAATTTGGCATATGCCTGCAAGTTATCTTATCTTAGATGTTCTTTGGCATAATTGTATAGTTTTTGTCATTAAAATCCAACAAGAGTGGTTCTAACATTCTCTCCCTTTTTGATAATGACAACTATACAATTTTTGAAAATATTTATTCTATATAAAATGATATTATAATATGATTAAAGCTCCCCCTAAGTACAATATCTCCCCCTATCAACATGCATATGAATTTCTCCCCCTTGACGTTATCAAAAAGGAATAAGAGCATATGCATAAATATAATATTTCTCTTAAGAAATAAATTAACATTAATGCAATTTAATGAGTATATAATAGATATGTAAAATGTAAGCATAATGATACTCATATTACAAAATAAATATAGGGTTCATGACTTAGGAAACCATATCCAATTAGATTTGGTTGATCCCTTAAAAATATAATATTCATTATTAATCCTAGTGTCGTAATAATTGCTAAATGTATAATTGTCTATAATGATTAGTTAGATTACAGGAACCCATATGTCAACATTAATTGTTATTGATTTACTATTCAAATAAAGTTCTCTATTTCTAAATAAAATACTATCAAGACATGAAGTGGTTTTAGAACTATCTCTATTTTTAGTACTAATATCAAAACGTGTATATATGAATGCATATCTAGTAATACTTTTATGTTTATCGCACTTATAGCCTAAATCATTTTTATTATTGTGAACTTTTGTATTTATCATTAAAGAAGATAAATCATCTTTATCTTTATTGAATTTCGTAATTTTCTCATTTTATTTGTCAAAACTCGCTTTAGAGTTACAAAATCTCTTTTGAAAAATAACGATATTTTCTTTTAAAAGCTTGTATTCTTTAATTAAATCTAAATTTCTAACATTCAGAGCACTATTCTTGTGAATACCCGCAAATCCGTACCCTTTGGATCGACAATAAACCACACATGTTCGACCCAAAAAGCACAACAGGCTGAAAGTCAAAAGAAAAAAAGAAGAGAGAAGAAGAGAGGAGAAGAAGGAGAGAACCAAACAGACAATACAGAATCTCACATCGTAGTGGAAAATATATAATATCATATCAATGATCTTTACAAAACAGAAACTGTATATACATACATTAATCAGAGTTCAACAATCAACCACTAGTTATCAGCTGGACAGTTATAATAACCTGTCCTTATAATCGCCGATAATATAAACAACAACAAAGTATCGGATATAAACATATACGGGAATATAATCTGAAGACTTCCAGCTCTCCTGTTGAAGCTTCAAAGTACCAAATCTGAACCTGTAAATATACTTGGTCTAACCCGAGCATTGAAAAGGAAGAACGCCAGGATCAGTCTGGTAAACCAGCATGAGAAACACACTCTACCGAATTTATTAAATTACCAAACTTTTCCTTTTCAAAACAAAAGTATCTCGTAAGACATGCCCACACATAAATATAGACATGTTTTTTACCTTGCGATAACTAAAACATTTCATATCAAATAATCTTATAGTATAATAGTGTCTATTATACAAATAATATAAATCATAGCCGAAACTATTACATTGATTAAATTCCAGCTTATAGCCCAAAATGGGTAATACAATCAATATGGCAGGCACACAGTGGAGTTTGGATTTTCATACAAATGACTAGGTGAAGGGACTACCTTCCGATGGGTACACCTCTAGATGGATGTCTCGAGAAACCATCACAAAGTTCCTCTACCAACACAAGATCGGCCTACCTCTATAACTAGGTAGTACCGAATATGTCATCCTCCGGTCGTTACCGACCATTTCCAAGGACCCTTATAGCATACAAATCACAATAATTTACATCCCGAACGTCATAGCGGGAAGAAGTATATCTAGAAGAGGATGATCATGTCCTGCTTAGGAGCAACCCACTTAGCCTCACCGCATCAAATCCTGTTTCGGCCATTTCTGGTTGATGAGGCTTAATGTAACGACCCTGTTTTTTGTCGCCCGAAAATCGACATTAATACGTCCACTATATTAAATGCCAAACAATCGAATGCCGAAAAACCAAACCATTAGGGTTAAAGAAGAAGGAGGTAGAAGAAGAAATAGAAACAACCTCAGAATCTTACAATCGTAGCGGAACAATATATAATAGGTAAATGATTAATCTTTAAACAGAAATAACTATATCTGTTTATACGTTACAACATCAGAGTTCAACTAAATTCATAGCACACAATTGGACAGTTATCATAACATGTCCTTACAAAACTGGCTATGCAGTTAATCATACACAGCGGAATATTCATCAAATATGTGTGATATGTCTCACTATCTAACTCGTCTCCTGAGTTCCACAGCATCCTTTCCTGTATCTATAATACTCGGTCTGACCCGAGCATTATAATAAAATTATAACCGATTCAGTGTGGAAAAGCAGCGTGAGAAATCACACTCAATTGGATTATTAAAGTTTTCAAAAGCCTTTGAAAATCAAAGGTATCTCATAAGACCGCGCCACAAATAAACATGCTGGGTTTTTACCTTATGACAACCAAAATATATTTTTCATCAAATCCGTTTGATATTATAATAGTGTCTATAGAAAGTAAAATAAAATCTAGCTGAAATGCTTGCATCTCACGTTTCAGCAATAGTTGGGCACAATCAAAACCGTACATGCGCTTATTGGAGATTGGATTCCATAGAATGGCAGGGCACTGGGGTAGCGCTTGTCACATTACCTGGTCTAGATCAGTGTACCGAGGATCCACCTTGATCCCTTGCAACACAAGACCGGAGCTACCCCTAACTGGATAGTCCGAATAAGATCACCACGCGGTTGGGATCAGCAACCGCCCACGCAGCCGAATAAAAGGGACCTCTAGACAGGGATGACCTTACCCTAATTGGTTCTAGCCACTTAGCCCTGCGTGCACCTCCCCTGTTTTAGCCATTCCCGGTTGATGAGGCTCAAGGCTATGCATTACCTTTTTAGCACACATTCACTTAGAATGCTCACCGTCCTCCTGACGATGTTCTGATAGCATTCGTCCATACAATTCTGTTCCGGGTCCGAATGGAACCGAAGGTACCACTCCTACTACATCCATTTTTGGAATCACCCTCTGGATTAGTATCGATTGGCCCTTTCACTTCACTGCTCCATCTTCGAATCCAAGCTTTTGTCTTCCCCACGAAAACGTTCAAACCGGATCGAAGTGGTTTTCGGGAAATAAATCCCGATCTCGGTCTCTTCAAAACGATCAGCGCATTGGTCAATATTGATGGTCGGTTATTTAACTATCAAATAACATCCACAAACAACCATCATGCTTTATAATTTTCCAAATTATATATTTCAAAATATCTTCGCAAGATATTTTCTATACTTCAGTGCTTGAAAATAGTTTTCAAACCACTTTTCTCTCGCGGAATAAATCCTACCCAATTGTTTTATTTTCACTAGAAATCACTAAGTCTTAAATACTTCAGATTTTTAAATAATTTAAATTACTTCATCTAAAAATATGTACTTTATAACATTTAAAATAAAAACTACTTAAACACTTTATTTAAAATACTAGTTATGAAACTTTAAAATACTTCTCATTTAAAACTTAAGCCAAATTTTTTTAAAATAAAAGTTATTCTATAAGGTATAAATATTAAATAATTATCTTTAATTAATAACACTAGTTAAAACTTTTAAAATAATTTACCTATATAATTAACTTTATAAATATTTGCTTTAAAAAAACACTAAACAATAATTTCTTTAAAAACATTCTTTTAAAAACAACTTTAAACCTCTAACTTATACTTGAAAATCTCACTTTGAAAATATACTTGGCTTTTCAGGAAAATAAACTTTCCTTTCCATACCTTTAAAAATAAACCAATATTTATTTTTTTTAAAATCACCCTTTCCTTATAAATTCCCATCCTGAATTTATACTTCTAAATTATCCTCTAATAAATATTTCATTTTATTTAAAATCCCTGTTTATAAATTCCACAATCACCTTCCCTTTGGAAATACTGTTTCAAATCACTTGATTGTTTTTAAAATAGATTCTCTAAATTAAATTCCTCATAGAATTTATTTTTTGATTTATTCAAAGTTTATTTCAAAATCCATTAATTTCAAATTCACTTCTTAAATATGATATACAATCTTACTTAAAATCGAAGATATAAATTTCATACCTTTTTTCAAAATTCTCCTTTTATTTTTCCCAAACTCATTCAAATCTTGAATTTTAAAAATATATTTCTTCATACTAAAAATATTGCTTAAGTCCTTATTTAAAATAAAATCCCTTTTCCCACTTATTCAAAATCCCTATTTTCCCTTCCTTGAATTTATTATATAGGATTTAAAATCAAACCTTTATCCCTTTCCCACATTCATTTCTTTAATTTATTTGAATTTACTATTATTATTTTACTTAAAAATTTCCTTTTTTGTTCCCTTTTAAAATCCCAACTTTATATATATTTCATTTTTCCCAAATACCAATATATATACTCAACCAAGCCATAGCATTTAATAATTTTAATTCCAAATAAAATCAATATAATCCACCACGGATTATCACATACATTACATACTGAATATAAAATAAATTCAACATTTTAAGAATCCAGTTGGATCTCTCCAACATGTTTCTCTGCATCCACAGATGTTAGCACAATAATTTTAAATACCAATCCCGTTTCAAGGCGGGATATCGCGGTATAAAGGGTCATCCGCTATTATAAGGGGCGAATAGGGTCTCATCCGCTATATAAATGCAGGAAATCAATCACTCCAATGTATATATACTACTATATATAATATACCAACTGATAATAAAACATCAATTCAAGATATTAATCGAATAGTTTAAATTTGACTATTTAAATTCAAATGGTTATCAAAATGAGTGAGATTAACTCACCTTTGACTTTATTTGAAATCCACTTCAATCTCGACTATTTCCTTAACAATTTTGGACCTTGTATAAGCATTTATGATTTATTAATATTCGAAATAAATCGAATCATTAAGTACCATTTAATAATTCAATTGACTAATGATTTAATTTAAACTAATTTTCTTTTAATAATGTATTAGTACCTAAAATAAATTAAATAAATTTATTAAATAAATTAATCAAACTAAATACATATTTTTAAAATAAACTAGTAAGTTAAAAATGTGTATATATATATTTTATTTTAAAACTACATATATATTTATAAATATATATATATATATATATATATATATATATCCAAAAATCGACTTTTGTATAAATTCTTCAATATTTAAAATTTCTCTTTTCAGAATCATACATACACATATATTTTATGTTTAAACCCTATATACATATGTATGTATTTATGTATATATTTATTAAATTATAAATAAATTTTTCCTTCTAACCTATATATTAAAACAGAATTATCATATGCCTTACTGCTGTTTATCTAACAGTCTTTCCTTTGTAATATATATATATATATATATCCGATAAAAAATACCA
The DNA here is from genome assembly GCA_030765085.1 of Allium cepa. Classification (NCBI taxonomy): domain Eukaryota; kingdom Viridiplantae; phylum Streptophyta; class Magnoliopsida; order Asparagales; family Amaryllidaceae; genus Allium; species Allium cepa. Next base: position 978,151,476 of record CM060935.1, read on the forward strand.
ACCTTATTTATTTATTTTTTTATAAAAACCCTACTGTAATTCAAATTTTCTTTCGACCTGTAATACAACATCAGAAAAACGTTAATACCTCTCTTGTAACGACCCGTAAATTTTGATAAATAAAATTGTTAATTTAATTAGATTTTCGAAATCAAATTAGGAAGGAATAAAATTTTTATAATGTATATTGAAATAAATGTTAACAATGAATTGTAGAAATGGTTATTAAACCTAATTGTTGAAAATATAAGTGAAATCCCAATAAAGAAATAGTGTTAATTGTTGCACTTGGATATAAAATTTCAAAATAAGTGATTAAAGACAAGAATTTAATTTACCTATGCAATAATATATTGATAAATTGTAACTGTATGTGAATTAAGGTAGTAATGTAAATGACAGTTCATGAACGACCAATTTAATGCAATTCAAATTGATTGAAAAGACTGTTTAGGTTATAATGGAGTGTAAATAGAAATATTTGGTAATAAATTGAATATAAGAAAACAAAGGCAATTAGCGAATTAATTAATGAATTCATAATAATAAATAGCAATTAAGTAAAATCAAGGTTCTGGATGTAATTATTTGGAAATAATAACTAGAATAAATTGCAACAGTAAAAAAAATGTAAGTTAGCTGTTAATAACTTGGATGTAATTCCAATAAGTGAAACAGTGTAAATGTTATAACTTGGTTACCAAATTTATATACGGAAGTGGATGTAAATATGAATTTATTTAATGAAATAATACAGGGTTAATGACAATTAACTAAAATTTGTATATATGGAATTTTAACGTGTGTTGGGAAGTAATAACTTATAAAAAGGAAGAAAACGTTACTTTAATAATAATTAATATAATAACGGGAAGGTGAATGTAAATTGAAGAGAAGCGTAAGCTTATTTATAAGGCAGTAATTGATGAAATAGAAGTTGGAAAAAAAAAGTAAATAAATTATTGAGGACATTTAATAGTAATTAATGTATAAATATTTGGCAATTAAATCAAATCAATTTATAGAAGTCAATTTTAAATTAATTGGAAGGAAATCTATAATAAATGAATTTATTTGTAAGTGAATGAAATTCATTTCTATATTAATTGGAAATTGGAATAAGATGGTAATTGTTAATGTAATAAGAGTAAGCCAATAATAATTCTTCCCATAAATTGATAGTTGATTCAATAATGTAATACTATCCATAATAGGGCAATTTGATTGAATAATAGAATGGAAAGTCTATTAAATGGGATTATTGAAAATAAAATTGGTAATTTCTAAATTATTGAAATTGGAAGTAAGGATAGTAATTATTGTAATAATTAAAATGGGAGGCATTTAGAATTTAATGAACCTTAATGTATGTTAATGAGAATTTAAGGCAATAATCACCAGATATGAAGGAAATAGGATGAATTGCAATGTAGTTTATTTGTAAAACAATAAGTGATGTAATGTAGGAATGAAATCAAATATAGATAAGTTTAATTGAGACTTTAATTTCAAATAACATGTGAAATTGACCAAAATATAGTAAAGGGAAATATGATAGTCAATAAATAAAGGATGGAATGAGAGCATTAATGTAATGAATGTAAAAAAATATTGACTATGATTGTAGAAAGGTTTAATAGAGAATGGAAGGATTGAAATTAGGTTTAAAGCAATGTATTGTAGGTAATTATAAATAACTGGATTTATTAAATTGAAAATAAATGAAATTAAACATTTAAATATTACGTCAATAGAGATTTAAATGAAATCTAAGAATATTAAAATAATAGATTTTGAATCCAATATTAAATCCATCTATTTAAAATTTATGGATGGAATAATCATTGATTTATTTAATTTAATAGAAATTTTTGGAAATTAAATTTATAATTTTCGAATTTAATGAAATTGAGGTTAATACCGAAATTTATAAATTTATCAACTCTAATTTGACGGATAAATTTGGTTTAAATCATTGTAAATGATTGGAAAATTTAAAATGATAAGAATTGGTAATTATCGAATTTAAATTGAAAATTTGATTAAATTGACTAAATTTTATTTATTTAATTAATATAAAAATAGCCATTTTGGCCACCGACTCGGATTTTGGCGAAACCAGTTTCATCAGATCCGTATCGGTGAATTATTGTAGGATTTCAAGTTTCGTATCGATCAGACTAGTCATTTGATCGTACGGACTCGAAACGCCTTGAAATCGATAAATTGAAATCAATTGAAATCAATTTGAAAAATATTGACTTTAGCATAACTTCTCCATACGATGGAATTTGGACTTGAAACATTTTCCATTGCATTTAAAATATTTTAAAACATCTATTTGGATATATGGTTTGACCCAATTTCGTTCCGGATTCGAAATGGGCTTTTTGGGCCACTTTGTCGTCATCACGTATATCCAATCGGGTCTATCTTTTCTATTTCCACTTTCTCTATAAATACACTGTTATATACCCTAGCAGCCTCTATTCCTCATTTCTATACGTACAGAAACTTCTGTGCTCCTCTTCCTCAATGGCTGTAAACACTAATCTATCCAATTCAAATTTCAATCCAAAGCTATAATTTCGAACTCCTTAGAAAAATTCAGAAAAATATATATTTTGAAGCTCTCGAAGAGCACAAGTAAGATCCGCACTCCGTTTTTCGATCTGGGTTTTCGTTTGACAGGTAGAAATTGAAGAAGTCTCGGCCGTCCATCACGTGTCTGTAAAAGTTGTCGGATCATCGAACTCTTTTTGGGTATTATAGAGGGGACCGAGGGGAGTCAATATGTGTAGTTTGTTCGTGGAGTTAACGGCTAGATCATGCTATTAAATTCAACTAGGATTTGTTTAAAATGGCGGCTGCTGTACCTTCTAGGGGTTCTCGCGTGCGCGAAATCACGGAGTGGGGTCGCGCAACCCACGCGTGGGTGGGTGTCGGCGACGTGAAAGGGCTCAGTTCCGATTTCTGAAGGCGTGGCGGCGCAAATTGTTCGTAGGGGAGAAACGCGTGAGTTAGTTTCTGTGAGGAGCGCAGGTTCGTGGTGACGTGGAAAATTATTTTAGTGAGGGTGAGTTTTGTTGTGTATTTAATTTAATTTTGATTTCAATTCGTTAAAATAATCATAACTTTTGCATACAGACTCAGTTTTACGCGCGATTTTCTTTGTTAGGATGGTAATGAAATTCCAGGCTTTTTGACAATGGTTTGGATGAATTCTGAGACTGGTCAATTTTTAGGTTTAAATTGGATTTAAATTCAATTTAAATTCAAAAGGTGAGTGTTTTAACCCACTCACAACTTCTTAAATTTATTATGTTTGTTAAATTGATATATGATGTGATTTGAATTTTATTTATGGTTGTTTGGCATATTTTAATCATCATCCCAGTAAAATTTAATTATTTAATTTAATTGTTACTTAATTATTCATTGCATATTAACTGCCAGTTAAATTGTTATTTATTTATTGCATATAAACTGCCAGTTAAACAGTTATAATTTATTTTTGAAAATAAACTGATAGTTGATACCTGTTATTTATCAACTGTTATATATTGATGTATTGTTTGAATTTGGATGATGATTGTGATAAATGGTTGATGGTTGATATTGGATGAATGGATGCTGTATTTTATATTATTATAAACTGCAAGTATTATGCATTTTCATTTCATTCAGGATTGCGGTTTGAAATGATATATAACCGTAATTTTTATTTTAAGTTACGGATTGAAATGATAAATATCTGTATCAATTGACCGTAGGATAGAAAATTTTATACATACACCGCGGTATGTATATAAAAACATTTTGAAATGATTTTCTATGGTTTTGGAAAGATATATATATATATATATATATATATATATATATATGGCTTTATGAGATATTGATTTCGGATATTTGATAAAGGTTATTTTATATATAGTTAAATTCTTGGTTTTAAGCTATGTATAAAAATTGTTTAAAGTGTGAAGTAAGTTTAATAATAAAGTTGATTTTATTAAAATATATTATGGTAAGTGTTTACTTAAATTATATTCTAATATAGTTTATATTGATTTTTATAAACAAAAGTGAGAAGATAGTTTTGAAATTGATTTGAGATTTTATTTAATTAAGATCTTATTGAAATTTAGATTTAAAAAGAATATGGTGTTATAACTAAATTCGGGTTTAAGATGATTTAAGTGAATATATCTAGTCTAAATAAACCGAGGAATATTCAATTATTGAATTTGAAAGTTTTATTTAAAGGATACTGGATTTATTAAGTAAGTTTTCAAAACTAAATAATAGTAAAGTGAATTTGGCATATATATATGAATTAAAAATTTAGTTTTGAAATGGTGGAATATTTAAAACTTTGAAATATATGGAAATTTAAATGGTTTATTTGGGAATTCCAATCTATATTTGGAATTGATTTAAGAAATTAAAAGGCTAATTTACTTTATAAAGTAATTTATTATTAAACAATTTAAGTATTGAAAATTATGTTTCGAAGCTATGGGTTTAAGGTATATATATTTGAAAGTACTATGATTTTTGAAAAGGATATATTTGAAATAAAAATGATATCATATTGATTTGGGTTTTAAAATAGAAATGATATCGTATTTATATGGTTTTGAAATGGATATTTTATTCTGGTTTTAAACTATAAACTATTTTGAAAAGACCGCGGTGTTATAATAACGTTTGGTTGTTAAAAAGACCGGGATTGGAAGTTGTCATACTCTCTGCCAACTCCGAAAACCACTTTAACAACCGTTTACGCGGTGGAGATTCCAGAATGAAGTAGGATGATGGCGTCGTTTCCTTTGAGGTAAATACGTGGACCCAACTCCCGTGAGTTGGCATAAGATGGCTAAAACATGAGCGATCGACGGGTTAAGAAGGTAGCCCCTTTTATTGGACACATCCCTTCGATATTCTACTCTAACTTTGGATTTATTCGGTGGCCACTTTTGATTTCTTTGATTTGGGGGTGTGGCTCGAGGTGTGCGGTAGCTGCAGCTATGCATTACCAACGACCCGGAAGCATAATTGGTATATCTATCCTGGCATTGCCTGGTTGTGCCGTGTCACCTACCCTAGCGCGCCTTATACGATTTTGTTTTGTACTATACCTATGGAGTTCCCTCTGACGATGCCCAGTACGGGGGCGATTATGTTACTGTATAGACTATGGGAATATATTATGTGTTAAGAGGAATATTAGGTCACTCCTTAACGCTATTTTAAAGTAAGTTTATTTTACTAATAGACACTATTATAATAGCGAAATATTACTACATAGTAAATAGTTTAACGGATCCTTAAGAAATGTGAATCCCGAGCATCTCTTAAGTTACTATACTCATATATATTGTTGATTTAACTTATATAAGATCTTTTAGTTCCGACTCGAGTGTTTTGTCTTTTCAATTCGCTCGGGTCAGCCTGAGTATTTCAGAACTCGAAGACTCTAGCTCTGGAGGATGAAGATGAAGATTTTATTTCTATTACCTATTATATTATTCCACTACACTATTGTATTCCGCTGCATTATTGATATTCTATGGTATGTATAACTCTGATATATATCATAAGTATAATTAAATATTTTGAAAAATAGCTTCATGAACTGTATATTTGATTATTATATTTTATCCTTCCGCTGTGAGATTCTGTTTGTTTTATTTCTTTCTTGTTTTTTTCTTATTTACCCCATAGCAATCCGCCCTTCTGTATGGTTTGAATTTGCACGTGTGTCAATTTAAAGCGTGCGAAAAGGCGGGACGTTACATCTGGTATCAGAGCTTTGGTTTAGTGATAAACCTTAGCTTTATGGGGTTTGACTCTTTATTAATAGGGTAATAATACCCTATGATGAGTCGCTAAGTGTATATATATGAGAGAGCGTATTTTTTAGTGTTATAAAAAGGTTTTAATATTGTGTTAATATGTTCCGTTTTGTATGTATAAATTCTGGTTGGTGCATGGGACGCTATGACATCAATAGGGATTTCTAAACACTTAATAGGACAGACTAACATAATATTAATTTTAATATAGGTCAATTAAATAATTTTGCCTATTATATTTTATATATATATAAAATAATTTTTTTATAAATGATATATATATATATATATATATATTGGTTTTTAGGTAATGAAATTTATAAATAATATTTGAAATGGGATTGAAAACACAATAAATGAAATTGGGAATTTTAGAACTTAAGTTCCGGGGTTTTGAAAATTTCTTTCAATTGATTTTGGAATATAATAATAATATTATTAGAAGTATTTTCTGATATAAATATTTCAATTTAATTTGAAAGAATAGTTTTTTAAAAGAAACTTTGAAAAGAAATAAGTTCTGTACTTCCCTCTATATCGCTGGAAAATAATTTCGGTGATGAGTGCACGCATCATTGACATTCATTTTCAAGTTTCTAAGTGGGAAGGCCATTGTAGTAGTTTACTAGAAGATTTATTTTGATAAACAAATAAAATTTTAAAAATTGTTTAAATATAAATTAGATATATAAATTGTAAGTATATATATATTTATCTATTATTTTAAAATGATTTGAAGTTAAACCCGGTAATTAATTCTTAAGTTACCGCTAATTAATTGTTCTAATTAGGTAGTGAAATGGAAGTTAACTAATAATTGAAACCTTTAAATAAATTAAGCGATTAAATGCCTGGTTATAAATGAAATTAAAGGAAGTTTGAAATTGTAATATATAAAACAAAAGATTAAATTATTGAACATTTAATTAATTAAAAGAAATAAGAGAAACTTGGATGTTTTTAATTACATTCTTAAAAAAGCATATATATATAACTTACCAAATTTTAAAAGTTGAAATGTTTAATAAGAAAATGTAATTAAAATTGTACAAGTAAAAGTATGTAATGAAGTGTTCAATAAATTGCTTTTATTAATGAGAATTGAGGTTATAATTGTTATATACTTAAGTAAGTAATTACAGACTTAAGTAAATGATTGAAGTTATTTATTTTGAAAATAAGCAGAAAGTTGAAAAATGTAATAAATGAGTGTAATATAATAAAAAGAAAATTTCATGATATGAATAAGTGAAAGTGGGACTTTGCTAGAAATGAATAAAAGTAAATGAAACTATAAGAAATAAAAGGAAAATTAAATAGATAAAAAATAAATTGAATAAAAAGTAAATCAAACCATAAATGTATGAAAAGAAATGTTTAAGGATGAATTTAATCTATTTTTTGAATTGGTTAATTGTTGTTTTGGTTTATGGTTGTTTGGGCAAGGATACTTTAAAGTTGTTGGGATGAATTAATAATCTATTTAGTTTCATCTAAGACTGTTGAGTAAATGATGCGTTAAGTAGTTTATTTTCCACTCTGTACAATTTAAAGTTGAACCCGAACAACTATTTGTTTTGTTTGTTATGGATGAAAGATTGATTTGTATGGATTCTATGTGATGGTTGTATGCCTTGTTGCAAGTGGTTGTTGATTATATTGAATTGTTTGTTTGTAGTTGAAATAACCTTAAATATTTCATTTTATATAATTTTAAACCTTTTTGGATATATAAGTGAAATACAGGTTATGGAAGCAATTGCTACTGCTTTTGGTTTCATAATTAAGCGTTAATTGCCCGACCAATAAGTACGTTTTCGGATTACGGTTTATAGCGTTATTATATTATTTTTTGCGTGTTGGGATATATATTATTTTGGAAAATATGTTGTATATTGTTATATTTGATATTATATTTTCTCCCGAGCCTCCCCGTACAAAGGAGACTGCCAAAATTTTCCGTAAATTTTGGACTTAGAAATTTTTTGAAAAACGTTTCCAAACTTTATTAATTTAAGTATAAAAGGATTAATTGGTTATAAATCTATATGTTTTATTTAAATTATCCTATTCTGTAACCTTATTGTTATGAATATAATGTTTTGAAGAATATATATTATAATTCTTCTTTTCCCTTCTTTTCCTTTTCGGGGACGAAAAGTTTTGAGTGGGGGAGAGTGTAACGACCCTAAATTTTGATAAATAAAATTGTTAATTTAATTAGATTTTCGAAATAAAATTAGGAAGGAATGAAAATTTTATAATGTATATTGAAATAAATGTTAATAATGAATTGTAGAAATGGTTATTAAACCTAATTGTTGAAAATTTAAGTGAAATCCCAATAAAGAAATAGTGTTAATTGTTGCACTTGGATATAAAATTTAAAATAAGTAATTAAAGACAAGAATTTAATTTACATATGTAACAATATATTGATAAATTGTAATTGTATGTGAATTAAGGTAGTAATGTAAATGACAGTTGATGAATAACCAATTTAATGCAATTCAAATTGATTGAAACGACTGTTTAGGTTATAATGGAGTGTAAATAGAAATATTTGGTAATAAATTGAATATAAGAAAACAAAGGCAATTAGCGAATTAATTAATGAATTCATAATAATAAATAGTGATTAAGTAAAATCAAGGTTCTGGATCTAATTGTTTGGAAATAATAACTAGAATAAATTGCAACAGTAAAAAAAATGTAAGTTAGCTGTTAATAACTAGGATGTAATTCCAATAAGTGAAACAGTGTAAATGTTATAACTTGGTTACCAAATTTATATATGGAAGTGGATGTAAATATGGATTTATTTAATGAAATAATACAAGGTTAATGACAATTAATTAAAATTTGTATATATGGAATTTAACCTGTGCTGGGAAGTAATAACTTATAAAAAGGAAGTAAAGGTTACTTTAATGATAATTAATATAATAACGGAAAGGTGAATGTAAATTGAAGAGAAGCGTAAGTTTATTTATAAGGCAGTAATTGATGAAATAGAAGTTGGAAACAAAGTAAATAAATTATTGAGGATTTAATAGTAATTAATGTATAAATATTTGGCAATTAAATCAAATCAATTCATAGAAGTCAATTTTAAATTCATTGGAAGGAAATCTATAATAAATGAATTTATTTGTAAGTGAATGAAATTAATTTCTATATTAGTTGGAAATTGGAATAAGATGATAATCGTTAATGTTATAAGAGTAAGCCAATAATAATTCTTCCTATAAATTGATAATTGATTCAATAATGTAATACTATCCATAATAGGGTAATTTGTTTGAATAATAGAATGGAAAGTCTATTAAATGCGATTATTGAAAATAAAATTGGTAATTTCTGAATTATTGCAATTGGAAGTAAGAATAGTAATTATTGCAATAATTAAAATGGGAGTCAATTAGAATTTAATGAACCTTACTGTATATTAATGAGAATTTAAGGCAATAGTCACCAGATATGAAGGAAATAGGATGAATTGCAATGTAGTTTATTTGTAAAACAATAAGTGATGTAATGTAGGAATGAAATCAAAAATAGATAAGTTTAATTGAGACTTTAGTTTCAAATAACGTGTGAAATTGACCAAAATATAGTAAAGGGAAATATGATAGTCAATAAATAAAGGATGGAATGAGAGCATTAATGTAATGAATGTAAAACAAATATTGACTATGATTATATAAAGGTTTAATAGAGAATGGAAGGATTGAAATCAGGTTTGAAGCAATGTATTGTAGGTAATTATAAATAACTGGATTTATTAAATTGAAAATAAATGAAATTAAACATCTAAATATTACGTTTATAGAGATTTAAATGAAATCTAAGAATATTAAAATAATAGATTTTGAATCCAATATTAAATCCATCTATTTAAAATTTATGGATGGAATAATCATTGATTTATTTAATTTAATAGAAATTTTTGGAAATTAAATTTATAATTTTCGAATTTAATGAAATTGAGGTTAATACCAAAATTTATAAATTTATCAACTCTAATTTGACGGATAAATTTGGTTTAAATCATTGTAAATGATTGGAAAATTTAAATGATAAGAATTGGTAATTATCGAATTTAAATTGAAAATTTGATTAAATTGACTAAATTTTATTTATTTAATTAATATAAAAATAGCCATTTTGGCTACCGACTTGGATTTCGACGAAACCAGTTTCATCGGATCCGTATCGGTGAATTATTGTAGGATTTCAAGTTTCGTATCGATTGGACTGGTCGTTTGATCGTACGGACTTGAAACACCTTGAAATCGATAAATTGAAATCAATTTGAAAAATATTGATTTTAGCATAACTTCTCCATACGATGGAATTTGGAGTTGAAACCTTTTCCATTGCGTTTAAAATATTTTAAAACAACTATTTGGATATATGGTTTGATCCAATTTCATTCCGGAGTCGAAATGGGCTTTTTGGGCCACTTTGTCGTTAATACATATATCCAATCGGGTCTATCTTTTCTATTTCTACTTTCTCTATAAATACACTGTCATAAACCCTAGCAGCCTCTATTCCTCATTTCTATACGTACAGAAACTTCTGTGCTCCTCTTCCTCAATGGCTGTAAACCCTAATCTATCCAATTTTAATTTCAATCCAAAGCTAATATTTCGAACTCCTCGGAAAAATATATATTTCGAAGCTCTCGAAGAGCGCAAGTCAGATCTGCAGTCCGTTTTTCGATCTGGGTTTTCTTTTGACCGGTAAAAATCGAAGAAGTCTCGGCCGTCCATCACGCGTCGGTAAAAGTTGTCGGATCGTCGAACTTTTTCAAGGTATTATAGAGGGGACCGAGGGGAATCTGTGACGCCCCACCTCTATAGCCACGCTAGCCAAGAACATTACGGTGAATGCTGTCGACTAGCACGGAGAATAAGGCCGTTGAGGAGCGACCATCCGTGTAATTTCTTTACGCGAGCACCGATATGTCAGATAATATAACATGCATTCTATTTCAAGAGGAAATCCGACATACCGACACAAACTCAAAGCTACTACACGGTGGCTATATAAATCCTTCGGAAAACAAATATAGAAATAAGCATAACACAAATCAGACACAGACAATTCATATCACAAAGGCGGAATAAGATATGAATATTACACTAGAAAGTGTACATCAGAGTAGTGGTCTAAAAAGATCCACAATATCACAAAAGAATAGTTACACGAACTACACAAAAGAATAAGTATACATTAAGGAGTCTATATCTCAAATGTATACAACAAAATAACTACTAATCTAAGTAGTTAACCCAAAAGTCAAGGAGTTAATCCCGGATGAGAAGTCAAGCAGAAGCACCTGTAACATCTCGGTCTGACCCGAGTATTATTTAATAAGAAAATAATAAACGGATCAGTCTAACTATAAATATCAGATGAAACGATATAGAATAAGAGATATGACTAAACACATAATAATCACAATGCCAAGCTGTGATATATATAATTAGTTGAAAATCATCAATCCGATTAATCAATGTCACCAAATCTACACAAGAATCAAAGAAACGTCATACTCCTTATTTCGTTCACCAAACCATAAATATTGACGATAATATCAATGTCAATCACAAAAGTCAATGACACACAAATTCCAGAAGACTACACAAGAAATCCAGAAATCACTAAAGTCAATGACACACAAATTCACCAATGCACAAATATCAATAAGTCTTATCAATAGAAATCACGAAAATTGGTGAAATACAAATTCTAGAAATCATCTCAAAAAATCCAGAAATCACAAAGGGGGGGAGGCCTATCACAAACGGGAGCATAAAGCCCACCAACACGTGTATCACAAACGGAACGCTAATTCCATGGTCGCTAACCATCACAAATTGAGCTGAAGCTCCACAAACGACCCGAAGACCATGGGTTGCTACCTCACCAAATTGAGTCGAAACTCCACAAAATGGGGTTTAGTCTCCCTCGCAGACAAAGAGACATCGCACATTGCTAGTCTAAATCACAAAGATGATCGTCATGATCAACGAGAAGTGTCAATTACACTAAGCTAGTAAATATATGAGTTTAGCTTCATGTCCCATAGCCACTTGCTTAACTTAAATATTTACGAACAAACTGTAAATCTCCACTAGAAAATTGTCACAAGAGGTTCAATCGAACAAGTCCAAGAATTAACCGACGAAGTAAACGCAAGCGTTTCATACCACTCGTTTTACTAAGCCGTTTAATTAGATTTCTCATACGAGTGAGGTAAAGGTTTGTATATACTAACAGATTGGAAAACGGTTTTATAAACGAATTTGGTATTAAAATAGTATTGAAATCGTTTGAGGAAAGAGTTTTGATATTTACTACTAGTATAGAAAACCTTTATATTTTTAAAGTGACAAATCATGAAGAAGATTGTAAGAACAATCAATCACAAAAATTCACATACGAAGATGTGAATAAAATCCAAAGAAATCGATAAAGGATCCATCGAAATGGATATTCAAAAATCCCTAAAAAGAGTCATCAAAGTCATAATAGATGATAACAGCAAATAGGATTATCACGAATCGATTTAAATTGGAATTCTCAAACGAATAGGCAAATAGGCAAAATACAGCAGTTTCAGACGTCTGAAACAAGTGGTTCAGACGTCTGAATCTGGAAATATAAAAATTTCCAGAACAAAATTCAGACGTCTGAATCAAGTGTTTCAGATGTCTGAAATAGGCATATTTTGGCCTATTTCCTTTCTGGTTCCAATTGAACCAATTCAGACGTCTGAAACCATATTGTAACGACCCAGAATTTTTAATAATTAAAATTTGAATATTTAATTAATTTTAAATATTAATAAGTGAATTTATAAGTCAAATAAACTTTTATTTGAATTATTGGATTTAATTGGATTATTAAATCGATAATTTAATACGTTAAATTATGGAAAAAAAATTGAAAATATAGTTAAATATGATTGAAAATGATTTGTAAAATTTTATTTTATCATATTGGAGTTAGAAAGATATTTTAGAACTTTTAAAATCGAATTAAAAGTTTATTTGTGAAAATTGAATATTTTAATATTTAAATCGACTAGTGAAAATAGTCAATTTTTGAACAGTCTCAGAATTGAACGAAACCAGTTCCATTGGATCCGTAATAGTTAGTTATTACCGGATTTCAATTTTCGTGTCAATCGGAGCTATCGTTTGATCGTGGCAGCTCGAAACGCATCGAATTATTTTTAATTTTAATTTGACGAGTGAAAATAGCCATTTTTCAAAAAGTCTCGGATTTCGACGAAACCAGTTTCATCGGATCCGTAATGTGATATTATTGTAAGGTTTCAAATTTCAAGTCAATTGGATTTACCGTTTGTCCGGTACGAATTAAAACGCTTAGAAATCGACTTAAATCGGTTTAATTCAAATTGAGCGTTTACAGTCATAACTCACACATACTTCCGAATTAGCTTCCGAAACCTGTTCCATTGTGTCCGGAACGCGAGGTAAACCCTAGAAACGCTGGTTACGGCGCGTAAATCGGAGTTCGGAATTTCCGGGATGAATAGTGTCGTTCGTTCTCTTATAAATAGGCCCCTACCCCTTCATTAAATTAAAAAAAAAAAGAAAAAGAAACCCTAACCCTAATTTATAACTGCAGCCGCCACTTTAGTATGTATGGCCAGAAATCATTCTCACTTTCCCCTCAATCTCTCTCAATCTACAAAGAATTAGCCTTAGGTTTCAACTAGAGAATGGAAGAGCACGACGAGATCTTTAAATCCATACGGTGATGATGGATTTTGGTGCAACGGAGGAGGAGATAGGAGGGGCCGTTCTCTACAGGTCATGCACGTGTTTCTAGGTGCTAGGGGAGGCCGATCATGATGCTCTACAGGCCGAGCATGGTGGTGGAGTAGGGCTATGCACTGGAGCTTCCTGATCGAATTCTAGTTGATCGTGTTAGGAGTATAATTTAACCCTAATTCTTGTAATGGATTTGATTGAGCACGGTTTGGTTACTGTAAGAAGAACGTGAGGGAGGGAAGAAGAAAGGAGCGGCCCAGATGAGTTTGGGTGAGATCCAGTGGCCTGTAGTTGTGGAAGGTTTAAATTAGTTTATTTATGTTGTAGTTATAGTTTAAAATCGTGTACGATCTTTAAAAATTCATAACTTTTTCATACAAGGTCGAAAAAATGCGAAACCAGTTGCGTTGGAATCGTATGGACGAGCACTACGCGATGGAGTTGGTTTGGAGTTGTTTGGAGTTAGTGAGAATTTTGGGTAAAATTAAACGCGCGTTTAATTTTATTCGAAATAAATCGCTAAAGCGGAATTTAAAATCAAGGTGAGAACTTCTCACTCAATCGAATCAGTTTCGATTTTATTTTAAATAGTTAGATTTAAAATATTTGAGTGCATGTTTGAATGTTGATTGATATCTATTGATTGTTAAAATAGACATTATACGCCGTTAGTAAGCGGATGTTATTTATTAAAAACATATACCGCGAATATTTCATAAACAGTGAAATTGGTATTATATATAATATCAATATATATATTGGCATATGTATATATTGCAGTTATTGATTTCCCGCATTTATTTGTTTAGCGGATGAGACCCTATTACGCCGTTATTAAGCGGATAATATTTAATAAGAACATATACCGCGATAATTTCGTACTGGAGCGAAATTGGTATTGTGCTAATGTTTGTGGATGCAGGAAAACAGGTTGGAGGGATCCAACTGGATTCCTCAACAGTTTTTATTTGATTTCAGATATTTTGATATTTGATGGATTTTCATATTGATAGATGATATCGTTGTAGTCGTGATTGACTATTTGGTGTGTAGCATCATTGGACCAAGTTTTGGAATTTTAAAATGATTTTAAAGTGATTTTTGAAAATATACCATATTTTTGGAATTGATTCATTTTAAATAAATAAACGTTATAATTTTTAATGTTATAAAAAATTTTGAAATTTGTGAAATACAGTTAAAAACTGATTTTTGAGAATATGATGCTATTGATTTTATGAAGTAGTTTAAATCGGAATTTTTGAATTTATTATGAAAAGTTTAAATATAGGATTTATAAAATTTAATTATTTTATGAATCAAAAGGAAGAAGTTTTTAAAGGAATTTAAAGACGTTTAAAAAGAATAATATAAATTGATTTATATTAAGAGATTTATAAATGGATATTTATAAATTGAAATATGGACATTATAAAACGAGTTTTTATAAGTGTTTGAATGAAGTGAAAATGAATTTCATAATTGAATGGAATTTATAAAATTTTATACGGTGAAGTTATAAATGGAATTTTATAAGCAGTAGGTTTATAAAATTAATTAAGTTATTAAAATAATGATTTTGGATAAATGAATGAATCTTATAAGTTATAAGATTTATAATTTGGGAAGTTAAAAAGAACGATTTTGTAAAATAATCGTTTTATAAGTATTTAACTTATAATATGAACTTTTAGTTTATAATTGAGTTATAAACTGGAATAGGTTAATAAAAGAATTTATAAAAAGGAAGTTTTTATAAATAAATAGAAATGGAATTTATAAACGTTGTTTATAAATTCGCAAACAACTTATTTTGATAAGTAAGTTGTTGAAACCTATAAATGAAATTTTATTCACGTTTTTGACAGTGAATAATCCTTTAAAATAAAATGAATAAAAGGATGAAATTGTTAATGAAGTATATTCACGTTTTTGAATAGTGAATAACACGTTAAAGAAATTGTTTTGAATGAGATGTTTAAATTGAATTAAAACGATCTAACGATGTTTTAAAATGTGTTGAGATTCGAAACCATAGTTTTCAACATTTATTGTTGAAATAGACGTTTTCGAGAAATAAAAGGAAATGGTGGACTATAACACTGTTGTTATAGTAAATGATTTCCGAAAGGAAATATTTTGTATAGTATTGGGATTTATATATCTATTTTAATTTCGAATCCCTATACTAGTGATTTTGGGTTGTCGTAACAATGTTTTACGCAACATTCGTTTTGGCCCAAATAAATATGTTTAAGAGAATGATTTCCTTAAAAGAATGAAACATATACTTATTTTTGATTTAAGTATATTGAATATTTTCCAAGTGTTGAAAATAAATAAAATTTGTGAATTACTTATTAAATAAGTATGGAAATGTTTTCCAATATGAAGTGATATTTAGAATTGATCTTTTTGAAGATAAATTGAAAATGAATAATTGAAATCGAATATTCATTGATATCTTGGAATTATAAATTCACTAAGGAATTTATAAAGGAAGTGGAATTTGTTTAAAAATAAATATTGATTTATTTTTGAAGTATTGAAATTATATATCTAGTGAAGATATTTTGGAAAATAAATAATTTTGGAAAATTATTTGGAAACTGGTGATGTGTGCATATCCATTGATAGTTCAATAACCGACTATCAATATTTCCCTTTGAATGGGTAATAGATGTGAATTGATTGAATTTGAATGCCACACTTATTTTTGAATAAGCGCTCACTATTCGGGTTAACCGGGAAAGGACCATGGGGTCGTATAACCCATCCCGAATATGTGATACGTCGTTGTGAATTGCATTGAAGATCGGTGTCGAAGACCCGGTATTTGCGAGAGCGATAGGATGACCTATCGATTGTCTCTGCACTGAGTTGCAACGGTATAGAGACTCCCTAAGTGATGGGAAATCCGATCAGGATTGTGAATATCCGGATTGCAAGGACTTCTTTGTAAGTGCCTTCGGTTTTGTTCGAGCCCAGAACAGACTTGTATGGATTGTATGTCTGACATTACAAGTTGAGATATAAAGCCGATTTCATTCAAATATATTTCTGTTGGTGGCGGAGAATTTATTCTTTTAGCTTAACACCCTTCTCTGAGACGTACGAGCTCAGAGGTTATATAGTTGAAGTTATCAGCGATATATTCCCAATTTGGTAATGTGACATGCTGAGTGTTGCTGAAATGATCATTGTGTTGATTATTGTGATAGGATCGTTTATTTGATCGTCTATCTTGGTGATCATTGTGTTGATCATTTGTTGACCCAAAGCATGGCTTTTGTATAAAGTATGTTTTTGTGGACGTGACTTCGTCGAACCTCACACCCCAGAAATGGTCAAAACAGGAAAGATGCAGCAAGGTTATGAGGGGTAGCACCCTTTAGGGTATGTACATTTCCTTCTGGATAGAGGTGGTATCATGGTATGGAGCCCAGATATTTAACCTATGTGGTTACTACGAATTTATTACTTTGTGGTTGTTGGCTATCGGGATCCCGTGAGAAAGGTCGTTTACGATCGGGGAATGGCGTGCTCGTGTCAGTAGTTACCCAGTTAGGGGTAACCCGGCCTTGTGTTGGCAGAGTTCCGGTTTGGTTCTCGGGGATGTCTTTCCAGAGGCATTCTCATGTGGCAATGGGAAGTTCCTTGGCCTGACCATTTGTTGGAAATCCAAAGAAACAATACGAAACTTGTACGGTTTTAGTTGTAGAACCTGCCATCTAATATGGTAGCTATTAGTAGGCATAATATAATGGTACCTATGCTGGCTAAGATTTATATTCTACTTTCGAAATGAATTTCTTCTACACTATGCACTAATAATAATATCAAAATTGATTTGATTTTAATACGTATCAAGCATCTTTGACTATCATAAGGAGAAATCTTCTCCAAGTCTGCGTTTGCATTGTGTGTGTGGCAGGAGGTCTTATGGTAGTCTCATTTTTAAAAGCATTGCGAATTGAATTTAAAAATATTCCTCTATTTTGATTTTAAAGATAAATAAACTATTTTGAGTTCTCACACCAGTCACATGACTGACTTGGAGTTTATTGTTTTCCTTCCTAAACTCTGGGTGCCCACCAATTTCTACACGGGCAGTCAAGAGTTAAGGTTTATCAGGATATTCTGGATATTCTGGAGTTGCTGGAGGCAAGATGGATGGCATGGCATATTACTTATATAGTATTTCTTTTTCCGCTGCACTATTTGTTGTTGTTGTACACTCTGATGATATGATGTAATGTAATGTGATGTAATGCAATAACTGATATAGTTCTTTGTTTAAAGATTATTCATTTATTATTATATGTTGTTCCGCTGCGAATTGTGAGATTCTGATGTTGTTCTTGTTTTCTGTTCCGTTCCATTTTCTTCTGGTTTTTTTCTTTTTCCTCTATTCTCTATTTCTTCTATTTTAAAATGTTCTCTCTTTTTTTCTGTTTTCTCTCCTCCCTATTTTCTCTCTTCTTCCCTCCTCTTCTTTTCTTAAATTCTTTTTAAAACCCATAACTATTCGGTTTTTCGGCAACGAAAAATCCGCGTACGTTACACATATATTCAGACGTCTGAATCTGGGAATAGAAAACTTCCCAGAACAATATTCAGACGTCTGAATATTACGTTTCAGACGTCTGAATCTGTAATTCAGGGCATTCCCTGAACCTAGGCCAAAAATGGCCAAACGAATATCGAAAACGATTGAGCGAGCAAATGGCAATGACTAAGGAATTACGTCGAACGACAACCCAGCCTAAACGGCTCTTCGATACGCCTCAAATATCAATGTCCAAATATCCATAATAGGATTTTCATAAATTGGACCAAAACACCAAAAATTGGAATATACACGAATTCGATCCAAACCAATATCAATTGCACACGAATAAGCGTTAGGAATTCATATCTAACAATCGAAGATAATTATAGACAAAGATGTGAGATAAAAATCTCACCTTTTCACAAAATCAAACAAGAAGAAGCTTGAAAGCAAATGGAGAAACAACCTCTCTTCAACACAACCCAAATGAGCTTGAATCTATGCTCAAAACAAGATCATTCCCAAAATTAGGTTTAGGAATTTCTGAAATTGGTAAGAGGATAAGTTGGAGAAGAAGAAGAGAAGCTTACCAATGGGTTCTTCTTGAGTTTGGAGCTAGGAATTTGAATTTTGCAAGAGGAACTAGGGTTTTGGAGTTTTAATTTCCAATCTCTCCCACCATTAATACTTTAAAACTGAAAAGAGAAGAGAATGAGGGTGAATGGGGAAGAGTGGCTCAGATTTGAGCATAAGTAAAACATAGGGCTGAGCCCAAAAACCAAACCCAAAGTGAAAAGTAGCAAAAATCAACTTTCTCCAAACATATCGAAGCTTATACTCAAAAAGGTCGCAAACGGCATTTTAAACTCAATGGGAGTGGTCCCGAGTCCTAATTCGACCGTATGCAAAAAGTAGCTTTTCGGACTAAAATCCGACTAACGATAAAATATTTAAATAAAATATTTAAATATAAAATCGTTAAATATGCGGGTTGTTACAGACTCCCCTCCTTAAAGAAATTGCGTCCTCGCAATATTTAAGAAGAGAACATAAAGTAACAACCATAAAAGCATATTCAACACAAAAGAAATTTGAAATAAGAAGTTCACCTCAAAGAGCACGAGAAAGTAAGTCCGGATGTGTTCGCTCGATGTACTCTCTAGATTCCCAAGAACAATCCTTAGGATTTGAAGACCAAACAAGCGGAACATCTTTATTTCGAAGTCGTTTGACTTCCGAAGCAATGATACGAATAGGATGTTGCTCATAAGTTAAATTAGGCGAAACTTCAATCTCTTCCACAACACCGGGCTCAAGAACAGAATCGGAATCTCGAAGACATTTCCGAAGTTGAGAAACGTGAAACACGTCATGCATAGCAGAAAACTGAGCCAGTAATAAAAGGCAATAAGCCATGGAACCAATACGTTCGGTGATAGGAAATGGCCCAATATATCGAGGTGCTAGTTTTCCCGATCGACTGAAACGTACAACACCTTTCATAGGTGAAACACGAATGAACACAAGATCTCCCACAGAAAATTCTAATTTCCTTCTCCGGTTATCGGCATAGGATTTTTGTCTACTATGGGCTTCTTTCATCCTATGTCGAATAAGTTTAATTTTCTCTGTGGAATCACGAATAAAATCTGGACCTAAAACCAGCTTCTCACCGGCCTCAAGCCAACAAGAAGGAGATCGGCATGGCCTTCCATAGAGTGCCTCGAAAGGTGCCATACCAATACTAGATTGGAAGCTATTATTATAGGAAAATTCAACAAGTGAAATATGATCTTCCCAACTTCCACCAAAATCCAGAACACAAGCACGAAGAAGATCTTCAAGAGTTTGATTCACACGCTCGGTTTGTCCATCGGACTGAGGATGATAAGCGGTGCTAAAATTGAGCTTCGTTCCTAAAGCTTTTTGAAGACTCTTCCAAAATCCACTAGTAAACAATGGATCACGATCACTAACTATAGAAGTAGGAACTCCATGTAATTTAACAATCTCTTTGATAAAGAGTTTGGCCAAAAGAGGAACGGTTCGATTAGACCGAACGGGAATAAAATGGGCAGATTTAGTAAGTCTATCAACGATCACCCATAAGCTATCATGACCCGAACGAGAACGGGGAAGGCCATCTATAAAATCCATGGAAATTTGGTCCCACTTCCAAATTGGAATTTCTAAAGGTTGCGATAACCCACCGGGCCTTTGATGTTCGGCCTTAACGAGTTGGAAAGTCATGCAACACTTAACAAAGTTAGCAATATCGAGTTTCATTCCCTCCCAATAATAAAGTCGCTTCATATCCGCGTACATTTTACTACTACCGGGATGAATGGTAAATTTAGAACGATGAGAATCTTCTAAAATATCTTTACGAAGATCACCAATATTTGGCACGACAAGTCTACCAAATTTCTGAATGCCGCCACGAGAATCGATATCAAAGTCTTTCAATCCTTCAATATCAATTTTATCCCTAATATTTTGGCCAAGAAGAGCCAATTCAGGATCTAACCCTTGAGCTTCAAGAATGCGGTCAAAAAGAGAAGGATGAGCCTCAAGGCTACATAAAGCAAGAGATGAACATAAATCGGGAACACGCTCTCGAATCTCACAAGTGGATAAGATCTCGAGATCGTTCCATTCGGATATCATCATAGAAACAACAGCTTGTTGTTTACGGCTAAGAGCATCGGCGACACGATTACCCTTACCGGGAGTATAAAGAATATCAAGATCATATGGTGCAAGAAATTCGAGCCAACGCTGTTGACGCAAATTAAGTTCCTTTTGAGAGAATAAATACTTCAAGGACCGATGATCGGTATATAGAACAAATTTCTCTCCTAAAAGATAATGACGCCAAATCCGAAGAGCAAAAACAATAGCCGCGAGCTCTAAATCATGAGTGGCATATCTAGTCTCAGCATGCTTTAATTTCCTAGAAGCATAAGCAATAACACGTTCTTTTTGCATAAGAACGGCACCCAAACCAATGCGACTAGCATCGGTATAAACAACAAAATCTTGATTCCCATCGGGAATAACAAGAATAGGAGCATCAGAAAGAAGTTCTTTTAATTTCTGAAAAGAAGCTTCACATTTGTCCGACCAAATGTATTTAACACCTTTCTTCGTTAAGCTAGTGAGAGGCACGACAATCTTAGAAAAGTCTTTGATAAAACGACGGTAATAGCCCGCCAAGCCGAGAAAACTACGAATCTCTGTCACACTCTCCGGTCTCTTCCAATCTTGAATTGCTTCAATCTTTGAAGGATCCACGGAAATTCCGGATTCAGAAATAATATGACCGAGAAACTTCACACGAGATTGCCAAAAGTGGCATTCAGAAAATTTTGCCTTTAATTGATTACTCCTAAGAGTTTTCAACACAATCCGAAGATGTTTTTCATGCTCCTCCTCGGTTTTAGAATACACAAGAATATCATCGATAAAGATGAGAACAAACCGGTCGAGAAAGTCTTTAAAAACTCGATTCATTAAGTCAACGAAATAAGCCGGGGCATTCGTTAACCCAAATGGCATAACAAGCCATTCATAAGATCCATACCGAGTACGGAACGATGTCAAAGGAATGCTATCCTCTGTAATACGAAGCTGATGAAAACCGGTAGCCAAGTCCAATTGTGAAAAGACTCTAGCACCACTAAGTTGATCGAATAGATCATCAATCCGAGGTAAAGGATATTTATTTTTGATAGTAAGATCATTAAGCTTGCGGTAGTCAACGCAAAGCCTAAGTGTACCATCGGATTTCTTCACAAAAATAGCTGAAGCTCCCCAAGGCGAGGAACTAGAGCGAATAAATTGCTTCGTTTCCAATTCAGATAATTGTTTACGCATCTCCTCGTTTTCTTTATTGGACATACGATAAGGAGGACGAGTGATAGGTTGAGCTCCAGGAATAAGATTAATTCTGAACTCAATTGCTCGCTTAGGTGGTAATCCTAAAACGGGCTCGAATATGTCGGAAAATTCACAAACAACGTGAATAAGAGAAATAATATCACCCTCATCATCATCATCGTCATCACGAGGATTTAAAGAATATAAAGATGCAACCAAAGCAGAATCCGAATCTTTAAGAATAACAGAAACCTGATTAACAGATTGAGGATGTCGAAGATGAATAGTCCGCTCAGGACATAGGATATGAGCTTCATAACGGTTAAGCCAATCCATTCCCAAAATCATTCCAAAGCCTAAATAACGCATGACATGCAAATCGGCTCGGAAAGAAAAATCACACAAAATAATCTCGACATCTTTACACAATAAACTGATTGTTGCGGATCCACCAACCGAATTCGCAATTCTCAAAGAAGTCATTAAACACAAAACATCCAAAGAAAAGGTAACAACAAGTTCTTTTGATATAAAAGAATGGGACGCACCCGTATCAAAAAGAACTCGAATAGGATGATCACGAAATAAAATAATTCCATCTAGAATAGAATGAGAAATACCTTGGCCACGAGATGTGTTGCCAGGGGCTTGAGCAACATTAAGATTTCCCTCCTTCTTTCCCTGAAGCTTGGGGCATGAAGATATAACGTGACCGGAACCTTTGCAGTAGCGACAAGAGATAGACTTGGGACACTTGTTCGCATAATGGTCCTTCGAACCACAATTATAGCATTCCCCACGACCAAAGGAAGAAGTCTTTGCCACGGAGGTTGCTTGCTTCCCTTTCTTATTATGATAGGGGCCTTTGAATTTGTTTGGCCTCTTCTTGTTGTTGAAGTTTGGTTTGGAACCCACCACTTCAACATCGTTCTCCCTATCCGCCTCTTCAAGTCGAAGAGCGATATCAACGAGTTGATCAAAAGAAACTTCTAACTTTAGAAGTAATGACTTCTTGAGATTTTTGTTTAAGCCATAAACAAATCTCTGATTCTTCTTCAGAAGGGTGTTGATGTATTCAACCCCATATTTGGAAAGTGATTCAAAAGAAGCAACGTAGTCCGTCACGGAAGAATCGCCTTGAACAAGGTCAATGAAACGACGAGCCATCGTCACTTTCTCTGCTTCTGGTACGAATTTTAACTCGAAGTGTTCTCGGAATTTCTCCCAGGTGAGATCCGCTTCATTAATCTCAGAAATAAGAAGCTCGTACCAGTCCAATGCTCTTTCTCGGAGCATACTAGAGGCCACCTGAACTCGGTGAAGGTCAATAAGATTCATGCGAGAAAAGATTCGATCGCATGACCTTAGCCAAGCCTGTACTGTAATAATAGTTTCGGAACCTTTGAATGGCTCCCCACCCAAATTAGTGTAATCGCTGCACAAGCGTGCAAATCCCGATTTTGGATGAGTAGGTTCCGGGTTAGCTCCAGCTGCTTGAGCATTTGTCACTAAATCAATAAGCTGTTGAGCAGTCATAAAAACTCCATCTTGAGGTGGAGTGCTAGATGGTACGGCTCTGGGGTGGCCTGGTCTAGACATTTTTCTCCCTTTAGAAAGAAAGAAGAAGAAGAAAAAGGTTATTCACCAAATTTAATATCAAGCAATCTTGATAGATAAACAAGGAATCATAAGGAAAATAGGATGAATCGGTACGAAGACTCGAATTAAATCCTAAAGCATGACTCCTAAGATGGACGTAGGACGATGATCCTTGTTATATTATTCCATATTGTTTCGAAGTTTGGCTCTGATACCAAGCTGTGACGCCCCGCCTCTATAGCCACGCTAGCCAAGAACATTACGGTGAATGCTGTCGACTAGCACGGAGAATAAGGCTGTTGAGGAGCGACCATCCATGTAATTTCTTTGCGCGAGCACCGATATGTCAGATAATATAACATGCATTCTATTTCAAGAGGAAATCCGACATACCGACACAAACTCAAAGCTACTACACGGTGGCTATATAAATCCTTCGGAAAACAAATATAGAAATAAGCATAACACAAATCAGTCACAGACAATTCATATCACAAAGGCGGAATAAGATATGAATATTACACTAGAAAGTGTACATCAGAGTAGTGGTCTAAAAAGATCCACAATATCACAAAAGAATAGTTACACGAACTACACAAAAGAATAAGTATACATTAAGGAGTCTATATCTCAAATGTATACAACAAAATAACTACTAATCTAAGTAGTTAACCCAAAAGTCAAGGAGTTAATCCCGGATGAGAAGTCAAGCAGAAGCACCTGTAACATCTCGATCTGACCCGAGTATTATTTAATAAGAAAATAATAAACGGATCAGTCTAACTATAAATATCAGATGAAACGATATAGAATAAGAGATATGACTAAACACATAATAATCACAATGCCAAGCTGTGATATATATAATTAGTTGAAAATCATCAATCCGATTAATCAATGTCACCAAATCTACACAAGAATCAAAGAAACGTCATACTCCTTATTTCGTTCACCAAACCATAAATATTGACGATAATATCAATGTCAATCACAAAAGTCAATGACACACAAATTCCAGAAGACTACACAAGAAATCCAGAAATCACTAAAGTCAATGACACACAAATTCACCAATGCACAAATATCGATAAGGCTTATCAATAGAAATCACGAAAATTGGTGAAACACAAATTCTAGAAATCATCTCAAGAAATCCAGAAATCACAAAGGGGGGGGGGGAGGCCTATCACAAACGGGAGCATAAAGCCCACCAACACGTGTATCACAAACGGAACGCTAATTCCATGGTTGCTAACCATCACAAATTGAGCCGAAGCTCCACAAACGGCCCGAAGACCATGGGTTGCTACCCCACCAAATTGAGTCGAAACTCCACAAAACGGGGTTTAGTCTCCCTCGCAGACAAAGAGACATCGCACATTGCTAGTCTAAATCACAAAGATGATCGTCATGATCAATGAGAAGTGTCAATTACACTAAGCTAGTAAATATATGAGTTTAGCTTCATGTCCCATAACCACTTGCTTAACTTAAATATTTACGAACAAACTGTAAATCTCCACTAGAAAATTGTCACAAGAGGTTCAATCGAACAAGTCCAAGAATTAACCGACGAAGTAAACGCAAGCGTTTCATACCACTCGTTTTACTAAGCCGTTTAATTAGATTTCTCATACGGCGGCTGCTGTACCTTCTAGGGGTTCCTCGCGTGAGCAGAATCACGGAGTGGGGTCGCGCAACCCACGCGTGGGTAGGGGTGGGTGTCGGCGATGTGAAAGGGCTCGGTTTCGGTTTCTTAAGGCGTGGCGGCGCACATTGTTCGCAGGGGAGAAACGTATGAGTTAGGTTTCTGTGTGGAGCGCAGGCTCATGGTGGCGTGGAAAATTATTTTGCTGAGGGTGAGTTTTGTTGTGTATTTAATTTAATTTTGATTTCAATTCGTTAAAATAATCATAACTTTTGCATACGGACTCAGTTTTACGCGAGATTTTCTTTGTTAGGATCGTAATGAAATTCCAGACTTTTTGACACTGGTTTGGATGAATTCTAAGACTGGTCAATTTTTGGGTTTAAATTGGAATTAAATTCAATTTAAATTCAAAAGGTGAGTGTTTTAACCCACTCACAACTTCTTAAATTTCTTATGTTTGTTAAATTGATATATGATGTGATTTGAATTTATTTATGGTTGTTTGGCATATTTTAATCATCATCCCAGTAAAATTTAATTATTTAATTTGATTGTTACTTAATTATTCATTGCATATAAACTGCCAGTTAAATTGTTATTTATTTATTGCATATAAACTGCCAGTTAAACAGTTATAATTTATTTTCGAATATAAACTGATAGTTGATACCTGTTATTTATCACCTGTAATATATTGATGTATTATTTTAATTTGGATGATGATTGTGATAAATGGTTGATGGTTGATATTGGATGAATGGATGCTGTATCTTATATTGTTATAAACTGCATGTATTATGCATTTTCATTTCATTCGGGGTTGCGGTTTGAAATGATATATAACGGTAATTTTTATTTTAAATTACGGACTGAAATGATAAATATCCATATCACTTGACCATAGGATAGAAAATTTTATACAGACACCACGGTATATATATATATAAACATTTTGAAATGATTTTCTATGGTTTTGGAAAGAAATATATATATATATATATATATATATATATATATGGTTTTATGAGATATTGATTTCGGATATTTGATAAAGGTTATTTTATATATAGTTAAATTCTTGGTTTTAAGCTATGTATAAAAATTGTTTATATGAAGTAAGTTTAATAACAAAGTTGATTTTATTAAAATATATTATGGATAAGTGTTTACTTAAATTATATTCTAATATAGAGTTTATATTGATTTTTATAAACCAAAGTGAGAAGATAGTTTTGAAATTGATTTGAGATTTTATTTAATTAAGATCTTATTGAAATTTAGATTTAAAAAGAATATGGTGTTATAACTAAATTCGAGTTTAAGATGATTTAAGTGAATATATCTAATCTAAATAAATTGAGGAATATTCAATTATTGAATTTGAAATTTTTATTTAAAGGATACTGATTTATTAAATAAGTTTTCAGAACTAAATAATAGTAAAGTGAATTTCGCATATATATATGAATTAAAAATTTAGTTTTGAAATGGTGGAATATTTAAAACTTTGAAATATATGGAAATTTAAATGGTTTATTTAGGAATTCAAATCTGTATTTGGAATTAATTTGATAAATTAAAACGCTAATTTACTTTTTAAAGTAATTTATTATTAAACCATTTAAGTATTGAAAATTATGTTTCGAAGCTATGGGTTTAAGGTATATATATTTGAAAGTACTATGATTTTTGAAAAAGATATATTTGAAATAAAAATGATATCTGTAACAACCCGCATATTTATCGATTTTATATTTAAATATTTTGTCGTTAATCGGATATTGGTCCGAAAAGCTACTTTTTGCAAAAGGTCAAATTAGGACTCGAGACCACTTCCATTGAGTTCGAAATGCCGTTTACAACTTTTTTAAGTATAAACATTGATGGGTTTGGAGTCAGTGGAATTTCACTTACTTTTCCCGCTTTGGACTTTGGGTTAAATTAGCCATTATAACTCAAACCCACTTCTCTCCTTCTCCTCACTCTTCATAAATTCCTACCAAACACAAACTTTAACATTAATGGTGAGTGGAAAGGGAAATTAGAAACTCCAAGCTTACGTTTCAACTCCAACTCCATCATTCAACTCCAAATTCAAGGAAAAACATTGGATTCAAGCTTGTAGTTGCTTCTCCATTCATCTTCAAGCTTTACCTTCATAAATTGGTGAAAAGGTGAGATTTTTACCTCACATTCTTTTCTATAACTATCTTGGATTGTTGAGAATGAATCCCTATCACGTTTGCATGTATATTTGCATTTGGTTTGGATTGGCGAAAAACTCCAATTTTTAGTGATTTTGGTGAAATTCCGCACTTAGGTCGTTCTGCCTATGCTAGGTCGTTAGCGTGGAAAAGTCTCAGCCTTCAAATAGCTCGTTTCTAGCCTTAAATCGTTCTACAGTCTTAGGTCGCTCGACACTAGTTCGTAGGTCGTAGGTCGTAGGTCGTAGGTCGCTCGCCACTACATCGTTAGGTCACGAGATACTAGGTTGTTCACCTTTGGCCTTACGCCCACTCCTTTAGGTCGCATGGCCTTTAAATCCTTAGGTCGCTTGACCATTTTAACTCGCAACCAATTTGGGTCGTCTTTGGCTTTAGGTCGCTGGCCTCTAGGTCGCAACGTCGTTAGGTCGTTCCCCCTACTGCTTATCACGACCATGTGTTAGGTCGTTAAACCCTAACTCGTTCGGCCTTGCCTGCTTCATTAGGTCGTTAGACCATTGAGTTGCTTGAGTTGTTAGGTCGCATGACCTTTAGCCCGTTAGGTCGCATGATCTTTAACCCGTTAGGTCACGTACAACTTTATTCCTTTAGGTCGCTCGGGCCATTAAGTCGCGCTTGCACCTTAGGTCGTTGCAGCCTCTAGGTCGCTCGGCCTGCTTCTCGTTAGGTCGCTCGGTCATATGTTATGCCGCTACTTCTTTTAGGTCACGTGATTCACTAGGCCGTTAGGCCTTTACCTCGTAAGGTCGTAGGTCGCTCGACCTTATTACCCTGTTAGGTCGGGAGTCCCTTAAGTCGCTCGCCTCTGTTAGGTCGCTCGCTTCTGCTAACTCGCGAACACCTCTAGGTCGCAACCACTAGGTCGCTTGACCCCTTAGACCCCTAGGTCGCAACCATTAGGTCGCTCGATCCTATCCCCCCTTAGGTCTTCACTAGGTCGTACCGTTTTGGACGGGGCGCTGCCCCACACGCCGCCGGGGGCGCTGCCCCCTGGACCGCCGCGACCTGACCGGGCAGGTCGAACCCCGTAGCGGGGGCGTTTCCCCCGCACCCCCACCTTGTAGGGTTGCCACCCCCTTGGACCCCCCCTCCGTAGGGGATCTTATTTGAAAAACATTCAACAGAACTTGCTTTGTTGAGATGCTGAGTTGACCATTCTTCGAGACAAACTATCTCGGGCTTCTCGGTCGATTTTATGGTATCACGGCCTTGCTAAAAAGGCGGGATAACAACTTTAGAAATATGAAGGTTTCAATACTAGTAGTAAATATCAAAACTCTTTCATCAAACCGATTTTAACTCTATTTTACTACAAAGCTCTTTCCTTAAACCATTTTCCAATCTATTAGTATATACAAACCTTTACTTCACTCGGATGAGAAATCGAATTAATCGGCTTAGTAAAACAAGTGGTATGAAATGCTTGCGTTTGCTTCGTCAGTTAATTCTCGGACTTGTTCGATTGAATCTTTTGTGACAATTTTCTAGTGAAGATTTACAGTTTGTTCGTAAATGTTTAAGTCAAGCAAGTGGTTATGGGACATGAAGCTAAACTTTTATATTTACTAACTTAGTGTAATTGACACTTCTTGATGATCATGACGATCATTTTTGTGATTTAGACTAGCAATTGTGCGATGTCTCTTTGTCTGCGAGGGAGACTAGACCCCGCTCTTGTGATGTTTCGCCATCGTATTTGTGTGATGTTTCGCCATCACATATGTGGGGTAGCACCCCACGGTCTTCGGGGCATTCGTGTGTCAAAATTAATGGCTTGCAACCATGAGATAGCGTCTCGCTTTGTGTTACACGTGTAGGTGAGTTTTCATACTCCCATTTTGTGAGTTTTCATGCTCCTATATTGTGATTTCTGGATTTCTTGTGTAGTCTTCTGGAATTTGTGCTTCACCTATTTTCATGACTTTCATTGTTATGATTTTCCAGCTTTTATGTTTTGGTGAATTTGTGTGTCATCACCTTTTTTTTAGGTGAATTTGGATCTTTTAGAAGATTCTTTTTATATTGTTTGATCTCTTGATGATCTTCATTTACATGCTTATCATAGTATGTCTTTATGGTTACTATATGTTCTTGCCATATCTATTGTTTTATATCATGTTACCTGATATTTATAGCTAGACTGATCCGTTTATTATTTTCTTATAAATAATACTCGGGTCAGACCGAGATGTTACAGGTGCTTCTGCTTGACTCCTCCCCCAGGGATTTACTACTCTGACTTTTGGCTGACCATTTAGATTAGCAGTTTTTATCGTGTACACTTGAGATATAGACTCATAGATGTATTCTTTTGTATAGCACGTGTTGCTATTCTTTTGTATATGTGGTCCTTTCATGACCACTACTCTGATGTACACTTTCATGTGTTGGTTATATATTCATATCTTTTTCCGCCTTTGTGATATGGATGTCTGTGACTGATTGTGTTATGTTTATTTCTATATTTGTTTCCGAAGATTTATTTATAGCCACCGTGTGATAGCTTTGAGTTTGTATCGGTATGTCGGACTTCCTCCTTAAATGAAATGCATGCTATACTATCTGACATATCGGTGCTCGCACAAAGAAGTTATATGGATGGTCGCTCCTCAATAGCCTTTTTCTCCGTGCTAGTTGACAACATTACTCCGTAGTGTTCTTGGCTAGCATGGGTATTGAGGTGGGGCGTCACAGCTTGGTATCAGAGCCAAACTTCGAAACAATGTAGAATAACTTAATAAGGATCATCGTTCTAAGTCCAGCTTAGGAGTCGTACCTTAGGATTAATTCGAGTCTTCGTACCGATTCATCCTATTTTTATTATGATTCCTTGTTTCACTTATCAAGATTGCTTGATATATCTTTTAGTGAATAATCTTTTTCTTCTCCTTCTTTCTTAAGGAAGAAAAATGGTTAGACCTGGACGTCCCCGTGTCGGTCAATCTACTGCAACTCCCCAAGATGCAGTTTTTATGACTACCCAGCAACTTCTTGACCTTGTCACGAATGCTCAAGCAGCTGGTTCTAATCCGGAACCTACTCACCCTAAATCTGGGTTTGCACGTTTGTGCAATGATTACACCAACTTGGGTGGGAAGCGATTTAAAGGCACTGAAACTATCATCGAGGTCCAAGCTTGGCTCAGAACGTGCGATAGAATCTTCTCTCGCATGAACCTCACTGACCTCCATCGAGTCCAGGTGGCTTCCAGTATGCTCCAAGAAAGAGCATTGGATTGGTATGAGCTGCTAATCTCAGAAATTGATGAAGCGGATCTCTCCTGGGAGCACTTCCGGGAACGCTTCGAATCGAAATTCATGCCCGAGGCTGAAAAAGTAACTTTGGCTCGGAGATTTATTAACCTTGTTCAAGGTCAGTCTTCTGTGGCGGACTACGTTGCATCATTCGAATCCCTTTCCAAATATGGGGTCGAATATATAAATACTCCACTGAAGAAGAACCAGAGATTCGTTTATGGCTTAAATAAGAATCTTAAGAAGCCACTACTCCTGAAACTAGAAGTTACATTTGATCAACTCGTCGATATCGCTCTTCGTCTTGAAGAGGCCGATAGAGAGAGTGGTGTTGAAGTGGTTGGTGCTAAACCAAACTTCAACGACAAAAAGAGGCCTAACAAATTTAAAGGTTCTTATCCCAACAGAAAGGGTAAGCAAGAAACTTCGGCTGCAAAGACACCTTCCTCTAGTAGCGGACAATGCTATAACTGTGGTTCTAAGGACCATTTTGCGAAAAGTGTTCGAAGCCCAAAAGTTGTCGCTATTGCAAGAGATCGGAACATTATATACATATGTGCCCCATACTGCAAGGCAGGAAAGAGGGGAAGTTAAACGTGGCTCAAGCCCCCGGCAACACATCTCGTGGCCAAGGTATTTCTCATTCCATTCTTGATGGTATTATTTTATTTCATGATCAACCTATTAGAGTTCTCTTTGATACGGGTGCATCCCATTCTTTTATATCAAAGGAACTTGTCGACACTTTCTCTTTAAATGTTGACGCTTTAATGACTTCCTTGAGAATTGCGAATCCTGTTGGTGGATCTGCAACTCTTAGTTTGCTTTGTAAAAATGTGGAGATTATTTTATGTGATTTTCCATTCCTAGCCGATTTGCATGTTATGCGTTACCTAGGCTTTGGAATAATTTTGGGAATGGATTAGCTTAACCGTTATCAAGCCCATATCCTATGTCCTGAGCGGACTATTCATCTCCGACATCCACTATCTGTTAATCAGATTTATGTTAATCTTAAAGATTCAGAATTCTGTTTGATTACATCCTTATATTCTTTAAATCCTCGTGATGACGACGACGACGATGATGATGAGGATGATATTATTTCTCGCATCCACGTTGTTCGTGAATTTTCCGACATATTCGAGCCCGTTGTAGGTCTACCACCTAAGCGAGCAATTGAGTTCAAAATTAACCTTATTCCTGGAGCTCAACCTATTACTCGTCCTCCTTATCGCATGTCTAATAAGGAAAATTAGGAGATGCGCAAACAATTATCTGAATTGGAGATGAAGCAATTTATTCGCTCTAGCTCCTCGCCTTGGGGAGCTTCGGCTATTTTCGTGAAGAAATCCGACGGTACGCTTAGGCTTTGCGTTGACTATCGCAAGCTTAACGATCTGACTATTAAAAATAAATATCCTCTACCTCGGATTGACGATCTGTTTGATCAGCTTAGCGGAGCTAGGGTCTTTGCACAGTTGGACTTGGCTACCGGTTTTCATCAACTTCGTATTGCTGAGGATAGTATTCCTTTGACATCGTTCCGTACTCGTTATGGATCTTATGAATGGCTTGTTATGCCATTTGGTTTAACGAATGCTCCGGCTTACTTCGTTAACCTCATGAATCGAGTTTTCAAGGCTTTCCTCGATCGGTTTGTTCTCATCTTCATTGATGATATCCTTGTGTATTCTAAAACCGAGGAGGAGCATGAAAAGCATCTTCAGATTGTATTGGAAATTCTTAGGAGTAATCAATTAAAGGCGAAATTTTCTAAATGCCACTTTTGGCAATCTCGTGTGAAGTTTCTCGGTCATATTATTTCCGAATCCGGAATTTCCATGGATCCTTCAAAGATTGAAGCGATTCAAGATTGGAAGAGATCGGAGAGTGTGACAGAGATTCGTACTTTTCTCGGATTGGCGGGTTATTACCGTCGTTTCATTAAAGACTTTTCTAAGATTGTCGTGCCTCTTACTGGCTTGACTAAGAAGGGAGTTAAATACATTTGGTTGGACAAATGTGAAGCCTCTTTTCAGAAATTGAAAGAACTCCTTTCTAATGCTCCTATTCTCGTTATTCCCGAGGGGAATCAAGATTTTGTTGTTTATACTGATGCTAGTCACGTTGGTTTGGGTGCCGTTCTTATGCAAAAAGAACGTGTTATTGCTTATGCTTCTAGGCAATTGAAGCCGGCTGAGACTAGATATGCCACACATGATTTAGAACTCGCGGCTATTATTTTCGCCCTTTGAATTTTGCGTCATTATCTATTGGGAGAGAAATTTATTCTTTACACGGATCATAAGTCTTTGAAATATTTATTTTCTCAAAAGGAACTTAATTTGCGTCACTAAAGTTGGCTCGAGTTCCTTGCACCTTATGATCTTGATATTTTTTATACCTCCGGTAAGGGTAATCGTGTCGCCGATGCTCTTAGCCGTAAACAACAAGCAGTTGTTTCTATGATGATATCCGAATGGAACGATCTCGAGATTTTATCCACTTGTGAGATTCGAGAGCACGTATCCGATTTATGCTCATCACTTGTTTTATGTAGCCTTGAGGCTCATCCTTCTCTTTTAGACCGCATTCTTGATGTTCAAGGGCTAGATCCTGAATTGGCTCTTCTTGGCCAAAATGTTAAGGATAAAATTGATATTGAAGGTTTGAAAGACTTTGATATTGATTCTCGTGGCGGCATTCGAAAATTTGGTAGACTTATCATACCAAATATTGGTGATCTTCGTAAAGATAATTTAGAAGATTCCCATCATTCTAAATTCACCATTCATCCCGGTAGTAGTAAAATGTACGCTGATATGAAGCGACTTTATTATTGGGAGGGAATGAAATCTGATATTCCTAATTTTGTTAAGTGTTGCATGACTTGCCAACTTGTCAAGGCCGAACATCAAAGGCTTGGTGGGTTATTGCAACCTTTAGAAATTCCAATTTGGAAGTGGGACCAAATTTCCATGGATTTTATAGATGGCCTTCCTCGTTCGAGTCATGATAGCTTATGGGTGATCGTTGATAGACTTACTAAATCCGCCCATTTTATTCCCATTCGGTCTAATCAAACCGTTCCTCTTTTGGCCAAACTCTTTATCAAAGAAATTGTTAAATTGCTTGGCGTTCCTACTTCTATTGTTAGCGATCGAGATCCATTGTTTACTAGTGGATTTTGGAAGAGTCTTCAAAAAGCTTTAGGAACGAAGCTTAATTTTGGCACTGCTTATCACCCCCAGTCCGATGGACAAACCGAGCGTGTGAATCAAACTCTTGAAGATCTTCTTCGTGCTTGTGTGCTCGATTTTGGTGGAAGTTGGGAAGATCATATTTCACTTGTTGAATTTTCCTATAATAATAGCTTCCAATCTAGTATTGGTATGGCACCTTTCGAGGCACTCTATGGAAGGCCATGCCGATCTCCTTCTTGTTGGCTTGAGGCCGGTGAGAAGCTGATTTTAGGTCCAGACTTTATTCGTGATTCCACAGAGAAGATTGAACTTATTCGACATAGGAAGCCCAGAGTAGACAAAAATCCTATGCCGATAATCGAAGAAGTAAGTTAGAATTTTCTGTGGGAGATTCTGCTTTTATTCGTGTTCACCTATGAAAGGTGTTGTACGTTTCAGTCGATCGGGAAAGTTAGCACCCCGATATATTGGGCCATTTCCTATCACTGAACGTATTGGTTCTATGGCTTATCGCCTTACATTACCGGCTCAGTTTTCTGCTATGCATGACGTGTTTCATGTTTCTCAATTACGAAAATGCCTACGAGATTCTGATTCTATTCTTGAGCCGGGTGTTGTGGAAGAAATTGAAGTTTCGCCAAATTTAACTTACGAGCAGCATCCTATTTGAATTATTGCTTCGGAGGTCAAACGACTTCGAAATAAAGATGTTCCACTTGTGAAGGTTCAATGGTCCTCAAATCCTAAGGATTGCTCTTGGGAATCCAGAGAATTCATCGAGCGAACACATCCGGACTTGCTTACTCCTGCTCTTTGAGGTGAACTTCCTATTTCAAATTTCTTTTATGTTAATATGCTTTTATGGTTGTTACTTTTTATTTCCATCTTATATATTGCGAGGACGCAATTTTTTTAAGGAGGGGAGTCTGTAACAACCCGCATATTTATCGATTTTATATTTAAATATTTTATTTAAATATTTTGTCGTTAATCAGATATTGGTCCGAAAAGCTACTTTTTGCAAACAGTAAAATTAGGGCTCGAGACCACTTCCATTGAGTTCGAAATGCCGTTTACAACTTTTTTAAGTATAAACATTGATGGGTTTGGAGTTAGTGGAAATTCACTTACTTTTCCCGCTTTGGACTTTGGGTTAGATTAGCCATTATAACTCAAACCCACTTCTCTCCTTCTCCTCACTCTTCATAAATTCCTACCAAACACAAACTTTAACATTAATGGTGAGTGGAAAGGGAAATTAGAAACTCCAAGCTTAGGTTTCAACTCCAAATTCAAGGAAAAACATTGGATTCAAGCTTGTAGTTGCTTCTCCATTCATCTTCAAGCTTTACCTTCATAAATTGGTGAAAAGGTGAGATTTTTATCTCACATTCTTGTCTATAACTATCTTGGACTGTTGGTAATGAATCCCTATCACGTTTGCATGTATATTTGCATTTGGTTTGGATTGGATTGGCGAAAAACTCCAATTTTTAGTGTTTTTGGTGAAATTCCGCACTTAGGTCATTCTGCCTATGCTAGGTCGTTAGCGTGGAAAAGTCTCGGCCTTCAAATAGCTCGTTTCTGGCCTTAAATCGTTCTACAGCCTTAGGTCGCTCGGCACTAGGTCGTAGGTCGCTCACCACTACATCGTTAGGTCGCGAGATACTAGGTCGTTCAATTTTGGCCTTACGTCCACTCCTTTAGGTCGCATGGCATTTAAATCCTTAGGTCGCTTGACCATTTTAACTCGCAACCAATTTGAGTCGTCTCTGACTTTAGGTCGCTGGCCTCTAGGTCGCAATGTCGTTAGGTCGTTCCCCCTACTGCTTATCACGACCATGTGTTAGGTCGTTAACCCCTAACTCGTTCGGCCTTGCCTGCTTCATTAGGTCGTTCGACCATTGATTCGCTTGAGTTGTTAGGTCGCATGACCTTTAGCCCGTTAGGTCGCATGATCTTTAACCCGTTAGGTCGCGTACAACTTTATGTCGCGAACCCTGTTAGGTCGCTCGGCCTTGATTTCCTTTAGGTCGCTCGGGCCATTAAGTCGCGCTTGCACCTTAGGTCGTTGCAGCCTCTAGGTCGCTCGGCCTGCTTCTCGTTAGGTCGCTCGGCCATATGTTATGCCACTACTTCTTTTAGGTCGCGTGATTCACTAGGCCGTTAGGCCTTTACCTCGTTAGGTCGTAGGTCGCTCGACCTTATTACCTTGTTAGGTCGCGAGTCCCTTAAGTCGCTCGCCTCTGTTAGGTCGTTCGCTTCTGCTAACTCGCGAACACCTCTAGGTCGCAACCACTAGGTCGCTTGACCCCTTAGACCCCTAGGTCGCAACCATTAGGTCGCTCGATCCTATCCTCACTTAGGTCTTCACTAGGTCGTACCGTTTTGGACGGGGCGCTGCCCCGCATCCCGCCGGGGGCACTGCCCCCCTGGACCCCCGCGACCTGACCGGGCAGATCGAACCATGTAGTGGGGGCGTTGCCCCCGCGCCCCCACCTTGTGGGGTTGCCATCCCCCTGGACCCCCCCTCCGTAGGGGATCTTATCTGAAAAACATTCAACAGAACTTGCTTTGTTGAGATGCTGAGTTGACCATTCTTCGAGACAAACTATCTCGAGCTTCTCGGTCGATTTTATGGTATCACGGCCTTGCTAAAAAGGCGGGATAACAACTTTAGAAATATGAAGGTTTCAATACTAGTAGTAAATATCAAAACTCTTTCATCAAAACGATTTTAACTCTATTTTACTACAAAGCTCTTTCCTTAAACCATTTTCCAATCTATTAGTGTATATAAACCTTTACTTTACTCGGATGAGAAATCGAATTAAACGGCTTAGTAAAACAAGTGGTATGAAACGCTTGCGTTTGCTTCATCAGTTAATTCTCGGACTTTTTCAATTGAATCTTTTGTGACAATTTTCTAATGAAGATTTACAGTTTGTTCGTAAATGTTTAAGTTAAGCAAGTGGTTATGGGACATAAAGCTAAACTTTTATATTTACTAACTTAGTGTAATTGACACTTCTTGATGATCATGACGATCATTTTTGTGATTTAGACTAGTAACTGTGCGATGTCTCTTTGTCTGCGAGGGAGACTAGACCCCGCTCTTATGATGTTTCGCCATCGTATTTGTGTGATGTTTCGCCATCACATATGTGGGGTAGCGCCCTACGGTCTTCGGGGCATTCGTGTGTCAAAATTAATGGCTTGCAACCATGAGATAGCGTCTCGCTTTGTGTTACACGTGTAGGTGAGTTTTCATACTCCCATTTTGTGAGTTTTCATGCTCCAATATTGTGATTTCTGGATTTCTTGTGCATTCTTCTGGAATTTGTGCTTCACCTATTTTCATGACTTTCATTGTTATGATTTTCCAGCTTTTATGTTTTGGTGAATTTGTGTGTCATCACCTTTTTTTTAGGTGAATTTGGATCTTTTAGAAGATTCTTTTGATATTGTTTGATCTCTTGATGATCTTCATTTACATGCTTATCATAGTATGTCTTTATGGTTACTATATGTTCTTGCCATATCTATTGTTTTGTATCATGTCACCTAATATTTATAGCTAGACTGATCCGTTTATTATTTTCTTATAAATAATACTCGGGTCAGACCGAGATGTTACAGGTGCTTCTGCTTGACTCCTCCCCTAGGGATTTACTACTCTGACTTTTGGCTGACCATTTAGATTAGCAGTTTTTGTCGTTTACACTTGAGATATAGACTCGTAGATGTATTCTTTTATATAGCACATGTTGCTATTCTTTTGTGTATGTGGTCCTTTCATGACCACTACTCTGATGTACACTTTCATGTGTTAGTTATATATTCATATCTTTTTCCGCCTTTGTGATATGGATGTCTGTGACTGATTGTGTTATGTTTATTTCTATATTTGTTTCCGAAGATTTATTTATAGCCACCGTGTGATAGCTTTGAGTGTGTATCGGTATGTCGGACTTCCTCCTTCAATGAAATGCATGCTATACTATCTGACATATCGGTGCTCGCACAAAGAAGTTACATGGATGGTCGCTCCTCAACAGCCTTATTCTCCATGCTAGTTGACAGCATTACTCCGTAGTGTTCTTGGCTAGCATGGGTATTGAGGTGGGGCGTCACAATATCATATTAATTTGGGTTTTAAAATAGAAATGATATCGTATTTATATGGTTTTGAAATGGATATTTTATTATGGTTTTAAAGTATAAACTATTTTGAAAAGACCGCGGTGTTATAATAACGTTTGGTTGTTAAAGAGACCGGGATCGGAAGTTGTCATACTCTCTGCCAACTCCAAAAACCACTTTAACAACCGTGTACGCGGTGGAAATTCCAGAATGAAGTAGGATGGTGGCGGCGTTTCCTTTGAGGTAAATACGTGGACCCAACTCCTGTGAGTTGGCATAAGGTGGCTAAAACATGAGCGATCGACGGGTTAAGAAGGTAGCCCCTTTTATCGGACACATCCCTTCGATATTCTACTCTGACTTTGGATTTATTCGGTGGCTAGTTTTGATTTCTTTGATTTGGGGGTGTGGCTCGAGGTGGGCGGTAGCTGCGGCTATGCGTTACCACCGACCCGGAAGCGTAATTGGTATATCTACCCTGGCATTGCCTAGTTGTGCCGTGTCACCTACCCTAGCGCCTTATACGATTTTGTTTTGTACCATACGTATGGAGTGCCCTCTGACGACGCCCAGTACGGGGGAGATTACGGTAAAGTATAGACTATGGGAATATATTATGTGTTAAGGGGAATATTGGGTCACTCCTTAACGCTATTTTAAAGTAAGTTTATTTTACTAGTAGACACTATTATAATAGCGAAATATTACTACATAGTAAATAGTTTAACGGATCCTTAGGAGATGTGAATCCCGAGCATCTCTTAAGTTACTATACTCATATTTATTGTTGATCTAACTTACATAAGATCTTTTAGTTATGACTCAAGTGTTTTGTCTTTTCAATTCGCTCGGGTCAGCCTGAGTATTTCAAGATTCGAAGACTCTAGCTCTGGAGGACGAAGACGAAGATTTAATTTCCATTACCTATTATATTATTCCACTACACTATTGTATTTCGCTGTATTATTGATATTCTATGGTATGTATAACTCTGATATATATTGTAAGTATAATTAAATATTTTGAAAAACAGCTTCATGAACTGTATATTTGATTATTATATTTTATCCTTCCGCTGTGACATTCTGTTTGTTTTATTTCTTTCTTGTTTTTTTCTTATTTTCCCTATAACAATCCGCTCTTCCATATGGTTTGAATTGGCACGTGTGTGGATT
Organism: Allium cepa; assembly: GCA_030765085.1. Classification (NCBI taxonomy): domain Eukaryota; kingdom Viridiplantae; phylum Streptophyta; class Magnoliopsida; order Asparagales; family Amaryllidaceae; genus Allium; species Allium cepa. The sequence continues at coordinate 978,190,832 of CM060935.1, forward strand.
TGAAGCATGTGAAAAAGCGGGACGTTAGATATCTACCGAGCTCCATCTTGAGATCGAGTCGATCTCTATCTCTACCGCAAATCGAGATGCATGGGATCCTCCTGTCACCGCCTTGACTTCGCGAGCCACAATATGCCAAAGCGCTGCCGTGAAACCCCCTTTTGCCACCACGCGACCACAATCAAAGTCAATGACCCTCGACTCAAAGCCTTCTCGCGAATCGTCGCCGACCTCTACTGCCTGTCACGAGCAACCCAACCGTGCTCTTCTGATCTCGTCTACGTCACATGATTATGGCGCACCTCTTCGTCGCTTCACGACTCGCGTGAACCCCGATCTTGAGCTCGAGTGAGGAATCGCGTTTTAGTTATTTAATTATTTTTATTATTTTCTTCAGCTGAATTAAAAAGGGAAAAGGAAAGAATTTGCGGCCATTGTTGATTCTTTTTTTATTTTACTAAAGTTTGGCCATTTTATATTACTTGATCCATCTGCTTGCTGTTAAAACAAAGAAGGGGAGGGAGACATGAATGACGTTGGCACGTGGGGTGATAGCTATAGTGATATTGAAGAGAAAGCTTAAAACTTCTGATGTGATTTATTCGACCAGTCAAATTATATTCAAATTTTAAATTTAAATCGTCTCGAAAACGAAGCCAAAAATCTCGATCTCCTATCGAGGCGTGCCGTTAGGCGTTCATAATGTCATACTCCTATTCCGAACGCAATGGAAAAGGTTCTGAGTCCTAACTCGATCGTATGAAGAAGATAGCTTTTTAGACAGTTATTTATATTAGATTTCGATAAAGATTTTAGCACGTTTCTACGTCGTACGATCACACGACAACTCCAAACACTACTGAATTTTGAAATCCGCTAATAATACCCTATTACGGATCCAATGGATGGTTTCATCGAATTCCGAGACTATGCCTCGAAAGGCTATTTTAAATATTGATTTAAATAATATATTTTCAAAACTTAACAAAACACTTCCAAATTCAATTTTAACACTTCTATTATCTTCAGTATTATTAATCTAGATTTTACAAGCCTTCAAATTATTTTTAACAAGCTCAAAACTGAAGATGCAATATTTTTCCTAATTTCAAATTATTAAATTCAATAATTTAATTGCCAAATGAACGGTGATATTTAAAATTCAAGTTAAACTAACTTTCAAATATTTAAGATCAGTTGCATATTTTAATTTCAAATATCTAAAATTTTTGGGTCATCACATTCCTTCCCTTAAAAGAATTTCGTCCCGGAAATTACTAGTTTAGAATGATCCATAACTCGTTAACTATTTTCCCAATCCAAATAGTTTTTAACAACTTCCCAAAACCATCTTTTTATTAAGAACACACTAACTCCTTTACTATCTTCCTAAACTCATCCATTACTTCCAAACAATATTATTCAAATTTAAATTTAAAACCAAATATTAAACTATCAAAATTTATCAAAAATTTTCTGACTCCCTAAATTTTCGAAAAAAATTTCCAACGTCTCTTACGCGACTAGATTGGTACAACTACAAAATGCCTCTACGGGCCCCCAGATTTCAAAAGAAAACAAAAGGCCAAGTGGCTATTCAGAAAACATCAAATTTTGTACAGAAATTTAAACACATACCTCTTGTCGGGCAATTCACATTTATCTTTTGAAATCAAAACACCAATTCCTTTTTGCTTTTAAATTCCTGTATCCTACTAGCAATCATATCCAATCATAAAAATCATAATTTGTTTTATACATTTATTTAAAGTTTCAATATCTATTTCATTGAAATCCGTATGATGTACACATATCATTCGTACATAATACCAAATCCGGTCGCTCACTTGATTACACTATTTCACTTCCGAACCAGTATCGTCCATCCAAATCCCTTATGCGGACTCTGATCTGGTTTCTTGATAAGAAACCTTTATTCTCCTTGCATAGTCCTAAACCATGATAAAGAATTTATAGAATCAATCAAAAATCCATATCCAGGGTTCGCCGTCGAAAATCGAGTGAAAAATCCCAAATCGGATCGATATGACTATCTCGAAATTTTATGCTCGAATTCTGGATCAAATCCTTATGCGAATAAAATAATATACGTACATCCTATGTATTTAGCCCTAGTTGATTACTAGCTATATCAGTTCTCTTTTTATTCACACTTATTTTGGTTTCCATTCACTTATTCATAATTTCCCTATTCATCGCTTTTATTAATCTTCATTTAAATACCCATTATATTCTCAATACAAAATTTCATATACTTCCTATTTTTATTTTTTTATTTTCACTTCGCCACTTAAGCTTTCATATCTATTTTATTTAATCTTAAATTTCCAATTCTATTGTGAACTCAATTTACCTTTCATTTTTGAATCTTATTTCAAACCATATTTAGTTAATCATTTCTTTAGTTAGTTCCACCTACTAATTTATTTTAAATCCAAATGGACTTTATTCCAAACTTAAATTATTTTAGTCCTCTTCGAATTAATTTTACAACATCACTTTAGTTTTAAATTAAATATCATCCTAATATACAATTTCAATATTCAAATTTCAATTCATTTGCTTGTAAATGTAAATTAATTTGTTCCTCTATACTTTTGTTTACATTTTAATAAACTTACTTTCAATAATTACTTCCTCAAAGCTCATTCTTATTTAACTTAATTTCACTTACATTCCAATTCAATTCAAAATTTTAAATCCTATTAGTTTTTTTCCAACTTATTCTTATTTTATTCACTAACCTATTAAACTTTACTTCACTTAATTGGCTTACCTTTCTAACGTATTTCGTTATCACACTTGTTTTAATTCAATTCTTCTTTAAGTTAGATTTTATCTTTTAGATTTCAAATTTTATAAGTTATCAAACCCATTAGAATTTCAATAAACATTTTTAATAAGATTCCAGAGTATTTTAAACAATTACTCAATATTCCAAAATCATTTTTGAAATCAATTATATACATCATTCAATTGTATATCGAATTATCCTTTGAATTTTAAAACCAAACCCAGTTTTGCCAACAAGTCCAATTTAAAACAATTTGGCAGCAATTCCTCTGTTGGAAACTCGAAAATAAACACCGATGATGTAACAACCCCATTTTTTCGACTTTCGAAATTCGACATCAATACGTCCACTGTATCAATTGCCGAACAATCGAATGCCAGAAAACTGAACCATTAGGGTTAAAGAAGACGGTAGAAGAAGAAAACAGAAACAATATCAGAATCTCACATTCGCAGCGGAACAATATATAATGGATAAAAGAATAATCTTAAAAAAAAGAACTATATCTTTTTATACATTACATCATCAGAGTATTACAACAACAAAACATGACACTAGGCATTTATGACAACTTGTCCATATGAAAACTGAACTTGCAACAACCCATACACAGCAGATACTACATAATATAAGGAATACGTCTCGTCATCCAGTTTGTCTCCTGATCTCCACCGTATACTCTTCTGACTTCGCTCTAGAACAACTGATAACCTAACTCTAGGCTGCCCGTTTGGAAAATTATGGGCACCCAGAGTTTAGAAAGGGAATAATAAACTCCAGGTCAGTCATGGGACTGGTGTGAGATCTTAAAAACAGTTATTTGCACAAAAGAAAAGGAAAAGAAATCTGTTCATGCTTTTGGAAAATGAAACTACCATAAGGCCTCCCGGCACACACACAATTCAATCACACACTTGGAGGAGATTTCTCCTTATGATAGTTAAACATGCTTGATACGCAAAAATACTTTTGATATTATTATTAGTGCATAGCGTGGAAAACATTTCGAAAGTATAATATTAATCTTAGCCAGCATACGTACCATTATAGTATGCCTACTTATCTACCATGTTAAATGGCAGGTTCTACAACTAAAACCGTACGTGGCTCATATTGGGTGATTGGATTTCCAACAAATGGTCAAGGCCAAGGAACTTCCTTTCCGAAAAGGTACGCCTCTGGAGGGACACCCCAAGAACCTAACCGGATCTCTGCCAACATAAGGCCGGATTACCTCTGTAACTAGGTAACTCACTGTCACAAGTATGCCATCCCTCGGTCTAGACCGACCTTTTCCTAGGAACCTCAAAAACCAACAACCACATAAGTAAATAATCTAGGCTCCGTACCAGAATAACACTTTTTTTATCCACACAAGTTATATATCTGGGCTCCATGCCAGATACCACTTTTTATCCAGAAGGAAATGCACATACCCTGAGGGGGCACGACCCGCATAACCTTGACGCAACCTTCCTATTTCGACCATTTTCGGGGTGTGAGGTCCGACGAAGTCTCGTCCCACAAAGCTACGCTTTTCAAAAAAGCCATGCTTCGATCAACAAATGATCAACACTTAGCATGCCACATTACCAAATTGGAAATATATTACTAGTAATAATCAACTACATAACCTGTGAGCTCGTAAGTCTCAGAGAAGGGTGTTAAGATAAGAGAATAAATTCTCCACCACCAACAGAAATGTATTTGATAGAAACCAACTTTATATCTCAAAGTGTAATGTAAGACATACATCCATACAGATCTATCCTGGTTCTGAATGGAATCGAAGGCACTTCTTCCAATGAAGGAAAGAATCCCTTGCAAATCCGGATATTCCCTAATCATGTCCGGACTGCCCATCACATATGATGATATAAATCTCTATACCGGAGAAACTCCGTGCAGAGACATTCGACAGGTAATCCTTTTATTTTCAAAAATACCCGGTCTTCAACACCATCTTCAAATGCAATCCAATTTCGTCGTATCATTATTCAGAATAGGTTTTATGACTCAATGTCCTCTCCCGGCTAATCCGAATAATGAGCGTTTAGTTTAAAAATAAGTGGTTACATACAGATTTCAAGTAAGTTACAACAAATTTCCACTTTGATCTTTTAAACAAAAGATCCATCACTAATATTCGATGTGGTTTTCGGATAACCATTTGGAATCCGACCCCCGGTCGCATCAAAATTAAAATGTCGTTTAAAGGCCAATGTTGATAGTCGGTTATTTAACTATCAAACAACATTCACACAAACATCAGATTAACTAATTTTCCCAAACTATTTATTTTCAAAATATCTTCACAAGATAAATTTTCCCCCTTCAACCCTTTTGAAAACAATTTTCATGTCACTTTCCACTCGTGGAATAAATTTCCAAACATTGTTTATTTCCGTTGAAAAATTTGCCAAGACTAAATGCTTTGGATTTTAAAATAATTTAAACCACTTTATCTAAAAATATATACGTTAAGTACTTAAAATAAAACTATTTAAAACACTTTATTTTAAATACCAGTTATGAAATTTAATAATAATTTTCATGAAAACTTAATCCAAACAAATTTAAAAATAAAGTTATAGATTCTATACCAGTTTTCCAAATAAAAACTTTAGCCAAACTATATTTAAAATAGAACTACTTTGTAATATATACAAATATCAAAAATTATCTTTACCAATCACCCCTTTAAAAATTATTACCACTATAACAAATTTAATAAAATATTTACCTTTAAAATTCAAAGCAAATTAAATAAATAATTTCTCAAAGAAACTTCCTTTTAAAGAACTTTAAATTTTTAAACTTTTACTTAAAAGTCTGCTTGAAATCATACTTGGCTTATCAGGGAAAAACACTTTTCTTTCACACCTTTAAAAATAAACTACTATTTATTTTTAAAACGAATTACCCATTCCATTATAAATTTCATCATGAATTTAAATTTCTAAATATCCATTGATATACAATTTTCAAATCGATTTCCAAAATTTACTTTCAAACACCAAATCAATTTCCAAATTGATCTTCAAAAATTTATTTTCAAACACCAAATCAATTTCCAAATTGAGTTCAAAAATTTATTTTCAAACACCAAATCAATTTCCAAATCGATTTTCCAAAAATTTACTCCATTAAAAATTATTCCTTTATTTGTCCAAATTTATTTCAAAAACCATTAATCCAATATTCACACCTTTATTTAGACTTTAAAATCCGAATTTTATAATAAGTTCTTCAGTTTTAAACAATACTACTCAAAATCCTTTAATTTTCATTTATTAAATCTTTTCCCCATACTTATAATTTATTCAATAGGTTTTCAAAATCAATCTTTACCCTTTTAAATTCCTTCTTTTAAATTTATCCAATTCTCTAAAATTAATTTACTTAAAATTTTCTATTTTAATTTCCAAAAATCTAATTATATATTTCTTCTATTTTAAAATACTAGAATATATTTGGCCAAATCATAGCCTTCAACAAATTTCAATCACCAATATAATCAACCACGGATTATTAATAAATCATATCACAGTATATGAAATAAATTCAAACATATGAGGAATCCAATTGGATCCCTCCAACCCGTTTCCCTGCATCTACATATGTTAGCACAACAATTAAATACCAATTCCACTTCTAGGTGGAATATCGTGGTATATGGGGTTATATCATCTCATCCGCTATTATGCAGCGCATAGGGTCTCATTTGCTATATAATGCGGGAAATCAACCACTCCAATACACACACACACACACACACACACACACACTACTATATGTAATATCACCCAACAGATAAATTATCAAATTCATCCAAGCACATTCAGTAATTTAAATTTAACTATTTAAATTAAACTAGATAATTCCAATTGATTGAGAAAATCTCACCTTTGCTTTTGTTTTGCAATCCATTTCCAATCTGGCTTGTTTTTTTTGCGATTTTGACCTTGTATAAACATTTATGGTTTTATTAATATTCGAACCAATCGAACAAATTAAATTTCCATTTGATAATTTTAATTAACCAATGATTTCTATTTTAAACTAATACTTTTAATTTTTAAACCACTACTTTTCAATAAATTTATCTAACTAAAAATTAAATTTAAAAGTAAATTCCCTTTAATAAATTATTTTTAGTGACAATATAAATTTTAAATAAGTTAATTAAACAAAATAAATCACCTTAAAAATTTTATCTTAAAACAAACTGGTAAATAAAAAATGTGTATAAGTATATTTATTTCCTTTTAAAACTTTATATATATATATATATATTAATAAGAAATAAGCTATATAGGTTTTTTTTCAAAGTCTAATTTTTATATAAACTCCTATACTTTCCCAAAATCTTTCTATATATATATATTTATAAAAATTAACCAGTATATTATTTTTTTATATATACACAAAATTAAACTAAAAAAATACTATTATACCTCATTGCCTCGACCACGATACCCTAGCAACATCAAATGACAAACCATCGAGATAAACTGCTGGAGAAGAAGGGAGTTGCCCATGCTGTCTTCACTGCCTCGCGAGGTCCCAGATCTTCTTGCGCCTCCTGCCTCACTTGCCCTAGCCGAGCTCATCCAATCACATGCTTGCGACTTTGACTCGCCAAACTCTCGCTACTCATTTGCGAGTCAATGCAACGTGCTTAAAGAACCATCATCGACCAAACTTAAGTGCATCGCCGATGCCATCCCCCAATGCTCACGATTTCGATTCGAACCTCCACCCTCTACAGGAACGAATCGATTCGAATTGATTTGTTTAGTCTGTAGGGTTTTTGAAGTAATTTTCGATTTCGTTTGATCAGCCTGAGTTGATTCTTGTGGCCATTAATTTCCTTTTTATTTTATTTTGAAGAGGATTCGATCGATTTTTTTTTGAAGATAAAGAAGATCTCCGGTTTCTTTTTACTCTGCGTTATTTAATTTTTAATTATTTTTTTAAGAAACGAACGTGTTTTAAAATCAGATGAATACATGCTCCAAATTCCTACATGTGTATGCAAAGTCTTTACACAATATTTTAATGCAAAAATATTATTTAAATTTGAATTTATATTTAAATTCAAACTGTCACAATTACGCAACTCACAATCTCGATCTCCTATCGAGGCGTGCTGCCAGGCGTTATAATGTTATACCACTATTTCGAGTGCATTGGAAAAGGTTTCGAGCCCTAATTCGATCGTGTGGAGAAGATAACTTTTTGGACCTTATTATTATATTGAATTTTCGATCTAAATTTCATCGCGTTTTCAATCCGTACAGTCACACGATCACTTCAAACACTATGAAAATTGAAATCCGGTAATAATATTCTATTACAGATCAAATGGAACTGGTTTCGTCGAAATCTGAGACTGTGCCATGGAAGGCTATTTTTAAATATCGATTTAAACAAAATTTCAAACTGAAAAAACAGTTTTAAATTCAACTTTTAAAAGTTCTATTATCTCCAGTATTATCAATATAAATTTTACCAGACTTCAAATTATTTTTAACAGGCTCAAAACTAAAGATACAATATTTTACCCAATTCCATATCATTAAATTCAATAATTTAATTGCCAAATAGATAGTGATATTTGAAATTCAAGTTAAACTAACTTTCAAATATTTTAAATCAATTAAATATTTCAATTTCAAATGTCCAAAATTTTTGGGTTGTCACATTCTTCCCCCCTTAAAAGAATTTCGTCCTGAAATTACTAGTTAAGAAGAATGATCCATAACCCGTTTACTATATTCCCAATCCAAATAGTTTCAACTTTCCAAAACAATTTTTTATTAAAGACCCTATCATACTTACAAAACTTCCCAACCTCAATTATAAGTTCCAAACAGCATTATTTTCTCAACAATTTAAATCAAAATTTAAACTAAAATTGTAAAATACGAAAATTTTCTCAAAATTTTCCAACTCCCTAAATTTTTGAAAAATTTCACTAGCGTCTCCTTTGCGCGGCTAGCTCGGTACGACTACAAAATGCCACAACCGGCCCCCATATTTCAAAAAGAAAACAAAAGTCCAAGTGGCTAGACCATAAAATCATCAAATTTCATATAGAAATTTAAATACATACCTTTTTGTCGTGCAATTTAAGTTATCTTCGAAATCAAAACTCTAATTCCCTTTTCCTTTATAATGCCTGTATATCCTACTTAACAACAATGTCCAATTTCAACATTCAAAATCATTTTATATATTTCTTTACAAAAGTTTCAATATCTTTTTCATTCAAGTCCATACGATGCACATATACCATTCGTACGCAATACCAAATTTGATCGATTACTCGATCACTTAATTTCACTTCCGAACTAGTATCGTCCACCCGACTTTCTATTGCGGACTCAGATTTGGTTTCTTGATCAGAGACCATCATCCTCCTTGCATAGCCAGAAACAATGATAGAGAATTTTCAGAATCAACCAAAAATCCATATCCAAGGTTCGCCATCGAAAATCGAGTGAAAAATCCCAACTCGGATCGATATAACTATCTCGAAATTCTATGCTCGAATCTGGATCAGATCGTTATGCGAACAAAGTAATATACGTACATCCCATGTATTTATTCCAATTGATTATTAGCTATATCAATTCTCTTTTCTTTTATTCACATTGATTTTCATTTACTTATTCACGATAACCATTTCATTCACCTTTATTGAATCTTTATTCAAATATTAACTTAGAATATTTCCTTAATTCCAATTTACTTAAGAATTTCACCATTAATTTCTTAAGCTCCATATAAGTATTTTATATACTTCATACATTATTTCACTTCACCACTTGGTTTTTTATCTACTTTCATTCAAATTGAATTCCAAATCCATATAATTCAATTTGCTTCAATCTACTAATTAATTTAAAATATCCATACTTTATTTCCAACTTTTATCAAAATTTTCATTTTCAATTTTACTTGAATTCAATTTATCTTCGAACTTTAAATATTGAAATTTTTATTTATCTTATCTCAAACAAAGGTTCGTTTCCAAACTTTTACTTCTTTAGACAAATTACAGAATTTCACTTTGTTGAACACCATTTAAAATTGATTCCAATATTCATTTTCAATTTATTTGCTTACCCATTCCAATTAATCTTTTCGAAACCCTTATAAGTTCTAAAACTTACAAATATTCCATAACCATTTTTGAATAAGATTCCAGAGTTTAAAACAATTTCCCAACATTTCAAAATCACCTTTGAAATCAACTATATCCAAAATCCTTTGCATTTATAAAACCAAGCCCAACTTTTGCAAACAATTTTAATCTAAAATATTTTGGTAGCAATTTCTCTCTTGGAAACTCGAAAATGAACACAGATGATGTCGCGATCATCATCGAAATCATTTTCCAGCAACTGAAAAGAGTTAAGTGCTTTTATCCCTTCAAAAATATTTTTTTCAAATATTTTCAAAACCCAAATCCCACCAGGTTTCAAATCCAATTCAAAAATATTTCTGAAATAATTTCACCATTATGTTTCCAAAACCTTTGAAAATCATTTCCATATTCAAGGAAATTTAAACTTTTCACCAAAATTTCATATTTCAAGTCCTTCAACTCATATTCAAATATTACTCTGGAATTTTATTTCAAATTATAAATCACATTTACAATTTTACATTTACAGACCCCATTTGTACATGAATTTATCTCTTAGTTTTTTTGTTATGATTTCAATTCCTTATTCAATAACAATGATAATAATTTAATAAAGTCACTTCCTAACAATCAAGCAACATATATAACTATAATAATTTACGGGATTTCTTTTATATACAGAAGTAATTTGGGTAAAATTATTTCATTTATCCTATTTTAAAACAATACCCCGTCGAATTGTTCTGTACAAGTGTTTAGAGACCCCTATCAATAACGTTAATTACTTGTATTGACCAGAATCCATATCCCACTCAACAAACCAATCAAAACAATATAAAATAATTTTATATCCACTAACAAATACGCGCTCATATCTATTACTACACTCAAACTCATTCTAGAGTACTACTGACTCTACCTATAATGAGTAATCCCTACCGGAGCCAAGGTTCATGCTAAATTAATTGCTCTGATACCACTCTGTAACGACCCAATTTTTTCGACTTCCGAAAATCGAAATCAATTGGTCCATTGTATCAAATGCCGAACAATCAAATGCCGAAAAACCGAACCGTTAGGGTTAAAGAAGAAGAAGGTAGAAGAAGAAAACGGGAACAACATCAGAATCTCACATTCGTAGTGGAACAATATATAATAGATAAATGAATAATCTTTAGAACAAAAGAACTATATCTTTTTATACATTATATCATCAGAGTATCACAACAACGAAACACGACATTTAGCATTTATGACAACTTGTCCATAGAAAACTGAACTTGCAACAATCCATACGCAGTAGAGACTACATAATATAAGGGATACGTCTCGTCATCCAGCTTGTCTCCTGATCTCCACCGCATACTCTTTGGACTTCGCTGCAGAACAACAGATAACTTGACTCTAGGCTGCCTGTGTGGAAAATTACGAGCACCCTGAGTTTAGAAAGGGAACAATAAACTCTAGGTCAGTCATGGGACAGTTGTGAGATCTTAAAAACAGTTATTTGTACAAAAGAAATGGAAAATAATCCGTCCATGCTTTTGGAAAATGAAACTACCATAAGGCCTCCCAGCATACACACAATGCAATCGCACACTTTGAGGAGATTTCTCCTTATGATAGTCAAATATGCTTGATACGCGAAAATCCTTTTGATATTATTATAAGTGCATATTGTGGAAAACATTTCGAAAGTATAATATTAATCTTAGCCAGCATACGGTTGCTATAGTATGCCTACTATAGCAACCGTATTAAATGGCAGGTTCTACAATTAAAACGTACAGGGCTCGTATTGGGTGATTGGATTTCCAACAAATGGTCAAGGCTAAGGATCTTCCTTTCCGAAAGGGTATGCCTCTGGAGGGATGCCCCGAGAACCTAACCGGATCTCTGTCAACACAAGGCCGGGTTACCTCTGTAACTAGGTAACTAACTGTCATGAGTATGTCATCCCCCGGTCTAGACCGACCTTTTCCAAGGCGCCTAAACAACCAATAACCACATAAGTAAATAATCTGGGCTCCTTACCAGAATACCACTTTTTTTATCCACGCAAGTTAAATATCTGGGCTCCATACCAGATAACACTTTTTATCCAGAAGGAAATGCACATACCCTGAGGGGCACGACCCCCATAACCTTGCCCCATCCTTCCTGTTTCGACCATTTTTGGGGTGTGAGGTCCGACAAAATCTCGTCCCACAAAGCTACGATTTTCACAAAAGCAGTGCTTCAATCAACAAATGATCAACACTTAGCGTGCCACATTACCAAATTGGGAATATATTACTAATAACAATCAACTACATAACCTATAAGCTCGTATATCTCAGAGAAGGGTGTTAAGCTAAGAGAATAAATTCTCCATCACCAATAGAAATGTATTTGATAGAAACCTGCTTTATATCTCACAGTGTAATGTCAGACATACATCCATACAAGTCCATCATGGGTCTGAATGGAACCGAAGGCACTTCTTCCAATTAAGGAAAGAAGCCCTTGCAAATCCGGACATTCCCTAATCACGTCCGGACTCCCCATTACATAGGGTGATATAAATCTCTATACCGGAACAACTAGGAGCAGAGACATTCGACAGGTAATCCATTCGTTTTCGAAAATACCCAGTCTTCAACACCATCTTCAAATGCAATCCCATTTCGTCATATCATTATTCGGAATGGGTTTTATGACTTAATGTCCTCTCCCGGCTAATCCGAATAATGAGCGCTTATTAAAATAAGTGGTTACATTCAGATTTCAAGTAAGTCACAACAAATTTCCACTTTGGTCTTTTAAACAAAAGATCCATCACTAAGATTCGATGTGGTTTTCGGATAACCATTTAGAATCCGACCCTCGGTCGCATCAAAATTAAAATGCTGTTTAAAGGCCAATATTGATAGTCGGTTATTTAACTATCGAACAACGTTCACAACAACCATCAGATTAATTAATTTCCCCAAATTATTTATTTTCAAAATATCTTCACAAGATATATTTTTACCCTTCAACCCTTTTGAAAACAATTTTCAAATCACTTTCCTCTCACGGAATAAATTTCCAAACATTGTTCATTTCCACTGAAAAATTTGCCAAGACTAAATGCTTTGGATTTTAAAATAATTTAAATCACCTTATCTAAAAATATATACTTAAAATACTTAAAAATAAAAACTATTTAAAACACTTTATTTTAAATACCAGTTATGAAATTTAATAATGATTTTCATGAATAATTAAGCCAAACAAATTTAAAAATAAAGTTATAGAATTCCATAACAGTTTTCCAAATAAAAACTTTAGTCAAAGTATATTTAAAATAGAACTACTTTATAATACATATAAATATCAAAAATTATCTTTACCAATCACCCCTTTAAAAACTATTACTACTATAACAAAATATTTGCCTTTAAAATTTAATGCAAATTAAATATATAATTTCTTAAAGAAACTTCCTTTTAAAGAACTTTAAAAACTTTTAACTTTTACTTAAAAATCTGCTTGAAATCGTACTTGGCTTATCAAGGAAAAACACTTTTCTTTCACACCTTTAAAAATAAACTACTATTTATTTTTAAAACAAATTACCCCTTCCAATATAAATCCCATCGTGAATTTAAATTTCCAAAAATATCCTCTGATATACAATTTTTCAAATCGATTTCCAAAATTTACTTTCAAACACCAAATCAATTTCCAAATTGATCTTCAAAAATTAATTTTCAAACACAAAATCAATTTCTTAATCGATTTTTCAAAAATTTACTCCATTAAAAATTATTCTTTTATTTATCCAAATTTATTTCAAAAACCATTAATCCAATATTCATACCTTTATTTAGATTTTAAAATCCGAATTTGATAATAAATTCTTCCGCTTTTAAACAATACTACTCAAAATCCATTATTTTCATTTATTAAAATCTTTTCCCTATACTTGGAATTTATTGAATAGGTTTTCAAAAATCAATCTTTACCCTTTTAAATTCTTTCTTTTAAATTTATCCAATTCTCTAAAATTAATTTACTTAAAATTTCCTACTTTAATTTCCAAAAATCCAATTATATATTTATGCTATTTTAAAATGCCAGAATATATTTGGCCAAACTATAGCGTTCAATAAATTTCAATCACCAATATAATCAACCACAGATTATTAATAAATCATATCACAACATATGAAATGAATTCAAACATTTGAGGAATCCAGTTGGATCCCTCCAACCTCTTTCCCTGCATCCACAGATGTTAGCACAACAATTAAATACCAATTCCACTTCAAGGTGGAATATCGTGGTATAAGGGGTCATATCATCTCATCCGCTATTATGCGGTGCATAGGGTCTCATCTGCTATATAATGCGGGAAATCAATCACTCTAATATATATATATATATATATATATCACCCAATAGATAAATTATCAAATTCATCCAAGCACAATCAGTAATTTAAATTTAATTATTTAAATTAAACTAGATAATTCCTACTGAGTGAGAAGATCTCACTTTTGCTTTTATTTTGCTATCCATTACCAATCTGGCTTATTTTCTTTGCGATTTTGACCTTGTATAAAAATTATATGGTTTTATTAATATTCAAACCATTCGAACAAATTAAATTTCCATTTGATAATTTTAATTAACCAATGATTTTTACTTTAAACAATTACTTTTAATTTTTAAACCAATTCTTTTCAATAAATTTATTTAACTAAAAATTAAATTTTAAACTAGAGTCCCTTTAATAAATTATTTTTAGTGACAATATAAATTTTAAATAAGTTAATTAAACAAAATAAATGACCTTAAATTTTTTATCTTAAAACAAACTAGTAAATAAAAAAAATGTGTATATGTATATTTATTCCCTTTTGAAACTTTATATATATATATTAATAAGAAATAAGATATATAGGTTTTTTTGTTAAATCTAATTTTTATATAAACTCCTATATTTTCCCAAAATCTTTTATATATATATATATATATATATATATATTTATAAAAATTGACCAGTATATTATATATATATATATATATATACAAAAAATTAAATTAAAAAATACTATTATACCTCACTGCCTCGACCATGATACCCTA
The DNA here is from genome assembly GCA_030765085.1 of Allium cepa. Lineage (NCBI taxonomy): Eukaryota > Viridiplantae > Streptophyta > Magnoliopsida > Asparagales > Amaryllidaceae > Allium > Allium cepa. Next base: position 978,205,918 of record CM060935.1, read on the forward strand.
GCAACATCGACGACGAACTATCGAGAAAAACTGCTGGAGAAGAAGGGAGTTGCCCATGCCATCTTCACTGCCTCGCGAGCTCCCAGATCTTCTCGTGCCGCCATGCCTTACATGCCCTAGCAGAACTCGTCCAATCACACGTGTGTGACTTTGATTTGCCAGACCCTCGCAACTCCATGTTGAGTCGATGCGATGTGCTCAAAGAACCAGCGTCGACCAAACATAAATGCATCGCCGATGCCATCCCCTAGTGCTCGTAATTTTGATTCGAACCGCCGCACTCTACAGGAACGAATCGATTCGATTCGAGTTGATTTGTTTAGTCTGTAGGGTTTTCGAAATAATTTTCGATTTTGTTTGATCGGACTGAGTTGATTCTCGCGGCCATTAATTTCCTTTTTTTATTTTGAAGAGGATTCGATCGATTCTGTTTTGAAGATAAAGAAGATCTCCAGTTTCTTTTTGCTCTACGTTGCTCAATTTTTTAATTTTTTTTAAAGAAACAAACGCGTGTTAAAATCAGATGAACACATGCTCCAAATTCCTACACGTGTATGCAAAGGCTTTACACAATATTTTAATGCAATAATATTATTTAAATTTGAATTTAAATTTAAATTTAAATTGTCACAATTACGCAACTCACAATCTCGATCTATTGTCGAGGCATGCAGCCAGGCATTTGTAATGTTATACCCTATTTCGAACACACTAGAAAAGGTTTCGAGCCCTAATTCGATCGTAGGAGAAGATAGCTTTTTAGACCATATTATTATACTGAATTTTCGATTTAAATTTCAGCATGTTTTCAATCCGTACGGTCACACGATCACTCCAAGCACTATGAAAATTGAAATCCGATAATTATATTCTATTACGGATCCAATGGAATGGGTTTCGTCGAAATCCGAGACTGTGCCTCGGAAGGCTATTTTTAAATATCGATTTAAACGATAAAATTTCAAACTGAACAAAACAGTTCTAAATTCAACGTTTAAAAGTTCTATTATCTCCAGTATTATAAATATAAATTTTACCAAACTTCAAATTATTTTTAACATGCTCAAAACTGAAGATACAATATTTTACCCAATTCCATATTAGTAAATTCAATAATTTAATTACCAAATAGATAGTGATATTTGAAATTCAAGTTAAACTAACTTTCAAATATTTAAAATCAATTAAATATTTCAATTTCAAATGTCCAAAATTTCAAGGTCGTCACAGATGATGTCGCAATCATCATTGGAATTATTTCCCAGCGACGGGAAAGAGTTTAGTGCTTTTACCCCTTCAAAAATATTTTTAAATTCCAAATCTCACCAGATTTCATATCCAATTCAAAAATATTTTCCAAATAATATCACCATTATTTCTCCAAAACCTTTGAAAATAATTTTCAAATCAACGGAATTTAATTTCTAAAATTTCAATTCCAAATCCTCTTAATCCCTATATAAAAATTTCTCTGGCATCTTATTTCAATTTATAAATCACATTTATAATTGACATTTCAAATTTCGTTATCTGAATTTATTTCCTTAACCTTTAGTTATGATTTCATTTTCTTATTTAATTCTTACAACAATAATGATAATAACTTAATATTATCACTTCCTAACAACCAAGCAACCATATACTATAAAATTTATAAAAAGTATTTCTTTTATATATAAAAATAATTTAGGCAAACTTATTTCATTTACTCACTTTCAAAAACAATACTGTGTCGGTTTATCTTGTTTAAGAGTTTAGAAACCCCTATCGATGACATGGCGTCCCGCATATCAACCAGAATCTATAAACGTTCGACCGATAAGTAACACAATATAAAAATAATTTTATATTCACTAACAAATATGCGCTTATATCTATTAGTACACTCAAACTCATTCTAGAGTACTACGGACTCTATTTCTAATGAGTAATCCCCACCAGAGCCAAGATTCTCGCTTAACCTTCAGCTCTGATACCAAATATAACGGGCCACGCCAATGGTGACCAATAGCCTTTGCAACCATCTCAGCCCCACCATGGCATACAGTGATACCTCGAATTTTCTTTTATGGCCAGCCTCTCGACTCACAACCAACTCTCACAGGGACATGTAGTGGTAAGAGTCTCCTGCTTGCCACCAAACATGAAGCGAGAACCCCTATCATGCTGTAATGAAGCAAACCTGATCCCGATCTCTTCGAAACTATCAGCGCATTGGCCAACATTGGTAGTCGGTTATTTAACTATCAAATAACATCCACAAACAACCATCAGGCTTTATACTTTTCCAAATTATTTATCTCAAAATATCTTCGCAAGATATTTTCTATCCTTCAATCCTTGAAAATAGCTTTCAAATCACTTTCTTTCGAGGAATAAATCCCACCCAATTGTTTTATTTTCACTAAAAATCACCAAGTCTTAAATACTTTAGATTTTTAAATAATTTAAATTACTTTATCTAAAAATATACACTTTAAGACATTTAAAATAAAAACTACTTAAACACTTTATTTAAAAATACTAGTTATGAAACTTTATAATAACTTCTCATGTAAATCTTAAGCCAAAACAAATTTTAAAACAAAAGTTATTCTATAAGGTATAAATATTAAATAATTATCTTTAATTAATAACACTAGTTAAAACTTTTAAAATAATTTACTTATATAATTAACTTTATAAATATTTATTAAAAATTAAATTAAAAACACTAAATAATAATTTCTTTAAAAACGTTCTTTTAAAAACAACTTTAAACCTCTAACGTATGCTTGAAAATCTCACTTTGAAAATATACTTGGCTTTTTAGAAAAATACACTTTCCTTTCCACACCTTTAGAATAAACCACTATTTATTTTTAAACAAATCACCCATTTCTTATAAATTCCCATCCTGAATTTATACTTCCAAATTATCCACTGATAAATATTTCACTTTATTTATAGTCCCTGTTTATAAATTCCACAATCACCTTCTCTTTGGAAATAGTGTTTCAAATCAGTTAATTGATTTTAAAATAGATTCTCTAAATTAAATTCCTCATAGAATTTATTTCTTGATTTATTCAAATTTTATTTTAAAATCCATTAATTTCAGATTCACTACTTAAATATGATTTAAAATCTTATTTAAAATGGAAGATATAAATTTCATTCTTTATTTCAAAATTCTCCTTTTATTTCTCCCAAACTCATTTAAATCTTGAATTTTAAAAATATATTTCTTCATACTAAAAATATTGCTTAAGTCCTTATTTTAAATAAAATCCTTTTTCCCACTTATTCAGAATTCCTATTTTCCCATCCTTGAATTTATTATATGGGATTTAAAATCAAACCTTTATCCCTTTCCCGAATTCATTTCTTTACTACAATTATTTTACTTAAAAATTTCCCTTTTTATTCCCCTTAAAAATCCCAACTTTATATATATATTTCATTTTTCTCGAACACTAATATATATATATATATATATATATATATATATATATTCAACCAAGCCATAGCATTTAATAATTTTAATTCCAAATAAAATCAATATAATCCATCACAGATTATCACATACTTCACATTACTGAATATAAAATAAATTCAACATTTGAGGAATCCAGTTGGATCCCTCCAACATGTTTCCCTGCATCCACAAATGTTAGCACAACAATTTAAAATACCAATCTCGCTTTAAGGCGGGATATCGTGGTATAAAGGGTCATCCGCTATTATGTGGGGTGCATAGGGTCTCATCTGCTATATAAATGAGGGAAATCGATCACTCCAATATATAAACTACTATATATAATATACCAAATCCAGACTGATAATAAAACATCAATTCAAGCAATCAATCCAATAATTTAAATTCAACCGTTTAAATTTAAATAGTTATCCAAATGAGAGAGATTAACCCACCTCTGAATTTATTTGCAATCCACTTCAATCTCGACTATTTTCTTCACGATTTTGGACCTTGTATAAGCATTGTGTGATTTATTAGTATTCGAAATAAATCGAACCATTAAGTACCATTTAATAATTCAATTGACTAATGATTTAATTTAAACTAATTTTCTTTTTATAATTTCTTAGTAACTAAAATAAATTAAATAAATTTATTAAAGAAATTAATCAACCCAAATACATATAGAATAAACTAGTAAGTTAAAAATGTATATATGTATATTCATTTTCTTTTAAAACTACATATATATTTATAAAAATATCTATATAGATCCAAAAATCAAATTTTTTATAATTTCTTTCATATTTCAAATTTCTCTTTTCAGAATCATACATATATATTTTTTGTTTAAACCACACATACATACATACATATATATATATATATATATATATCTGAAAAAAATACAAACCGTATTATTTATTTATTTTTTAATAAAAACCATACCATAAATTTAAATTTTCTTTCAACCTGCAATACAACATCAGAAAAATGACAATACCTCTCTACCGAGCTCCATCTCGAGATCGTGTCGATCTCCATCTCTGCCGCAAATCGAGATGCATTCGACCCTCTTGTCATCGCCTTGACTTTGCGAGCCACAACATCCCGAAGTGCTCCCGTGAAACCCCTTTTCTCACCATGTGACCACAAACAAAGTCGCGATCCTCGACTCAAAGCCTTCTCGCGAATCGTCGCCAACCTCCACTGCCTGTCACGAGCAATCCAACCGTGCTCTCCAGATCTCGTCTACGTCGCATGATTACGGTGCCCCCTCTTCGTCACTGCGTGACTCACACGAGCCTCGATCTTGAGCTCGAGTGAGGAATCACATTTTTGTTAGTTATTTATTTTTGTTATTTTCTTCAGCTGAATTAAAAAAGGGAAAGGAAAGAATTTGCGGCCATTGTTGATTTTTTTTTATTTTACTAAAGTTTTGCCATTTTATATTTCTTGATCCGTCTACTTGCTGTTAAAAAAAAGAAGGGGATGGAGACACGAATGACGTTGGCACGTGGGGTGATAGCTACTGTGATATTGAAGAGAAAGCTTAAAAGTTCTGTTGTGATTTTTTCGACCAGTCAAATTATATTTAAATTTCAAATTTAGAGCGTCTCGAAAACGAAGCCTAAAATTTCGATCTCCTATCGAGGAGTGCCGCTAGGCGTTCATAATGTTATATGCTTATTCCTAACGCAATGGAAATGGTTTCGAGTCCTAACTCGATCATATAAAGAAGATAGCTTTTTGGACCCAGTTATTTATATTAGATTTCGATAAAGATTTCAGCATGTTTCTACATCATACGATCACACGACAACTCTAAACACTACGAAATTTTGAAATCCGATAATAATACACTATTATGGATCCGATGGAACTGGTTTCGTCGAATTCCCAGACTGTGCCTCGGAGGGCTATTTTAAATATTGATTTAAACAATATATTTTCAAAACTTAACAATACACTTCCAAATTCAATTTTAACACTTCTATTATCTTCAGTATTATTAATTTATATTTTACAAACCTTCAAATTATTTTTAACAAGCTCAAAACTGAAGATGCAATATTTTACCCAATTTCAAATTATTAAATTCAATAATTTATGTAATGAACCTGACTCGACCTTCGAAAAACGACACCAGTACTCCACTTGTACTCGAATGCCGCAGATTCAAACGTCGAATCTGGCTCGCTGGAGCTTATAACACATTAAGTACAACAACACAGCGGAAGAAAATGAATATCATATATCATTGATACACAATTGATACAACATCAGATACAACTGAATATCAAATACAAATGACTATCAATATATCAAAGATAGATACAAGACAATAGCAGAGACAACAGCAGCGGAAAGATAATGTCTTCAATGCCAAACTCCAAAAAATCCATCTCCAATCCAAAGCTAGCTCGAACCCCCTTCACATTGTACTAAGCAAGGTCAGTCATCCAAAGACTGAAGAAGATTTCCAAAGACTAAAAGCTACCAAACCAAAGACTTCGAAGGCTATTGAATCTACACCGACTGCACGTGTGGAAAATTGTGGGCACCCAGAGTTAAGGAAGGGAACAATAAACTCAGGGTCAGTCATGGGACTGGTATGAGAAAACAAAAAAAATTCATCTTTAAAACAAACAACAAAAGAATTTAAAATTGAAATCCGCAATGCTTTTTGGAAAATGAAACCACCATAAGGCCTCCCGCCGCACACACCATGCAAACGCAGAATTGGAGGAGATTTCTCCTTATGATAGTCAAACATGCTTGATATAAGAAAACCATTTGATATTATTATTATTGCATAGTGCAGAAAACCTTTCGAAAATATAATGTTAATCTTAGCCAGCATAGACATATCGAACTATGCCTAATATTGCTACCATCTAAACAGTGACGACGACCATATGTAAATGGCAGGTTATACAACTAAAACCGTACATGGCGCGTATTGGAGATTGGATCTCCAACCAATGGCTAGGCCAAGGAACATCCCATTGCCACATGGGTACGCCTCTGGAGGGACGCCTCGAGAACTTACCCAGCTCTCTGCCAACACAAGGCCGGTTTACTCCCTTCCCGAGAGTAAAACCTAAGATATGCCACCCCCGGTCGTTTGCGACCTTTATCGGAGGTCACTCAATCACAAAGCAACATCACACAGTAATAAAATTTACAGTGTCCACATGAGTTAAGTATCTGTGCTCCATACCATGATACCACCCTTTTCCAGAAGGAATGGACATACCCTAGGGGCATGACCCCTGCAACCTTGCCGCATCTTTCCTGTTTCGACCATTTCTGGGGAGTGAGGTCCTGATGTAGTCTCGTCCACAAAGCTACGGTTTTTCACAAAGCCATGCTTCAATCAACAAATGATCTGCAGCACTTCGTATGCCGCATTACCAAATTGGGAATGTATCACAAGTAACCATCAACTACATAACCTCTGAGTTCGTATGTCTCAGAGAAGGGTGTTAAGCTAAGAGAATAAATCTCCGCCACTAAACAGAAATGTATTTAACAGAAACCAGCTTTACATTTCAAAGTGTAATGTCAGACACACATCATACAAGTCTGTTCCGGGTTCGAATATAACCGAAGGCACTTCCAAAGAAGCCCTTGAAAATCCTGATAATACCTAATCACGTCCGGACTTCCCATCACATATGGAGATCTCTATACCGGGGCCATTCGATGCAGAGACATTCGACAGGTTATCCTTTCACTTTCGAAAATATCAGGTCTCCACCACGGATCTTAAAATGCTATCCATAACGTTGTATCATTATTCGGAATGGGTTATATGACACAAGATCCTCTCCAGGCTAAATCGAATAATGAGTGCAATATTTAAAAACCTATGGATATTGGGATTTCAGTTAAGTCACACTTTTAAATTCCCAAACCTTTTCTTCAAATGGTTTAAACAAATTACCATTTTAATCTTTTAAACCAAAAGTTTCACTTCACAAAGTTCACTAATCTTTCACAAAGATTCATTTCCAATACTTAAACAAAAGATCTATCTTTGAGATCTTCTTATGTTTGAAAACAACGTTCACCAAATATTTCACAAAGATTCCTTCGTAGCTTTTGAAACAATTCCATTTCAAATCCTTTATATAAAAGATATACCTTTAAGATCCTTTTCAATTTCAAAACAAGATTCAATAATTTTTCACAAATATTAATTCATAGCTTTCAAAACTATTTCAATTCCCTTTCACACTTGAAATCTTTCAACACAAATTGGAAATCCTTTCTTTATATGAAAGCTTTTATTATTTGAAAACAATAATTTTCGTTTCGGAAAAACCCGAATACATTTGCACGAGTTAAAGCCCTTCGAATATAAAATTTGGTTTAAATTAAAACTTCCCAAAAAATCCTTTTGAAATACTTTAAATATGGTCTTAAAATCCATATATATATATATATATAATATAATTTGCAAAAACCTTTCAAACCAAATTTTCCAAACATATATTCATATCAATTTCCAAACATATATCCATATAATTCAATCCCAAATCTTTAATCCAAATTCAAAACAATTTATTTAAATTCCAAAACTTTAACAAGTTATTCAAAATAATTTTATCTCTAAAATTCCTTTTCAAAAGCTTTTTAGATTTAAACAATTTCTTTTCCCAAACCATTTGGATTCAAAGTTCAACTTTTAAAATCATTTCAAAATATCTGTTACTTAACCAATTTCCTCGTGCTATCCATATTTGTGTGTGTATAGTGTAGTTTATGGGTTTTACACACAATAGTGCAACATCATCAATCAGCATAGATTCAAACACAGAAAAATAATTGATAAGCAGTATAAACTATAGTGCTTATCTTTATTCACAGATCAAAGATAAGTATTTAAATTCATCGCAGATAAATAAATTACATCATAGATAAATAAATTACATTCACAGTTCAAAACACAAATCGGAATAGTTTATATTACAAAGCATCACACATCAGGGGTATCAAACAATTCACACATTCAATACAATTCAAACATCCATACATAAGACCAATTAATTATCTGATTAATTTAAATAAGATCATTTACCAATGAATAAATTTGCTAATTATGGTTAATTTATAATTAATTAATTACAAACCATTACTATTAATTATTCTTTAATCATAAATTAAACTTTAATTAATAATTAATCCTTTGATTAATTATCCTTAATTATAAAATAATTAATTAGTTAATCCTTAACTAATAATCATTCCTTAATCACTTTCATTAATTAATTAATCTTTAATTAATTGATTATTCTCAAATTAATTACCTTAATTAATTAATCTCATAAATTAATTTTTCTTTAAAATAATTAACCCTTAAACACTTGATTAATCAATCTTTAAATCATTAATTATTCATCCTTAATAAAATTAGTTAATCCCTAATTATAAATTAATTAACTTTTAATTAATTTTTCTTTAATTACTTGATTAATCAAACCTAAATTATTAATTAATTTATCTTAATTACTTTTATTAAGTAATTAACTTGAAGTGATTAATTTCCTTTAACAATAAATTTAACTTAAACTTTAAAAGTTAATTAACCATTAAAATATTTTTTTATTAATTAACTAACCTTCAACATTAGTAAATTTATTTAAAATAAACTTTTAAAATAAAATTTATATTTATTTTAAACCATTTTAAAACTTGGTTAATTTAAAACAATTTTTTTTCAAAAACCTTCTTAAACAATTTTAAACTTAGATAACATCTAATATTGGAAGAGAATTGGTTTAACAAAATTTATTTCAATAAATTGATTTTTATTTTTTTGGCAAGGCCGACGGGGTTGGATGGACCCCGACCATTTTATTGCAGCACCATAGTAACACATACAACAGGGAGCAAAGCTCGTAGAAAACAGAGGAAAACAAGGTGCCACAAGCACAGAGGAGAACAAAAAAAAAGAAACAAAACTAAACAAAAACTATAACAAATGAAAGGACAGACATATTCCTGGGTCATAGGAGAAATTGAGCATTCCCAGCGTATGTTTAATCTCATGCATTATCCACAGCTTGAACAGAGCATCAGATTTTTCATTGACGGCGTCGAACACTCTAGCATTACGCTCTCTCCAGACTGCTGTGATGAAACTCTTCAACACAGCACCAAATACTCTCTTACGTTCCTGCTTGAAGCCAGTATTCGCATAAATTTGATTCCACTCGACCTGATTGTCATGCGAAACATCATGTCTTCGAAGCTTCGACATCACATTAGTCCACACAAGCTTTATTACAGAACATTCAAAGAACAAATGTTCCACAGTCTCAGGTTGTTCACTGCAGAATGAACAGTATATGTTAACATTCATGCCAAAGGATGCGAGTTTAGATTTAGTTAAGATTGCACATTTTAGAACTTTCCACATCATAAAGTTTTCTCTCAAACTACTACCCTTACTCCATGTATGCTTACACCATTTACATGTTGGCCGAGAACTGTTCTTCATCAAGAATTCATATGCTTCTCCTATCTTAAATTTTGCCTTTTTAGCACCCCAAACAAGCTCATCAGAAGTAGATTTTATCGGTGAAAACCTTCTAATCAAATTCCATATATGTTGAATTCTCCGATTGGATGAATTGTACCGAAAACTTTGATTATTATAGACTACATCTCTCACCTTAGTAATGGAGTGTATGCCAGATTGTTGAATCTCACTGTGCGTGAGAAGCCTTCTTAGTATCATCCCTCTTTGCAGCCAAGGATCATCCCAGAAAAAAGTACTGTACACTGGGTTGGTGTTCAGTTGGATGAGGGGGAGAAAAGTTTCCTTCAACTTGAAAATATTTTGCCATGCCAGCTTAAGTTTTGAGGCTTAAGCATATTCCTTAAACTTCTACCTCTAATCACATTTCTTTTCGACCATTCAGCCCAAAGGCTATCAGAACAATTGAAGAAGGTGTCAACATGCTTCGCAAAGGCCGCCCTATTCCATTGTATCAAGTTAAAAATACCAAGACCACCCTTGTTCATAGGTCGCTCCACTTTGTTAAATTTTATTGGCGCAATATAACGTCTCGTAGTATTGCCCATCCAAAGAAATTTCATAAAGGCACTTCTAATCATCTTAATTAGTTTAAAGGGTAGAACAAAAGTTCTAGCCCAGTACACTTGCATCGCAAAGATTACCGACTTTATTAATGTTGCTCTCCCGGCTTGACTGAGCTTCCTATTAGTCCAGCTATATAATCTTGCTGTTATCTTCTCATAAAGAGGAAGACATTGGTTAGCTGTGATCTTAGATGATGAGAGAGGTATCCCCAAGTAGGTTACAGTGTTTGTATTAGGAGACAGACCAGTAGCCAGAGAAATTTCAGCAGCTTTTTCCAAATTAACACCCGCCATTATAATATCTGATTTTTGGATGTTAATCTTTAATCCGGTCATAACATAAAACTGATCAAGAGTGATCATTATATTCTTGACAGTATCAATGTCTGGAGTACAAAACACCACTAAATCATCATTAAACATTAATATTGAGATTTGAGGGTCACTGCATGCTTGATGCAATTTGAAACTTCCATGATTTATTAGTTTGTTTATCAGCCTAGTTAGTAGTTCCATCACCAGAATAAAGACACAAGCGGATAGCGGATCTCCTTGCCTTATCCCTTGCCTAGTACCAAAGAAACCAGTAGTCATACCATTGACGATGACCGAAAAATTTGGAGTAGAGATACATTCATAAATCCAAGTAATAAAATGAGGCGGGAAATTCATGTATCCCATGATTCGAACGATGCTATCCCATTGTAACATGTCGAAAGCTTTCATGATATCAAGCTTCATCGTTGCTTTTGGGGGGGGGATTCTTACGGTTATACCCTTTAAGGAGTTTATGTGAAAGAAGGATATTGTCTAATATATTCCTTCCTGGCAAGAAAGCAGCTTGATTATTGGATATAATACTAGGAAGCACATACTTGAGTCTCGTTGCAATAACCTTAGAGATGCATTTGTATATGGTATTACAGCAGGAAATAGGTTGAAAATCATTTACATGGTGAGAATTTTTGAGTTTGGGGATAAGAGCTATGTTGGTGTAGTTAAACGACCTGAAGATTTTGGTCTTTTTGAAGAAAAGCATTATTGCACACATCAGTGGATACAAACGACCAACAAGACATGTAGAATTGAGCATTCAACCCATCCGGGCCACCGCAGGAGTTTCTATTAAGCGAGAACATGGATTTTTCTATTTCTTCAAGGATCACGTCTTTGCATAGAGAAGCATAATCGTCCACCGTTATTCTAGGCAGGATATCAGAAGGGATGTCATCAATACTTGGAATGAAATTATTCCTGTTGCCATACAGGGATGTGAAATGTTGAACAAAAGCTTCTTGAACTCCAACAGTAGATGTTTGAAGATCACCATTCATATCATTTATAGTTGCTATATTCTCTCTGCGAAGCTTATTAGTGAGACTAGCATGGAAGTAGGCAGTGTTTCTATCTCCTTTTTCCCGCCATTTTACTCTAGACTTTTGCCTTATCATTTCACTTTCTTTAGTCAACGCTTTATTGTATTGCTGAGACAGAGCACTCTCAGAAGAAGAGAGGTTAGCATCAATTACATTAGACATCATAGCTGTTTGAACCTCAACAAGTTTAACCTCAATCAAAGTGCTCACTTTATCACCTTTGCCAAAACGATTGAACGACCACTCTCTCAAGACTTTTTTTCATCTCTTTAATCTTTTCCTGCAATACAAATAAATGGTTACCATACTTAGTATTACCCCATGAAGATAATATAGTAGTTTTAACGTCAGGTTCTAAAACTCATGAGTTAAAAATTTTAAAATTGGATTTTCCTCTCTTGTCCGCTTCACGTCGGTGAATAATTTGAGGAGAGTGATCCGATGTAGAGGAGGAGGAAGAAGGCTGTAAAGGAGAGGCCATTTGGATAGGGAAGTTTGATTGGAGAAAGAGTGATCGATCCTAGAAAAGGTTCTATTGCCTTGCCTTCTTTTATTATTCCATGAATATTGCATACCAACAGATTTAACCAGAACAAGTTCCGCATGGTTAAGGGTATCTGCAAGTGGTTGAATTTCGTTAAGGGACAGGGGATTTCCTCCGACTCTATCAGAGAGAGAATAACAACAGTTGAAGTCACCAAGTATTAACCACGGATGGGAGGACTGCACCAGCGCCGAGATGGCCGATAAAAGAGAGGCTCTAGCCACTACAGAGTTGAAAGCGTAGACAAAGGAGACATAGAAGGTAGAATTATCAGAGCTATTATGAGCATGGCAATGAATCATTTGCAAAGTGGAGAGGATAGGAGTTAATTGGACTTGAAGGGGATTGAAAATATTTTTAAAACCATTTCGTATAACATCAGCAAACCTGAGAAAATCAATGATCTACACGAGCTTGAACTCGGGAAAAATCACGTTCCACCTGCTTCGAGAAAATCGATCAGTTACACACGCTTCACTCCGAGTCTTCTACCTTCTTCCCTAACCAACTCAAAAACGTTGATACACAAGATGCACGTATATGTGCACAAACCCATCAACCATCTTCGATCGACGCTGCTGCCACCTGATCACCCACGATGATCTCTAGCATCGATTCAAACACACAAAAACACGAAATTGCCATTAATTCGAAATCGAGCCAATTTTCAAAACCAACTATTTCTTTCAGAACCTAATCGATCGCCTAATTTAACTTCGCCCCTCCGCGACAAGCTACCAGAAGCCATGCCATCTTGGCCGTTGATGCTCCGACCATCCACAAATTCATTGCCCCCGGTCTGATTGCTTGAAACACTATGTCGACGACGAAAATAACTCATGACTTCCACCAACAAAACGCAGGGCTAAAACCTTAGTTCATTCCAAATTGCCTTCCACACTGAATTATAAATTCTTTTCGCATTTTTCTCGAGATAGACCATCGTTCCAGCACCTACTGACACGATCATGAGGTTCAACACCGTGTTGATCACCAGAAATTCACAATAACCCATTCTCCGTTCAACCAATAAATGCAACCCCAATTCACAACTAAAAATTCTAGATTTTATTTTAAAAATCCTTGCTTTCGAAATGTATTTAGATGATGTAATCCAAATTTGAATTCATGCAAATCGAAAATTGGGTAAAAATTTGAAGTTCATTGTGTTTCTTCATTCAGAAAAAACCATTTCATATTATATTAAAATTATATTTTTGTTAAAATTAAATTCTGATGATTTTGAACATATTTTGTTTTTACATTACTGGCTAAGAATGATCTGAGCAAATAGAATTGGATTTTTGAACTAAAATTTAAACCTGTAATTTTTGTAACAGGGGCATCCTCTTGGCTCCCAAATACATGCACAGTAAACACATACACACAAACATAACCAGATCATCATATCGAATTCATAACATCCCAAATCATCACATGCAAACCAGATATTCAAAAAAAATCTTGGGTTTAAGAGCGAGTCTACTCACCTGAGATGAAGAATAGATGAGAACAGAGAAGCTTGAAACTTGAAACCGGAATTTGTAAACTGAGAGTTGTTTCTACTTGATAATTAATTCCTTTTGACTTTACTTTGATTTGAATTTTCCTGACTTATGTCTTCCAGGTTTTGAATTGATTTCTTGAATCTTCTGTTTTCAGAATTTGTTTTTTTTAAGGATTTTGGTTTGATATGATTTGCATCTATTTCTTTTTCTGGTCTTGATTTCTTGTTTCAGAATTGAGATTTAAGAGGATTTTGATCTCGTTTCAGATTTTAGATTGGAAGATTTTGAATATAGTTTTTCTCTTGAGATGAAAAATAAAATTGGCCTGGTTTCAATTTTTTTTGCCTTATGTATTTTAATAAATCTTAGATTAAAAGAAAAATTATTCTCTTGCCACTTGTTCAACTTAAGTTAACACTTGTAATCACACAATCTCTTTAATTTACAAATGTCACAAAAATCATTTTTATGTTCATATCCTTAATCAAATTATTTTGTAAATTTTGTTTTTAAACCCTTAATTAACAAATTTACACTTTTGTATCCTATATTTTAAAACTTATCATATGCTTATTTTTTTATCTTTATATATATTTTATTCAAATTTTCAGATTAATCCACAATTAAATTTTTAATTAAAATATTATTCAAAATATTTATTTCAGAATTTCCAATTGGAAATTCTATTTTAAAAATCATATTTATATCCATTTATACTAATAAACAACAAAATATCTATTTAATTTGGAAATACCAAATAAATTCACAATTTAATTTCAAAAGTTAAATAAACTACCAATTTAAATTTGATTTAAAAACGGGGATGTTACAGAGCCTCCCTTAAGAAAATTTCGTCCTCGAAATTTTTCAGGGAGACAACAAAAGATGGACACACAAAGATAGAGAATCGACTCATTAATCAAGCTGAATATCTACTCTGCATTTGGCTCACCAAATCAGAATATCATCAACAATTATGAGAACAAACTCATTCGATATTACACAGGGTACTCGGGTCACCTGATCTACGAATATGCAGGGGCACTGGTTAGATCGAAGGGATAACTAACCGTACGTAGAATATATCGAGACCCAAATAATAGATAATTGGATTTAATCTTCCATAATTCTCAAACACTAGGTATGGATTCCAAACTTAGGTCAGAATACTCCAAAGTATATATTAACTTGTCCCTCTTCGGACTTTGATACTCACCAGAAATTACAAAAAAAATTTAAAATTTGGTTTAATCGTAATCGTTTTATCGATACAAATAAATTTCAAATCTATATTTAATTAGCCAATTTATTCCTATAAAATTTCAATTTTGTTAAAGTTAAAAACGAAAAGCTAATAGAAATTTGATGAAGAGAATACGAGATAGGAACTAGAATCTTTTCTACAACGATTCGCATGGCCATCACCACATCGAAGCTTCTCCTGGCAGCTGCCACGAAGACATCAAAGAATTTAAACTGGATGATAAACCAAAGAGATTGATAAAGAAAATGTTTCCTTGTTGTTACAGGGTATTGACCAATTGTAGTGGTACTTCCCTGTCCCATACCTCGTCCTCTTCTTGCACTCATACTTACTACCAGTGAATAGTAAGATAATCTGCTAAGGCATACAGACGGATATCTTAGGGATATACTCATTCTAGGGTATACTTCACCCTATCTCTAATGAGTTACCTAATGTGTTATACTCGTGAGCTAAAGTTTCAACCTTCAGCTCTGATATCAATTGTAACGACCCCGACTCGACCTTCGAAAAATGGCACCCGTACTCCACGTGTACTCGATTGCCGTAGATTCAAACTTTGAATCTGGCTCGTCGGAGCTTATAACACATTAAGAACAACAACATAGCAGAAGAAAATGAATATCATATATCATTGATACACAATTGATACAACATCAAATACAACTGAATATCAAATACAAATGACTATCAATATATCAAAGATAGATACAAGACAATAGCAGAGACAACAACAGCGAAAAGACAATGTCTTCAATGCCAAACTCCAAAAACTCCATCTCCAATCCAAAGCTAGCTCGAACCCCCATCACGTTGTACTAAGAAAGGTCAGTCATCTAAAGGCTGAAGAAGATTCCCAAAGACTGAAAGCTACCAAACCAAAGACTTCGAATGCTATTGAATCTACACCTCTTATTTGATTATCTGAAAAAACCCAACTATAGACAGCCCGTGTGGAAAATTGTGGGCACCCAGAGTTTAGGAAGGGAATAATAAACTCCGGGTCAGTCATGGGACTGGTATGAGCAAACAAAACAATTTTATCTTTAAAACAAACAACAAAAGAATTTAAAATTGAATCCGCAATGCTTTTTGGAAAATAAAACCAACATAAGGCCTCCCGCCGCATACACCACGCAAACGCAGAATTGGAGTAGATTTCTCCTTATGATAGTCAAACATGCTTGATACGTGAAAACCATTTGATATTATTATTAGTGCATAGTGTAGAAAACCTTTCGAAAATATAATATTAATCTTAGCCAGCGTAGAAATTTCGAACTATGCCTACTATATCTACCATCTAAACAGTGGTGACCACCATAAGTAAATGGCAGGTTGTACAACTAAAACCGTACAAGGCGTGTAATGGAGGATTTCCAACAAATGGTCAGGCCAAGGAATTTCCCATTGCCACATGGGTACGCCTCTGGAGGGACGCCACGAGAACTTACCTAGCTCTCTGCCAACACAAGGCCAGTTTACTCCCTTCCCAGGAGTACAACCTAAGATATGCCACCCCCGGTCGTTTGCGACCTTTATCCAAGGGCCCTCAATCACAAAGCAACATCACACAGTAATAAAATTTACAGTGTCCACACGAGTTAAGTATCTGGGCTCCATACCATGATACCACCCTTTTCCACAAGGAATGGACATACCCTAGGCGCGACCCCTGCAACCTTGCCGCATCTTTCCTGTTTCGACCATTTCTGGGGAGTGAGGTCCTGATGCAGTCTCTTCCACAAAGCTACGCTTTTTCACAAAGCCATGCTTCGATCAACAAATGATCAGCAGCACTTCGTATGCCACATTACCAAATTAGGAATGTGTCACTAGTAACCATCAACTACATAACCTCTGAGCTCATATGTCTCAGAGAAGGGTGTTAAGCTAAGAGAATAAATCTCCGCCACCAAACAGAAATGTATTTGATAGAAACCAGCTTTACATCTCAAAGTGTAACGTCAGACACACATCCATACAAGTCTATTCCGGGTTCGAACAGAACCGAAGGCACTTCCAAAGAAGCCCTTGCAAATCTGGTAGTCCCTAATCACGTCCGGACTTCCCATCACATATGGAGATCACTATATCGGGGCCATTCGGTGTAGAGACATTCGACGAGTTATCCTTTCGCTTTCGAAAATATCCGGTCTTCACTACCAATCTTCAAATGCTATCCATAACATCGTATTATTATTTGAAATGGGTTATATGACATAAGGTCCTCTCCCGGCTAAACCAAATAATGAGCGCAATATTTAAAAACATATGGATATTGGGATTTCAGTTAAGTCACACTTTTAAATTCCCAAACCTTTTCTTCAAATGGTTTAAACAAATTACCATTTTAATCTTTTAAACAAAAAGATTCACTTCACAAAGTTCACTAATCTTTCACAAGCTTCACTAATCTTTCACAAAGATTCATTTCCAATATTTAAACAAAAGATCTATCTTTGAGATCTTCTTATGTTTGAAAACAACGTTCACCAAATATTTCACAAAGATTCCTTCATAGATTTTGAAATAATTCCATTTCAAATCCTATATATAAAAGATATACCTTTAAGATCCTTTTCAATTTCAAAACAAGATTCAACAATTTTTCACAAATATTAATTCATAGCTTTCAAAACTATTTCAATTCCCTTTCACACTTGAAATCTTTCAACACAAATTGGAAATACTTTCTTTATATGAAAGTTTTTATTATTTGAAAACAATAGTTTTCGTTTCAAAAAAACTCGATTACATTTGCACGAGTTAAAGCCCTTCAAATATAAAATTTGGTTTAAATTAAAATTTCCCAAAAAAATCCTTTTGAAATACTTTAAAGATGGTCTTAGAATCCATATATATATTATATAATTTGCAAAAACCTTTCAAACCAACTCTTCCAAACATATGTTCATATCAATTTCCAAACATATATCCATATAATTCAATCCCAAATCTTTAATCCAAATTCAAAACAATTTATTTAAATTTCAAAACTTTAACAAGTTATTTAAAATAATTTTATCTCAAAAATTCCTTTTTAGAAGCTTTTTAGATTTAATCCAATTTCTTTTCCAAAACCATTTGGATTCAAAGTTCAACTTTTAAAATAATTTCAAAATATCTATGACTTAACCAATTTCCTCGTGCAATCCATATTTGTGTGTGTATAGTGTAGTCCATGGGTTTTACATACAATAGTGCAACATCATCAATAAGCGCAGATTCAAGCACAGAAATATAATTGATAAGCAGTATAAACTATACTGCTTATCTTTATTCACAGATCAAAGATAAGTATTTAAATTCATCGCAGCTAAATAAATTGCGTCATAGATAAATAAATTACATTCACAGTTCACAGCTCAAATCAGAATAATTCATATTACAAAGCATCACACATCAAGGATATCAAACAATTCACACATTCAATACAATTCAAACATCCATACATAAGACCAATTAATTATCTGATTAATTTAAATCAGATCATTTACCTATGAATAAATTTGCTAATCATGGTTAATTTATAATTAATTACAATCCATTACTATTAATTATTCTTTAATCATAAATTAACTTTAATTAATAATTAATCCGTTGATTAATTATCCTTAATTAATTACAATAATTAATTAATCTTTAATTAATAATCATTCGTTAATCACTTTCATTAATTAATTAATCTTTAATTAATTAATTATTCTCAAATTAATTACCTTAATTAATTAATCTCATAAATTAATTTTTCTTTAAATTAATTAACCCTTAAACACTTGATTAATCAATCCTTAAATCATTAATTATTCATCCTTAATAAAATTAAGTAATCCCTAATTATAAATTAATTAACTTTTAATTAATTTTTCTTTAATTACTTGATTAATCAAACCTAAATTATTAATTAATTTATCTTAATTACTTTTATTAAGTAATTAACTTCAAGTACTTAATGTTCTTTAACAAATAACTTAAACTTTAAAAGTTAGTTAACCATTAAAAACATTTTTTTATTAATTAACTAACCTTTAATATTATTAAATTTATTTAAAATAAACTTTAAAAACAAAAGTTATATTTATTTTAAACCATTTTAAAACTTGGTTGATTAAAAACAATTTTTTTTCAAAAACCTTCTTAAACAATTTTAAAACTTAGATAACATCTAATATTGGAAGAGAATTGGTTTTACAAAATTTGTTTCAATAAATTGATTTTTATTTTAAAATTTGAAACTATTTCGTATAACATCAGCAAACCTGAGCAAATCCTTGATCTACACGATCTTGAACCCGGGCAAAATCACGTTCCACCCGCTTCGAGAAAATCGATCAATTACACGTGCTTCACTCCGAGTCTTCTACCTTCTTCCCCAACCAACTCAAAAACGCAGATACAAAAGATGCACGTGTACGTGCACAAACCCATCGGCCATCTTCGATCGACGCTGCTACCACCTGATCACCCACGATGATCTCCAGCATCGATTCAAACACCCAAAAACACGAAATTGTCATTAATTCGAAATCGAGCCAATTTTCAAAACCAACTATTTCTTTCAGAACCCAATCGATCGCCTAATTTCACTTTGCCCTTCCACGACAAGCTACCAGAAACCACACCATCTTGGCCATTGATGCTCCGACCATCCACAAATTCACCACCCACGGTCCGATTGCTTGAAACATTGTGTCGAGGACGAAAATAACTCGCGACTTCCACCAACAAAACGCAGGGCTAAAACCCTAGTTCAATCCAAATTGCCTTCCACACTGAATTATAAATTCTTTTCGCATTTTTCTCGAGATAGTCCAACGTTCCAGCACCTACGGACACGATCCCGAGGTTCAACATCGTGTTGATCACCAAAAATTCACAATAACCCATTCCCCGTTCAACCAATAAATGCAACCCCAATTGGCAACTAAAAATTCTAGTTTTTGTTTTAAAAATCCTTGCTTTCGAAATGTATTTAAATGATGCAATTCAAATTTGAATTCATGCAAATCAAAAATTAGGTAAAATTTTGAAGTTCACTGTGTTTCTTCATTCAGACAAAAACCATTTCATATTATATTAAAATTATATTTTTGTTAAAATTAAATTCTGATGATTTTGAACATATTTTGTTTTTACATTACTGGCTAAGAATGATCTGAGCAAATAGAATTGGATTTTTGAGCTAAAATTTAAACCTGTAATTTTTGTAACAGGGGCATCCTCCTGGCTCCCAGATACATGCACAGTAAACACATACACACAGACATAACCAGATCATCATATCGAATTCATAACTTCCCCGATCATCACATGCATACCAGATATTCAAAACAAATCTTGGGTTTAAGGGTGAGTCTACTCACCTGAGATGAAGAATAGATGAGAATACAGAAGCTTGAAACTTGAAACTGGAATTTGTAAACAGAGAGTTGTTTCTACTTGATAATGAATTCCTTTTGACTTTACTTTGATTTGAATTTTCCTGACTTATGTCTTCCAGGTTTTGAATTGATTTCTTGAATCTTCTGTTTTCAGAATTTTTTTCTTCTTCAGGATTTTGGTTTGATATGATTTGCATATGTTTCTTTTTCTGGCCTTGATTAATCGTTTCAGAATTGAGATTTAAGAGGATTTTGATCTCGTTTCAGATTTTAGATTGGAAGATTTGAATATAGTTTTTCTCAAATTTGAGAAGAAAAATAAAAATGGCCTGGTTTCAAATTTTTTTTCTTATGTATGTTAATAAATCTTAGATTAAAAGAAAATTTTTTCTCTTGCCACTTGTTTAACTTAAGTTAACACTTGTAATCACATAATCTCTATAATTTACAAATGTCACAACAATCATTTTTATGTTCATATCCTTAATCAAATTGTTTTGTAAATTTTGTTTCTAAACCTTAATTAAAAAATTTACACTTTTGTATCCTATATTTTAAAACTTATCATATGCTTATGTTTTTATCTTTTTATATATTTTATTCAAATTTTCAAATTAGTCCACAATTAAATTCGTATTTAAATTATTATTCAAAATATTTATTTTCAGAATTTCCAATTAGAAATTCTATTTTAAAAATCATATTTATATCCATTTATACTAATAAATAAAAAAATATTTAATTTGGAAAAACCAAATAAATTCATAATTTAATTTCAAAAATTAAATAAACTACCAGTTTAAATTTAATTTAAAAATGGGGATGTTACAATTTAATTGCCAAATGAACAGTGATATTTGAAATTCAAGTTAAACTAACATTCAAATATTTAAAATCAATTACATATTTTAATTTCAAATATATAAAATTTTCGGGTCGTCACACTTGAGGTAACGATTACCTTTCACATATCACAAATCACATCACTTTGAATGCCATATGGCCATTTTCATTAACCACTAATTTCCTTCCATAGAAATACAACCCTTAAGCTCATACGTCTCAAGGAGGGTGTTAAGCTAAGAGAAGTTGCCTTCTCCACCACCAATGATGTAAGTTTGTAAAAACCAATGTACATAATCTTTAGAAATGCAATGTCAGACAAACATCCATACAAGTTGTCTAGGAACAGGACAAACCGAAGGTACTTTCCTACCACATCCTCTTGGGAAATCCCTAGGATTAGTATCGAATAATCCTTGCATTGGATATTTCATAACGAAGGGACTGCTGCTACTTGATGTATATTGGGATTTTATCCCCGAACGATCAACAACCAGTCCTCCACTATGAAAATCCTGAATATCAATATCATCACAATCAACCTGCACAATCGTCGCATAAATGTTGGTCCGAAGTTCAGATAAACCGATCCCAGTCTCTTCGCACCAACAACGCCAAAATGTTTCTCAACCTCACATAGAAACTAAGTCTTATAGACTGATCACGTTTCCAACTTTCAACATGCTATCCTTCGTGCCAAGAAGGAAGCTTGATGGATTGGAGTAATACTCCACATTACAAGAATCAACATCCTCAACACAAACGATAATCCAGCCTACAAAGAAGGCTACGTACTAAGTGTACGACTAAATATTTCCCACATCAAGTTGAGGAACTACAATGACCAAATTTTGATAGTCGGTTATTTAACTATCAAAGCAACAAACAAATATCTAGCACCATAAGCAATCATTAGGCCCTTTTAATTAATCTTTTATTAATTAAATCACTTGCCATATATCCACTTCAAATTATCTTTAAAAGGATATATTCTCAAAACCAATTCAACTTTTATATTGGAAAACATTTCTATATACCTATTAAAAATAAGTATTTCACAATTCAATTTATTTTCAACACTTACAAAATATCACATATATTTAAATCAGGATTAAGTATATATTCTATTCTTTAAGGGAAACATTCTCTTAAACAACTTATTTGGGTCAAAATGAATGTTGCATAAAACATCGTTACGACAACCACAAATCATTAGTATAGGGATTCGAAAATTTGATAGATATATAAATCCCATATACTAAACAAGACATCTCCTATCGAAATCATTTACTATAACAACAGTGTTATAGTCCATCTTCTCCTTACTTCTCGAAAACATCTATTTCAACAATGAATGTTGAAATTTATGTATTCGATACTTAACACGTTTTAAAACATCTTTAAACCATTTAACTTCAATTAAAATATCACTTTCCAAAACATTTATTTAACTTAAAGATTATTCACTGTCCAAAATCGTGAATATAATTCATTTACCAAATTCATCACTTCTACATATTTATTAAAGGATTATCCACTGTCCAAAAATCGTGGATATAATTCCTTTAATAAGCTTCCATATTTAACCTATCAAATTAAATTGATTTAAGGCTTATAAAACATTGTTTATAAATTCCATTTATATTTATAAAAACTTCAACTTATAAAATCCCTTTATTAACAAATTCTATTTATAACTCAATTACATGCCAAAATCCAAATTATAAGTTAATTACTTATAAACCTCTTATTTACAAATTCATTCATTTTATAACTTCATAAATTATAATTCTTATTCACTTATAAAATCCATTTATAACTTCATTTTAACACTTACAAAACTCCTTTATAATTCTAGTATTTTGATTTATAAAAATTCAGCTTTCAATATCTTATATATATATATAACTATTTATAATAAGTCAAAATTTCAATTTAAACTATTTAGAAAATAGTTAACTTCATATTTCAATAATCACATTCTGATTATATTTCAATAAAATCATAATTTTTATAACATAAAAATTATAACATTTATTTATTTAAAATAAATTCATTTTCTTAACAATTCAAAAATTAATAAAACATCAATTTTCAGAACCACTTAAAAATCCTTTGTAATTTGAAAATCATCACTTAAACATTTTTAAACTTCCAAAATAGGCCCAATGCTGCAACAGCACTAAATACACCAATCACGGCATCCAAAACATCATATATCACATGATAAGAACATATATCACAATATCTGTAAATAAACCAATACTGGTGAGGAATCCAGTTGGATCCCTCCAACCTGTCACCTGCAATAAATATACAGAATAGAAAATATGTAAAATGTCCGCTTCGAGGAAAACGCGCGTACAAAAGGTCATCCACTCATACACGGGAACGTATAGGGTCTCATCTACTCCACTAGGCAAGAATATATCCAAATACCAATTAATATATATAATATATCATATATCATCCAAACAATCATAAATCAACATAAATAAAATTTATTCTCACTTATATAAAAGTATAAGTAAGTCAGAAAGAGTGAGTTGTACTCATTTTGATTCCAATAGCAGTTGTAGTGTTTATTCCGAATAAAATTGAACGAGCATTTAATTTTACTCAAAATTTACACTAGCTTCAATCAACTCCAAACTAGCTCAAAAATGTAGTGCTCGTCAATACGAACCCAACACAACTTGTTTCATCAAAAGCAGACCTCGTATGAAGAAGTTATGCAATTTTAAACATCACACGATTTGAAATATAATTTAACTTACAAATTCTTTTTTATTTTAAACCTAGCTTTCAATCTGGCCGTTGATTTCCACTAGATCACATCTGGACCATGCGCCATATTCTTCTTCCCTCAGGCTTCTTCTTTTAGAATAAATCCATGTAGCCGCCATCGTCTTTTGATCGTCGCCATCACCACAAACGTCGAGACGTTGATCAGGGATCGCCATTAGAAGCACCGAAGCACCGTGCACCACCGCCCTCAGTCCGATCGAGCTCGGCCATGTATGGACCACGAAAAAGTATGTGAATGTCTGACCTTCACGAAAAAATTGCCGACAATCCATGCCTCTAAAAACGATCTGCACCGTTGAATTGATAGTAATTGTCGTTCTCTACAAGTTTGTAGTTGGGGGTTTTGCTTGATATTGTGTGGATTTGCAGAGATCGAGAGGAGAAGATAAGCTATTTTTCGACCGTTCAAAATTTAATGGCAGCTAGAGTTTAGGAACTAGGGTTTTTGAGTGAAAAATAGAAATTATGACGTCCTTTTATAGAAAATTTCGCGACACTATTCACCCGAAATTTTTTCGAACTCCAAACGAAGCGTGCCGTCCGGCGTTTACTATGTTTTACTCCTATTCCGAACACAATGGAATATAAATAGAGAGCTAATTCGATCGTATTTGGAAGATAGGTTTTCAAATCGACTTATTTAAATTTAAAATTTACTTAAACAAATTTCTACGCGTTTCAGCTTCGTACGGACAAACCGTAAATCCGTTTGACATGAAATTTGAAATCCTACAATAATATAACATTACGGATCCAATGAAATTGGTTTCATCGAAATCCGAGAATGTATGAAAATTGACTAATTTTACATGTTAATTAACTATTAAAATATTCAATTTCTATAAATGAACTTTAATTCAATTTTAAAAGTTTACTAACATCATTCTAATTCAAATAGAATTTAATTCAACTTTATAAATCATTTTCATTCACATTAAATTCAAATTCAAATTATTTCAGCAATTTAAAGTATCAAATTAACAATTTAATTATCTAGTTAAATCCTTATATTCAAAATACAAGTCGTTCAGCTTATAAAATTTACCTTTGAATATTTAAAATCAATTAATATCTGAATTTCAAATGAGTAAAATTCTTGATCCTTACATTCTCCCCTACTTAAAATAATTTCGTCCTTGAAATTACCAAAAAGTCATAAAATCCATTAATTTTTTAGAACAATTTGTTCAAATTAGATATCAACATTCTTTAAACATTTTTACTTTTCCAAAATATATTAGTTAAACTTCTTATAAAAAATTTCTTGGTTTTCAAAACTGTACCTAGTTATCTTTTTAGAACCAACTAATATCGTTTCAAATTATAACTCAAAAATCAAAATTTTAGTTATAAACTTTTTCCAATTTTTTCAAAAAATTTCTAACGCCTTAAATTTTCAAAAAATTCGCCACAGTCTACTTAGCGCGGTTCGATCATAGTAGGATCACAACTTATATACATCACGAATAGTATCTCATCTTAGTGATGAGGCATTCCATAGGAAAAAAATAATATAAAAGTACGATATGTAATCCGAGATATATACCTTATATATTATTAGCAAGCATATACGGTTAATATAGCACGAAAGCGAGCTCCAGATGCAAAGTATACGCCATCCGCACCTAATAACAAATGAGAAACATGTATATAGGAAATAATGTCAATATACCAATATAACAACTGTATATGCCAATATAGGAAATGTAATCAATAAGCAAAAAATCCAACCATCAAACAACTATCATCCAACTAACATCCAATATCTATCCAATAAATCCATAACCAAATAAATATTCATTTATTTCTCATTGAAATTCATTGAATTGGTTTTCAATTTAATCCACGTTTGATTCATTAACATTGGATTTTACTAACATTCATTTATTCATTTTCAATTAGTTTACATTCACTAATTTACATTTAAGTTAGTTCACTTCCAATTCAAATCAAATTCAATTCTATTTAGATTCACTTACTATCAATTTGAATTCAATTACCTTAGCTTTCGATTTCATTAATTCAATTTCACTAACACGTAATGCATTTCTATTCATCAACTAACATCCATCTAACAACCAATGTATAACCAACATAACCAAATTAATTTAATTTAATTTGTACATTCAATTTGGTTTAACACTTTTAATTTCAATTGGTTTAATATCTAATTGACTTTCATTCAATTATTCAATTGCTAATTCATTTACAACTAAATTTGAATTTCACTTAACCATTCAAGTTTATATTCATATTCATTACTTCACTTTATTAATTCATTTTGCTATCAAATTCAACTTCATTCAACATCACTTAAGTAATATTTCATTTCATTTTTCAGTTGCATTTACTTTCACTATACAACTTAAGTTCACTACTAATTTTAATTCAAATTCTATTTAACTTTTACTTAAGTCAAATTTCATATCACTTATTCAATTTAAGATTTTGTTCTGCTTAACAATTCGTTTAACCATTTTTACAATTGGTTTTACTTACATTTTACCATTTTCTAAGTTATACAACTTAATTATCTAAACTTCCAAATTCATATTATATAATCACTTACCCATACGTTTAATTTTCATTCCAATAACTTATCTAATCTAGTTCAAATTCAATTCAATTTATTTAACTTTCCCTTAGTTAAATTTCAAATAATATATTTTATTATGCTAACTCAAATTTATTTCAACTTTAGTAACGTTAAAATTTTCATTTCATAATATAAGTCCAAATTCATTTCGCTTACACTCAACAATTTCAATTTGGATTTTTAAATCAAATTTGTTTATCACAAAAAAACGTAAATTTTCAATTTACTATTGGTAGCAAATCCATCACATAGAAACTTGAAAATAATACTGATGATGCTGCAGTTATCACCTTTATTATTTCTCAGCAACAATTGTGAATTCAGTTCTTTTATATTCTTTAAAAAAGGTCCTTTTATTATTTATAAATCACATTTTTAAATTTTTACTTATAAAATTTCACTATTTTACTTCACTTATATAAGATTCATTCCAAATTCATTTATCTTATTTCGATTTATAATAATATAATCTCTTTTTACTTTGAAAAACATCTTTCAAAATTAAGAGAATTCAGATTTCTCAAATTCTTAGTTTAAATACATTTTTATTTATAACTCATATAGTTTCATTTCTTATACGTAAGTTTATTCCACAATTATAAATCATATTAATTATAATTTCATACTTTATAATTCATTTGCTTATATAATTTATTCTTTTACAAATTGTTGTTTTTATTTAAATTATTCAAATAGCTTTAATAACTTCTATATATTTACATTTCCAAACAACCAAATAGTTAATTTATATACACCTCAATAATATATGAAAAATTCTTTCCTTTATATATAAAATATAATTGAGGTAAAATTATTTCATTTACCCAATTAAAAATAATACTATGTCGACTTGCCTCGTTCAAACGTTTAGAAATCCCTATCAATAATATGCATCCCACATACCAACGAAAATTCACAAACAGATCAACGGATAAGTAAACACAATATGGAATATTTTTATAATCACTAACAAATACACGCATATATATATAATACACTCAAACTCAATCTAGGGTGCTACTATCCCTATCTATACTGAGTACACATCAAAGCCTAGGAATATACAAAATCTAAGCTCTGATACCAAATGTGAAGACCCGCAAATCCGTACCTTTTGATTCGACAATAAACCACACATGTTCGATCCAAAAACTACAGACTTACGAAAAGTCAAGAGAAAGAAAAGAAGAGAGAAGAAGAGAAGAGAAGAAAGAGAGAAGAGGGAACCAAACAGAACAACACAAAATCTCACATCGCCGTGGAAAACATATAATATCATATCAGTGATCTTTATAAAACAGAAACTGTATATATATATATATATCAATCAGAGTTCAATAATAAATCACTAATTATTAGCCCGGACATTTATAATAACATGTCCTTACAATTGCCGATAATATGAACAACAATAAAGCAGCAGATAATAAACATATATTGGAATTCGATCTGAAGACTTCCAGCTCTCCTGCTGAAGCTTCATAGCACCAAATCTGAACCTGTAAATATACTCGGTCGGACTCGAGCATTGAAAGGGAACCATGATCAGTTTAGTAAACCAGCGTGAGAAACACACTCAACTGAATTTATTATATTACCAAAATTTTCCTTTTCAGAACAAAAGTATCTCATAAGACAGGCTTACACATTAATACGGACATGTTTTACCTTACCATAACTAAAACATTTCATCAAATCATTTTATATTATAATAGTATCTATTATACAAATAATATTAATCATATCCGAAATTGTTACATTGATTAAATTCCAGCATATAGCCCAAAATGGGTAATAATACCAAAATGGCAGGCACGTAGTGGAGTAAGGATTTCCATACAAATGACCAGGTGAAGGGGACTACCTTTTTATGGGTACACCTCTAGAGGGATGTCTCGAAAAACCATCACAAAGTTCCTCTACCAACACAAGACCGACCCACCTCTATAACTAGGTAGTACCGAATATGTCATCCTCGGATCGTTATCAGCCTTTTTCGAGGACCCTCATAGCATAAAAACCGCAATAATTTACATCCGAAACGTCATAGTGGGAAGAAATATATCTAGAAGAGGATGATCATACCTTACTTGGGAGCGACCCACTTAGCCTTGCCGCATCTAACCCTGTTTTGGTAATTTTCGGTTGATGAGGCCTGAGGCAACGATTACCTTTCACATATCACAAATCACATCACTTTGAATGCCAAACGGCCGTTTCCGTTGACTACTAATTTCCTTCCAAAAAAATACAAACCTTAAGCTCATATGTCTCAAGGAGGGAGTTAAGCTAAGAGAAGTTGCCTTCTCCACCACCATTGATGTACGTTTGTAAAAGCCAATGTACGTAATATTTAGAAATGCGATGTCAGACAAACATTCATATAAGTTGTTCAGGAACAGGACAAACCGAAGGTACTTTCCTACCACATCCTATAGGGAAATCCCTAGGATTAGTAGCGAACAGTCTTTGCATTGGATATTTTATAACGAAAAGACTACTGCTACTGGATGTATTTTGGGATTTTAACCCAAAACGATTTATAAGCAGTCCTCCACTATGAAAATTCTGAATATCAATATCATCACAATCAACATGCACAATCGTCGCATAAATGTTGGTCCGAAGTGGTTTTCAGATAAACCGATCCCGGTCTCTTCGCACCAACGACGAAAAAGCATTTCTCAACCTCAAACTAAGTCTCGTAGCCTTATCACATTTCCAACTTTCAACTTGCTATCCTTCGGGCCAAGAAGGACGCTCAATAGATTGGAATAATATTCCGCACTACACGAATCAACACGTCAGCACAAACGATAATCAAGTCTACATAGAAGGCTATGTATTAAGTGTAGGACTAAATAGTTCTCACATCAAGTCGAGGAACTAAAATGGCCAAATTATGATAGTCGATTATTTAACTATCAAAGCAACAAACAAATATCTAGCACCATAAGCAATCACTAGGCCTTTTTAATTAATCTTTTATTAACTAAATCACTTGCTAAATATCCACTTCAAATTATCTTTAAAAAGATATATTCTCAAAACAATTTCAACTTTTATATTGGAAAACATTTCCATATAATTATTAAAAATAAGTAATTCACAATTCAGTTTATTTTCAACACCTAGAAAATATCACATGTACATAAATCAGGATTAAGTATATATTATATTCTATAAGGAAAATATTTTCTTAAACATACTTATTTGGGTCAAAATGAATGTTGCATAAAACATCTTTACGACAACCCAAAATCATTATTATAGGGATTCGAAAATTAGATAGATATATAACTCCCATATACTCAACAAAACATCTCCTTTCGAAAATTATTTACTATAACAACAGTGTTATAGTCCATCATCTACTTACTTCTCGAAAATGTCTATTTCAACAATGAATGTTGAAATCTATGTATTTGATACTTAACACATGTTAAAACATCTTTAAACCATTTAACTTCATTTAAAATATCACTTTCCAAAAACATTATTGAACGTAAAAGATTATTCACTATCTAAAATCGTGAACACAATTCATTTACCAAATTCATCACTTCTACATATTTATTAAAGGATTATCCACCGTCCAAGATCATGGATATAATTCCTTTAATAATCTTCCATATTTAATTTATCAAATTATATTGATTTCGGATTTATAAAACAATGTATGTAAATTCCATTTATATTTATAAAAACTTCAACTTATAAAATTCCTTTATTAACAAATTCTATTTATAACTCAATTACATGCCAAAATCCAAATTATAAGTTAATTACTTATAAATCTCTTATTTAAAAATTCATTCAGTTTATAACTTCATAAATTATAAATATTATTCACTTATAAAATCCATTTATAACTTCAATTTAACACTTACAAAATTCCTTTATATTTTCCAGTATTTTGTTTATAAAAATTCAATTTTATAAATCTTATACATAAAACCAACTATAATAAGTCAAAAATCTCAATTTAAACTATTTACAAAATAGTTAACTTCATATTTTAAAAATCACATTCTGATTATATTTCACAAAAATCATAAATTTATAACATAAAAATTATAACATTTATTTATTTAAAATAAATTCATTTCCTTAACAATTCAAAAATTAATAAAACATCTATTTTCAAAATCACTTGAAAATCCTTTTTAATTTGGAAATCATCACTTTAACATTTTTAAACTTTCGAAAATAGGCCCAATGCTGCAACAGCACTAAATACATCAATCATGGCATCCAAAACATCATAAATCACATGATAACAACATATATCACAATATCTGTAACTAAACCAATACTGATGAGGAATCCATTTGGATCCCTCCAATCTGTCACCTGCAAAAAATATACATATTAGAAAATATGTACAATGTCCGCTTCGAGGCAGACGCGCGTACAGAAGGTCATCCGCTCATAAATGGGAACGTATAGGATCACATGTACTCCAATAGGCAGTATTATATCCAAATACCAATCAATATATATAATATATAATATATCATCCAAACAATCATCAATCAACATAAATAAAATTTATTCTCACTTATATAAGAGTATAAGCAAGTCAGAAAGAGTGAGTTGTACTCACTTTGATTCCAATAGTAATTGTAGTGTTTTATTCCGAATAAAATTAAAAGAGCGTTTAATTTTACCTAAAATTTACACTAGCTCCAATCAACTCCAAACCAGCTCTAAAACATCATGTTCGTTAATACGAACCCAACGCAAGTAGTTTCTTCAAAAACGGACCTCGTATGAAGAAGTTATGCAATTTTAAACACCACACGATTTAAAATATAATTTAATTTAAAATTCTTTTTTATTTTAACCTAGCTTTTAATTTGGCCTTTGATTTCCACTAGATCACATCTAGACTATGAGCCATCTTCTTCTTCCCTCAGGCTTCTTCACGTTCGAATAGCCCATGTAGTCGCCATCGTCTTTTGATCGTCGCCATCACCACGAACGCCGAGCCATTGATCAGGGACCGCCATTCGAAGCGCCGTAGCACCATGCACCACCACCCTTAGTATGGTTTAGCTCGGCCATGTTGGACCTCGAATAAAGTCTGTGAACATATGACCTTCACGAACAAATTGCCATTGATCCATGTCTCTAGAAATGATCCCCACTGTTGGATTGATATTACTCGTCGTTTTCTATAAGTTTGTAGTTGGGGGTTTTGCTTGATATTGGGTGGATTTTCAGAGATCAAGAGGAGAAGATAAGCTACTTTTTGGCCATTCAAAAGTTAATGGCAGCTGGGGTCTGGAACTAGGGTTTTGAGTGAAAAATAGAAATTATGACGTCCTTTAATAGAAAATTTAGCGGCACTATTCACCCGAAATTTTTTCGAACTCCAAATGAAGCATGCCGCCCGGCATTTATAATGTTTTACACATATTTTAACACAATGGAATGGATATCGAGAGCCAATTCGATCGTATTTGGAAGATAGGTTTTCGAATCGACTTATTTAAATTTAAAATTTACTAAAATGAATCTCTACGCACTTCAGCTACGTACGGACAAACCGTAAATCTGATCAGCACGAAATTTGAAATCCTGCAATAATATAACATTACAGATCTAATTAAACTAGTTTCGTTGAAATCCAAGACTGCATGAAAAGTGACGCTTTATACACGTTAATTAACTATTAAAACATTCAATTTCTATAAATTAACTTTTAATTCAATTTTAAAAGTTTACGAACATCAATCTAATTCAAATAGAATTTATTTCAACTTTATAAATCATTTTCATTCACAATAAATTCCAATTCTAATTATTTCATCAATTTCAAGTACCAAATTAACAATTTAATTATCCAATTAAATCCTTATATTCGAAATATAAGTTATTCAGTTTATAAAATTTACTTTTGAATATTTAAAATCAATTAAATATCCGAATTTCAAATAACTAAAATTTTGGATCGTTACAATTCTCTTTTTAAGAAATAATAATATAGAATTAGATTCATTTAAAGAATTTTTACAAATACAATTTTATTTTGAAAAGATTCATTTTCCATTAAAATATTAGCATTATTTTTAATCAACGCTCATTTTCTTTTAAAAGGAAATTATTTTGAGAAACAAGTTCTTCGATGGTAGTTCTAAAAATTCTAGTTTGTTTTATTAAGAAATCATTTTCTTCCTTTAATTTATCATATTTAAGTTCACAATCTATTAATTTCTATAAAGCAACATTATTGACCTTTTATAACAATTTAAATTATTACATAAACTATCACGTGAGGCTAAAAGTTCATTATAATAGAATCATTGTATACCGATTTTGATCTGAGTGTAGCCACATTGCACATGTATCAAGATTCATTTTTCAGTTGCCTGCTTTTCGAAATTTGCTTATTCTCAACTGTCTTTGAGCTTTGAATAGATCTTCTCTTTCTTGCCATTGTTCTAGGATGTTGTTACGCTTAGTAGAATGCTAGGCTCTGATACTAAATGAAAGTCGCTATGCAATGGACTAATGATGGCTAAATATGTAAATATAGAATTGAACCATAGTAATCACAACAGCAGCAATATAATTATAATAGCAGCCGAAATAAATAGTAAAGTAAAGCAACACGCAATCACACCAGAGTTTTTTTATGGGTTTGAACTTCCCGTTCTACGTCCAGTCCTAGACTCCTTCTGGATTTAACTAAAAAACGTCCTCACTTAACCCGAAAAAATAGGTGTTACAAACTGCCTGAACTACGAAAAAGGACTTCTACAAACCGCCTAATAGACTTCATGCCTGAACAACTCCAACAGAACTTCGACTACAAATGGTAGTTAGTTTCTTGACTGATTGTGTTCTAGATAACACAGATAAATCTATTAAGTGCACGCTTCCTATAATCTCCTTGAGATGATGATTTGAATGTGAAATTGTAGGAAGTAAATAGTTGAGAATATTTGTAATTCACAAGTGCATGTAGATTAGAAAGATAGAAAGAATTAGTTCTTGGTTTGGTTAAAAAAATAAAAGTGAATTCTCAACTCTATTTATAAATTTAAAAAGTTCTAAATCAATGGTAGTAACCATTGCAGAAAACTATTCAAAGCAGTTGATGCAACTATTGAAGAAGAGAGGACATGTATTTTAAGAAATTCAAATAAAAAAACCTGTTATAGGCATTCAGACTTGCACCAGACGTCAAGATTCAATATAGACATCTATTATGAAAAATCTAGATGTCTGAATTTAAACTAAAAAGTTCTTTTTTTATTTAACTATAAACAGACATTTGGGACCAAAATGCTTGATGCCGAAGTTGAACTGAAATGTTCTTCTTCCTTTTAAATGATATATTTTGTTTATTATATTTGACTATTTTCTTTTGAATACATATATTATAATAATGTCATACTGTAAAAATAGTTTTCAAAATATATTTGTGTATGTAAGATAAACAAATTGGAGATTGTGCATATAATCTAGACCGACAAAACTAATATACAAACTTTATTTGTTTTCTTCAGTTTTAGCCCGATTTTGATATCAATCGTCATATATCCTTGTATATAGTCCTTCGCCTTATCTCTGTTGCGTATATCTCTTCTTGTATATCTATGGATATACATTGGCATATACCTAAAAAGTCAGCTTAGAGGTACTTTGGCATAATTGTATATTGTTCTTATTAAAATCCAACAAGAGAGGTTCTAATAATGTGATCATTTGTGTAGACTTACTATAGGTGAGCTCAATGCTAGCGTGAATGCAAGTGTTGTGACATATAGGCATGTATGAAAACATCCAAAACATGCAAAAGTGTTCTATATGAGTGCAAAAGTGATAGTATAAGTGTAGCAACCATCTCCTACCATCCAATCTAGCAACCATGATGCAATCAGAACCTAATTTTGGAGAGAAAAGTTTGCCAGTGAAAAGCTTAGAATGAGAAGTCCTCATGCTTACCAACTGATTCTTCCCTCATTGCACTCGAATCAGCCTAATTTCTTTATTGTGGAGTTTCCTAATTCTATGCTCTACGTTGCTTATGGTGGAACGGGATGTTATTTGCTCCGTTTCAATACCCCCCAATATAATAGGCTCTACCATAGTAGCTGTGCCATGATGACATTTCCTCAAACGTGAAAAGAAAAGAAAAAAGGTAATAGGCTCCTGCCGATTTATCCAGTAACTCCACATGGTAAGCAAGTTTTTCCTATTCTTTATAAATATGGGCAAGTCTCAACAAATCTTTGGTACCAACACTCCCCGCATATCCAAATCTCACGACCTTTCTAAGAGGGAAACTTTAATAAACGCCATATCCCCTACCTTAAACTCTAAATCCTTTCTTCGCTTATCCGCATAGGAATTCTATCGATCTTATGCGGCCTTTATTCGTTGCCTAATCAATTCTATCCTTTTCGTTTTGACAGTTCAAACACCTAGTGGCAAATTTCTGTCACCTTCTTCTTCAACCCTGTCCAATAGAAAATTTTCTTCATATTCCCATTCATCTTATCCCCTCCGGGTTAAAGGGTCAACCTTGAATGATGTCACTTCGCAAGCTAAATCTTATTTTTTCCATAATCATTAATTTTTTGGCATTCATGCATCCTTTATTCCTAGTTACTAGCCTAGTTTCTTCATTAACCTCTAGTCTTACCTATATTTTATCACTAGTCAAGTGTCTTTCCTTATTTACGTTGTTTTTCAAAATGTATATATCTATCTAGTGGTCTAGTCCCATCAGCACATCGATGAAACATGAACATATCTTATACCATATCATACGCTTTTCTAGTAACATAAGAGAGACGACTAGTAATAACAATCCCAAAAACTCTAAAAGAATATTTTGTTGAAAGTTGCCACTTATCATTAACTAGTGTAAATAATATTGTAGTTCTAACACTCCTTACTCAATTAAGATGGACACTTCTAATATATCATTTCACTATCATCTACCTTCATTAGTTTTCCTTCTTGATTCCTAATAAATGTGGTCCATTCATTACTTCAATTAATATACCCTTAATAATTCATCATTAATGTCAAAGTTGGACCATCTATAATCAATCCTCATATAAATAGCTTTAATCTTTTTACCGATTTTAAAATCCATTTATTATACCGATTCAAATCCTCCATTAATGCCATATTAAATTCCTTAATCAGTCCCTATATAATTCTTTTTAACTCCCATTAATTACAAATTTATTGCCCACTAAATTTGTAATTAATGTCCATAAATTAAAATTCGTTAATTACTAACTAATACATATATAGGCGTAAATTACGCTATTTATATATTTGTATTTGTATACATTAGTCGTGGTTATACTTGTGTCTATTTTAATTACTAAACTAGAACATTCCTTTTCACATTTTAATTTACCAAAGCTATCCTTCTAAAAATCATTACCCTTATAATTTTTCTATAAATTAACCAAAGTGAGATCTTTACTTCGTTTGAAACTACAAGGAATTATTTCTTTTCTGTTTATGAAATAGATACTGTAAACTGTGCAAAAGAATATCCACATCCTACGGATCTCTTTCCTTTTTGGTATATCCCTTATTAATTCAAACGACATGCTTTTATACATAATTTAGAGTTGGATACTTTATGATATTTAGACGGAACTCACTCTAAAGAAATCAAAACATTGAAATTCACATTCCAAGTCAACTAGGGTAAAATAACTTACAAAACAATAATAAATCTTGAATGTCTTCTCAACTTTACCAATATTATATAATTAAATACGAGGGACCAATTTCTAGAGATCAGATTGTACATACTATTCTTATTTTATTCGTATCTTTAAACCTTTACACTGCCTTATCTAGGAACTGATCTCTATCTACCACATAAAAAAATTTGTTCAACTCTTGCCATTCCTAGAACTAAAATTTCAAAATTATAAAGTGCCTTTTTTGAAATCATTAAAAATAGAAACTTGGAAACCCTTTTTGCCAATTTTCAAAAATTCCATAGTTCCCATAATGAGTGATGAAATTTTTCCTTTTTATAACCTACTTTTCCTTTTGAAGGACTTTCTATAACAAAGATTTATTTCTTTATAAGTTAAAACATTTAAAACTTAATTATTAAACAAAACTATTACTAAATCAAAAATTCAAAAATTGCTTAATTCCATAAAGGAGAAAAATAATTTCCCTTCTCAAAAACCTTCTACAATATACAAAATAATTTTAAATAATTTTTTATACAAATAAGCCATAAAAATGAAAAGTGGAGTAGATAAGGATAACTTCTATCCTATTAATTTCTAACTAGATTACTGATCCTTCTTTATATAAATTCCTAATGATATTTCTATCCAAATCTTCCAATATTACCTTTATTTACATTTCTTTTAACTAATTGGCTCCTACTTCGATTGTTATTATCTGTATTTTCCTTATGCGGAAAAAATTTTAAACTAGAATTTCAAAAATGAAAAATACTTTTTACCAAAAAATCCTTTTAGTCGGAGACTTTTGACTCAATAAAATTTTAAATGATTAGTTTCCAAATTTTCTTACATTTTCGAAACAACTTCCCAATAAAACCTTTGAAAAACTTATTCAAAACATTTCAAGGAATTTTTCAAAATCTTTTTGTCAAATTCTTTCGCACAGGGTTGGATTTAGAAATTGACTTTAACTGTCCTTTCTTTTGGACTTCTTTCTTCCCTACTCAATCTTCATAAAAATCTGATTATCTTCATTTGGTGATTAATGTACACTTTCTTATAGGAACTTGCTCTGCTCCTTCTTCACATCTTACTTCATTCCTTACTTCCATTTGTTTACAGCAAATTTATTCTTATCAACCATTTATTTTTATGTATTGGGCTAGGCCTACTAACTTTCATCTGTATAATTCAGGCTTTCTAATTTAGCACAATGACAATTATACTGCCTTATAATATTTAATTATTATCTAACATTTTTATTTGTCATTTCTATAATTGTTAATTGTCCATAATAAATGATTATTTTTCTAACGGACAATTTTTAAAGGCATTTATTTATTCATTCAAAAAATTTCCTATTATGCCCTCCTTATCTCTCCATAATTAACCTAATAATCTCTTTAATTGGTTCATTTATATCCTTATTAAATTCTTATAACTTCCTATTTATTGCACATTTATTATCTTATTAAATTTGAAGTTAAAATCTTTTCCTTCTACATTTCCTAAGATAATATTATATGTTGAAGTAAAGATTTGCTTAATGTTTTTGAGTACTTTTAATATATATATATATATATATATATATATATATACACACAGTAGGATTTATGAAAATCATTTTCAAAATAACAAGTATGCCTCTCATATGTATACCTACCCCTGTTGATTGGATAACCTAGCTCTGATGCCAAATGTAAAACACACTCTGAAACGGACCAAAATTCCAATCCTGGAAATGTCCATCGAAACTTAGACCCATTACAAAGCTGGTTGTTGGTTGGTATAAAGAACAATATAGAGCTATTTATCTACACATTCAGATCTTTGAGTAGAAGGATAAAATATAATAAAAGAAACAATACCCATTTCATTTAAAATTCAAATGTCATAAAAACCTATAACAAGCGTCCGTGGTACATTATTTTTCAAATACAACAATTCCAATAGCTACATCTAAAAATGACATGAATAGATAAATAGATAGATAGCCACAAGCTTACACCATGCCTTCGCCTTCAACATCATCATCTTTTCTGACCTGTATTGTAATGAGGAGGGAGTCGGAACAACATTTGTCTGGTGAATAAAAATCTCGAGCTATACTATATTAGTACTAGGGAAGTATAATTTAAATAGGAATATGTCTTACATATTCTACCTATATCATAAGTCTTTTCAAATATAAACCCTAAGGCCTTTCTAAAATTTAAATAAAAGGCTTTCCAAATATTAGCCCATAACCAATTTGCTATCAACCCAATAACCCATATGTAACAACCCGTATATTTGGACCATTTAAATTGACAATAATCCTCACATGTCAACTTAAATAATACAAAACACGAATCATTATGGGATTATAAATATATAAATGTAAATGAGAATCAATACAACATCACAGTCACAGAACAGTCACAGAATAATACAGCGGAAATACATTGTCATAATAGCAGTTCATGCAGCTACTACATATAGTACAACAATGTCTAAACAAAAGGTGACTGAAAGGGAATACATAAATGTCCAATAGACACGGACATCAAAATAGACTGATAAAGATAAATGCTAAGTCTTCAGCATCTTCAACCAACCTTGATCAGCAAACTGGATAGCTTCAGACTGACCCGAGCATATACAAAAGAAACACTCGAGTCAGGACTCAAAATCTTATGCAGGATAATCAAATGCAGGAAATAAAGTCCATAACTCAAAGGTGAATAAAATAACATCTCTAAGGATCCGATAAACTATCTATATATACAATAGGATACGGTATGTAGGTAATGTCTAATCAGTAAAATAGAATATTAAAATAGCGTTAAGGCATTACCATAATTCCCCTTAACACATTTTATATTCCCAAAAGCATATACAAGACCGTGGTTTCCCCAAAACCGGAAGTCACCAGAGGGCAATCCATATACTCAAGGTCCAAATCAAAACGTAGTGGTCGCGAATAGGATAATCAGTATGACAAGGTACATGAGGCAATACCAACTAGGATACTAGTAGTTGCGTGATCCGGACTGATGTTGAGCATAGTAGCTACTATCTCAACACCGCGAAACAACACTCCCAAATCAAGGGGTGCACCCAAATCGAATCACAAAAGTAATAGATATGGTATCGAAGAAGCGTGTCCGCTAGAGGTGGCAATCCTCAATGGCCCGGCGCGGCTCCTGTTTTAGTCATGTCAGGGGTTATCCAATATCGTTCTCTTTCTTCAGTCAACGCGTTCACCAAAACATCCACTTTGTTCTGGATCAACACTTCGCGTATAACAGTTATTAAAGTGGTTTTCGGTATCGACAGAGAATATGTCCATTTCCGATCCCGGTCTCTTTAATAACTACGTATTTATTACCCGATGGTCGATTAAATTAACGTTTAAACAAATCAAAGTCCTAAAGTCAAGGTTCAAATTTGACTTCCAAAATTTGACATTTACGATTCGATTGATTTTAGATATTTTAAAACATATTTCCAAATGAAATTTTCGTTCAAACACTTGAGTTGACAATTTAAAATTTAGTATTCAAGTTCGATTTAAGGTCTAAATGTCGCTTATTAAATTTAGTTCATAATCAATAAATTCAATTTAATGGTAAACTTAGTTTAAAACATTAACTCAAGTTCAATTCATGTCACTTTATGTTCATATCCACTGTTATCATAAATTCGATTAAATCAACTTTATTAACTAATTTCCCCCTTTCAAACTTCATTGGTTTATTTACCGATTAAATTAAATTTCAAATCAAGAAGTCCATTTCCATTTACAATGTCCTGATTTGGTTAATTCGTTAAATTTTAAAATCCTTTAAATTTAAATTATCCCTAATTCAAATTCATTAAATTAGTAAGTCATAATTTCCTAAATCTCCATATAACTTATAATAAGTTCAAATCTATTTAATTAAAGCCTGAGTTTAAATTAAAAGCTGACAAATCTTTAAATCTTTAACTTACTAAATTCTAAAACTTACTTGCTCCTAAATCTTATTTCAATTAAATTTCAATTCATTTTATCCAATTTGGTAAGTTATTAATCCGTTTCAATTTAAATCCGTTAATTTATTTCAACTTAAATCCCTAAGTTTGTTATTAAATTTCCAAACAAACTGTTAAGTTCATTCCTTAATTTAAAATATATTTCAATTTCGAAAATGGTTTCGTTGACCAATCGGGTTTCTTATTCTTATTTTCTATCCTAGGCCAAGTTGTTTAAATGGGGTATTTATCATTTCAACCCAATATTATTCAATATAAAACAAAGCATAGCAAAGGGAACTTGCAGTGTGATAACTGGGATGGTGTCAAAGTAAATAAACAAGCAATAACATCCATACATAACAATTTAACAATTTATTAAATAATCCCGAAATAATCGTATTTACTTACATTTGTTGTTAATGCAAATTAATACAATTATTCCTAGAATCTACACTATCGTTTCATGTAGATTAAAGATTATTACATTATGGTTTCACTTGGTGTCTATTATCACATTACTACATCAATCATACATACAATGGTTCAAAGTGTAGTTAATGCTATTTCTACGCGACGGTTGATTTAACAGTAAAAGGGGTTAAGTTCAACACATATAGTCCATTTTAAATTTTGTCGACTATCCTATATCAATTTCAATTTCATATTCAAATTCACTTATATTAACAACCAAATTCAATCATCACATAACAAATTTTAGTGTCACACTTGTTTGTCGTGGACTACAATATTCAATTTTTAACTTGCATAGTGATTTACAATCCTTATTTCAACAATTCTAACAATCAACAATTTAACATCCAAATTAACATAAACAACAATTATCACTTGATTATCATAGCATAATAGATTGAGTCGTGAATGAAATATTCACCTTGCGTGGTTGAAGAAGATGACGGCGAAGCACGAAAATGGATAGACTAGATAGACAACACGAGCACGAATACGAACTATAAATCAAACAAAAGATTATTCAATCAATAGTTTAATACAATGTATATATATCGATTTGTATATATATAAACCATACCAAACAACTAAATGCAAATAAGGTAGATGGAGCTTAGGCCTAAGATTCCGGATTAGCTACAACTGAAATTCAAAGAAGGAAGTTATTCGACAATCGATTGACATATATATATAATACTTGTATATATAAAACGTACCAAAAACAAGTCGGGATGAGAGCGAATGAGCCGAAGCGACGTCCTAAGAATCCGGAGCGGTGGCTGAAACAACACGCCAAGTTTATTAAAATACATATATACTGCTAATCTTAAACAAACGGAACCACTGTATATTTATAAGTTATCATGTAAAGCAAAATTTCTAAACACGTCCAAATGTTGGTACAAAATTATGAAACCAAATTTATGCAATCAGTTCTGTACCCTAACTTTTAAAACATTGCCGTATAACCACATGACCTTGCTAAACCACTACAGTTCACTTAATGACAACTCACAAATATAATTTTTTTTTTCTATACCCCACAAAATATCAAACATGTTTTATACTGCAACTTTAATACTGTACCTTAACTCATATAATATAAAAACTCATATATACAGTTTATACTGTAACCAGGAACTACCAAATAAATCAGCCAAAGCCAAGCCTAACCTGCACACTATATTTTCAACAAACTCTTTTATATTTCTTAATGTAAATACATAGCTTATACTTATACTACTCATTTATAAAGTAACTCAT
Organism: Allium cepa; assembly: GCA_030765085.1. Lineage (NCBI taxonomy): Eukaryota > Viridiplantae > Streptophyta > Magnoliopsida > Asparagales > Amaryllidaceae > Allium > Allium cepa. Next base: position 978,248,236 of record CM060935.1, read on the forward strand.
AAACATACAATAGTCAAGGTGCAGGGGCGTTTGCGGGCTACATAGGTCAGTGCGTGCCTTCAAATTTACATATATAATTCATATATCCCATGAACACATCATCATATAACCAACCAAACCTGAAACTAAAACATATATACTCATATATTCTGTTTACATAAATATATATGCAATCCATTCAAGGACAAGGGGAAAAGAAGGTTCGGCAGAGGGAGATGGTCTCAGCTAGTCGAGGAAACGGGAGAGGGTGGGCTATGTTGGTCGGTTGGAGCCTCGGAGGGTGGTGCTCGGCATGGCGGAGGGGAAGTGACTGCATGGGGTTGCATGCGGCATGGCGGAGGGGGTTTTGCATTGGAGGCCGAGCAGGTGAGGGGGACGTGTGGGCTGGAGGCGGGCTGGTGGCGAGGGCTGGAGGCGGTAGGGGCGGAGCTGGCAGTGGGGGGCGGTGCAGGGTGTGGCCGCGGGGAAAAAGGAGAGGGGAGGTGGTTGCATGGGCCGTGGGGAAGGGGAGTGGAGCAGGGCTGATGGGGACGTGTGGGGCTTCAGTGGAGGGCGGCGGTGCATTTGTGGGGTGCATGTGGCATGGCGGAGGGGAGAGGCCGGTGGCGGGCGGTTGCACGGGACGTGCAGGGTATGGGGAAGGGAAGTGCGGACTGGGTTCATTTTGAAGTGGAGAAAAAGGAAAAAAAAAATATATGTGGAGAGAGGGAGAGAAAGGAGGAGCTTCATGTTTGCAGAAAATATATGCAGAGTAGCTTCATTTTTGAAGTGAAGAAAAGGAGAAAATATATATATATATATATATATATATATATATATGCTTCCTGTGTGCAGAAAGTGGTTTCATATTTGCAGAGAAGAAAAAAAAAAGAAAAATAGGAAGAGAAGAAGAAAGGAGTTGCAGAGCATAGAGCATACGTACCAGAGAACCAACGCAATAAATGAAGTGAGTAATTAATGCAGGGAGAGGTTTGCAGAGAGATATATATACAGAGGGGTTTAGAGTCCCCAGGCCAAGCAATGATGATTTCTAAAATGGAGGCTATTTGGGTTCCCAAGGCAGCTGAATGGCTTCAAAAATTTTAAATGTTGAAATGTTGGGTACCGGTTTGTGCTGCGTAACGGACCGGTTCTCGCTCCGTTAAAATTTATAATTTGCAACGCCGAACTTCGATTGACACAAATAAATATACCGTTGTGATCAGCGCGTCGAGACGGACACAACGGTATAAAGATATTGATGGCTCGGCACCGTTTGCAAAGTGGTAAATCTTATTGAACCATTTGCACGAGCGAACAATTTAGCTAGCAATTAAAAGCGAAATTTGACGAAACGAAATGCGCCGTCAAGTTCAGAATATTTTTCTTATGCAACATCGGGAAAAATATTTGAGTTCGGACGATAGAAAATTTTCACATAAGATTTAAACTAAAATGTAAATGCGACGAGCGTAATTTCCTTCAATATTTTTCAACGAAATTTGGCACACGCCTATGTCTGTCTAGACGCGTTCCAAATGTGAAGTTTGGATGTCAACGGAAGTTGTTTGTGAAAATTCGAATTTTTACATAAAATAAGCGGTTTCAAAATTTTAAACTGGGTCCGGATTTTCAGGGTCATTACATTCTCCCCTACTCAAGACTTTTCGTCCCCGAAAAGGAACAAAGGAAAGAGTGGAAGAACTATAAGCGAGGTACGATAGATATAGAATAGATTATCGAATAAAGTAAAGAATATAGAATGGAATTTACCTTCAACAAACAATTCTGGATTAGAATCTCGGATACTCTCCTCGGTTTCCCAAGTACAATCACGATCATCGGGACTCCATTGGACTTTGACTAGGCTAACAGTCTTCCTTCTTAGCTGCTTCGTATCCCTATCAACGATACGAAGCGGTCTCCTCTCTATAGTCAAATCCGGCTCAATATCAACCTCATCTAACTGAGCAATAGGAATGGTCATGGATGGATCGTGTACAACCTTCCGAAGATGTGAAACATGAAATACGTTGTGCACGCCCTCAAATTTCTCCGGCAACGCAACTCTGTAGGCTAGAGTACCAATCCTCTCGGTAATAGTGAATGGTCCAACAAATCTAGGAGCGAGCTTCCCTCTACGACCAAATCGAATAACATTCTTCAAAGGTGATACTTTAAGAAATACCTCATCCCCAACCTGGAATTTTAACTCTCTTCTACGCCTATCTGCATAGCTCTTTTGCCTATCCTGTGCGGTCTTCATCTTTCTTCTGATCTCATTGACCTTCTCGGATGCTTCCATAATCATATCCGGGCCAAGAACTAATCGATCACCAGGCTCAATCCAACAAGCTGGCGATTTGCATGGTCGTCCATATAAAGCTTCGAATGGTGCCATATTGATACTCACCTGATTATAAAGATAGTTATATTTCAATTCAAATTTTTACTTATTCAAATTGAAAATTTTGGATTACCTGATAGCTGTTATTATAAGTGAATTCAACCAAATGAAGGTGGTCTTCCCAAGATCCACCGAAATCAATAATGCAAGCTCGGAGCAGATCTTCCAAAATCTGATTTACCCTCTCAGTTTGGCCATCTGTTTGAGGATGATAAGCTGTGCTCAGATTTAGTTTAGTGCCCAAGACGTCCTGAAATGCCTTCCAGAATTTACTACTGAATAAAGGATCTCTATCGCATACAATACTAGATGGAACTCCATGAAGTCTGACGATCTCTCTCATATAAATCTCGGCCAAACTCAAAGCAGTACGAGTGGCCTTAGCAGGAATAAAGTGAGCAGATTTTGTCAACCTATCAACGATCACCCATATACTCTCGTTCCCTTTTCTGGTCCTCGGTAATCCGTCAACGAAGTCCATAGAAATTTGGTCCCATTTCCAACACGGAATCTCTAGGGGTTGAAGTAATCCTGCCGTCTTCCGGTGATCAGCCTTAACTTGCTGGCAAGTGGTGCATCTACTGACATATATGGAAATATCTCTCTTCATCCCACTCCACCAATATAAACGCTTCATATTTCGATACATCTTGGTGACACCAGGATGAAATGAAAGTGATGACTGATGGTTCTCTTTAAGCACTTCTTGTCTCAATCCATCAACATTAGGAAAACAAATACGGTTGTCAATCTTCAGAACTCCATTACCATCTATCTGTGCTCCCACTTTACTGTCAGCATTTCCAACTCTACCAAGAACTAACTCCTTCATGCGATAGAGCAAGGTGTCCTCATATTGCTTAGCTTTGATGCGATCCATAAGAGATGGGGAGATAACAAGCTGAAATAGCATGCCTTCTACAAGATTACAACAAGACAATGCTTTGCTATGGCTCAAAGCATCAGCTACAACATTTGCTTTTCCAGGAGTATAATTGATGTCGAGATCATATGCAGCTAAGAATTCGAGCCATCGGACTTGTCTCTGATTCAAGTCCTTCTGAGAGAAAATATACCGCAAGGACTTATGATCTGTGAATAATTCAAATTTTGTCCCCAAAAGATGGTGCCTCCATAGTTTCAAAGCAAATACAACAGCAAGAAGCTCTAAATCATGGGTCGCATAGTTTACTTCATGAGTTTTCAACTGACGACCCGCATAAGCAATAACCTTTCCATTTTGCATAAGGACAGCGCCTAAACCTTCTCGACAAGCATCGGTATAAACAGTTAATCCTTCACTCCCGTCAATTACCGCAAGAACTGGGGCTGAAGTTAACTTACGCTTCAACTCATTAAAATCTGATTCACACTTCTCACTCCAAATAAACTTGACATCCTTTCGAGTTAAAGCAGTAAGTGGGGAAGAAATCCGGGCAAAGCGCTCAATGAATCTGCGATAATAACCGGCTAGGCCCAAGAAGCTACGGATATCAGTAGGAGTTTTGGGAGTCTTCCAATCTTGTAGATAAGTTTTCAAATTAGAGAGAAATAAGATAAATCGAATAGAAATAACGAATAAGATAGAACTTACATTGATTACCGCGATCTTAGCTGGATCGACCGAAATCCCGTTTTCAGAAACAATATGGCCAAGGAATCGTACTTCGTCTCGCCAGAAGTGGCATTTCGAAAACTTGGCTTTAAGATGATGATTTCGGAGAGTTCCCAGAACATAAGCAAGATGTGTTTCATGCTCTTTCTCATCCTTGGAGAAGACGAGAATATCATCAATGAAGACAAGAACAAACTTGTTAAGGACATCACGAAAGACTCTATTCATTAAGTCGACGAAATAAGCAGGTGCGTTGGTCAAACCAAATGGCATAACCAACCATTCATAGAATCCATTTTCGGTACGGAAAGCTGTTTTATGAATACTATCTTCTGCTACTCTGAGTTGGTGGAACCTAGTGGCTAGATCAAGTTGTGAGAAAACTTTAGCTCCATGGAGTTGATCGAATAAATCATTGATGCGAGGCATCGGATAGCGGTTCTTGAGAGTGCGCTTGTTTAATTCTCGGTAATCAACACACATGCGAAGAGATCCATCTGACTTGGTGACAAATACGACTGCGGCGCCCCATTCAGAACAACTTCTCCTGATCAAACCCTTAGCAAATAGATCATCAATTTGGGTTTTAAGTTCAGCTTTTTCTTTAGGAGCCATCCTTCTATGAGGGAGAACTACGGGAGTAGCTCCGGGAATAAGGTCAATGCGGAAATCGATCTCTCATTTTGGCGGTAGAGAGTCGACCTCTCCAAATACATCGGGAAATTTCTGAACGATAGGAGTAGTACTAAGGCAATCCGGGTGAGCATCAAGAGAGAATATGAAGCTTTCGGCATATTTCTGAGGTGATTTGCATTCGATGACAAGCGGTAGACCCTTGTCATTGACTAGAGAAATAGATCGAGCTTTGCAAGAAATAATAGCATCGAATTTTCTTAACCAATCAGCGCCAAATAAGATGTCAAATGCTTCGAAGCCAAGCACATAAAAATCCTAAGTGAATCGATATCTTCCATACAAAAGCACAACCTCTTTACAAATTCTACTGAGGTTGGCAAGTCCTCCAATGGGGTTGGAGACACATAAGGAAGTAGTAGCAAGAGTAGGTTCTAATTTGAGCTTATTACAAAGATCAATAGATATGAAGCTATGAGATGCACCAGTATCGAATAATACCCGAACAGGTAAATTATGAAATGTAAAAGTACTTCGTAAGGTACCTCGGTCATCCTGAGCAGGTGGTGGAGGTGGTGCAGGAGTGGTGACAGCATATACTCCTGATGGTGTGCCTTTCTTCCTCAATGGGCAATCTCTCTTGAAGTGACCTGGCTGGAGGCAGACATGGCACAAATCATTCCTCATCTGAGAAGGTGGTGGAATAGCAGCTCTGGTGGATGGACAACTATTAGCATAATGGCCCTTCTTATCGCATTTGAAGCAAGTGATCTTAGCAAGGTCGATTGGGCTTTTCTGGGCATATCCCAATCATGTAGTCTTTTGCCAAGCTTTCTTTTGCTGATCGAAGTTCATCTTCCTCTTTCCGAGCTGGCTGGAAGAGGGCTGAGTAGGAGGGGCTTTGGCAGTGGGTCCCCTTGGCTTTGCCTCATATCGAAGAGCATAGTCGACAGGCTCTGTGAAGGTGCAGTGAGTGTGGCCAATAAGCAAGTCATAATACTCTGGTCTAGCTCCCATAATGAACTTCTCGTTCTTTAGAAGTGGTGTATCGATCAATCCCGGGCCAAACTTGGAGAGTTCGTTGAATTTCCTCTCGTACTCTGAAATAGTCATACTGCCTTGCTTAAGATCCATAAAAGCTCTATAAAGTTGGGTTTTCCCAGCAGAGGGCATCCACTGTGCCGAGAAAGTATCCCTAATCAAAGATAGACTAGATGAGTAACCTTTTAAAGATTGTAAGAAGAAATTAGACTACGAAATCCAAATAAACTTATACCTAAACTGGGCCCAAGTGATGGTGTTCTCCTCGATACGGGAAGTAACCGATTCCCACCAATCTTGCGCGGCATCCTGAAGTTGCCACGCAGCAAGCTGACGTTTCTGAGCATCAATGATCTCCTATCCAGAAAATATCTTCTCTAAGCCTTTGAGCCATTGCTGAGCCTCGATAATACCCTCGGATCCAGAAAACTTAGTACCACCTAGCTGTGTATACTCCTTGCTAAGAGTGGTGAATTTGACTGGAGCTGGGACGGCAGGTGCAGCCTGGGCAGGACCATGACCTCTTCCTCCCCTATTGTTTCTTCCGGTGCTCATCCTGAAACATCGAAAGAGATTTAGAACCAAGGATAGAAAATCATACAGCTTGAAGAAAGTCTAATGAACGAATCAAAGAAGTTTGAATTTTTAAAGGATCGGGATATTGAATCGATTCTCCTCCTTCTAGGGTATTGCTACCCTATCTCTAATGAGTTTATATAATCCCAAACTAAGGTTTTTAGGGAAACCAAAGCTCTGATACCAACTGTAACAACCCGTATATTTGGACCATTTAAATTGACAATAATCCTCACATGTCAACTTAAATAATACAAAACACGAATCATTATGAGATTATAAATATATAAATGCAAATGAGAATCAATACAACATCAAAGTCACAGAACAGTCACAGAATAATGCAGCGGAAATACATCGTCATAATAGCAGTTCATGAAGCTACTACATATAGTACAACAATGTCTAAACAAAAGGTGACTGAAAGGGAATACATAAATGTCCAACAGACACGGACATCAAAATAGACTGATAAAGATAAATGCTAAGTCTTCAGCATCTTCAACCAACCTTGATCAGCAAACTGGATAGCTTCAGACTGACCAGAGCATATACAAAAGAAACACTCGAGTCAGGACTCAAAATCTTATGCAGGATAATCAAATGCAGGAAATAAAGTCCATAACTCAAAGGTGAATAAAATAACATCTCTAAGGATCCGATAAACTATCTATATATACAATAGAATACGGTATGTAGGTAATGTCTAATCAGTAAAATAGAATATTAAAATAGCGTTAAGGCGTTACCATAATTCCCCTTAACACATTTTATATTCCCAAAAGCATATACAAGACCGTGGTTTCCCCAAAACCGGAAGTCACCAGAGGGCAATACATATACTCAAGGTCCAAATCAAAACGTAGTGGTCGCGAATAGGATAATCAGTATGACAAGGTACATGAGGCAATACCAACTAGGATACTAGTAGTTGCGTGATCCGGACTGATGTTGAGCATAGTAGCTACTATCTCAACACCGCGAAACAACACTCCCAAATCAAGGGGTGCACCCAAATCGAATCACAAAAGTAATAGATATGGTATCGAAGAAGCGTGTCCGCTAGAGGTGGCGATCCTCAATGGCCCGGCGCGGCTCATCTTTTAGTCATGTCAGGGGTTATCCAATATCGTTCTCTTTCTTCAGTCAACGCGTTCACCAAAACATCCACTTCGTTCTGGATCAACACTTCGCGTATAACAGTTATTAAATTGGTTTTCGGCATCGACAGAGAATATGTCCATTTCCGATCCCGGTCTCTTTAATAACTACGTATTTATTACCCGATGGTTGATTAAATTAATGTTTAAACAAATCAAAGTCCTAAAGTCAAGGTGCAAATTTGACTTCCAAAATTTGACATTTACGATTCGATTGATTTTAGATATTTTAAAACATATTTCCAAATGAAATTTACGTTCAAACACTTGAGTTGACAATTTAAAATTTAGTATTCAAGTTCGATTTAAGGTCTAAATGTCGCTTATTAAATTTAATTCATAATCAATGAATTCAATTTAATGGTAAACTTAGTTTAAAACATTAACTCAAGTTCAATTCATGTCACTTTATGTTCATATCCACTGTTATCATAAATTCGATTAAATCAACTTTATTAACTAATTTCCCCCTTTCAAACTTCATTGGTTTATTTACCGATTAAATTAAATTTCAAATCAAGAAGTCCATTTCCATTTACAATGTCCTGATTTGGTTAATTTGTTAAATTTTAAAATCCTTTAAATTTAAATTATCCCCAATTTAAATTCATTAAATTAGTAAGTCATAATTTCCTAAATCTCCATATAACTTATAATAAGTTCAAATCTATTTAATTAAAGCCTGAGTTTAAATTAAAAGCTAACAAATCTTTAAATCTTTAACTTACTAAATTCTAAAACTTACTTGCTCCTAAATCTTATTTCAATTAAATTTCAATTCATTTTATCCAATTTGGTAAGTTATTAATCCGTTTCAATTTAAATCCGTTAATTTATTTCAACTTAAATCCCTAAGTTTGTTATTAAATTTTCGAACAAATTGTTAAGTTCATTCCTTAATTTAAAATATATTTCAATTTCGAAAGTGGTTTCGTTGACCAATCGGGTTTCTTATTTTTATTTTCTATCCTAGGCCAAGTTGTTTAAATGGGGTATTTATCATTTCAACCCAATATTATTCAATATAAAACAAAGCATAGCAAAGGGAACTTGCAGTGTGATAACTGGGATGGTGTCAAAGTAAATAAACAAGCAATAACATCCATACATAACAATTTAACAATTTATTAAATAATCCCAAAATAATCGTATTTACTTACATTTGTTGTTAATGCAAATTAATACAATTATTCCTAGAATCTACACTATCGTTTCATGTAGATTAAAGATTATTACATTATGGTTTCACTTGGTGTCTATTATCACATTACTACATCAATCATACATACAATGGTTCAAAGTGTAGTTAATGCTATTTCTACGCGACGGTTGATGTAACAGTAAAAGGGGTTAAGTTCAACACATATAGTCCATTTTAAATTTTGTCGACTATCCTATATCAATTTCAATTTCATATTCAAATTCACTTATATTAACAACCAAATTCAATCATCACATAACAAATTTTAGTGTCACACTTGTTTGTCGTGGACTACAATATTCAATTTTTAACTTGCATAGTGATTTACAATCCTTATTTCAACAATTCTAACAATCAACAATTTAACATCCAAATTAACATAAACAACAATTATCACTTGATTATCATAGCATAATAGATTGAGTCGTGAATGAAATATTCACCTTGCGTGGTTGAAGAAGATGACGGCGAAGCACGAAAATGGATAGACTAGATAGACGACACGAGCACGAATACGAACTATAAATCAAACAAAAGATTATTCAATCAATAGTTTAATACAATGTATATATATATCGATTTGTATATATATAAACCATACCAAACAACTAAATGCAAATAAGGTAGATGGAGCTTAGGTCTGAGATTCCGGATTAGCTACAACTGAAATTCAAACAAGGAAGTTATTCGACAATCGATTGACGTATATATATAATACTTGTATATATAAAACGTACCAAAAACAAGTCGGGATGAGAGCGAATGAGCCGAAGCGACGTCCTAAGAATCCGGAGCGGTGGCTGAAACAACACGCCAAGTTTATTAAAATACATATATACTGCTAATCTTAAACAAACGGAACCACTGTATATTTATAAGTTATCATGTAAAGCAAAATTTCTAAACACGTCCAATGTTGGTACAAAATTATGAAACCAAATTTATGCAATCAGTTCTGTACCCTAACTTTTAAAACATTGCCGTATAACCACATGACCTTGCTAAACCACTACAGTTCACTTAATGACAACTCACAAATATAAAAAAAAAAAAATTCTGTACCCCACAAAATATCAAACATGTTTTATACTGCAACTTTAATACTGTACCTTAACTCATATAATATAAAAACTCATATATACAGTTTATACTGTAACCAGGAACTACCAAATAAATCAGCCAAAGCCAAGCCTAACCTGCACACTATATTTTCAACAAACTCTTTTATATTTCTTAATGTAAATACATAGCCTATACTTATACTACTCATTTATAAAGTAACTCATAAACATACAATAGTCAAGGTGCAGGGGCGTTTGCGGGCTGCATGGGTCAGTGCATGCCTTAAAATTTACATATATAATTCATATATCCCATGAACACATCATCATATAACAAACCAAACCTGGAACTAAAACATATATACTCATATATTCTGTTTACATAAATATATATGCAATCCATTCAAGGACAAGGCGAAAAGAAGGTTCGGCAGAGGGAGATGGTCTTAACTAGTCGAGGAAACGGGAGAGGGTGGGCTGTGTTGGTCGGCTGGAGCCTCGGAGGGTGGTGCTCGGTATGGCGGAGGGGAAGTGACTGCATGGGATTGCATGCGGCATGGCGGAGGGGGTTTTTCATTGGAGGCCGAGCAGGTGAGGGAGACGTGTGGGCTGGAGGCGGGCTGGTGGCGAGGTGAGGGCTGGAGGCGGTAGGGGCGGAGCTGGCAGTGGGGGGCGGTGCAGGGTGTGGCCGCGGGGAAAAAGGAGAGGGGAGGTGGTTGCATGGGCCGTGGGGAAGGGGAGTGGAGCAGGGCTGATGGGGACGTGTGGGGCTTCAGTGGAGGGCGGCGGTGCATTTGTGGGGTGCATGTGGCATGGCGGAGGGGAGAGGCCGGTGGCGGGCGGTTGCACGGGACGTGCAGGGTATGGGGAAGGGAAGTGCGGACTAGGTTCATTTTGAAGTGGAGAAAAAGGAAAAAAAAAATATATGTGGAGAGAGGGAGAGAAAGGAGGAGCTTCATGTTTGCAGAAAATATATGCAGAGGAGCTTCATTTTTGAAGTGAAGAAAAGGAGAAAAAAAATATATATGCTTCCTGTTTGCAGAAAGTGGTTTCATATTTGCAGAGAAGAAAAAAAAAGAAAAATAGGAAGAGAAGAAGAAAGGAGTTGCAGAGCATAGAGCATACGTACCAAAGAACCAACGCAATAAATGAAGTGAGTAATTAATGCAGGGAGTGGTTTGTAGAGAGATATATACAGAGGGGTTTAGAGTCCCCAGGCCAAGCAATGATGATTTCTAAAATGGAGGCTATTTGGGTTCCCAAGGCAGCTGAATGGCTCCAAAATTTTTAAATGTCGAAATGTTGGGTACCGGTTTGTGCTGCGTAACGGACCGGTTCTCGCTCCGTTAAAATTTATAATTTGTAGCCGAACTCCGATTGACACAAATAAATATACCGTTGTGATCAGCGCGTCGAGACGGACACAACGGTATAAAGATATTGATGGTTCGGCACTGTAACAACCCGGGATTTTGCGATTATTGTATTATCATCATTAGACGATTAATCTCGTTGCTAATTACTGTTAAGTGTTTTAATCAGTTGCAAATTCGTTTAGAAATTGATTAAGTGTAGTGGTATTTGAAAATTCAATCTTGGCCATGTGTTTTTGGGGCTGTGGTAATTAGCAAGGCCAATACCCACCCCTCTCTACTTTCATTCGTTCACAACCCTAAACCTAAACGTACGAAAAAGAAAAAAAAATGGCGGCACTTCGTTCGTTCGTTCCTCTTCGTCCAAATTAGGGCTTCGATTTTGATTTCACTCGTCTCTATGATGCTCGGCCGTTTCTGTTAGATCGAGTTCGTTGCCACTTCGAAGCAAGGTGAGTAATTTATGTTACTCACATCTTATTCGAACTGTTCGAATTCATTTGCTTGTTCTGTTTTCGTGGTCTTCGGCTTCGATTTGATTTCTTAGTCGATGTTGATACTTTTCCCGCCTTGAGTTGATTTTGAGACAGTTGATTTTAGTCGCATTTTTATGGTGATTTCCAAGGCTTTAAATTCTTTGATTTATATTCATATGCAAATGCTTTAGGTTTCTTTGCCTTTATCGAGTTGTATAAATGGAAGAAATTACGGCCTTGATGATTTTTGAATTTGAGTCTGATGATGTTGTTTCGTTCGACTTTAGCTCCATCGTTACCGCTACTGGTAGCACTTCGATCCTTGTTCAATTTTACCTGCACGAGTTGTTTGGCATTGCCTACATATTAATCTGAATTGTTAGCTTAAATCTTAAACACTGTCTTCTCAAGTCTGTATATATTGTTGCATTTTCCCAGTAGCACACTTAACTGGTTTATGAAATTCCATAACATTGGCCATTAACTGTTAGCATCAATCTTGACTTCACTCTTTTCATGTACATGAAGTGGATGTAATTGCTTGCATCCATATGGTTACTGCATCAGGTGTGATAAAGTTTATATTTGAGTTGAATTTGGTACAATTTCATTTAGTTCTTCACTGGCCACCGTATACAAGTTTTTCATGTAATCCACTGTGCAATTGTCTGCAGTGTTACCATGCGCATTTGATAACACCTTGGTCATTTTAATTGGGTTTTCACTGACTTGTACACATGTATTTGTTTGCATCCATTTTGTTACAGTGATGCATTTATATCCACAGCCGTTACAATTGGCGTGTGGTTGTGAGTTGTAGCCTTGACTCTGTCCCCTGTTGCACTATGTTGCACCTAGTTTGTTGTCTTCATGTACATGCCCTGTCTTGTTAACCTTACTTGTACACTGTTTGGTTCAAGTTGCATTTGCTTTACATTGGTACTACCTGAACTAGTTTGCTTCTTTGATTTGTAGTGTCACGTTGTTTAATTATAGCACATTAGTAGTTGAGTTTTGTGTATGTTCATACCTGAACTGGTCTGGATTGCATTTGCAGTTCGAATTGTTGTAGTTTTGAGTTGTTCATAGCTTTGTCAATTTGCAAATCAGGTTACACTGATTTTTATTGTATAGCCTGGTTCACTGGTCGAGTTCATTAGCATGGTGCATTTACTCTGTTCAGTTCATTACTGCTTCCTTTGATCTTTTGTTCATTGTAGTCAATGCAAATATGATGGGTATTTTCTTGGTCGAAACTTGTTGTTGACCCATATCTGGACAGATGCATTCTTTGATAGTCTGATTTATGCTGTGTTTGTGTATGGTTTTGACTTGTGATCTGATGTTCAAGTCTTTACCTTTCTGGTCTCTCCTTGCATGCTGTTGCATTTTCCTTTTTTGAATTGAACTTGATTTTGGCTTCATTGTATTACTGATTTTGAATCTTGATGGTTGCTGGCTTGTTTAGGCCTTGACTTCGAGCTCTGTCTTTGTCATGAGCATTTGTATTTGAAGTCTTTACTGCAATCTTTGTCTACATATCGAGTTGTTTTCATGTTGCACATGAATACGAACATTCATGTCTGCTGCACTGTGCATCTGCACTTATATACTTCATCATTGTGTTGCCACCGCCTGTTTCAATGTGCTTGTAGTCTTGGGTTGTAGCCTTGTTGTATCCACTGTTCTAGCCGAGTGGCTTTGGGACAGTGATGTTCGCTGTTTCGGTTACCTATGCATTATCTTGACTGTCTTGTCCAATCTCTAATACATTGCATTGATGCATTGTATTCATTTGCATTTGGTCACTGTGCTTCACTGGTGACATTATTTTAAGTGAGGTTGCTCTACGTCTTCTCCTGTTGTGTGTTGTGGTGCCATATCCTTGGTGCTCTCACCTTTAGTTGGCTATATCCCTGTAGTTGTACCACTGGTGTCATCTTTTCTTGACATTTCGGAACTTGAACTGTTGCGTTGAGTTGAGTCATGACAGCAGTGACTTGACCTTTGCATTTTATTTGTTTTTCGAATTCACTTGAGTTGAATCCAGCTTGTAGCTCGGATTTGACCTTGCGCTCGTTTGTGAGATTTTATTGAGTTTTTGTGTATTTCATCACTGTATTGGCAAGGCAGTGCACGCGTGCGTGTACTGCAGCCAATACAGAATCTAACGTTTTAAATTGATTGATTTCAATTGATGAAATTGTTTTATGTTGTCTATTCAATATTTTGATGTTGTATTCTGATTTGGTTTGATTTAATCATTTTGTTGTTGTCTAATTATCTATTTGATAATTAGATTATGAGTTTCTAATTATTTATTTAAATAATCAGATTTTGTGTTAATTGCCAATTAGGCAATTCTGATATTTTCTTTTAAATATATCTTCATTGATATTCTTTTCATTCATCTTTGTTGATATTTTGAATCTGCTGATTTGTTGTTTAACACTATTACGTGTTATATTTACCGTTATCCGATTCTCTTCTGGAAGAGTTGGGTAGACGGAATCTATTGTGATTGTCATCCATTCATATTTAATTATTATTGCTCCTGTGCACTAATAACTGAGTTTGAATTAGACTGACCCGTGTATTATTTTCTTTTAAATGTAATACTCGGGTCAGACCGAGTATTTACAGGTTGTTGATATCTTACTTTGGGTTGCTGTTAGAGCTATGAAGTCTCTTCATATCTTTTGGAGTTTCCATTGTTATTTAAAGTAGTCAGTGTATTTGTATAGGATGTTGTATATTCATGTATATTATTCACGATAATGTACTTGTATATGTAACTTCCAGAGTCGACAGTTGTAGTTGTATCATATGTATTGTATCACATGTATTGTAACTGACATCAGTTATATATATATGAGACTTTCTGTTATATCTGTGTTCCGCATTTACATTATCTGTGTTATTATTATATATATTGTCCTAAACTATTATGAACCATCGTAGTTCGTTTTATACTGGAATTGGGTATGTCGATGGGAGTAAATAAATAAGAGATGAAAAATGAAAAATATAAATCACTCCTATCGAGATAACCAATACTAGTGTAAGGCCTAACTACGGATGGCCGCTCCTATCCAGCCTTATTCTTCGTGTAACAGACAGTATTTCTTTTAATACTCTTTGTTATTGCGAGCATAGAGGTGGGGCGTCACAGTTGGTATCAGAGCTTGGGGTTTATGGGCATAATATAAAACATAACTTAGATGAAACATGTGTTACAACTAATTGTCGATGTTTTATATGTGCTTTGAGTCAAAACTAAAGTTTTGAAATTTTGTTGAAATTTATACTGGTTTTCTTTAATACTAATCGCATGCTGATTAGATTTTTGCTGTTTTAAATTATCTTCATTGAAGATATATTTGAGTAATTTCTTTGTTTAGTTAGTAGTGTGCGTGCAAACATGAGTTGCACGTTACTACACTAATTTTACGTTGAACCGATGCTTGGTTATGAAACGTATTTTGTTGCCGTTATTTTTATAACGGGATTTTCACACTAGTGCTACGTTCTGAAGTACGGTGTTTTGTTGACATTTTAAAGAATGAAAATTCACTGATATTATATTTTGATGCAAATTATTTAGATGAGAATTTGACGTTTAAAAATTACTGTCGCTTTGACTTCAGTATCCGTCATATTTTAAAGTGGATTTTCAAGCGGTTATTCTGCAATGCTGATTTTGAGATCCGTTTTTACGATGTTTTGAGAAATACAATTTCCATATCGAAATTGTTTCAAATGTTGCTGTTTTGAACACGGTTTTTCAAATGTTTCAAAATAAAAATTGTTTTCAAA
Source organism: Allium cepa (assembly GCA_030765085.1). Taxonomy (NCBI): domain Eukaryota; kingdom Viridiplantae; phylum Streptophyta; class Magnoliopsida; order Asparagales; family Amaryllidaceae; genus Allium; species Allium cepa. The sequence goes on from CM060935.1 coordinate 978,263,574, forward strand.
ATTTTTCAGTTTACGTTTTCAAAAGAATGAGGAAGCGATTTAAACGTTTCAGAAAAATCGAGGACTATGACCCCTTTCTTTTACTGATTCGCTTAATTACGGACTTGTTCATTTGAGAATGTAAATTATTACTTTTATGAAATAAATGAAATTGTTTTCAGAAGTTTTGCATTTCTCGCCTTTAAAAGAATGAGGAAGCGATTTTAACGTTTCAGAAAAATCGAGGACTATGACCCCTTTCTTTTACTGATTCGCTTAATTCCGGACTTGTCCGTTTGAAATTGTGAAATGTTATTTTTGGAATACACGATTTTGCACTTTCAAGGAAACGATGAAGAGAATCAAACGATTTAGTAAAACACGTGGTATGGGACATGTGCGTTTGCTTTTTTGGTTAATTCCGGACTCGTTAATTGAATATCTGATGATTTTATTTGGCTTTCGAGCCACTCTGCTGGACCTCCGGGTCATTTGTTGGGCTTTCGGGCCACTCTGCTGGACCTCCGGGTCATTTGTTGGGCTTTCGGGCCACTCTGCTGGACCTCCGGGTCAAATACCAGTACTAGACCTTCGGGTCACTCTGCGGACCTTCGGGTCAATCTGATGTGCACCAAAAATTATGTTGAGTACTTGGTAGGCTTCGGCCACTCTGAGATGCACGTGCGGCGTAGCTAAAACTCGCCATCTGATGGGATCGATCCAACCTTTTATGTTGATTTTCTAGAGTATCTTAATTGATTTCTAGATATTTGTTGAATCTAATTATCTGCAGGTAATTAGATATTTGATGTTATGAGTTCTGATTATCGTTTTTGATAATCGGATATTTGTTGATTTGATTATCGTTTTTGATAATCGAATAATTGTTGATTTGATTATCGTTTTTGATAATCGAATATTTGTTGATTTGATTATCATTTTTGATAATCGAATATTTGTTGATTTGATTATCGTTTTTGATAATCGAATAAGTGTTGATTTGATTATCATTTTTGATAATCGAATATTTGTTGATTTGATTATCGTTTTTGATAATCGAATATTTGTTGATTTGATTATCGTTTTTGATAATCGAATATTTGTTGATTTGATTATCGTTTTTGATAATCGAATATTTGTTGATATGAGTTCTGGTTATCGTTTTTGATAATCGAATATTTGTTGATTTGATTATCGTTTTTGATAATCGAATATTTGTTGATTTGATTATCGTTTTTGATAATCGAATATTTGTTGATTTGATTATCGTTTTTGATAATCGAATATTTGTTGATATGAGTTCTGGTTATTGTTTTTGATAATTGGATATTTGTTGATTTGATTATCGTTTTTGATAATCCGATATTAGTTGATTTGTTGATTTGATGGTTTGAGATTTCTGATTATCGCTTGTGATAATTAGATATTTGAGATTTAATTATCGCTTTTGATAATTAAATATTTGCTGATTTGAGATTTAATTATCGCTTTTGATAATTAAATATTTGCTGATTTGAGATTTAATTATCGCTTTTGATAGTTAAATATTTGCCGATTTGAGATTTAATTATCGCTTTTGATAATTAAATATTTGCTGATTTGAGATTTTATTATCGCTAAAGATAATCAAATATTTGCTGATTTGAAATTTTATTATCGACTGAGATAATCAAATATTTGTCGATTTGAGATTTCTAACTATCGTTTTTGATAATTAGGCCTTTGTTGTTTTTTGACTATCTATTGATAGTTAGATTTTTGTTGAGAATTTGTGAATTTCCTTTATGAAATTAAAAGATTTCTTTGGCGTTTGCATTCCCGACTTTTATTTTTCTAGCTTAACCAGTTTATGTAAGATAAATAATTGTTATTGCCGACTTTACTTATGAAAATTGCGGGGACGCAATTTTTATAAGGAGGGGAGTCTGTAACAACCCGGGATTTTGCGATTATTGTATTATCATCATTAGACGATTAATCTCGTTGCTAATTACTGTTAAGTGTTTTAATCAGTTACAAATTCGTTTAGAAATTGATTAAGTGTAGTGGTATTTGAAAATTCAATCTTGGCCATGTGTTTTTGGGGCTGTGGTAATTAGCAAGGCCAATACCCACCCCTCTCTACTTTCATTCGTTCACAACCCTAAACCTAAACGTACGAAAAAGAAAAAAAAAATGGCGGCACTTCGTTCGTTCGTTCCCCTTCGTCCAAATTATCGAACCATTTGCACGAGCGAACATTTTAGCTAGCAATTAAAAGCGAAATATGACGAAACGAAACGCGCCGTCAAGTTCAGAATATTTTTCTTATGCAACATCGGGAAAAATATTTGAGTTCGGACGATAGAAAATTTTCACATAAGATTTAAACTAAAATGTAAATGCGACGAGCGTAATTTCCTTCAATATTTTTCAACGAAATTTGGCATACGTCTATGTCTATCTAGACGCGTTCCAAATGTGAAGTTTGGATGTCAACGGAAGTTGTTTGTGAAAATTCGAATTTTTACATAAAATAAGTGGTTTCAAAATTTTAAACTGGGTCCGGATTTTCAGGGTCGTTACACTATATATATCATCCTAATGTCCTATTAATGTAAGAGATAGTACTCAAGTCACTTAATGCCTTTTAATGGAATTAGGCATACTTCGACCATTGAATACCTTTATTTATACCTTTATTTAAGGCATGTATACATCATTTACTACCTATAATCCCAAAGCAGACTCCTCACTATTAGCTATATAGCTGACATTACACAAAATCTCTTCAGCCACTTAATATTTCCAATTGAAGCGGGCCCTTTTTCGAGATATTCTCTACCATGCCAAACCCATAATCCGAGTCATTTACTACTTCCTATATAGGGAAGTGGCAGGCTTTCACACAACCACTTATTACCTTCAATCTATAAAGTAGATCCTTCGTATTATGATCTGTAGCCCACAACGACATCTTATATTAGCCTAGCTATTCGTATATACTGATAGTCAGATTAATTAGGCAGAACCCTATAGAATTTGGGAAAACCTCACATCATTGTATTTACTTATTATAGGCGACCTCTAAGATCAGCCATGTTATCTTCTTTTTGATATGTATATACAACATGGAATTTATATATATCTATATATATACGTTAGATTCAGAACATTGGAGAAGAATGGGTTGGGAAAATAAATAGAAAACAAAATAGATATAGAGGATTTTCTTACCTAAAACCTTAATGGAGTTTTTCTAAATCTACGAAGCGGCGATTTAACGGGGCTCCATTAGAGTCCTAAAATATTTTATGAATAAAAGTAAAAGGGCATGGCTTATATTTATAATGGTTGAAATGCACCAAAACCGTTGGATTAAGGTGGGTTAAAAATAATAGATTATTTATGCTAAATATGTAAGTAAACCTTACTAACACTCAACAGCACAGGTTGACCACAGCTACCCACCAGTCGGCTGCCAATTGTCCAAGTGGAGCGATCGACCGATACGTGCTATTTTGGGAAGATTTTGTGTCATTGAGTTTTAATTTATTTTCCTCCTTAATTATTATTTAATGTTAAGTTTGCTTTTAACATTTACTTAACCCCCAATTCTAATCACTATTAACTTTCAAATTTTTAAATTTAAAAATCATTTAATTATTTGAATTTGAATTCTATTTAAATTACTTTAAATCTGAAAACTTCAATTATCCATATCTTTTTCATTTAAGCTCCATTTTAAGAATATTATATATGAAAATTGATCGGAATTTCACCACAAACATAGTGGCATAATTTCCATGGCTAAATTTTGAGTTTTAAAAAAAAAATCAATTTTTAGCCTTACTTATTTAATTAATTTGTCCATTTTATTTATTTCTTATTAATTTTTATGGGGTATTATAGTCGCCATTGTAAGAAACCATGTAGTTGGAAGAGAGATTGTCTAGAATTGAAGTAAAAGACCGATGATGGATCTTCATCGATTATGGTGGAGAAGGTTGTATCTAACGATATATTGGTTGTAGTGGCATCAGATGTATTAGACCATTGGGTGCTTTGATTTAGGGGCGTCATATATGACACCAAATTAGGATTAATTTAGCTTTTTTGTTGGAAAGAAGCGAAGTGCAATTATTACGTGAAATGATGCTGGTTGTAGAGCCATGGAAGAGCGTCTAGCATGGATTCACGTGTTTGATGGAGTGATTCACACTTTGACATGTATCCGCTATGTTCCAGTCTTTGAAAGTCTTTGATCTCTTTGGGGTAGGCAGCATCCATAGGATGCAAGCTTACTACAGAGAAGATTGTTTAAAGGTTTCTAGGGATATGTTTGTTTGATGAAGGGTGATGTGTTTCAAAATTTGTTTCTGCTGAAATGAACCACTGTGCTTGGAGAGTATTGTGTTGGAGTTAACATTTCTTGTGCTTTGGATGCCACTAAACTTTGGCATCTTAGATTGGGTCACATTTCATAAGAGGGCTTAGATTTGCTTCATAGAATGAAGCTAATCAAAGGAGAAAACTTTTACAATTTAGATTTCAACAAGGAGTGTGTTTTGGAAAAGCAGGCAAAAGTATCTTCTAAAGTTGGATTTAATATATAAGATAGAGTACTTAATTATGTATATGCGGATATTTAGGGACCAGTAGGTAACACTCCATTAAGAGGAGGAAGTATTATTTTTTCATTGATGATTTTTCTCAACCTGTTTTGGTGTCTATGATGAAGGCCAAATCGAAAACTTTTAAGAAATTTAAACCTTGGAAGTCACTAGTTGAGAATCAGTTTGGTTGCAAGTTGAAGGTACTTATATCTGATTGACTCTATTTGAGAATACATGTTGCTTGAGATTGACTGTGGTCTTATCCGAAGGCTTTTAGGCTGAAGCTTTATCCACTACAGTGCATATTGTTGATCGATTTCCATGCTTAGGCACAGATAGGAAGGTTTTAAAAGAAAAGTGGTGAGGTAAATCAGTGTATCCAATCTATTTTTGCGTTTTTCGTTGTCCTATGTATGTGCACCATACGGGTGATGATAAGTTAGAAACTAAAGAAGAGAAGGCATATTTATAAGATATGCAGATAGAGCCAAAGGGTATTGCATTTGAACCATGTTGATAGGCAGATTGTGCACTCCATACATGATACATTTGATGAGTCTGCATTATTCAAGTTTATAAAAGATTTACCCACTACATCAGTTGATTTGGATGGGCCTAAGGAGATGGAATAAGTTCCCACATTCAGCCTAATAGTAGAGTTGCAGATTTTGTTGATAAAGGTGAAGATGCAGTTGATGAGACATCGCTAAGTAGTCTATAGGTGCATTCTAGTAGTGTTGGTTATGTGCATAATGCAAGATGTTTAGTTCAAGGTAGAGCAGAAAGGAGTTTAGGCAATGTTATACCTAATTGAGCCAGCCGTAGGACTATTTCGGTCACTTGAGGTAAGGAGATTAAGTATGCATGCCACGACCTTGATGATCAGTTTGAGTATGCCTTATATGTGTTTTGTGATGAGCCGTTTGACCTTGAATAAGCCATGAAATCGAAGGATAGCTCAAAGTGGATTTGCGCTATAATGAAGGAGTTGCACTCTTTGAAGAAGAACAAGACATGGGATTTGGCATCACCTCCTCAAGGAAGCCGAGCCATAGGTTGCAAGGTGTTTAAGTTGAAGGAAGATGGGAGATATAAGGCCAAAGTAGTTGTAAAAGAGTTTTCATAGAGGAAGGGAATGAAGTATGATGAGATTTTTGTTTCTATAGTGAGACATACCTCTAATTGGATTTTACTTGCCATAGTTGCCACTTATGATTTGGAGTTGGAGCTATTTGTTGTGAAAACCACTTTCTTGCATGGTGACGAAGGAGACATTTACGTCAAGCAGTCAGAAGGATTTGTTGTACGTGAGAAAAAGATTAGGTTTGCAAGTTAAAGAAGTCTCTTTATGGCCTTAAGCGGTCACCTAGACAGTGGTACTTGAGGTTTGATTCTTTTATACTTTCACTTGGTTTTGATTGTAGTACCAAAGATGCATAATTTTATTTTAAGCATTTAAAGAATGGTAGTTGGGTACATTTGCTCTTATATATGGATAATATGTTGATTGCTTCTAAGGATAAAGCTGAAATCAATAAATTAAAGTTGAAGTTAAAAACAAAATTTGAGATAAAAGACCTTGGGGAAGCAGGAAGATTTCAGAGACGTAAATCCAAAGACATAGAAAGCTAGTACTTTTAATGCTCACTCGAAAGAAATATATTCAAAAGGTGCTTGCCTAGTTTAATATAGAGGGAGCAAAGATAATTACTTCCCCCATGCTTTTCCTCATACAACTTTTTTTTAAAAGCTCTCCACTTTCATAGAAGAACATGACCTACATAGAGAAGGTGCCCTATGAAAGTGTAGTTGGTAGCTTGATGTATGCTTTAGTTTGCACCAGGACGGACATTGCACAGCCTGTTGGATTGGTTAGTGTATATATGGGAATCTAGGAAAGACACGTTGGAGGTGATAAAGTATATTTTTAGGTATCCTAGAGGAACTCCAGACCATGAGCTTGTTTTTGTGGTAGAGATAAAGATTTCATTTTGGTTGGACTTTTTTATTCAAACTATGCCAATGATAGAGATCGAAGGAAATCAATCTCAGTTTATCTATTCACTCTTGGAGGGGCATCTATTACTTGGAGATTTAGGTTGGAAATGATAGTTCTTTTGTCTACTAAGGAGGAAGAGCTGATAGCTATTGTTGAAGTGGCTAAGGAGGTACCCTACTTAAAGCGATTGATATGTGATGTAAGCTTCTTATATGATGGAGTAGAAGTGAGTTGTGATAGTCAGAATGCAATTAATTTAGCTAAAAATCTACATTCCAACTCGAGGATGAAGAATATAGAGGGAGAGAGTAGTTTCCGATGTCGCTGAAATAAGAAAAGCTAGTTTGTCTTCAAAAGGTTTGCATGTGGGAAAATATAGCAGATATGTTTAACAAATCCTTGCCTACAGCAGAGTTCGAGCATGCTCGATTTTAATCCACTTGTTGTGGTGCTAGGTGTCATATGGTGGCACATGAGGGGAGTGAGTTGGTAGAAGGAGATATTTTATTTATTATGGAGATTTATAGGTCCTACATGGAAAATGTACTTTCAACACTCTGTTGGTAGGCAGGGGCCTATCGAAGTTCGTTTAAAAAGTGCAATAAGTGATGGCCATACTGATGCTCATTAACAAGTATCCATAGTGTCATGTCCGAGAGTTGCTTAGAGTATGAGTGTAATACCTCAAGGAATTTAGACATTTATATTATTTGTATGTTAAAAAGGAAATTTTTATAAATTTTAGAATTAGGCGACGTGAATTGTACCAATGCGTAGAGTTCACATTCACATGGTATATTGATTTGTTAGGATCATAGTTCGTATGAAGATGATACGTGTATTTTAAATAAGTGGGTTTTGGTTTTTTTTTAGTGGGCCTAAGCCTATTTGAGTGAACTAACGGTTCAGAAGTTATATAATGGTTACATAGAGTTTGAATCATTCCTCACGTACATATTCTGTTACACCTACTTGATATTCATCCTCTTCTCTGCCATCACTCCACAAAACCCCTCACACACACAAACATACATACATACACACAAACATACATACATACTTACATGTACATATACATACATATACATACATACATACATAAATATATATATATATATATATATATATATATATATATATATATTATATGTGAGAAATCTATGAGCATGAGAAGGGCTATAAGAGGGCATTCATTGTTTGTGGATTCGAGAAACTTTAGAGGACTGCATTTCTAGAAAATGAAGGATTGGAGGCTATTAGGCGATTCCTGGGGTTTGCAATGTATATTGGTGATTGGAAATCATTATTGAATTTTATACTTTTCACATGAAAGTAATTTGCATTGTTTGATTGATAATTAGGTGAATTAAGTGTTGAATTTGGGATAATCCGATTAGGGGATAAATAATGGTGTAATTATCGAATTAAATAATGTTAATGATAATTGATTTATGATTAACGTAGTATTAATATTATATAATATAAAATTGGAATTAAACGATCAAATTTATGATGATCAAGTTTAGATTATGAATATGTGGTTAATATGTGATATATGAATGGTTAAGGCAGTATTAAATGATGTTACGAGAAGTAGAAATGCATCAAAATGGTTGATAAAGGAGGAAAACAAAATAAGGAAGAAACGATCCAGATTTATGGTTTTATGGCATTCAACATGCTAACCGGTTCACTGATATTATGTGCACCAGTCCATCGGTGGGAATTTTTCGAACCAAGTTGAACCTTGATAAAGTTGAAGCACTTTTGCTTTAGCGAGGCATATAGTAAATAGATGGTGGGAGATGTATGGGTTTCACTGTGACGTCTGACAGCGTTTAATCTCTTATAATGTATACGATTGATATGTTTGCATTATGATAATGATGATATTAAACCATTTGTAAATTGGGTTAGGATATGTTTACCTATACATCTTGCATGTGTGAGTTAGTCTATGTTTACCTAACTCATACATTTTTATGTTTATGGGAGTAGTTTTTTATTAACTATATCCTGATGTCAGCCTCTTTTTAACCGATTCTTGTTTGAATTGACGGGTTATTATATGTTTAACTAACTCTCTTATATGTATATGGATGTTAAGTATTTAATAGCGATCCTCATACTATGTTTATTTTAATGGACTAACTATGCATATACAATGAGACAATTTAAGGTAAAGCAAGTGTCAACTCTCATATATGTTTATGAAATCATGTTATCGGTATATACTTGATAATATTTCTACTCACCAGACATGTGTCTCACCCCGTCCTCATACACTCTTGGTTAATGAAGTAACTATGGCGTATGTGGCGTTTGAAGACGGTGATCATGAAGTGTTTATATATTTGTTATCTGTTTAATTGTATGTATTGTACATATAGTGTCATAGTGTGTGTATGTATGAATATTATGACTAACTTATGATGTGCATAGAAAAGATTTGTTTATTTTACCTATATTATAGTTTAGTCCATTCCCTGTGTATTCTGAAAGATGCAGTTAGTTAGTTTGGCTCTCTATATACTATTGTTCAAATCAATCATACTTTTTAGTTTACAATGCATATGATTCGTCATATGTTTGTGAAAAATCAGATTGTTACATTTGGTGTAACAACCTGCACCTTAGTGGGCTCGAATTTTTGCTAAATCGAAAACCTAAGTCCACCAAAGTACGGTTTATTGGTGTTGGTATCTAGTAAATGACAAAATTTATAAGAGCACTATCGATATAAATTCAAAGTGGAATAGTAAAGTATAATAAACATATAATTACTGACCAAGATCGATACCTCTAGTATCTAGTACCTTGTCAGTGTTGAGCATGCATATGAATCTGTCCTTTCATCGCTCCCACCTTGTATCAGTATCCGTTCCATTAAGTCTATCCCGTGGGTTATAATGAGGAGGGTCAGAACAATGTTCTGGTGACTGGTAAAATACATGCTTTTTACATAACACTAGGTTATGTCGATTGTCTTCCATTACATGTTATGTCCACTATCTTTACTTAGTCGTCCTGATTTCATGCATGCATATGATATGCCCTACCTACTCGATGTATACAATAACTATGTACGTATATATAGGGGGGTTATGTGTGTATACTATAGTCCCCGTTTTAACCAAGATACCTTCCTCGCTAGTATCCATAGCTCTACATCTCGTCAGGATCTATCATCAACGCGGTATCATTTTCTCGCCGCACTACATACCAAGGAACATTTGTAGTGCCTAATGATGAAATTACAACTATTTAGCCATGTTCTATTCATTTGAAAGACATCCATTAACAGTTATCTAGCCTTACGTCCTAACGAAAAACTAACTAACAAACAACCATGGGGCAAAGCATGTCTTAAACGTGAACTACACCAGTAGGAGGTGTAGCCCATTTAGGCGTAACCTTCGTCTTTCCATTGACCAGTTCTGGATCAATAACGATCTCGACCTATGTGCACAGCACCTACTTCTCACATATATGGTACCAACCTTTTGACATAGCATCGAGCCTACACTCACCATCCTATTTAGATTGTCTATTACAATCAAGGAAATGCCCTCTTGGTTACTTAAGATGTACCACCTAAAAGAAGCAAACTCTACTTGGCCCTTTTACACTTCAACCAGGGTGAACCATCCTACTTTGGCATATTCCCTACACCTATATGAGAACATATAATCTCATGGGTCCTACAGTTGGTGGTGCCTCACATCTGTACAATGTATACATCATTACTGGTAGCCCCTTTCGAAGGGCAGGCTTTTGTTGTGCAACATTACTAACCTCGCATCCCAACCCATACTAATGACTAAGTCATTTAAATTAATCAAAGTTATTGATTAGATTCAATAATCCATACCTATCATAAATGCATACTTGAGGCTATATAAATTGAATTACTACGCTTCCCATTCAATTGTTGATATTCTGCTATTTTACACAACTTGTTTCGTGTTTCATTAATGCCAATTTAATGTCATTTACAGTTTACATCTAATTTAATAGATTAAATATGTTCTACTGCTTACTTCCCCTAATATTATTGGATATATTTTACCGTTCTTTTTCAATTATTACCCTCTTTCTTTGTTTACTATGCTTTCTCAATCACTCATTTCATTGCTTTGCCTACATTTCATCGCTTCTTTTTTTAATTTCTAGCTTGTCTTTATCGCATATATTAGATTTAAAATTAAATTGTTGTCATTATCTCAACTTAAAATTCTTTGGTTTATACTTAGGGATTTCTGCATTTTAATGCATTGGAGTTACGTCTTCCTTAAAGAAAACGTTAACACTGTAATTTTCCATAGATTGTCTAAAAGAGGACTTGTACTATGTTTGAAATTATAAGGAATTATCTTTTATGTTATTATTAAAATAGACGGTACAAATATGGTAAACATCCCTACTTTATACATCTCTTTCTTTTAGATATTCCTTGTTATTTCAAATGATATACTTTTATTCATATCTATAAAACTGGATAATCTATAGAAATTTACATTGATACATATTTCACTCTAATGCATTAAAACACTACGTAAATCCCAATCTAAATTATAATAATATCCAATTCATATTTACTAACATATATCATTCAACCAACAAACCTTGAATTATTATACAATATTTTGAATTTAGGGACGACTTTCATTCTAACTTTCCTAATTCAAGTATATATAATATTTAACTAAAGTTAAAAATTCACATATTATGTGATAACCCGAGTTTTCTCACATCTGTTAATTGGCAATTAACAGGATTAGATTTATTAAAATACGGATTTGTATGTTAAACAAATAAAATTTGATAGATATCTAGATATATATATATATATATATATTGACACTATAATAAATGTTGAAAAATAAATCTCTGAATAAATGAATAATATCTCTATATATAAAAATGTAGCGACCCAACTTCCTAACACCAGAAAGACGCGTCACTATTTAAGAAAGAAAGGGATAGAAGAAGAAAAGATAAGAAAGAAGAAACTCAACAACGTCAGACAACTCACAGCGGAACGAATGAAATATAATATATCACATAAAATATTACATAGTATCATATTACATCAGAGTACACAACTTATACAACACATATTAGATAGTTATAAACATCTGTCTAATTTTATAACTCAAGTACACAAGATACAGATACCACACAAACACAGCGGAACCATAATATATCTACATGTGGAAGCCTCCTGCTCAATATCTCCTCCAGAGTTCGTCAAGCAAACCTGAATCCCTCGACTACTCATACATATTATGAGTACCCAAGGGTTTAATAAAACAGAAAATAAATACTCAGGTCAGACAGGGGTCTGGTGTGGCTAAACGAGTTAAAATTGCATAACTTTAGAAAATCCTTTGAAAAGAAAAGGTATCACGTAAGACTCCCCACACATAAACATGGAAAAAAATTTACCTTACGCTAACCAAAACATTTGATAGGAAATCCAGTGATGTTATAATGGTGTCTAGGGTTTTCAAGTAAATAAGAAATAGCCGAAATTGTTACATTATTAAATTCCAACTACTAGCCACAAAAGTGGGTAATACAAACAAAACCGTAGGGTCTCGTAGGAAGAATGGGTTTCCATCAATGGCAGGGCTATCGGGGTACCGCCCGTCACAGTACGTGGCCTAGATCACTGTACCGAGGATTACTCCCAATCCCCTGCAACACAAAGCCGGGACCATTCCTTACTAAATAGTCCCGAGTAAGATCACCCCGTGGTTGGCGCGACCAACTACCCACTAAGCCGAAATAAAAAGGGACATATAGACAGGAATGACCTCACCCTGAAATGGGTGCTACCCACCTAGCCTTGCTGCACCTCCCCTGTTTTAGCCATTCCCAGTTGATGAGGCTTGAGGCTGCGATTACCTTTATAGAACACATCTATCTTAGAATGCTCAACGTCCACCTGACGATGTTCTGAAAGCATTCAATCCATACAAGTTCGTTCCGGGTTCGAACGAAACCGAAGGCACTATCTCGTTGCACTCATTTTGGAATCACCCTCAGAGTCAACAACCATAGCCCTTGCACTCTGAATCACCATCTCGAACCTGTAAGTACTATCTCCGTCAAACTCCTCACGGAATCACCCCCAAAGTTATACAGACGAATAGTTCTTACACTTCGAGTCTTCACTAAGATCCACTTGGATTCACGACCTAACGTTTAATTTGGATCGATGTGGTTTTCGGATATCCAAATATGGAAACCCGATCCCGGTCTCACCGAAATCCAAATGCCATTTTAAGGTCTAAGTTGTTTAAAGGTTTAAACAATTAACTTATATTTAAGATGATATAAACAAATAGATGAATCACATTATCACAATAGATAATTCATATCAACCATTCATCTCACAAAGCAGCATATCACATTAGAAATATCATACTCAAATCATCCATCAACATCCAATATCAATCATCCAATATTAATAACCCAGTATCAATCAATCCATATTAACCAATCATCCAAAAGCAGAATTGATTAACTCTTAATCAATTGGATTACCTAAATCCTTCTTCATTAATTTATTCTAAATAAATAAATTAATCATCTCTTAATGATATTTCTTAATAATCTCCCTTGATTAATTATCCTTTAATTACATTCAAGTAATTAGCCTTTAATTCTTTAATTAATTCCACAAATTAATTATTCTTATCCATATACAGTATTTAACCTTTAATTACTACCATTCATTACAATAAATAATGATCCTTTATTTACTTCCATTAATTAATTAACTATGATAATTACATTAATCCTTTATTAATTACAATTAATTAATCATACTTTAATTAATCAACCTTGATTAATTCATTAATTGTATTAACTAATAATCCTTATTAATTAATAATCTCTTTAATAATTTAAATAATTAACTTGTAATTAATCATCTCATTAAACAGTAATTAACAACTTGTAATTACTTATCTTACTTAATTAACTTAATTAATTATATTAATCTTTGAATAATTATTCTAATTAATTAATCTTTAACTACTTCATTTACTTCCATTAAGTAATTTTATTCAATTAAATTAATTAATAAATCCTTAATTAATTACTTTATTAATTAATTACATTTTAATTAATTACACTTAGTAATTAATCTTAAATTAGTCACATTTATTAATTAATTAATCACATAATTAATTAACTAAAATTAACTAAGTAATTAACCCTTAATTACTTACATAAGCAATTATGTTCTAATTACTTCATTAGATGATTATTCTTTAAATCAACTACCCTAACAAGTAATTAACCCCATCATTAAATAATTCTTAATTCTTTAATTAATTAATTACCCCATAATTAATTAACTTCAAAACAATTATATTAATCAATTCCTTAATTAATAATATCATGTGATTATTCATTAATCACTTCCATTTAATTACTCCCATGAGTAATATTCCACTAATTACTTCCATTAATTACATTCAGAAATTCACCATTAATTTCTTCATTAAGTAATTTCACTTAATTAATTTATAATTAAGTGATTATTTAAAATTAAATAAACAATTAACTAATCATTTAAAATCAATCAATTAATTAACTTCTTATATTTAAAGAAAATCCTTAATTGATTAAGAGAATCATTTATCTTAATAAGACTTTTAGTTATTAACAAATCATATTTAATTAAGTATTCTTAAGTTCATGTCAATAATAAATTAACCATATTTATCTTCATAAATAAATTATTTGAATAAATTAAATCTTATTAACTTAAAGACAAATTATTAAATTTGGTTTACAAAATCATAATAATAACCTTACTTGAAGATAAAGTATTTAGAAATCAATTTCAAATTTAAAACACTTTAAATTATCTAATTTTAAACTTATTCATTTCAAATAAAATTTGAAAACTTAGTTTTTAAACATTTCTTAATAACTTTGATTTAATATTTTAAAATGAAAACATTTCTTTTGAGTTAAAATTCAAAACACTTCCTTAAATTAAAATTAAAAATTAAGTTAAGTTAATTACTTTCTAAAGAAATCATCTTAAACAATTTTAAATTTTGAAAATAAATTCAGTTATCACTTTTTTTAAAGTTTGATTAACTTTATTTCAAAGAACAAACTTTAACTTGTAAATTTATTTTCTTTTGTAAAAACTTTGAACTTGATTTTATTCAAACAACAGGTTTTAAATCATCAACTTTATCTTTTAATTTTACAGTACTAACAGAAAAGCACCACCCAAAAAATCGAGTTAATCACCTAAATACCCCGTGCTTGCCTCGAGATACTCACCACCCTCAACCGCTTCGAGTTGACACTATGAAAATCACGAGTGCTCTCCGAGTCTCAACTCGTCTTCCCCAAACCAAAAATACCCAGTGCACACAAACGTACATGGTGCACATGCGCGACCAAACCCTTTCCCTCCGACCATCCAATTGATCACCGACCAACCACAAACGACCTCGACAACCTCTCCCACAACCCAGATTCAAGAATCGACCAACGAATCAAAATTCGACTATCTAGCTCGAAAAACTGCGGGAAGCTCGAACCATAAAACCCATCGCCGCCGACAATCTCAACGTCGTTGAACTTCGCCGACCCCACCATCGAAACGCCTCGTCCACGAGCTTCATCTTCCCCAAATGCGATCAAACCCGATCCACTTACAAAGTCGTAAATACCTCTACAGCCAAGAGAAACAAAAACAAGCTAAAACACTAATTTGATCGAATCCAAACACCACGGCCTCTAAGAAAAATCACTAGTATTTTTCCCATGCTCACCATCGATCAAACCACCTCCATACCAAGAATTGATCAACTTCGCCATGCCGTTCATCGACAATCGCCCAAAACACTCAATTCGCTCAACCCCAAAATTCACAAGAATTTCCCAACTAAAAACTACAAAATGCATATCAAAATTCACGATTTTCCATCAAGATTACATGCATGTAGTTCAAATTAGAATTTAAGGCAGTTGATTTTTAACAAAAATTTTAGTTTCACTGTTAATCCCTTATTTATAATTATTTGTTGCTTTTAAAATTATGAAACTATTTTTAAAATTACTACCAAACATTAACATACAGTTTTCATTCACATATAAAGTTCAAATAAGTTATAGATTGGAAGATTTGAATTTTCATAAGGAAACAACTACAAAAATTCAAACAGAGAATGAATATTTACAGTCAGTTGAATTCCTGGTAATTCACACTTCCAACATACAGATTTAATAATATTCATGTAACAAATATTCATCATTAAAGCAAAATTCATTGCATGCATCATCATTCAACCACAGATTAATTAAAACTGTTTTTAAAATGATTTACTCACTTTTAATACGTAGAGAACAAAGCAGAGCAGGTTTTTCCAGGCCTTGAACATTTATTCTGAAAAAATGTTTTGCTGATGAAACCTTTGCATGCCTTCAATTGATGTTTTTAAACTTACTGTTGATATTCATTTGAATTTGCAGAAGATTTGAAGTTGTAGGTTGAAGTTGTAGATTTAGTTTCAGATTTGATTTGTTGTTCTAAATTTCAGGTTTACTTTTGCTTTTTAGTTTCAACTTGAAATTATCTTTGTTCAGCTGAGAATAGAAAATAGATTAATGAAAAGAAGAAAGATATGTTTAATAAACTTAGTTATGATTTAATAAAAATTAAAGAAAGTAAATTTTTAAATGAAGACACTTGTTAATTAAACTTACATTTGTCATTCATCTCTTAATTTTCTTACATATGTTATTAAGATATGCTAACATGTTTACACATGTTTCTTTGTATTTTAAATAATTTTTATTTAATTTAAATGTAAATAGAAAGCTAGCTTACTTAAATCTCTTAATTAATAAATATTTACATATGTATATATAAATTTACTTTTTAAAGAAAATATTCTAAAACTAATTATAATACAAATAAATCTTTATACATGTATTTCAAAAATCTAAAACATTTATATATATATATACATTTATAACCATTTTAATTAAACATTTTAAAGGAAGCAAAAATAAAACTTTGATTAAACCCTTTTTAAACTATCATATTTTAAAATAAATAATTATCTTATATTTTGAAAACAGTTGAATTAATCTTAAATTAGCTTTTGAAAATATTAATTTTAAAACAAAGCTTCAGATTGCAATATATTCATACATATATGAATTATCAATAGACTATATTAAATTCCAAAACAATTCCAAATTATAACATGTACATACATATATATTACAATTTGAAAATTCAATTTTTTATTTAAAACAAAAGATTTTCCTATTCACAATATATATCAAATATATATATTATAAACAGAATAAAATTTTGTTAGCTTTGAAAAATAATTCTTATCAATATTGCCAGATTAAAAATTTATTAACCTTTAAAAGATTAAATTTACCAATTTAAATTAAAATTATAAAGAAAAATTATTAAATAAATTTTATTATTAATTCAGATTATTAAATTGATATTGCCTAAAATTTTGGGTCGTCGCATTCCTCCCCCCTTAAAAGAATTTCGTCCTCGAAATTTAAAAGCAAAGGTAATTTAATAACCCAGCAAAGATTTCAACTTCAAACAGCAAAGCATACCTATCAACCAGTTACTGACAACCAAATCAACCAATCAAACAAACAAATCTAACCAATTATCTTGATACAGATCGGGAGAGATCTCAAATACTATCTAGAGTTTCCCAAGTATAAACCACTGGGAGACTCACTCTACAAAAGCTAAACAGAACATCAGACTATACCTAAGTCTAGCACAACTTCCAAATCCAACTGAACTGCAGATTCCACAACCAACAATGAATCATACACGTATTCCCTCATAGATACGTGAAATACAATGAATTCCAGTTATCCAAACCGGCAATTCAATCTTATCCTATCAAAATACAGATAAGAAATCCTAAATCCCTCAGAACTAGCCATCCAATCTTATCCAATTACTGCTTTCTTAACCAGAGAAATCTTAACAACAATGAAGTCTCCAACTTCGAATTCCAAACACCTAATCTCATATTTGCATAACTCAACAGTCAATCCTAGGCTGCCAATCTTCTTCCAGATCAGCTCAACCTATGATGATGCTTCCAGAAACAACTAGGCCAAAACAAACAGTTCCTGAATCCTATCCAACAGAAAAGTCTTCCAAGATCCGTCGAAATCCAGAACACAAGCTATACTTCCCAAGCAATAGCAAACTGAACTTGCTTCCTTCCTTGCACAGCTGCTACCTCGCTTCCACTGCACAACTCTGATTCAGAAATAGATGAGAATACCGTTGATGAACACGAATACAAACTTATCCAATATATCCGGAAAACTTTGTTCATCAAATCCATAAAATCTTAGTGACCCATCTGACTCGGTCACACATCCTTATAACAGAAATCCAACTCAAAAACTAGATCTGACCAATCCAAATTCCAAAAAATTCTGAGCTGCTACACCAACTTCTCCTTCTCCAAGAACCATCCTACTGCCAGGCTAACTACCAGTATCGCTTCTGGAACCAAAACAATATGGAACTCAACTCCGGATGCAGACAAACTTCTGATTACATCAGTAGCTCCTACTTCCACAGGAGAACCCTCAATCTCAAACAAAAGATTGCCCAAGATAAATTCCGAAACTAATCGCAAGCCACTTTTGCGATCCTACCTAGTTCGGATTCCAAAGAAACCGTCCTCTCTTTACCAATTAGAACAGCCTTAAGCTTTTCCAAACAAGGTTAACTCTTCAAGAAACTTTCACCATCTGCCCGGACTGCTGAAGAAGAACCACAAAGATTCCTGAACTATCAGAGAGATGACCAACACTGCTGCTTCCAAACTCTACCTTGATGATACTGCAAAGCTAAAAGGCCTTCTCGTCAGCACACCAAACACTTTGAGCTGCACTGCTACCACAGCTAACCAAACACTTCTAATCCAAAGGCTCCTCGAAAACCAAAACCATCAACAAACCACACAACGGACCTTCGAGATGGCAGACAACCTCTCAAGAAATTCGAGCTCCAAACCAAGCATCAACATCTCGCTCTCCTTAAGGAATGATAAATGAAACCATGCTGAAGCGAAACAACTTATAGACCTTAGTCCCATATTCCAAACAGCCAACCTCCATGCTAAAGATCCAGACAACTTCTACACAGACGAGTCTTCCCTGCGACAGGTAAAGACTGCTCCTCAACCACTTATAAAACTGCTTCAAGAGAAAACATCTTCAGGAATATCCATGGGTACTGCATCTCATCACGCAGTTATCAAGATACCATCACTTACTTCTGCACTTCCGACAGATCCAAACTTCCACTTCAAAGATGAATTCCGAATCTTTAAAAAGATTTCCTTCAGAGATCAGAGAAATCCTTACTCCAAGCTATAAATCTTACTTGAGACGGTATTAGGTCTACAGTCTCAACAAATACACATCCAACCTCAACATATGGACCTCTTCCATCAGTGGTAGTCATGTTACACACACACCAATGCTCCATCTACCTCTAAAACTTATGTTGGAAAATCCGAACAGATAACCCAACAGATTAGGTAGATATAGATATATATAAATATATAGTTATATATAAAAATTACAAGTACGCTCTCTCAAGAAAGACACCACTCCAGAGCCTAGGTATTCACTCAACCTGATGCTCAGATACCACCTGTAACGACCCAACTTCCTAACACCAGAAAGACGCGTCACTATTTAAGAAAGAAAGGGATAAAAGAAGAAAAGATAAGAAAGAAGAAACTCAACAACATCAGACAACTCACAGTGGAACGAAGGAAATATAATATATCACATAAATATTACATAGTATCATATTACATCAGAGTACACAACTTATACAACACATATTAGACAGTTATAAACATCTGTCTAATTTTACAAATCAAGTACACAAGATACAAATGCCACACAAACACAACGGAACCATAATATATCTACACGTGGAAGCCTCCTGCTCCATATCTCCTCCAGAGTTCGTCAAGCAAACCTGAATCACTCGACTACTCATACATAATATGAGTACCCAAGAGTTTAATAAAACAGAAAATAAACACTCGGATCAGACAGGGGTCTGGTGTGAGTAAACGAGTTAAAATTGCTTAACTTTAGAAAATCCTTTGAAAAGAAAAGGTATCACGTAAGACTCCCCACACATAAACATGGAAAAGTTTTTACCTTATGCTAACCAAAACATTTGATAGGAAATCCAGTGATGTTATAATAGTGTCTAGGGTTTTCAAGTAAATAAGAAATAGCCGAAATTGTTACATTATTAAATTCCAACTACTAGCCACAAAAGTGGGTAATACAAACAAAACCGTAGGGTCTCGTAGGAAGAATGGGTTTCCATCAATGGCAGGGCTACCAGGGTACCGCCCGTCCCAATACGTGGCCTAGATCACTGTACCGAGGATTACTCCCAATCCCCTGCAACACAAAGCCGGGACCATTCCTTACTGAATAGTCCCGAGTAAGATCACCTCGTGGTTGGCGCGACCAACCACCCACTAAGCCGAAATAAAAAGGGACATCTAGACAGGAATGACCTCACCCTGAAATGGGTGCTACCCACCTAGCCTTGCTGAACCTCCCCTGTTTAGCCATTCCCAGTTGATGAGGCTTGAGGCTGCGATTACCATTATAGAACACATCTATCTTAGATTGCTTATCGTCCACCCTACGATGTTCTGAAAGCATTCAATCCATACAAGTTCGTTCCAGGTTCGAACGAAACCAAAGGCACTATCTCGTTGCACTCATTTTGGAATCACCCTCAGAGTCAACGACCATAGCCCTTGCACTCTGAATCACCATCTCGAACCTGTAAGTACTATCTCCATCAAACTCATCACGGAATCACCCCCAGAGTTATACTGACGAATAGTTCTTACACTTTGAGTCTTCACTAAGATCCACTTGGATTCACGACCTAACGTTTAATTTGGATCGATGTGCTTTTCGGATATCCAAATATGGAAACCCGATCCCGATCTCACCGAAATCCAAACGCCATTTTAAGGTCAAAGTTGTTTAAGGGTTTAAATAATTAACTTATATTCAGGATGATATAAACAGATAGATGAATCACATATTCACAATAGATAATTCATATCAACCATTCATCTCACAAAGCAGCACATCACATTAGAAATATCATACTCAAACATCCATCAACATCCAATATCAATCCAATATTAATAACCCTGTATCAATCAATCCATATTAACCAATCATCCAAAAGCAGAATTGATTAACTCTTAATCAATTGGATTACCTAAATCCTTCTTCATTAATTTATTCTAAATAAATAAATTAATCATCTCTTAATGATCTTTCTTAATTAATCTCCCTTGATTAATTATCCTTTAATTACATTCAAGTAGTTAGCCTTTAATTCTTTAATTAATTCCACAAATTAATTATTCTTATCCATATACAGTATTTAACCTTTAATTACTATCATTAATTACAATAATTAATGATCCTTCATTTACTTCCATTAATTAATTAACTATAATTAATTACATTAATCCTTTATTAGTTACAATTAATTAATCATACTTTAATTAATCAACCTTGATTAATTCATTAATTATATTAACTAATAATCCTTATTAATTAATAATCTCTTTAATAATTTAAATAATTAACTTGTAATTAATCATCTCATTAAACAGTAATTAACAATTTGTAATTACTTATCTTAATTAATTAACTTAATTAATTATATTAATCTTTGATTAATTATTCTAATTAATTAATCTTTAATTACTTCATTTACTTCCATTAAGTAATTTATTAAATTAAATTAATTAATAAATCCTTAATTAATTACTTTATTAATTAATTACATTTTAATTAATTATACTTAGTAATTAATCTTAGACTAATCACATTTATTAATTAATTAATCAAATAATTAATTAACTAAAATTAACTCAGTAATTAACCCTTAATTACTTACATAAGTAATTATCTTCTAATTACTTCATTAGATGATTATTCTTTAAATCAACTACCCTAACAAGTAAATAACCCCATCATTAAATAATTCTTAATTCTTTAATTAGTTAATTACCCCATAATCAATTAACTTCAAAGCAATTATATTAATCAATTCCATAATTAATAATATCATGTGATTATTCATTAATCACTTCCATTTAATTACTCCCATGAGTAATTTTCCACTAATTACTTCCATTAATTACATTCAGAAATTCACCATTAATTTCTTCATTAAGTAATTTCACTTAATTAATTCATAATTAAGTGATTATTTAAAATTAAATAAACAATTAACTAATCATTTAAAATTAATTAATTAATTAACTTCTTATATTTAAAGAATATCCTTAATTGGTTAAGAAAATCATTTATCTTAATAAGTCTTTTAATTATTAACAAATCATATTTAATTAAGTATTCTTAAGTTCATATCAATAATAAATTAACCATATTTGTCTTCATAAATAAATTATTTGAATAAATTAAATCTTATTGACTTAAAGACAAATTATTAAATTTGGTTTACAAAATCATAATAATGACCTTACTTGAAGATAAAGTATTTAGAAATCAATTTCAAATTTAAAACACTTTAAATTATCTAATTTTAAACCTATTCATTTCAAAAAAATTGGAAAACTTAGTTTTTAAACATTTCTTAATAACTTTGGTTTAATATTTTAAAATGAAAACATTTCTTTTGAATTAAAATTCAAAAACTTCCTTAAATTAAAATTAAAAATTTAGTTAAGTTAATTACTTTCTAAAGAAATCATCTTAAACAATTTTAAATTTTGAAAATAAATTCAATTATCACTTTTTTAAAAGTTTGATTAACTTTATTTCAAAGAACAAACTTTAACTTGTAAATTTATTTTCTTTTGTAAAAACTTTGAACTTGATTTTATTCAAACAACAGGTTTTAAATCAGCAACTTTATCTTTTAATTTTACAGTACTAACAGAAAAGCACCACCCAAAAACTCGAGTAAATCACCTAAATACCCCGTGCTTGCCTCGAGATACTCACCACCCTCAACCGCTTCGAGTCGACACTACGAAAATCATGAGTGCTCCCCGAGTCTCAACTCGTCTTCCCCAAACCAAAATTACCCAGTGCACACAAACGTACATGGTGCACATGCACGACCCAACCCCTTCCCTCCAACCGTCCAATTGATCGCCGACCAACCACAAACGACCTCGACAACCTCTGCCACAACCCAGATTCAAGAATCCACCAACGGATCAAAATTCGACCATCTAGCACGAAAAGCTGCAGAAAGCTCGAACCATAAAACCCATCGCCGCCGACAAACCCAACGCCGTTGAACTTCGCCGACCCCACCATGGAAACGCCTCGTCCACGAGCTTCATCTTCCCCAAATGCGATCAAACCCGATCCACTAACCAAGTCGCAAATACCTCTACAGCCAAGCCGAAACACAAACAAGCTAAAACCCTAATTTGATCGAATCCAAACACCACGGCATCTAAGAAAAATCTCCAGTATTTTTCCCATGCTCACCATCGATCAAAACACCTCCATACCAAGAATTGATCAACTTCGCCATGCCGTTCATCGGCAATCGCCCAAAACACTCAATTCGCTCAACCCCAAAATTCACAAGAATTGCCCAACTAAAAATTACAAAATGCATATCAAAATTCACAATTTTCCATCATGATTATATGTATGTAGTTCAAATTAGAATTTAAGGCAGTTGATTTTTAACAAAAATTTTGGTTTCACTGTTAATCCCTTATTTATAATTATTTGTTGCTTTTAAAATTATGAAACTATTTTTAAAATTACTATCAAACATTAACACACAGTTTTCATTCACATATGAAGTTCAAATAAGGTATAGATTGGAAGATTTGAATTTTCATAAGGAAACAACTTCAAAAATTCAAACAGAGAATGATATTTACAGTTAGTTGAATTCCTGGTAATTCACACTTCCAACATACAAACTTAACAATATTCATGTAACAAATATTCATCATTAAAGCAAAATTCATTGCATGCATCATCATTCAACCATAGATTAATTGAAACTATTTTTAAAATGATTTACTCACTTTTAATATGCAGAGAACAAAGCAGAGTAGGTTTTTCTAGGCCTTGAACATTTATTCCGAAAACATGTTTTGCTGATGAAACCTTTGCATGCCTTCAATCGATGTTTTTAAACTTGCTGTTGATCTTCATTTGAATTTGCAGAAGATTTGAAGTTGCAGGTTGAAGTTGTAGATTTAGTTTCAGATTTGATTTGTGGTTTAAAATTTCAGGTTTACTTTTGCTTTTTAGTTTCAACTTGAAATTATCTTTGTTCAGCTGAGAATAGAAAATAGATTGAAGAAAAGAAGAAAGATATTGTAACGAAACGAATTTTTCCCGCTCAAAAATCGACATCCATACTTCATATCGTATTCGAATGCCATAGATTCGACCGTTCAAATCTGATTCGCCGGAGCTTATAACAACACTTAGTAAATAACACAGCGGAATAATAAGAATAATACATTGATATACAGCATTGATACAATATCTGATACAACAGATGATACAATAGATATCAATATACATCAGAGATACAAGAAAATAGCAGCGGAAAGAAATATAGATAATGCTAGCAGCAGAATAATATAACTCTAAGATAGTCTTCAAGGAAGAACTCCAAACACTGCAACTCCATTTCCAAGAACCAATCCAGCTATAGCTCGAACTCCCCATAACAATGCACCAAGCTAGGAAAGACTGGTGTGAGCCAAAGACTGAACTAACTCCAGATAACCTACTAATCTGACAATCTGAAAAACCCAACCCTAGACTGCTCGTGTAGAAAATAATAAGCACCCAGAGTTTAGGAAAGACACAATAAACTCCGGATCAGTCGTGGGACTGGCGTGAGTAACAAAAACAATTTCATTCTTTAAAAACAAACAACAAGATAATTTTGAAAATAGATTCACAATGTTTTTTTTAAAAATGAGACTACCATAAGGCCTTCCGCACACATACACAATGCAAACGCAGAATCGAAGGAGATTTCTCCTTATGATAGTCAAAGATGCTTGATACACATTAAAAAGAAACAATTGATATTATTACTAGTGCATAGTGTAGAAAAATCGTTTCGAAAGTAGAATATAAATCTTAGCCAACATACGACCATTATCGTATGCCTACTATGGCTACCATCTAAACAGTGGTGACCACCATAAGTAAATGGCAGGTTCTACAACTAATACCGTACAGGGTTTCGTATTGAAGATTGGATTTCCAACAAATGGTCAGGCCAAGGAACTTTCCATTGCCACATGAGAACGCCTCTGGAAGGACGTCCCCGAGAACCTAACCGGATCTCTGCCAACACAAGGCCGGGTTACCTTTCAAACTAGGTAACAACTGACACGAGTATGCCATCCCCCGGTCCTTTGGGACCTTTAATCGAGCGCTCGTCACCAACATCACACAATCATAAATAAAGTGTTTCAACATGAGTAAGTATCTGAGCTCCATACCATGATACCACCCTTTTCCAGAAGGAAATGCACATACCCTAAAGGGAGCTACCCCTCATAACCTTGCCGCATCTTTCCTGTTTTGACCATTTCGGGGTGTGAGGCTCGACGAAGTCTCGTCCACAAAGCCACGCTTTATACAAAAGCTGTGCTTTGGGTCAACAAATGATCGTAGAAATGATCACAAAGATAAACGATCAAACAAATGATCATATCACAAATGATCAACACAATGATCAATTCACAGCAACACTCAACATGTCACATTACCAAATTGGGAATATATCGCTGATATCCTTCAACTACATAACCTCTGAGCTCGTACGTCTCAGAGAAGGTGTTAAGCTAAGAGAATAAATTCTCCGCCACCAACAGAAATATATTTGAAAGAAATCAGCTTTATATCTCAATTTGTAATGTCAGACATACAATCCATACAAGTCTGTTCCGGGTTCGAACAGAACCGAAGGCACTTCAAAAGAAGTCCTTGCAATCCGGATATTCACTAATCGTGTTCGGACTTCCCATCACATATGGAGTCTCTATACCGGGGACCAGTCGATGCAGAGACATTTGACGAGTTGTCCTTTCGTTTTCGAAAATATCCGGTCTTCAACACCGGTCTTCATATGCAATTCATAACGACATATCATATATTCGGAATGGGATATATGACACAAAGGTCCTCTCCCGGCTAAACCGAACAGTGAGTGCAGTATTTCAAAAACATATGGATATGAGATTTCAATTAAGTCACAACTTAATAATTCAAAACTTTCTTTCAACATGGTTTAAACAAATTACCATTTTAAATCTTTTGAGCATAAGATTTATTTCATAAAGTTCACCTAGTTTCTCAAAGATTCATTCCTGGATTTCAAAACAATTCCAATTCAATTGGATTTAATTCATTAAATCTTTAAATTAAGATTTAACTTATATCTTTCAAAGTTCGTTCGCAAATATTTTCTTTCAAAATTCGTTTCCAGATATTCACCTATAACTTGGAAGATTATTTCAGTTTAAACTTGAAATCCTTTTAATACAATTTGAAATTCATTTCTCCTATGAAAGCTTTTTATCATTTAGAAACAACAGTGTTATTTCGGAAAAACCTTATTTCATTTATACAAGTTATAATCTTTGGGTTAATTCAAATTCTGAAAAGAATAATACTTTAAAAATGGTTTGACTCATATATAACTAGTATAATATCGTTAAACCCTAGTTTCAAATCATAGAATTCAATTTCAAGTATTGAATTCAAATTTAAATCAAAATATTTAAATTTCAAACTCAACAAGTTATTCAAAATAAATTTCATCTTTGAAATTCCATTTCCATTGCTTTTCACTTTAAATCCCAATTCATTTCCAGAACATTTGAACTCAATTGTCTATTTGAAAATCATTTTCAAAAATCTGTGACTTAATCGATTTCCTCGTGAAATCCATATTTGTGTGTGTATAAGTGTGGTCAAGGGGTTTAACACAATAGTGCAATATCATTCAATCATCACAGATTTAAGTACAACAATATCTTTGATAAGCGGTATAACTATAATGCTTATTGTCAATTCACAGATTCACAGATAATATAACAATGTAAATAAATGGATAAATCATACACAGTCACATAACAAAATATTACTGATCAGATAAGACAGTCAATTCAAGGTTTCTCGTACAATACAATGCAATATAATCATTCATAAGTAAGGTCAAGCATTTAATAAATATTTATAGGCAGGATTAACTAATCGTTAAATCTAAATTAATTCGATTTTATTCCCAATTAAATTTATTTATTTATGAATTGATTATCCCATTCTGATTTATTAATTACAATAAGTAATAAATCTCTTAATTACATCTATTCGGTGATTACATTTAAAAATGTATAATTGATTATCTGAATTAATAAATCTGATTAATTATCAAATTTTATCACATTAGTTTAATTACTTAATAATCTCTAGTTAATTATTTTCATTCACTAATAACATTTCTTTAATTACTTTCTTAAAAAATTATCTTAGATTAATTCATTATTAATCATTTCTGTTTATAATTTAATCTAATTATTTATTTATAAATTAAATAAATCATTCTTTAATTACTTATTAATTAAATTAACCTTTAAACCAACGTCATAATTAATCATTCAAATTAACTTAATAATTTATGAATTACAAATCAATATGTTTCATTAACGATAAAGATAATTTATTCTTATGAATGATTTTATTTATTACTTTCTTAAGTTTGAAAACATTCATTTTAAACTTACTTTTAAGATTTCATGTTAAAGTAATATTAATTATCTGAAAGAAATTCAAAAGAGTTTAAACTCAATCATTTATTTCCAAAACATTTTATAGGATATACTTGAATATTTTTAAAGTTTAAACAGAAACAGGTTTTTGAAACCTGTACCACATCTTATACCCGAGCCCCATCATGATTTCCCCGAGCTAAACCCTCACAAACTCGAGCTCTGCTTCGAGTTTTCCCAAATCTTTACCCAGGTACCCCAAAATTTCCATCCAGAAAATTTCCAAATGTTTTCACTTCGCATTAAAATCTTGCTTTGAGTCACACCCTTAATCGCTTCGAGCTTCCTCCCGAGACACACACGAAAACACCCGCTCCAACTTATAATAAAACGCCCAGATCCAAACACAACACGCTCGTGCACGTGTACAGCAACGCCGATCGCTGGCGAACTCCCCTCCGACCTCTGACAAGTCAACCTCTACCCTGACAATCCAACGCAAGCATCAGATCTCCATCTCATAGCTCGAAATCGAAATCGAGATAAAACTCGAAACCTGGAAATTTACATCATCCTCCACACCCATACCTGGTAACGCCTCGTCCACGCCGCCTCGGCCACCGGAGGTCACGAAACTTTGGCCATTCCCTTTGTCCACACTCCCTCTACTATCACCCACAATCGCGCGTCACTCGATGCTTCATGGAGAAAGAACAAATCAAAAATGCGACTTCTCGTTAAAGCTAGGGTTAGAAACTTCAAACGCATGCCGTTGTCGCCACCGTGGCCGTGGCCACCTCCAACTATTTTTCCCAAACTCATCGTACTCCCCTCCACCTTCACACGAAACCCCGGTCACCAGAACTTCGTAGATCATCAGAGATCGACGATAGAACGAATTTTAACCAAACTCGAACTGCTCTTAGCATCTAACTCTAAAAATTATGATTCAAGCTTTAAAAATCAAATTAAAGTATACGAATTCAGTTTATATGCCTGAAAACATAATTTAAGAAATTTAAATTTCGACTTATATAAAGCTTTGCTCTGCTCTTTCAATTTCCAGAGGAAATGCTAAGTTGTTTTAGCTTGAATACATTTTTAGATTAAAGCTTATACTAAAAAAACAAACAAGTTTTGTTTTGATCTTGAATTCAAATCATGCCTTGATCATGAGAACATGATTTTTTTTTTGAAGCTGATACCAGAGCTTGAAACCAGAAACAAAGTATCACAGTGAATAACTTTGCACATATATTCACCCCTCACTCATGTGGATCCAGAAAACATACATATATACAAATATTCTCATCACAGATACTTGCCACAGAATCATGTTTAGAATTTTAAAAGGAAAGGTTACTCACTTGTAGTTTCTGGAAGAAGACAGAGAATAGGACTACAAAGACTGGAACTAGAAAACTTGATCCTAACTTGCTTATTAATTTTGTTTTGTTGAGTTGCTTTGGAACTAGCATTTTATTTGCTTAATCTTTTGATTTGCCTGAAACAATCTCCAGGCTTGACTACCCAGATTTGTTCTGTTTTGATCTTTGTTTGATACTTAATGTTTGAACTGCTTTGCATTGCATTTTCTCAAGTTTGAAGATGTTTTTATTTTCCTTTTTCTCAGGCTTGCTGAGTTAAGTTTTGAACGAACAAAGATAAGAAAGTTGATGTATAAGAGAAGCTAGAGGATAATATATTTGTACAGGTGATATCTTTGTTTATAATAAGGTAATGTTACTTTGCACTATATCAGGTCATGGCTGAACATATTGTATGTACTTAGAGATGTTTTGTTTGTACTTGTTTGCTTTTACTTTATGTTTCTATACTTAAACATATACTTGCTGTCCTACTTTGTCTAAAGCCTACATACTTACTTTTTTTTTATATTTGTTTTGTCTTGTTTATTTGTATTTTTATTCTCCCTTTGTTTATGCTTGCCTACATCTTTTAGCTCGGCTGAAATGATGTAAATGTATTGTGTTGAGAAGATTTTGTGGTGGATTGTTTATTTTATTTTTTTGCCAAGTTGCTTTCAAACTTAATGTATATTATTGTTTTGAAATATTCCATACATATTTACTTGTTTTCAATTTTATACTGACTTTGTTTGCTTTGTTTCATTCTTTTGCAATACTTTTCTTTTCTCTCTAGTTTTTGACTTATGTACAATACACCTTTATACTTATACTTGAATATATTGTATCTATGTATTCTAATATGTTTATTTTTCTATTTTACAATTTAAATTCTATTTTTAGTTTAATACTTATTTGCTAATGTATTTTATATCAATTTCCAATTAATTGCACACATTTTTATTCAAAAATAAATTTAGTTATCAATTAAAATATAGTCTAAATCCGAGATCGTTACAGATATGTTTAATAAACTTAGTTATGATTTAATAAAAATTAAAGAAAGTAAATTTTTAAATGAAGACACTTGTTAATTAAATTTACATTTGTCATTCATCTCTTAATTTTCTTACATATGTTATTAAGATATGCTAACATGTTTACACATGTTTCTAAGTATTTTAAATAAATTTTTATTTTATTTAAATGTAAATAGAAAGCTTACTTACTTAAATCTCTTAATCAATAAATATTTACATATGTATATATAAATTTACTTTTTAAAGAAAATATTCTAAATCTAATTATAA
Source organism: Allium cepa (assembly GCA_030765085.1). Classification (NCBI taxonomy): domain Eukaryota; kingdom Viridiplantae; phylum Streptophyta; class Magnoliopsida; order Asparagales; family Amaryllidaceae; genus Allium; species Allium cepa. The sequence goes on from CM060935.1 coordinate 978,293,700, forward strand.
TACAAATATATCTTTATACATGTATTTTAAAAATCTAAAACATTTATATATATACATTTATAACCATTTTAATTTAAGCATTTTAAAGAAAACAAAAATAAAACTTTGATTAAACCCTTTTTAAACTATTATATTTTAAAATAAATAATTATCTTATATTTTGAAAACAATTGAATTAATCTTAAATTAGCTTTTGAAAAATATTAATTTTAAAACAAAGCTTCAGATTGCAATATATTCATACATATATGATTTATCAATAGATTATATTAAATTCCAAGACAATTCCAAATTATAACATATACATACATATATATTACAATTTGAAAATTCAATTTTTTTTTAAAACAAAAGATTTTCCTATTCATAATATATATCAAATATATATATTATAATTAGAATAAAATTTTATTAGCTTTGAAAAATAATTCTTATCAATATTGCCAGATTAAAAATTTGTTAACCTTTAAAAGATTAAATTTACCGATTTAAATTAAAATTATAAAGAAAAATTATCAAATCAATTTAATTATTAATTCAAATTATTAAATTGATATTGCCTAAAATTTTGGGTCGTCACAAAAAAGATATATACAAATTTTATAATGTTGAAGATTTTAAGTGTGTTCATATGCAAGTATATAAATGTGTTTATATATATATATATATATATATATATATATATATATGTATATGTATGTATGTTTTTAAATAAAATATATAAATTTGAATTAAATGTAATAAATTTTCAAAAGACATTTAAAGTTGGATTCTATATTTTAAAATTAAATAATACTAAAGATAAATCTTTATTAATTAAAATAATATAGCTTAAGTTTTAAATAGGATTTGATAAAAAATGATCCTTTCTTCAAAAACATATATATATATATAAGTTGTATATATATAGGTATTAAACTATAATATGGAAACACATAAAAATATAAATTCATGTAAACTAACAAATAAGAAAATATTGAAATGCATACATTTACATTTGTAAAACAATAAAACATGTATTGAACAAGTGTAAGAATTGTAACTTAACATTTGCAAGTTAAAATTAATATGCATTAAACATATGTTAGCTTAGATTAACAAGTGGAAAGAATAATTTTTCTTTTTTTTTGAACAAGAATTAGAGAGACCAGGTTTCATTTTTACTTCTCAAATCCTCTCTACATCTCTCTAAACTAAAACAAAAATAAAACAGCTAAAATCCAACATAATCAAATAGTTGTTTCAATAATCTAAAGCAAGCAGAGTAGATCCAAACTCATCTCAAACTTAAGCAAGATTCCAGGTATAGTCAAGCTCAAGTAAGAAGATCAAGATAGAATTATAGTTTTAGATTCAAGATTTGCAGGTTCATGTCTAAATCAAGATCCAGGTTTTAAAAGCAAAAGCAACTTTTAGTTAAAAAAGGGGGATTCTCTGTTCTTCAAAGTAACAGGTGAGTAAACAGTGCCTTCATCTTTTTTTTTAAAAAAAAGTTTGATGCATGTAGTGAAACTTGAATTTGAATTGATGTTAAATGGTCTGTGTGGTTGATATCATAATTTATGTATATATATATCTAGACATATATGAATATACTTGGGTGCATGTTTGTTAACAATTCATAGGCTCTGTTCTTCTATTTCTAGGTGCAAATATAATTCCAAAATCTAGATCATATCACCTAATTCATAATGCATGTTGATATAAACTAAGAAAATGTTTATTTCTTAGTACAGTTTTAGTTAAAAATTCAGTTGTGTGGAAATCATAATGTATAGTTCATCTATGTCAAGATTTACAGTAAATAACATATTTTGGTGAAATTACAATGAAATTGAATCAAACTTTTAACTTACATGATGATTTTCCTAGTAAAAATAGGATTTTTAGAGGTAGAATTGTGATTTTTAACATCCTATATTGTAAGAAATTTAGGAATGAACGAATTCCGTTCAAAATTTTATTTCTGGTGATCGGGTTAATAAGGGGTGTTGCGCTTGGTCGAAAGGGAGCCTAGCATCATGTGCTAGGGTTTTACCAAAGTCGATTCTTGAATTGGGCTTCGATTTGAGCTGGAGTGCCGTTTTTAGGTTTTAAGGATTTTCTGGGCATGGCATGGAACGCAATCGAACTAGAGAATGAGGACGCAACCGATGTAACGACCCGGAATTTTGAGCAATATCAATTTAATAATATTTGATAATAATTAAATTGATTTGATCATTTTATAATATAATTGACAAATTAAATTTTTTTTTAAAGATTAATGATAACAATTTGTTAATATCTATTAATATTTTTCTTAACAATATAAATAGGCAAGATTTATTCTTTTGAAAGTTTATAATAATTTGATTTAGAAATATTTATTTTTGTAAATAAGAAATGTTTAATATAATAAAAACTTTATATTCAAATTGTAATATATATGAATATATATATTATGATTTGGTTTGTGTTTTAAAATTCAACGCAGTAAATTTCAAATTTAATGTTAAAATGTTTTTCTATTTGAAATATGTATATATATTTATATATATATTTGAAATAGGAAAATTATTAATTTGAATTTAACAAGAGTTTTCAAACTTTAGTATATAATTTGAAATTTTAAAATGTTAATTTGATTTAATGCTTTTGAAATAATAATTGAAATTTAAATTTTTATAACAAAGTTAATTTCTTATTATTATAAACATATAGTTCAACTTGAGTTTTAGATAAGAGTTAAATTTAAAGTTTCATTTGCTTAATAGTCTTCCAATTTTAATTTTAACATAAGATAAATTGTTTTAAAATTTTTATATGAAGAGTTAAAATAAAAGCATAAATAATTTATAAACTAACATGAAGTCACTTTTATATTTATCTAAAAGCTTATTTTTAAAAGATAAGTATGCACATTTTATAATCATATGAATATTACATAAATATTTATATAAGGCTTAAATAGATTATTAAAAAGGAAAATAACATTTAAAGCATTTATTAAACATTAATTAAACATTAAAATAACACTTGTTAACTTGTTAGTGTATGCTAATGACACTTGTGAAGTATATTGCATAGGAGTTAGATCATTAAGGCATTAACATGACAAATGTCTTCCTTTTGTAAAATTAAATTTAAGATTTTGTTGTAAAATTAAAAGAAAAGTTTTGTTCTTCAGCCGAAAACATTTTCTTTAACTCAAATAAAAATACAAAACAAATCATAAATGAATGCAAATCAAAACAAAAATGGAAGAAGAAAATATGTAAATCTGGAAAAAAAATGAAGAAACCTGGAACAAGAATGAGATGCTGGAAATTCAGTAATCAATGCAAGATCTTCTAGTCAATCAAGAAATTAGGAATCGACAAGCAATTCTGGAATATTAACATGCAAAACTGGAATCAAGCAATTCAATGAGCATGCAAATGAATTTAAAGGCCTGGGAAGCAAAATATGCAGTTCTGTCCTATACAATAAAGAGGTGAGTGAATTGAATATTTTAAAAACAGTTTAATCTTGATTTCAACTTAGTAGTATTATGATATCATGATGTTATAAGGAATAATTGATTTAAATTCGATGCATGCTTGAATTATGTAGGTTGAGTGTATGTAAAGGAAAAATATGTTACTGGGTATATAAAAACAGTTCAGATTTTATAATAAAATTCAATAATTTGATTTTGAATTCAAATTAGACTTTGATTTGTTAATGAAAGTTGTTTGAAATCATGTAGACTATCATCTAAAAAAAATCGCAAGCTTTTAAATGGAATAGTTTGTTATAAATGCTGAAATTTACAGTAGAATTTGAATTGGGTGGAAATTGGATGGTTTCAATTTCTGATTTGGTTATCATAATTGGATTGTAAGAAAGGAAACGTGATTTTTGGAACTTGAATCACGAATTCTAGGTTAGTAATTTGTGAGAATTTAGGGTTTGAGTGTTTTTGGCATTTCGGTCAAATTATGGCGAACGGCGGTGAGATTGTCGACGTCGTTGGGCATGGAGGTTGTGGGAGTATGGTGGATCATCAGAAAAATACTCGTGTATTTTATAAATGATCGAGATGACCGAAAATTGTCGAGATAGGGTTCAGCAATCTGTAAATGCCGATGTTGTTCTTCTGGTTGTTGCGTCAACATGGGGCTATCGGTGATGATCGCGTGCATTGCCGTAGGTTCAGGGGGACGTAAAGGAGCTACGGTGGAGATGGTGGGTTTTCTCGAGGTCGGGGTTACCGTGGAGGGTCGGTTCCTGGTAATGGTGGTTTGAACGATTTTGGGTTGAAGGTCGAGATTGCGTTCTCGATCGAAACTCGGATTTCTGGGTTTCGAATATTGATGTTGGGGACGTGAGTGACTTGATGGAGGCTGGCATGGAGTTCGCCGTTGATCGGCATGGTGGTGCACATTTACGTGCATCTGTGATGGTCGCGTTTGGGGTTGAGAAAGAAGAAGGTGGAGACTCGAAGTATGCTTCGTGTTTTCTGATGTTTTTCTCGAAGTAGGCTAAGGTTTGAGAAACTCGGGACGAGCACGGGGTTTTTGCTTGTTTTACTCGGGGTTGACGCGAGTTTTTGGAGAGGGTTACTCGGGTTTGGGTAATGGATGGATCGTGTTTTAGGGTGAGCTGGTTTTGGTAGGTAACAGTATGTTTTTAAAAGGTTTAAGCAAAGAAACTTTATTTTTTTTTATTTGATTAAAGTTTTAAAACCAAAGGCCTACAAGTATTAATTATAAAATTAAATTTGTATAATGTTAAGTTGTAAACAAAAATTCTTATATATTGAAATATATGAAGATTTTAAAATAAGTAAAATTTTAATAATAAGGTTTGTATGAAATTTTATTTAATAACTTTGAGAGGTTAGAAAGTTTTAATTTGAATGTTTAAATTACTTTGATTGCTAATGTATATTATTTTATTTTAAATAAAGTATAATGATTAAGAATTTGATAATCAATTATAATGAAGATTTATATTATGTAAATTAGAATTTTTATTTATCTAAAGATAAATAATTGTGAGAATAATTGTGATAATTCAATTATAATTTATAAATAAGTGTTATTGATTAATATAAATGATTTAATTAAGATGATGTTTTCTTAATCAAGAATCTTTATAATATAAGAAGTTAAGAATCATTTAAATTAAATTTAAATGATTAAGTTAAATAATTAATTAAGTAATTAATTTGTGATTAATTAAGATAATCACTTATGGGTTAATCTAATATAATTACTTTGGAAATAATTAAGTAATTAAGTGGTTAATTACTAAAGGTAATGAAGTAAGGGATGATTACTTTATGGAAGTAATTAAGTGATGTGATTAAGGATTAATCACTTGAGTTATTAAAGAATTAATTAACATAATTAATTAAAGGTTTAAATTATTTAATCAATGGTTAAATTAATAAAAGGATTAAGAGTAATTAATTAAGTGATTAATTACTTGTAAAAGTGACTAATTAAGAAAGAAATTTAATTAATGGAAATAATCATTAATTAATGAAAATAATTAATTAGTTGTTAATTAATAATTTAAGGATAATTAATTTATAATTAAGTTTTAATTATTAAATGTAATTAAAGTAATTAATCAAAAGTGATTAATTAAAAGTAATTAATTAAATGTGATTAATCAGAAGTAATTAATCAAGGGTATTTAATTAAAAATAATTAATCAGGTATGATTAATTTTAAAAGATAATTAAGGAATAATTATCAGAATAATTAGAGAATAATTAATCAAGGTTGATTAATTTTAAAAGGTAATTAAGAGGTAATTACTTAGTGTAATTTAGAAGTAATTAATCAGGATGATTAATTAATATGGTAATTAAGTAATAATTACTTCAAGCAATTAAGTGATAATTAATCAAGGAAAGATTAATTGAAGTGGATAATTAAGTGATGTTTATTTGTAATTAATTAATGAATAGGAAGTTGGATTGAAGATAATCCAAGTGATTAAGTAAGAATTAATTTAATTAAGGATCAATTAAATTAATTAAGTTTGGATCAAAACTTGTTTATGAATGGTTAATGATTGATGATATGTATCATTGGATGAGTTAATGATATTGGTTGATATTGTATGTCATTGGTTGATATGTTGTGATATGAATGTGATATATCTAAGATATGATATATATATGCTGTTTGTGACATGTATGGAGGAATGTGATAATAGTGGATTACCTATCTGAGTAATATGAATCATCCATTTATGTTTAAGTGATATTCTGAATATACTGTTTAAATGTTTTAAGAATAACTTGGACATTAAAATGGCGTTAGGTTTCAGTGAGACCGAGATCGGGTTTCCATATTTGGATGTCCGAAAACCACATCGATTCCAATTAAATGTTAGGTCGTTAATCCAAGTGGAGCTAGTGAAGACTCGAGGTGTAAGGGCTATACGTCAGTATAACTCTGTGGGTGATTCCGAAATGAGTTTGACGGAATAGTGCTTATAGGTTCGAGATGGTGGTTTCAGAGTGCAAGGGCTACGGTCGTTGACTCTGAGGGTGATTCCAAAAGAAGTGCAACGAGATAGTGCCTTCGGTTTCGTTCGAACCCGGAACGGACTTGTATAGATTGAATGCTTTCAGCACATCGTCAGGAGGACGATGAGCATTCTAAGATAATTGGTCCTATAAAGGTAATTGCAGCCTCAAGCCTCATCAACCGGGAATGGCTAAAACAGGGGAGGTGCAGCAAGGCTTCGTGGGTAGCTCCCACTGGAGAGCGAGATACATCCCTGTCTAGATGTCCCTTTTATTTCGGCTTTGTGGGAAGTTGGAACTGCAGCCAACTGCGGGGTGGTCTTGTTCGGGACTGTTCAGTAAGGAATGGTCCCGGCCTTGTGTTGCAGGGGAGCGGACGTACTCCTCGGTACGGTGATCTAGGCCACGTACTGTGACGGGCGGTACCCCAGTAGCCCTGCCATTGATGGAAACCCATTCTTCCTACGAGACCCTACGGTTTTTTTTGTATTACCCACTTTTGTGGCTAGTAGCTGGAATTTAATCATGTAACAATTTCGGCTATTTCATATTTATTTGAAAACCCTAGACACTATTATAATATCACTGGATTTCCTATCAAATGTTTTGGTTAGCGTAAGGTAAAAAGTTTTCCATGTTTATGTGTTGGAAGTCTTACGTGATACCTTTCTTTTCAAAGGATTTTCTAAAGTTGAGCAATCTTAAACCATTTACTCACACCAGACCCCTGTCTGACCCGAGTGTTTATTTTCTGTTTTATTAAACTCTTGGGTACTCATATTATATATGAGTAGTCAAGTGATTCAGGTTATCTCTTGACGAATTCTGGAGGAGCTTTGGAGCAGGAGGCTTCAGCCTGTAGATATATAGTTAGTGTTTCCGCTGTGTTCTTATTCTGTATGATGTCTTGTATTGTATTAGACAGAAATGTTATAACTGTCTAAATTGAGATGTATAGTTGTGTACTCTGATGTATATGATACTATGTATATGTTCTATATTATATTTAAATCGTTGCGCTGCGAGATTCTGATGTGTTGTTTCTTTTTCTTTTCTTTCTTTTCTTCTTCTATCCCTTTCTTTCTTAATTAGTGATGCGATTTTCTGGTGATAGAAAGTCGGGTCGCTACAGTTGGTATCAGAGCATTAGGTTGAGTGAATACCTAGGCTCTGGAGTGGTGTCTATCTTGAGAGAGCTTATTTATAATTTATATATATATTTATATTTATATATCTCCCTAATCTGTTGGATTATCTGTTCGGATTTTCCAACATAGACTATAGAGGTAGATAAGGTAGAAGTGTATGGAACACGACTACCAATAATGGTAGAGGCTTATATGTTGGGTTGGAGCTGAGTTTCTTGAGAAGATGTCTACCGTCTCAAGGATTTTTGGTGGAATTGGGTGTTAGTTTTGTGTTTCAAGAGCTTGTGGTTAAGGAAGATCTGTTCGCATAGCTGTATCATTGAAGTGAAGTTTGGAAGCAGCAGCGTGGATCTGTTTCTTCGATGATTCAGTAATCTTTGGAATTCTATTATCAGCAGACAAGGCAGATAATGAAAACTTATCCATTTCTTCGGGAGGCTCAGCAGAGCAGGATATTTGTAGGAAGTGATCTATCATTTTTCCTGGTAGATAAGACATTCTGGAGAGAAGGATCTTGATTATGAAAGTTGTTCTAGTTGGTGAAGCGGATAGTTTCTTTGGAATCAGAACTGAGAGGGATCGCAAAAGTGACTTGCGATTAGTTTGGGAATCTTTGAGTATTCTTTGAATTAAGGAATCTCATATGGAGGTAAAGGCTACTTAAGTAGTCGAAGATTTTTCAGATGTTTTGGATGAATTCAGAAGTTGACCTGAATCGAAGATTGAGTTTTCTTATCAACTTGGATTCCTGGAGTAGTATTGATGATTCAACCATATAATAGGATGACTCTTAGAGCAAGAAGAGTTTGGTGAGGCAGCTCAGGATTTTTTTTTTGGATTGATCATCTTATTCTAAGTTGAGAATCTGCTGAGATGTTTTGATCAAGAGGAATGGTCACTGAGATTTTATGAGTCGAATGAACTGTGTGTGGAGAAAGATTGTGCTTGTGTTCTTCGATAGCGTTCTTATCTACTCCAGATCAGAGTTGTGCAGCGGAAGCGAGATAGCAGTTAGTCTGGTATGGGAGCAACCGGGAGTTGCAGTAAGGGATTTCTACAGGAAATTTAAGTATGAAGGAATTTTCTAGAGTTAGAAGGTAAGGTTGTCAGGAACAATTGTTTGGCCATTCCAGATAAGAGATGTAGGTTTGAAGTCCACTAATGTTTGTGGAATATAGTTGAGTTTTGGATTTCAACAAATTATTTTTAAGAGAGTCATTTTGATTGAGTAGGACCTAGAGATTTGGTTTGAGTTGGTCCTGTTGTTTCATGAAGCAATTAGCAAGGGTTAGGCTGATCAGGAATATTGAAGGTGACTCAGGAGCATCGGAAGAGTTATGCAGTTAGAATTAAGGAGATTTGGAATATGCAGTTAGAATTTGGATATTGACTTAGTTTTATCCGATCAAAAGAGATATTAGATTTGGTAAAACTGGAGAGTTCGCTCTGGAGGTATTTTGAGTTTTCTGTGTTCTTTGAAGATTAGATTTTGATCTACAGGATTGAATTGCCGGTTCGGATAACTGAAATTCATTATATTTCACATATTTCTAAGGAATATGAGTATGATTCTTCGAGTGATAGAATCAGCAGTTCAGAAGGAATCTGGTAGTTGAGCTGGTTTTGAGTTTAGTCTGATATCTTGTTCAGATTTGAAGAATCAGATGAGGGAGTTCTTGGTTGTAGTAGTGTAGTAATTAAGATTCTATAGAAGCGAGTATTCCAGTATAGGGATCTGGAAAACTCTTGATAATATTAGCAAGTTCTATTCAGAATTTTTTGGATAGATAAAGTTATTTGTTCGAATTGGTTGTTTGGTTACTATAATTAATAGTGTATGATTGATTGTATGATTGCTAATTTAAATTTAAATTCTTTAGCTGCGTTATTAAATTATCTTTGCTTTTTAATTTCGGGGACGAAATTCTTTTAAGGGGGAGGAATGTAACGACAGGGAATTTTGAGCAATATTAATTTAATAATCTTTGATAATAATTAAATTGATTTGATCATTTTATAATATAATTGACAAATTAAAAATTTTTTTAAAGATTAATGATAACAATTTGTTAATATCTATTAATATTTTTCTTAACAATATAAATAGGCAAGATTTATTCTTTTGAAAGTTTATAATAATTTGATTTAGAAATATTTATTTTTGTAAATAAGAAATGTTTAATATAATAAAAACTTTATATTCAAATTGTAATATATATGAATATATATATTATGATTTGGTTTGTGTTTTAAAATTCAACGTAGTAAATTTCAAATTTAATGTTAAAATGTTTTTCTATTTGAAATATGTATATATATTTGTATATATATTTGAAATAGGAAAATTATTAATTTGAATTTAACAAGAGTTTTCAAACTTTAGTATATAATTTGAAATTTTAAAATGTTAATTTGATTTAATGCTTTTGAAATGATAATTTAAATTTAAATTTTTATAATAAAGTTAATTTCTTATTATTATAAACATATAGTTCAACTTGAGTTTTAGATAAGAGTTAAATTTAAAGGTTCATTTGCTTAATAGTCTTTCAATTTTAATTTTAACATAAGATAAATTGTTTTAAAATTTTTATATGAAGAGTTAAAATAAAAGCATAAATAATTTATAAACTAACATGAAGTCACTTTTATATTTATCTAAAAGCTTATTTTTAAAAGATAAGTATGCACATTTTATAATCATATGAATATTACATAAATATTTATATAAGGCATAAATAGATTATTAAAAAGGAAAATAACATTTAAAGCATTTATTAAACATTAATTAAACATTAAAATAACACTTGTTAACTTGTTAGTGTATGCTAATGACACTTGTGAAGTATATTGCATAGGTGTTAGATCATTAAGGCATTAACATGACAAATGTCTTCCTTTTGTAAAATTAAATTTAAGATTTTGTTGTAAAATTAAAAGAAAAGTTTTATTCTTCAGCTGAAAACATTTTCTTCAACTCAAACAAAAATACAAAACAAATCATAAATGAATGCAAATCAAAACAAAAATGGAAGAAGAAAATCTATAAATCTTAAAAGAAAAAAAAATGAAGAAACCTGGAACAAGAATGAGATGCTGGAATTTCAGTAATCAATGCAAGATCTTCTAGTCAACCAAGAAATTAGGAATCAACAAGCAATTCTGGAATATTAACATGCAAAACTGGAATCAAGCAAATCAATGAGCATGCAAATGAATTTAAAGGCCTGGGAAGCAAAATATGCAGTTCTGTCCTCTGCAATAAAGAGGTGAGTAAATTGAATATTTTAAAAATAGTTTAATCTTGATTTCAACTTAGTAGTATTATGATATCATGATGTTATAAGGAATAATTGATTTAAATTCGATGCATGCTTGAATTATGTAGGTTGAGGGTCTGTAAAGGAAAAATATGTTACTGGGTATATAAAAACAGTTCAGATTTTATAACAAAATTCAATAATTTGATTTTGAATTCAAATTAGACTTTGATTTGTTAATGAAAGTTGTTTGAAATCAAGTAGACTATCATCTAAAAGTAATCGCAAGCTTTTAAATGGAATAGTTTGTTATAAATGCTGAAATTTACAGTAGAATTTGAATTGGGTGGAAATTGGATGGTTTCAATTTCTGATTTGGTTATCATAATTGGATTGTAAGTAAGGAAAAGTGATTTTTGGAACTTGAATCACGAATTCTAGGTTATTAATTTGCGAGAATTTGGGTTTGAGTGTTTTTGGCATTTCGGTCAAATTGTAGCGAACGACGGTGAGATTGTCGACGTCGTTGGGCATGGAGATTGTGGGAGTATGGTGGATCATCAGAAAAATACACATGTATTTAATAAATGATCGAGATGACAAAAAATTGTCGAGATAGGGTTTAGCAATCTGTAAATGCCGATGTTGTTCTTCTAGTTGTTGCGTCAACATGGGGCTATCGGTGATGATCGCGAGCGTTGCCGTAGGTTCAGGGGGACGTAAAGGAGCTACGGTGGAGACGGTGGGTTTTCTCGAGGTCGGGGTTACCGTGGAGGGTCGGTTCCTGGTAATGGTGGTTTGAACGATTTTGGGTTGAAGGTCGAGATTGCGTTCTCGAGCGAAACTTGGATTTCTGGGTTTCGAATATTGGTGTTGGGGACGTGAGTGACTTGATGGAGGCGGGAATGGAGTTCTTCGTTGATCGGCGTGGTGGTGCACATTTACGTGCACATGTTCGTTCATCTGTGATGGTCGCGTTTGGGGTTGGGAAAGAAGAAGGTGGAGACTCGAAGTATGCTTCGTGTTTTCTGATGTTTTTCTTGAAGCAGGCTAAGGTTTGAGAAACTCGGGACGAGCACGGGGTTTTTGCTTGTTTTACTCGGGTTGACGCGAGTTTTTGGAGAGGGTTACTCGGGTTTGGGTAATGGATGGATCGTGTTTTAGGGTGAGCTGGATTTGATAGGTAACAGTATGTTTTTAAAAGGTTTAAGCAAAGGAACTTGATTTTTTTTTATTTGATTAAAGTTTTAAAACCAAAGGCCTACAAGTATTAATTATAAAATTAATTTTGTTTAATGTTAAGTTGTAAACAAAAATTCTTATATATTGAAATATATGAAGATTTTAAAATAAGTAAAATTTTAATAATAAGGTTTGTACGAATTTTTATTTAATAACTTTGAAAGGTTAGAAAGTTTTAATTTGAATGTTTAAATTACTTTGATTGCTAATGTATATTATTTTATTTTAAATAAAGTATAATGATTAAGAATTTGATAATCAATTATAATGAAGATTTATATTATGTAAATTAGAATTTTTATTTATCTAAAGATAAATAATTGTGAGAATAATTGTGATAATTCAATTATAATTTATAAATAAGTGTTATTGATTAATATAAATGATTTAATTAAGATGATGTTTTCTTAATCAAGAATCTTTATAATATAAGAAGTTAAGAATCATTTAAATTAAATTTAAATGATTAAGTTAAATAATTAATTAAGTAATTAATTTGTGATTAATTAAGATAATCACTTATGGGTTAATCTAATATAATTACTGGAAGTAATTAAGTGGTTAATTACTAAAGGTAATCAAGTAAGGGATAATTACTTTATGGAAGTAATTAAGTAATGTGATTAAGGATTAATCACTTGAGTTATTAAAGAATTAATTAACATAATTAATTAAAGGTTCAAATTATTTAATTAATGGTTAAATTAATAAAAGGATTAAGATTAATTAATTAAGTGATTAATTACTTGTAAAAGTAATTAATTAAGAAAGAAATTTAATTAATGGAAATAATCATTAATTAATGAAAATAATTAATTAGTTGTTAATTAATAATTTAAGGATAATTAATTTATAATTAAGTTTTAATTATTAAATGTAATTAAAGTAATTAATCAAAAGTGATTAATTAAAAGTAATTAATTAAATGTGATTAATCAGAAGTAATTAATCAAGGGTATTTAATTAAAAATAATTAATCAGGTATGATTAATTTTAAAAGATAATTAAGGAATAATTATCAGAATAATTAGAGAATAATTAATCAAGGTTGATTAATTTTAAAAGGTAATTAAGAGGTAATTACTTAGTGTAATTTAGAAGTAATTAATCAGGATGATTAATTAATATGGTAATTAAGTAATAATTACTTCAAGCAATTAAGTGATAATTAATCAAGGAAAGATTAATTGAAGTGGATAATTAAGTGATGTTTATTTGTAATTAATTAATGAATAGGAAGTTGGATTGAAGATAATCCAAGTGATTAAGTAAGAATTAATTTAATTAAGGATCAATTAAATTAATTAAGTTTGGATCAAAACTTGTTTATGAATGGTTAATGATTGATGATATGTATCATTGGATGAGTTAATGATATTTGTTGATATTGTATGTCATTGGTTGATATGTTGTGATATGAATGTGATATATCTAAGATATGATATATATATGCTGTTTGTGACATGTATGGAGGAATGTGATAATAGTGGATTACCTATCTGAGTAATATGAATCATCCATTTATGTTTAAGTGATATTCTGAATATACTGTTTAAATGTTTTAAGAATAACTTGGACATTAAAATGGCATTAGGTTTCGGTGAGACCGGGTTCGGGTTTTCATATTTGGATATCCGAAAACCACATCGATTCCAATTAAATGTTAGGTCGTTAATCCAAGTGGAGCTAGTGAAGACTCGAGGTGTAAGGGCTATACGTCAGTATAACTCTATGGGTGATTCCGAAATGAGTTTGACGGAATAGTGCTTATAGGTTCGAGATGGTGGTTTCAGAGTGCAAGGGCTACGGTCGTTGACTCTGAGGGTGATTCCAAAAGAAGTGCAACGAGATAGTGCCTTCGGTTTCGTTCGAACCCGAAACGGACTTGTATAGATTGAATGCTTTCAGCACATCGTCAGGAGGACGATGAGCATTCTAAGATAATTGGTCCTATAAAGGTAATCGCAGCCTCAAGCCTCATCAACCGGGAATGGCTAAAACAGGGGAGGTGCAGCAAGGCTTCGTGGGTAGCTCCCACTGGAGAGCGAGATACATCCCTGTCTAGATGTCCCTTTTATTTCGGCTTTGTGGGAAGTTGGAACTGCAGCCAACTGCGGGGTGGTCTTGTTCGGGACTGTTCAGTAAGGAATGGTCCCGGCCTTGTGTTGCAGGGGAGCGGGCGTACTCCTCGGTACGGTGATCTAGGCCACGTACTGTGACGGGCGGTACCCCAGTAGCCCTGCCATTGATGGAAACCCATTCTTCCTACGAGACCCTACGGTTTTGTTTGTATTACCCACTTTTGTGGCTAGTAGCTGGAATTTAATCATGTAACAATTTTGGCTATTTCATATTTATTTGAAAACCCTAGACACTATTATAATATCACTGGATTTCCTATCAAATTTTTTGGTTAGCGTGAGGTAAAAACTTTTCCATGTTTATGTGTGGGAAGTCTTACGTGATACCTTTCTTTTCAAAGGATTTTCTAAAGTTAAGCAATCTTAAACCGTTTACTCACACCAGACCCCTGTCTGACCCGAGTGTTTATTTTCTGTTTTATTAAACTCTTAGGTACTCATATTATATATGAGTAGTCAAGTGATTCAGGTTGTCTCTTGACGAATTCTGGAGGAGCTTTGGAGCATGAGGCTTCAGCGTGTAGATATATAGTTAGTGTTTCCGCTGTGTTCTTATTCTGTATGATGTCTTTTATTGTATTAGACAGAAATGTTATAACTGTCTAAATTGAGATGTATAGTTGTGTACTCTGATGTATATGATACTATGTATATGTTCTATATTATATTTAAATCGTTGCGCTGCGAGATTCTGATGTGTTGTTTCTTTTTCTTTTCTTTCTTTTCTTCTTCTATCCCTTTCTTTCTTAATTAGTGATGCGATTTTCTGGTGATAGAAAGTCGGGTCTCTACAACCGAGACCTTTAAGGTTTGGCAGGAAGGAAGTGTCGGAGTTGAGCTTCCGATCGGTGGGTGAGTTGTGTTGATCAGGGAGTTGAGAGTAATTCGATGGAAATTGTATTTGTTGTTTTTTTCGATGTTTGAATTAAAGAGGTGTTTTACGAGAGATCGGGTTTGAGTCTTCGACGTGGTGGCAATGGTGATCAGAGGGAGAAGGGTCGTCGACTTAGGTGTTTGCGAGGTCATAAGGATCATCAGAGCATTTATGCACGTGCATTGTGCACACCTGATGCTCGGCATGGCAAATCGTGATAGGCGGGATGATGGGTTCGATATAGGGCCGGGATTCGATCGTGATCTAGTCATGTACGAGAAGGTAGTTGGTGAATTGATCGGAACAGTTTATTCTCCGGTTCGTGGCATCATTTTTGATTGGATTTGGAGAAGATTTATAGTCTTTTTAAGCAAGGAAGTGATGTGGGAAGAAGCATGGTTGGGTTTTCGGGTGGATTCTGTGCATTCGTGTTGGGCTTCGGCCCGTTCTAGTTTACTGCTAGAAACAGTTATTGTGACGCCCCACTCCGAGAGCCTCGTTAACAAAGAGTATTACATAGATAATACTGTCGGCTAACGCGGACAATAGAGTATAATGGAAGCGACCATGTGTAATCTTACCTTAACTATTCACTAAATACGTCGAAAAGTAGAATCACATTAAAATTCGACCTATTCAATAAATATTTAAAGCAAAACTACAATGGCTATAGGATCTATCCGAAGAAAATATAACAACTCAAATGTAATATACATCACAGAACAGTCGATCATAATATACACATACACAGATATACAACAGAGTATACAAAATAATACATGACAAGTGGTACAGGAGACCACAATATACAGACGAGACGAAAGAGTATAAATCAGAGTTACAACAGATAAGGACTACAAAAGACGCTATAACAAAAAGAAGCCAGCGAATAGTCCATGCGGAAGCAAAATAGGCTAAGTCCAAAAGAACCTAACCTGAAACATCTCGGTCTGACCCGAGTATAAAATACACGGGTCAGTCTAGATAACAAATCAGTTAGATAAACTGAACAATAATAAACCTGCAAGGTCATACAGTATAATAAATATCTCTAGGGGAGATAACACAATCATCAACAAGAGATGAATCATATAGAACAAGCCTCATATCATTGGCAACAAATAGAAACAAAGGATACAATTATCCCAAAACAAGCCAGAAGGTAAATAACAAATACCCATAAGGTATACAAGTTCCACAAGGTAATCGCTATACTCCATGCGGCTCAAAAAGACCAACACCGAAGGGCGATACCAAGGGAATATACAAATCAATGAAACATCATAAAATTTGCTCGAGCTCAGTACTGTACAAACAAGGATCCATGAGCCCGAAGACTCCAAACCCAAGTATCACCCATGCGGCACATAAGGCCAACATCAGAGCGAAACTATATAGGGCAACAAACACGAAGGCACACACCCGAAGGCAACATACCCGAAGGCAACAAACCTAGGGAGACAGTCCGAAGACACTATCCCAGAGGCAACAAACCGTAGTGGTGAAGGTCGTAGACCCAGTACTGGACACCACTAACTGGCGGAATGTGTCACAACTCTCGAAAAGGAATCCGAACAGTGTTAACGTGCGTCCCATAACCACTCGTTCGCACTAAACGGTTTACTATCCGTCAGTCACTTTCACACTCAAAGCAGTACAAATTTACCTCATATTATCGGTAAACTAAACCCGAAGGTCAAAACAATCAATCGAATAGGTCGGGGACTAATCGGAAAGGTAAACGCACAGATTCATGGTCCGTGTTTTGCCCAACCATTTAATCACCCTTCCACTTCGCTCGAAGTGCGAAAGTGTGTGTTTTAAATAGAATTTATAAATTGGAGAAACGAGCTTTTAATACGGTTTGAAGAAATCATTTATAAAACCCGTGAATGAATTCAAAAGGGAATCATTAAGGTCAAATATGCATAAATAACTAGTTAGAATCAATATACATCGATAAAAGTGAAAATCACAAACAAATAGGCATACTGGACAAAATGAAGCAGGTCAGTCGACTGGCCTACTGCAGTCAGTCGACTGAACCATGACCCGAGAGTTTTTACTCTCCGCAATCAGTCGACTGACTGCAGGGGGTCAGTCGACTGGCAGTAGCTGGAAATGTTTTCCAGCCTAGCAAATGGAGGAGCAACCCACCCTATTTGCAACATATCGAGCAATGGACTTAAGGGGATTTTGCCAATCGATAACCCAACACCATTGACTCCGATTTACCACCAAAAACCATGATCAAACATCAAAGCTATGATTTTCAAGGATTTGACTCCAAAACACCAAAAAGTTAAATGTTCACCAATTCAATTCAAACCAAAGGCAAATGCATATGAACAAGGTGTTAGGAATTCATACCCAACATCAACGAAATCAAGAGAAGTAGATGTGAGTTCAAAACTCACCTTTTAATCTCACAAACAAAGAAGATGGAGGAGCTAAATCACAAGGAGAAGACCAACCAAACACTACTTCAACTCAACAAGCTTCAATCTAGAATCAAAGCAAGTATTTCCTAAGTTAGGGTTAGGAAATTACTGAAATTGAAGAGGAGAAAAGATGGAGAAGGTGGAGATGAACTTACCAATGGATTCTCTTCGATTTTGGAGCAAGAATCAAGTTACAAAGGAGAAGCTAGGGCTTGCTAATTTCTATTTCCACTTCCTTCCACCATTTCAGTTTTAGCTTGAGAATAAAATGAAAAGGAGATGAAATGAAGAGAAGGGGTTGAGCTAGAGGGTTAATTAAGCTAGTGGGCTGAACCCAAACCCAAACCCAATAGAAAAAGTAGCCAAAATTCCACAAACTCCAAACATATCAAAGATTATACTCAAAAAGATCGAAAACGCCATTTTGGAATCAATGGAGGTAGTTTCGAGTTCCAATTCAGCCATTTGCAAAAAGTAGCATTTCGGACCCTAAAATCCGACTAACGACGCTATATTTAAATTAAACATTTAAATATAAAATCGTTAAATATGCGGGTTGTTACAGTTATTAAGGTCGGTTTATATATCTAGCATTGTTTTTTTAAAGGAAATTTAATTTTCCTTAATTATATATCAAGCTGGTTGAATTAGGATAAATATTTAAAACAAAATCCATAATCTATTTACTTTTCAAATATTTATAATAAGTGGAGATAAAAGCAAGTTTTAAATTATAAATAAATCTAGTTGAATCTTTTTCTTGAATAAATTTCTTTAATATATAATAAATGTTTTATTTAACATTTTGACTTAAGAAGTGGTATGATTTTTTTAACTTGAATTTGTAAGTTATTTTAAACTTAATTTAAAAATGGAATCAAGTGTTAATTAAAAATTTAAAGTGCTAGAAATTTATATGTGATTAATAATTAAGTAATTAATAAGATAAGTGATTTACCTTAAAAGATAATTAAGGTTTTGATGATTTAAGATTTATTAAGTTAATAAGAAAATTAAAGAGTAATAGATTAATTTAATTAATTAATGAGCAAGGATTACTAAATTAATTAACTAAGATTAATTAATTAGAGATTTGAAATTATTAATGTAAGTAATTTGAGATTAATGACTTAAATGACAATTACTTAATGTAAATAATTAAAGGGGATTACTTAATGGAAGTAATTAAGGATAAATTACTTAGTGTAATTAGTTAAAGGATTGATAAATTAAGGAAATTAATTAGAGGGTTAGTTAATTAATGAAGCTGATTAATTAAAGGATAATTAATCAATGGTAGTGATTATAGAATAATTAATTAAGAAAATTAATTAAGGATCAATGTAATAAATTATTGTTAATGAGAATAGTATAAGATTAATTAATGTAAATGGTTAAGGATAATTAATTTGTGTAATTAATTAAAGGTTAATTACTTAATGTAATTAAAAATGATAATTAGAGGATTATTAATTAATTGATTTGTAATTAATTAATGTTAAGTAAGTAGGATTTGAAGATGATTGAAGTAATTAATTTAATATACTTAAATTAATTAGAATGGTATGGTTAATTAACCTTGTGTATGGATGATTGAATGATATTGAAAGCCTTGGATTAATTGTTATCCTTAATATGTGATTCGTGATGCTATGTGATATGATATGTTTGATTTAAAATGTGATAATGTGGTTATCGATTGATGATGAATTACTGTGACACCCTGTATTTAAAGTTTGGATTATATTTCACTTGAAACTTAGGTTAAGATGACTTGGAATTCGAACAGACTGGGGTCGGGTATCAGTAAATACCCGAATCCACTTCGATTTGTAATCTCTAATAAATCTGTATAGATTTGATATGTGAAATCAATAGGCTGGAATGGAATAATATGGACCTTTGAAACTAAGTATGGGGACTTAGGGATTGATTTGTGAAACAAGTGTTGAGCATAACAAGTAATGAACTCGTAGTGAAGTACGAGTTACCTAAGGTTTTTCTTTAATGGTTTGATCTTAGTACTTCAAATTATATGGGTTTACTCACGCTGGTTTCCAACATGACCCTGGTGTTACTTTGATGTAATGCTCGGGTCAGACCGAGTATTATAGATTTTCAGGTAAGGATGTTCTGGAGCTCAAGAGGCGAGCTGGATGGAGGGGAACCTATGTAGTGTATTCCGCTGTGATATATTGTAGTTTATCTAGGACATATTGTTTTTAAATGTCCAGTGATTGTGAAATGTTGTAACTTTGATGTATTAAAATGTAATTGACTGATACAGCTTTCTTTGTGTAAAGAATATTATTTGATATTATATTTTATCCGCTGCGAATGTGAGATTTTGAGTTTGGTTTTCTATTTCTTCTTCTATCTCTTTTCTTCTTTTCCTAACTATCTGGAATTTTCAGGATCAAAAATTCCAGGTCGTTACATTTGGTATCAGAGCTGAAGGTTAAATGAGAACCTTGGCCTTGGTGGGTTTACTCATTAAGGATAGGGTCAATGATACCCTAGAATAAGTTGAGTGTATATATATAAGAGAGCGTACTTGTTATTTTCTTATATAAAGGTTTTAAAATGGTTTCAAAAGTAAATGAATCTTATATAAGTTTATTAAGCAATAGTTTTTAGATATATTAAGGTAATAGGTTGTTTTATTAATTGAATTAAAAATAAGAATTAAGTGATAATAGAAATACAACCAAACCGAAATTGAACGAAGATAAGTTTGAGATGGGTCCAAGCTGAAAATTTAAAATTTTGAATTTTGTAGAAGTGTTTCCAGAATAAGATAATTTAAATTATGAAGTTTTAAATCTAAGTCCAGAAATTTGGAATTTGTTCCAAGTGTTTGAAAGAATATAAGTAGTATTATTTGAATTCAAACAAGAGTTGTTTAAAACTTTATAGGAATTTGTTTTGAATTAAAACCAAAGGTGATTTAAATTTTAAGATATGGCTTGGTGGGCCAAGAAGTAAATATGTATATATGAGGATATACATAATATCAAAGATGATTTGAAAATAAACTCTAAAGTGATGAGTTTTGATTTTTTTCTTCCAGAAATATGAAGTTAAATAAGTTTTTGAACTTTTAAGTGATAGAAATTTGGAATTTGAAATGGAGAATTCAAATTTGGAGTGGGATTAAATTGAATTTAACTTAGAAGAAGTTAAATAAGTTTGAATGAACAACTTGATTTGGAAATTCAAGATGAAAATTAAGATTTAACTTGGGAAGTTAAATGGTTGATTCGAATGGGGAGTTTGTGTGATCTCAAAATAGGTTTGAGATTTGGAAATTGGAAATAGATGGATGTTTAATAATAATTTCGATGATATCATCCTATTGTTATTAATAATCTTTAAAATGTGAATTAGATTTGTTTAAATAAATAAAGAAATGGATTATGGTAATATATCCATTATTGAGATAAAAGAGAAATCAAACTTTAATTTGGAATTACCTTGAACTTAAGATTTGAATGTTTAAGATAAAATTTCAAAGGATTAGTTTCAAAATTAAAATTTGGTGATAAATTGAATTTCAAAGATTTAGTTGTTTAAAAGGATTTTAATTATTATTTGAACTTTGAGATAGGTTAGAATATAATTTGGATTCAGAATTAAATGCTTTAAATAGATATGTTGATTTGATTTAAATGATTAAATCAACATTTAAAAATTTAACTCGAATTTATATAATTCAGGATGGTTTAAATTTGAAATTTGAATTAAATTACTACAAATTGAATTTGACTTGAATTATTTGGAATTGTGATTGAAGATGGATAAGTTTAAAAATTCAAATGGAAAATTTGAATTGGATTAATTTGAAATGAAATTAAAGTTGAATAAGTAAATTCAAATGGAATTTGATTTGAATTTAGGAAAGAAATTAAGGATTAATTCAACTTGAATTGGGGTTAAATCAATTTCAATGGAAATTGAAGTTATTTAAATTGGAATTGAGTCAATTTAAATGGAAGTAGAAATTTAAATTGAATCGATTGGAAATGGAGGTTGGGAATTGAACAGTTTGACTCTGGACTATTTTCAAAATAAATTGTTTTAGTACGAATCTATTTTTCCAAGCTACTTATTATATATACAACCATTCTTATTAAACCCAAAACTATCTTATACTTATTTTATAACTACTTTTGGAATTATTTAACTATTATGCAACTGTTTTTTAAATAATTACTAATTTTCAAGTACTTTATAACAAATTACTATTTTACAACTATTTTGCAATTATTTAAAATTTCTATAACTATTTGACTATTTTCCAACTATTTTACAATTACTTAACTATTTTACAGCTATTTTACAAACTAGTAATTATTTTTCAACTACTTACCTTTTTTTTTAAATTCTTCAAGCTATTTTCTAAATTTAAGTTGGACAGAGTGCAAACTGTTTATAATTAAATACCCATTGAGATAAGAATAAAGTGATAATCCAAAGAGAATTGAGGCAAATGTGAATAAGTAAATAGAAATTAAAGTGAATGTGAATAGAAAAGGAGATTGATTTGGCTAATACTCAATAAAGATTAATACGTAGGATGTACGTATATTATTCTATTCGCATAGTGATTTGATCCGGATTCGAGCACAGAATTTCGAGATAGTATATCGATCCGAGTTAGGATTTTTCACTTGATTTTCGACGGCGAACCTGGATATGGATCATTGATTGGTTCTGGATATTCTCTATCATAGTTATGGCTATGTAAGGAGAATGACGGTTTCTGATCAAGAAACCAGATCTGATTCCACACTAGGAAGTCGGGTGGACGATACTAGTTCGGAAGTGAAATTGTGTGATCGAGTGAGCGATCAGATTGATATAGCGTACGGATGATATGTGTACATTGTACTGGTTTGAATGAAATTAAAACTAGGAATTTGTGGATAAGAAATGTGAAATGGTTTTTGAAATGAAAGGTATATTTTGTGAAATATATGATGAAGTAAAATGGAAGTTGGATATTTCTTGTTAGAAATTTACTTTATGGAAGTAAGTAATTTGGTATGTGACTTTATAGAGTAATCAAATTTGAATATTTGATTTGGAATACACAAAGTTATATACCTTTGTTATATAAGATAAATCTCCCCTTGTTGAACCTATTGCCGGAAGGAAAGGATTTTTGAAAGGATTTGAAGTATAAAAAGGGAATTTATAAAAGTTTGAAGTGATCTAAAGATTTTTAAAGTTATATATATCTATATATATAAAGGATCTTATGAGAATGATTTTGAGAAAAGGTTTTCGGAACCTATGAATTTGGAAAGGCTTTTGATTTTTTTGGGAAAAATCAATTTGGGGGATTTGGAAAGCCTAGTTGAGAATTATCAATTTTGGGATAATCGATTTTGTGAAAATGAGATTTTGATGGAAATCTTAAAGGGTGTGATTTGAAATATACTATAGGAGTATAGTATAAAGTGTTTTGAGATTGGCTCTGGGGAAAAAGGCGCTCCCTTGAAATGAACTTCTTAGGAGTGCCACAGGGTGGTACTGTCTTGAACCCTAAGGGGGGTTCTAAAGTTGACCCTGTGAGGAGTTCGGACAAAACTAGTTCCTGAGGATTATGTGTAGTGTCTAGCGGAAGTTGAGGGCGCTGATGCCTACAGTGGTATTTGGGTTATGCTGTGACAACAGTGTAACCCGATGTCACTGCGATCTACTGCAGACCATAGCGAAAGTCGTGTGTGCTGTTGAGAGCCAACAGTCTACATTTGATTTTATATCGGTAGACTGCGACCTATGGTGACATAGCGAAAGTTGTGTGTGCTGCTGAGAGCCAACAATCTACGTTTGATTTTACATCGGTAGACTACAACCTATGTAGGAGTGGAGAAGTTTCATTTTTGGCAGCGAAAATCGAGGGCGTTGATGCCCACAGTTACATGGACTTTTATTGTGATGGCAACGTAATCCTGGAATGTAACTGCAATCTGTGGCGGGTTCCATGGCGTAATCGAGGAGCGCGGAGTGCCTGCAGTTACATGGACTTTTGTTGCGATGGCAACGTAACCCAGGATATAACTGCGACCATGGATGGGGGTGATGATTTCCAGAGCATTCTCACCAAAGATATTTCCTCTATTTTCAAAATGTTTTCTATATTTTCACAAGGTTTTCAATAAAATTAATTTTCAAAGTATTTTCATTGGATGTTGAAAATGGGTCTGCCAAGCACTTGTAGATTTTCAATCTTACGCCTGATCAACGTATGACCGAATTTCTGTGAGAACGAAGATGGACTTGTTGAGACATCGAGTTATAAAGTTATTTTTATAAAAACTATTTTGGCAACATTATATAGATTTTAAAGTATTTTAAAAAAATGATCAAAGGAAAATTATCTAAATTTGAGCATTTTAATAATTCTGGCTTCATTGCTTTCCGGGGATGAAAAGATTCAAAAGGGGAGAAATGTGATAACTCCGATTTTCGCACATCTGTTAATTGGCAATTAACAAGATTAGATTTATTAAAATACTGATTTGTATGTATAACAAATAAAATTCTGATAGATATCTGGATATATATATATATATATATATTGAAACTATAATAAATGTTGAAAAATAAATCTCTAAATAAACGAATAATATATCTATATATATAAAAAGATATATACAAATTTTATAACGTTGATGATTTTAACTGTGTTCGTATACAAGTATATAAATGTGTTTATATATATATATATATATATATATATGTGTGTGTGTGTGTGTGTGTGTGTGTTTGTGAATAAAAGATATCAATTTGAATTCAATGTATTAAATTTGTAAAAGACATATAAAGTTGGATTCTATATTTTAAAATTAAATAATACTAAAGATAAATCTTTATTAATTAAATAAAATAGCTTAAGTTTTAAATAGGATTTGATAAAAAATGACCCTTTCTTCAAAAACATATATATATTTTTGTATATATATAGGTATTAAACTATAATATGGAAACGCATAAAAATATAAATTCATGTACACTAACAAATAAGGAAATATTGAAATACATACATTTACATTTGTAAAACAATAAAACATGTATTGAGCAAGTGTAAAAATTTTAGCTTAACATTTATAAGTTAAAATTAATATGCATTAAACATATTTTAGGTTAGATTAACTAGTGGCAAGAATAATTTTTCTTTTTTGAGCAAGAATTAGAGAGACCAGGTTTCATTTTTTACTTCTCAAATCCTCTCTTCATCTCTCTAAACTAAAACAAAAATAAAATAGCTAAAATCCAACATAATCAAATAATTGTTTCAATAATCTAAAGCAAGTAGAGTAGATCCAAACTCATCTCAAACTTAAGGAAGATTCCAGATATAGTCAAGCTCAAGTAAGAAGATCAAGATCGAATTATAGTTTCAGATTCAAGATTTGCAGGTTCATATCTAAAATCAAGATCCAGGTTTTAAAAGCAAAAGCAACTTTCAGTTAAAAAAAGGGGATTCTCTGTTCTTCAAAGTAACAGGTGAGTGAACAGTGCCACCGTCTTCTTTTTTTTTTAAATTTTGATGCATGCATCGAAACTTGAATTTGAATTGATGTTAAGTGATCTGTGTGGTTGATATCATAATTTATGTGTGTGTGTGTGTGTATAGATATATATGAATATGCTTGGGTGTATGTCTGTTAACAGTTCATAGGCTCTATTCTTCTATTTTTGGGTGCAAATATAATTCAAAAATCTAGATCACATCACTTAGTTCATAATGCATGTTGATATAAACTAAGAAAATGTTTATTTCTTAATATAGTTTTAGTTAAAAATTGATTTGTGTGGAAATCACACTGTATAGTTCATTTATATCAAGATTTAAAGTAAATATCATATTTTGGTGAAATTTCAATGAAATTGAATCAAAGTTCTAAGCTTGCATGATGATTTTCCTAGTAAAAATAGGATTTTTAGAGGTGTAATTGTGATTTTTAACATCCTATATTGTAAGAAAATTGGGGATGAACGAATTCCGTTCAAAAATTTATTTATGGTGATCGGGTTGATAAGGAGTGTTGTGCTTTGGTCGAAAGGGAGCCTAGCTTCATGTGCTAGGGTTTCGCCGAAGCCGATTCTCGAATTTGGCTTCGATTTGAGCTGGAGTGCTGTTTTTAGGTTTTAAGGATTTTTTGGGCATGGCATGGAATGCAACCGAACTGGAGAATGAGGACGCAACTGAGACCTTCGTGGTTTGGTGGGAAGAAAGTGTCGGAGTTGAGCTTCCGATCAGTGGGTGAGTTGTGTTGATCGGTGAGGGGAGTTGAGAGCAATTCGATGGAAATAGTATTTGTTGTTTTTTTCGATGTTCGAATTAAAGAGGTGTTTTACGAGAGATCGGGTTTGGGTCTTCGACGTGGTGGCAATGGTGATCAGAGGGAGAAGGATCGTCGACTTAGGTGTTCGCGAGGTCACAAGGATCATCAGAGCGTTTGTGCGCGCGCACTGTGCACACCTGATGCTTGTCATGGCTAATTGTGTTAGGCGGGAAGATGGGTTCGATCTAGGGCCGGGATTCGATCGTGATCTAGTCATGTACGAGAAGGTAGTTGGTGAATTGATCGGAGCAGTTTATTCTCCGGTTCGTGGCATCATTTTTGATTGGATTTGGAGAAGATTTTTGGTCGTTTTGAGCAAGGAAGTGATGTGGGAAGAAGCATGGTTGGGTCTTCGGGTGGATTCTGTGCGTTCATGTTGGGCTTCGGCAGTTCTAGTTTATTACTAGAAATTGTTATTGAGGTCGGTTTATATATCTAGCATTGTTTTTCTTTTAAAAAGGAAATTTAATTTTCTTTAAGTATATATCAAGCTGGTTGATTTGGGATAAATATTTAAAACAAAATCCATAATCTATTTACTTTCCAAATATTTATAATAAGTGGAGATAAAAGCAAGTTTTTAAATTTTAAAATAAATCTAGTTGAACCTTTTTCTTGAATAAATTTCTTTAATATATAATAAATGTTTTATTTAACATTTGACATAAGAAGTGGTATGATTTGTTTAACTTAAATTTGTAAGTTATTTTAAACTTAATTTCCAAATGGAATCAAGTGTTAATTAAAAAGTTAAAGTGCTAGAAATTTATATGTGATTGATAATTAAGTAATTAATAAGATAAATGATTTACCTTAAAATATAATTAAGGTTTTGGTGATTTAAGATTTATTAAGTTAATATGAAAATTAAAGAGTAATAGATTAATTTAATTAGTTAATGAGCAAGGACTAATAAATTAATTAATTAAAGATTAATTAATTAGTGATTTGAGATTATTAATGTAAGTAATTAGAGATTAATTACTTAAATGACAATTACTTAATGTAAATAATTAAAGGTGATTACTTAGTGGAAGTAATTAAGGATAAATTACTTAGTGTTAGTTAAAGGATTGATAAATTAAGGAGATTAATTAAAGGGTTAGTTAGTGTAACGACACGTAAATTTCGATAATTAAATTGGTTAAATTAATAAGATTTTTGTAATTAAATTTAGAAAGAAATAAAAAATTTATAACTTATATTAAAGTAAATGTTAAGAATGAATTGAGCAATGGTTATTAAAAACCAATTATTGACCATTGAAGTGAAATCAATAAAAGTGAAATAATGTAAATTGTTGCACTTGGGTATAAAATTGAAAATAAGTAAATAAGTGTAAGGGCGGTATAAATGAAGGAATTTGTATATAATTTATAGTAATTGAATGAATTTGGCATTATGTAGGTAATTATAATAATTGGTTGAAGCATGATAAACTTAAGTGTAACCTTGGCTTGTAAACAATTATTACAAGTTACCTGTTTAATTAGTTGATGGAATTGATATTAGAAATAAATTTTAATAAAATAAATAAATGTTACATTAATGGGAAATGTAATACAATGTTAGGAGTTGTCAAATTAGAGTATAGTAAAGTAATAAAGGGTTAAACAAAGGTTAACCAGATTATAGACTAGTGATGAATTTAATAAAAGGATAGGAATTGAAACAAACTAATTTATTGAAATTTAATTTATAATAAATTGAATTTTTGTGGAAAATGAAATTCAATACCACGATGATTAGAACTAAGAAGAAATTGTGTAACATTAAGGTAATAGATATGAAACAAAATAGTTATACCATAAGAAGAATGTATTGAAAATAAATGGAAAGCTAATTTCATTGAATTATTGGAAATTTAATTTATAATTTATAAACAATTGACATAGAAATTTAAAGCTTTGAAATTATGGAATATGCAACATTTAATCCATATGAAAATTTGTTATAAAGGATTGTGAATTTTTTTTAAGCAATCCGAATTGATAGAAATTGAAATAATAATAATTGAAGAGAAAAGTGATTTAATTTAATATTAATTTATTTAATTAATAGGAAAGTAGCCATTTTGGTCACTGACTTGGATTTCGACGATACTAGTTTCATCAGATTCGTAATGGTGAATTATTGTAGGATTTCAAGTTTCGTAGCAATCGGACTTGTCGTTTGATCGTACGGACTCGAAATGCCTTGAAATCAAATTAATTGAAATCAATTTCAAATAATTTGATTTTCACATAACTTTTTCATACGATGGAATTTGGACCTGAAACCTGTTCCGTTGATTTTAAAATATTTTAAAACATCTATTTCGATATATGGGTTGACCAAATTTCGTTCCGGAGTCAGAACGGGCTTTTCGGGCCATTTATCGTTCAACGGTCCAAACCAATCTGATCCGTTCTTTTACTTTCAACCCTGCCTAGATATATCCAGTTATAAACCCTAGCAGCCTTTCTATTCCTCATTTCTTTACGTATAGCTCAAATCACTCCTCCTCATTCCAGTGGCTGAAAACCCTAATTCCCAAACTTCAAATCCAAACCAAAATCAAATTTAAAAAAAGAAAAAAAATTCAAACTCCTCAAGAAAATTCAGAAAAATTATATTTCAAATATCTCGACAATACGAATCTGCGTCAAGTGTTCGTTTTTCGAAATTGTGGTTCAATCATCGATAAATCGCGGTCAAACTTTGTAATTATTGAAACCCTAGGGCTAATTGGGCGTTTTTGATTCGGAAAGCAATCGGCATAATTGAAAAATGGGTTTTGGAGAGAGAGGCTTGAGGAGTCGAATGGTGGTGGAATCCGGAGCTACCTCCACCTATGGCAGCCTAAAATCGACGATTAAGGTTTCGAAAAACCTAGCAAGGGGTGGCGGCGGCGGCCTTAGGGAGGGGCCGGTCTTCGGCCATGGGGGCGGCCTTCAATGGCGAGGTGAACGGTGGTTGCGCCGTAGGCTGTAGCGGCGTATAGGCGGAGTTAGGACCGGTCAAAGGTGGTGCTGCCCTGGTTTCATGGGTTCGTTTACGTGATTTCGTATGGTGGACTGCAGGGACGCGGTGTCGTGGCTGAGTGAGCTGTTTGTTTTAATTTATTCTTATTTTATATTAATTTCAATTTCAATCATTCTTATGCATGTAACTTTCACATGCGAGGTCAGTATCACACGCGTTTTCTCTGCTAGGATCATATTGAAATTCCGGACATTTTGGCGCTAGTTTGGACAGATTCTGAGACTGTTCAAATTTTGGGTTTAAATTGGATTTAAATTAAATTTAAATTCAAAAGGTGATGTTTTAACCCACTCATAATTTCTAAAATTTCTTATGTGTGTTAAATTAATTTCTGATGTGATTAGAAATTTGTTTATGGTTGTTTGGTACATTTTTATCATCATTCGAGTTAAATTGAAATTTATCGAATTAAATTGTTATTTAATTTATTATTGCATATAAACTGTCAGTTAAATTGTTATTTAATTTATTATTGAATATAAACTGCCAGTTAGTACCTGTTATTTATTATCTGTTCTATATTGATGTTAGTACTTGAATTGGATGATGATTGTGATAAATGGTTGATGATTGATATTGGTTGAATGGATGTTGTATTTATATTGTTATAAATTGCAAGTTGTTATGCATTTTTATTTCATTCGGGATTGCGGATTGAAATGATATATAACCGTATTTTTATTTTAAATTACGGATTGAATTGATAAATATCTGTATCACTTGACCATAAGGTAGAAAATTATATACAGACACCGTGGTCTATATGTATAAAATATTTTGAAAATGATTTCTATGGTTTTGGAAAGAAATATATGGGTTAATGAATATTGATTTTTTTTGATATTATACAAATATTATTTTATATATAGTAAAATGCTTGAATTTAAGCTATGTATAAGTTTGTTAAATAAGAATTTAAGTTTAATAATAGAGTTTGATTTTAATTAAATTAATGTGAGTAAATTTAAATAAATTAAGGATGGGAGATAAATTGGAGATTTATTTGAAATTAAATTTATTTAAGAATTAAACTGTAAGGGTTGATGTGAAATTTATGAAATTGGAAATTTTAAAAGGCATAATTATTATAACTTGATTTTGGGGTCAATGTGAATTAAATGAGTATTTCAAGTATAACTAAATTGAAGGAAATATTTAGTTATTTGTAATTTTAGTTTGTTGTAAGGATAATGGATTTATTATGCAAATATTTCAAAACTAAATAATAGAACATTGAATTGTTGAATCGTAATTATCAACCTTAGTTTTGAAATTATTTAATACTCAAAGTTTAAAATATATAGAAATTGAAATGGTTTATTGAAACCGAAAGTGAGTTGAAAGTTATGAATTGAGATTTAATTTAAAGCGAATAAAATTGTGAAGTTGAGGAAATTATTTTATTTTATAAAGTGATTTCAAATTCAAACTATTTTATTTTATATATTGTTTGAATGTCCAAACCATTTAAGTTTTGAAAGCTGTGGTTTAGTAGCTATGAAATTTGAAGTATTATGTTTTGAAAGGTTATATTTCAAGCATTTGGTTTCGAAATATTATTATTTTGAAAGTGATATGATTTTAGAAAGGATATATTCGAAATAAAATGATATTATATTGATTTGGATTTTAATAAAACGATATCATATTGATGGGTTTTTGAAACGGAAATGATAACGTATTTATATGGTTTTGAAATGGATATTATATTCTAGCTTTAAAAGTATAAACTATTTTGAAAAGACCGCGGTATTATAATAACGTTTGGTTGTTAAAGAGACCAGGATCGGAAGTTTTCATACTCTCTGCCAACTCAAAAAACCACTTTAACAACCGTGTACGTGGTGGAGATTCCAGAATGAAGTAGGATGGTGGCAACGTCCTTTAAGGTATGTACGTGTACCTGACTCCCGTGAGTTGGCATAAGGTGGAAAAACAGGAGGGGTTGACAGGCTAATGAGGTAGCACCGTTGATCGGACACATCCCTTCGATATTATACTCTGACTTTTGGATTGATTCGGTGGCCACTTTTGATTCTTTTGATTTGGAGGGGTGGATCGAGGTGGGCGGTAGCTGCGTACTACGCGTTACCACCGGCCCAGAAGCGTAATTGGTATATCTACCCTGCCATTGGCTAGTTGTGCCATGTCACCTGCCCCAGCGCGCCTTGTACGATTTTGGATTTCTCCCGTAGCCCGTGGAGTATTTAGGGTAGTCTCCCTATTGGAGATGTGCTGATATTGGATGGACTACTGGAACTATTATCGTGTTAAGGGGAATATTGGGTCACCCCTTAATGCTATTTTAAAGTAATTTTATTTTTCTATGCGTATATTACTACATAGTAAATAGTTTAACGGAACCTTAGGAGATGTGAATCCCGAACATCTCTTAAGTTACTGCACTCATGTTTAACACTGAATAAAAGATGTCAAATCTCGTAATCATCTCTGAGGCCGTTCCACTCGTATTTACCGTTGATTTAACTTACATAAGATCTTTTAGCTCTGACTCGAGTGTTTTGTCCTTTCAATTCGCTCGGGTCAGTCTGAGCATTTCAGGGTTTGAAGATCTTATTTCTGGAGGACGAAGACGAAGATTGTATTATTATTATATACCATATTGTTCCACTGCATTCATACTGTTCCGCTGCATTATTTATTGTTCTTTGATATGTGTAACTCGATATGTATTGTATAAGTATAATCGAATATTTTGTAAAACAGCTTCATGAATTGTATATTTGATTATTATATTTTATCGTTCCGCTATAAGATTCTGTTTTGTTCTTTTCATTACCTACTTTTTCTTATTTACCCCATAACAGTCCGCCCTTCTATATGGTTTAAGTCTGACGTGTGTGGTTTATCGTCGATTTAAAATATACAAAAGGCGGGACGTTACGTTTTGTATCAGAGCTTTGGTTTAGCGATAAACCTTAGCTTTGTGGGGTCTGAATCTTTATTAATAGGGTAGTAATACCCTATGATGTGTAACGACCCAAAATTTTTTATTAATTTAAATTTGAATATTTAATTGATTTTAAATATTAATAAGTAAGATTTATGAGTCGAATAAATTTTATTTCGAATAATTAGATTTAATTAGATAATTAAATCGATAATTTAATAGTTGAAAATACAGAAATAATTGAAAATTGGGTTAAATATGATTGAAAATGATTTGTAAAATTTTATTTTATCATGTTGAAGTTAGAACGATATTTTAGAACTTTTAAAATCGAATTAAAAGTTAATTTGTGAAAAATTGAATATTTTAATATTTAATCGACTAGTGAAATTAGCCAATTTTTGAACAGTCTCAGAATTGGACGAAACTAGTTTCATTGGATCCGTAATAGTTTGTTATTACCGGATTTCAATTTTTGTAGCAATCAGAGTTGTCGTTTGACCGTGGCAGCTCGAAACGCATCGAAATTGTTTTTAATATTAATTTGGCGAGTTAAAATAGCCATTTTTCAAACAGTCTCGGATTTCGACGAAACCAGTTTCATCGGATCCATAATGTGATATTATTGTAAGGTTTAAAATTTCATGTCAATCGGCCAATTAAATCTAATTATTCGAAATAAAATTTATTCGACTCATAAATTTTACTTATTAATATTTAAAATCAATTAAATACTCAAATTTAAATTAATAAAAAATTCTAGGTCGTTACAATCTTCCCCCCTTAAAAGATTTTCGTCCTCGAAATTACCAAGTAATAAAAATTTACAAAATCCATTAACTTTCCAAAACAAATCGTTCAAATTAGATTTTTCAAATCTCTTAAGTGTTTAACTTTTCCAAAACTCATAGTTAAACTTTTTACAATATCTTTACTAAGTTTCCAAATCCAAACTTAGTTTTCAAAAAATTTCCCAATTTCTCAAAAATATTCTAACGCCTTAAATTTTCGAAAAAATTCGCCATAATCTCCTTTGCGCGGCTCGATCCGAAAAAAAAATGACAGTATATATATCACAAATATACATCTCATCAAGTGATGAGGCATCCCGCAGGGAAAAAAGTTAAAAGTACGGTATGTAATCCGAGATATGTACCTTATTATATTATTAGCGAGCGTATACGACTAATATAACGCGAAAGCGAGCTCCAAAAGCGAAGCAAGCGCAATCCGCACCTACTAAACACTCAACAAACAACATGAGAACATGCATATATGAAAATAGTACCAATATACATCATATAGCAACATAACGACTACATATGCCAACATAGCAAATGCAACAAAACAACAAATGCAAACATCAACCAACTATCATCCATAACCAAATCAATATTCATTCATATTCTCATTAATATTCAATGAATTGGTTTTCCATTTAAATCACATCTGATTCATTTACATTGGATTTTATCAACATTCATTCTTTTCCAATTAGTTTACATTCACTAATTTTCATTCAAGTTGGATTCAATTAATTTAGCTTCTAATTTTTGCTAATTCAATTTCATTAACACTTAATGAATTTATATACAATCAATCAACAATCAAATAACAACCAATGTTTATTCAATACAACCAAATTTATTCACTTTACATTCAATTTGGTCCAACATTCAATTGACTTTCATTCAATTCATTCAACTTCCAATAACATTAACTTTTAATGAATTAACACTTACATTCATTATCCCATGTAAATCCTTTTACATTCGATTGATTAACATTCAATCCATTTATTAATTCAATTGCTAATTCCTTTAACAATTTAAAGTTGAATTTCATTTATATAACTCAAGTTCACATTCTTAATGACTTTATTTCATTAATTCACTTATTAATTTACTTCGATACCAAAATTCAACTTCATTCAACATCACTTAAGTTATATTTCATTCCAAACACCTTTTGTTTAATTTAACTTAAGTTTTCACTTATAAATCCAATTCAAATTCCAATCCTATTTAACTTTTTACCAAAGCTAAATTTATTAACTCCAATCATAAGTTCAAAACTTATTTCATTTATATTCATCATCTTATAAGTTATACAACTTATATTCAACAATTACTACTTGGATTTTATTGATTTACTTATACTTACTTTAGTTTAACTTCATCCTTTAAGTTAAATTTATTCTATCAAAATTCAAATTGTATAAGTTATCAACTCATTTATCATTCCCAAATTACTATGGTAGCAAATCTATCACATGGAGACTCGACAATGATACTGATGATGCTGCAGTCATCACCCTTATTATTTCCCAGTAACAATAGTGAATTCAGTGCTTAATATTCTTTCAAGAATTTTCCTTTCATTTATAAATGACATTTATAAATCTTTTTCTTATAGAGTTTCACTTTATATATATACAAGATTATTTTACAATTGTAAATTACATTAATTATAATTTCACACTTATAATTTATTTGTTTATACTATTATCCTTTTGCAATAAGTTTTATTTAACTTATTCAAACAACTTATTCAACAACCAAGCAATCAACTTATATACACTTTAATAATTCCGAAAAATTATTCCTTTATATACAAAATATAATCGAGGTAAAATTATTTCATTTACCCTATTAAAACGATATCGTGTCAATTTGTTCTTTACAAGTGTTTAGAGATCCCTATCAACAACGTTAATTACTCGTGTTGACCAAAATCCATATACCACTCAACAAACCAATCATCACAATATAAAACAATTTATATTCACTAACAAATATGCGCTTGTATCTATTATTACACTCAAACTTATTCTAGAGTGCTACTGACTCCATCTCTAATGAGTAATTCCCAACAGAGCCATGGTTGTCGCTTAACCATAAGCTCCGATACCAAATGTAACGTTTGCGATTTTTCGTTGCCGAAAAACCGAAAGGTTAGGGTTTAAGAAGAAGAGAAAATAGAAGAAGAGAGAAAAAGATAAAATAGAACAGAAACAACAGAACAATATCAGAATCTCACAATTCGCAGCGGAACAACATATAATAAATAAATGAATAATCTTTAAACAAAGAACTATATCAGTTATTACATTACATTACATTTCATTTCATTTCATTACATCAGAGTGTACAACAACAAACAACATCAACAGCGGAAAAGAAATAATATATACTAGTGAATACGCCATGCCATCCACCTTGCCTCTTGCAACTCCTGAATTCCTGAATGTCCTGATAAACCTTAACTCTTGACTGCCTGTGTGGAAATTGGTGGGCACCCAGAGTTTAGGAAGGAAAACAATAAACTCCGAGTCAGTCATGTGATTGGTGTGAGAACTAAAACAGTTTATTTTTCTTTTGAAAATCAAAATAGAGGAATATTTTTAAAGTCAATTCGCAATGCTTTTAAAAATGAGACAACCATAAGGCCTCCCGCATACACACAATGCAAACGCAGAATCAGAGGAGATTTCTACTTATGATAGTCAAAGATGCTTGATACGCATTAAAAAGAAACATTTGATATTATTACTAGTGCATAGTGTAGAAAAATTATTTCGAAAGTAAAGATATAAATCTTAGCCAGCATAGACATTTCGCACTTATGCCTACTATAGCTACCATGTTCAATAGCAGGTTACCGCCACATTCCATGGCAGGTTATACAACTAAAACCGTACAAGATCGTATTGTTTCTTTGGATTTCCAACAAATGGTCAGGCCAAGGAACTTCCCATTGTCACATGGAAACGCCTCTGGAATGACGTCCTGAGAACTAAATCGGATCTCTGCCAACACAAGGTCGGGTTACCCCTAACTGGGTAACTACTAACACGAATATGTCATCCCCCGATCGTAACCGATCTATCCGAGGATCCTCGATTTCCAACAACCACAAAATTTGCAGGAACAACATAGGTTAAGTATCTGGGCTCCATACCATGATACCACCTCTATCCAGAAGGAATGACATACGCTAAAGGGGTGCTACCCCCTAATAACCTTGCCGCATCCTTCCTGTTTTGACCATTTCCGGGGTGTGAGGTCCGACGAAGTCTCGTCCACAAAGCCACGCTTTATACAAAAACTATGCTTTGGGTCAACAAATGATCTTAGAAATGATCACCAAGATAAACGATCAAATAAATGATCCTATCACAAATGATCAAACAATGATCATTTCATAGCAACACTCAGCATGCCACACTACCAAATTGGGAGTATATCACTAATAACCTTCAACTATATAACCTCTGAGCTCGTATGTCTCAGAGAAGGGTGTTAAGCTAAGAGAATAAATTCTCCGCCACCAATAGAAATATATTTGAAAGAAATCAGCTTTATATCTCAATTTGTAATGTCAGACATACAATCCATACAAGTCTGTTCCGGGATCGAACAGAACCGAAGGCACTTACAAAGAAGTCCTTGCATTCCGGATATTCACTAATCACGACCGGACTTCCCGTCACTAAGGGTGATAAAACCTCTATATCGGAGATCAGCCGATGTAGAGTAACTCGACGGTAATCCTTCCGTTTTCACAAATATCCGGTCTTCAACACTGGTCATCAAATGCAATCCATAACGACGTATCACATATTCGGAATGGGTTATACGACCCCAAGGTCCTTTCCCGGCTAATCCAAATAGTGAGCGCTTATTTTAAAAATAAGTGTGGCATTCAAATTGAAGCAAATCACAACAAATACCTATTTAAAGGTAAATATTGATAGTCGGATTATTTAACTATCAATAGGTATGCTCAACATCACCAGATTCCAAATAATTTCCCAAATTATTTACTTTCCCAAAATATCTTTACTAGATATACAATTTCCACACTTTAACCATTTGAAACCAAATTTTCAAATCACTTTTCAATCCTTTATCACTTTTGAAAACAAATTTCAATCATTTTCCTTACGCGGAAATACTTTCATTTCAAAATGGTTTATTTAAACCAATTAAATAAATCCTTAACGATTTACTTTATATTTACGTTCTAAATCCGTAAATTAATTCCCACACTTCAAAAATAAATTAACATTTATTTTTAAACAAATTCCCCTTTTCATTTATAAATTCCATAGTGAATTTACAATCCAAAATATTTATGAATATACGATTTCAATTATTCATTTTCAATTTATCTTCAAAAAGATAAATTCTCAAAACATTTCATTTCACATTGGAAAAACATTTCCATACTTATTTATTAAAAAGAAATTCACAAATCCATTTATTTTCAATACTTAGAAAATATTCCATATACTAAAAATCGAAATTAAGTATATATTTCATTCTTTAATGAAAACATTCAGTTAACACATTTATTTGGGCTAAAACGAATGTTGCGTAAAACATCGTTACTACGACCCAAAATCACAAGTATAGGGATTCGAAATTTAGATAGATATATAAATCCCAATACTATATAAAACATTTCCTTTCGGAAATCATTTACTATAACAACAGTGTCATAGTCCACCATTTCCTTCTTTCTCGAAAACGTCTATTTCAACAATAAATGTTGAAATCTATGGTTTCGATTCATAATACATTTTAAAACATCTTTAAAATAATTAACTTCATTCTATAATATTCATTTTGCCAAACATGAGCATTTTATTCAATAAGGTATTCACTGTCTAAAATCGTGAATATATTTCCTTTAATAAACTTCAATATTCAATTTATCAAATTCATTTGATTTCGAATTTATAAACAATGTTTATAAATTCCATTTCTATTTATAAGCTTCGATTTATAAATCTCATTATTAACAAATTCCATTTATATCTCATTTAAATGCCAAAATCCGATTTATAAGATAATTAATTATAAATCTTCTATTTTGCAAAATCTATTCATTTTATAACTTCACAATCTATAAATCTATAAATTCCGTTCACTTATGAAATCCATTTTTATTTCATTTTTAACACTTATAAAAACTCGTTTTAAATATTCCAATATTTTTAATTTATAAAATATCAATTTTATAAGTCTTTTATGTACATCATTTTCAATAATTCAAAAATCCCAATTTAAACCAATTTATAAATTAATTAACTATTTATAAATTAATTAACTATTTATTTCCAAAAAACCTCATTTCGGTTATATTTCTCAAAAAATCTTAATTTTTATAACATAAAAATTTATAACATTTTAATTATTTAAAATGAATCAATTCAAAATTTAATAAAAACATATACTTTGAAAAATCACTTTAAAATCCTTTTAAAAATCAAAAACGTTATTTTTAAACTTTAAAAATGGATCCGATGATGCAGCAGCACCAAATAGTCAATCACGACATCCAAATATCATATATCGATATGATAATCAACAAATATCAAAATATCTGTAAATAAATCAATACAGTTGAGGAACCCTCCAACCTGTTTCCCTGCATCCACAAACATTAGCACAATACCAATTCCGCTCCAGTACGGAATTATCGCGGTATATGGGATTTATAATATTATCTTCTTAATAGACAGCGCAATAGGGTCTCATCCGCTATACAATGCGGGAAAATCAATTCCAAGTACATATATAATACCAATTTCACTATACTGTGAAATATTCGCGGTATATGTTTTTAATAAATAACCTCCGCTTACTAACGGCGCATAATGTCTATTTTAACAATCAATAGATAACAATCATCATTCAAACATACAATCAACAATTTTAAATCTAACTATTTAAAATTAAATCGAAACCGATTCGATTTGAGTGAGAAGTTCTCACCTTGATTTCAATTTCGTTTTAGCGATTTATTTCGAATAATTTTACCTGAAATTCTCACTAACTCTAAACGACTCCAATCCAATTCCATAGCGTAGTGCTCGTTATACAATTCCAACGCAACTGGTTTCGCGCGTTTTCGACCTCGTATGAAAAAGATATGATTTTTCAAAGTTTACACGAATTTTTATAATTAAAATTTACAACTTTTCTTTTATAACTTTTAACCTACACTCAATCACAGCCACAAGATCCCATCTCCTTGCATCATGACCGTCCCCTGCTTCCTCCATCTTCATGCGACTCCATCCCCAGTAACAACACGCGCAACTTAACCCATTAGCTTGAAACTAGGGTTCAAGATCTCGGCCGCCACGAAGCTCGAAACTTCATCACCACACCCCCAAACGAAAGCCCTACGCGCGAGCCACCCACACCCCGAGCACGGACAATCTCGGCCACCTGTAGTTCCTCAATTTGCGTGTGCAAGACGCGACTGTCGGCCCCCCTAGCTCTCCCTCTGACGCTCCAATTCCGATCATCTCCGTATGAAATTGAAGCTCTTGCTTAGCTCTTTGACTTTCGTGTTGAACACTTCGCGTAATTGTTGATGGATTGAGAGTAATAGAGGAGAGAAAAATATTAATTTCTGGCCATTCATATGAGGGGTGGCGGCTGCAGTTCAAAACCCTAGCCTATTTTTTTTTTTATTTGTGAAAGATAAGGGTCTATTTATAGAAAATAAAACGAACACTATTCATTTTGGATTTTTCAAACTCCGATTTACGCGCGGTGACCAGCGTTTCTAGGGTTTACCCTGCGTTCCGAACACAATGGAATGTGTTTCGGGAGCTAATTCGGTCATCTGTGCGAGTTATGGCAATAAAGGTTCAATTTAAAATTAAACCGATTAAACGATTTTCTAGGCGTTTTAGCTTGCACCAGACAAACAGTAAATCCGATTGACACGAAATTTTAAACCTTACAATAATATCACATTACGGATCCGATGAAATTGGTTTCGTCGAAATCCGAGACTGTTTGAAAAATGGCTATTTTAACTCGCCAAATTAATATTAAAAACAATTTCGATGCGTTTCGAGCTGCCACGGTCAAACGACAACTTCGATTGCTACGAAAATTGAAATCCGGTAATAACAAACTATTACGGATCCAATGAAACTAGTTTCGTCCAATTCTGAGACTGTTCAAAAATTGGCTAATTTCACTAGTCGATTAAATATTAAAATATTCAATTTTTCACAAATTAACTTTTAATTCGATTTTAAAAGTTCTAAAATATCGTTCTAACTCCAACATGATAAAATAAAATTTTACAAATCATTTTCAATCATATTTAACCCAATTTTCAATTATTTCTGTATTTTCAACTATTAAATTATCGATTTAATTATCCAATTAAATCTAATTATTCGAAATAAAATTTATTCGACTCATAAATCTTACTTATTAATATTTAAAATTAATTAAATATTCAAATTTAAATTAATAAAAAATTCTGTAAACTTTGAAAAGTCATATCTTTTTCATACGAGGTCGAAAACGCGCAAAACCAGTTGCGTTGGAATCGTATGGACGAGCACTACGCTATGTAATTGGATTGGAGTCGTTTGGAGTTAGTGAGAATTTCGGGTAAAATTAAACGTCCGTTTAATTTTATTCGAAATAAATCGCTAAAACAAAATTGAAATCAAGGTGAGAATTTCTCACTCAAATCGAATCGGTTTCGATTTAATTTTAATTAGTTAGATTTAGAATTGTTGATTGTATGTTTGAATGATGATTGTTATCTATTGATTGTTATAATAGACATTATGCGCCGTTAGTAAGCGGAGGTTATTTATTAAAAACATATACCGCGAATATTTCACAGTATAGTGAAATTGGTATTATATATGTACTTGGAATTGATTTTCTCGTATTGTATAGCGGATGAGACCCTATTGCGCCGTCTATTAAGCGGATAATATTATAAATCTCATATACCGCGATAATTCCGTACTGGAGCGGAATTGGTATTGTGCTAATGTTTGTGGATGCAGGGAAACAGGTTGGAGGGATCCAACTGGATTACTCAACTGTATTTATTTATTTACAGATATTTTGATATTTGTTGATTATCATATCGATAAATGATATTTGGATGTCGTGATTGACTATTTGGTGCTGCTGCATCATCAGATCCATTTTTAAAGTTTAAAAATAACGTTTTTGATTTTTAAAAGGATTTTAAAGTGATTTTTCAAAGTATATGTTTTTATTAAATTTTGAATTGATTCATTTTAAATAATTAAAACGTTATAAATTTTTATGTTATAAAAATTAAGATTTTTTGAGAAATATAACCGAAATGAGGTTTTTTGGAAATAAATAGTTAATTAATTTATAAATAGTTAATTAATTTATAAATTGGTTTAAATTGGGATTTTTGAATTATTAAAAATGATGTACATAAAAGACTTATAAAATTGATATTTTATAAATTAAAAATATTGGAATATTTAAAACGAGTTTTTATAAGTGTTAAAAATGAAATAAAAATGGATTTCATAAGTGAACGGAATTTATAGATTGTGAAGTTATAAAATGAATAGATTTTGTAAAATAGAAGATTTATAAGTAATTATCTTATAAATCGGATTTTGGCATTTAAATGAGATATAAATGGAATTTGTTAATAATGAGATTTATAAATCGAAGCTTATAAATAGAAATGGAATTTATAAACATTGTTTATAAATTCGAAATCAAATGAATTTGATAAATTGAATATTGAAGTTTATTAAAGGAACTATATTCACGATTTTGGACAGTGAATACCTTATTGAATAACATGGTCATGTTTGGCAAAATGAATATTATAGAATGAAGTTAATTATTTTAAAGATGTTTTAAAATGTATTATAAATCGAAACCATAGATTTCAACATTTATTGTTGAAATAGACGTTTTCGAGAAAGAAGAAAATGGTGGACTATAACACTGTTGTTAAAGTAATGATTTCCGAAAGGAAATGTTTTATATAGTATTGGGATTTATATATCTAACTAAATTTCGAATCCCTATACTAGTGATTTTGGGTCGTAGTAACGATGTTTTACGCAACATTCGTTTTTGCCCAAATAAATGTGTTAAGTGAATGTTTTCCTTAAAGAATGAAATATATACTTAATTTCGATATTAAGTATATGGAATATTTTCTAAGTATTGAAAATAAATGGATTTGTGAATTTCTTATTAATAAATAAGTATGGAAATGTTTTTCTAATGTGAAATGAAATGTTTTGAGAATTTATCTTTTTGAAGATAAATTGAAAATGAATAATTGAAATCGTATATTCATAAATATTTTGAAATGTAAATTCACTATGGAATTTATAAATGAAAAGGGAAATTTGTTTAAAAATAAATGTTGATTTATTTTTGAAGTGTGGGAATTAATTTACGGATTTAGAACGTAAATATAAAGTAAATCGTTAAGGATTTATTTAATTGGTTTAAATAAACCATTTTGAAATGAAAGTATTTCCGCGTAAGGAAAATGATTGAAATTTGTTTTCAAAAGTGATAAAGGATTGAAAAGTGATTTGAAAATTTGGTTTCAAATGGTTAAAGTGTGGAAATTGTATATCTAGTAAAGATATTTTGGGAAAGTAAATAATTTGGGAAATTATTTGGAATCTGGTGATGTTGAGCATGCCTATTGATAGTTAAATAATCCGACTATCAATATTTACCTTTAAATAGGTATTTGTTGTGATTTTCTTGAATTTGAATGCCACACTTATTTTTAAAATAAGCGCTCACTATTCGGGTTAGCCGGGAAAGGACCTTGGGGTCGTATAACCCATTCGGAATATGTGATACGTCGTTGTGGATTGCATTTGATGACCGGTGTTGAAGACCGGATATTTGGGAAAACGGAAGGATTACCGTCGAGTTACTCTACATCGGCTGATCTCCGATATAGAGGCTTTATCACCCTTAGTGACGGGAAGTCCGGTCGTGATTAGTGAATATCTGGAATGCAAGGACTTCTTTGTAAGTGCCTTCGGTTCTGTTCGATCCCGGAATAGACTTGTAAGGATTGTATGTCTGACATTACAAATTGAGATATAAAGCTGATTTCTTTCAAATATATTTCTATTGGTGGCGGACAATTTATTCTCTTAGCTTAACACCCTTCTCTAAGACATACGAGCTCAGAGGTTATATAGTTGAAGGTTATTAGTGATATACTCCCAATTTGGTAGTGTGGCATGCTGAGTGTTGCTGTGAAATGATCATTGTTTGATCATTTGTGATAGGATCATTTATTTGATCATTTATCTTGGTGATCATTTCTATGATCATTTGTTGACCCAAAGCACAGTTTTTGTATAAAGCGTGGCTTTGTGGACGAGACTTCGTCGGACCTCACACCCCGGAAATGGTCAAAACAGGAAGGATGCGGCAAGGTTATTAGGGGGTAGCACCCCTTTAGTGTATGTCATTCCTTCTGGATAGAGGTGGTATCATGGTATGAAGCCCAGATACTTAACCTATGTTGTTGCTACAAATTTTGTGGTTGTTGGAAATCGAGGATCCTCGGATTGATCGGTTACGATCGGGGGATGACATATTCGTGTCAGTAGTTACCCAGTTAGGGGTAACCCGACCTTGTGTTGGCAGAGATCCGGTTTGGTTCTCGGGACGTCATTCCAGAGGCGTTTCCATGTGGCAATGGGAAGTTCCTTGGCCTGACCATTTTTTGGAAATCCAAACAAACAATACAATCTTGTACGGTTTTAGTTGTATAACCTGCCATGGAATGTGGCGGTAACCTACTATTGAACATGGTAGCTATAGTAGGCATAAGTGCGAAATGTCTATGCTGGCTAAGATTTATATCTTTACTTTCGAAATAATTTTTCTACACTATGCACTAGTAATAATATCAAATGTTTCTTTTTAATGCGTATCAAGCATCTTTGACTATCATAAGGAGAAATCTCCTCCGATTCTGCGTTTGCATTGTGTGTGTGCGGGAGGCCTTATGGTAGTCTCATTTTTAAAAGCATTGCGAATTGACTTTAAAAATATTCCTCTATTTTGATTTTCAAAAGAAAAATAAACTATTTTAGTTCTCACACCAGTCACATGACTGACTCAGAGTTTATTATTTTCCTTCCTAAACTCTGGGTGCCCACCAATTTCCACACGGGCAGTCAAGAGTTAAGGTTTATCAGGACATTCAGGAATTCAGGAGTTGCAGGAGGCAAGCTGGATGGCATGGCGTATTCACTAGTATATATTATTTCTTTTCCGCTGTTGATGTTGTTTGTTGTTGTACACTCTGATGTAATGAAATGAAATGTAATGTAATGTAATAACTGATATAGTTCTTTGTTTAAAGATTATTCATTTATTTATTATATGTTGTTCCGCTGCGAATTGTGAGATTCTGATATTGTTCTGTTGTTTCTGTTCTATTCTATCATTTTATCTCTTCTTCTATCTTCTCTTCTTCTTAAACCCTAACCTTTCGGTTTTTCGGCAACGAAAAATCGCAAACGTTACATGATGAGTCGCTGAGCGTATATATATAAGGGAGCGTATTTGGTCGTGTTATAAAAAGTTTTTATATTGTATTGATTTGTTCCGTCTTTTATTTATAAATTCTGGTTGGTGCATAGGACGCTATGACGTCAATAAGGATTTCTAAACACTTAATAGTACAGACCGACACAATATTTGTTTTTAATACAGGTAAATGAAATAATTTTTCCTATTATATTTTCTATATATATATAGATTTTTTATAAATGATATATTTGGTTGTAATATATTTGTT
Source organism: Allium cepa (assembly GCA_030765085.1). Lineage (NCBI taxonomy): Eukaryota > Viridiplantae > Streptophyta > Magnoliopsida > Asparagales > Amaryllidaceae > Allium > Allium cepa. The sequence goes on from CM060935.1 coordinate 978,338,242, forward strand.
TGTTAGGTGGTGAAATTTTAGATATTAGTTGGAAATAAGATTGAAAATAAAATAAATGAGATTTGGAAAATTAGAACACAAGTTCCGGGGTTTCGAAAATTTCTTTCAAATGATTTTGGAATATAATAGTAATATTGTTTAGAAGTATCTTCTGATATAACTGTTTCAATATGATTTGAAGAAAAAAGGAGTTGTTTTATGGAAATTTAGGGAAGGAAATAAATTTTGTACTCCCCTCTCTGTCGCCAGAAAATAATTTTGGTGATGAGTGCACGCATCATCGACATTCATTTTCAAGTTTCTAAGTGGGAAGGCCACTGTAGTAGTTTTACTACAGATTTATTTCGATAAACAAATATAAATGTCAAATTGTTTAAATATAATTGGATATATAAATTGTAAGTGTATACATCTATCTATTATTTTAAAATGATTTGAAATTTAACCCGGTATTTAGTTCTTAAATTTATGATAATCAATAGTTTCAATTATTGTAGTGAAATTGGTTGTAACTAATTAATAATTGGAACCTCAGAATAAAAAAAAGAGATTTAATGCTAGGTTATAAATGAAATTTCTAGAAAGTTGAAATTGTAATCTATAAAGAAATGATATGATTATTGAATAGTAAATTAATTAAAAGAGATGAGAAAACTTGTATAACTTTTAATTACATTCTTAAAAAAGCATATATATATAACTTTCCAAAAGATTTAAAAGTTGAAATGTTAATAAGAAGATGTAATAGAATATTATACAAGTAATACTTAAGTAACGAAAGTGTTCAATAAAATTTACTTTATAAATAAGAAATTTGACATGGAAATAGTTATAAACTTGAGTCAAAATTTTAATACTACTAATTAAATGAAAAAGGAAATGAGTAATGTAAGTAAAGATTTTGAACTTAAGCTAATGTTGAAACTATTTATTATTAAAGTAAGTAAATGAAATTGAGTAGTGAATAAATGAATGTAGTACAATAAGAAGAGAATTTGCATGATATGAATAAATGAAAATAAATGAAAAATTATAAGAAGTTAAATGTAAATTAAAAAGATAAATCATTGTGTGAATGAAAAGGAAATCAAACGACAAATGTATGAAATGAAATTAATAAGAATGAACTTGACCTATTGTTTTGAAATTGGTGTTGTTTGACTTATAACTGTTTGGGCAAAGATACTTTAAATTTGTTTGGGTGAATGAATAATCTATTTAGTTTTCATCTAAGACTGTTGAGTAAATGGTGCACTTAGTAGTTATTTTTCATTCCGTACAATTTAAAGTTTTTGAACAACTATTCGTGTGTTTGATATGAATGGATAATTGATTGTGTTGATTTTATGTGATGGTTGTATACTTTGTTGCAAGTGATCGATGTTTGTATTAATTTGTTTGTTTATGGTTGAAGCAACTTTGAATATTTCATTTTATACAATTATTAACTCCTTTTGGATTATATAAGTGAAAATACAGGTTATGGAAGCAATTGCTACTGCTTTTGGTTTCATAATTAAGCGTTAATTGCCCAACAAATAGGTACGTTCTCGGATTACGGTTTTCTAGTGATATTATATATTTTTCCCGTTGTTGGGATATATTATTTTGAAATATTGTTGTACATTGTTATATTTGATATTATATTTTCTCCCGAGCCTCACTGCACAAAGGAGACTCTACCGAAATTTTCCATAAATTTTGGACCTAGAAAATTTTGAAAAATGTTTCCAAACTTTATTAATTTGAGTATAAAAAAAATTTAATGGTTATAAATTGGTATATTTTATTTAAATTAGTTAATTTTGTAAATTTATTTGTTTATAAAGTTAATATTTTAAATAAGATGTATTTCTTACTCAATTCTTTCTTCTCCCTTCTTTTTCCTTTTCGGGGATGAAAAGTTTTGAGTGGGGGAGAGTGTAACAACCCGTAAATTTCGATAATTAAATTGGTTAAATTAATAATACTTTTGTAATTAAATTTAGAAAGAAATAAAAAATTTATAATTCATATTGAAATAAATGTTAAGAATGAATTGTAGCAATGGTTATTGAAAACCAATTATTGACAATTGAAGTGAAATCACAATAAAAGTGAAATAGTGTCAATTGTTGCACTTGGGTATAAAATTGAAAATACGTAAATAAGTGTAAGGGTGGTATAAATAAAGGAATTTGTAAATAATTTATAGTAATTGAATGAATTCGGTATTATGTAGGTAATTATAATAATTTGTTGAAGCAGGATAAACTTAAGTGTAACCTTGGCTTGTAAACAATTATTATAAGTTACCTGTTTAATTAGTTGACGGAATTGGAAATAAATTTTAATAAAATAAATAAATGTTACATTAATGAGAAATGTAATACAATGTTGGGAGTTGTCAAATTAGAGTATAGTAAAGTAATGAAGGGTTAAACAAAGGTTAACCAGATTATAGAGTAGTAATGAACTTAATAAAAGGATAGGAATTGAAACAAACCAACTTATTGAAATTTAATTTATAATAAATGGAATTTTTATAGCAAATGAAATTCAACACTACGATGATTAGAACTAAGAAGAAATTGTGTAACATTAAGGTAATAGATATGAAACAAAATAGTTATACCTTAAGAAGAATGTATTGAAAATAAATGGAAAGCTAATTTCATCGAATTATTGGAAATTTAATTTATAATCTATAAACAATTGAAATAGAAATTTAAAGCTTTGAAAGTATGGAATATGCAACATTTAATCCATATGAAAATTTGTTATGAAGGATTGTGAATTTTTTTAAGCAACCGGAATTGATAGAAATTGAAATAATAATAATTGAAGAGAAAAGTTATTTAATTTAATTTAATATCAATTTATTTAATTAATAGGAGAATAGCCATTTTGGCCATTGACTCGAATTTCGACGAAACCAGTTTCATCAGATCCGCAACGGTGAATTATTGTAGGATTTCAAGTTTCGTAGCGATCGGACTTGTCGTTTGATCGTATGGACTCGAAATGCCTTCAAATCAATTAATTGAAATCAATTGAAATCAATTTGAAATAATTTGATTTTAGCATAACTTCTTCATACGATGGAATTTTGACTTGAAACCTGTTCCATTAATTTTAAAATATTTTAAAACATCTATTTTGATATATGGGTTGACCAAATTTCGTTCCGGAGTCAGAACGGGCTTTTCGGGCCATTTATCGTTCAACGGTCCAAACCAATCTGATCCATTCTTTTATTTTCAACCCTGCCTACATATATCAGGTTATAAACCCTAGCAGCCTTTCTATTCCTCATTTATGTACGTACAGTTCAAATCGCTCGTCCTCATTCCAATGGCTGAAAACCCTAATTCCCAAACTTCAAATCCAAACCAAAATCAAATTGAAAAAAAGAAAAAAAATTCAAACTCCTCAAAAAAATTCAGAAAAATTATATAGCAAATATCTCGACAATACGAATCCACGTCAAGTGTTCGTTTTTTGAAATTATGCTTCAATCATCAGTAAATCGCAGCCAAACTTTGTAATTTTCGAAACCCTAGGGCTAATTGGGCGTTTTTGATTCGGAAAGCAATTGGTATAATTGAAATATGGATTTTGGAGAGAGGGGCTTGCGGAGTCGAATGGTGGTGGAATCAGGAGCTACCTCCACCTATGGCGGTTTAAAATCGATGGTTAAGGTTTCGTAAAACCTAGTTAGGGGTGGCGATAGCGGCCTTAGGGAGGGGCCGGTCTTCGGCCATGGGGGCGGCCTTCGATGGCGAGGCGAACGGTGGTTGTGCCGTAGGCCGTAGCGACGTATAGACGGAGTTATGGTCGGTCAAAGGTGGTGGTGCTCTGGTTTCATGGGTTCGTTTATGTGATTTAGCGTGGTGGACTGCAGGGAGACGCGGCGTCGTGGCTGAGTGAGATGTTTGTTTTATTTTATTTTTATTTTATATTAATTTCAATTTCAATCATTCTTATGCACGTAACTTTCACATACGAGGTCAGTTTCACGCGCAGTTTTCTCCATTATGATTGTATTGAAATTTTGGAAATTTTGGCGCTAGTTTGGATAGATTCTGAGACTGTTCAAATTTTGGGTTTAAATTGGATTTAAATTCAATTTAAATTCAAAAGGTGAGTGTTCTAACCCACTCACAACTTCTAAAATTTCTTATGTATGTTAAATTAATTTTTGATGTGATTAGAAATTTATTTATGGCTTTTGGTGCATTTTTATCATCATTCCAGTTAAATTGAAATTAATTGAATTAACTTGTTATTTAATTTATTATTCCATATAAGCTGTCAGTTAAATTGTTATTTAATTTATTATTTAATATAAACTGCCATTAAATATCTGTTATTTATTATCTATTCTATATTGATGTTATTATTTGAATTGAATGATGATTGTGATAAATGGTTGATGATTGATATTGGATGAATGGATGTTGTATTTATATTATTATAAACTGCAAGTTGTTATGCATTTTTATTTCATTCGGGATTGTGGTTTGAAATGATATGTAACCGTATTTTTATTTTAAATTACGGATTGAAATGATAAATATCCGTATCACTTGACCATAGGGTAGAAAATTATATACAGACGCTGTGGTCCATATATATAAAATATTTAGAAAATGATTTCTATGGCTTTGGAAAGAAATATATAGGTTAATGAATATTGATTTTTTTGATATTATATAAATATTATTTTATATATAGTTAAATGCTTAAATTTAAGCTATGTATAAGTTTGTTAAATAAAAATTAAAGTTTAATAATAGAGTTTGATTTTATTAAAATAAATTTGAGTAAGTATTTAAATTTTATTTCAATATAGAGTGTATAATGATTTAAACAAATTAAGGATGGGAAACAAATTAAACTCTAAGGGTTGATGTGAGATTTATTAAATTGGAAATTTTAAAAGGTATAATTATTAAAACTTGATTTTGGGGTCAAGGTGAAGTAAATGAGTATTTCAAGTATAACTAAAATGAAGGAAATATTTAGTTATTTGTAATTTGAGTTTTTTTAACGATAATGGATTTATTATGCAAATATTTCAAAACTAAATAATATAACGTTGGATTGTTGAATCGTAATTATCAACCTTAGTTTTGAAATTATATAATAATCAAAGTTTGAAATATATTGAAATTGAAATGGTTTATTGAAACTGAAAGTGAGTTGAAAGTTATGAATTGAGGTTTAATGTAAAGTGAATAAAATGGTGAAGTCGAGGAAATTATTTTACTTTAGAAAGTGATTTCAAATTCAAACTATTTTATTTTATATATTGTTTGAATATCCAAACCATTTAAGTTTTGGAAGTTATGGTTTAGAAGCTATGAAATTCGAAGTATTATGTTTTGAAAGGTTATATTTCAAGCGTTTGGTTTCAAAATATTATTATTTTGAAAGTGCTATGATTTTAGAAAGGATATATTCGAAATAAAATGATATTATATTGATTTGGGTTTTAATAAAATGATATCATATTGATGGGTTTTTCAAACGGAAATGATATCGTATTTATATGGTTTTGAAATGGATATTATATTCTGGTTTTAAAAGTATAAACTATTTTGAAAAGACCGCGGTGTCATAATATCGTTTGGTTGTTAAAGAGACCGGGATCGGAAGTTGTCATTCTCTCTGCCAACTCCGAAAACCACTTTAACAACCGTGTATGCGGTGGAGATTTCAGAATGAAGTAGGATGGTGGCGATGTCCTTTAGGGTATGTACGTGGACCCAACTCCCGTGAGTTGGATAGGAGCGATTGATGGGCTAATGAGGTAGAACCTTTGATCGGACACATCCCTTCGATATTTTACTCTGACTTTTGAATTGATTCAGTGGCCACTTTTGATTCTTTGATTTGGGGATGTGGCTCGAGGTGGGCGGTAGCTGCGCGCTACGCGTTACCACCGGCCCGGAAGCGTAATTGGTGTATCTACCCTGGCATTGGCTAGTTGTGCCATGTCACCTACCCTAGCGCGTCTTGTACGATTTTGGATTTCTCCCGTAGCCCGTGGAGTATTTAGGTAGTCTCCCGATCTAGAGATGCGCTGATACTGGATGGGCTACTAGGACTATTATTGTGTTAAGGGGAATATTGGGTCACTCCTTAACGCTATTTTAAAGTAAGTTTATTTTACTAATAGACATTATTATAATAGTGTATATTACTACATAGTAATTAGTTTAATGGATCCTTAGGAGATGTGAATCCCGAACATCTCTTAAGTTACTACACTCACGTTTGACACTGGATATGAGATGTCAAATCCCGTAATCATCTCTGACGCCGTTCCACTCATATTTACCGTTGATTTTACTTACATAAGATCTTTTAGTTCTGACTCGAGTGTTTTGTCTTTTCAATTCGCTCGGGTAAGTCTGAGCATTTCAAGGTTTGAAGATCTTATTTCTAGAGGACGAAGACGAAGGTTGTATTATTATTATTTTTATATACTATGTTGTTCCATTGCATTCATACTGTTCCGCTGCATTATTTATTGTTCTCTGGTATGTGTAATTCTGATATGTATTGCATAAGTATAGTTGAATATTTTGTAAAACATCTTCATGAATTGTATATTTGATTATTATATTTTATCGTTCCGCTGCAAGATTCTGTTTTGTTCTTTTCATTCCCTGCTTTTTCTTATTTACCCCATAAAAATCCGCCTTTCTGTATGGTTTAAGTCTGACATGTGTTGTTTATCGTCGATTTAAAGCGTACAAAAAGGCGGGACGTTACAGTTAATTAATGAAGGTGATTAATTAAAGGACAATTAATCAATGGTAGTAATTATAGATTAATTAATTAAGAAAATTTAATTAGGGATCAATGTAATAAATTATTGTTAATGAGAATAATATAAGATTAATTAATGTAAATGGTTAAGGATAATTAATTTGTGTAATTATTTAAAGGTTAATTACTTAATGTAATTAAAAATGATAATTAGTAAATGATTAATTAATTGATTTGTAATTAATTAATGTTGAGTAAGTAGGATTTAAAGATGATTGAAGTAATTAATTTAATCCATTTAAATTAATTATAATGGTATGGTTAATTAACCTTGTGTATGGATGATTGAATGATATTGAAAGCCTTGGATTAATTGTTATCCCTAATATGTGATCCGTGATGCTATGTGATATGATATGTTTGATTTAAACTGTGATAATGTGGTTATCTATTGATGATGAATTACTGTGACACCCTGTACTTAAAGTTTGAATTGTATTTCACTTGAAACTTGGGTTAAGATGACTTGGAATTCGTAGAGACCGGGGTCGGGTATCAATAAATATCCGAACCCACATCGATTTGTAATCTCTAATAAATCTACATAGATTTGATATGTGAAATCAATAGGCTGAAATGGAACAATAAGGACCTTTGAAACTAAATATGGGGACTTAGGGATTGATTTGTGAAATAAGTGTTGAGCATAACAAGTAATGAACTCGTAGTGAAGTACGACTTACCCCGGGTTTTTATTTTATGGTTTGATCTTAGCATTTCAAATTATATGGGTTTACTCACGCTAGTTTCTAGCTTGACCCGGGTGTTACTTTGATGTAATTCTCGGGTCAGACCGAGTATTACAGATTTTCAGGTAAGGACATTCTGGAGCTCAAGAGGCGAGCTGGATGGCAGGAACGTATGGAGTGTATTCCGCTGTGATATATCGTAGTTTATCTGGGACATGTTGTTTTTAACTGTCCAGTGATTGTGAAATGTTGTAACTTTGATGTATTAAAATGTAATTGACTGATATAGCTTTCTTTGTGTAAAGAATATTATTTGATATTATATTTTATCTGCTACGAATGTGAGATTCTGAGTTTGGTTTTCTGTTTCTTCTTCTATCTCTTTTCTTCTTTTCCTAACTATTTGGAATTTTTAGGATCGAAAATTCCGGGTCGTTATATATTATGTTGGCATAATGTGATGACCCGCCTTTTTGGACGGTTTAAATCGATAATAAACCATACATTTCTAACTCAAACCATTCAAAAGGGAGGATTGCCAATGGGTAATGTGACGCCCCACCTCTATACCCACGCTAGCCAAGAACACTCCGGAGTAGTGCTGTCAACTAGCACGGAGAATAAGGCTGTTGAGGAGCGACCATCCATGTAATTGCTTATCACACGGTGGCTATAATTAATCTTCGGAAACAAACATAGAAATAATCATATCACAAATCAGTCACAGATATCCATATCACAAAGGCGGAAGAAGATATGAATATATAACTAACACATGAAAGTGTACATCAGAGTAGTGGTCAGTAAGATCCACGATAATACAAAAGAATAGCAACACGTGCTATACAAAAGAATACAACTATGAGTCTATATCTCAAGTGTATACAACAAAAACTGCTAATCTAAACAGTTAGCCAAAAGTCAGAGTGATGAATCCCTGGGAAGAAGTCAAGCAGAAGCACCTGTAACATCTCGGCCTGACCCGAGTATTATTTAAGAAAATAATAAACGGATCAGTCTAGCTATAAATATCAGATGACATGATATAACATAAAAGATATAGCATAAACATAAATATCCATAACGACATACCACTATAAGTATGTAAATAATGATCAACAGAAGATCAATCAATAAGAGATAATCAATATCACAAGAATCTTCTCAAAGATTCGAAGAGGGCATCATACCCTAAACTTGTACTCATAACAAGTCAATGACATAAATTCCAGAAATCAACACGAGAAATCCAGAAATCATAAAAAGGGAAAGAGGCCTATCACATGACGGTCCGAAGACCAAGGGGAGCTACCCCGCATGTGTGAATGGAATCACACAGATTGAGGTCAAGACTAACCAAAAAGCAGAAAGGTATGTGTGAATGGAGTCACACAAGTGGTGTCTAGTCTAACCTTGCAATGAAAGAGACATCGCGCAATTGCTAGTCTAATTCATAAAGCGATCATCAAGATCGACGAGAAGTGTCAATTACACTAAGCTAGTAAATATAGAAGTTTAGCTTCATGTCCCATAACCACTTGCTTAACTTAAATATTTACGAACAAACTGTAAATCTTCACTAATAAAATTGTCACAAGAGGTTCAATCGAACAATTCCAAGAATTAACCGACGAAGTGAACGCAAGCGTTTCATACCACTTGTTTTACTAAGTCGTTTAATTAGATTCCTCATCCGAGTGAGGTAAAGGCTTGTATATACTAATAGATTGGAAAACGGTTTAAGAAAAGAGCTTTGTTATTAAAAATAGAGTTGAAATTGTTTGTTAAAAGAGTTTTGATATTTACTACTAGTATTGAAACCTTTATATTATAAAGTGACAAAACACATAAGCAAGTGTAGAAACAATCAGTCACAAAGATCGCATACGGAGATGCGAATAAAATCCCAGGAAATCAGCTCAATGTTTTTCAGATAAGATCCCCTACGGAGGGGGGGTCCGGGGGGGGTGGCAACCCCCCAAGGTGGGGGTGCGGGGGCAACGCCACCGCTTACGGGGTTCGACCTGCCCGGTCAGGTCGCGGGGGTCCATGGGGCAGCGCCCCCGGCGGGGTGCGGGGCAGCGCCCCGACCAAAACGGTATGACCTAGTGAAGACAAAATGAGGTCTAACGACCTAAGGGGAATAGGGTCGAGCGACCAAAACGGTACGACCTAGTGAAGATAAAATGAGGTCTAACGACCTAAGGACTCAAGGGTCTAACGACCTAACGACTCAAGGGTCATACGACCTAACGACTCAAGGGTGAACGACTCAGCGACTCAAGGGTCCAACGACTCAGCGACTCAAGGGTCCAACGACTCAGCGACTCAAGGGTGAACGACTCAGCGACTCAAGGGTCCAACGACTCAGCGACTCAAGGGTGAACGACTCAGGGGCTCAAGGGTGAACGACTCAGCGGCTCAAGGGTCCAACGACTCAGCGGCTCAAGGGTCCAACGACTCAGCGACTCAAGGGTGAACGACTCAGCGACTCAAGGGTCCAACGACTCAGCGACTCAAGGGTGAACGACTCAACGGCTCAAGGGTGAACGACTCAGCGGCTCAAGGGTCCAACGACTCAGCGACTCAAGGGTCCAACGACTCAGCGACTCAAGGGTGAACGACTCAGCGACTCAAGGGTGAACGACTCAGCGACTCAAGGGTGAACGACTCAGCGACTCAAGGGTCCAACGACTCAGCGACTCAAGAGTGAACGACTCAGCGACTCAAGGGTCCAACGACTCAGCGACTCAAGTGCAGAAAATTCAACAAAACGCTAAAAATTGGAGTTTTTTGCCAATCCAATCCAAACCAAATGCTAACATGCATGCAAAAATGATAGGGAATCATTCCCAACAGTCCAATATAGTTATAGGCTAGAATTGTGAGATAAAAATCTCACCTTTGCTCCAAAACCCAATGAAAATGAAGAACAAAGCTTGAAGGCAAATGGAGAAGCAACCACAAGCTTGAATCCGATGTCTTCTTCTTGAATTTGGAGTTGAATGTTGGAGTTGCAATAAAACAAAGACTTTGGAGTTTTAATTTCTCATTCCATTCACCATTTTTGTTGAAGCTTTAGTGTTAGGAAATGAAATGAAGCAATGAAGAAGAAGGGGGGTGGAACTTGGGCCTAATGGGCTAAAAGTCCAAACCAAAGGCTCGAGTGAAAAAGTGGTGAAATTCCACTAACCCCAAACATATCAATGTTTATACTCAGAAGATTGCAAACGACGTTTCGAACTCAATGGAAGTGGTCTCGAGTCCTAATTTGACCGTTTGCAAAAAGTAGCTTCGGACCAAAATCCGATTAATGATAAAATATTTAAATAAAATATTTAAATATAAAAATCGATAAATATGCGGGTTGTTACAGGTAAATAGAAAATAAGAGAAAAGAAGGAAAATAAAACACAAAATTGCACAACGGAATGACAAATATGATAATCAGATAAACAGTTCATGAAGTTGTTTTGCAATATACATTTAAACATAAATTTTACAATATAATCAGAGTACAATCAACAAACATTCCAAAATAATGCAGTAGAATAATACTAATAATATAATATGCCAAATTCCATCTTCGTCCTCTAGAAATAATTCCTTTAACGCTAAAAAATTCAGACTGACCCGAGCATAATGAAAATACAAAACACTCGAGTCGGAACTAAAAGATCTTATGTTAGTTAAATCAACAACAAGTAAAGATGAGTGTAATAGCTTCAAAGATCTTTTACATCTCATATCCACTATATAAAGTAAGTGCAATGACTTAAGAGATGTTATGAGATTATCCATCTCCTAAGGATCCGTTAAACTATCTATATGTAGTAAGATACGCTATATATGCAGTGTCTAATCAATAAGATAAATATTTTTCTTAGCATTAAGGCTTTACGTTAATCCCTGTAACGACCCGCTAAATTAATAATATTAAATGAATTGAATTAATATAATTTCTAATCTAATTTAGAATAAATGTAGAAATTTGGTATAGTAGTTGTAATTTAGTGTAGCAATAAAATTTTATGACAATAGATTTGGATAATGTAGATTGTCACAATTTGATTTAAAGTTAAATATAAGAAACTGATATAAGGGTTGAATTAGTGAATATCAATAAAAAGATTAAGTAGAATGGAATTCATTTAATATAAAATAAATAGTGGAAGACTTACATTGGATTGTAAAATGGATAGTAACTAAATAAAAGGTGACCGCTGAATAAATCAATGCAATAAGTGTTGATAAGGAGATTTAATGAATGTCATCAATAATATATGGACTTAAGATAGTAATAAAATTTGTTTTGCCTATGTAAATTTTATGTATTGATAAGCCATAATTAAATTTGAAATTTGGTAGTAAATAGGGGATAAGTTGACTAAGGCAATTAGTAATTTAATAAATGAATGCATAGTAAGTAAGTGGAAATGTATGCATAAAATATTTTCATATATGGGATAATTACAAAAGTTTACCCATTTATCTAATGTATATAATTGAATCTAAATTTAGGGCAACATTTTGTTATTGATGGTATAAGTGAAATTGAATAAAAGGGTAAAAATTATGTAGATTTAACATGTATTGAGTATATAGCTAAGAAGGGCATTCGATGTAAATGAATCTAAATTAATGTGTCTAGTCAATAAAGGAGAACTTTAAGGGAATAAATATAAATGAATGTATTTGGGGAATAGAGTCCTTTTATATGTGAATAGTATAACGTTGTTATTAAGAATGAACGTTACTTTAGTAATTATTAATATGGTAACGGAAGAGTGTATAAATTTTATAGTAACGTAAAAACGTATTGTAAGATAATAATTAAGTGTAGACTTATAAAATATATTTATGACAACAAATTTTGTAAGTTATTTATTCTATTAGTTGTTAAGTTTTATTTATGTGTAAGTTAACAATATTACAATTCAATTGAATACAGTAACTTATGCAAACAAAGGATGAACATTTGGAAGTATTACTGTAGTGATATATATATAAGAAATGGTAACTTTGTAGTTGGGGAATAATTGATTTATTTGTGAGTTGTAATCAAATAGAGTCAAATTTATTAGAATTTATTGCAATTTATGGGATTAATTGCAGTAACCTTTGAAGATTTATTCACTAAAATAATGGACGATGGAAATTATATGTAGATTTGCTTTTAGTTAATTTAAAATATCCAGAGGGCTAGAAATGACACAGATCTACTAGTTTAGAAATTTACAATAAAAAGTGGTAAGTAATTTTTCTAAATATTTAGATAGTAGGAAGTTGTAGATTTAGATGGAATTTATTATTTAACTATTTCACATGTTGAAGATCTAAGGTTAGAATTGAGATTTTTAATGTATAGATATTGAGCCAATGTTAGTTTCATTAAATTGACATCAATAACTTTGAATAATAGAATGAAAGTGAATTTAATAAATTTAATCAAACGTATAATGTTGAATTTATTAAAAATTGGAATTTAACCTTTAAGTAAGGATTAACATCTAAATTGATGAATAGAACAACTATGTATTGACACTTGAATTGTTTAGAATTGGAGTAAATAGTTAAGAAAATTTAAAAGGAGAAAATTTGGTCAATTTTTGAATTTAGATGTAAAAAATTGGATTTTTATAATTTATTTAATTTATTTAATGAATATTAAAAATAGCCATTTTGGCCACGGACTCGGATTTCGACGAAACTAGTTTCATCGGATCCGTATCGGTGAATTATCATAGGGTTTCAAGTTTCGTATCGATCGGACTTGTTGTTTGATCGTACGGGCGTGAAACACCTTGAAATCAATTTTAATAAAATCAATTTGAAATCAATTTGGAAATTTTGTTTTCAGCATAACTTCTTCATACGATCAAATTTGGACGTGAAAATTTTTCCATCGCGTTCAGAATATCTTAAAATACCTATTTGGATATATAGATTTAATAAATTCGGTTCCGGAGGCATAGCGGGCTTTTTGGGCCATAATTTGTTGCGTACGTTCATCCTTCTAGTCTATACGCTCTAACCCAACCCTAACTATAAATATACAGTTATAAACCCTAGCCACTCCTTATTTTCATTTTTCTATACATAGATCTCCTTCTCAACTCCTCATTCTAATGGCAGAAAAAAAACCTAATTCTCAAATTCCAAAAAAAAAAAAAAAAAAAATTGCAGATCTGCAGCAGCTTTTTGTCGCGCTTCGTGTTTCAGGGGAGAAAACCCTAGAGCAACTTCGGGTCAGGAAGAAAATGACTCGGGTCGCTCCGGGTCGTTTTGGCGAAAACTCCAAGCAAGCACCGGGGAACTGAGGCGGCGCACCGAAGTCGAACCCGAAGTCGACCCAGGACCAGAATTTTCCATTTTTCAAATTTTCATAACTTTTGCATACGAGCTCGGATTCGCGCGCGGTTTATTTTGATGGGATCGTATCGGAATTTCTGACGTTTTGGCACTAGTTTGGATGAATTTGGAGAGTGTCCAATTTTTGGGTTTAAATTGGATTTGAATTCAATTTAAATTCAAAAAGGTGAGTGTTTAAACCCACTCACAACTACTAGAAGCTTTTATGTTTGTTAAATTAATTTTAGAAATGAATAGAAATTTATTTATGAGCATTTGGCATGTTTATTTCACTCATATTTGTTGAATTGTATTTATTAAATTTAACTGTTAATTTAATTTATTTATTGCGTATTAATTGATAGTTAGAATTTATTTGTTTGCCTATAAACTGCTAGTTAACAGTTATATAGATTATTACTGAATATAAACTGTTAGATTAATAGTTGTTAAATTTAATCTGAATAAAATTGCCAATTATTACCTGTTATATATTATCAAATATAAATTGTTATTGATTGATATTGCTTGATGATTGTGATTGGATGATGGGTGATGTTGATGGATGTTTTATTGTATATCATTAAATTGCAAATTATCATGCATATTTCCTTTCATTCGGGATTGTGGTTTGAAATGATATACAACCGCAAAATTTTATATCTTTTAAATTGCGGATTGAAATGATAAATTTCCGTATCACTTGACCATAGGATAGAAAATTATATACAGGCACCGCGGTCTATGTATAACTATTTTAATGTGATTTCTATGGTTTGGATGGAATACAGTTTATAATAATCTTAAATTTTATATTGTATAAATATTATTCTTCCATATATATACATATGAAGTTGAAAATTTTGAAATTTAAAGGTGTATAAATCTCTTTATTAAAAATGAAAAAATTTTAGGAAAATGGAGTTTGATAATTTATATCATATGTTTAAATGTGAAGTTTGGAAATTTTAAGATATGATATTTATAATTGGATTTTTTCCAAAATAAATTGAAATGAATATTCTAGTATAATTTGAATTGGGAAAATATATGTATTTTATTACTAGAAATTGAAGTCTTATTATTTATGGATTTTATGTGAATATTCAAGACTAATTAATAGAACAATTGATCTGTTGAAAGAATAAAATCAAATTTTAGTTTGAAATATTGTTACTCAAAATGGATATACGTATATATAAATAAATTGAAGTGGTTTTGGAACTTGAGAGAGATAATACAAATTTTGGTTTAGACTTTAATAAAGAAATGTATTTGTAAAGCCATGAGAACTATTTTCTTTACAAAGTAACAGTAAAGTTAAACCATTTAATTTATATACCGTTGAATATCCAAACCATTCAAGTTTTAGAAGTTATGGTTTTAAATTATGAATTTCGAAATATTATGCTTTGAAAGGATATTTGGCTTTCAGACGTTATAAATTTTAAAGCATTATGATTTTTGGAAAAGATTTATAATTGGGATAAATGATATCATGTTGTTTTGGGTTTTAAAATGATATCGTATTCATAATTTTAAAATGGAAATGTATATTCTGGTTTTAAGGTATAAACTATTTTTAAATGACCGTGGTGTTATAATAACGATGGGTTGGCAAAGAGACCGGGATCGGATATGGACATACTCTCTGTCGATACCGAAAACCACTTTGACTAACCGTGTACGCGGTGGAGATTCCAGAATGAAGTAGGTGGTGGCAACGTTTCCTGTAAGGTAAATACGTGGAGCCGACTCCCGTGAGTTGGCGTAAGGTGGCTAAAACAGGAGCGATTCTCAGGCCAATGAGGTCATTCCTCTTATCGGACCCTCCTCTTCGATATTATACTTTGATTTTGGATTGATTCAGTGGCCACTTCTATATTTTGATTTTTGGGGAGTTAGTCCGAGGTGGGCGGTAACTGCGGCTACGCGTTTCCACCAGCCTGGATAGCAATTGGTATATCTACCCTGGCATTGCCTAGTTGTGCCGTGTCACCTACCATACCGAGCCTTTACTACGAGTTTCTATTTGTGTCGTACCTATGGAGTATCCTCTGGTAGCCTCCCGATCAGGAGGTATTACGGTACTGTATAGACTATTGGCAGTTTACGTGTTAAGGTGGAAAATGTAAAGCCTTAACGCTATTTAAAAGTAAGTTTATTTTATGAATAGACACTATTATAATAGCGTAATATACTACATAGTAAATAGTTTAACGGATCCTTAGGAGATGTAAATCCCGAACATCTCTTGAGTTACTGTACTCATATTTATTTCTGTTAATTTAACTCACATAAGATCTTTTAGTCTGACTCGAGTGTTTTTGTCTTTTCAAATTCGCTCGGGTCAGTCCGAGCGTTTCAGGATCGAAGACTTTAGCTTTGGAGGACGAAGACGAAGGAGTCGTATTATTTTATTTATAGTATTGCACCACACTTTAAATTTCAGCTGCATTGATTGTATTGGTATGTGTAACTCTGATATTCATTGTATAAGTAAAATAAATATTTTGTAAACAGTTATCATGAACTGTATATTGATTATTATATTTTATCCTTCCGCTGTGAGATTTTGTTTTGTTTTTATTTCTTCTCTGTTTTTTCTTATTTACCCCATAACAATCCGCCCTTCCGTATGGTTTGAACTGGCACGTGTGTCGGTTTAAAGTGTGCGAAAAGGCGGGATGTTACAATCCCCCTTAACACATTTTTAAGCATTGTCCTACAATTTTCCTTTGACACCACCAGTAACGTCGGTAGTCATGGAGGCATCATGATAAGACAACACTAAAACAAAATCATGGTGGTCGCATATAAGGATAAATGTATGACAAGGCACGTGAGGCAATGCCCAAGGTAGGATTCTACTAGTTTATCCTTTCTAGCTGGTGTAACGCATCATAGCTACGTCCTCCCACCGAGTCCATCACCCTCAAATCAAATCAAGGTACATTGATCAAGTCCGAAATCAATTTATTAATACGAAAGGGTGATGGCCCCTAAAGGTTGCGAACCCCTTAGCAAGACATAGGCTCCTGTTTTAGTAATTTTCAATTGACACATGTGTCAAGGTCATCCAACATCGTTCTCTTTCTTCAAATCCAACAAATGCCTCCAATTCAATCACTTCATTCTTGATAACATCCATCGCGTACACAGTTGTTAAAGTGGTTCCAATATTGACAAAGAGTATGCCAATAAGACCCCGGTCTCTTTAATAACCAAACGTCATTTTTCACACCAGTTGGTTCTTTTACATTTCGAAACCGATTCATATTTGATATCAAAATACCATATTCGCTGCAAAATATCACTTCATTTCAAAATACCATATTTACTCAAAATATGTCATTTTAACTTGAAAATATCATTTCAAAATCCAATTTAGGTTATAACCTCATTTAACCACATTTGCATTTAAATCAACAATATAAATATAAACATTCTAACTTTGCATCGTTTAACCTTTCAGAAAATAGTTTGAAATAGCTTAGAGATTTAAAACAGTTTAATAAAAAATGGTTTAAGTATTGAAAATGGTTTATACAGTAAAATAGGTTGGAAAATTAAAATAATTTGATTATAAAAAATAGATTTCAAACTGTTTATATTAAAATAATTTATTTTGAAAATAATATCAAGCGAACTGTTTCCTTCCATTTCAAAAAATCTGGATCCATGTGCAAATTTCAAATCAAGAAAACACAATTTCCAATCGTCCAATTCAATTGACTTAATTTCGATTTAATTTTAAATCAACTTGATTTCAAATTCAATTTGAATTAATTTTAGTTTTCAAAAAATTCATTTTTAACTTCAAATTCGATTAAATAATTCAATTCAATGATTTAAATTTCAGTCTAATTGTTATTTTAAACCATTTCAATTCACATCGATTTCAAGTCCAATTTCAATTTTCTAATTCAAACCCCGTAAATCAATTTAAACTTCATTGTTCGATTTAAGGCTTAAACTTAAAAATAATCAATTTTCAATACTATAGTCATATATCGATTATAACTTCACATTTCCAATTCAACTCTTTAAAACAATTTCATTTAACCAATTTCAATTTTAACATTTTAAAGCTTGTATTAGGAAATAATTCAATTCATTTAAATCCACAATTTATTTACTTTAAAACAACTTCATTTAATCAAAGTCCAAATTCAAGATTTGAAAACCATTTAATTTAACCAATCCGACATCCGTATATAATTTTCTACCCTATAGCCAAGTGATTATTATATCAATTTAATTACATGGATAGATATATATCATTTCAATCCAAATCAAAGTGTCATAGGTATATATCATTTCAACATATTTCTTAATTCATTTCCATAATACAATTGACAATTTATATAATGTCAAATAATAAATAGGTAATAATGGAGGTATATCCAAAATAAATAAACCACCATACATTCAACATCAATCAATGGCATACAATAACAAACAGCATCAAAATCAACCAACATGTCACACTGTTACTAATTATCAATCGACGGTGTTTAACTAGCAGTTATTTTCAATAATAATTAAGATGTAAATTTAATTTAATATAAAATTCAATTTCAACCAAATGTCAATTTAGACTATCAAACAACAACAAATAACATTCTCACCACTTCATAAAGTTAATTCAACTAACATAAGAATATTTAGTATTGGTGAGTGGGTTAAATCACTCATCTTTGATTTATGATCAATTAAAAATCCAAATAAAGCACAAAATTCCATCAATCTCAGAATTCAACCAAACTAGATCGTGTTGTTGGGAATTTTGGTACGATCGCAATGGATAAAACTATGTCCAAATTCGAGCTCGTATGAAAAAGTTATTAGCGTTAGAAGTTTGAAAAAATTAAATTAAAACAAGGGCATTAACGTAATTATCACCTTCTCTAAACCCTCTATCCAGATCGAACACGCACTTAACCCAATCCTGCTATCGATGATCATCTCATTGTCGTGCCTCCCTTGTCCCCCAATCAGGCATTAGTGCCACCATGCCCACTATAGGGCGCACCCACGGCGAGCTCCATTTGCTCCACCAGCGTCAGGGGCAATCCACCACTGCCGCCTTAACCGGCCATTTCTAGCAATCCATGATGCCATCTAGACTGACTATCTATATGGATCTGTTCCACTTGTCAACCTCTACGCCACAGCACCACCCGATTTCCATATCGTTGAAGATCCACCGTTAAAACAACAACCCTAATTTCAACGTCCAAAACTTCTTCGCCAAATTCTGGCCAAACCGAGACCCCAATCGAAAATCTAATTACAGGTGTAGGTTGCACTCGTTGAGAGCTTCGGAATGATTATTGTTTGATAGGTTTTGAGGAGTCTGAATTTTGGAGTTTGATTTGAATTTGCAATTAGGGTTTGAGATGTCCGCCATTGAGAAGGAATAGGTAATGGAATAAATAGATAGAAATTGTACATAAAGACAATGAAAATTAAAAGCTGCTAGTGTTTATAACAGCCTATAAATAAACATGGATAGATAAGAGTTATGGAACAGATCGAATTGGGTCGAACCAATAACAAGACCCGAAAAGCCTGTTTCGTTCCCGAAACGAAAATAGGTCATCTCATATATAAAAATATAGGTTTCAAATGATTTTAAACTCAATGAAACTTGTTTCAAACCCTAATTCCATTATATACAGAAGTTAGCTTTCAAAATCAACTAATATTCATCTAAATTCTATTAATTGATTTCTACGCGTTTCGAGCCGGCACGATCAAATGATAAGTCTGATCACTATGAAACTTGAAATCTTATAATATTTCAATATTACGGATCCGATGAAACTAGTTTCGTTGAAATCCGAGGCAGTTCCTAGAAGGTTAATTTTCATGTTAATTAAATGAATTATAAATTAAAAATCAATTTAATCACTTTTAAATTTAAATTTAAAAGTTAACCATTTTCATCATTCCTGATTACACAGAAATTGATAATCTTTTGAAATTAAATTTCCTATGTGAAATCTAATATTAAATATTACACTGATTTCAGAGTTCAAATACAACTGTAATAAAACCTAGTTTATTATAATTTAAAATCCAACAAATTATTTTATTTTGATTTACATTCTTATTATTAAATCAACCAACACCTTATGAATTTATTTAACATAAGTTTCCATCTAATTATTCTCAACTCTGCAGTTAACATCTTTTCTTCCATTAACTGCAATATTTAATTACATTAAATTTCATTAATTTCCAAATTAATTTCAACGGATTAAATAATAAGGTGATAAATAAAACAATAGTTACATCTTAGTAATTTGAACACATTAATAAATTATCTTTTACAAACAAGGTTAATTGATTTATTCACTAACTAATTGGTTTCATATTCTATAATAACCAATTAAATAAGGTAACATACAATTCCCCCATTAATACATCATTTAATCTATTTCTTACTTACAATTATGACCAAATTAACTTTACAATAATTTTAATTAATTGAAATTACATTAAGATAGTTGTCAATAACATTCAACATGTAACAACCTGGTACTTCGAACCATTCACATCCGCACATGTCGGAAAAATGTCAGATTGTTAATTTATATTTGGCAAAACTTAGCATATACAGTAAATGAGTCAATCACAGACACAGAGTATAACAACAATAAGCAACGGAAATAGATAAATAGTAGTTCATGCAGCTACTATATAAACTTCAGAGTTTGAAGTAAAATACAAAGATATCTGATACACAGAAGTTACTAATACAATGTAAACGACAAGTCAGAACAAAACAAGTGGAATAAGCTAAAGTATATGGAAAGTTGAATAGATAGAGACAAATCTTCAAGAAAAGCTTCAAACTCCAAAGGCGAGTGTCAAATGCTATGACATTCAGTCTTACTCGAGCGTAAAGAAAAACACAAAATACTCGAGTAAGGAATAACATTCTTATATCAGTAAATTCAACTCAAGTGAAATGTCAACTGAAACACAAATAACTTAAAGGATGTTTAGGATCTCCATTCTCTAAGGATCCGTGGAACTATCTACTATATAGTACAATATGCTATAATAATATGTCTATAGTAAAGTAAAGTATTGAAATAGCGTTAAGGCGTTATCCATATCTCCCTTAGCACATTTTATATATTCCCATAGTCTATACAGTACCATAACTCCTCCGTAAACTGGAGGCCATCAGAGGGCACTCCATAGGTATGGTACAAACCAAACTCGTAGAAGGCGCGATAGGGCATACGACACGACAGTCGAGGCAATGCCAGTGTAGATATACCATTTGCACTCCCGGACTGGTAGTAACGCATAACAGCTACCACCGCCCACCTCCTGACACACTCCCAAATCAAAGGTGCACCCAATCAAATCACAAAAATAATAGAATAGTATTGAAGAAATGTGCCCGATCGGAGGTGCGACCTCACTTGGCCTGGCATAGCTCCTGTTTTAGCAACATCAAGCTGACTCGTAGGAGTCAGGGCTACGTTAATACCTCATAAAGAATCATCCCAACCATCCTACTTCATTCTGGAATCTCCACCACGTACACAGTTGTTAAAGTGGTTTTCAGTATTGGAAGAGAGTATGACAAAATCAGGATACGGTCTCTTAACAACCAAATGCTTATTTCACACCGTGGTCATTTTTATTTCACATAGTTTGTCAGGACATGATTCTTCGTCTTCCGAAAATTCGACATCGACACTCACTTTATCGACTGCCGAGAAATCGAACGACGGAAAACCGAACACTGAGGGTTTTTAAGAAAAAGAATTTAAGAAAAGAGAAGAGAAAAAGAGAGAAAAGAAAATAGGGATAGTGGGAAGAGAAAACATAAGATAGAAAATTTAGATAGGGAAAAGAAGATAGAATATTTTAAAATTGAAAGAAAAGAGAATAGAAGAAAAAGAAAAACAGAAGAAAATAGGACGGAACTGAAAACAACAGAACAACATCAGAATCTCACAATTCGCAGCGGAACAACATATAATAATAAATGAATAATCTTTAAACAAAGAACTATCAGTTATTACATTTTATACATTACATTTCATTACATCATATCATCAGAGTGTACAACAACAACAAATAGTGCAGCGGAAAAAGAAATACTATATAAACTAGTAATACGCCATGCCATCCAGCTTGCCTCCAGCAACGCCAGAATATCCAGAATATCCTGATAAACCTAACTCTTGACTGCCCGTGTGAAAATTGGTGGGCACCCAGAGTTTAGGAAGGAAAACAATAAACTCCAAGTCAGTCATGTGACTGGTGTGAGAACTCAAAACAGTTTATTTATCTTTAAAATCAAAATAGAGGAATATTTTTAAATTCAATTCGCAATGCTTTTAAAAATGAGACTACCATAAGGCCTCCCGCACACACACACAATGCAAACGCAGAATCGGAGGAGATTTCTCCTTATGATAGTCAAAGATGCTTGATACGCATTTAAAATAACATTTGATATTATTACTAGTGTATAGTGTAGGGAAAATTCATTTCGAAAGTAGAATATAAATCTTAACCAACATACGACCATTATCGTATGCCTACTATAGCTACCATCCAAACAGTGTTGCGACACCATAAGTGAATGACAGGTTCTACAACTAATACCGTACAAGTTTCGTATTGTTTCTTTGGATTTCCAACAAATGATCAGGCCAAGGAACTTCCCATTGCCACATGAGAATGCCTCTGGAAAGACATCTCCGAGAACCAAACCGAAACTCTGCCAACACAAGGCCGGGTTACCCCTAACTGGGTAACTACTGACACGAGCACGCCATTCCCCGATCGTAAACGACCTTTCTCACGGGATCCCGAAAAACCAACAACCACAAAGTAATAAATTCGTAGTAACCACATAGGTTAAATATCTGGGCTCCATACCATGATACCACCTCTATCCAGAAGGAAATGTACATACCCTAAAGGGTGCTACCCCTCATAACCTTGCCGCATCTTTCCTGTTTTGACCATTTCCGGGGTGTGAGGTTCGACGAAGTCACGTCCACAAAAACATACTTTATACAAAAGCCATGCTTTGGGTCAACAAATGATCAACACAATGATCACTAAGATAGACGATCAAATAAACGATCCTATCACAAATAATCAACACAATGATCATTTCAGCAACACTCAGCATGTCACATTACCAAATTGGGAATATATCGCTGATAACTTCAACTATATAACCTCTGAGCTCGTACGTCTCAGAGAAGGGTGTTAAGCTAAAAGAATAAATTCTCCGCCACCAACAGAAATATATTTGAAAGAAATCGGCTTTATATCTCAACTTGTAATGTCAGACACACAATCCATACAAGTTTGTTCCGGGCTCGAACAAAACCGAAGGCACTTACAAAGAAGTCCTTGCAATCCGGATATTCACAATCCTGATCGGATTCACCATCACATATGGAGAACTCTATACCGGAGCAACTCGGTGCAGAGTAAATCGACAGGTCATCCTATCGCTCTCGCAAATACCGGGTCTTCAACACCGATCTTCAATGCAATTATAACGACGTATCACATATTCGGAATGGGTTATACGACCCCATGGTCCTTTCCCGGTTAACCCGAATAGTGAGCGCTTATTTAAAAATAAGTGTAGCATTCACATTCAAACAAATCACATCAATTACCCATTCAAAGGGAAATATTGATAGTCGGTTATTGAACTATCACTGGATATGCACACATCACCAGTTTCCAAATAATTTTCCAAATTATTTATTTTCCAAAATATCTTCACTAGATATGTAATTTCAATACTTCAAAAATAAATCAACATTTTTTTTTTAAACCCATTTTCCAATTTCATTTATAAATTCAATAGAGAATTTACAATCCAAAATATCTATGAATATTCGATTTCAATTATTCATTTCAATATTCCTTTTCAATTTATCTTCAAAAAGATAAATTCTCAAAGTATTCACTTTATATTGGAAAACATTTCCATACTTATTAAATAAGTAATTCATGAATTTTATTTATTTTCAACACTTAGAAAATATTCAATATACTTAAATCGAGATTAAGTATATATTTCATTCTTTAAGGAAATCATTCTCTTAAACATATTTATTTGGGCCAAAACGAATGTTGCGTAGAACATCGTTACGACAACCCAAAATCACTAGTATAGGGATTCAAAATTAAAATAGATATATAAATCCCAATACTATACAAAACATTTCCTTTCGGAAATCATTTACTATAACAACAGTGTTATAGTCCATTATTTCCTTTTATTTCTCGAAAACGTCTATTCCAACAATCAATGTTGAAATCTATGGTTTCGAATCTCAACACATTTTAAAACATTGTTCGATCGTTTTAATTCTATTTAAAACATTCAAATCCAAAACAATTTCTTTAACGTGTTATTCACTATTCAAAAACGTGAATATACTTCATTAACAATTTCATCCTTTTATTCATTTTAATTCAAAGGATTATTCACTATTCAAAAATGTGAATATAACTCCATTTATAGGTTTCAACAAATTTTCTTGTCAAATTAAGTCGTTTGCGAATTTATAAAACAACGTTTATAAATTCCATTTCTATTTATTTATAAAAACTTACTTTTTATAAATTCTTCTATTAACCTATTCCAGTTTATAACTCAATTATAAACTAAAAGTTCATATTATAAGTTAAATACTTATAAAACGATTATTTTACAAAATCGTTCTTTTTAACTTCCCAAATTATAAATCTTATAACTTATAAGATTCATTCATTTATCCAAAATCATTATTTTAATAACTTAATAAATTTTATAAACCTACTGCTTATAAAATTCCATTTATAACTTCACCGTATAAAATTTTATAAATTCCATTCAATTATGAAATTCATTTTCACTTCATTCAAACACTTATAAAAACTCGTTTTATAATGTCCATATTTCAACTTATAAATATCCATTTATAAATCTCTTAATATAAATCAATTTATATTATTCTTTTTAAACGTCTTTAAATTCCTTTATTATTTCACCATTTTGATTCATAAAATAATTAAATTTTATAAATCCTATATTTAAACTTTTCACAATAAATTCTAAAATCCCGATTAAACTATTTTATAAAATCATTAGCATCATATTCTCAAAAATCAGTTTTTAACTATATTTCTCAAAAATCATAATTTTTATAACATTAAAAATTATAACGTTTATTTATTTAAAACGGATCAATTCCAAAAATTATTTTATAAAACGTATACTTTCTAAAATCACTTTAAAATCATTTTAAAATCCCAAAATCTGGGTCCAATGATGCTACACACCAAATAGTCAATCACGACTACAACGATATCATATATCAATATGAAAATCCATCAAATATCAAAATATCTGAAATCTAATAAATACTGTTGAGGAATCCTGTTGGATCCCTCCAACCTGTTTTCCTGCATCCACAAACATTAGCACAATACCAATTTCGCTCCAGTACGAAATTATCGCGGTACATGTTCTTATTAAATATTATCCGCTTAATAACGGCGTAATAGGGTCTCATCCGCTAAAAAAATGCGGGAAATCAACAACTGCAATATATACATATGCCAATATATATATTGATATTATATATAATACCAATTTCACTGTTTATGAAATATTCGCGGTATATGTTTTTATTAAATAACATCCGCTTACTAACGGCGTATAATGTCTATTTTAATAATCAATAGATATCAATCAACATTCAAACATGCATTCAAATATTTTAAATCTAGCTATTTAAAATAAAATCGAAACCTATTCGATTGAGTGAGAAGTTCTCACCTTGATTTTATTTCCGTTTTAGCGATTTATTTCGAATAAAATTAAACGGACGTTTAATTTTACCCAAAATTCTCACTAACTCCAAACGACTCCAAACCAACTCCATCGCGTAGTGCTCGTCCATACGATTCCAACGCAACTGGTTTCGCATTTTTTCGACCTCGTATGAAAAAGTTATGAATATTTGAAGTTTGTACACGAATTCATTAAATATAATTTACAACTTTATTTTTATTATACCCTAAGCTAATCTCAGACGTTGATTTCATGTTGAGGAGATCCAGGCCGCGCATATGCTTCTCCCCCCTCTCCCTTGTTCACGCGACAAGCTCCAGGCAACTCATAACACAACCGAACCCATCATGCATATTAGGTTTAGATTTTGCAATTTAACTACTCGATGAAACTCGATCACATCTCCGCCATGTCGAAGCCCCTAACCTAAGCTACCCATGCCCAGGAGCAAGTTGAACTTGGCCCCTCCATTTGCCTCAAAAACCGTGCACAAGCGTGCCACTTCAAACCCCGATTGCAGCCAATCCATAGCTCCGTTTCCAATCACAACCGTTGATCTTGTAGATCTTGATGTGCTCTACGATTTCTTAGTTTGGAGTTTGTGATAAAAGTGAATGGATTTCGAGATCTGAGAGGGGGAAGAAGAAGAAATGCTGGCCGTTCAGGGGGGGTGGCGGCGGCTAGGGTTTTTTTTTTTTTTTTTTTTAATTTTTGTGAAGGGGTAGGGGCTATTTATAAAGAAAATTCGAACACTATTCATCCCGGAAATTCCGAACTCCGATTTACGCGCCGTAACCAGCGTTTCTAGGGTTTACCCCGCGTTCCGGACACAATGGAACAGGTTTCGGAAGCTAATTCGGAAGTATGTGCGAGTTATGGCTATAAACGCTCAATTTGAATTAAACCGATTTAAGTCGATTTCTAGGCGTTTTAATTTGTACCGGACAAACGGTAAATCCAATTGACTTGAAATTTGAAACCTTACAATAATATCACATTACGGATCCGATGAAACTGGTTTCGTCGAAATCTGAGACTTTATGAAAAATGGCTATTTTCACTCGCCAAATTTAAATTAAAAATAAATCGATGCGTTTCGAGCTGCCACGATCAAACGATAACTCCGATTGACACGAAATTTGAAATCCGGTAATAACTAACTATTACGGATCCAATGGAACTAGTTTCGTTCAATTCTGAGACTGTTCAAAAATTGGCTATTTTCACTAGTCGATTTAAATATTAAAATATTCAATTTTCACAAATTAACTTTTAATTCGATTTTAAAAGTTCTAAAATATCATTCTAACTCCAATATGATAAAATAAAATTTTACAAATCATTTTCAATCATATTTAACCTAATTTTCAATTATTTCCATAATTTAACGTATTAAATTATCGATTTAATTATTCAATTAAATTTAATAATTCAAATAAAAATTTATTTGACTTATAAATTCACTTATTAATATTTATAATTAATTAAATATTAAAATTTTAATTTCTAAAAATTCTGGGTCGTTACATAGTTCATACTTCATATCAAAATATCGTATTAATTTCAAAACCATATTAATTCGATATCATTATTCACTTTAAATAATATTCATTTTCGAAATCGTAACACTTTCAAATTTATAACACTTTTGAAATCATAACATTTGAAATTATAACACTTTGAAATCATAACATTTTGAAATCATAATACTTTGAAATCCTAACACTTTAGATATTGAAAATAGTATAAATATTACAATGGTTATAAATTAAAATAGTTTATATATCAAAACAATTCATATATTAAAATAGTTTATATATATTAAAATAGTTTATATATATTAAAAATACTTTATATAATGAAAATAGTTTCTTCAAATTTCACAAATCGATTCAAATCAGTTTAAATTCAAAAATTCAATTTAAATCAAAACCTGTTCAACACTTTAAATTTTAAAAGGTTAAAGATTCATTTTAATTTTTGTTGATTTCAAATCCAGGTTTGAACTCTCATTTCGATTCCTATAAGATTCACGGTTTAGATATCGGACAACAATATAAGTTTTATTTATATTTTAACATTTAACTTTAATTTTATTCATATTGGGAAATATTCACTTAATCAGTTTTAATAACAGTTTATTAAAATCTCAATTTATAGATTTAAATAAATACTAAATATTGAGTCTCAATTTTATTTAAAGTTGAGAATATTCATTTAATCGCTTTTTATCAATCAAGTTATAAATCATATTTTACAAAACCTCAAAATCAATAAGTTATATCAATTCTTATTTAGATTCAATTATTAACCAATGTAAATTCCAAGTGAACATTAATTTGTCTTCTCAACCTCTATTATTAAAGTTATTGAAATCTATTTTTAAAATATTAATATAAATTTGAATAAATACTTAAACATATTATAAATCAATTAAATTAAGTTTTATTAAATTAAATATTATTATTAAATGTATTTTGTATTAAATATTATTTTATATATTTTCAAATAATAAAATTATAAGAAAAATCTTAAAAATCATATTTTCAAAACTAACTTATAATTTAAAATTTCCAAAACATACTATTTTAAAAATCTAATTTTTTTATACATATATAAAAATAGCATTGAAAATAAATATTCATTAAACCCATATATTTCTTTTAAACTTTGGAAATCATTTTCAAAATGGACCAACAATGTCCATATATAATTTTCTATCTCATGGTCAAGTGATACGAATATTTATCATTTCAATCTGCAATTTAAATTTTTACGGATATATATATTTCAACCCGCAATCCCATATTTCAAAATCAATGAAAATCGTTTAGGTTTATCATTTCAACCCATAACGATTTTCCCTTAATCCACAATATCGTTCAGGTATGTATCATCTCAACCCATAGGGATTTCTAAACTAACCTGGAACTTGTAGAGTGAGAACGAATATAATAATAATATAACATATCAACAACATGCTTATATCATCAGTAACAAATTTAATTATAATATAAATAATAGATTATGTCGTCAGATGCCGTAGGTGAATAATTACAGATCATTGCATATTATATATAACAATTAAATAATTTACAGTTTAAATTTAACAGCGTATTTCAATTGTCATTTCAATGTGAATTAAATTTATTAAATATAAGAATTTTAATCGTGAGTGATTGCTTACCTTTTGAAGCTAGAGAAATGAACGAAAATGAAGCGAATGGATACAGAAAAATACATGGATCGAAGAAGCGGGACAATGACAAAGTTAGAACTGCTGTTATAAATCTGGAAAGTGGCGAAACAATGCAAATTGAACTTAGATTCTATGGAACAAAATATATACGTATGATATATATCACATATTTTTTCAAAATTCTTGAAACAAATATTTAAACGTATTATATATTTCAAAATCTATTTAAAATATTAACATAAATTCAACAAAATACCTTAAACATAATATATACAAAATTTTCCCATTTTTGAAATAGGTTAAAACATTTTATTTAAAAAATCAACAAGCCACTCTACAAACTTTTATGTGTAAAACTTACTTTATTGGTGCGTGTGTATAACAGCAGCAAATTGCACTAGCCCGAATTCACTTTATATAAACTAATATAATACTAATATATTTAAAATAACATAATTTGATATACAATCGATTATATATAATACTAATACAAAATTATATAAACAGATTATATACATAATACTAATACAAACTTATGCGAACAGATAACTAATATATATATATGTATGTATGTATGTATGTATGTATGTATGTATGTTTGTACGTATGTATATAAATTTAAAATCAATTCTTAATAAACAAATATTACCTTTCAAAAATTTCCATATATATATACACACATGCTTCAAATAAATACTTTAAAGCATAGATTAACATTGAAATTATATAAACATTTTAAATATATTACACACACACATTAAAACCATATTAATTCTAAACATGTATTAGAAATGAAACAAAATATTTATATTATCTTTTTAAAAAATAAAATCAGACAATATATATAATTCTAATAGAATATATATAAATCTAATAGCCTATATATATAACGCTAATAGATTATATTATACATATATATAATTTATAAAACATATAAGAGGAGAGCAATACTACCCAAGATAGACTTGAACGAATATATAGACATATATGTAGTATATGCACATATATACACTTTTCCCAAAATCAAGTGGAGGCTTCGAGTCAGGGTGCCGCTGCATGGGTCTAGCCGATGCAAGGTTGAGGGAGGTGTTAAGTTAGGCGAGGCTGGTAGGAAATCGGGTTCGACACTGCAGGGTTGGTCGGCGAGGGGAGCAAGGTGGTGAGGTCGGTTGCTCGGTGGAGATGACTGGTCATGGTAGGGAGGGGTATCGGTTGTAGGTGGTGGGCGAAAGGCTTGGTGGGCGAGCTCGGGCTGGTGGATGAGCTAGACAAGGACGCAAGGTGAGTGAAGGAGCAACTCAATGGTGGGAAGGCGAGGGTAAGCACATGCAAGGCAAGGAGAAAACGGAGGAGGAGCGGAGGGTCTGGGTTTCACATTGGGGTGTTTTGGTAAATCGGTGGATGACGCAGCTGCTACTCAAGTGGTGGGCACGGCCAGGCGAACGAGGTGGGATGATGTACAGGTGTTGGTCGGCAACGAAGAAGAAGGGTTTTGGTGGAAGCAAGTTTACGGGCAGGCTTCTCAAAGAAAAGGAGATGAACATTAAAACATATTATTAGTTTATATATTAATATATATTTTTCAAAATGAACCAAGCAAAAGAGAATTCAAGAAAATGAATGATCCAAAATATAGTTTGAATATGCTGGGAATAACTAAAGCCAATGTGCTGAATATAAAGAATAATTATGGCTAGTGGTTGTTGGTTTTTCGGCTTGGAAATTGAAAAGACACTGGGGAATTAAAAGATTCAAAAATGGTACCGATACGGTTAACCGTTTCGCAGATGTCGCCGTGTCCTAGACGCCAAAATGCATAAATGAATATACTACGAAGTTCAGCACGATGAGACGAACACAATGATACACAGATATCGGTGATATTACCATCCTATCAAAAGTCGATATTCGGTGGCAATGTGCTGCAAATTCACAAAAAATAAGATAAACGGAGCTAGAGCAGTCAAAATTTGGCGAAACAAAATATGACGCCTCACTTAGAAAATGATTTACATTTTTATTGTATAAATATATTTAGATTTCAAAAAAAAAATTATTTTCATTAATTCAACTGATTTTAAATTGAAATTGAAATTTACACGATAGAACCAACATCTATATTTTATGATGAAAATTTACCATTTTCTATGTTTAAATAGATGCATACCAAATACCAAATTTTCATTGCAAAATTTTATTATTTAATTTCAAGCAAAAATTCAGTTAAATACGTATTTAAAACCATTAAAATCTTCGGGTCATTACACTCTCCTCCACTCAAAACATTTCATCCTCGAAAAGTAACAAGATAGGAGAATAGAAGTTACAGAAAGAAAAGAAAAATTTGTAATACATATTATTAGGTACACAATAAATTCAATACCATTTAAATTTCATTATATTTATTTCAATTAATTTGATTTTAATCCATTTTATTTAACCAATAATATTCATTTATATTCATATTTTATTGATTTTCAATTCCAGCTATTTTAATTCAGTTTGATTTGTTTCAATTTATTAATATCTGCTATAAAAATTTCTTTCAAAACAAAATTTATTTGATTTAACTCATTTATTTTATCTATTCATCTTCGGTTGAGTTGATTCCACTAAAAATTTAATTTCAACTATTCTTAAGTCTATATTTATTTACTTAAATAGTATTTTTCTTTTATTATTTAATTTATTTTACTCACATTCTCATAACATCAATGAAATGTATAAAATTTCATTATAACAATCAAATTTTTATTTATAATTTCCCTGAACAAAATTTCATTTTTGGACATCTCATTACTTACATTTATTACATATTATTCAATTACATATTCTTATTACATCTAAACATTTCTCAGGTAAGTTTTATTAATGTTTCATATGTAATTGAGCAATATGCCAATTTACCTGTTATTTATAATATTTTTATTAATAAAAATTTTATTTGAACAATTTATTACGCAAGTTTTCTCTTGTATAGCGTCAATTACATATTCACAATACATTTGACTTTTTGAATATTTCAGGTAAGTTATGTAAGCTTTAGAATGAAATTGAATATTATACAAATAAATTTTTCTCCTATTTCTACTGTTTAAGCTGTTAAATTTTCATTTCACTTTTAGATTCTCCCATTTTTCAAAATTTAGCAAAATTTCAATAATTGAAAATTATCGCTTAACATAAAATTTAAGAGTTAAATTTACAGTTTCACTTCCCACCATTTTGAAATAAATATATACATATACCTATACATTTTATAAATAAAAAATACTTAAGAAATTCAAATTAAATCCATTTCCAAAATAAAGGTGTAGCAAAGCTACTAATTGGTCTCTCTACAGTGAGACTCGAAAATGTCGATGATGCTGCAGTCATCATCGAAATTATTTTCCAATGACAAAAGAGGAGAGTATCGATTACTTATTTTAAAATTCTACTTTTAAACAATTTCCATTCAAAAATACTTTCAAATAACAGTAAAATTTTCAAAACATTGAAAATCAAATTCTGAAAAGCACAGAAAAATGAAACCCTCAAATTCTTAATTTAATTCATTTCATTTCCAAATCAGATTATAACCCATAGTTTAAAATTTCATTTCTTTATATCATGCAACCATAGTCAATGGTTTTCAAAACAATTTACACAGCAATAAATGATAATCTAATATCACCATTTCTAACAAGCAATCCATTTAACTATCAAATTTCAGAAAATTATAATCATATATAAAGTTACTCCATTTACAAATTTCAAAAACTATATTGTGTCGGTTTGCCCTGTTCAAGTGTTTTGAAATTTCCATTGATTGCATTGGCCAGACGAATCGATTGAAACCCCAAATCAAACTTAACAACTCAAACAACACGATATCAAACATTTTTTACATCAATAACAAATACATTCCCTCATAGGATGATTCAAGAGTTGATTATAGAATAAGAATAGAGGTTCAAACTTAAAGGAAACCTAATCAAAGAGAATGCTAACTATGAAGATAGACTCGAAAAGAAGATAAAATAATTAAATTATAGGAGAAGAAGTGGATAGATTTATTTTTATCGCGGCGATCTTAACTGAGTCAACCGAGATTCTAGGAATAAGATCGATGCAGAAATTAAATTTTCCACTTGAGAGGGAGAGAAGTGACTTCACCAAAACATCCAGAAATAGTCGGACAACAGGGGAGGAGTCAAGATCACTAGGTTAAGCATGAAGTGAAAGATAAAACTTCATGCATGGTCCTAAGGAAATGGACATTGGATCACAAGAGAATTACCCAGGTCGTCCACTAAGAGACGATTCGGGCTTTGCTAGAAATAACAGCACTAAAACCGATTACGTAGAAATCTCCAGTGAATCGATGCTTGTTGTAAAGGAGTTTCACCCCTTTACAAATCATACAAAGTTTGGCGGGATCGTCAATAGAATTAGACACACCCAAGGACGAAGTTGCCAGTTGAGGTGGCAAGATGTTCTAAAATTTAGAGATCGACTTAACTGGAGCTATGGGATGCTCCAGAATCAAGAAGAACACGAACATGAAGATATTAGAATGGATTTCATAACAAAGGGGGAAGTTCCCAAATTTCAAAGGAAACCCATGTCAAAGATGAAGAAACTAAAGCTCGAATGAAGGTGATTCTGTAAATAAATTTACTCTATATGCTAAGTTTTGCCTAAACCAGAGCTTTGATACCAACTGTTATGAACTGGTATTTCGAACCATTCGCATCTGCACATGTCGGACTAAAAATTGCTCAAAACGTCAAATTGTTAATTTATATTTCGCAAAACTTAACATATAAAGTAAATAAGTCAATCACAGAATCATAGACACAGTATTACAACAATAAGCGGCGAAAATAGATAAATAGTAGTTCATGCAACTAGTATATAAACATCAGAGTTTAAAGTAAAATACAATAGATATACGATACACAGAAGTTACTAATACAATGTAAACAACAAGTCAGAACAAAACAACTAGAATAACTGAAGTGTATGGAAAGATGAATAGATGGAGACGGATCTTCAAGCAAAGCTCCAAACTCCAAAGGTGAGTCTCAGATGATGTGACACTCAGTCTAACTCGAGCGTAAGGAAATTACCAAACACTCGAGTCAGGATTAACATTCTTATATCAGTAAATTCAACCCAAGTGAAATATCAACTAAAATACAAGTAACTTAAAGGATGTTTGGGATCTCCATCCTCTAAGGATCTGTGGAACTATCTACTATGTAGTACAATACGCTATTATAATATGTCTATAGTAAAAAGTATTAAAATAGCGTTAAGGCGTTATCCATATCCCCTTTAACACATTTTATATATTCTCATAATCTATACAATACCGTAACTCCTCCGTAAACTAGAGGCTATTAGAGGGCACTCCATAGGATGGTACAAACCGAACTCATAGAAGGCACGATAGGGCATGCGACACGGCACTCGAGGCAATGCCAGGGTAGATATACTATTTGCACTCCTGGACTGGTGGTAACGCATAGCAGCTACTACCGCCCACCTCATGACAGACTCCCAAATCAAAGATGCACCCAATAAAATCACAAAAGCAATAGAGTGGTATCGAAGAAATGTTCCCGATCGGAGGTCAGACCTCAATTGGTTCGGTATAACTTCTGTTGTAGCCACATCAAGCATACTCGTGGGAGTCAGGTCTACGTTAACACCTCATGTAGTACCATCCGCAACCATCCTACTTCATTCTGGAATCTCCACCACGTATATAGTTGTTAAAGTTGATTTCGGTATTGGCAGAGAGTATGACAATATCTAATCCTGGTCTCTTTAACAACCAAATGCTTATTTCACACCGTGGTCAATTTTATTTCACATAGTTCATACTTCATATCAAAATATCATATTCATTTTGAAACCATATCAATTAGGTATCATTATTCACTTTAAATAATATTCATGTCCGCAATCATAACACTTTCAAATTTACAACACTTTTAAAATCATAACATTTGAAATCATAACACTTTGAAATCATAACATTTTGAAATCATAACACTTTTAAATTCTAACAGTTTAGATATAGAAAATAGTACATATATTAAAATGGTTATAAATTTAAATAGTTTATATATTAAAACAATTTATATATTAAAATATTTATTTATATTGAAAATACTTTATATAATAAAAATAGTTTCCTCAAATTTCACAAATTGATTCAAATTAGCTTAAATTCAAAAATTCAATTTAAATCAAACCCAATTCAACACTTTAAATTTTAAAAGGTTAAAGAATCTTATCAATTTTTATCGATTTCAAATCCAAGGTTTGAACTGTCATTTTGATTCCTATCAGATTCTCGGTTTAGATATTGAAATAATTTCAATATAAGTTTCATTTATATTTCAACATTTAACTTTAATTTTATTCATATTGGGAAATATTCACTTAATCATATTTAATAACAAGTTATTAAAATCTCAATTTATAGATTTAAATCAATATTAAATATTCAGTCTCAATTTTATTCAAAGTTGAGAATATTCATTTAATCGTGCTTTTTTCCAATCAAGTTATAAATCATATCTTAAAAAACCTCAAAATCAATAAGTTATATCAATTCTTATTTAAATGCAATTATTAACCAATGTAAATTCCAAGTTAACATTAATTTGTCTTCCCAACCTCTATTATTAAAGTTAATGAAAATCTATTTTTAAAATATTAATATAAATTTAAATAAATACTTAAACATATTATAAACCAATTAATAATTTTTATTAAATTAAATCTTATTATTAAATGTATTTTGTATTAAATCTTATTTTATATATTTTGAAATAATAAAATTATAAGAAAAATCTTAAAAATTATATTTTTAAACCTAGATTATATTTTAAAATTTCCAAAACATACTATTTTAAAAATCTAATTTTTTTATACATATATAAAAATAGAATTTAAAAATCAATATTCATTAAATCCAAATATTTCCTTTCAAACTTTGGAAATCATTTTCAAAATAGACCACCGGTGTCCATATATAATTTTCTATCCTATGGCAAGTGATATGGATATTTATCATTTCAATCAGCAATTTAAATATCTACAGATATAAATCAATTCAACCCGCAATCCCAAATTTCAAAATCAATAAAATCACTTAGGTTTATCATTTCAACCCATAACGATTTTCCTCGAATCTATAATATCGTTCGAGTATGTATCATTTCAAGCCATAGGGATTTCTAAACTAACAGGGAACTTGCAGAGTGAGAATAACTATAATAATATATCAACAACAAGTATATATCATCGGTAACATATTCATTTCAATGTGTTAAATATAAGAATGTTAATCGTGAGTGATTGCTCACCTTTCAAGGCTAGAGAAATGAAAAAATTGAAGCTAATGGATACGGACAAGCACAAGGATTGAATAAGCGGGACAATAACAAAGTTAGAACAGCTGTGGTAAATCTGGACAGCAGCAAAGCAAAGCAAATTGAACTTAGATTCTATGGAACAAAATATATACGTATGATATATATCACATATTTTTTTTCCAAAATTATTCAAACAAATATCTAAATGTATTATATATTTCAAAATCTGTAAATTATTAACATAGATTTAACAAAATACCTTAAACATAATATATACTAACTTTTCCCATCTTTGAAACAAGATAAAACACTTTATTTAAAAAAACTCAGTAAGCCACTATACAAACTTTTTTATGTAAAACTTACTTTATATATATATATATATATATATATAATAGCAGCAAAGTTGCACTGGCCCGAATTCACTTTATGTAAACTAATATAATACTAATATATTATAAATAACAAAATCTTATATACAACCGATTATATATAATACTAATGTAAACTTATATAAACAGATTATATATAATACTAATACTAATACAAACTTATATAAATTTGAAATCAATACTTAATAAACAAATATTACCTTTCAAATATTTCCATATATATATATATATACATATGTACTTCAAAGCAAATACTTTAAAGCATAGATTGATATAGAAATTATATAAACACTTTAGATATACTACACACACACAAAGTAAAACCATATTAATTTTAAAAACGTATTAGAAATGAAACAAAATATTTATATTATCTTTAAAAAAATTCAAAACTGATAGTATATATAATCCTAGCATAATATATATAACTCTAACAGCCTATATATATATATATATATATATATATACATATAACACTAACAGACTATATTATACATATATATAATTTATAATACATATAAGAGGAGAGAAAGACTACTTGAAATAGACTTGAACAAATATATGGATATATATATATATATATGTAGTGTGTATATATATATACTTTTCCCAAAATTAAGAGGAGGCTTTGATTCAGGGTGCTGCTGCATGGGTCTAGCTGATGCAAGGTCGAGGGAGGTGTTGAGTTAGGCGAGGTTGGTGGGAAATTAGGCTCGGCACTGGAGGGTTTGTCGGTGAGGGGAGCAAGGTGGTGAGGCCGGTTGCTTGGTGGAGATGATTGGCTGTGGTGGGGAGGGGTATCGGTTGTAGGTGGTAGGTGAAAGGCTTGGTGGGCGAGCTCGGGAGGGTGGATAAGCTGGACGACGAGGCAAGGTGAGGGGAGAAGAATGGTAGGAAGGCGGTGGTTAGCACAGGAAAGGCAAGGAGAAAACAGAGGAGGAGTAGAGGGTCTAGGTTTCACGCTGGGGTGTTTTGGTAAATCGGTGGATGACGTAGCTGCTACTCAAGTGGTGGGCACGACCGAGCCTATGGGAAGGTAGACCAGGTAGGATGATGTTCAGGCATAGGTTGGCAACGAAGAAGAAGAGTTTTGGTGGAAGAAAGTTTACGAGCAGGCTTCTCAAAGAAAAAGAGATGAACATGCAAACATATTATAACTTTATATATTAATATATATTTTTCAAAATGAACAGAGCAAAAGAGAAACGAATAATCCAAATATATATTGAATATCCTAGGAATAACAAAAGCCAATGTGTTGAATACAAAGAATAATTATGGCTAGTGGTTGTTGGTTTTTCGGCTTGGCAATTGAAAAGACACTAGGAAACCAAAAGATCCAAAATTGGTACTGATACGGTTAACCGTTTGGCAGATGTAACCATGTCCCGGACGCGGAAATTCAAAAATGAATATACTAGGAGATCAGCACGAGGAGATGAACATAATGGTACACAAATATCAATGATATGACCATCCCATCAATAGTCAATATTCGGTGCCAACGTGCTGCTGGTTCGCCAAAAATAAGATAAACGGAGCTAGAGCAGTCAAAATTTGGCAAAACAAAATATCACGCCTCGCTTAGAAAATGATTTACATTCTTATTATATAAAAATATTTAGATTTCGAAAACATTTTATTTTCATTTATTTAACTGATTTTAAATTGAAATTGAAAATTACACAACAGAACCAACATCTATATTTTCTGATGAAAGTTTACCATTTCCTATGCTTAAATACACGCATATCAAATACCAAATTTTCATTGCAAAATCTTATTGTTTAATTTCAAGCAAAAATTCAATTAAATACGTTATTAAAAAACCATTAAAATTTATGGGTCGTTACACAACACTAATATTAAATTATATCCTAATTATTTTTCTCTCATAAATAAATCATAAATTTAAATTTTTGACAATATTAAATTCAAAAAATCTTATTAAATTTAATATTTTAATTGTCAAAAATACGGGTCAGTACAATCTCCCCCACTCAAAACTTTTCGTCCCCAAAAAGAACAAGAAAGAATCCAAAGATTTGATATATTTTTATTCAAAATATTTAATTTATAAACACTTTAATTTACATAATTAATTTTAATAAAAATTTAGAAAAAAATCAACTTCTACAAAAAAATTCTAAGCCCCAAATTTACGAAAAATTTCGGTAGAGTCTCCTTTGCGTGATTAGGTTCGGAAAATAATAATATCAACAATTATAATATATACATCATATTTCAATTAAAAGGCATCTCAAACCATGACAAAAATAGTAAAATATCATTTCAAAAACTGTAATTCGTAAACATACCTATTTGTCAGGCAAATAAATTTATTTATGAAACCTAAAGTAACTGCTAGTGCTTGCATAAACCTGTATTTTACTTACATAATAAAAAGGTTAGAACTACGTAAAAAGAGAAATTTATTATTTATTTCAATTAATAACACAAACAACACGACATAACAATAGTCTTATGCAAACAAAACAATACAACCATCATATACAACAAAAGAATTCATCATACATCCATCGCAATCAAAACTAATGTTTTGCCCAGGTTCATACACTTTTCATCGCACAAGGGTGATAAATAAGCTAACAAGTGTACCTTACGCTCAACAGCGTTAGAAAATTACTTAATAGATAATTCATACAACCTTAAACAATTTGAAGTATCATTTCACAAACATCCCATAAGCCAAAACAACAAAGAATTTTAAATATTATTTAAGTTTATTCTATTGGTTCCTTTTCACGTTATTTACCTTCCATTTATTTTTCAATTCTCATTCATTCATACAAGATTATCTTTTATTAATTTAGATTCATTTACTTACATATATTATTTCCTATTCAATATTTAGAATCATCAATGAATCCATTACTAAAGTATTACATAAATTTTATTGCAGTTTAATTCACATTCATTATTTACGTATATAATTTGATTTCCATTAACATCAATATTCATTTCTGAATCAATTCATGCTTAAGTTTCTACTTTTAAATTAACATTTATTCCTTCATATACACTATCATTTAATAATAACTTATTTATGAATCATTTACTTAAACAGTATTCTTTTTTTAACTATTCAATTCAATTATTAAGCATGTCAAACATTAACTCATGTTTATAACATTTCTTGTACATCTTATTTTTTCATTTATAACCATATGTTCATTTTGAAGCATTTTTGATATTAAGCTTTTGCTTATATAATATTCTATTACATATTCATATTTAGCATTACAACTTTTTAAATATTTCTGGTAAGTTTATATATATGTTTTTAGAATGTAATTGAATGTTATACAAATTTATCTTATTCATTTTAGTTAACAAAAATGTTCAATAGTTTACATATTCTTCATTTTCATTATCTTTTAATTTAAAAGTTACAATTCTATAATTTCTTTACAGTTACATTAAACACTTAGCTTATAATTTCCTTTTTCTCATTTTGAAGTTTCCAACGATTAAAATTTCACTTTATTTCTACAGCTGAAATCATTAATCAACAGGAACTTAAGAATTCAAATACCACATCCATTTCTAATCACTTAGAAATAATATATACTTACATCTTTTAAATATATCAAATCATATTTAAAAATTTAAAATTTAAATTTGTTTCACCATACAACTATGCATTAAAGCTACTATAGTGGTCTTCCTACTTTGAAACTCAAAAATGAAAGTCGATGATGTCGCGGTCATCAACGAAATTATTTTCCAGTGACAAAAGTGGGGAGTAAAGAATTTGTTTCCTTTCAAAAATTCTTTTAAAACATTTCTTTCAAGTTCAGTTTGAAAACATTTCTATTTGCAAAACTTCCAAATAATACTAAAATTATTTTTCACAAACCTATGAGAACCAAATTCAAGACACACCGGAATTTAAATTCTCTTCCAGTTTAATTTCATTTATTTGTAAATCTTAAATAATACCATATTTAAAATTTATGTTTTCTATGACATACAATAGTCAATAGTAAGGACCATGACTAACCAACAATAAGTGATAATAATCAAATATTATCATTTACTAACAAACAACACAACAAAATTAACCAAAATCAATTCATGCAAAATTATATATATACATATATATATATATATATATATATACACACACAAAATATAATACTAGGTAAAATTATTTCGTTTACCAATTTTTAAAACAATATTGTGTCGGTCTGCTGTAACGACCTGTAAATTTAATTGTTTTGATGTCGTAATTAATTGAATTTTGTAAAATTTTAAATAAGTGAATTTGGAAATAAAAATTTGATATTTGGAAGACGTCTACTTAAACATAGTAAATGGTAAATTTTCATCAGATAATATGGAAGTTTATTTTATTGTGTAATTCTATTTCAATTTAAATCGGTTAATATTAGATGATCATAAAATGTTTTCCAAACCTGAATATTTTTTATAATAAATTTGTAAATCATCTTCTTAGTGAGGCGACATATTTCGTTTCACTAAATTTGGACTGCTATTGCTTTGTTTATCTTATTTTCGGCGTTTTAGCAGCATTTTTCGATACCGATTATTGACTTTTGATAGGATGATTGTACCACTGATATCTGTATACCATTTTGATCGTCTCGTCGTGCTAATTTCTACGGTATATTCAATTCTATGGTTTGAAGTTCGAAACGCAACGGAATCCACGAAAACGGTAACTGTATCGGTATCGGTACCGTGCCTTTTGGTTTACTTGTGGCCATTGGTTATCTATCGTGAAACTGTTCAGTCACTAACCTTTTGTATTCCTTAAAAAAAATTTGGCTATTACTATTCCTACCGGTTCAAGTTATAATTTATTTTCATTAACTGTTCATCCGCTTCCCTTTCATTTTCTATTCTGTTCGTTCTATCTAAAAATCATATTATATGCATGTGCAACCTTTTTCTTCCTCGCATGAACAGCAAACGCAAGCTCCTCCTTAAAATCACAATGTCCCCTTCTCTACACTAACCGAAGCAACCTCACTAAAGCCACGGTGAGCCGGTTAACCAACCTCCACGCACACAACATCTCACGTTCATGCTAACCCTTCGATAAAGACCACATCACCACGGCCCCACCAACATTTTTTTGACCAAAGCCTGCTTGACCACCACACTCTTTCTTCCTCCTCTCCTCCCTCACTTTCCCTCCTCTTCACCCAAGATGCCGAACAAACCCACAACAGATCCCGAACCTCTGGCCAATGCAACCGCCCTCCAACGTCGAGATCTCCTCCTCCACAACCCTGACCACTTCATTGCATCGCTCTCTGGCCATTGCAGCTTCTTTTCTTTGGTATGTTTATATATATTATATAATAAAGTTATATATATTATCTGTTAGTTATATAAATTATATAATATATTTTTTATAAGTTATAACATGTATGACAATGTTTTATGTTTATATGAAATATACTTATGTTAATGATATTGAAATGAAATATAGATATATATTATGCAGTTTATATTGGATATGTTTGTGTTATATATATAGGTTATATAAGCCATATATGATGTTAGTTTATATATAAGTGTATATACGATTTGTATGGATAAGTATATATTGGTTGATTTGTAAATAGTCTACTTGTACATACAATATATATACTGTTTTACAAATACTATGTTACAGTGTATATATATATATATATATCATATGTGTAGTATATAAGTGCTTACAATGTGTTATATTTTAAACGAAGTTGCATTTTATATGACAGTATATATATTACAAGAAGAAAGGTTTTATGTATAATGTTATGATGATATTTTGCAGTGAATAATATATAAGTACTTGCATTTTAATAAGTGTATATATATAAGTGTTGATTATGTGTATAAGTATATATGTTTATATATAGGTTTGTAGTGTATATGTTATAGTAGTATGGTTCTAAAAGTATATTATAATAAATTAAGTTTATGTAGATTTTATAATAAATATTGATCTTAAAATATAATATATATGTAAGTTTAAAAAATTTATTGTTATATTCATACAAGTTCACATGAGTTTGGGTTCTAAGATATATATATATATATATATATATATATATATATATATTTATAGGTGTTAAGATAAAATATTGGTCCTTAAAATATTATAAAGATCTTATTTTATCTTATTTTAATATGAATTATTATTGGACTTAAAATTTTGTATATACTTATTCTCATTGATTCTGATTTATCAGCTTGTCCATCTAACTTGTGTCCGTCGTGCTTTGCTTCGAAATTCGAGCTTGGATTCGTAACTCATTTCATTCTCATCATTCATCTCTAGCCTCGAAAGGTGAGTAATCACTCACGATTAATGTTCTTATATTTATTAGATTTGGTTTCATTTGAAACGACAATTGAAATATGCTGCTAAATTTAATTGTTACTTATTTTCCATATATGATATGCCAATATCTGTAACCGTTCACCGGTGACATCTGACATCATGATCTGTTATTTATATTTTATCTGTTACTGATGATATATGCCTGTTGTTGATATGTTGTATTATTATCATATATGTTCTCACTGTGCAAGTTCCCTGTTAGTATAGAATTCCCTATGGGTTAAAATGATACATACCCGAACTTTGTACAATAGGAGAAAATCTTTATGGATTGAAATGATAAACCTAAGCGATTTTCATTTACTCTGAATTGGGATTGTGGGTTGAATAGATATATACCCATATATATTTAAATTGCGGATTGAAACGATAAGTATCCGTATCACTTGACCATAGGATAGAAAATTATATACAGACACCATTGGTCTATATATATTTTTTAAAATGATTTCCAAGGTTAAAAGAAATATATATATATGGCTTTATATAAATATTGATTTTTAAATATTATACACATAAATGTTATTTTTATGTATGTTTAAATTCTTAGTTTTAAAATAATATAATTTTAAAATTTTAAAATTATAAGTTAGTTTTGAAATTTTAAGATTTTTACTTATAATTTTACTATTTTAAAAAATATATAAAATAATTTTTAATATAGATAAATTTAATATCTAATTTAATAAAGTTAAATTAATTAGTATATAATATGTTTTAAGTATTTATTTAAAATTTTAGTTTAAAATAGATTTTTATAATACTTTTTAATAAATTAAGGTTGGAAAGAGAATTAGAAATTGGTTTGAAATTGTATTTATTTCAGAATTATAACTAAATAAGTTTGATTTGAAATTTATTAAATCTGATAGTTCAAAAATATGATTTTATAACTTGATTTAGATTTAAAAGTGATTTAAATGAATATTTTCAAATTTACATAAATTGAAATGGGATATTTAGTTTATTTAAATTTGTAATAGAAGTTTTATTTAAATGTTATTAAAATGATTAAGCAAATATTTCAAAACTAAATAATAGTAAAGTGAAATTGATATACATATGAAATCGTCCAATTTAGTTTTTTAAATGTTTGAATATTTAAAGCTTTGAAATCTATTGAAGTTGAAATGGTTAAATTTGTAGTTTATACCTACATTTGAAAGCGGTATAAAAATGGTTTATTGAGATTTGAATTGAAATGGAAGAACTGAGATTTGATTCAAGTGGGATTTTGCAATTCGAGTTAATTTGAATCGATTTGGGGAATTGGAGGAAACTATTTTATTTTATAAATTATTTTTTTATATGAGAAACTATATTTATACATATATATTATTTTAATATAAACTATTTTTAATTTACTATTATTTTAACATACTAATTGATTTAATCTACAAACTACTTTAAATATAAAACTATTTTAATATACTAATAATTTTATAATATAAACTATTTTATTTTTTATACCATTTTAATATCTAAACTATTTAAGTGGAAAGTATTATGATTTCAGAGTTATGACTTCAATGTGTTACGATTTCCAAAGTACTATGATTACAAAGTATTATGATTTCCAAAGTGTTGTAATTTCAAAGGTTTTATAATTTCGAAAGTGTTATAAATTTAAGTGTTATGATTTTTGGAAATTAATATTTGATTTTAAGTGAAAACATGATCTCAAATTGA
This sequence comes from Allium cepa, assembly GCA_030765085.1. Classification (NCBI taxonomy): domain Eukaryota; kingdom Viridiplantae; phylum Streptophyta; class Magnoliopsida; order Asparagales; family Amaryllidaceae; genus Allium; species Allium cepa. The sequence goes on from CM060935.1 coordinate 978,382,990, forward strand.
TATGGGGTTTGAAATGGAATTGATATTTTAAAATGACTACGGTGTTATAATAACGTTTGGTTGTTAAAGAGACCGGGATCGTTTATTGTCATAATCTCTGCTAATACCGAAAACCACTTTAACAATTGTATACACGGTGAAGATTCCAAAATGAAGTAGGATGGTTGGTACCAATTCTGTTTGAGGTATATACAAAGACTTGACACCTGTGAGTTAGCTTAAGGTGGCTAAAATTGAAGAAATTGACGGGCCAAGTGAGGTAGCTTGATTTGAAATTTATTAAATTTGAGATTTTAAAGATATGATTTTATAACTTGTAATTGAAGTTTATTAAATTTGAGATTTTAAAGATATGATTTTATAACTTGATTTTGATCTAAAAGTGATTAAAATGAATATTTTCAAAATTACATAAATTGAAATGGGATATTTAGTTTATTTAAATTTGTAATTGAAGTTTTATTTAAATGTTATTGGAATGATTAAGTAAATATTTCAAAACTAAAAAATAGTAAAGTGAATTTGACATATATATGAAATCGCCAAATTTAGTTTTGTAAAATGTTTGAATATTTAAAGCTTTGAAATCTATTGAAGTTGAAATGATTAAATTTGTAGTTTATATTTATATTTGAAAGCGATATAAAAATGGTTTATTGACATTTGAATTGAAATGGAAGAACCGAGATTTGATTTAAATGGGATTTTGGAATTCGAGTCAATTTGAATCGATTTGTGGAATTGGAAGAAACTATTTTATCTTATAAAGTATTTTTTTTATATATATGAAGAACTATATTTTTATCTATATATTATTTTAATATAAACTATTTTTAATTTACAATTATTTTAACATACTAATTGATTTAATGTATAAACTATTTTAAATATAAAACTATTTTTATATACTAATTATTTTATATTATAAACTATTTTATTTTGTTATACTATTTTAATATCTAAACTATTTCAGTGGAAAGTGTTATGATTTCAGAGTTATGATTTCAATGTGTTATGATTTCCAAAGTATTATGATTACAAACTATTGGGATGTGACGACCCGCCCTCCTCGATCCTCCAAAATCGACACAAATATGTCACTGTATAATGTGCTGACGATCGAGTGTTGGAAAAGACGGATAGCTGAGGGAAAAGAAAGAAGATAGAAGGAAGAATGAACTAAACAAATAACAGAATCTCACGATCGCAGCGGAATAAAATATAATAGATAATAACTAATCTTTACACAAAAAGAAACTTTATTTGTTTTATACATTACATCATCAGAGTAAATCACAATCAAAACAATTACTGGACAGTTATATTAACTTGTCCTCACAAAAGCTTACTATACATCTTATATTGCACAGCGGAATATACTTCAAGTACGTGTGATACGTTTCGCCATCCAGCTCGTCTCCTGATCTCCATAGCATCCTATCCTATGTTTATAATACTTGGTCTGACCCGAGCATTATAATAAAATAACACCCAAGTCAGTCTGGAAAACCAACGTGAGAAAATACACTCAATTTAATTATTGAAGTTTTCAAAATCCTTTTCAAATATCAAAGATATCTCGTAAGACCATGCCACAAAAAAACATGTCAGGTTCTTACCTTACGGTAACCAAAACATTTCTTATCAAAATACTCGGATATTGTAATAGTGTCTAAGTACAAATACTTATTTAAATAGCATAATCGTTACATTCATTAAATTCCAGCAATACTAGGCTCTACAATCAAAACTATAAAACGCACGTAGGTAGAATGGATTTCCAACTAATGACTAGGCACCAAGGTACAACTGTCATGGTACCTGGTCCAGATCAACATACCGAGAACCCCTCCCGATCCTCTACAACACAAGATCAGAGCTACCCCTTACTGGATAGTCGGAGTAGATCACCCTACGGTTGGGATCAGCAACCGCCCACACAGCCGAAATAAAAGGGACATCTAAACAGGGATGACCTTACCCTAATTAGTTCCTAGCCACTTAGCCTTGCTGCATAACCCTTGACTTTCAGTCAGTCCTGGTTGATTAGGTTCGAGGCTAAGCGTTACCTTTTTAGAACACATCTCACTTAGAATGCCCATCATCCTCCTGACTATGTTCTGAAATCATTCATCCATACAAGTCCGTTCCGGGTCCGAACGGAACCGAAGGCACTACTCCTACTACATCCATTCTGGAATCACCCTTAGGATTAGTAGCCATTGGCCCTTGCACTTCACTGCTTCATCTTCGACTCCAAGCTCTTGTCTTCATTTCAAAAACGTTCTCGTTGGATCGAAATGGTTTTCCGATCACAAATCCGATCCCGGTCACTTCGAAACAACATTCGCTATTTCCCGGTAAACTCAACCCCGGTTCTTTAGTAAATAAACAGAAGAAAATAAGATCGGATTTCACCTCCTAACCGTTAGTGGACGGATTTCCTTGTAAACATCCTAGAAGAATGAACGAGTTCGTATGTATAGTATAGCATCTCGAACGGTAACTGTACCATATAATTCCCGTACTCCTAGATATTTACAAAGTCATATTTGGGTCCAGATTTGATAGTCGGTTATTTAATTATCAAATAAACAATCAATTCAACCAATTATTTTATTTCCACTAACAAAATTAGATTTTAATGATTTAAATCACTTTACCCAAAATATATACTTAAAACATTTAAAATACAATGCTACTAAATTTCTTTATTCAATATAATATTTATGAATTTCTATAATAATTTCCTAAGTAAAACCTAAGCCACAAACTATTTTTAAAAAAAATGTGTAAGGTACAAATATTAGAAAATTTTTCTTTTAAACATGATACTAATTTAACCTTTAAAATAATTGCTACTAAAATTAATTTGAATAAGATTTACTTCAAAATTATAAAAACAATTTAAAAATAATAAATTTCTCTAAAAAATTCTTTTAAAACAATTTTAAAACCTTAAAGTTATACTTAGAAATCTTCTTTTGAAAAATATACTTAGCTTTTCAAGAAATACACCTTCGAACTTTTAAAAATAAAATTACCTTTTTATTTTTAAAATGAACTTCCTTTTTCTTATAAATTCACACCTTGAATATATAATTCCAAATTTATCTACTGATAAATATTCCACTTCATTTATAAACCCAGTTTACAAATTTCCATTCATCATCATCCCTTAAATCACATTTCCCAAAATACTTAATCGATTTCAAACCGATTTCCTGAATTAAACTCCCTTTTAAATTTATTCCTCGATTTATCCAAAATCAATTTCCAAAATCCATTAACACCAAATTCACCCTTTTTTATGACCGAAACATCAATTTCATTCTTTATTCCAAAAATTCTCTTTTCATTTCCTTTAAGAACCCAATTCATTATATCTCTATATTTAAAATACCAAAATATACTCATCCAAACCATAGCACCGAATAACTTAGATTTTCAATTCAATCTATTACAGGACATCGATAAAACATATCACAGATTTTGAAAATAATTTCAATATTTTAAAGAATCCGGTTGGATCCTTCCAACCTGTTTCCTGCATCCACAGATGTTGGGATACAAATATAATACCAAAGACCTCTTCGAGAGGGACATCGTGGTATAAAGGTCATATGCTATTATGCGGGTGCATAGGGTCTCATCCGCTATATAATGCAGGAATATCAATCACTCCAATATATATATACACAAACTACTATATATAATATCATATTCAATCAATCGATCAATAATTTAAAATTTAAACTAATTAAATTAATTCATCATCCAAAAGTGAGCGAGATTAACTCACCTTGAGTTTAAAACGCCGTATGTTTCAAATTTTAAATTAAATCGAGCCCGTTCGATTTAATCTAAAATTTCTGCTTGCTCCAAACGTCTCCGGATCTGCTGGAGCGCATAGATCGCGTCGCTGCGATTCTGGCACTTCCTATTTCGTCGAATTCTGACCATGCATGGATTAGATATAAATTGTTAAAAATTATACGACTTAAAATAAAATATATTTACACATATTATATAATCAACAAGATCGGGCCGTACGTTGGAAATAAGAGAATATAGGCTGCGCAAAAAAGCTTCCTCTATATCGTTTTCTCCCAGCAACAAAACCCATCGCTAAGTCTAAACAACGATCGCCCCCCACCCATCCTTTCGCCTAGGAGTTGATCGGCCACCTCCACTTCGTGCTCCCACATTAGCTCCACACACGGCCACTGACCTGTCGCTTAAAGCTCAACCATCATTGAGTAATTTAAGGTTGAACGGCACATCTTCTAGGCCCGGTATCACCCTCCATGCATCACGAACAAAATCTCTACCGTTGGATTTATCGAGCTCGGAGAGACCTACCCCTTTGCTGTTGGAAGTTTTTGAAATAAGTGAGTCGATGGAAAGAAAAATGAGGAAAAAGAGGGGAGCACGCCGGCCATTGAAAATGTTTAAGTGGCAGCTCGAACGAATGCCCTAGGTTACTGTGCACGTCTAATATATATACGCATAAGTTAATTATTTTAATATTATTTCAAATTTTATTGATCATTTTCAAACGAACTCCAAACGGAACATACCGTCGGGTGTTTATAATGTTTTACGCACATTTCGAACACAATGGAACATGTTTCGGAAGCTAATTCAATTAGATGTGGAAGATAGCTTTTTGAATCGATTAAAATATTAAATTTTTCATTTTAATTTCAACGTGTTTCTCTCTCGTACGAACAAACGGTAACTCCAAATGTTACGAAATTTGAAATTCGATAATAATGTACTATTACAGATCCAACGGAACTGGTTTCGTCAAATTCCAAGGCTGTGCCCCGGAAGGCTATTTTAACTCGTCGATTAAATCGAGCGATTTTCAAAATCGTCGAAATCATTTAAAACTTCACTTTTAAAACTTTACTAACTTAATTATAAATCATAGAGAATTTATATTCACGTTAGAAATCATTCTGATTTATTCTGAATCAAAATCTTATTATTTACATTATTACTATATATTAAATTCCATTATTGAATTAATATAAATTCGAGTTTTAACTTATCGATTTTTGATTCCATCGAAAAGTCAAATACTAAAATTCTAATCCAACTAGACTGTAAATAAATTTTAGAAGCCGTTTTCATATCTATTTACCCCTAGATTCACAAATTATCCCAATTTCTTATATTAAATCACTATTCATCCAAATCCGATTAAATTGCCATATTTGAAATTATAACTAATTTTGTGGATTCAACCAAATCTTCATATTCGAAATCAATTAACAACCCACACTCAAACATTTAAAATGAATTTAAATGTTCAAAAACTAATGACCAAAATTTGGGGTCGTTACATTCCGTCCCCCTTATAAAAATTTCGTCCTCGAAATTTGCTAAGGTAGGAAAATGCTTCCAAACTCGTAAACTTACCCAAAACCCGCCTAACTAATATCCAATATTCACTTTCCAAAAATCCTTCTAGTTTAATCCAAAACCATTAGCCTTCATTTCCAATTCAAAATTTTGATTTCTAACATCGTTCCAAAAATCAACTTTTCCAGTTAACCAAAATTTTCTAACACCCAAAATTTTCGAAATTTTTTGACAGCGTCTCCTTTATACGGATGGTCAAGAAACAAAAATATATACATCGACCCACAAGGTCAAGAAACAAAATGTATAGCAATATATTATCATTTCTTAATTTTTATTGCATAGGCGTACCTCATATTAGCATTTTTAAGTGAGCGGCTTATTCATTATGCATCTACACAATCCAAATTCTATCCAATTGCCTCCCGTACCTGTACTTACTCAAACAAGCACATAAGTTTCCAAAACCACGAAATTTTAACAACATTTCACTTACCCAACTAGCCAACGATATAAACTTCACACCCCAAATGTCAATTACATATTCACAACAATTAAAAGGTTTCAACACTAATTTAATTCCTCCATAAATCCATACTTCATCTTATTCCACCCGGAATGATTTACAACCAAATTTTACTATTCTCAATTCATAACTACCAAACTCATATTCACTCCAATATGATTTATAGGTGCATTACTTGCATGAATCCTCCCTTATTCAATTTTAAATTGATTCACGATCAATTTCATTTGCATTACATTTATATTCCCTTTTATTATATGCAAGTCCATTTTACTAACCTTTAATTTATTCCCTTTATAAATTGACACCAAACCAAATTTATCAACTTCCATTTTATTCTTATTAAAGTTATTCACCACTTTATTTGCTTCATTTTACGTTAACACCTTCCTATCCATGTTAATTTTATTCATGAATTCATTTCATAAATAATCGCTTAAGTTGAGTATCCATTGCCTCTCATTTTTATTTTATTTTCTTTCCATTTTCTATATTTAATTCACATAGATTTATTTACTTCATTTTATAGTGAATGGCATTTCACTATAAGCTAATTTATTTATAAACCATTTAACAGAATTACTTCTAAGGTTTATTATCAGCATCCCATATCACTGCTTAAGTTATACCCAGCTTTAAAACTTAACTTCATTTCTTATTACCAATTACTTAACCATGTAACTTGGTTATACCTTTCCACCTTTTTAGTTTAATAAGTTATATAAACTTATCTATTCAAAATTTCTATAATTTCCACTTAAGTTTACCCACATTAAATATTTATAACATATAGTTACATAAACAATTCATCATTCATATTTCTTTCAACTTACTCAAGCCCAATTTTTATTTACAAATTCTAAATTTTAAATTTCCCAATTCTTTTGCCTTATTACCAAACCATCTTTATCTTGGTTTATTATTTCATTTCCTAATTTATAAGTTCAAAAACTTATTTACTTGCCTAAGTCCATTCATATTATATATTTCACTTTATCTAATTTCAATTCACATTTCATTTAGAATTCAGTTGTGAATTTTCCATTTCTCTATTCATAAGTTCACAAACTTATTTACTTAAGATCTTATACCCATAATTTTGGATTACTTATTTCACTTAAGGACTTAAGTGTATTCATCCCATTCAATAATTGTAACTTACCCTTATACAATTATCCTACCTTTCTGTAACGACCCGTATTTTACGTGTCGATAGATCGTAGAATTTACAGGTCGTTAGTGTTGATTATATTGTCTCTAGCCTGAGTCGTATAGGAAGTTAACTCGTGTGTTAAGTGTTGAGTCATTAACGAGTTAATTAGTGGGCCGAGTTGGGAATCTGACCGACTCAATGGAGACCGACTCATAGAGGTAGCGACCTATAGGTTTGGCCGAGTTAGTGAGTTGCCGAGTTAACAGGTTAAGGGTTAGACCGACTCATAGGAGTTAACGAGTTAGTGGGGTTCTTAAGTCGTAAACGACTTATGGGTAGTTTAGGTCGTGTGGCCGAGTTAAGGTGGTGACTGACCTATAGTTAAGTCGTAGACGACTTAAGAAGGGTGCACGAGTTGAGGGTTAGCAGCCTGGTGGTGTTAAGTGATAGGTCGTGCACGAGTTACGACTTAAGTATAGTAGACGACTTATAGAATGTGACCGACCTAAGGAACTGGACGAGTTAGTAGCTAGGTCGGCCTGTGTTTTAGGACGTGTATGCTATGAGTCGTACACGAGTTAAGTCGTTAGGTCGTTAGTACGACTTAAGGAGATAGGATGAGTCGTAGGGTCTAATGAGTCGTAAGTCGTAGGCCATGTCGCTGAGTCGTATGGTCCTGTATAGTTAGGTCGTTGAGGCGGCTATGTCCCTATGCCGCATGTAGTTAAGTCGTAAGTCGTTGATTGTGGGATCTGTTAAGTCGTTAGGTAGTTGACTCGGAGGCTTTTGTGCTGATAGGTCACAGGGTTTGATGAGTCGTTGACGACTCATGGGATAAGTCGTGACCGACTTAAGGGGCGACGACTCATGGGGTTTCCAGCCTATAAATAGAGGGGTTTGGCTCACTTTTTGACACCGGATTTTGAAGCGATGAAGTGCTGCCATTTTGAGAGCTCGACTACAACATTTCTTCATCTCCTTTTCTCCATTCCAATCTAGTTCTAACATCCATCCAAGATCGAAGATCCAAGAGCCAAAGTTGAAGATCTTTATCCAACGAAGCTAGATTTCATCATTTCAAGCGAGATTTCGACGAATCAAGCTTGAATCCTTGCTGTCCAGATCTGAAGTGATTAGTTTTTGAAGTGTTTGGGTGATTCGGTGAGTGGTGGTTATCTCTCACGCGGACCCAAAGGAGTATATTGGATTGGTGGTTTGTTGAAGTGTTGTAGATAGTGATTTTTGCATATTTCTTTAGATCCTAGTGTAGATCCATTACTTATGAAGATGTTTACTTTTGCAAGTTCATTCATCAAGTTGTAGGGACAAAACCCATGATTTATATTTGTTAGATCTATGCTAAAAACCCATGATTCATGTATGATAGATCTATTCTCATTTATTTACGAAATTGCCATTTTAGTTATAAATGCCTATTTAGATCTTGATTGACTACTTATTTGTTTGGATTAATGTTTGCCTTGTTTGATTGTTGTGAATGAGTTATCTAGTTGATAGATTTGGACAAGTATGGTCAAAGACGATTCAAAAGCTACGGAACAGGCTCTTGAATAGTGAAAGTTGCTTAAGGCATATGTAGTGGATGTTGAAGCTCATATGTATGGATTGGATGATATTGAGATAGAATTTTGTCATGAGGCGATGAGGCAAACCATGATGTTAAGATGAGCCTTTGCCATGATGAAGATGAGGCGAGGCATGAGGTGATGTAACCTTGGTATAATCAAGAAGGATTGCTCCAAGCATGTTAATAACTTGAAGGGTAGTTCAAGTTGATTGATAATGGATGGCTCAAGAGGTAGTTTGGGCTAGGATGAGAATAGTCGTCAAGGAGGATGACCAGAAGGCTTGGATTTCATCGTTGTTGAAGGTTCTAGCAGGCTCAAAGCAAGAGTATAAGGGTTGCCCTAAAGACTACAGGTATGTGGTCTGGACACCCTAAAGACTACAGGTAGGTGGTCGAGTACTCTGGGTAGTTGCGAAAATTCCTAGGCACGGGTCATGATGACGTGCGGAGTTATGTCTAGAACCGGGGTTACCATTATCCCTTGATAGATGGCTCAGGAAGGAGTCGGTCATTCAATTAACGGTGATTTCGAAGCAAGGTTAACAGTGATAGTCAGAGTCATGGATGTTTGATTGTACCATCATTCTGCCTCAAGAGCGGTGTTTTCTGGGTGCTTATCTGATCTTGGTTTAGGCCTTGGGGGTTTGTATTTGGAAAACATCGACCTTGACTCGAGTGGTTATTGCTTTACCTTAATTGTCTGCTATGTTATGCTTTCTTCTCCTTAATGTGAGTCTGGGGGCTATCACTGTAGAAAGAGGTGGAGCAGGATGGTTTGGTTCCTATTCCTTTTATCCCATATGCTCTTTTGGTATGTTTGATAGTTGATTTACTGCTCACTAAGACTTTGTCTGACTCAAGGTTTTATGTCTCCTCTTATTACCTTGGGCTGTTCATCCATGTTGGGATGGGCAGACTAGGTAGCAGGTGACAGGTGCTGTTCTTGGAGATCTACGTTGATGATGACGAAGACGAGCAGGAGGCTTTTGCATATTATTTCTTATTATATGTACTGGGTGTTCCGCTGCTGTATCTGTTTGAGTGTTTTGTAGTGAGGCTTTGATGTATGGATGATTCATATGTTTGTATAAAACTATTATGACGCTTATATGATGATGTCCTGTTCTATGGAGTTTCACTATATTGTATTTCTCTATTGTATTTTATCCATGCGCTGTGAGTTGTACGATAGATTCTGCGATGTTTGTTCTACCTTGACGGTCACCCATGGCTGCCTGGCACGCCCTTCAGCGCACCATTCCCTTGCTTCCGTGCGGGAGTCATGGGCGGTCGTCACATTTGGTATCAGAGCTTTGGTTAATCGATTTTAGCCAACGCTCGCTGACGTAACTACGTATGAGAGACGTAATTGTATTTTGATGAATGATTACTATATATAATATAGTAGTTTAGAAGGATTTGAACTCCTTATGCAGTTGTTTCTCAAGGTGTTCTAAGTCATTCCTTTTTGTAGATATTAAGGATGAGTCGAAGAGGGAGACCAGCTGCTAGGGAAGGCCGTGAGGCTAGGGAAGCTGTTGATTATGCTCCTATGTTTGAGGCCATGATGACTTCGATCATGAGAAGGATACCATCCTCGGGGCCATCAGTAGATGTTGGAGTTCAAGTTCAAGCTCCAAATCCAGTGGATTTTGCTAAGTTGTGTAAAGACTATACTTCTCTTGGAGGAAAGGTTTTCTTAGGGACGGAATCGACCATTGAGGTGCAAAGATGGATTGATGCTTGTAGAAGGATCTTTGGTGACTTGGGAGTTGAGGATGCAACTAAGAGGAAGCTTGCATCAAGGCAACTTCAAGGGAGAGCTTCGGATTGGTGGAATTCTATCACCATTGATACTCCGGAGGAGGAGATTACTTGGGAGCAATTCCAAGCTAGATTTGAAGCTAAGTTCATCTCTACAGCTCAGAAATCTGTTTTGTTTAAAAAGTTTGTGGAACTCAAGCAAGGTGGAAGATCAGTTCTTGAGTATGTTTCTGAGTTTGAAGCTTTGTCCAAGTATGCCAGATCGTATATTGATTCTCCCTATCAGAAGAATGAGAAGTTTGTTACCGGTTTGGATGCTTATCTTGGAAGACAGTTGGTGGATCATCTGGACGATCCGTTTGAGAAGCTTGTGGAGAAAGCTCTCAGGCATGAGAGTTTGTTTCCTAGGGAGAGTTCTGTTGTTGCTGTAACCAAGGAAGGGTTTAAGCCACAGAAGGGTGGAAACAAGAAGAGGAAGCAGCAGCAACAGAGGGGTAAGGATGGCCAGAAGAAGCCGAAGGGCGAAGTGACCTGCTACAACTGCCAGCAGAAGGGCCATCTCTTCAAAGATTGTAAGAATCCCAAGGTGCCAGGAAAGTGTTACAACTGTGATAAGCTGGGACATATCAAGAAGAATTGTCCAGAGCCGAGGAAGGACAGGCAGATTGTGCAAGCTTATGCTTTGGGAGCTGTGCCGTCATCTTCAAAAGCTCCTACTGCTGAAGAGAAAGGGAAGAGTGTGGTGGTTCAAGGTACTCTTTCTATTTGTGGTATTCCAGTTAGAGTGTTGTTTGATACTGGAGCGTCGCATTCTTTTGTTTGTGAAGATCTTGTAGGCCGGTTAGGTTTGAAACCGGATATTGTTGATAGACCATTGGTTGTGACAAATCCAGTCGGGGGTTCGTCTTGTTTGTGTATGTTATGCCGTGGTCTAGTTGGTCGAGTCATGATTGCTCTTTTGCTTGTGATTGCTTTGTTCTGAACTTTGCGGGGTTCGGGATTATTTTGGGTATGGACTGGCTTAGAAAGTATGCGGCAAGGATTGATTGTGAGAGGCTGGAGGTGACAGTCGGGAATGTGGAAGGGCGAAAGGTTATGATACGATGTAAGCATGAAGAAGGCGTCTTCATGAGCTTCATGTATTCGCTGGTTGTTCCACGGGATGGACTGTCATCGGTGCCTATTGTGAATGGATTTGAGGATGTCTTTGATGAAGTCAAAGGGTTGCCGCCGCATAGGGAGATCGAGTTTCGTATCGATCTAGTTGAGGGAGCCAGACCTGTGGTAATGCCTCTTAGGCGGATGGCGCCTAGGGAGCAGCAAGAGTTGAAGGTGCAAGTTGATGACCTTTTGCAGAAAGGATTCGTTCGGCGTAGTGTGTCCGAATGGGGTGCACCAGTTGTGTTCGCAACCAAAGCGGATGGATCGTTAAGGTTGTGTGTGGATTATCGTGAGCTGAATAAGGTGACTAAGAAGAACAAGTATCCATTGCCGAGAATAGATGACTTGTTTGATCAGCTTCACGAGGCTAAGGTGTTTTCTCAGATGGATTTGGCAACGGGATTTCACCAGTTGAGAGTGGCTAAGGATAGTGTGCCGAAGATTGCTTTTAGGACACCATCCGGATTTTATGAGTGGCTGGTAATGCCGTTTGGATTGACCAACGCACCAGCATATTTTGTGGATCTTATGAATAGAGTGTTCAGAGATCAGTTGAATAAGTTCGTGCTTGTGTTCGTGGATGATATTCTGATTTATTCTAGAACTGAAGAAGAGCACAAGACGCACTTGAGTATTGTTTTGGAAATTTTGCGGAAACATCAGTTGAAGGCTAAGTTTTCGAAGTGTCATTTCTGGAAGTGTGAAGTGAGGTTCTTAGGCCATGTTATCTCTGGAAATGGAATCGCGGTTGATCCCGCTAAAGTGGCAGCAATCCAGGATTGGGTTAGACCTAAGAATGCATCCGAAGTGAGAAGCTTTCTGGGATTAGCAGGATATTATCGTCGGTTTATCAAAGACTTTTCCAAGATAGCTGCACCGTTAATAGGATTGACGAAAAAGAACCAAGGGTTCAGATGGGATGATAAGTGTGAGCAAGCCTTCGTAATCCTAAAAGAGCGACTAATAAGTGCTCCTGTTTTGACTATTCCAAGTGGGAATGATGAGATGGTGGTTTACACCGATGCATGTGGTACTGGACTTGGAGCAGTGCTGATGCAGAAGGATAAAGTTGTTGCGTATGCTAGTCGACAACTGAAGCCGCATGAAAGGAATTACCCGACTCATGATTTGGAGTTAGCGGCAATTGTTTTTGCTTTGAAGATGTGGAGACATTATCTATTGGGAGTTAGATTCGAGTTGTTTACAGATCATAAGTCGTTGAAATATCTGTTTTCTCAAAAGGATTTGAATCTTCGACAGCAACGGTGGCTAGAGTTCTTGGCATCGTATGATTTTGGTATAGCCTATACTCCAGGAAAAGGTAACGCAGTGACAGATGCGTTGAGTCGAAGACATGCAGGATTGGGAGCCATGTTTTCGGAATGGAAGAGTCTCGAGTATTTAGCTGAATTTGACTTCAGGCCTAGATGTGAATTGGAACCTGAGATGTTGGCAAACTTATCGATAAGGCCTACTCTGGTAGGGAGAATTGGCGAGAGCCAAAAGCGAGACGATAAGCTTGTTAAGATTATCCGAGATTTGGAATCTGGATTGAATCCAGAAAAGGATAAAGGATTTAAAGTCGATCGAGAGGGTTGGCTTCGAAAGCAAGGACGACTAGTTGTTCCCGATGTAGATGGATTGAGAGATGAAGTTCTTAGGGAAAGTCATCACTCGAAGTTGACAATTCATCCAGGAGGAAATAAGATGTATCGGGATATGAAGAGAACCTATTACTGGGAAGGTATGAAGAAGGATGTTGGAAATTTTATTTCCAAGTGTATGAATTGGCAGTTGGTTAAGGCAGAGCAGAAGAAGCCAAGTGGATTGCTTCATCCATTAGAAGTTCCTATGTGGAAGTGGGAACAAATATCGATGGATTTTATCGATGGTCTACCTAGAACCAGGACAGGGAATGAAGGGATTTGGGTCATCGTAGATCGTTTGACTAAGAGTGCAAGATTCATTCCTATTCGATCAACAAGGACTGCATCGAAGTTGGCTGAGTTGTATGTTAAGTGGATAGTTCGATTCCATGGTATTCCGAAGAGTATAGTGAGCGATCGAGACCCATTGTTCACTAGTGGATTTTGGAAGAGCTTCCAGGAAGTTTTGGGAACCAAGTTGTGTTTGAGTACAGCGTATCACCCTCAAACAGATGGTCAGACTGAGAGAGTCAACCGAGTTTTGGAAGATCTTCTCAGAGCTTGTGTTTTGGACTTCGGAGGATCATGGGAAGATCACCTTCATTTGGTGGAATTTGCATATAATAACAGTTACCAGTCAAGTATTGGTATGGCACCATATGAAGCACTGTATGGAAGACCGTGTAACTCTCCGACATGTTGGTTGGAAACTGGAGAAAAACTGATACTTGGGCCAGAGATGATTCGACGGACTTCAGATTGTACAGGGATCATTCGGCAACGAATGAAGGCAGCCCAAGATCGTCAGAAAAGTTATGCCAATAATCGTCGTAGGGATTTGGAATTCGACATAGGTGATATGGTTTTTGTGAAGATTTCTCCTCTGAAGAATGTTATTCGATTTGGAAAGAAAGGAAAGTTAACTCCGAGATTTGTTGGACCATTCCCGATTATCGAGCGAATTGGAAAGCTCGCCTATAGGTTGGAGTTACCGGAAAAGATGGCGGGTGTGCAATGTTTTTCATGTATCTTATCTACGGAAGTATGTGCACGACCCAACTACGGTGGTTTCTGCTGATAGCTGTGAAGATTTGGAGGTTGATCAAGTTGTTTCGAGACCTCGTAAGCCGCTTCGTGTTGTGGAAACTGACACGAAACAGCTTAGAAGGAAGACGGTTACGTTGCTCAAGATACAATGGAGTGATGATGTTAACGACTGTACGTGGGAGGAAGAAGAGAGGATGAAGGCAGTTCATCCTAAACTCTTCGAGGTATGGCCCTAAGGTGTCGTGACATCTCATGAATTTGTAGCTTGTTCTAATCTTAGAATTCTGCATGCTAGGCTAGTAATTGGATGCATGGTTTGTTGATTGCTATGGATGGTAGGCATGCAGAATAGTTTTGATTGCTCTTGTTTGTTTGGAATTTCGGGGGCGAAATTCCTAAGGGGGAGAGAATGTAACGACCCGTATTTTACATGTCGATAGATCGTAGAATTTACAGGTCGTTAGTGTTGATTATATTGTCTCTAGCCTGAGTCATATAGGAAGTTAACTCGTGTGTTAAGTGTTGAGTCGTTAACGAGTTAACTAGTGGACCGAGTTGGGAATCTGACCGACTCAATGGAGACTGACTCATAGAGGTAGCGACCTAGAGGTTTGGCCGAGTTAGTGAGTTGCCGAGTTAACTGGTTAAGGGTTAGACCGACTCATAGGAGTTAACGAGTTAGTGGGGTTCTTAAGTCGTAAACGACTTATGGGTAGTTTAGGTCGTGTGGCCGAGTTAAGGTGGTGACTGACCTATAGTTAAGTCGTAGACGACTTAAGAAGGGTGCATGAGTTGAGGGTTAGCAGCCTGGTGGTGTTAAGTGATAGGTCGTGCACGAGTTACGACTTAAGTATAGTAGACGACTTATAGAATGTGACCGACCTAAGGAACTGGACGAGTTAGTAGCTAGGTCGGCCTGTGTTTTAGGACGTGTATGCTATGAGTCGTACACGAGTTAAGTCGTTAGGTCGTTAGTACGACTTAAGGAGATAGGATGAGTCGTAGGGTCTGATGAGTCGTAAGTCGTAGGCCATGTCGCTGAGTCGTATGGTCCTGTATAGTTAGGTCGTTGAGGCGGCTATGTCCCTATGCCGCATGTAGTTAAGTCGTAAGTCGTTGATTGTGGGATCTGTTAAGTCGTTAGGTAGTTGACTCGGAGGCTTTTGTGCTGATAGGTCGCAGGGTTTGATGAGTCGTTGGCGACTCATGGGATAAGTCGTGACCGACTTAAGGGGCGACGACTCATGGGGTTTCCAGCCTATAAATAGAGGGGTTTGGCTCACTTTTTGACACCGGATTTTGAAGCGACGAAGTGCTGCCATTTTGAGAGCTCGACTACAACATTTCTTCATCTCCTTTTCTCCATTCCAATCTAGTTCTAACATCCATCCAAGATCGAAGATCCAAGAGCCAAAGTTGAAGATCTTTATCCAACGAAGCTAGATTTCATCGTTTCAAGCGAGATTTCAACGAATCAAGCTTGAATCCTTGCTGTCCAGATCTGAAGTGATTAGTTTTTGAAGTGTTTGGGTGATTCGGTGAGTGGTGGTTATCTCTCACGCGGACCCAAAGGAGTATATTGGATTGGTGGTTTGTTGAAGTGTTGTAGATAGTGATTTTATGCATATTTCTTTAGATCCTAGTGTAGATCCATTACTTATGAAGATGTTTACTTTTGCAAGTTCATTCATCAAGTTGTAGGGACAAAACCCATGATTTATATTTGTTAGTTCTATGCTAAAAACCCATGATTCATGTATGATAGATCTATTCTCATTTATTTACGAAATTGCCATTTTAGTTATAAATGCCTATTTAGATCTTGATTGACTACTTATTTGTTTGGATTAATGTTTGCCTTGTTTGATTGTTGTGAATGAGTTATCTAGTTGATAGATTTGGACAAGTATGGTCAAAGACGATTCAAAAGCTACGGAAGAGGCTCTTGAATAGTGAAAGTTGCTTAAGGCATATGTAGTGGATGTTGAAGCTCATATGTATGGATTGGATGATATTGAGATAGAATTTTGTCATGAGGCGATGAGGCAAACCATGATGTTAAGATGAGCCTTTGCCATGATGAAGATGAGGCGAGGCATGAGGTGATGTAACCTTGGTATAATCAAGAAGGATTGCTCCAAGCATGTTAATAACTTGAAGGGTAGTTCAAGTTGATTGATAATGGATGGCTCAAGAGGTAGTTTGGGCTAGGATGAGAATAGTCGTCAAGGAGGATGACCAGAAGGCTTGGATTTCATCGTTGTTGAAGGTTCTAGCAGGCTCAAAGCAAGAGTATAAGGGTTGCCCTAAAGACTACAGGTAGGTGGTCTGGACACCCTAAAGACTACAGGTAGGTGGTCGAGTACTCTGGGTAGTTGCGAAAATTCCTAGGCACGGGTCATGATGACGTGCGGAGTTATGTCTAGAACCGGGGTTACCATTATCCCTTGATAGATGGCTCAGGAAGGAGTCGGTCATTCAATTAACGGTGATTTCGAAGCAAGGTTAACAGTGATAGTCAGAGTCATGGATGTTTGATTGTACCATCATTCTGCCTCAAGAGCGGTGTTTTCTGGGTGCTTATCTGATCTTGGTTTAGGCCTTGGGGGTTTGTATTTGGAAAACATCGACCTTGACTCGAGTGGTTATTGCTTTACCTTAATTGTCTGCTATGTTATGCTTGCTTCTCCTTAATGTGAGTCTGGGGGCTATCACTGTAGAAAGAGGTGGAGTAGGATGGTTTGGTTCCTATTCCTTTTATCCCATATGCTCTTTTGGTATGTTTGATAGTTGATTTACTGCTCACTAAGACTTTGTCTGACTCAAGGTTTTATGTCTCCTCTTATTACCTTGGGCTGTTCATCCATGTTGGGATGGGCAGACTAGGTAGCAGGTGACAGGTGCTGTTCTTGGAGATCTACGTTGATGATGACGAAGACGAGCAGGAGGCTTTTGCATATTATTTCTTATTATATGTACTGGGTGTTCCGCTGCTGTATCTGTTTGAGTGTTTTGTAGTGAGGCTTTGATGTATGGATGATTCATATGTTTGTATAAAACTATTATGACGCTTATATGATGATGTCCTGTTCTATGGAGTTTCACTATATTGTATTTCTCTATTGTATTTTATCCATGCGCTGTGAGTTGTACGATAGATTCTGCGATGTTTATTCTACCTTGATGGTCACCCATGGCTGCCTGGCACGCCCTTCAGCGCACCATTCCCTTGCTTCCGTGCGGGAGTCATGGGCGGTCGTCACACTTTCCACTTAATATCCAATTCAATTTAAATCCAAATTTAATTTCATTTAACTTATCTTAAGTTAAATTCCAATATATCTTATCCACTTTTGTTCACTCAAGTTAAATTTTCAATTTCCTTTCTTAACTATATCAACCTTCACTTTATAAATTAAATACCGATTCCTTTTGACTTTTCACATCATTTAAATAGAATTCCCAAAATTCAATTACCTGGTTTTTATTTCAAAACCATTTCGAAATCATAAATATACATACCCACTTTGGCATATCATATCATACCTCCAGATTTCCAAAACAACTTAGTTTTACAAAAACAATTTCCCTTTTTGAAATTTCTCAACAAACTTGTTTATCAAACAAGTCCAAACAAATAATTATACCAAACCGCCCCGGTAGCAATCCATCACTTAGAAACTCAAAAATGAATACTCTAATGTGGCCATCATCATCAGGATTATTATCCAGCGACTGAAGTGAGTTTAGTGCTTCTTTACCTTACAAAATTCCTTTTTTGAAACAATTTTCCTTTTTCCAAAAACATTACCAAGCAATACACCCTTATTCCTTTCAAATTACTTTGGAAAACATTTCCAAAATTCTCAAGATTTAAAAATTCCCAAAAAAATTTTGTTCAAATTCATTTAAAAAAAATTTCCAAAATTTCTGGGATTTAAATTCTGGTTTAAATCAAATTTTGGTTATGTTCCATTGTATTATTTCATACTTATACAATTCTATTTGGTTATAAATATAGACCATTTCAAATTTTAGATTCTTATTCGATTATTATATTAACAATCAAACATCCAAATATATATAGTAGTTTTAGAAAATTATTTCTTTTATGTCAAAATATAATTTTGGGTAAAATTATTTCACTTCCCACTTTAAAACAATACTGCATTGGTTTATTTTGTTTAAGAGTTTAGAAACCCCTATCGATATGGTTGTACTTCCTGGATCGACCAGAATTCATAAACACTCACCGATAAGTCAGCACAATATAAAAACAGTTTTATGTTCACTAACACTTTCCCGCTCATAGCTATTAATACACTCGACTCGTTCTAGAGTACTACCGACTCTATCTCTAATGAGTAATTCCCCCACCAAAGCCTAGGTTATCGCCAACCTAAGCTCCGGTACCACATGTGATGACCCGCGCTTCTCAATCCTCGAAAATCAGCACAAATACGCCACTGTATAATATGCCGATGATCGAGGGCCGAAAAAGACAGATTGCTGAGGGGAAAAGAAAGAAGATAGAAGGAAGAAGGTACTAAACAAATAACAGAATCTCACAATCACAGCGGAACAAAATATAATAGATAATAACTGATCTTTACACAAAAAGAAACTGTATCTGTTTTATACATTACATCATCAGAGTACATCACAATCAAAACAATTACTGGATAGTTATATTAACTTGTACTCACAGAAGCTGACTATACAGCTTATACTACACGGCAGAATATACTTCAAGTACGTGTAATACGTCTCACCATTAAGCTCGTCTCTTGAGCTCCACATGATCCTATCCTGTGTTTATAATACTTGGTCTGACGCGAGCATTATAATAAAATAACACCCGAGTCAGCCTGAAAAACCAGCGTGAGAAAATACACTCAATTTAATTATTAAAGTTTTCAAAATCCTTTTTGAAAATCAATGGTATCTTGTAAGACCACGCCACAAATAAACATGTCGGTTTTTATCTTACGACAACCAAAACATTTCTTATCAAAATCCTTTGATATTATAATAGTTTCTAAGTGTAAATACTTAATCAAATAGCCGAAATTGTTACATTCATTAAATTCTAGCAACACTAGGCTCTACAATCAAAACCGTAAAAGGCACGTAGCGAGAATGGATTTCCAACTAATGACTAGGCACTGGGGTACCACTTGTCAGGGTACCTGGTCTAGATCAGCATACTGAGGTCCCTCCCAATCCTCTGCAATAAAAGACTGGAGCTACCCTTTACTGGATAGTCCGAATAAGATCACTCTGCGGTTGGGATTAGCAACCGCCCACATAGTCGAAATAAAATGGACATCTAGATGGGGATGACCTTACCCTAATTGGTTGTTAGCCACTTAGCCTTGCTGCATAACCCATGATTTTCAGTCATTCCCAATTGCTGAGATTCGAGGCTAAGCGTTACCTTTTTAGAAAACATCTCACTTGGAATGCTCATCATCCTCCTGACAATGTTCTGAAAGCATTCATCCATACAAATCCGTTTTGGGTCCGAACGGAACCGAAGACACTACTCCTTCTACATCCATTTTGGAATCAATCTTAGGATTAGTAGCGATTAGCCCTTGCACTTCACTGCTCTATCTTCGACTCTAAGCTCTTGTCTTCATTTCGAAAATGTTCTCCTTGGATCGAAGTGGTTTTCGGATCACAAATCTGATCCT
Organism: Allium cepa; assembly: GCA_030765085.1. NCBI lineage: Eukaryota > Viridiplantae > Streptophyta > Magnoliopsida > Asparagales > Amaryllidaceae > Allium > Allium cepa. The sequence goes on from CM060935.1 coordinate 978,402,941, forward strand.
GGTCTCTTCGAAACAACGTTCGATATTTTTTGGTAAACTCAACCCCGGTTCTTTAGGAAATAAACAGACGAAAATAAGGTTGGAGTTCACCTCCTAACCATTAGTGGATGGATTTCCTTATAAACGTCCTAGAAGAACGAACGAGTTTATACGTACAGTATAGCACCTCAAACAATTACTGTACCATATAATTCCCGTACTCCTCCTAGATATTTCCAAAGTCATATTTGGGTCCAGATTTGATAGTCGGTTATTTAACTATCAAATAAACAATCAATTCAACCAAGTATTTTATTTCCACTGAAAAACACCTAATCTTATTAAAATTAGATTTTAATTATTTAATTACCCAAAATTATATACTTAAAACATTTAAATACAATGCTACTAAATTTCTTTATTCAAAATAATATTTATGAAATTCAATAATAATTTCCCAAGTAAAACTTTAGCCACAAACTATTTTTAAAAATTAGAAAATTTTCCTTTTAAACATAATGCTAATTTAACCTTTAAAATAATTACTACTAAAATTAATTTGAATAAGATTTATTTTAAAATTCTAAAAACAATTTAAAAATAATAATTTTCTCTCAAACATTATTTTAAAACAATTTTAAAACCTTAAAGTTATACTTAGAAATCTTCTTTGGAAAAATATACTTGGCTTTTCAAGAAATACACCTTCCAACTTTTAAAAATTAAAATCACCTTTTTATTTTTAAAATAAATTCCTTTTTCTTATAAATTCAAACCTTGAATCTATACGTCCAAATTTATCCACTGATAAATATTCCACTTCATTTACAAACCCAATTTACAAATTTCCACTCCTCATCATCCCTTAAATCACAGTTCACAAAATACTTAATCGATTTTAAACCGATTTCCTGAATTAAATTCCCTTCAAAATTTATTTCTTGATTTATCCAAAATCCATTAACACCAAATTCACCCTTTATTATGATTTAAAATCGTTATTTAAATCTGAAACATCAATTTCATTCTTTATTCCAAAAATTCTCTTTTCATTTCCTTTAAGAACCCAATTCATTATATTTCTATATTTAAAATACCAAAATATATTCATCCAAACCATAGTACCGAATAACCTAGATTTTCAATTAAATCTATTATAGGATATCGATAAAACATATCACGGATTATGAAAATAATTTCAACATTTTAAGGAATCCATTTGGATCCCTCCAATCTGTTTCCTGCATCCACAGATGTTAACATACAAATAAAATACCAAATCCCACTTCAAGGGGGAAATCGCGGTATAAAGGTCATCCGCTATTATGCGGGTGCATAGGGCCTCTTCCGCTATATAATGCGGGAATATCAATCACTCCAATATATATATACACTACTACTGTATATAATATCATATTCAATCAATCAATCAATAATTTAAAATTTAAACTAATTAAATTAACTAGTCATCCAGATGTGAGTGAGATTAACTCACCTTTTGTGACGCCCCACCTCTATACCCACGCTAGCCAAGAACACTACGGTGTAATGCTGTCAACTAGCACGGAGAATAAGGCTGTTGAGGAGCGATCCTCCGTGTAATTGCTTTGCGCGAGCACCGATATGTCAGATAGTATAACATGCATTTTATTTCAAGAGGAAAATCCGACATACCGATACAAACACAAAGCTACTACACAGTGGCTATAATAATCTTCGGAAACAAATATAGAATAAGCATAACACAAATCAATCATAGATAATTCATATCACAAAGGCGGAAGAAGATACGAATATATAACTAACACATGAAAGTGTATATCAGAGTAGTGGTCAGAAAGATCCACAATAATACAAAAGGATAGCAACACGTGCTATACAAAAGAATACAACTATGAGTCTATATCTCAAGTGTATACAAAAAAATAAACTACTAATCAATGTAGTTAGCCAAAAGTCAGAGTAATGATCTTGGATGAGAAGTCAAGCAGAAGCACCTGTAACATCTCGGTCTGACCCGAGTATTATTTAATAAGAAAATAATAAATGGATCAGTCTAGCTATAAATATCATATGAAACGATATGGAGTAAGAGATATGACTAAACACATAATAATCACAATGCCAAGCTGTGATATATATAAGTAATTGAAAATCAACAAGAGATTAATCAATATCACAAAATCTACACAAGTATCAAAGAAATGTCATACTCCTTATTTCGTTCATCAAACCACAAATATTGACAATTGTATCAATGTCAATCACAAAAGTCAATGACACACAAATTCACCAATGCACAAATATTGATAAAACTTATCAATAGAAATCAGGAAAATTGGTAAAACACAAATTCTAGAAATCATCTCAAGAAATCCAGAAATCACAAAAAGGGGGAAGGCCTATCACAAACGGGAGCATAAAGCTCACCAACACGTGTATCACAAACGGAATGCTAATTCCATGGTTGCTAACCATCACAAATTGAGCCGAAGCTCCACAAACGGCCCGAAGACCATGGGTTGCTACCCCACCAATTTGAATCGAAACTCCACAAAACGGGGTTTAGTCTCCCTCGCAGACAAAGAGACATTGCACATTGCTAGTCTAAATCACAAAGATGATCGTTATGATCAACGAGAAGTGTCAATTACACTAAGCTAGTAAATATATGAGTTTAGCTTCATGTCCCATAACCACTTGCTTAACTCATATATTTACGAACAAACTATAGATCTCCACTATAAAATTGTCACAAGAGATTCAATCGAACAAGTCCAAGAATTAACCGACGAAGTAAACGCAAGCGTTTCATACCACTCGTTTTACTAAGTCGTTTAATTAGATTTCTCGTGCGAATGCGGTAAAGGTTTGTATATACTAATAGATTGGAAAACGGTTCAAGAAACCAGCTTTGTACTAAAATAGAGTTGAAATCATTTGAAGAAAGAGTTTTGATATTTACTACTAGTATAGAAACCTTTATATTTTTAAAGTGACAAATCACGAAGAAGATTGTAGGAACAATAAATCACTAAAATTCACATACGAAGATGTGAATAAAAATCCAACGAAACCGATAAAGAATCCATCGAAATGGATATTCGAAAATCCCTAAAAAGGAGTCATCAAAGTCATAATAAATGATAATAACAAATAGGAAACAACACAAATCGATTAAAGTTAGAAATTCAGGCAACTAGGCGAAATAGGCAAAATTTCATCAGGTCGGTCGGCCGGCTACATAGCTCGGTCGACCGGCCCCTGTTCTCAAAATTCCTCGGGAAGCAGGTCGGTCGGCCGAACCCTGTAATTGGTCGACCGAACCTTAAACAAAGAAGTGCTTATGCACTTGGCAGCAGGTCGGTCGGCCGGCAGCAGGGCTCGGTCGACCGGACCTGTTGCCAGTCCCTTCCCAACCCATCCAAATGAGGTCCAACCTCGACCAAATTGCATTCTCTCGAGCAACGGCGCTAAGGGATTATGCCAATCGACTACCCGGCCCTATAAGCTCTTCGATGCATAACCAAAACACATTCAAACATCAAAGTTAAGATTTTTAAAGATTTGAACCCAAAACACTAAAAATTGGGATTTTCACCAAATCAATCCAAACCAAAAGCAAATGCACATGAATAGGTGTTAGGAATTCATACCTAACAATCGAAGATAGTTATAGACTAAGATGTGAGATAAAAATCTCACCTTTGAACCCAAGCAATTGAAAAGAAGCTTGAAAGCAAAAGAGAATCAACCACTCTTCAAATCCAACTCAAGAAGCTTGATTCTAAGTTAACAAGAGAAACATTTCCTAAATTAGGTTTAGGAATTTCTGAAATTGATAAGAGAATGAGTTGGAGAAGAAGAATAGAAGCTTACCAATGGGTTCTTCTATTAGTTTGGAGCTAGAGCTTGATTTGCAAAAGGAAACTAGGGTTTTGGAGTTTTAATTTCCCATCTCTCCCACCATTGATGTTTTAAAACTGAAAAGAGGAGAAAGTGAGGGTGAATGGGAAGGAGTGGCTCAGATTTGAGTATAAGTTAAACATAGGGCTGAGCCCAAACCCAAACCCAAAGTGAAAAAGTAGCAAAAATCAACTTTCTCCAAACATATCGAAGCTTATACTCAAAAAGGTCGCAAACGGCATTTTAAACTCAATGGGAGTGGTCCCGAGTCCTAATTCGACCGTATGCAAAAAGTAGCTTTTCGGACTAAATTTCGAGTATCGATAAAATATTTAAATAAAACATTTAAATATAAAAATCGACAAATATGCGGGTTGTTACAGACTCCCCTCCTTAAAGAAATTGCGTCCTCACAATATTTAAGAAGAAGATATATAGTAACAACCATAAAAGCATATTCAACACAAAAGAAGTTTGAAATAAGAAGTTCACCTCAAAGAGCACGGGAAAGTAAGTCCGGATGTGATCGCTCGATGAACTCTCTAGACTCCCAAGAACAATCCTTAGGATTTGAAGACCATTGAACTTTCACAAGCGGAACATCTTTATTTCGAAGACGTTTGACCTCCGAAGCAATAATTCGAATAGGATGCTGCTCATAAGTTAAATTAGGCGAAACTTCAATTTCTTCCACAACACTGGGCTCAAGAACAGAATTGGAATCTCGAAGACATTTCCGAAGTTGAGAAACGTGAAACACGTCATGGATAGCAGAAAATTGAGCTGGTAATAAAAGGCGATAAGCCATGGAACCAATACGTTCAGTGATAGGAAATGGCCCAATATATCGAGGCGCTAATTTTCCCGATCGACTGAAACGTACAACACCTTTCATAGGTGACACACGAATGAACACAAGATCTCCCACATAAAATTCTAACCTCCTTCTTCGGTTATCGGCATATGATTTTTGTCTACTCTGGGCTTCTTTCATCCTATGACGAATAAGATCAATCTTTTCTGTGGAATCACGAATAAAATCTGGACCTAAAATCAGCTTCTCATCGGCCTCAAGCCAACAAGAAGGAGATCGGCATGGCCTTCCATAGAGTGCCTCGAAAGGTGCCATACCAATACTAGATTGGAAGCTATTATTATAGGAAAATTCAACAAGTGGAATAGGATCTTCCCAGCTTCCACCGAAATCAAGCACACAAGCACGACGAAGATCTTCAAGAGTTTGATTCACACGCTCGGTTTGTCCATCGGACTGGGGGTGATAAGCGGTGCTAAAATTAAGCTTCGTTCCTAAAGCTTTTTGAAGACTCTTCCAGAATCCACTAGTAAACAATGGATCACGATCACTAACTATAGAAGTAGGAACTCCATGCAATTTAAAAATTTCTTTAATAAAAAGTTTAGCCAAAAGAGGTACGGTTCAGTTAGACCGAACGGAAATAAAATGGGCAGATTTAGTAAGTCTATCAACAATCACCCATAAGCTATCATGACCCGAACGAGAACGGGGAAGGCCATCTATAAAATCCATGGAAATTTGGTCCCACTTCCAAATTGGAATTTCTAAAGGTTGCAATAACCCACCGGGCCTTTGATGCTCGGCCTTAACGAGTTGGCAAGTCATGCAACGCTTAGCGAAATCATTTAAAACTTCACTTTTAAAACTTTACTAACTTAATTATAAATTATAGAGAATTTATATTCACATTAGAAATCATTCTGATTTATTCTGAATCAAAATCTGATTATTTATATTATTACTATATATTAAATTCCATTATTGAATTAATATAAATTCTAGTTTTAACTTATCGACTTTTAATTCCATCCAAAAGTTAAATACTAAAATCCTAATCCAACTAGACTGTAAATAAATTTTAGAAGCCATTTTCATTTCTATTTACCCCTAGGTTCACAAACTATCCTAATTTCAGAAATTAAATCATTATTTATCCAAATTCGATCAAATTGCCATATTTGAAATTATAACTAATTTTATGGATTCAACCAAATCTTCATATCCGAAATCAATTAACAACCCACACACAATATTTAAAATGAATTTAAATATTCAAAAAATAATGACCAAATTTCTGGGTCTTTACATATGATTTCCAAAGTGTCATAATTTCAAAGGTTTCATAATTTCGAAAGTGTTATAAATTTAAGTGTTATGATTTTTGGAAATGAATATTTGATTTTAAGTGAAAAAAATGATCTCAAATTGATACGGGGTTTGAAATAGATATGATATTTTAAAATGACCACAATATTATAATAACGCTTGGTTGCTAAAGAGATCGGGATCGTTTATTGTCATACTCTCTATCTATACCGAAAACCACTTTAACAACAGTGTACGCGGTGGAGATTCCAAAATGAAGTAGGATGGTTGGTGATGATTCTATTTGAGGTATATACGTGGACCTGACTCCCGTGAGTTAGTTTAAGGTGGCTAAAACAGGAGCAATTGATGGGCCAAGTGAGGTAGCTCCTCCGATCGGACACACTTCTTCGATACCATTCTATTACTTTAGGTTTGATTGGGTGCACCCTTGGATTTTTGGGAGTGTGGATCAAGATGGGCGGTAGCTACGGCTATGCGTTACCACTAGCCCGGAAGTGTGATTGGTATATCTACCCTAGCATTGCCTAGTTGCGCCGTGTCACCAACCATATCGAGCCCACTACGAGTTTCTTTTGTACCATACCTATGTAGTGCCCTTTAACGACGTCCGGTACGGGGAAGATTACAGTACTGTATAGAATATGGGAATATATAAAATATGTTAAGGGGCATATGGGTAATGCCTTAACGCTATTTTAATAGTTTACTTAACTATAGACATATTATGACAGCATATATTAGTAAATAGTAGATAGTTCCACAGATCCTTAGAGGATAGTATTGCAAACATCCTTTAAGTTAGTTGTATTTTAGTGGATATTTCGCTTGAGTTGGATTTATTGATATAAGAATGTTAATCCTGACTCGAGCTTTTTGTGTTTTGCTTTATGCTTGGGTCAGACTGAGTGTCATAGCATTTGAGACTCATCTTTGGAGTTGGAGCTTCTCTTGGAGATCCATCATCTATTCAGCTTTCAGTTATTCATTTGACTACAGTGATATATCTAGATTTTGTTATTTGACTATTGCATTGAGACTTCTTTGTATTTGAGACTTCTGTTGTATCTTGTTTAACTCTATTATATATATAGTAGCTTCATGAACTACTATTCATTTGTTTCCGCTGCTTATTGTTATATTACTCTGTGTCTGTGATTCTATGATTTATTTTGTTACCGTATATGTTGAGTTTTGCTAAATATAAATTAACAATATGATATTTTAAGCAATTCAAATCCGACGTGTATGGATGCGAATGCATGAAATAACGGGTCGTTAGATCTGCCCTATTAAGTATCTAAAAATCTCTATCGATGCTAAAGGGTCCCATGTATTGACGAGAATTTATAAATACGCAGCAGAACAATGTAACATAATATAAAACATTTTTATAATACTAACAAATACGCTCTCTCGTATATATACACTCAAACTCATTCTTGGGTTTTAGTTACCCTATCTCTAATTAGTTTACCCCAAATAGGCTAAGGTATCTCTAAACCAAAGCTTTGATACCAATTGTGACGACCCACCTTTTTGGATAGTTTAAATCGACAATAAACCACACATGTCTAACTCAAACCATTCAAAAGGGAGGATTTTCAATAGGGTAAATAAGAAAATAAGAGAAAAGAAGGACAACAAAAATAGAATCTTGCAGCTGAATGACAAAATATAATAATCAAATAAACAGTTCATGAAGCTTTTTTGCAATATACATTTGATTACACGACTTTTACAATATAATCAGTGTACAATAATAAACATACAAAAATAGTGTAGCAGAATAATACTAATAATATAATTTACCAAACTCCATCTTTGTCCTTCAGAAATAATGCCTTCAACACTGAAAAGCTCAGACTGGCCTGAGCGTAATGAAAAGACAAAACACTCGAGTCAGAACTAAAAGATCTTATGTAAGTTAAATCAACAACAAGTAAATATGAGTGTAATAGCTTCAGAGATGTTTACGGGATTACATCTCCTATCCAGTATATAACGTGAGTGCAATAACTTAAGAGATATTACGGGATTTTCCATCTCTTAAGGATCCGTTAAACTATCTATATGTAGTAAGATATGTTATATATGTAATGTCTAATTGATAAAATAAATATTTTTCCTAGCGTTAAGGCCTTACATTAATCCCCCTTAACACATTTTTAAGTATTATCCTACAGTTTATCTTCGACGCCACTATTAACGTCGGTAGTCAAGAAGGCGCTGTAATAAGACAACACTAAAACAAAATCGTAGTGGTTTCATATAAGGATAAAAGTATGACAAGGCACGTAAGGCAATGCCCAAAATATGATTCTACCAGTTTACCCTTTTTGGCTAGTGGTAACACATCGTAGCTACGACCGTCCACCGAGTCCAGCACCTGTAAATCAAATCAAGGTGCACAGATCAAGTCCAAAATCAACGTAATAATATGATGGGGTGATGGCCCCTAAAAGTTGCGAACCCCTTCACTAGACATAGGCTTCTATTTTAGCCATTTCCAATTGACACAAGTGTTGGGGTCATCCATCATCGTTCTCTTTCTTCAAATCCAGCAAATGCCTCCAATTCAGCCACTTCATTCTGGATAACATTCATCACGTACACGGTTGTTAAAGTGGTTCCAATACTGATAGAGAGTTTGCCAATAAGACGCCCCGGTCTCTTTAACAACCAAATGTCATTTTTCACAACGGTTGGTTCTTTTACATTTCGAAACCTATTCATATTTGATACCAAAACATCATATTCACTTCAAAATACAACTTCATTTCAGAACACCATATTTACTCAAAATATGTAATTTTAACTTGAAAATATGATTCAAATTCCAATTTAGGTTATAACCTCATTTAACCACATTCGCATTTAAATCAATGATTTAAATATAAGCATTCCAACTTTGCACCATTTGAATTTTTAGAAAATAGTTTAGAGATTTAAAACAGTTTAATAAAAAATGGTTTGAGTAATGAAAATGGTTTATATAGTAAAATAGTTTGGAAAATCAAAATAATTTGAGTATAAAAAAATAGATTTCAAACATTTTACATTAAAATAATTTATTTTGAAAATAATATTAGTCAAACTGTTTCCTTCCATTTCAACAAATTTGGATCCATGTCTAAATTTCAAATCAACAAAACTCAATTTCCAATCGTCCAATTCAATTGAATCAATTTTGATTTAATTTAAAATCAACTTAATTTCAATTTCAATTCAAATTAACTTCAATTTTTGAAACATTCAGTTTTAACTTCAAATTCGATTTAACAATTCAATTCAATGATTTAAATTTTAATCAAATTCTTATTTTAAAGCATTTCAATTCATATCGATTTCAAGTCCAATTTTAATTTTCTGATTCAAACCATTTAATTTAACCAATCCGGTGTCCGTATATAATTTTCTACCCTATGGTCAAGTGATTATTTATATCAGTTTAATTACATGGATGGATATATATCATTTCAATCCAAATCAAAGTGTCATAGGTATATATCATTTCAACCTATTTCTTAATTCATTTCCATAGTACTATTGACAATTTATATAATGTCAAATAATAAATAGGTAATAGCAGGGATATATCCAAAATAAATAAACAACGATACATCCAACATTAATCAATGACATACAATAACAAACAACATCCAAATCAATCAACATGTTAGACAATTATTAATTATCAATTGACGGTGTTTAACTAGCAGTTAATTACAATAATAATTAAGATGTCGATTTAATTCAATATAAAATTCAATTTCAACTAAATGTTAATTTTAACTATCAAACAACAACAAATAAAATTCTCATCACTTCATAAATTCAATTCAACTAACATAAGAATATTTAGTATTGCATGAGTGGTTTAAATCAATCATCTTTGATTTACCACCGATTAAAAATTCAAATAAAGCCCAAAATTCCAATAGTCTCATAATCCAACCAAAACAGTTCCATGTTGTCTAGAATTTTGATATGATTGCAATGTAGAAAATCACGTCCAAATCCGAGCTCGTGTGAAAAAGTTATTAGCGTTAGAAGTTTGAAAAATTAAATTTTATAGTAAATTAAAACTAGGGCAATAATGTAATTATCATCTTCTCTAAACCCTCGTTCCAGATCGAACACACACGTAACCCAATCCTACCGATGATCATCTCGTTGCCACGCCTCCCTTAAGCCACTTCCCCCTAATCAGGCCCTAGCACCGCATTTCGAAACGGAAATAGGTCATCCCATATATCAAAATTTAGGTTTTTAATATTTTTAAACACATTGAAACTAGTTTCAAACCCCAACTATATTGTCTATAGAATGTAACAACCTGATATTTTCAGCCATTCGCATCCACACATGTCGGACTTGAATTGCTCAAAATACCGCATTGTAAATAAATTTGGAGCATGTGAAAACAATTACAGAATCATAGACACAGATATATCAGAATAACTCGCAGCGGAAATTAAAATACCATAGTAGTTCATGAAGCTACTATAACAAATCTCAAAACGAAATACATAATATCAGTCTGAGAAAAAACATATACAATAGAAATCCCAAATACATAGAAGTTTATAAATACCAGAGCTGAAATAGAAAAACTGAACTGAAACGGAGAGATAAGTAGATAGGCAAAAACCTCCAGCGATTCCTAGCTCCATAAAATGAAATCCAAAGCTAAGCTGTAAATACTCAGGCTGACCCGAGCATAAAGTAAAACCCAAAACACTCGAGTCATGACATACATACTTATATAATGTAAACCAACTCAAGTGAATTGTAGCAATGCACAATAACTTAAAGGATGCTTGGGATCGCCTATCCTCTAAGGATCAGTTAAACCATAAATTAAATACATCCCGTGGTTAAAACTCCAAAATGGTATTTTATACTTCTAAATCAAATATCATTTAAAAATTCAATATCACTTCGAATTCATTTCAAAATATCAAAATATCATATCTTTCCAAAACCACATTCATTTTCATTTAATTTAAATACCATTTCAAATCACATTTTAAAATGGTTTATATTTCAAATCAAAATATTCCATTTAAACCATTTAAATATTATAATTAAACCAATTAAATATTCCATTTAAATCATTTAAATATTCCATTTAAATCATTTAAAAGTGAAGTTATTATATTTAATAATGAAATATACAATTCTCAAAATTTTATCATTTTCAGAATTCATTTATTTACTTCAATTTATTAAAACAGTGAAATTTCAACTTTCGCAGCATTTAGAAAATGCTACGGTAAATTTAAATTTAAAACAATTCATTTTAACAAAGATAGCATTTAAAACTGCTTTAATAGGTTTTTTTCAAAATAAAGCTTTAGTTCAATTCTGCAACAACAGCACTTACAAAGTGCTATAATAGCCCTTAGTTCAATTTTTGCCTTTTAGTTCATTTATATCAATTACAGCATTTACATATCGCTGTAATATCTTTAACTTTAGAAATGATATTATATTAAATTTTAAATTTCCAATACAATTTCATAAACCATTAAACTTAAATTTAAATCATCTTTAACTTAAAAAAAATCATATTCTCGCACTTTAAAATGATCATTTAAATACCCTTTAATTTATGATTTTATAAAGTGCAATTTCAAAAATAATTATCAAATTTTAATAATTCACTTATAAAATTAAATGTACAATTTTATAAAATTTCATTTACTTTACATTTATATTAAGTTTATCATTTCATAAATTAAATTTAAATTCCATTTATTTTTCTTAACTTAACTTTTATCTTTAAAACCCATTTCACATTTTCCAAGTTAAGTTATATTTCAAATTTCAATTTTTAAATTGTAGTTAACTATTTTTAATTTATAGAAAATTAATAACACTTTATAAAATCATTTTTAAATTTAAATTGAAATCAAATTATCATATTTTCTTACTTAACTTAAACTTCATTTAAAAACAAAATCATAAATTCTAAATTAACTTATATTTCAAATTCTACTTTACCACTTATTTATTTCACTTATTTAACTTGTAGAAAATCACTAATATTCTATAAAAATCATTTTTAAATTAAATTTAAATCAAAATGTCATAATATTTATATTTTTAAAAATATTTTAAAAATTTTAGAAAAATATATTAAGCACGGGTCTCTATATAAAATTTTCTAACCTAAGTCAAATGATATGGATAATATATCATTTCAATCCGTAATTTACAAAGGAAAAATCCAGGTTCTATAATTTAAAACCTGCAATCACAAGTAAAATGAAATAAATAAAAATCGTTCAGCTCATCATTTCAGCCCATAACGATTTTTCCCTATTCTAAAGTCCGTTCGGGTATCTATCATTTCAACCCATAGTGATTCTATTCTACAGGGAACTTGCAGTGTCATAAACTGATATAAATAAACAGAATAGCATTATATAACAGTAAAAAATGATATGACAGGTGTATAAACATGGTGAACATCATATGATCATGGCATAGGCAGTTATAACATGATAATATAATTCTACAGATTCATTGGTTGTCAATTTACTATTTATATAAGTACAGAATGCCTTGTGAGAAATACTCACCTCTACAAGCTGCAGATAACAGATTCAGACACACAAACACAGACCCGGAAAGCACGAAGGCACGACTACAGATTCAAGTGTGGGGAGAGCCAAAATAGTTGTCTTCTTACATATCAAACAAAACAATATAAAGCACATAAATATACAACACAATATAACATTAAACAAGTCTTGAATTTATGCATAACAAAGAACCAAACCATTTGCACTTGCTTTCACCTATCCTATGATCGACCTAGGTATAAAAATGCATGGCTATGGTGTGTGAATGGATCAGGTATGGATCAATATGGTCGGCCATAATGAGGAAATGAAAGAGTGGAAGTTGTTTGTGCATAAGACAAGGTTCAAGGCAACAAAAGTGAATTTTTATGCAACAACAAGTCACGGCTATGGCTCCAAGTGGCACGGCCAGGCCAGGCCTGGTGGAGGATAGGGGATGGTGTGACAGTGGCTTTGGATCAGGCAGAGGCTGATGGAAGTGGTGCAAGTGGTGGCTAAGAGGTGTGGTGAAGTGGTGAAGGTATTGGTGATCGGCTATGACATTTTCAAGTGGCGTTTGCTATTTTTTGTGTGGAGCTTGTATCTTAGGGGATACGGCCTGACAAATCAGTGGAGATGGAGGGGTTTGCAGCCAAACAAGGTGGTGGTGAAGGAGGAGGCTATGGGCCGAGTATTATAGGTGAAAGCATGACATGAAAAATGAATAAAACAAAGAAGAAAGCAAGAAAAAGTAAAAAAAAAAAAAAAAAAAAAAAAAAAAAACCATTACCAATTTTGTTTCAGAATGATGGCCAAAAAATTTTCGGGTGAGAAACTTTTCTTTTATGTGAAAATAATGAAGAAAGATGCGGCTGAGAAAATGATATGGTCAGCTCAAAATGAATGCATGTGTTGATTGAATTGAAAAGGCAAAAGGAGTGAAAAGTCTAAGGTAAATGAAAGGTTGAAAACTCTTCAAATTTCTTTTTCTTTTTACATTTATAAACACATGAAAAATGAATATAAATAAAATAAAACAAAACAAAATAATGTATGAATAAAAATAAATAAATAAATTTTAGATAAATATAAATTAATTAAGAAAATAGCTTAAAAATAGAAACAAGGTTTTAAAAATTGAAAATAAAATACAATAAGCTGTGGAAAATTATAACATCACTTTAAAAATGTTTTAAAATAAAAATATATACCTAACATGCAATATTACACACATATATACAAATTAGAACAAGATTTGACAAATACAAATATTATTTATATAAATTAAAATAGACAATTTTATTAAATAAATCAATTTACATACAATATTGTAAAAAGCATAACTTTCACAAAATAAATCAGATTTCAACGAAACGAAAAGCAGTATTCGTGAAATTTAATTTATTTTCATAATAAATGATAAAATTAAAAATTCAAATATTTAAATTTTAAATTTAAAAGTCAAAGTTTGACCAGATTGACCAAAAATCCACTTTTCTGGAAAATATTCTATTTATTCAGGTTTGAAATTATAACTCACACAAAAATCAAATTTAACCATTTTAATAAATATATTAAAGTTTTTAAATCGTACATCTCAATTAAAATAATTAAAATATACAGTTAAAATAAATCACAAAATTCAGGGTTGTTACATAGAAGTAGGCTTTCAAAATTAATCTGTATTCATTTAAATTTTACTAATTGATTTCTATGCGTTTCGATCTCGCACGATCAAATTATAAGTCCGGTCGCTACAAAAATTTAAATCCTGTAATAATTCACAATTACGGATCCGATGAAACTAGTTTCATTGAAATCCGAGATAGTGTCCAAAAAGGCTAATTTTCATGTTAATTAAATGAATTATAAATTAAAAATCAATTTAATCACTTTTAAATTTAAATTTAAAAGTTAACAATTTTCATCATTCCTGATTACACAGAAATTGATTATCTTTTAAATTAAATTTCCCGTGTGAAATCTAATATTTAAATATTACATTTATTTCAGCGTTCAATTACAACCGTGATAAAACCTAGTTTATTATAATTTAAACTCCACCATAGTCTTTTATTTTGGTTTACATTTTTATTATTAAATCAACCAACACCTTATGAATTTATTTAATATAAGTTTCCATCTTATTATTCTCAGCTCTATAGTTAACATCTTTTCTTCCATTAACTGCAATATTTAATTATAATAAATTTCGTTAATTTTCAAATTAATTTCAATGGATTAAATAATAAGGTGATAAATAAAACAATAGTTACATCTTAGTAATTTAAATACATTAACAAATTATTGTTTACAAATAAGGCTAACAGACTTATTTTCTAACTAATTGGTTTCATATCCTATATTAACCAATTAAATAAGTTAACACAAAATTCCACCATTAATACATCATTTAATCTACTTCTTATTTGCAATTATAACCAAATTAACTTTACAATAGTTTCAATTGATTGAAATTACATTAAGATAGTTGTCAATAACATTCAAACACTAATATTAAATTACATTCTAATTATTTTTCTCTCACAAATAAATCATAAATTTTAATTTCCAACGATATTAAATTCCGAAATCTTATTAAGTTTTATATTTTTAATTATAAAAAATATGGGTCATTACATGTAATTTTCAAATTCATTGTAGGTATATATTAGCCTTACAACTCTAAAATTATATTTAGGCATACAAGTATCAGATTTACAACTATATAAATCCAATATTATATAAAAACATACAATTTCCTACTCATCTTTAAGCTTCCTAAATCCAAATCTAGATCCATTATTCTTGATTGACTCCCTTTCTTTCTACCAAATATGTTTCAAAAGGATATACATATTTATAAGACTTATAGATCCGAGTAGTGATTTGAATTAAACGTACTTGTAAGACTTTAGATTTAGAACTTACCTCTTCTTCACAGAATAGATTCACCTTTTATTCTTGTTCTTTTTTATTTTTTGCTTTTCTTAACACACACAAACACATGTATAAATAGTATACTATTTAATAATTTCTATATTTTCCGGAATTTGTGGAGAAAGGAACATGGTAGAGCTTTGCTCTTTGATTTGGAAATTATGAAAAGAAAAGTGAGGGGTTATGCCTGTATTTATAGGCTCATAAATTAATTACATCCGTTAGATTTTAACTTATTAAATCTAGGCTGTTAGGCTTAGGTCCATTCTCGCGGCCATAACAGCCACCGATCAATCGCTATACCCCTACCAGTCGACCACTAGTGGCCGATCAGTCGTTTGTTTATACAATAAGTTTTTCATTTTTTTCCTTCTTTATTTTCTTGTGCGACTAATTTTATTTCATCTGCTATTAACGTTAACGTTACTTAGAGGTTAAGTATTAGTTTACTATTAATTTATTGTCATTTATTTCCTTGTGCATGATATTTAATCCATAAAATCCTTAAGTTAACATTTGACGTTTAATTTAGCGGCAAAATAATAAATTATTGATATTTATTTCCTTCTGTGCTCAATTTATTTACTTACACACTTTGTTAATTAGGTCTAATTTGACTGAGCGCATATAATTAACATTTATATTTAACGTCCATTTTAATGTTGAGTTATTAGCATTTACTTCGTTAATTTGTTTCGAATTGTTTTCGATTCAAAAATTTCAAACACTAATAAATTTTCCATTTGAACTTCGATCATAAAACTTTATGCATGAAAGTTGATCATAAAATTGTCAGAAACACATTGGTGCAAGTTTCGTTACCAAATTTTGATGTTTTGAAAAGTTATATTTTTGGGCTTTAATAATTATTTATTAATTCTCTTAAATTAATTATCATTCAATCAACAGGGTGTTGTATTCTCCCCCCTCCCCAAATGAATTCCGTCCCCGAAATTCCACAAGACTGAATAATGTAACAAAACATGCAACCATTCTAAGCTATCCAGCCAATTGGCATGTAATCAATTTTACATCCAATCATGTACAAGTGCATGGTGTAACACCCCCACGTCAATACCCATGATATACAACAGTATTACTTGGTAATACTATTAGATTATATGGAGAATGCTGCTGTATGTGATACACATGTGAATATTCCATTGGGCTAACACCAGCACATATCTCAAAAATCATAAATGACTCGTGTATACTTACACGGTATCGGTATAAAGCAATAAACATGCGTGCCTCTAGTATAGAACAATATAATGTAATATAAATCACAGAGATCGTAGAGTCATCCACGCAGCGATAACATATAACAATAAATATACCTAAGTCCGAGTGGGATATAAAATAGGTCAAACTCCCAATTTCTGAAAAATATTTAATGTATAAATCCTATAAATACTCTCAACATCATCAATATACATAAGGCTACAAATGTGCAGATTTTTACCACCATATTGAATCTATTTAAATTAAATAAATGATCATATTGGGTATTTTAACTTGTTTTAACCAAAATCCATATTAATTCCAAATTGTCACATATCCATCTTCATATAGGGACAAAACGGCATTTGTGGGCATATATTTCTTTGAGAAAAATTAATTGAAAATTTATATATATTTTTGTAGGAATTTGATCTCAAATATGAGTGGTTTCATGAAGGAATATGCATGCACAAAGAAAATACAAAAGAATGAAGATGTAAATAATTCAAAGTGAAGAACATGGCGGACCCCACCTACCCACCACCTTAATGTACAAACTAGAGGCTAATGCACATGTTTATGGAATTAATGGCTTCATGTACACTTAAATGGGGATTATGACATGCTAATGATTACTTGGCGGCCACACCACCTCATGGGCATTTTGGGCATTCCCAAAAATATGAATTAGGGTTTCATACATGCATAAATACCCATATGTTTCATGTAGCCTCCTCCTCTCTTAGTCTCTCTTTGATTTAGTTTAGATCAAATAAAAGAAAGCTCTCTTTCTCTTTTCATGGATACATAGCCATTTTTATTTTATGTAATTTTGTTTTCTTTTTATATAATGTTAATTAGTGTTTCCTTTTACCTACATGTTCATTTACTTTCATGCTAGTAGTGTAGATCTCTCTTATTTCATGCAAGTAGATTAGTTTAGTTTCTTTGCTTTGCTCTCTTTTTCCTTTTCTTTTCCTTTAATGTTGCAAGCTATATTTGTTGTTTTGATAACAAATATGAGAGACTAATGCCTTCAATTTAGGGGTAATGAAGCTCTCTGATATTGTAGCTTCAACTTAATTTGATGTTTATGCTTTCTTTTTGTGCTTAATGAGAATGATTGAAGTGGTTTAATTATGTTGTTTAGCTTTGAATTTGATAGTTTATGTTATTCATAAAAAATAGGCTATGCTTAAACAAACAAAAAACAAATTGCCTCTACATTTACATATGATTATGGCAAAGAAGTTATTGTTGAAATTAAAATTTGATGGCTTATATTTCTAATTAATAGTTAATAGGCCATGCTTAAAATAGATTTTGCTTTCAACTTTGTTGTCATATTTTATGAGATTTAAAAGTGTATTAGTGGTTGTGTTATAGTTTGATGGTTTATATTGAGCTAATTAATAGCACAAATATACCATAATTATGATAAACACATCAACTAATTCACTAATGACAAGAAAAGAGAGATCATAACTTCATTTTGTTGATTTATGTGATCTAGAGAGTGGAAGTTGCTTCTAAATTGTCTTAAAACTCTCATATTTTTTATCTATTTTCTTTTATCATTTTTCTCCTTTTTTTAGTTAATAACTCTTTCAAATTTGGTTAATTTGATTGAGTAGAATTTTAAAATCATCAATTCCCTGCAGATCGACCCATATTCGCCATGTGCTACATTCGTACACCGTGGGCTTGAGGTTATTTTAATTTTGAAATTTTTCAACGGTTTTCTAATTCCATAGATTTTCCATCGATTAACAAGTTTTTGATGCCGTTGCCGGGGAATTGCTTTGATTTTTAGTTTTTCATTCTTTGGATTATTTTTCATTGTTTGATTTTTGTGTGTTTTTTATTTTATTTTGTGTGTTTGCATTTAAAAAAAATAAAATAAAAAAAGGAATTTTTGTTGTGTGTTTGTTTCTTGCACTTGTTTGTGTGTGTTTGCATTTGTGTTTTTCTATTTCGCATGTGCATTTGTATAAAAAAACATCCACGGTTTCATAATTTTTCTTATTTCACTTTATTTTATTTTACATCTGCATTTATATTTGGTTACTCTGTTACATTTCATTTTTTTGACACTATCACATTTATTTCTCTGCACACAATTTCCTTTCTGTTTCATACAACATCTCCATTCAACAAACTTCAACTCTTTGCAAAAGCAACTCGAACCACAATCATCAAACATCTCACAAACACACTTCTTTCTCCTCTGCCAAATACTTCCACAACCTTCACAACTTCACAAATTCATTTCCCATCACTGCCTGAAACCACAACCTCTCCACACAGCAACACCTTGCCTTGACATTCACACCCTCCTCCGAGTCCACTCTGCTCCTCTACAATCATACAACCATTCAAAACTGTACAGCCACAATTCCACTTCAACAACATTCTCACTACCCATACAAACCACTCTTGACTACCAAAGTTTCTCTGCTACCTCTCCACAGTGCTACACAACACAACATCTACCGACTTCAGCTATGGCCATCACACAATCTACTTCAAACACTGCCTACTGTGCCACTGTCAATCACCCATCCTCCTCATCAACCTAGCCTACTCAACAACCTACTGACATTCTCCACTGTCTTCTTCCCACCCACACCATTTCCACAACGTCAACTACACTGATATCACAACACTCCACTCCACAACCTGCTACGACAACAGCACAGTAACCTACTCCTTCAAACTTCCCCATCAACTGACATTCACTTCATAGCTTCCTCCATCAAACTCCACTGCCCATAGCATATAAACATCAACTCAAATCCTCAAACCATTTCATTTCAAAAATTGACCATAAATACCCCCATACATCACTGTTGTTGTGCTTCCACCATTCATCACCTGAAATCCAAAACCCATAACAAACAACTGCAGAGCATCAACATTCCACGAATACCCACCAGAGCACCACCGCAACTTCGTCATAATCGAACACTGCGACATTCAACAGCCAACGTCGAACTCCAAATCGCAAAACCAGAGAACAGTTTAAAATCCAAATTGAGCAAACCCGCTGCCTCCTCAAACACCAATCGACTGAAACCCATCGCGACTTCCAGTAGCTTCCTCGACCTCGTGAACTACATCACTCCACACAATAACAATCCACTGCCAAAATAATCAAACAGCCACGCAACCTTCATCAAACACCTCGCCTCCTCGAACTCGAACCCAATTCGCCTGCTACCTAAAACCGCGACTTCAATCGACCACACCAAAACCAATCTGATCCTCGAATACACGTCTAATTTGAGATTAATTGCGAGTTACAGTTGATTTGAGTTTTTTTGAAAATTAAGGAGATTTTGGAAATTAGGCTCGTAATTTTTTTCTGTGTATTGAAATTGAAAATGCGGCTGTTTTTTTCTTGAGTGGGCCGGGCCCTTGTGTGTGATTTAAAAAAAACTTCTTTTATTTATTTTGTTTGTTTTTATTTTCTTGTTAAAAAAAGGAGGGGGTGGGGTTTTGATTTGTTTGATTTTCACGTTGTTTTGTTTTGTTTTGGTTTATTTTATTGCTTCTTTCTCCTCTAAAAAAAATTCATCTAATTTGTTTGGTTTAATTTTAGTTTAGTTGTGTTTTATTTTTAAAAAACTTTGTTTTGTTTTGTTTTAGTTTGCTTTAAGTACCATTCTGATAAAAAAAACTTGTGTATATATAACTTGCTTTCATTTTCAGGTTGCCAGAGCAGGAAACTGGAAAGAAGAACTGCTTAGCTTGCTTGCCAAAAAAGAATTCCGCTTTAAAATAATTGCTAATAAATTCTGAAAGCTCTGCTGTTGTGTTCTAATCTCTAGTTCTAATCTGCATAGTTGGTTGCTTGCATTTTTAAAAAAAAATCAAAAAAAAATTTCAAAAAAAAACAAAAAATTCATTTGTAGTTGCATTGTTAATACACGTTTAATTTCTGTTTTGCATTTCATCTTAGAATCTTGATTAATAATAACGATAGCTCCTAATTGTATATTGACAAGTTGTCTTCCTTGAATAATTTAATTTCTTGGTGTCTAGGCTACGGCAGAGTAATAACCATTTATAAATATAACGGTGATTCGTAATATTATAGTGGCTGTTCCTCTGAAGGTACTTAAACCTTCGGCTGCATTGCTACGGTGATTCGTGGTGCACCAATAAATCCTGCCCGTTACCTGGCTGAGAACAATCTTGTTTATCTAAGACAATTTGTAATTATACAATTTTGGGTTAACTTAGGATAAATCATTTGTAATTAACCATTGCATTCATTTAGTAGCATTAGTTCATGCATATTTAAAAAAAACAAAAAAAATTCAAAAATCCTAAACTAAAAAAAATTGTAAATATTCCTTTTATTTTTCTTTGCAATTTTTAAATCCTTTTCCTTTGAAATTTCTAAAATCCAAAAAAAATTGGAAAAACAAAAATCCAAAAAAATGTATAAAACTTTTTCTTAAAAAAAAGCCAAAAAAATTTGAAAATCCAAAAACAAAACAAAAATCAATTTTCCATTTTGAAAAATAAATTCTACTTGTAAATATATTTTTTATAAAAAAACCAAAAAAAATCTTGAAAATGTCCGAGTTACCTTTTTCTTACTCACTTGAATTTAACTGCGAAAATCAATATAATCCATATGAGTTCACTCCAAATTCGTATGGATATTTTAACAACAACTTTTGTGTAAACAATTCAAATTTCGAACAACAAAATTTTCAAAACGATGACCAACCTTCGACTCTTGAAAATAGCATTGAAATGATTTCATCTTTACTCGAACTTTCTACACGACAAAATAAAGAGATAAATGATTTATGTAATTCTTATTTCAGTAATAACTCGCGTCAAGGATTTCAAAATTTGAATTCAATTCAAAATTCAAACGATTACGATTATAACCCATGCCAATTTAATTTCAAACTCCAAAATGAATTTCAAACTCAACATGAAAATGGGAACAAATTTTCAAACGAATTTGGCAATGGGAATAATCTTAACCATGTTACGAGTGAAAATTTTTGTTATCAACAAATTCAAATCGAAAATTCTCAATTTAATAACTATAAATTGGATTTTGTTGAACAATTGAATGAAATTTACAATGATCACATGGATTTGTTGTTTGAAACTTATATGAAACAACGTGAACAACAAAATCAAATCTCAACGTGTGATGAGTCAAGTGATAATCCACCTTTTACCCAAATCAACGATTTTCAAATAACAACTTTTGAATTTGATAATGACGATCTTAATCAAGTTGTTGAAAATACGATAATTAAGTTGGATTTTATTTCTTTTGAGGGTGCGAAACTCGATTTAAACTTCGATCTTCCTTTTTCTGAAAATTTGAATACGACAACTTTGAATTTTAAACTCGATTTGCATGATGAAGTTGTTGATAATCCAATAAAGGAAGTCGAATTTAACGAACATGAGTTTTATGGACTTTTTGAAAATGAGTTGTTGAATTCTAATGGGAAAAATTTCGATCACCATATTGATTTGAATCGACACTTTGGAAGAAATTGAACTTCAACCAATTTTTCTATCTACCCCAAAAATCATCGAAAATAAAACAACTCGTACGATTTTTAATAAAACGACATTCGTTTTTCCAAATCAATGTTCAACTTTGAAATCTTCTATGGTTTGGTTTTTCGAGCTTACGATGTGTCTCGCATACTTGACGAGACAAATGAATCGGTCACTGGAAGACCGTTTCATTTACTTTTTGACGATATACTTTATGATCTCATGTAAATACCATTACTTTTCATTTCAATAAAGGTCATGTTTTTGTTTTTATTTTTCTCCTTCCACTTGGGTTGATTGTGGGGAGACATTCAACGTCAAGTGTGGGGGAGACTTATCTTTCATTTTTTTTTCATGGCTTATTTTTGCCTTTTTCTTTTAAAATCTAAAAAAATTCCAAAAACAAATTTTCTTTTGATTTATTTGTAAAGAAACACTGTAAGATATATATATGGTTTTGGTTTACTAAATTGAAATTTTTGAAAATTTATTCGTCTTAACAAAAATAAAAATGAAATTTTATTACAAATAATAATGGTTTAACTGGTATATAGGAAGATTCATACATGTTAATTATGAAGCACATCCTAAATGAAAATCTATGTTTTAAAAAGTGGTTGATTTAAAGTAAAGGATATAACATTTTTTTGTCTTCTAAGTTAAATGGTGCTAAGATGATTTTGCAAAACTCTCTCTCCCTCTTAAAAAAATATGAAAATTAAAAATAATAACATCCAAGTATTCAGTCTCATTTAAAAGTCCTCACGGTTATGCATGGGTGAATTACTTGTAATCTTTGATTATGTGCTTTCATACTCATTTAAAATTCCTCACGGTTATGTATGTATGGAACACATGTAAAAACAAAAGAGAACAAACTTAAAAAAAATCACCTACGGTCGATAGGTGTATGCACGAAAGTGTGTGCACTCGTCATGCTCTGTACTCCCCTCATATAATCCCGAAAGGCAGTGCATGGGTGGTATATCTAGTCTCGGTTTACCTGTGCTAGGTGTGTAATTTTTCTTGCAAATAATGAGAGAGCAAGCAATTGAAATCCTAGCATTACTTTTACTTAGTTGATTTGATTTGTTATTGAAAAGAAATGAAAATACCACTTTGATAAACTTTGATAATCAACTAAGGATCCATTTCATAGTTACAATGTGTTATTAACCAAAACAACGAGTTAAACTATTGTCTATTTGTTACGATAACTTGATTTTTATTGGAAATTTTAATGAGTAAATGACTTAAATCACAAGATAATGACCAAAACCTATGTTTAACTTATTTGTGTCAATTTAAAAATAAATCTTTCATTTGTAAATATGTTCAAAAACTTGCATTCATCTCTTCGTAAATAAATCTTGTATTTTGTAAATATTTTCATCCTGCATTTGGATTTTGTAGGTAGTATCTGCTGAAAACCCTCATGAGACAATACTCATCCTACTGGGGACACCCAGAGGTCTAACGGCTTGCTGCATACGCTCAATGCAATCGTGCTCCCTACGAAAATGGATTTATCTTAGTTTCCCTTTATTCGAGGACGAATAAAAAGATAAGTGTGGGGGTATTTGATGTGCACGTAAATGTGCATATTTTTACCACCATATTGAATCTATTTAAATTAAATAAATGATCATATTGGGTATTTTAACTTGTTTTGACCAAAATCCATATTAATTCCAAATTGTCACATATCCATCTTCATATAGGGACAAAACGGTCATTTGTGTGCATATATTTCTTTGAGAAAAATTAATTGAAAATTTATATATATTTTTGTAGGAATTTGATCTCAAATATGAGTGGTTTCATGAAGGAATATGCATGCACAAAGAAAATACAAAAGAATGAAGATGTAAATAATTCAAAGTGAAGAACATGGAGGACCCCACCTACCCACCACCTTAATGTACAAACTAGAGGCTAATGCACATGCTTATGGAATTAATGATTTCATGTACACTTAAATGGGGATTATGACATGCTAATGATTACTTGGTGGCCACACTACCTCATGGGCATTTTGGACATTCCCAAAAATATGACTTAGGGTTTCATACATGTATAAATACCCATATGTTTCATGTAGCCTCCTCCTCTCTTAGTCTCTCTTTAATTTAGTTTAGATCAAATAAAACAAAGCTCTCTTTCTCTTTTCATGGCTACTTTGCCATTTTTATTTTATGTAATTTTCTTTTCTTTTTATACAATGTTAATTAGTGTTTCCTTTTACTTGCACGTTCATTTACTGTAACGACCCAGAATTTTGAACAATTTAAATTGAAATATTTAATTAATTTTAAATATTTGAATGATGGTTTGACTTGAATTTCAAATTTTCAAAATGATTTTGGCGATTAAATTATAGAATTTAATCTATTGAAAGTTGAATAAAAATTTGAATCTTCAATTTTAAGCTGGTTAAAAATATTTCAAAGGCTTGTAAAATTCATATTGAAAATATTGAAGATTATAGAAGCTTCAGAATTTAATTTTAAAGTGAATCGTTCGGTTTTGAAATTTCTATCGTTGAATCGATATTTTAAAAATAGCCGTCCGAGGCACAGTCTCGGATTTCGACGAAACCAGTTCCATTGGGTCCGTAATATTGAATTATTCTCGGATTTCAAATTTCGTATTTTTCGGAGTTGATGTGTGAGCACACGGTGAGTAAACGCATTGAAATTTTCAACGAATTCAATTTAAATTTAAATTTATCAACAACACACCACGTTCTTCCTTAAAACACGCCCCTTTGTTTCAGCTTAAATTCACGCAGAGAATCACGAAAATGAGATCGTGCTGCCCATGTTCTTCCCATTTTAAATATTCCTCTCCCTCACTTTTAAATCCATTCACAGAAGAAAAAAAAATCATGGCCGCTTCTGGAAAAAAAATATAACAGAGACCCAACTTCCCCCTTTCCTTCTTCAATCTCAAAATCTTCTTCTCGTTCAAAATAAATAGAACGGCCGAAGCCCTCTTCCTTTAGTAAAAAAAAAAAGAAAAGAAAATTCAAAATCATGGCCGCGTAGAGGGACGAGCCTAAGCTCGAGAACGCGCGCGCTCGAGGCTGGCACGGCGGCGACGCAATCGAGTGGGGCACGGCGCCGTGGGTGGTTCGAATCGCGGTATGCGGTGGCGACGAGAGGACGAAGGCGGCGCTAGGGTTTCGCGAGGGGCGGCAGCATCGGCGGCGACTCGGGATAGCGGCGGCGCGCAGCTAGGGTGTCGTGTTGATAGCCGTGATGCTCGACTAGTTATCTGCAGTAAGTTTTTTTTAAAATTTATATTGTTAAATTTTAAATGTTTAAACATTTAAAGATGCTTTAAAAATTATACAGTAAGTTAAAACAATTTAAATTCTGAAATTATTCAGAAATATGTAGATATATATACGTATATGTATATACAGTAGAATGGAACTGTTGTTTTATAAAAAAAAAATTATAAAACAGAAAATAATGAAAGTAGTTAAAGAAAAATAAATGTTGGTGGTTAGTTTATTTTATTTATCTGTTAAGTCATTTTAACTACTAAAAATAATTTATTATAAAGGAATGTGTTTAAAAAATTTAAAAGCATTAGCATAAAGTTAAAAATTGTTAAAGGAAATTTGATTTTAAACTAATTAATTAAGTCATTAGTTTGAAATTAAAATAATGGATTTGGTAGAAAAGAAAAAATGTTTAACTAGCTTATCCAAATTATTTTAGATATTAAAAAAAATTGATTTAAAGATATTAATTTAAAGTAAAATAATTAGTTAAAATAAATTTATTAAAGGAGAAATATTGGTTTAAATAAAACTATTAGTTAATTTAACTATTAAAATGAAATCACCGATGAATCAAAATTATCAAATGAAAATTTATTATTCGATCTGTTCGAATATTAATAAATTGTGTAAATATTTATACAAGGTATAAATCAAGAAAATTGAGTCAAGATGGAAAATGGATTGCTAATAAAAGCAAAGGTGAGAACTTCTCACTCAAAAAGGGTTTATTTAAATTTTAAATAGTTAAATTTAAAATTGTTTAGTTGTGTTGATTGAATGCTTGTATGATGATTGTTATATATATATATATATATATATATATATATATATATATATTGGATTGAAATAGACATTATATGCCGTTAGTAAGCGGATGTTATTTATTACACACATATACCGCGATATTCCACCTTGAAGTGGAATTGGTATTATATTAATATATAGCAATATATATATATATATATATTGGCATATGTATATATTGCAGTTGATTGATTTCTCACATTGTATAGCGGATGAGACCCTATTGCGCCGCCTATTAAGAGGAAAATATTTTATAAATCCCATATACCGCGATATTCCGTCTTAAAGCGGAATTGGTATTCTGCTAATGTCTGTGGATGCAGGGAAACAGGTTAGAGGGATCCAACTGGATTCCTCAACCGTATTTATTTATTTACATATATTGTGATAACTGATTGATTATCATATCGATATATGATGTTTGGAAGTCGTGATTGACTATTTGATGTGTTGCATCATCGGATCCATTTTTGAAGTTTAAAAATAACGATTTTGATTTCTAAGGGATTTCTAAAGTGATTTTTTGAAAATATACGTTTATAAAATATTTTTGGAATTGATTCATCTTAAATAAATAAACGATATAAATTTTAATGTTATAAAATTATGATTTTTGAGAAATATAGTTAAAAGTTGATTTTTGAAAATAGGGGATTAATGATTTTATAAAATAGCTTAAATTGAGATTTTTGAATTTATTGTGAAAGGTTTAAAATTAGGATTTATAAAATTTGATCATTTTATAAATCCAAATGATGAAATTATAAAGGAGTTTAAAGACGTTTTTAAAAGAATAATATAAATTGATCCATATAAAAGATTTATAAAATGGATATTTATAAATTAGAATATTTTGAATTATAAAACGAGTTTTTATAAGTATTAGAATGAATTGTGAATGAATTTCATAAATGAATGAAATTTATAGAATTATAAACGGTGAAGTTATAAATGGAATTTTATAAGCAGTAGGTTTATAAAATTTGTAAAGTTACTAAAAGAATAGATTTTGGATAAATAAATGAATCTTATAAGTTATAAGATTTATAAATTTGGGAAGTTTAAAAGAAGGTTTTTGTAAACAAATAAATTAAGTATTTAATTTATAATATGAACTTTTAGTATATCATTGAGATATGAAATTGAATAAAGCAGAATTATAAAAGGAAGTTATTATAAAATAAATAGAAATCGAATTTATAAACATTGTTTTATAAATCCGCAACGACTTATTTTGATAAGTAAATTGTTGTAATTTGTTAATGGAGTTATATTCACGTTTTAGACAGTGAATAATCCTTTAAAACAAAATGTATAGAAATGATGAAATTGGTTAACAAGTATATTCAGTTTTTTGAATAGTTAATAATATACTAAAGAAAATGTTTTGGATGTGATGTTTTAAATAGAATTAAAACGATCTAAAGATGTTTTAAAATGTATTAACTATCGAAACCATAGATTTCAATATTCATTGTTCAAATAGACGTTTTCGAGAAATAGTAGGAAATGGTAGACTATAACACTGTTGTTATAGTAAATGATTTCTGAAAGGAAATGTTTTGTATAGTATTGGGATTTATATATCTATTTTAATTTCGAATCCCTATACTAGTGATTTTGGGTTGTCGTAACGATGTTTTACGCAACATTCGTTTTGGCCTAAATAAATATGCTTAAGAGAATGATTCCTTAAAGAATGAAATATATACTTAATTTCGATTAGAGTATATTGAATATTTTCCAAGTGTAGAAAATAAAAGGACTTGTGAATTACTTATAAATAAATAAGTATGGAAATGTTTTTTTCCAATGTTAGGTGAATATTTTGAATTTATCTTTTTGAAGATAAATTGAAAATGAATATTAGAAATCGAATGGAAATCGTATATTCATAAATATTTTGGAATGTAAATTCACTATGGAATTTATAAAGGAAAGGGGGATTTGTTTAAAAATAAATATCGATTTATTTTTGAAGTATTGAAAATATATATCTTGCAAAGATATTTTTGGAAAATAAATAATCTGAAAAATTATTTGGAATCTGGTGATGTTGTGTATATTTATTAATAATTAAATAACCGACTATCAATATTTACCTTTAAATAGGTATTTGTTGTGATTTGCTTGAAATTGAATGCCACACTTATTTTTTTTTAAAATAAGTGCTCACTATTCGGGTTAACCGGGAAAGGACCTTTGGGTCGTATAACCCATTCCGAATATGTGATACGTCGTTATGAATTGCATTAGAAGACCGATGTTGAAGACCGGATATTTTCTAAAACGAAAGGGTTTCTTGTCGATTGTCTCTGCACTGGCTGATCCCCGGTATAGAGATCTCCATATGTGATGGGAAATCCGGACGTGATTAGAGATTATCCGGATTGCAAGGACTTCGTTGTAAGTGCCTTTGGTTCTATTCGATCCCGGAACAAACTTGTATGGATTGTATGTCTGACATTACAAATTGAGATATAAAGTTGATTTCATTCAAATATATTTCTGTTGGTGGCGGAGAATTTATTCTTTTAGCTTAACACCCTTCTCTGAGACGTACGAGCTCAGAGGTTATATAGTTGAAGGTTATCAGCAATATATTCCAAATTTGGTAATGTGACATGCTGAGTGTTGCTGTGAAATGATCATTGTTTGATCATTTGTGATATGATCATTTGTTTGATCACTTATCTTTGTGATCATTTCTCTGATCATTTGTTGACCCAAAGCACAGCTTTTGTATAAAGCGTGGCTTTGTGGACGAGACTTCGTCGAACCTCACACCCCGGAATGGTCAAAACAGGAAAGATGTGGCAAGGTTATGAGGGGTAGCTCCCTTTAGGGTATGTGCATTTCCTTCTGGAAAAGGGTGGTATCATGGTATGTGTAACGACCCAGGATTTTTATAAATTTAAATTGATAATTTAAATGAATTTTTGAATAAAATTGTAAGATAAATTGATTTAAATGGCAACGAGTTTCCCCGATTCAAATAGAAATTTTATTAAGTCATATGGATTTGAAAATTAGTATATATGTGAGTATATATTTAAATTGGATTTGAAATAAAATCTTAAATAAATGGTTTCAAAAATAAATATAGAAATATATATGTATATACATTAGATATGAATTGTAAATGAATGGTTTAATAATAATTGATAACAATAAGTATTTAAGTTGAAAATTAATATGTAAGTCATAAGAAAAGAAAAGAAATGACATTTAAATAAGAAACAAAACAAAGTAAAATATAACAAACAAAGAAAATAAGTGAACATAACATCTACAAACAGTACAACTATATTCACAAACAATAGAACTTTATATTTCTAGTATGCAGTAAAGTAGAAGTAAAATAAATACTGCATGAACATAAACAAAGCACAACATTTGACCTCTTTAGTACAAACAAGATATCTCCAGCCACCAGAACAAGAGATCTGCAGTCACCAAATCAGAACAAGACTATACATACCTATGTACATGAAGTATAAAGGAGTAGGCAAGAAAATGGTAATAAATACAAAACAAAGTATAATGTACATGAAGTATAAATGAAAAAGGGCAACCTGGCAAATAAAGAAAAATGTAAATATATTCAATAGAGCAAAAGAAAGGATAAGCATACATTCAAGTATGGTACAAACAAATGAAAATATAAAGAAAACGAAATGCATCAACCTGAAAAAGGAAACCAGCTAACAAAGTACAAATATAAAAGCAAGCTACAACTTGGAATATAGCAAAACATTAGTATGAAAATAAAAATAAAATATGTTCATAAAGTAAAAGCATTTAATGCAACATGCCTCTAGCAATTAATGAATGTCATAATTTTAGTACAAAGAAAGGGTAACAATACCCTGTACAAACATGTAATACCAGATAACACGCTCTGTACATTCTCTCCTATATATCAACTTCTTTTATCAACTTTCCCTTTCAGTTTCGTCAATCATAACTAAAAAAATGATGAATGAAGTAATATCATTTCATTCTTAAACAGAACTTAAGATCATCTACATGCATTTAAGTCTAGGATCATCTTCATCAAAGTTTCATCAGCATCCAGTTTGAGAAAAAAAAATTCAAAGCAAGCCTATAGTTTTTCAACAGAGGAGCTCTGTGTCATCTTCTTGAACACGTGAGTAAACATACTTTCTTGAAACCTCAAATCAAATGCAAGCCAGAGGATCAAAAGAAGACTAAATAATATGAAGCTCTGATACCAAATGTGACGAGAGCGAATTTTGCCCCCTCGAAAATCGACATCCATACTTCATATTGTATTCGAATGCCATAGATTCGACCGTTCAAATCCGATTCGCCGGAGCTTATAACAACATTAAGTAAACAACACAGCGGAATAAAAGAATAATACATTGATATACAGCACAGATACAATATCTGATACAACATAGTGATACAATGAATATCCATATACATCAGAGATATGATACAATAAAATAGCAGCGGAAAAGAAAACGATAACACCAGCAGCGGAACAAATAACTCTAAGACGGTCTTCAAGGAAGAACTCCAAAACCGCAACTCTATCTCCAAGAACCAATCCAGCAATAGCTCGAACTCCCAATAATGATGCGCTAAGCTGGGCAAGACTTGTGTGGTCCAAAGACTGAACTAACTCTAGATAATCTACTAGACCTGACTATCTGAAAAACCCAACTCTAAACTGCTCGTGTAGAAAATAATGAGCACCCAGAGTTTAGGAAAGAAACAATAAACTCCTGATCAGTCGTGGGACTGGTGTGAGCAACAAAAACAGTTTATCTTTTAAAACATTCAAAGAAATATTTTAAAGTTAATTCGCAATGCTTTTTGAA
This sequence comes from Allium cepa, assembly GCA_030765085.1. Classification (NCBI taxonomy): domain Eukaryota; kingdom Viridiplantae; phylum Streptophyta; class Magnoliopsida; order Asparagales; family Amaryllidaceae; genus Allium; species Allium cepa. Next base: position 978,434,192 of record CM060935.1, read on the forward strand.
ATGAGACTACCATAAGACCTCCCGCCACACACACAATGCAAACGCAGACTTGGAGGAGATTTCTTCTTATGATAGTCAAAGATGCTTGATACTCAATAAAAAGAAACATTTGATATTATTATAAGTGCATAGTGTAGGAAAAACTCATTTCGAAAGTAGAATATAAATCTTAGCCAGCATAGGTACCATTATATTATGCTTACTATAGCTACCATATTAGATGGCAGGTTCTACAACTAATACCGTACAAGGCTCGTATTGTTTCTTTGGATTTCCAACGAATGATCAGGCCAAGGAACTTCTCATTGCCACATGAGAACGCCTCTGGATGGACCCCCGAGAACCAAACCGGATCTCTACCAACACAAGGCCGGGTTACCCCTAACTGGGTAACAACTGACACGAGTATGCCATCCCCCGGTCCTTTGGGACCTTTATCCGAGCGCTTGTCACCATCATCACACAATCATAACAAAGTGTTTTCAACATGAGTAAGTATCTGGGCTCCATACCATGATACCACCCTTTTCCAGAAGGAAATGCACATACCCTAAAGGGAGCTACCCCTCATAACCTTGCTGCATCTTTCCTGTTTTGACCATTCCAGGGTATGAGGCTCGACGAAGTCTCGTCCATAAAAACATACTTTATACAAAAGCCATGCTTTGGGTCAACAAATGATCATAGAAATGATCACCAAGATAGACGATCAAATAAATGATCCTATCACAAAAAATCAACACAATGATCATTTCACAGCAACGCTCAGTATGTCACATTACCAAATTGGGAATATATCGCTGATAACCTTCAACTACATAACCTCTGAGCTCGTACGTCTCAGAGAAGGGTGTTAAGCTAAAAGAATAAATTCTCCGCCACCAACAGAAATATATTTGAAAGAGATCAGCTTTATATCTCAATTTGTAATGTCAGACATACTATCCATACAAGTCTGTTCCGGGCTCGAACAGAACCGAAGGCACTTACAAAGAAGTCCTTGCAATCCGGATATTCACTAATCACGTTCGGACTTCCCATCACATATGGAGTCTCTATACCGGGGACCATTCGATGCAAAGACATTCGACGAGTTGTCCTTACATTTTCGAAAATATCCGGTCTTCACCACCGGTCTTCAAATGCTATCCATAACGACATATCACATATTCGGAATGGGATATATGACACAAAGGTCCTCTCCCGGCTAAACCGAATAGTGAGCGCAATATTTACAAGAAATATATGGATATTGGGATTTCAATTAAGTCACAACTTATTACCCAAAATTTTCTTCCAAATGGTTTAAATCAATTACCATTTCAAATCTTTAAACAAAAAGATTTATTTCAAAAAGATCCATTCATAGATTTCCAAAACAATTTCATTTTGATAGGATTAACCCGTTAAATCTTTAAATCAAAGATTTAACTTATAGCTTTCAAATCGTTTCTATAACTTGGAAATCATTTTCATTTTAAACTAGAAATCTTTTTAACACAAATTGGAAGTTCATTTCTTATGTGAAAGCTTTTATTATTTGAAAACAAACAGTTTTTGTTTTCGAAAAATCTATTTACACGAGTTAAAGCCCTTGAATTCTATTCACATCCCCAAATCAATACTTTTGAAATAGTTTAACCCATATATAACTGGTATAACATTTTTAATCCCTAGTTTTAAATCATAGAATTCAATTTCAAATCTTGAATTTAAGTTCAAATCAAATTATTCAACTTCATATTTTATCGAGTTATTCAAAATAAATTTCATCTATGAAATTCCATTTCAAAAGCTTTTCACTTTAAACCCAATCCATTTCCAAAACATTTGAATTCAAATATTCAAATTTAAAACTATTTCAAAAATCTGTGACTTAATCGATTTCCTCGTGAAATGTATATTGGTGTGTGTGTATAAGTGTGGTCCAGGGGTTTAACACAATTAGTGCAATCATCATTTAATCATCACAGATTAAAACACAGAAATATAGTTGATAAGCGATATAAACTATAAAGCTTATCGCCCATTCACAGATATATATGACATATAATAAATTACAGTCATCCCAAATAAATAAACTAAATTACAGATAGCACACAAATCAGGATATATCACAAAACATCAGACATCGGGGATACCAACAATTCAACCATTCAATAAGACCTAAACATTCATAGGTAAAATTTATTAATCAACTGATTAATCTAGATCAGATGTATTACTTGTCATAAATCATGGTTACTTAACATAAGTTAATTTCAAATCATCTGAGATATATTTCCTTTTAATTATTAACTAACCCTCCCTAATTTATGAATCAACTGATCTTTAACTTCTAAATTAATCTTAGTTAATAACCTTTATTAACGATTAAAATTTCTTTAATTGCTTTGCTAAAGAAATTCACTCATATGGATCTTTATTGATTTTAATTTGAATAACCATTAAGAACACATTAATTAATTCTAATTATTTAGTTAATTAAGTTCAAAGCAATAGCTAAATAAATTCTTAATTATTTGATTGATTTATTTCCAATCAAAAATTAATTCTCTTAAGATATCTAATCTTATCCAATTTATAATCCTTAATTACATTCCTTAATTAATTAACTATTAATTATTCATTAATTACTTAAGTAGTTAATTACAATTTACTTATCACTTAATCATTAGTTTATCTCAAATTATAATTATAATGTAATTATAATTAATTACACTATAGAAATAATTAACTGGTATTAATTATTAAACTAAATAAACCATTTAAAAATTTTCTTTTAAATTTGAAAATCAATTTAATATCAACTACAAACTTTAGTGTTAATCAATTTCATACTTAACTTCACTTAATTATTTAATTAAAATAATAATTAAGAGTTTAAAATAAGTATTAAATAATTACAACATTTCTTATAATAATATTTCTTAATTACAATTTGTATTTGATCTTAACTTTCAATTTTAAAACTTTCTTAACATCTCTTAATTTTCTCTCTATTAATTACAATCCAATCATTTATCTTGTGTTTAAATAAACGCCAGTTATAACTTTTGAAAATTTCCAGGTTAACTATAATTATACCCGAGGCCAACGTTATTAACTCGAGTTTCCCCGACATTTCGTGTAACAACCCGATATTCGTGTCGAATTATAATCGACAATTTAAACGATTAATATTGACACAAATTTCCAATTGAAGTTTTTAAATTTTGGATTTAAAATTCTTTTACAAATTTTAAGTAAAATTTTATCGGGCTTTAAATAAAAGTTTTCTTTCTTATTTATTTTTATTTATTTATTTGGCCTTATCCCCTCTTTAATTTCGAACCGGCCCTCCCCCATTTTCTCTTTTCATTTTCGAACCGGTTCCCCCCTCTTCCCCCTTTTTCATTCGAAACCCTACAATATAATCGAACGAAGAAAATAAAGGGCGGCCTCTCTCGTTCTTCCTCAAATTCGCACGGCTTCCCCCATCTTCCACTGCGTCCCCTTTGATTCAGGAACGAGGGTCGCGTTCGCCATCGCTTTTGGCCAAGGTGAGTGGTCCTCCGCTCACATCTAATTCAAGTCGTTTAAATGGTTTCTGGCTCGTTTAAATTCGTGATTTTGGTTGCTTGATTAATTGATTCCCACGGTTTAAAAATTGGCCTGTTGTGATGATGAGTTTCGGGTTCACTTGTTTCGAATTTCTGGCAATTGATTTTTTTTTTTTGTAAATTTCGACATTTGCTCGACCTAATACTGTTAAGCTATGTTCGTACCTACCACCATCGTTGCATTGATATTGCTGTGGCCATCTCTGTGTTCATCTCTGTAGCATTTTCGACTTGTCTTAGTGTTCTGGACTTTGTATGCATTCGTGTTGATTTTCTTCTGATCTCTGGTCTTTGATTTGTGCACTGACATGAGTTCGAACCTCTTACACACTATTGGTTCATGTTGCACCATTTTGTTGCAAGTATTCGTGCGCTTTATCAACTACTGGAAGCCCTGTCTAGTTCAACCACATGTCTGCACTCAGATGTAGTTGTATATTCTTGTACATTTGGTTACCTTCTCGGACATTTCGGTGGTAGCTGCTGTTATAGGCTATACTTGACTATTTTTGTATTCGTCCCCGAGTAGTTTTGATTTTTCATGGACATTTGTTCATGATACATTTGATATTTTCCCTTTGAGCATTCTGATATGTGAAGTATTTTGATCATTATAGGTTGACTATACAGTTTTGAGCTTGGGCATTGATGTTGGTTTTTATTTTTTTTTGTTGTTTGATGCCTTCTTGAAATTGCAGACTTGGGTTTGATGCATCTGTGCTCTTTCATGATAATTTCATGTTGTCGCTAAACTTGATATGTGCAGTTCATTATTGATGCTCCATTTCCTATTTTACTTGTATCAGCTTTTGGTTGAGCTTGAGTCATGTTCTTGTGCTCGAGCTCTTTGCACTCTGATGCTTGTTGTGTATATTTGTGACATTCATGTTGTCACTTAGCCACCTTACTGTCATGTTGTATATGGGCTTACTGCCTGTTCATCATAGTATGAGGTCACTGCCCTTGTATTTAGATACTTGCAGTTGCACTGCTTTGTTCAGTTTGTACTTGTAGTCCCTGTGCTTCATTGTTGCCAGTTGCATTCATTATTGCCAGTTGCATTCATTATTGCCAGTTGCATTCATTATTGCTTGAAACCCTGTCGCATTTGGGTTGTGGCTGCATTAAGTTGTTTTCCGGTGTGATACTTGTGGTGACTGCAGTCTTGTGGCAGTATTGCCCTTGTATCCATTAGTGACTGCAGTTTCGTTTTGTTTTATGCAGTCTCGCCTTGATAGTTTGTGTTGCATTGATGCAATTGGACTTGTTTTTTCAAATTTCACCTGTGTTGAATCCGGCTTTAACGCTCGAGTTGGACCTCGTGCTCGCGTTGCGATTTTATTGGAATTTCATTCGTGTTGAACCTGATTTTGGGTTTGACCCGATGCTCGTTTTTGAGCTTTTCATTGAGATTTTGTGTACATTATCACTGTAGTGGCACGGCAGTGCACGCAAGCGTGAACTGCAGCCACACGGTATTCTATGGGTACATCATCACTATAGTGGCAAGGCAGTGCACGCAAGCGTGAACTGCAGCCACACGGTATGGTTTTGTGATATTCTATTTGTTATGACTTATGAATCTCTTTGCGTATTCCATATTCTGTAGTGGCGAGGCAGTGCACGCGTGCGTGTACTGCAGCCCTACATGAATTAATATTTTAATTGATATTTCAATGATTTGAACTGTTCTGTTTATTTCAATTCAATATTCTGAATTGCATTCTTATTTGGTTTAATTACTGTCGTCTATTCATTATTTGATTATTATTGCTTCTGTGCACTAATAACTGAGTTTGAATTAGACTGACCCGAGTATTATTTTCTTTTGAATTTAATACTCGGGTCAGACCGAGTATTTCAGGTCGTAGATATTCTGCTTTGGGTTGCTGCTAGAGCTATGAAGTTCTTTCATATCTTTTGGAGTAGTCGTCTTTTGTAGTAGTCTATAAAATTGTATAGGAAGATATGTGTTCATGTATATTAAATACGTTAATGTACTTGTATATGTAACTTCCTGAGTCGACTGTTGTAGTTGTATCATATGTACCGTGTGAATGTATTGTAACTGACATCAGTTATTATATATATATGAGATTTTCTGTTTCACCTGTGTTCCGCATTTATATTATCTGTGTTGTTATTTTATATTTAATGTTCTAAACTATTATGAACCATCGTAGTTCGTTTTATACTGGAATTGGGGTATTTCGATGGGAGAAAATAAACCAGAGATGAAAAATGAAAGAATATATATATCACTCCTATCGAGATAACCAATACTAGTGTAAGGCCAACTATTGATGGCTGCTCCTCAACAGCCTTATTCTCCGTGCTAGTTGACAGCACTACACCGTAGTGTTCTTGGCTAGCGTGGGTATAGAGGTGGGGCGTCACAGCTTGGTATCAGAGCCTGGGGTTTAGAACAAATATAAAACATAACTTAGATAGTACATGTGTTACAACTATTTGTCAATGTTTTATTTCACATCTTTATCTTAAGATCATCTTTGATTCGTTAGGAATGAATTCCTAACGCTTATTCGTGAGCATTGCTGCTATTCTCTGTCGCACTTGCTCACATGAGTTTACACTTCTAAGTATCAGTGTATATATGCTCTATCAAGTTGCATATTGCTGCAACTAGTACCCACTTCGATTTGAACTCGCATTGTTTATTCGAACTGCTATATATATGCATTCTTATCTCTGATTCGTGTACTTAATGCAGTTTCCATACAATTGGGTTTTGGGTATCAATCTTTGAGACAGATTGCATTCCAATTGTCGACTCTGTCTGTTTATCCATGGTTTGTTGGTTTTCATGTGCCTCTCTCTGATAGTTTTAAAATTTCTTTGGTATAAAAGAAATTGTCTTGGTCTTTGCCTTGTCGATATCGACGTTGACTTGACTTTTACTTTTGCTAAAGTCATTCAAGCATTTATACTCGTTCTGCTTTGTTTTTCCAATTGTTGATTGGTTCTTCTTTTCCGGTTAGTTGTTATCACCTTTGTCGACTTTGATAACTTCTATTTTAGGAATTTTGGGTATTCCTACTTTGATGGATTTGGAATCGAATTCTTTGTATTTTATTCACGTCTTCGAATGTGAATCTTAGTGAATTGATTTGGTTTTCGAATTTAATCGATTCTTGATTATTTCCCGATTTGTTGCTATCATTTATTAGCAACTTTGATGACCTTTTCTTCGGGATTTTTGTGAACATACCTTTCGATGAATTCGGTATCGATTTCTTTGGATTCTATTCACGTCTTCGTATGTGAATTCTTGTGATTGATTGTTTCTACAATCATTTTTGTGATTTGTCACTTTAAAAATATAAAGGTTTCAATACTAGTAGTAAATATCAAAAACTCTTTTATCAAAATGTTTTCAACTCTATTTTCAATACCAAACTCGTTTTTGAAACTGTTTTTCAATCTATTAGTATATACAAATCTTTATTTCACTCGTATGAGAAATCTAATTAAACGACTTAGTAAAACGAGTGGTATATAACGCTTGCGTTTACTTCGCCGGTTAATTCTTGGACTTATTCGATTGAATCTCTTGTGACAAATTTTATTAGTGAAGATTTACAGTTTGTTCGTAAATATTTAAGTTAAGCAAGTGGTTATGGGACATGAAGCTAAACTTTTATATTTACTAGCTTAGTGTAATTGACACTTCTCGTTGATCATGACGATCATTTTTACGGTTAGACTAGGCCTCATCGGTGTGATTTCGTCTCACACATATCTCTTGGGCTTTGAGGATTGTCTAGACACCACTTGTGTGATTTCATTCACACATACTTTTCTTTTGATTGTGAGGTTAGACTAGACACCACTTGTGTGATTCCACTCACACATACCTCTTTTGATTTTTGGTTAGTCTGGACCTCAATCTGTGTGATTTCGACTCACACATGTGGGGTAGCGCCCCACGGTCTTCGGGCCATTCGTGTGTCAAAATTAATGGCTTGCAACCATGAGATAGCGTCTCGTTATGCGTTGCACGTGTTGATGATTTTTCATGCTCGCGGGTAGGTGAGATTCCGTGCTCCCGTTCTCGCTTTGCGTTGCACGTGTTGATGATTTTTCATGCTCGCGTGTAGGTGAGATTCCGTGCTCCCGTTCTCGCTTTGCGTTGCCCGTGTTGGTGATTTTCATGCTCACGTGTAGGTGAGATTCCGTGCTCCCGTTCTCGCTTTGCATTGCACGTGTTGGTGATTTTCATGCTCATGTGTAGGTGAGATTCCGTGCTCCCGTTCTCGCTTTGCGTTGCACGTGTTGATGATTTTTCATGCTCGCGGGTAGGTGAGATTCCGTGCTCCCGTTCTCGCTTTGCGTTGCACGTGTTGATGATTTTTCATGCTCGCGTGTAGGTGAGATTCCGTGCTCCCGTTCTCGCTTTGCGTTGCCCGTGTTGGTGATTTTCATGCTCACGTGTAGGTGAGATTCTGTGCTCCCGTTCTCGCTTTGCGTTACATGTGTTGATGAATTTTCATGCTCGCGTGTTGGTGAGTTTCCATACTCTCCTTTGAGTTTTCATACTCCGTTTGAGTTTTCATACTCTGTTCGAGTTTTCATACTCCGTTTGAGTTTTCATACTCCGTTCGAGTTTTCATACTCTGTTCGAGTTTTCATACTCCGTTCGAGTTTTCATACTCCGTTCGAGTTTTCATACTCCGTTCGAGTTTTCATACTCCGTTCGAGTTTTCATACTCCGTTTGAGTTTCCATACTCTCCTTCGAGTTTTCATACTCCGTTTGAGTTTTCATACTCGCGTTCGAGTTCTCATACTCTTAGCTTGTGTTTTCTGGATTTCTTGTGAGGATTTCTAGAATTTGTGCTTCACCAATTTTCGTGATTTCTATTGATAAGTTTTATCAATTCTTGTGCATTGGTGAATTCGTGTGTTATTGACTTGTTATGAACACAAGTTTAGGGTATGATACCCCTTTCTATCTTTGAGAAGATTCTTGTGACTCTTTGGATGAATGAAAATCCACTTATCGAAGTTGCTTCTGATGTCGTTGTTTTAATCACATATTTAAAAAAAAAAAAAAAAAAAATTGTTTCAAAATATAAATCAAAATTGTTTTCAAAATTTTTACGATTTGCGCTTTCAAAAGAATGAGGAAGCGAATTAAACGTTTCAGTAAAATCGAGGACTATGACCCCTTTCTTTTACTGATTCGCTTAATTCCGGACTTGTCCGTTTGAGAACGTAAAATGTTATTTATTTAAAATACACAATTTAACACTTTCAAGGAAACGATGAAGTGAATTAAACGATTTAGTAAAACTCGTGGTTATGAGTCATGTGCGTTTGCTATTTCGGTTAATTTCGGACTCGTTAATTGAAAAATTTGTAATTTGAGATTTGATTACCGTTGTGGTAATTTCTGATGATCGTTTTGATAATCAGATATTTATTGTTTCTAATTATCTATTGATAATTAGATATTTGAGATTTAATTGTCGTTTGTGATAATTAAATATTTGTGATTTAAGATTGATTTTCGATTTTGATAATCGAATACTTGTTGATTTGATTATCGTTTTTGATAATCAAATATTTGTGATTTGAGATCTCTGAATTATCTATTGATAATTAGATTTTGTTGATAATTTGTGAATTTCCTTTATGAAATTAAAAGATTTCTTTGGCGTTTATATTGTACTACGCCAGTGTACCGGCTCAATTTTCTGCTATTCATGACGTTTTCCACGTCTTCCAATTACGGAAATGCCTTTGGGATTTCCGATCTTTATTCTTGAGCCCGGTATTATTGAAGAAATTGAAGTTTCACTAGATTTGACTTTGAGCAAACACGTTCTGGCTTGCTCCTTCATGCTCTTTATGGTGAACTTCATATTCCGAATTTCTTCATCTTGTGATGATATGCTCTTTTGGTTGTTACCTTTTGTCCATATATTCCTTAAGATTGCGAGGATGCAATTTCTTTAAGGAGGGGAGTCTGTAACAACCCGATATTCGTGTCGAATTATAATCGACAATTTAAACGATTAATATTGACACAAATTTCCAATTGAAGTTTTTAAATTTTGGATTTAAAATTCTTTTACAAATTTTAAGTAAAATTTTATCGGGCTTTAAATTAAAGTTTTCTTTCTTATTTTTTTATTTATTTATTTGGCCTTATCCCCTCTTTAATTTCGAACCGGCCCTCCCCCATTTTCTCTTTTCATTTTCGAACCGGTTCCCCCATCTTCCCCCTTTTTCATTCGAAACCCTACAATATAATCGAACGAAGAAAATAAAGGGCGGCCTCTCTCGTTCTTCCTCAAATTCGCACGACTTCCCCCATCTTCCACTGCGTCCCCTTTGATTCAGGAACGAGGGTCGCGTTCGCCATCGCTTTTGGCCAAGGTGAGTGGTCCTCCGCTCACATCTAATTCAAGTCGTTTTAATGGTTTCTGGCTCGTTTAAATTCGTGATTTTGGTTGCTTGATTAATTGATTCCCACGGTTTAAAAATTGGCCTGTTGTGATGATGAGTTTCGGGTTCACTTGTTTCGAATTTCTGGCAATTGATTTTTTTTTTTTGTAAATTTCGACATTTGCTCGACCTAATACTGTTAAGCTATGTTTGTACCTACCACCATCGTTGCATTGATATTGCTGTGGCCATCTCTGTGTTCATCTCTGTAGCATTTTCGACTTGTCTTAGTGTTCTGGACTTTGTATGCATTCGTGTTGATTTTCTTCTGATCTCTGGTCTTTGATTTGTGCACTGACATGAGTTCGAACCTCTTACACACTGTTGGTTCATGTTGCACCATTTTGTTGCAAGTATTCGTGCGCTTTATCAACTACTGGAAGCCCTGTCTAGTTCAACCACATGTCTGTACTCAGATGTAGTTGTATATTCTTGTACATTTGGTTACCTTCTCGGACATTTCGGTGGTAGCTGCTGTTATAGGCTATACTTGACTATTTTTGTATTCGTCCCCGAGTAGTTTTGATTTTTCATGGACATTTGTTCATGATACATTTGATATTTTCCCTTTGAGCATTCTGATCTGTGAAGTATTTTGATCATTATAGGTTGACTATACAGTTTTGAGCTTGGGCATTGATGTTGGTTTTTATTTTTTTTTGTTGTTTGATGCCTTCTTGAAATTGCAGACTTGGGTTTGATGCATCTGTGCTCTTTCATGATAATTTCATGTTGTCGCTAAACTTGATATGTGCAGTTCATTATTGATGCTCCATTTCCTATTTTACTTGTATCAGCTTTTGGTTGAGCTTGAGTCATGTTCTTGTGCTCGAGCTCTTTGCACTCTGATGCTTGTTGTGTATATTTGTGACATTCATGTTGTCACTTAGCCACCTTACTGTCATGTTGTATATGGGCTTACTGCCTGTTCATCATAGTATGAGGTCACTGCCCTTGTATTTAGATACTTGCAGTTGCACTGCTTTGTTCAGTTTGTACTTGTAGTCCCTGTGCTTCATTGTTGCCAGTTGCATTCATTATTGCCAGTTGCATTCATTATTGCCAGTTGCATTCATTGTTGCTTGAAACCCTGTCGCATTTGGGTTGTGGCTGCATTAAGTTGTTTTCCGGTGTGATACTTGTGGTGACTGCAGTCTTGTGGCAGTATTGCCCTTGTATCCATTAGTGACTGCAGTTTTGTTTTGTTTTATGCAGTCTCGCCTTGATAGTTTGTGTTGCATTGATGCAATTGGACTTGTTTTTTCAAATTTCACCTGTGTTGAATCCGGCTTTAACGCTCGAGTTGGACCTCGTGCTCGCGTTGCGATTTTATTGGAATTTCATTCGTGTTGAACCTGATTTTGGGTTTGACCTGATGCTCGTTTTTGAGCTTTTCATTGAGATTTTGTGTACATTATCACTGTAGTGGCACGGCAGTGCACGCAAGCGTGAACTGCAGCCACACGGTATTCTATGGGTACATCATCACTATAGTGGCAAGGCAGTGCACGCAAGCGTGAACTGCAGCCACACGGTATGGTTTTGTGATATTCTATTTGTTATGACTTATGAATCTCTTTGCGTATTCCATATTCTGTAGTGGCGAGGCAGTGCACGCGTGCGTGTACTGCAGCCCTACATGAATTAATATTTTAATTGATATTTCAATGATTTGAACTGTTCTGTTTATTTCAATTCAATATTCTGAATTGCATTCTTATTTGGTTTAATTACTGTCGTCTATTCATTATTTGATTATTATTGCTTCTGTGCACTAATAACTGAGTTTGAATTAGACTGACCCGAGTATTATTTTCTTTTGAATTTAATACTCGGGTCAGACCGAGTATTTCAGGTCGTAGATATTCTGCTTTGGGTTGCTGCTAGAGCTATGAAGTTCTTTCATATCTTTTGGAGTAGTCGTCTTTTGTAGTAGTCTATAAAATTGTATAGGAAGAGATGTGTTCATGTATATTAAATACGTTAATGTACTTGTATATGTAACTTCCTGAGTCGACTGTTGTAGTTGTATCATATGTACCGTGTGAATGTATTGTAACTGACATCAGTTATTATATATATATGAGATTTTCTGTTTCACCTGTGTTCCGCATTTATATATCTGTGTTGTTATTTTATATTTAATGTTCTAAACTATTATGAACCATCGTAGTTCGTTTTATACTGGAATTGGGGTATTTCGATGGGAGAAAATAAACCAGAGATGAAAAATGAAAGAATATATATATCACTCCTATCGAGATAACCAATACTAGTGTAAGGCCAACTATTGATGGCCGCTCCTCAACAGCCTTATTCTCCGTGCTAGTTGACAGCACTACACCGTAGTGTTCTTGGCTAGCGTGGGTATAGAGGTGGGGCGTCACATTTCGCTGCGTTCTCTCCCTCGTTCTCTCGTGTTCTTCTCTTTTTTTTTCTTCCTACAGCAAAGTTAAGTTTTAAACTAAAGTACACATTCAAGCATCAGGCCTATACACGCACGCGATCCAAAAACCCGAAGCAACTTCCAAATTTTCTCGAGCAAAAGCACGCGGCGACCCAAACTTGCTTCTTCTTCCACAACTTTCCAAACCCAGATACCACATTCACGCGTGCACGTGCACCCAGATTCTGGCCATCTATGGTTGCCGCCGAGGCCACCCCTACATCACCAATGACCTCCTCTACTAATCTCGACCACTCATCTCCGGTGACCACATCAAAAACGAAATTCGACAACTTCGACCGCTACCTGCACTTGAACTACCATCAGGAAATCGCCTCTCGCCACCCCCCTGACCCATCAGAGACCATGAAAATTTGTCCAGAGCCACGCCAACATCTCACACGACTAACCCCTCTGGAGCGATCGAATAAAAATCCCTGATGAGAACGCGGTTCCACCGAGAAACCCATCAACCATAAACCCCGGTCGAACCCTAGATCGACCAAATTCTATCACCACAACACTTTATACATTCAGTTCATATTTTTCTCGAATCCGCCGATGTACCAGCTAGCCTCCCACTGAATCGCGATCCAAACTTCACTATTGATTTCCTAGAACTGATGAAAATCCAAATTTTATTCAACTCAAAAGTTTCCCATAAATACTAGCTTAAAAATTTTAAGATGATCATCAAAAATCATGGATTCGAAGTACTAATTCATTTCTATAGTTAAAAATCAAAACCTTGACATTTGTAATTTTTGTTAAAAATCTGATCATCTCTGTTTTTTTTATATATATAACTACAAAACTAATGTTCATGAAACTATTTTTAAAATTAGCGTTTCTTGGTTATAATTATTTCTCGTTTAGAAATTGAGTCCTGAAATCATCTAGATAGGATGAATTTGATTTTTGATAACAGGTTCCATAACCCTGTAACAATGAACAAGAACACATGACTGTATACAGTCATGTATACACAAGCAAATTCACAGCCATGCAACATACTGATATAGTTATCAACTACACAAAATATATCTCAAGCATTAACTCAAATATCAAAACATATAAATGGGTTCGAGTGTGTTTTCTCACTTGTGTTTGATTTATTTTTTTTGTTTGAGTTTTAAGTGGTATTTACTTCAGTATTACTTTAAATATCATCCTGAATACAATATAATTATTAACATGCAAGCATCAACTATCACCAAGATTTTCACAAGCAACAAGATTACTAAAGTATATCCCGAATACGATATGAAGTATGGATGTCGATTTTCGAGCGGGCAAAATTCGCTCTCGTCAGATTTGGTATCAGAGCTAAGGGTTAAACTTTAGCTCAGGAGTATAACACATTAAGTAGCTCATTAGAGATAGGGTGAAGTATACCCTAGAATGAGTAATCCCTAAGATATCCGTTCGAGTGTCTCAGTAAATTCTCTTACTATTCACTGATAGTAAGTATGAGTGCAAGAAGAAAACGAGATAGGGGGCAGGGGGATACGACTATAAATGGTCAATACCCTACAACGGTGAAAATGACTTTCTTATCAATTTCCTTTGATTCGTTTCTAAATTCTTTTGATTGTTTCATGACAGCTCCAGAAGAAGTTTCAGTGTGATGATGGCCCTACGAATCGTTGTTGGAAATTCTTACTTCGTATCCTCATCAGTTTCTCGATTTAAAACTTTAATGAATATAAGTTGAAAATTTGGAATTAAAATTTTAAATAAACTGGAAATTTTAAAAATTGAGTTAGCTTGATTAATAGAATATGAAGCTAATTTTGAATTGTATCGATAAAACAATTTCGTTTAAAACCAAATTTTGAAATTCTGTTATAATTTCTTGGGTTGGACGAAGTCCGAAGAGGGACAAATTGGTATATATTTTGAGATATTTCGACTTGAATTTGGAATCCATATCTTGTATTTGAGAAGTCTATCTCTGTGTTGTTTTCGTGCCTGCGAATTTCGAGGACGAAATTCTTTTTAAGGGGGGAAGTCTGTAACGACCCAGGATTTTTATAAATTTAAATTGATAATTTAAATGAATTTTTGAATAAAATTGTAAGATAAATTGATTTAAATGGCAACGAGTTTCCCCGATTCAAATAGAAATTTTATTAAGTCATATGGATTTGACAATTAGTATATATGTGGATATATATTTATATTGGATTTGAAATAAAATCTTAAATAAATGGTTTCAAAAATAAATATTGAAATATATATGTATATACATTAGATATGAATTGTAAATGAATGGTTTAATAATAATTGATAACAATAAGTATTTAAGTTGAAAATTAATATGTAAGTCATAAGAAAAGAAAAGAAATGACATTTAAATAAGAAACAAAACAAAGTAAAATACAACAAACAAAGAAAATAAGTGAACATAACATCTATAAACAGTACAACTATATTCACAAATAATAGGACTTTATATTTCTAGTATGCAGTAAAGTAGAAGTAAAATAAATACTGCATGAACATAAACAAAGCACAACATTTTACCTCTTTAGTACAAACAAGATATCTCCAGCCACCAGAACAAGAGATCTGCAGTCACCAAATCAGAACAAGACTATACATACCTATGTACATGAAGTATAAAGGAGTAGGCAAGAAAATGATAATAAATACAAAACAAAGTATATTGTACATGAAGTATAAATGAAAAAGGGCAACCTGGCAAATAAAGAAAAATGTAAATATATTCAATAGAGCAAAAGAAAGGATAAGCATACATTCAAGTATGGTACAAACAAATGAAAATATAAAGAAAACGAAATGCATCAACCTGAAAAAGGAAACCAGCTAACAAAGTACAAATATAAAAGCAAGCTACAACCTGGAATATAGCAAAACATTAGTATGAAAATAAAAATAAAATATGTTCATAAAGTAAAAGCATTTAATGCAACATGCCTCTAGCAATTAATGAATGCCATAATTTTAGTACAAAGAAAGGGTAACAATACCCTGTACAAACATGTAATACCAGATAACACGCTCTGTACATTCTCTCCTATATATCAACTTCTTTTATCAACTTTCCCTTTCAGTTTCGTCAATCATAACTAAAAACATGATGAATGAAGTAATATCATTTCATTCTTAAACAGAACTTAAGATCATCTACATGCATTTAAGTCTAGGATCATCTTCATCAAAGTTTCATCAGCATCCAGTTTGAGAAAAAAAAATTCAAAGCAAGCCTATAGTTTTTCAACAGAGGAGCTCTGTGTCATCTTCTTGAACACATGAGTAAACATACTTTCTTGAAACCTCAAATCAAATGCAAGCCAGAGGATCAAAAGAAGACTAAATAATATGAAGCTCTGATACCAAATGTGACGAGAGCGAATTTTGCCCGCTCGAAAATCGACATCCATACTTCATATTGTATTCGAATGCCATAGATTCGACCGTTCAAATCCGATTCGCCGGAGCTTATAACAACATTAAGTAAACAACACAGCGGAATAAAAGAATAATACATTGATATACAACACAGATACAATATCTGATACAACATAGTGATACAATGAATATCCATATACATCAGAGATATGATACAATAAAATAGTAGCGGAAAAGAAAACGATAACACCAGCAGCGGAACAAATAACTCTAAGACAGTCTTCAAGGAAGAACTCCAAAACCGCAACTCTATCTCCAAGAACCAATACAGAAATAGCTCGAACTCCCAATAACGATGCGCCAAGCTGGGCAAGACTTGTGTGGTCCAAAGACTGAACTAACTCTAGATAATGTACTAGACCTGACTATCTGAAAAACCCAACTCTAAACTGCTCGTGTAGAAAAATTTTGAGCATCCAGAGTTTATTGTTTCTTTCCTAAACTCTGGATGCTCAAAATTTTTCTACACGAGCAGTTTAGAGTTGGGTTTTTCAGATAGTCAGGTCTAGTAGATTATCTAGAGTTAGTTCAGTCTTTGGACCACACAAGTCTTGCCCAGCTTGGCGCATCGTTATTGGGAGTTCGAGCTATTGCTGGATTGGTTCTTGGAGATAGAGTTGTGGTTTTGGAGTTCTTCCTTGAAGACTGTCTTAGAGTTATTTGTTCCGCTGCTGGTGTTATCGTTTTCTTTTCCGCTGCTATTTTATTGTATCATATCTCTGATGTATATGGATATTCATTGTATCACTATGTTGTATCAGATATTGTATCTGTGCTGTATATCAATGTATTATTCTTTTATTCCGCTGTGTTGTTTACTTAATGTTGTTATAAGCTCCGGCGAATCGGATTTGAACGGTCGAATCTATGGCATTCGAATACAATATGAATATGGATGTCGATTTTCGAGCGGGCAAAATTCGCTCTCGTCACAGTATGGAGCCCAGATACTTACTCATGTTGAAACACTTTATTTATTATGGTGTGATGTTGATTACGAGCGCTCGGATAAAGGTCCCAAAGGACCGGGGGATGGCATACTCGTGTCAGTTGTTACCTAGTTTGAAAGGTAACCCGGCCTTGTGCTGGGAGAGATCCGGTTAGGTTCTCGGGACGTCCTTCTAGAGGCGTTTCCATGTGGCAATGGGAAGTTTCTTAGCCTGACCATTTGTTGGAAATCCAAAAAAACAATATGAGACTTGTACGGTTTTAGTTGTAGAACCTGCCATCTAATATGGTAGTTATAGTAGGCATAATATAATGGTACCTATGCTGGCTAAGATTTATATTCTACTTTCGAAATGTCTTCTACACTATGCACTAATAATAATATCAAAATTGATTTGATTTTGCGTAGTAAGCATCTTTGACTAACATAAGAAGAAATCTCCTCCAAGTCTGCGTTTGCATTGTGTGTGTGGTGGGAGGTCTAATGGTAGTCTCATTTTCAAAAACATTGCGAGTCTATTTTAAAAAAAAATATTCCTCTATTTTGATTTTAAAGATAAATAAACTGTTTTGAGTTCTCACACCAGTCACATGACTGACTCGGAGTTTATTGTTTTCCTTCCTAAACTCTGGGTGCCCACCAATTTCCACACGGGCAGTCAAGAGTTAGGTTTATCAAGATATTCAGGAGTTGCTGGAGGCAAGCTGGATGGCGTAGCATATTACTAAGTATAGTATTTCTTTTCCGCTGTTTGTAGTTGTTTGTTGTTGTACACTATGAGGTAATGTAATGTAATGTATAAAATGTAATAACTGATATAGTTCTTTGTTTTAATGATTATTCATTTATTTATTATATGTTGTTCCGCTGCGAATTGTGAGATTCTGATATTGTTCTGTTGTTTTTCTTTCTTTCTTCCTCTACCTCTTCTTTCTTAAACCCTCATGGTTCGGTTTTCCGGCATCCGACTGATCGGCATTCGAAACAGTGGACGTATTGATGTCGATATTCGGGAGTCGAAGAATCGGGTCCTGACAATGTGGTATCAGAGCATATGGTTAAGCGACAACCATGGCTCTGTTGGGTGTTACTCATTAGAGATAGAGTCAGCAGTACTCTAGAATGAGTTTGAGTGTAATAATAGATATGAGCGCGTATTTGTTAGTGAATATAAAATTATTTTATATTGTGATGATTGATTTATTGAGTGGCATATGAACCTTCGTCGGCACGGTATGCACAACTATGCCGAAGGGGTTCATAAACACTTGAATAGAACAATTCAACATAATATTGTTTTAAAATTGGGTAAATGAAATAATTTTACCTTGATTATATTTTATATATAAAGGAATAAATTTTCAAAATTATTGAAGTGTATATAAGTTGTTGTTTGGTTGTTGAATGAGTTAAATAAAAACATCTAAATAAAAGAATAATTGTATAGGCAAAAGAATTATAAGAATTGAATTATAATTAAAGTGATTTACAATTGTGAAATAAACTTATATATATAAGAAGTGAAACTATATGAATATATTTATGAATATGAGTTGCAAATAAAAATGAATCTTTAAGTTAAATGGAATATAACTTAAGAGATGTTGAATGAAGTTGATATTTGGTATCAAAGTAAATTGATAAAGTTAAGTGATAAATGTGAACTTGAGTTATGTAATGAAATTCAACCTTTGTAATTGAATTGAATTGAATTAATGGATATCAAATTGAATGTAAATTAAGTTGATATGAAATAATGAATGTAGGTGTTAATTCATTAAAATTTAATGTTATTGGGAGTTGAATAATTGAATAAAAATCAATTTAATTAAACCAATTGAAAGTGATGGTGTTAAACCAAATTGAATGAATATAAGCGAATGGAATTGAATTGAAATTGAAATGAATGAAAATAAATATGTAACTTCAATAGTGAAGTAAAAAATGTATAAGAAGCATATATTGGAAATTTTGTAATGGAATTGGCAAAATGGTTTGAATGTTGGAATTGGATATTATGGCTAGCAGGATATACAGGTGTATTGAAAGAAATGGAATTGAGATTTTGATTTCGAAGATAAAATTTAATTGCTCGACAAAAAGGTACGTATTTCAATTTCAGTATGAGATTTGATGATTTTCTTCTCCAGCCACTTGGTTTCTCTTTTCTTTTTTGATTCTGAGGGGCCGTAGTGCCATTTTGTAGTCGTACCGAGCTAGCCGCGCAAAGAAGACGCTGGCGAAATTTTTCGAAAATTTAGGGTGTTGGAAAATTTTTTGAGAAATTTTGAAAGTTTGAAATTTGAATTTAAATCTAAATTTGAATTGTTAGAAGAACAATGTTGTTTGAAACTTATAATTCAAGTTGGAAAGCTAGTTGAAATGATAATGAATCTCTAGTAAAAAGATTTGTTTTAGAAAGTTGATAAAACTATTTGGATTGTGAAAAATGAAAGACGGGATAAGGGCATTCTTCTTAACTTGTAATTTCGGGACGAAATGCTTTTAAGGGGGGAAAATTGTAACGACTCAGAATTTTGAACAATTTAAATTGAAATATTTAATTAATTTTAAATATTTGAATGATGGTTTGACTTGAATTTCAAATTTTCAGAATGAATTTGGCGATTAAATTATAGAATTTAATTTATTGAAAGTTGAATATAAATTTGAATCTTCAATTTTAAGCTGGTTAAAAATATTTCAAAGGCTTGTAAAATTCATATTGAAAATACTGAAGATTATAGAAGCTTCAGAATTTAATTTGAAAGTGAATCGTTCGGTTTTGAAATTTCTATCGTTGAATCGATATTTAAAAAATAGCCGTCCGAGGCACAGTCTCGGATTTCGACGAAACCAGTTCCATTGGGTCCGTAATATTGAATTATTCTCGGATTTCAAATTTCGTATTTTTTGGAGTAGATATGTGAGCACACGGTGAGTAAACGCATTGAAATTTTCAACGAATTCAATTTAAATTTAAATTTAAATTTAGTCAACAACACACCACGTTCATCCTTAAAACACACCCCTTTGTTTCAGCCTAAATTCACGCAGAGAATCACGAAAATGAGATCGTGCAGCCCATGTTCTTCCCATTTTAAATATTCCTCTCCCTCACTTTTAAATCCATTCACAGAAGAAAAAAAAATCATGGCGGCTTCTGAAAAAAATATAACAGGGACCCAACTTCCCCCTTTCCTTCTTCAATCTCAAAATCTTCTTCTCGTTCAAAATAAATAGAACGGCCGAAGCACTCTTCCTTCAGTAAAAAAAAAGAAAAAAAAAGAAAATTCAAAATCATGGCCGCGTAGAGGGACGAGCCTAAGCTCGAGAACGCGCGCGCTCGAGGCTGGCACGACGGCGACGCAATCGAGTGGGGCGCGGCGCCGTGGGTGGTTCGAATCGCGGTATGCGGTGGCGACGAGTGGACGAAGGCGGAGCTAGGGTTTCGCGAGGGGCGGCAGCATCGGCGGCGACTTGGGATAGCGGCGGCGCGCAGCTAGGGTGTCGTGTTGATGGCCGTGATGCTCGACTAGGTATCTGCAGTAAGGTTTTTTTTTAAATTTATATTGTTAAATTTTAAATGTTTAAAGATTTAAAGATGCTTTAAAAATTATACAGTAAGTTAAAACAATTTAAATTCTGAAATTATCCAGAAATATGTAGATATATATACGTATATGTATCTACAGTAGAATGGAACTGCTGTTTTATAAAAATAAAAAAAATTATAAAACAGAAAATAATGAAAGTAGTTAAAGAAAAATAAATGTTGGCGGTTAGTTTATTTTATTTATCTGTTAAGTCATTTTAACTACTAAAAATAATTTATTATAAAGGAATGTGTTTAAAAAATTTAAAAGCATTAGCTTAAAGTGAAAAATTGTTAAAGGAAATTTGATTTTAAACTAATTAATTAAGTCATTAGTTTGAAATTAAAATAATGGATTTGGTAGAAAAAGAAAAAATGTTTAACTAGCTTATCCAAATTATTTTAGATATTAAAAGAAATTGATTTAAAGATATTAATTTAAAGTAAAATAATTAGTTAAAATAAATTTATTAAAGGAGAAATATTGGTTTAAATAAAACTATTAGTTAATTTAACTATTAAAATGAAATCATCGATGAATCAAAATTATCAAATGAAAATTTATTATTCGATCTGTTCGAATATTAATAAATTGTGTAAATATTTATACAAGGTATAAATCAAGAAAATCGAGTCAAGATGGAAAATGGATTGCCAATAAAAGCAAAGGTGAGAACTTCTCACTCAAACGGGGTTTATTTAAATTTTAAATAGTTAAATTTAAAATTGTTTAGTTGTGTTGATTGAATGCTTGTATGATGATTGTTATATATATATTGGATTGAAATAGACATTATACGCCGTTAGTAAGCGTATGTTATTTATTACACACATATACCGCGATATTCCACCTTGAAGTGGAATTGGTATTATATTAATATATAGCAATATATATATATATATATATATATATATATATATATTGGCATATGTATATATTGCAGTTGATTGATTTCCCGCATTGTATAGCAGATGAGACCCTATTGCGCCGCCTATTAAGCGGAAAATATTTTATAAATCTCATATACCACGATACTCCGTCTTGAAGCGGAATTGGTATTGTGCTAATGTCTGTGGATGCAGGGAAAAAGGTTGGAGGGATCCAACTGGATTCCTCAACCGTATTTATTTATTTACATATATTGTGATATTTGATTGATTATCATATCGATATATGATGTTTGGAAGTCGTGATTGACTATTTGATGTGTTGCATCAACGGATCCATTTTTGAAGTTTAAAAATAACGATTTTGATTTCTAAGGGATTTCTAAAGTGATTTTTTGAAAATATACGTTTATAAAATATTTTTGGAATTGATTCATCTTAAATAAATAAACGATATAAATTTTAATGTTATAAAATTATGATTTTTGAGAAATATAGTTAAAAGTTGATTTTTGAAAATAGGGGATTAATGATTTTATAAAATAGCTTAAATTGAGATTTTTGAATTTATTGTGAAAGGTTTAAAATTAGGATTTATAAAATTTGATCATTTTATAAATCCAAATGATGAAATTATAAAGGAGTTTAAAGACGTTTTTAAAAGAATAATATAAATTGATCCATATAAAAGATTTATAAAATGGATATTTATAAATTAGAATATTTTGAATTATAAAATGAGTTTTTATAAGTATTAGAATGAATTGTGAATGAATTTCATAAATGAATGAAATTTATAGAATTATAAACGGTGAAGTTATAAATGGAATTTTATAAGCAGTAGGTTTATAAAATTTGTAAAGTTACTAAAAGAATAGATTTTGGATAAATAAATAAATCTTATAAGTTATAAGATTTATAAATTTGCGAAGTTTAAAAGAACGTTTTTGTAAACAAATAAATTAAGTATTTAATTTATAATATGAACTTTTAGTATATCATTGAGATATGAAATTGAATAAAGGAGAATTATAAAAGAAAGTTATTATGAAATAAATAGAAATGGAATTTATAAAAATTGTTTTATAAATCCGCAACGACTTATTTTGATAAGTAAATTGTTGTAATTTGTTAATGGAGTTATATTCACGTTTTAGACAGTGAATAATCCTTTAAAACAAAATGTATAGAAATGATGAAATTGGTTAACAAGTATATTCACGTTTTTGAATAGTGAATAATATACTAAAGAAAATGTTTTGGATGTGATGTTTAAATAGAATTAAAACGATCTAAAGATGTTTTAAAATGTATTAACTATCGAAACCATAGATTTCAATATTCATTGTTCAAATAGACGTTTTCGAGAAATAGAAGGAAATGGTAGACTATAACACTGTTGTTATAGTAAATGATTTCCGAAAGGAAATGTTTTGTATAGTATTGGGATTTATATATCCATTTTAATTTCGAATCCCTATACTAGTGATTTTGGGTTGTCGTAACGATGTTTTACGCAACATTCGTTTTGGCCCAAATAAATATGTTTAAGAGAATGATTCCTTAAAGAATGAAATATATACTTAATTTCGATTAGAGTATATTGAATATTTTCCAAGTGCAGAAAATAAAAAGGCTTGTGAATTACTTATAAATAAATAAGTATGGAAATGTTTTTTTCCAATATTAGGTGAATATTTTGAATTTATCTTTTTGAAGATAAATTGAAAATGAATATTAGAAATAGAATGGAAATCGTATATTCATAAATATTTTGGAATGTAAATTCACTGTGGAATTTATAAAGGAAAGGGGGATTTGTTTAAAAATAAATATCGATTTATTTTTGAAGTATTGAAAATATATATCTTGCAAAGATATTTTTGGAAAATAAATAATCTGGAAAATTATTTGGAATCTGGTGATGTTGTGCATATTTATTAATAATTAAATAACCGACTATCAATATTTACCT
The DNA here is from genome assembly GCA_030765085.1 of Allium cepa. Lineage (NCBI taxonomy): Eukaryota > Viridiplantae > Streptophyta > Magnoliopsida > Asparagales > Amaryllidaceae > Allium > Allium cepa. The sequence continues at coordinate 978,457,551 of CM060935.1, forward strand.
TTAAATAGGTATTTGTTGTGATTTGCTTGAAATTGAATGTCACACTTATTTTTTTTAAAATAAGCGCTAACTATTCGGGTTAACCGGGAAAGGACCTTGGGGTCGTATAACCCATTCCGAATATGTGATACGTCGTTATGAATTGCATTTGAAGACCGGTGTTGAAGACCGGATATTTTCGAAAACGAAAGGGTTTCTTGTCGATTGTCTCTGCACTGGCTGATCCTCGGTATAGAGATCTCCATATGTGATGGGAAATCCGGACGTGATTAGAGATTATCCGGATTGCAAGGACTTCGTTGTAAGTGCCTTCGGTTCTGTTCGATCCCGGAACAGACTTGTATGGATTGTATGTCTGACATTACAAATTGAGATATAAAGCTGATTTCATTCAAATATATTTCTGTTGGTGGCGGAGAATTTATTCTTTTAGCTTAACACCCTTCTCTGAGACGTACGAGCTCAGAGGTTATATAGTTGAAGGTTATCAGCAATATATTCCCAATTTGGTAATGTGACATGCTGAGTGTTGCTGTGAAATGATTATTGTTTGATCATTTGTGATATGATCATTTGTTTGATCACTTATCTTTGTGATCATTTCTATGATCATTTGTTGACCCAAAGCACAGCTTTTGTATAAAGCGTGGCTTTATGGACGAGACTTCGTCGAACCTCACACCCCGGAATGGTCAAAATAGGAAAGAAGCGGCAAGGTTATGAGGGGTAGCTCCCTTTAGGGTATGTGCATTTCCTTCTGGAAAAGGGTGGTATCATGGTATGGAGCCCTGATACTTACCCATGTTGAAACACTTTATTTATTATGGTGTGATGTTGATTACGAGCGCTCGGATAAAAGTCCCAAAGGACCGGGGGATGGCATACTCGTGCCAGTTGTTACCTAGTTTGAAAGGTAACCCGGCCTTGTGTTGGCAGTGATCCGGTTAGGTTCTCGGGACGTCCTTCCAGAGGCGTTTCCATGTGGCAATGGGAAGTTCCTTGGCCTGACCATTTGTTGGAAATCCAAAGAAACAATACGAGACTTGTATGGTTTTAGTTGTAGAATCTGCCATCTAATATGGTAGCTATAGTAGGCATAATATAATGGTACCTATGCTGGCTAAGATTTATATTCTACTTTCGAAATGTCTTCTACACTATGCACTAATAATAATATCAAAATTGATTTGATTTTGCGTAGTAAGCATCTTTGACTAACATAAGAAGAAATCTCCTCCAAGTCTGCGTTTGCATTGTGTGTGTGATGGGAGGTCTTATGGTAGTCTCATTTTCAAAAACATCGCGAATCTATTTAAAAAAAAAATATTCCTCTATTTTGATTTTAAAGATAAATAAACTGTTTTGAGTTCTCACACCAGTCACATGACTGACTCGGAGTTTATTGTTTTCCTTCCTAAACTCTGGGTGCCCACCAATTTCCACACGGGCAGTCAAGAATTAGGTTTATCAGGATATTCAGGAGTTGCTGGAGGCAAGCTGGATGGCGTAGCATATTACTAAGTATAGTATTTCTTTTTCGCTGTTTGTAGTTGTTTGTTGTTGTACACTCTGATGTAATGTAATGTAATGTATAAAATGTAATAACTGATATAGTCCTTTGTTTTAATGATTATTCATTTATTTATTATATGTTGTTCCGCTGCGAATTGTGAGATTCTGATATTGTTCTGTTGTTTTTCTTTCTTTCTTCTTCTACCTCTTCTTTCTTAAACCCTCATGGTTCGGTTTTCCGGCATTCGAAATAGTGGACGTATTGATGTCGATATTCGAGAGTCGAAGAATCGGGTCCTGACATTTACTTTCATGCTAGTAGTGTAGATCTCTCGTATTTCATGCAAGTATATTAGTTTTGTTTCTTTGCTTTGCTCTCTTTTTCTTTTTCTTTTCCTTTAATGTTGCAAACTATATTTGTTGTTTTGATAACAAATATGAGAGGCTAATCCCTTCAATTTAGGGGTAATGAAGCTCTCTAATCATGTAGCCTCAACTTAATTTGATGTTTATACTCTCTTTTTGAGCTTAATGAGAATGATTGAAGTGGTTTAATGATGTTGTTTAGCTTTGAATTTGATAGTCTTTGTTATTCATAACAAATAGCTATTCTTAAACAAACAAAACACAAATTGCCTCTTCATTTACATATGATTATGGCAAAGAAGTTATTGTTGAAATTAAAATTTGATGGCTTATATTTCTAATTAATAGTTAATAGGCCATGCTTAAAATAGATTTTTCTTTCAACTTTGTTGTCGTATTTTATGAGATTTAAAAGTGTATTAGTGGTTGTGTTATAGTTTGATGGTTTATATTGAGCTAATTAATAGCACAAATATACCATAATTATGATAAACACATAAACTAATTCACTAATGACAAGAAAAGAGGATCATAACTTCATTTTGTTGATTTATGTGATCTAGAGAGTGGAAGTTGCCTCTAAATTATCTTAAAACTCTCATATTTTTTTATCTATTTTCTTTTGTCATTTTTCTCCTTTTTTTAGTAAATCACTCTTTCAACTTTGGTTAATTTGATTTAGTAGAATTTTAAAATCATCAATTCCCTGCGGATCGACCCGTATTCGCCACGTGCTACATTCGTACACCGTGCGCTTGCTTTTATTTAAATTTTTAAATTTTTTGACGGTTTTCTAATTCCATAGATTTTCTATCGATTAACACGTCCAACAATCACAATTTGGTCTCTTCATCCTTGAACATGTAATGTCTGCTCGTATTGACCTAGTACTATATAAATAACACACAGGTCAGACTATGTTTAGGATGTAGTTGTCAAAATAAAATGGCAATTGGCATGGTATAAGTTGGTACAGCACAAGTAGCATGTGTATATCCCAAGTGTTAACATATCTCAAAACCATACTCATAAAAGATAACCCATATGTAAGTAAAATCGATTAACACATTAAAAAGACATATAATCAAGTAGGTGAAACAACTATAGGCTAACTACCATTAAATATAAAACTCATCAATACTATAGGGCATGCTCTTAGCAACGCCCAAGACTATCTCTTAGAAAATCATATAATAGACATACCCAGTGTCTGTCTCAATAAATATATATAACACATAACAATCTCCTAAATCAAAATAGACGAAATATAAATAGGGCATACCCTCGATAGCTGGGGTTATCTCTCAATAGCCATGTAAAAATTGTATAGGGTCCAACTCCATGTTTTCATCATCTCTAACTATCCTCGATAGCTGTCTAATCGATGTGTACAGGGTTAAACTACTACATGGACTCTTAGTCTTATAATTAATCCAAGAGATCGATAACTACATAATAATCATTTAGACCTTCAACCTCATCGTAATCGACTTGGCTTTCATCCAATGAAAAAATCACACGGTCTCTCAAACCTCTACTATTCCATTTGACTCTCAATATCATGGATAATCATCGGGACTCTCAGTTTTATGTACTCTCAACATCATATATCTATTTTGGGGTCGATCTTGACAAATGATCAAATCGGCTCTCGGTAAACACAATGATCTCATATAAGTGAATAAGTAGGCATCCATAACATCTCATGTTGTCTCATCAATAATAACCAGATGGGAGACTGACAACTCTTAGCTAGCTCCAAAAGCCTTCCTTACACGCTCTCAATGCTACTCTTACAGTCCTAGTTACCTTGACAGCCACCGTGACCTAATATCCATTTAAGTGCAAGACTACGCTATGCGATGGTCATGAACCTGCGAGTTCCCTTAATGGCAACAAACTATTGGCCTAAGTGACATAGGGGCAGTGGCTCTCAGCCATATACATCAACAAGTGTGCCACGGATCTGGGGAGCGACCCCGCAATCAGGCCGCTAGGATGGATACTGGCCAATTTGGTTTACTCCCCAACATATAATAGGAGTATACACACAATAAATAGATACATTTATGTCTTTCAACCTACACACTCTCAACATGCATCACGAGAAATATAATACCCCATATACTCGACTCTATTAGACTGAAATCTACATACAGAAAGTAATCGAACAAATATCAGCTCAGGCATTTCATATCACCTAGTGTTACTTGTCTGTTTACTCAATTTTTGTAAATTGCACCCGTCATTACATAATTATTCTATATAACAAGTCCAAACTATAACCAGAGAAATAGTACCGAAAGTCTCGTACCAGATGGTATTGTAACATCGTTTATTCTAATTCCTCGTTACATAGAAATATAGAATAATCAAAATATACAATTCTATTATTTATTGATTCAAAAGGTGATTCCAAATATGTTTTCGCCAAAAACTTAAAATAATTTAAAATATCAGTTTTTGATGGAAAGAAAATTAATTTAGAAAATTCTCATTCTTTCCACAAAATCGATGTTCCATTTCAAATTAAGTAGTTGCAAGTCCCAATTACAAGGAAATCTTGAAGTAAACTTCATTCAAATTCCAAATCTCATAAAACTCCTTAAATAATTCATACTTTTAATGTTCTTCTCTAATAATTGAAAATAATAATATTAATAAATAAGTTTTACAATTTAAGACTTCTTTAAAACAGTGAATTTAATTAATTCCACTTTTCTAAAAAGAATTTTTATTTAAAAATAATCTTCCAAAGGTATAAAATAAAATTCCATAAATGAAATTTTCCATTTAGTAAGTAAGTTTCATTCAACTTACTGTTACTTCAAAATATTTTCTTTATAGACTTCCAGAGTAATAAACTCAAATAGTATTAATTAACCACTTTACAAATATATATTTAAATGTTATTTTATAAAACTCATTTAAACATAATCAAAAATTCACCTATTTGATAAAATCTCAAAATTCATAATTTCCAAATAATTTCTATTCATTAAATCCTCAAAACAATTCAATTATATAATTTCTATCACTAATAATATTTAGAATATAAATAAAAATCATTAAAAAATCCATTATTTATTTCTAAAATGTTTCATTTCTCAAAGCCTTCCACTTCAATCAATTAATTCCCTTTCGATCAATTACTAATGTGATCAAATCACAGCAGCAGTCGATCAAAAATATGTGATCCAATCACAATAACGGTTGATCAAAAATATGCAATTCAATTTCATGTCAAGAAACAAAACATCACCAAACAATCAACAAATTATATAAAATAGGGTCTAGATCATATTGGTGAGTAATCAAAATATAATTCGTCCAAACAATGCCAATATATCCGATCAAGTATTCAATAGCAATCAAGCACAAAATGCAACGTAATAAACGATAGTTGTGAGTAAAAGAATTTACTCACATCGACAATGAATGCAAGCATGAATTATACAGCAATTACAGCCTTCAACTAATATGTTCCTTCACCAACATGGTGTCCCAAACAACCCAAATTAACACACAATCGCCATCATCCCCTCCATCGCCTCGAAGCTGACGCCCTCCTTCAAATTACCGGTCCAAAGATCACATGCACATACCAACATGTCGCCTTCAATCACCTTCATTATGATTGGCCACCACTGTCACCAGCCACCTTGCGAGTACTCCCTCAAGATCGCTATGATGTTGATACCATATCGCTCACCACTGCTAGCAATTAACTTCGCCCTCCATGCCAATGTCAAAGCCGTTAACACCAAATCATGCATCTAGGCTTCATCGTGTGCTCACCTACTAATGTCTTCCCATCCTCAAACCTTGATCAATACACAACCACCTTGCGTCATTGTCAATCATCCGCCCACCCATCAACGATGCCAATGACCGTCAAGTCCAGCTTCATTCGTCTACATGTGCGATCATTTTTTTTCTTTCTCCCAGGTCGTGATTTGGGTTCTAGACGGGGATTAAGGCTTTGAGATGGGGTTAGGTTCGGGTTTAGGGTAGATTGATAGAATAATCTTGAATAGAGGGTGTTAGCTTGGGCCAAAAGATTTTAGGCTAGATATAATTACTTAATATACACTATTTTCTTTTCTTTTCTTCTAATAACTTCAATATCAATCCAACTTAAGTTAATTAGCACTTCATTCTATGAGTTTATGTTTCGATAACTATACTTTCCATTCATTTTAGTACATGTTTATTTATCATTATTTTATTCGCCTAAAAATTATTTACACTTTAAAATTATTTTATATTCAATTTAAAATATTTTATTCAATTCAATAAAATATTTTAAAAGAATTTATTAAATTAATTCAATTTATTAAATCAAAACCTTTTATTAAATAGAATTTATTTAGCCAAAATTTTATTTATTATTATTATTATCATAAATATTAATTATCAAATTTTGAATTCAAACAATTTTATTTTAATTAAATTTATTTAATTTATGGCGTAGAAATAAGGGTCGTTATGGACTTCCCCCTTAAGAAAATTGCGTCCTCGCAATTTCTTGTAGGGAAACATCGTATATAACTAAAACCCTGAATTTTTTCACATTAACAAACTTCCATCAAACTTAAACAACTCAACCCCCTATGTGGCTCTATACTCCAACTCATCTTATCATATGCTACTATTTTAAATAGGTTCAATTAAGGACTTTCTATTTTTCACATATGATAAACTTTTACGAAATTTTTTCTATGGGTTAGATTTTTGGAAAATTTTGATGAAGTCTCATTTGTACGAAGAGCGTTCCGAAAAGTCAAAATACGACATAATCACAAAATCAATATACATCCCAATTCTGGGCATCACAAAACATGGGAAAACAAGATAATATGACAATATATATCGATATAGCATAAAAGCGTACCTTTTCATAGCATTTTTTTAGCAAACTATTTAAGTTTAAAGCAAGCCACACGAGCCAAGGTTGCCATATACTCCAAATATGCCTCTTGAAAACCTATACTTAACTCAAATAGCACACATAAGTTCATAGATAAAACATATAGCAACATCACATCAATATTTTAAATAAACGTTGATGCATTTTCCTTTAGGCGGCTTCTGTTCAACTTTAAGGTCATAAAAACATACAACCATGCCATGCTTTAAAAAGTAAAGTAGCAGCTTTATTCACTAGTTTTACAAAACAACTTCCTTATTTAGGATAACGACGAGATCATGCAGATTTCTACGGTGCTCCTTATGATTATTCAATATGAATCACAAAAAGGTGGATTTTAACTCAAGTTATGACATTTTTTTCTATATGAAGAAAAACTAAAACTATCAAAAATGTGCAATCCCACTTAACAAACCGGGGTTTTAGCCTTGAAATCTTCAAAGTTTTGCAGCAAAACACTTAAAAAAAAGTTGTTTCTTGTGTTGTTAGCTTTCCAGAAAGTGTAGAATCATCGAAATTGGATTAACCATTTGAAAGATATGATCATTTGAATACATCGTTGTAAGGTAGAGTTTCATTTTCGAGACAACAATATACATCCATTTCAATTAATATTTAAACCATAGTTAACTTCGAAATTTCGCGTTGCATTTCAAATAAAATTGTTCTCTAACAGCACAGCTTTCTTTCAAATTCAAAATCGTTAAAAAGGAACCAATTGTTTGAGAAATATGATTAAAACAAATCTTTACCAAGGTTTAAAAAATTTCAATATATTATTTGACATTTTTTATAAAATCTAAGCATGCTTTTAATAACAAACTCCACATTTGATAGTAACTTTTTTTCAAATAGTCCCAAATGGTCTTCAAAATATCTCCAAAACAATTTATCAAACTAAAATTAAATTTGCAAATCTCTTTTACTCATATTCCATATCACTTATAAATATACCACTAACATTCAAATTACCATACATATCTTGTTTAGAAGTATTCAAATACTAACAAAAATGTTCCTTTTGAACTTAAACTCAATACCTTTTAAACTATGATTGCTGTAAACTTTACGTATCTTTAAAATGCAAGTTCTAAAAACAGATCTCACAGTGGCTCAACCCCAAAAGGATTTTAAGCGACTTATTATTCATATATGCATTAATTCCAAAATAAGAATTCAAGTACTTCAAAATATTACAAAACTTCTCAACATCACTTACCATATATTTCCAAATCAAAGGATTCCCAAATAGTATTTATGACTTTCCTCGAATATCATACACTTACAATGTTATCTATAATACTCCCCATACTTTTATCCCTCAAAATAGTAGCTCTACATTATCCATAACACTTTTTATTTTGAAACATATCATTTTTGCTTAAACTTTTCCCCATATAGATTTTTTTCCTCACTAGAGAACTCTTTTAATTAGATCTTAAACAAATGCCTTTTTATATCTAGTAGTGCATAAACTAATTTATATTAAAATATACAACGTCGACGTGCCATAAATTTTTGGTGATTTCTTTTAATGAACGGCGGCAATATTGACTGCCTAGGATGATGCATCAACAGTGCCTTGCCATTGGTCTAAACTTCACACTAATATCCAATGGCTGCATACATTACTCAAAATATATACAAATCTAGAAAAATAATGTTTTCATTCTGTAAATAATATATTATTCTACAAAACAATTTACAATTCTAAGAATAATATATCTTATAACATTTCAAAATTTCATGTCTGTTTTGCCTCATTTAAGTGTTTAGGAATCCCTATCGAATACGTGTGCACCTGCATCAACAAGAAATCTTAGAGCACTTTATGGACAAATTGACACCAGAAAAATCCACTAAAACATTTCCAATTAATTTATAAAAAAACACATTTTTATCAAATCATTTTCTTGTTTGAAAAAATCATTTATTTTTGAAATTCATATATACATCCAAGTCATCAATCATTAACAACAATAAAAATTATCACATAACATCCATCGATAAAATCAAACAAACATTAATACATTATCAAATAAGCAAACAAATACCTTTTGCGAAAAGCTATCAATCGGTTTCCACTGCGCAACTCTGATCACTACTAGATCCTCCTACTCAAGCTCGGTTCATCACAATCTAAATTGTGAAGTATTTAAAAATGCGAGATTTGGATTAGGTTTATTTACAACTTCTCTAATTGAGCTAATTTATTTACATTCAAGCCATACAGAGGTTTATTCACCATCATCAATACCGACACTACTCATTGGGCTAACTACTCCTTACTTCACTACCTCCCTCGACAACTTCTACTTCACACAAAAACAAATACATATAGAAGAGGTAGTGATAAGGAATATATGTATATATAGTAGGAAAAATTACAAGTACGTCCCCGGATAATTACCACAGCAATCATTGTATACTCCTACTATTACTTAAGTATAAACAATAATCTACCGCACATCCATGAGGACCTGGACACTTAGTCTCATCAAAGGCCAGACTCATGTCCCTTATACTCTATATTATTCTAAACCTGCTCTTATATCAAACTATATCACCCTACCTCTATACCCATACTATCCAAGAGTATTACTAGGTAATATTGTCAGACTATATGGAGAATGAGGTTGTATGGGGTATACACGTGTATATTCAATTGGGCTAACACTGATACTTATCTCAAAAATCATAAAAAAAACTCACACATACGTACCCGGTATCGACATAAAGCAATACATATGTTTGCCTCTAGGTTAGAACAATACACGATGTAAAATAAATTATAGAGATCACATTGTCATCCAAGCAGCGATAATATATAATAATAATAAATACACAGGAGTTCAAGTGGGATATAAAATAGGTCAACTCCCACTATCCCTAAAATATACAATGTATAAATCCAATACATACATCTCAACATCATTAGTATACATGAGGCTACAAAAATAGATAATGTGACACTAATAAACTAATAGTCTAGCCTCTGTCTACACCCAATAATCACAATCTGGTCTCTTCGTCCTTGAACCTGCAATGTCTGTCTCAAACTTACCCACATATTATATAAATAACACACGGGTCAGACTATGTCTAGGATGTAGACGACAATATAAAATAGCAACCGGCATGGTATAAACAGGCGCAACTCAAGTAGCATGTGTACATCCCAAGTGTTAATATATCTTAAAACTATGCTCATGAAGATAACCCATCTCTAAGTAAAGTTGATCAACACATCAAAAAGGCATATAATCAGGATGAAACAACCATAGTGTACTACCATCAAATATAAAACTCATTAACACCATAGGGAATGCTCTTAGCAATGCCCAAGATTATCTCTTAGATAATCATCAAATAGACATATCAATGGTGCGTCTCACTCAATAAATATATATAACACATAACAATCATGTAATAACCCAAAATTCTAGTCATTTGATTTTAAATGTTTAATTAATTTTAATTATTTAAATAACTGGATTTTAGAATTTAATAGTTTATAATTCAAATATAAAGGATGTTTAAATATTCGAATTATGAATTAAATCTTAATTAAATGGATTTAATAATTTTATTCAACTCCTTTTAATTAATAAATAATATTGGCGAATTCAATTTGTAAATTTATTTACAAATATAAGTGATCAGATAAATATCAAAATTTAAAATACAAAACGATATTTAAATCTGTGAAATGTCATTCCGGGGCACCGTCTTGGATTTCAACGAAACTAGTTTCATTAGATCTGTAATGATGAATTATTATACGCCGTCAAGTTTTGTAACGATTGGACGTATCGTTTGGTCGTGCAAGAGAGCGATGCGTTGAAATTAATATCCGAAATTTAATATAATAATTGGGTTCGAAAAGCTATCGTCTGCATATGATCGAATTAGGACTCGAGACTTGTTTTATTGTGTTCGAAATAGGAGTATAACATATAGAACGCCTGGCGGCGTGTCTCGCTTGGAGTTCAAAAATTTTGGGTTTGTTTTCTTGAATATTTTAAAATTAAAATAATATATATGTACATACCCACCATATCAGCCCATACCCCATTATTTCTTGGCCTATGCTTCTACCATACCCTTTCTCTCTAATTAATCGTACCTATGAACGAATTGGAGCTTTTCCTTTTGGAATAAAACTTCAAAATTAAATTTCTGCAAATCTACATCATGAAAAATCATAAAACAAAATTTTAAAATCTTTTTTTGGCCTAATGTTAGATTTGAAATAGGTTTCGAAAGTCGCGGCTGCCATTGTGAAGGCTTAACCATAAGGCAGTGATCTAGGGTTAGGTTTATGGTGAAATTTAAGCGCTGATTCACAGAACAGAGGCCGGGTTTGAGTCCCTGATGTCGAGTAGCACCTAGGCATGAATTTTCGATGGGATCAACGGCGCTTTGTAATGTGCGACCCGATAGGGGGATGCATGGCTAGGTGAAAGTTGGGACTTGTTTAAGGGGCGGTGACATTGATCCGAGGTGGGGAGCAAGTGTGGTTCGTCGAGAGTTGTTCTTTGGCGAAGATGGATTTGAAAACCGTCGTGTTTGCTCTGTGTCAGTGGATATTTGTGCACATTGGTGATGGGTTCTTGTATATGATGTGCATGTTTTATTTAAGGGTGGAAGAAGATGAAGAAATAGTGGAGAGGGGTAAACTTGTAATTTATATAGAAAGTTGTTTGATTTTAATTTAAATTTGTCGATAACTTATAAATTGTGTATCTTGTTCATACGAGGTCGGATTCGAACGCCGTTTTTCGCATTGGACTCATGTCACTAAGTTCTTTAGGATGAAATGTGTTTGATTGGATTTGGAGCAAGTTAAAATTTAGGCTAAAATCGGACGACCGACTGGTTTTAGTCCAAAATCGGGACTTATGGCGAAAACAAAAATCAATGCGTGTTTAACTCACATTAAATTTTATCATATCATATCTATGATGTTTTAAACATTTATTGATTGCTTGGATGTTAATTAAATTGTTTGATTGATTATTTAGTAGAATTTCCTTTTGGAAAATTGATGACATATTAATTTGGTCGTTATAAACCCATATGATTATCTATATATTATCCATACTCATTGTTTTGCAGGGAAAATTTATAGAGAGACCCTAAGGGGTTTCTCACCAATAATTAATATTTACATCCTTATGCTGTTATAATTGATGGTTAATTAAAACAAATACTGATATTCCATTAAATTTTTAAGTGTCGTTATAGCAATTTCGCTACATCGTCATTTATTTAATTTCATCCCCCAAACCCTGTCGTATGAACTTGAGCTTGTGTTTCCGATAAAGGAATATTAAAATTCATTAATTGTTTTAATTAACGATAATTTAAAATAATTTCTCATTTTAACCAATGATTTTGAGATTAATTCACCAATTAATAAATGATGATTAATATCGGTTTATCTTTAAGTTTAATTAATCATTTTTGTAATGATGTTTTATACTTAATTAAATTGTTATAATAATGATTATTTGAGTTTAATTAATCCTTTTATTAATGATAATGGAGCTTAATTAATTTATTGAACTTAATGAATTATTTTAATTAATGATAACTGAAATTTATAATCATTTTACTTATTGATTTTTAAAGGTAATTAATAATTTTAAATAATGATATTTGAATTTTATTATTCATTTTAATTAATGATTTTTTTAAATTTAATTAATTGTTTTAACTAATGATATTTGGAATCCAGTTAAATCATTTTAATTGGCGATGTTTTATAATTGAATAAACCATTTTAACAAGTGATATTTTAATTAATCGTTTTGACTAATGGGGCTTGAATTTAAATAATTCAATTAATTTATGACTATTTGAACTTAATTTTTTTAATTAATAGTATTCAAAATTACTTATCATTTTAATAAATGATTTTTGAGATGACTTATTCATTTTTAATTAATGGTTTTTTGAATTTATTTAATCTATGTAATTAATGATATTTACACTTAATTAATCGATTTAATAAAAGTGACTGAAGTAAATTAATTGATATAGTAAAATTACTTTAATAAACTGATTTAAAGTAAATAAAATGATTTGATAAAGATTTAAAAAAGTGTTTGGAAATAATTATCTATTTTATATAAATATAATGGATTGATTTATTTAAAAGAGATTTTAAATGTGATTAATAGTCTTTCGGATAATTAATATTGTTTTTTTGAAGTTATAAAAAGTTATTTAAATTATTTTATTTTCTTTTAGGATAATCTACTGTATGTCGACCTGACGTTGGTTTTGGCCTTCGAGGTCGAGCACTTGGAAAGATTATTACCTTAACGTTTTACAATGATGAACTAATTCTAATATGGAAATCAAGCACAAGTTCGGTTCATTTTTAAAAGAAAAGTTTTTATTCGTTTATGGAAATGAATTATTTTTGTTAAACTGAGTCACTTATATGGAAACAATTTATTTGCGTAATTAACACTAATCATTAAAGAAGTAAACTTATCCCTATTTCAAAAGTTAAGAATAATCGGTGGATACGACTTTAAGGTAACACTACCTTGACTTGTTCGGTATTATTGATAACAAAGAAATAGTTCAAGTTTGATTTCAATGAGTGGTGGTAAATATACAAGACTTAATTTACATATACGGTCGTTTTATATCCTTGATAGTTGGTATCTCAACATCGATTACTTTAGCTACTTTATTATCGTCTTTCAAAGATGATTTATTGCTCCATTGAGCATTGTTATCCTTTGTTGAAAATAACTAAACCCAAGCGCGAGAGGAAGCCAAGCTATGTGGGATTGCTCCAATCAAATGGGTATTTTCACATCTCATCTAGTTTGGTTTCGGTTATGCACTTAGATGTGGAAATATTTAGATACTCGGTAAGGTCTGGTGGAGTCCGACTTGGTATTATCCAAGAAGTGTCACGGAGTAAATGAGCTTCTCAGGAGTATAATACTAGAGGTATACTCCAAGGGGGCGTACCTACCTTATCATTTGTTGGAAATTTTCCTTCCCTTATTTAATTCAAAAATCCTGAATCTATTTTAGATTTAAATTGTCATGAGTAGAGCTAACTCCTCATATTCAGTTCATTCTATCCAGTTTGGATTGTTACCTTATTTAGTCCATTTTATCACATTGGACTGTATTCCTTGTCTCTAATTGTTCCTAGATCTCAGATAAATGGAAATTTTCCTATCCATCCTGTCTAATTTAGATTTTACTCGGTTTATTTCCATTCTTTCAAGTTTGGTTTAATATTATTTATGCTCATTCATATTTGGATTTGTTCCTAAAATTTATTTATGCTCTTTCCTGTATGGATGTTATTCTTATGAGGTAAAAAAACCCGTTCTGTGTTAGTGGCATGGTCTCACATAACTTTTATTTGAACCCCATTATTTGAGTTATCTCATGTTGGTATTTCCAGACTAATTCGGATATTATTTTATTATAATGCAGGGATCAGATCGAGTATTTTTCTAGGTTGTTTTTGAGGTTTTGGAGATCGTAGAGGGGAGCTGAAGATTCATCTATCGTAGTACTTTATTTTCTGCTATATTATGTAGTATACTTATCGGTTTTTGTAAGATCAGGATTTTATAATTGCCCAGCTAATAAGGTTTGTTATTAACTTTGATACTATGATCTTGGAGTGACAATTTATATTATCCTTGTTATATTATATGTTATCGATCCCACTATGAGATTCTGTCTTTCTCTATTCTCTATTCTTTTCTTTTTATTTACCTAACGGTCTACCCTTTTGTCGACTAGATGCGCAACATTGGAACACAATGGTAACATTCGATGTCTACTTTTGACGGTTAAAAAGGCGAGTCGTTACAGCATGGTATCAGAGCGCGAAGTTAAGCGAGAGCATTAGCTTTGGTAGGGTTTAGCTCATTAGGGAAAGGGTAAGCGACACCCTAGAATGAGTTTGAGAGTATTATATATATGAGAGCGTATCTGTTAATGTTATAAAAACATATTACATTAATTAGTCTATTGAGTTTTTATGAATTATGGTCGTGATGTGGGATGCCACAATATCGATAGGGGTTTCTAAACACTCGACCAAGGCTAACGGACATGGTATTGAATTTTTTGTTAATTTGGAAAATTTAAGATTTTGCCTAGGATTAAATTTCATACATATAAAGGAATAATTTTCAAAAATTTATATAGTTATAGAGTACGTTGGTTTAAATGTGATAATATTTATTTATTATCGCTATTGTTTATTTGGTTATGCTTAATTTAAATGAGAAGCAACGACTATTGTTTGTGAGTTGAAAAAATTATGCTCGGTTTATCTAGGAGATATATTGCTTTGATTTAAAACGAACCCTTTATGAATTAATTTTCACAATTTAACTATAAGGTGTTTGAAGAGTATAATTAGGTTAAAAACTCGCTATTTAATAATAGTGAGTTAAGGATGAATGTAACGACCCGCCTTTTTGGACAGTTTAAACCGACGATCAAATACACATGCCGGTTCCAAACCATTAAAAAAAAAGCAGATGGTTATTGGGGTATTTAAGAAAAGAAAAGAAATAAAGGAAAATGAAACAACACAGAATCTCGCAGCGGAACGATAAAATATAATAGTCAAATAAACAGTTCATGAAGCTGTTTACTATACTTAGACAATTATTTATACAACATTTATCAGAGTTATACATATACAACAGAACAAATAAATAATGCAGCAGACAACATGATGCACAGATAATAATAGTAATAGTATACCAAATCTTCGTCTTCGTCCTCCAGAATAGATCTTCAAAAATCTGAAAACTCAAGACTGACCCGAGCGTAATGAAAAGACAAAACACTCGATTCAGGACTAAATATCCATATGAAAGTTAAATCAATCGTAAATAAATATGAGTGTGACGGCGTCAGAGATGTTTACGGGGTTTGACATCTCATATCCAGTGTCAACGTGCGTGCAATAACTTAAGAGATGTTACGGGATTTTCCACCTTTCAAGGATCCGTTAAACTATCTACTAGGTAGTAATGTACGCTAAGTAGGTAATGTCTATCAGTAATATAAAGTATCAAAATAGCATTAAGGCGTTACCATAATCCCCCTTAACACATTTTATATTCCCAAAAGCATATACAAGACCGTAGTTTCCCCAAAACCGGAAGTCACCAGAGGGCAATCCATATACTCAAGGTACAAACCAAAACGTAGTGGTCGCGAATAGGATAATCAGTATGACAAGGTACATGAGGCGATACCAACTAGGATACTAGTAGTTGCGTGATCCGGACTGATGTTGAGCATAGCAGCTACTACCTCAACACCGCGAAACAACACTCCCAAATCAAGGGGTGCACCCAAATCAAATCACAAATGTAATAGATATGGTATCGAAGAAGTGTGTCCGCTAGAGGTGGCGAACCTCAATGGCCCGGCGCGGCTCCTGTTTTAGTCATGTCAGGGGTCATCCAATATCGTTCTCTTTCTTCAGTCAACGCGTTCACCAAACCATCCACTTCATTCTGGATCAACACTCCGCGTATAATAGTTATTAAAGTGGTTTTCGGTATCGACAGAGAGTATGTCCATATCTGATCCCGGTCTCTTTAATAACTACGTATTATTACACTGATGGCTCTTTTATATTTCAAATTGATTCATGATTGATAACAAAATATCATATTCGCTTTAAAATCAAATCCATTTCAAAATCATCATATATTCAAAATTATCAATTTTGTCCGATAAATCAATTTCACTTCAAAATTTGATTCGAATTCAATTTAGGTTATAATCTCTACTTTAACCTAGTTCGTATTTAAACCAAAGGTTTAAATATAAACATTTCCGTCTCTTTAACCAGTTTGAATTTAAGAAAATAGTTTAAATAGTTTAAAATAGTTAAATAATTCAAAATAGTTTAATAGAAAATATTTAAATAGTTTAATCGAAAATAATTTGAATATAAAATGGTTTATATATAAAATAGTTTGGAAAAAATCAAAAATTATTTGATAAATAATTCCAAAGTCAAACCGGTCAACTTCCCAAATTTCCTATCCAAATCAAATCCAAATTCCATTTCGATTTAATCGCTTTATTCCAATTTCAACTTGAATAAATTTCTATTCCACGTAAATTTCGATTTCAATTCACAAATTTCTTTAAATTTCAATTCAATTCCAAATTAATTTAAATCTAAATTTCAAATAAATTTTCAATTCCAAACTCAAACTTGAAATATCATTTCATATCAATTTTCTTAGAAATATTCAGAGTTCGATTAAAAGTCCAATCTTTTAAAACAAATCAACTTTCAAAAATTTACACCGTATTTCAATTTTCAATTTAAATCTAAACTTCGATTTTATTTAATAATTTCGTTTACCAAGTTTAAATTCTAACATTTCTTGCTCCAATTCAAAATAATTCAATTTCCATAAATTGGATTTTATTCTTAAAATCAATTCATTTAAATAATTTCAAAACAACTTTTAAAATCATTTAATTTATCCAACTCGGTGTCCGTATATAATTTTCTAACCTATGGCCAAGTGATTAGTTATTACAATTAAATGTCAGGGATGAATATATCATTTAAATCAATCACAGTGTCATATGTATGCATAGCAGGATATATATAAACAAATAAACATCCAAACATTTAAATATCAACCAATAACATCCATCGAAATACATCATCCAATAGGCAATACAATTCACGGCAATTTCATATTTATCAATGTCAGGTAATTTAATCGCAATTCAATTTTAATTTAAATTTAACTGTCAATTTAATTTTTTTAACGGTGAATTCAAATGACAATCAATATGATAATTAAATTTTATCAAACAACAACAAATAAAAATCATAACTATGCATAATGTCAAATTTAACTAGCATAAAGATATTCAGTACGTTGTGAGCGTTATAAAACACTCACCTTGATTTTACGATTTTAAATCAAATCGAACGACGTTCGATTTAACATAAAATTTTAATGAGCTCTACACACTTTCGGATCTGCATTGCAGCGCAGCTCTCATCTTCGTGATTCCGGCGCTTCTTCCCCAACGTGAAATTCACGTATGCAAACCCATTAGCCGCCGATCTTCAAGCAATTTTCATGACCACCTCGTCGACTTTCAGAACGATCAGCTAGCGCCACCACGAAGCCCTTCACCAGAGCCACCTACGCGCCAAGTTTCATCCCGTCATTCGCCGTCGTTTGTACGCAATACAAGGAAATACGTACACACTTCCAAGTCAGATCTGGACGAATCCATGAAAAATTAGCATACATCAACCGTATGGATTTGAAGAGCTCGTCGAGATTTACACTTTTGCTTTTGGAATTTATCGATTTCGTCGAACGGATTGAGAGATATTAAGGAAAGAAGATCGGCAATTTCTGGCCATGGAATAGGTGGCGGCCATGATTTAGAATTAGGGTTTCTGGATTAAAATAATAATAAAACTGTCTCGGTTTGCGTGCGTATTTATATAGGTAGGTCCAAAATCATCCGAACTCCAATCGAGACGTGCCGCCAGGCGTTTATAAGGTTTTACCCCCATTCCGGACGCAATGGAACTAGTTTCAAGGCCTAATTCGATCATATCTGGAAGATAGCTTTTCGAAGTCGATTATTTTAATTAAATTCGAAATTAAATTTCTACGCGTTTCAAGCTCGCACAACCAAACGACAGGTCCAATTGCTACGAAAATTGAAATCCTACCATAATTTACTATTACGGATCCGATGAAACAAGTTTCGTCGAAATCCGAGACTGTTTGAAAAATGGCTATTTTAACTCGTCAATTAAATATTAAAATATTCAATTTTCACAAATTTACTTTTAATTCGATTTTAAAAGTTCTACAACATCATTCTAACTTTAATATGATAAAATAGAATTTTACAAATCATTTTTAATCATATTAAACCCGTTATCCAATTATTCAAATAATTTCAAATATTAAATTATTCAACCAATTACATTAATAATCATTTTCCTTCAATAATCACCTTAAATTTTCTAATTAAAATAGTTAAAAATACGGGTCGTTACAATGAAACTTTAATATACATACATACATATATATATAAGTTGTTAATATAATCTAAATAGTGGGATAAGATATTTAGAGAATGAATATTGGAGATAATTCTATTATAATAAAGAAGAGTTCTTATAATATGAAATGATTTTTATATAAAGGAAATTTTATACAAATTTAGTTTGTAAAACATGTTTTAAAAAAGGATTTTTTGATTCTAAATCACAAAAAATTTGAAAATAATATCAAAAGGGTTTTTGAGAAATGAGATAATAGTTTTTTTGAAATAACTGAAAATAAAAATATTTTAGGAAGTAAAATTTTAAAGCAATGCATTTTATTTAGGATAATTAGGAGGAAATTGTTTTGATTAGTTTTGTGGTAAAATAAATAATCTTTTAAGTGACAAATGATTGCTTAGGTTAATGTTGTGGAATACTAAGTTAATTATCTCTTTATCATTGTGTGATTGAGATGAGTTCAGATCCAAATAAACCAAAATAAGTTTTAATAAATAAAATATTTAAAGTTATTATATAAAAATATATGCAATATGCTTTCGAAAGATGAGTTTTGAAAATTTAAAACTAGGTATTTAATTTTTAAGTTCGTGTAAAAAGGAAGTTGTTTTCGAAACAAAAGGTATTTTTAATAAGAGATTGTTTTGATAAATAAGATTTTTCCCTTAGATAAGATGTGGGATAATTTAACATAGGTTTAAATTATATAAGTAGGTTTTGATAAACATTGTTTTTAGTAAAACCATATAATTATTTAAAACATCTTAGTAATGTAAACTATTTGTTGATTAGGTCAACCCATAAATATTATTTGTTTTAACACTCTATGTTAAAAGGGTTAATAGGTTGACTCAGTTTTAAGAAAACCATGATTTGATTTGATTCCCACCTAGATCTTTGAAAAGGTAAAATAAATTTTATATGTATTCTTAGGATATAAAAGAACATTATAGAAGTAAATAAATTGGAATAAGTTAGTGTTTGATGTTTTATAAAGAAATGACTTTATAAAATATTTTAAAACTTGAGTGAAATATTTATGAAATGATTCATAAATAATTTTATTTTTGAATTAAAAACTAAGTGAAAAAATAAGTGAATTAGAAAAAAATTAATATAATTAAGAAACTAATAAAATATAGAGTATAATTTTCCAATTTGTACAAGTGAGTTTGGATAATATTCTAAGCAATAACCATAGGCTAATGAGCAAACAGTATGCTTAGATAATTATATTTTCAGTCAATCAAGAATGTTTTCTACCCAAGTTAAAATTTATTTGTTACTCATTTAACATTTCAAAACAATGTTAAGTGATAAGTTTTCGCTTATGGAATTTGATTGACTGTTAATGTTAGTTTATTCCTTCATGGAATTTGATTGATTTGATTAAGTTGAATTGATTGGTTGTGTGATTTCATATACCATTGTCTATAAAGCTTAAATTCATAGACAAAGGATTTTGATTTGTTGTTATTAGGACCTAAATTTCGGTGATTTAGAAAAAGAAATTTTTTGAAGATTTTAGGAAAGGAATGATAGTTATTCACTCTAGTTTATGTTTTTGGTGGAACCGAAATGCCACTGGATGCTTTATGTTGTTTTGATTCTATAGTTTCACCATACTTTATTAGGAGCAATCCCCTTCTTAACACTTTGATTTTTCTCGTCTGAGAAATTTGAATATAGTTTTTGAATTAAAAAACCCGGGTATTTAGATCTGAATTATCATTTGAAATAATTGGATGCATATGATCTATTATAGAATATTCTCTGTATTTAGTTGCATATGATTGAGATATGATTGTTGATTTCATATATATTATATCAGACTTGTTTTTGCATGTAAAGTTACATCATATTTCTTTGTTAACCTGATTCTCTTTTAGACTATGTATGTACAGCAAAGCAAGAGAATCCTGTTTGACTTCTTGCGCGCCTGCATTTGCATAGAAGATAATGAATTACTTGCTAAAATATAAATCAAATGCAAAAAGATGCATGATAAATTTAGAAAATTTAAATTGGTTGGTAATTTTATGTCTCAGATATGGAAGGTGTGACGCCCCACCTCTATACCCACGCTAGCCAAGGACACTACAGGGTAATGCCGTCAACTAGCACGGAGAATAAGGCTGTTGAGGAGCGACCATCCGTGTAATTGCTTTGTGCGAGCACCGATATGCCAGATAGAATAACATGCATTTCATCTCAAGAGGAAATCCGACATACCGATACAAACTCAAAGCTACTACACAGTGGCTATATATGTATAATCTTCGAAAAACAAATATAGAAATAAGCATAACATAAATCGGTCACAGGCAATTCATATCACAAAGGCGGAAATAGATATGAATATTACACATATATAAGTGTATATTAGAGTAGTGGTCAAAAAGATCCACAATAATACAAAGGAATAGATACAAGTGCTAGACAAAAGAATAAGTATACATCATAGAGTATGTATCTCAAATGTATACAACAAAAACTACTAATCTAGAGTAGTTAGCCAAAAGATCAGATGAAAGTCCGATAAGGAGTCAAGCAGAAGCACCTGTAAAATCTCAGTCTGACCCGAGTATTATTTAAGAAGAAAATAATAAACGGATCAGTCTAGCTATAAATATCAGATGAAGTGATATATAATAAGAGATATGACATAAACATATAATAATCACAATGCCAAGCTGTGATAAATAAGTAATTGAAAATCAACAAGAGATTAATCAATATCACAATAATCTACTCAAGATAAAAAGGAATGTCATACTCCTAATTTCATTCACCAAGCCACAATAGATGACATATATATCAATGCCCATCGTAAAAGTTGGTGAAACATAAATTCCAGAAATCAACACACGAAATCCAGAAATCACAATAAAAAGGATGGCCAATCCCACAAACTGGACATCGACGCACCTAGAAAGACACGCCCCATGTACAGTCGAACATCGACACACCTAGAAAGATATGCCCCATGCTCTAGCATCGACGCACCTAGAAAGATACGCCCCATGCATAAATAAACATCGATGCACCTAGAAAGATACACCCCATGTAATGTCTAACACCGATGCACCTAGAAAGATACACCCCATGCTAAGTCGAACATCAACGCACCTAGAAAGATACGCCCCATGCATAGACGAACATCGACGCACCTAGAAAGATACGCCCCATGTCCCGACTTATTGAGCCGATTGCTCCACGAAGTAAATAAACATCGATGCACCTAGAAAGATACACCCCATGCATAAATAAACATCGATGCACCTAGAAAGATACACCCCATGTAATGTCTAACACCGATGCACCTAGAAAGATACACCCCATGCTAAGTCGAACATCGACGCACCTAGAAAGATACGCCCCATGCATAGACGAACATCGACGCACCTAGAAAGATACGCCCCATGTCCCGACTTATTGAGCCGACTGCTCCACGAAGTAAATAAACATCGATGCACCTAGAAAGGTACACCCCATGCATAAATAAACATTGACGCACCTAGAAAGGTATGACCCATGTATAAACAAACATCGATGCACCTAGAAAGTACACCCCATGCATAATAAAACATTGACGCACCTAGAAAGATATGACCCATGTGAGAAATGAGACGAAGCTCAATAAAATGAGGAACAGTCCTCCACATAAACAAAGAGACATCGCACATTGCTAGTCTAAACCACAAAGATGATCGTCATGATCAACGAGAAGTGTCAATTACAATAAGCTAGTAAATATATGAGCTTAGCTTCATGTCCCATAACCGCTAGCTTAACTTAAATATTTACGAACAAATTGTAGATCTCCACTAGAAAATTGTCACAAGAGATTCAATCGAACAAGTCCAAGAATTAACCGACGAAGTAAACGCAAGCGTTTCATACCACTTGTTTTACTAAGTCGTTTAATTAGATTTCTCATACGAGTGAGGTAAAGGTTTGTATATACTAATAGATTGGAAATCGGTTTTAGAAAACGAGCTTTGTAATAAAAATAGTATCAAAATCGTTTGAGGAAAGAGTTTTGATATTTACTACTAGTATAGAAAACCTTTATATTTTTAAAGTGACAAATCACAAAGAAGATTGTAGGAACAATCAATCAGTAAAATTCACAGTCGAAGACGTGAATAAAATCCAAAGAAACCGATAAAGAATCCATCGAAATGGATATTCAAAAATCCCTAAAAAGGAGTCATCAAAGTCATAATAAATGATAACAACAAATAGGATCATCACGAATCGATTTAAATTGGAATTCTCAAGTGAATAGACAAATAGGCAAAATACAACAGTTTCAGACGTCTGAAACAAGTGGTTCAGACGTCTGAATCTGGAAATATAAAAATTTCCAGAACACAATTCAGACGTCTGAATCAAGTGTTTCAGACATCTGAAATAGGCATATTTTAGCCTATTTCCTTTCTGGTTCCAATTGAACCAATTCAGACGTCTGAAACCATATATTCGGACGTCTGAATCTGGGAATAGAAAACTTCCCAGAACAATATTCAGACGTCTGAATATTACGTTTCAGACGTCTGAATGAAGGGTTCAGGGCATTCCCTGAACCTAGGCCAAAAATGGCCAAACGAATATCGGAAACGATCGAACGAGCAAATGGCGATGACTAAGGAATTACGTCGAACGACAACCCAGCCTAAACGGCTCTTCGATACGCCTCAAATATCAATGTCCAAATATCCATAATAGGATTTTCATAAATTAGACCAAAACACCAAAAATTGGAATTTACAAAAAATCAATCCAAACCAAAATCAATTGCACAAGAATAAGTGTTAGGAATTCATACCTAACAATCGAAGATAATTATAGACTAAGATGTGAGATAAAAATCTCACCTTTGCACCCAAATCAATGAAGGAGAAGCTATGAAGCAATGGCAAGAACAAGCACTCTTCAATTCCAACTCAACAAGCTTGAATCTAAGCTTAAAGGAGAAACATTTCCTAAATTAGGTTTAGGAAATTTCTGAAATTGAATGGAGAAAGAGTTGGAGAAGATGAAGAGAAGCTTACCAATGGGTTCTTCTTGAGTTTGGAGCTTGGAATTTGATTTGCAAGAGAAACTAGGGTTTTGGAGTTTTAATTTCCTCTTCCACCCTCCATTAACATAAAAGCTTGAGTATTAGGAAAATAGAAGAGAAGTGAATGAAGTGGAGAGTGTTGGAACTGAGTTAAGTGGCTAATTGGCTCAGCCCAACCAAAGCCCTAAGCGGGAAAAAGTAGCAAAAATCAACTTTCTCCAAACATATCGAAGCTTATACTCAAAAAGGTCGCAAACGGCATTTTGAACTCAATGGAAGTGGTCTCGAGTCCTAATTCGGCTGTTTGCAAAAAGTAGCTTTTCGGACTAAAATCCGACTAACGATAAAATATGTGAATAAAATATTTAAATATAAAATCGATAAATATGCGGGTTGTTACAGACTCCCCTCCTTACAGAAATTGAGTCCTCGCAATACTTAAGAGGAAAATAAGAAGTAACAACCACAGAAGCATATCAACACAAAAGAAAATTTGAAATAGAAAGTTCACCATAAAGAGCACGAAAGAGTTAATCCGAAAGTTTTCGTTCAATGAATTCTCAAGATTTCACAATAGAAATGCTTAGGATTTGAGAACCATTGAACTTATATCAAAAAGAATATCTTTATATCGAAGGCGCTCAACCTCCGAAGCAATGATGCGAATAGAATGTTGCTCAAAAGTCAAATTTGGTGAAACTTCAATCCCCTCTATAACACCGGGCTCAAGAATGAAAACCGGAATCCCTAAGGCATTTCCGTAGATAAAAGACGTGGGGAACGTCAAGAATAGCAGAAAATTGAGCCAGTGCAACGGCGTAGTACAGAAACAGTACGCCCGAGAAACTTCAAACTCGAATAATTTGGAGCACCGACGTAGTACAAAAACGGTACGTCCAATGAACCGATAAACCGGAACAACGATGTAGTATAATAATGGTACATCCATTGATCCAAATGAGACGGAACATCGATGTAGTATAATAACAGTACATCCGATGAACCGAACACCATAAAAGAACATCAGACGCGAGTCCATAAAAAGAAATGAGATAAACTCAATAAAACGAAGTACATCAAAACATTTGATGAACTTGGCAAAGAGATAATTCCATTCAGACATCATCAAAGAATCAACACTTGTTGCCTACGACAAAACGTATTGGCAACATGATTTCCCTTCCAGGAATAAAAAGAATATCAAGATCATAAGATGCCAGGAACTCGAGTCAACATGGAGTTCCATATGAGAAAATAATTATTCCAAAGATTTATGATCGGGATTGAGAACAAATTTCTCGTCCAAAAATGATGATGCCAAATTTTTAAAAGTAAAACAATAGCCGCGAGCACTAGATCATGAGTGGCATATCTAGTCTCGATAAGCTATAATGATTTAGAAGCACAAGAGATAGCACGTTCTCCTTTGCAAGAGAACGGCATCTAAACCAATACGACCAGTATCGGTACAAATAGCAAAGTCTTGGTTCCCCTCCAGGAATCACAAGAATAAGAGTATCGAAAAGAAAGAATTTCTTTTAAATAATCTTTTTTTCCCGAAAAGTTAAAACTTTCAAAATTACATTTATCTTTATGTAATTATCATTCTAGAAAAATTTACTATTTTCAAGTTAATATACTGTGTCTGATTGTCTCATCAAAGCGTTTAGGAAACTCCTATCGATAACGTTGATCAAGCGCATCGACCAAAATTCTTAAAGCACTCAACGGGCAATACAATCACAAAATCATCTTTTATAGGATAAATAAATCTCTTAAAAAGTTTTAAGAATATTCTTTGTTCGTTTCAAGAACAAAATCCAGTTTTACTTATAAATAAATCTTATGAAAAAGATTTGCAAAATTTTAAATTACTATTTTCATCCAAAATCAGTAAATACAAGAATAGTCTCATCGAAATATTCATAGAATATTCGATTTATAAAATGGATGAAATAAGTTGGACAAATTGAATGACATAATAAGTCATTCATAAGAATCATAACGAGTGCGGAATGCGGTAAGTGGAATGCTAACTTCCGCAACTCGTAGCAAATGAAAACCGGTGGTAAAGTCAAACTGAAAAGACCTTAACACCACACAAAAGATTGCTTAGGTGACAGTCCTAAGACAAAATTCAAAAATACCGGAAAATATCTCAAACTACATGAATGAGAGAAATAACACTTCCCTTATAAGTGGGCTTAAGGAATAAAATGATGCCATTAAGTTGGAATCAAAATCATAAAGGAAAAATAGAAATCTGCTTAACAGATTGAAAATGTCGAAGATGAATAGTCCACACGGGACAAAGGGTATGGCCTCATAATAATTAAGCCAATCCTTACAAAAGTAAATTCCGAAGCCTAAGTAAAAATATCGGCTCGGAAAGAAAAGTCTCATAAAATAATTTCCGACATCACTAAAAAAAAACAAATTGAGTGTTGCGGACCTACCATCCGGATTCACAATCCTCAAAGAAGTCATCAAGCACAAAATATTTTCAAAGAAAAGAATCGACAAGTTCTTTTGATATAAAATAGTGAGCCATATCAAAAAGAACTCAAATAGAAAGTTCACGAAATAAATGTAGTCAAGAATTAAATGAGAAATACCTTGACCACGAGAAGTAATACCAGGAGCCTGCACTACATTAAACTCTCCCTCCTTCTTATTTTGAAGTACGGGACATGCAGTAATATGGTGACCCGAATTTTTGCAATAGCGACAAAAGAGGGGTCTCGGACACTCCCTTGCATAGTGGTTCGTGGAACCACAATTGTAGCATTGACCACGACTAGAGGTAGGAGTCTTTGCTACCGGAATTTGTTGCTTCCCTTTCTTATTAGAATTGGAGCCTTTGAATTTGATAGGCCTCTTCAAGTTATTGTCGAAGTTCTGTTGGGCACGCACAACTTCAACATCACCTTCATTATCGGCCTCTTCAAGACGAAGAGCGATATCCATAAGCTGATCAAATGAAACTTCAAGTTTCAGAAGTAGTGGCTTCTTAAGATTCTTATTCAAGCCATAGACGAATCTATGATTTTTCTTCATTGGGGTGTTAATGTATTCAACCCCGTACTTGGAAAGAGATTCGAAAGATGCGACATAGTCTGTCACAGAAGATTCACCTTGAACAAGGTCAATAAAATGCCGGGCTAAAGTTACTTTTTCGGCCTCCGGCACAAATTTCAATTCGAACCTTTCCAGGAATTGCTCCCAAGTGAGATCCGCTTCAATGATTTCAGAAATTAAAAGCTCATACCAATCTAATGCTCTTTCTTGGAGCATGCTAGAAGCCACTTGGACTCGATGAAGGTCAATAAGGTTCATGCGAGAAAAGATGTGATCGCATGATTTGAGCCAAGCTTGAATTTCTATAACACTCTCGGATCACCTGAATGGCCTTCCACCCAAATCGATATAGTCTCTGCACAAGCGTGCAAAACCAGATCTAGGATGAGTAGGCTCTGGAGTGGGACCGGCTGCTTGAGCGTTCTTAACAAGATCTAGAAGCTGCTGGGCAGACATAAATACTCCATCCAGAGGAGTAGCACTAGATTGACCGGCGCTGGGATGGCCTGGTCTAACCATTTCTCTTCCTTAAGAAAGAAAGAAAGAAGAGGAAAAAGTTATTCTCAAGATAAATATCAAGCAATTCTTGATAGATAAAACAAGGAATCATAAAAGAAAGTAGGATAGAACGGTACGAAGACCTGAATAAAATCCTAAAGCACAACTCCTAAGAAAGACTTAGGACACGATCCTTGCTAAATTATTCTATATTGTTCCGAAGTTTGGCTCTGATACCAAGCTGTGACGCCCCACCTTTATACCCACGCTAGCCAAGGACACTACGGGGTAATGCCGTCAACTAGCACGGAGAATAAGGCTGTTGAGGAGCGACCATCCGTGTAATTGCTTTGTGCGAGCACCGATATGCCAGAAAGAATAACATGCATTTCATCTCAAGAGGAAATCCGACATACCGATACAAACTCAAAGCTACTACACAGTGGCTATATATGTATAAGCTTCGGAAAACAAATATAGAAATAAGCATAACATAAATCGGTCACAGGCAATTCATATCACAAAGGCGGAAATAGATATGAATATTACACATATAAGTGTATATCAGAGTAGTGGTCAAAAAGATCCAGAATAATACAATGGAATAGATACAAGTGCTAGACAAAAGAATAAGTATACATCATAGAGTCTGTATCTCAAATGTATGCAACAAAAACTACTAATCTAGAGTAGTTAGCCAAAAGATCAGATGAAAGTCCGATAAGGAGTCAAGCAGAAGCACCTGTAAAATCTCAGTCTGACCCGAGTATTATTTAAGAAGAAAATAATAAACGGATCAGTCTAGCTATAAATATCAGATGAAGTGATATATAATAAGAGATATGACATAAACATATAATAATCAAAATGCCAAGCTGTGATAAATAAGTAATTGAAAATCAACAAGAGATTAATCAATATCACAATAATCTACTCAAGATAAAAAGGAATGTCATACTCCTAATTTCATTCACCAAGCCACAATAGATGACATATATATCAATGCCCATCGTAAAAGTTGGTGAAACATAAATTCCAGAAATCAACACACGAAATCCAGAAATCACAATAAAAAGGATGGCCAATCCCACAAACTGGACATCGACGCACCTAGAAAGACACGCCCCATGTACAGTCGAACATCGACACACCTAGAAAGATATGCCACATGCTCTAGCATCGACGCACCTAGAAAGATACGCCTCATGCATAAATAAACATCGATGCACCCAGAAAGATACACCCCATGCATAAATAAACATCGATGCACCTAGAAAGATACACCCCATGTAATGTCTAACACCGATGCACCTAGAAAGAAACACCCCATGCTAAGTCGAACATCGACGCACCTAGAAAGATACGCCCCATGCATAGACGAACATCGACGCACCTAGAATGATACGCCCCATGTCCCGACTTATTGAGCCGATTGCTCCACGAAGTAAATAAACATCGATGCACCTAGAAAGATACACCCCATGCATAAATAAACATCGATGCACCTAGAAAGATACACCCCATGTAATGTCTAACACCGATGCACCTAGAAAGATACACCACATGCTAAGTCGAACATCGACGCACCTAGAAAGATACGCCTCATGTATAGACGAACATCGACGCACCTAGAAAGATACGCCCCATGTCCCGACTTATTGAGCCGACTGCTCCACGAAGTAAATAAACATCGATGCACCTAGAAAGGTACACCCCATGCATAAGTAAACATTGACACACCTAGAAAGGTACGACCCATGTATAAACAAACATCGATGCACATAGAAAGGTACACCCCATGCATAATAAAACATTGACGCACCTAGAAAGATACGACCCATGTGAGAAATGAGACGAAGCTCAATAAAATGAGGAACAGTCCTCCACATAAACAAAGAGACATCGCACATTGCTAGTCTAAACCACAAAGATGATCGTCATGATCAACGAGAAGTGTCAATTACAATAAGCTAGTAAATATATGAGCTTAGCTTCATGTCCCATAACCGCTAGCTTAACTTAAATATTTACGAACAAATTGTAGATCTCCACTAGAAAATTGTCACAAGAGATTCAATCGAACAAGTCCAAGAATTAACCGACGAAGTAAACGCAAGCGTTTCATACCACTTGTTTTACTAAGTCGTTTAATTAGATTTCTCATACGAGTGAGGTAAAGGTTTGTATATACTAATAGATTGGAAATCGGTTTTAGAAAACGAGCTTTGTAATAAAAATAGTATCAAAATCGTTTGAGGAAAGAGTTTTGATATTTACTACTAGTATAGAAAACCTTTATATTTTTAAAGTGACAAATCACAAAGAAGATTGTAGGAACAATCAATCAGTAAAATTCACATTCGAAGACGTGAATAAAATCCAAAGAAACCGATAAAGAATCCATCGAAATGGATATTCAAAAATCCCTAAAAAGGAGTCATCAAAGTCATAATAAATGATAACAACAAATAGGATCATCACGAATCGATTTAAATTGGAATTCTCAAGTGAATAGGCAAATAGGCAAAATACAGCAGTTTCAGACGTCTGAAACAAGTGGTTCAGACGTCTGAATCTGGAAATATAAAAATTTCCAGAACACAATTCAGACGTCTGAATCAAGTGTTTCAGACGTCTGAAATAGGCATATTTTAGCCTATTTCCTTTCTGGTTCCAATTGAACCAATTCAGACGTCTGAAACCATATATTCAGACGTCTGAATCTGGGAATAGATAACTTCCCAGAACAATATTCAGACGTCTGAATATTATGTTTCAGACGTCTGAATGAAGGGTTCAGGGCATTCCCTGAACCTAGGCCAAAAATGGCCAAACGAATATCGAAAACGATGGAACGAGCAAATGGCGATGACTAAGGAATTACGTCGAACGACAACCCAGCCTAAACGGCTCTTCGATACGCCTCAAATATCAATGTCCAAATATCCATAATAGGATTTTCATAAATTAGACCAAAACACCAAAAATTGGAATTTACACAAAATCAATCCAAACCAAAATCAATTGAACAAGAATAAGTGTTAGGAATTCATACCTAACAATCGAAGATAATTATCGACTAAGATGTGAGATAAAAATCTCACCTTTGCACCCAAATCAATGAAGGAGAAGCTATGAAGCAATGGCAAGAACAAGCACTCTTCAATTCCAACTCAACAAGCTTGAATCTAAACTTAAAGGAGAAACATTTCCTAAATTAGGTTTAGGAAATTTATGAAATTGAATGGAGAAAGAGTTGGAGAAGATGAAGAGAAGCTTACCAATGGGTTCTTCTTGAGTTTGGAGCTTGGAATTTGATTTGCAAGAGAAACTAGGGTTTTGGAGTTTTAATTTCCTCTTCCACCCTCCATTAACATAAAAGCTTGAGTATTAGGAAAATAGAAGAGAAGTGAATGAGGAGGAGAGTGTTGGAACTGAGTTAAGTGGCTAATTGGCTCAGCCCAACCAAAGCCCTAAGCGGGAAAAAGTAGCAAAAATCAACTTTCTCCAAACATATCGAAGCTTATACTCAAAAAGGTCGCAAACGGCATTTTGAACTCAATGGAAGTGGTCTCGAGTCCTAATTCGGCTGTTTGCAAAAAGTAGCTTTTCGGACTAAAATCCGACTAACGATAAAATATGTAAATAAAATATTTAAATATAAAATCGATAAATATGCGGGTTGTTACAGAAGGGCACTTGACTTTTGTTTTCTTTGATTGGTTTGGAGCTCGTAGGGGCCATTTGCAGTTGTTCCGATCGAGCTGCGCAAAGGAGATGCTGGCGAATTTTTTTTGAAATTTTAAGAGTTAGAATTTTTTTTGAAAATGTTTGAAAATTAAAAAAATTCATTTTTTGAGTTACAACTTGGAATGAACGAATGAATAAAAGAGAATCAATTATTATAGATGAATGGGTTAAAAAGACTTGGAAATTTTAGAATCTATTCCAACTAATAGTTTTGAAAATTTAAAAAGTTTAATAACCCATTTTAATTAATAGTTATAAGCCTAAGGGTTTGGAAACATTTTCTTCCTAAGGAATTTTGGGGATGAAATTCATTTAAGGTAGAGAATGTAACAACCCAAAATTCTGGTCATTTGATTTTAAATGTTTAGCTAATTTTAAATATTTTAATAATTGGATTTTAGAATTTAATAATTTATAATTCAAATATAAGGGATGTTTAAATATTTGAATTATGAATTAAATGTTAATTAAATGGATTAAATAATTTTATTCAACTCCTTTTAATTAATAAATAATATCGGTTAATTCAATTTGTAAATTTATTCACCAATATAAGTAGATCAAATAAATATCAAAAATTTAAATATAAAACGATATTAAATTTGTGAAATTGTCATTTCGGGACACAGTCTCGGATTTTGACGAAACCAGTTTCATGGAATCTATAATAATGAAATAATGTACGTCATCAAGTTTCGTAATGATTTGACGTATCGTTTGGTC
Source organism: Allium cepa (assembly GCA_030765085.1). Taxonomy (NCBI): domain Eukaryota; kingdom Viridiplantae; phylum Streptophyta; class Magnoliopsida; order Asparagales; family Amaryllidaceae; genus Allium; species Allium cepa. The sequence goes on from CM060935.1 coordinate 978,489,564, forward strand.
GTGCGAGATAGAAACACATTAAAATTGATATCGAAAATTTAATATAATAATTGGGTTCGAAAAGCTATCTTCTGCATACAATCGAATTAGGACTCGAGACTTGTTCCATTGTGTTTAAAATAGGGTTATGACATATAGAACGTGAAGCAGCACATCCTGTTTGGAGTGTGACATTTTGGGTATGTATTGTTGAATATTTTAAAATTAAAATAATATATATATACATACCCACCATATCAGCCCATACCATTAGCCCATAACCCATCATTTCTTAGCCCATGCTTCTCCCTGACCCTCCTCTCTATTTAATCATACATGTGAATGAATTGGAGCTTTCCCTTTTGAATAAAACTTCAAAATTAAATTTCTAAAATCAACTTCATGAAAAAATCATAAAACAAAATTTCAAAAATTGTTTTGGCCTAAGGTTCGATTTGAGACAGGTTTTGGAAGTCACGACTGCTATTGTGAAGGGTCGACCACAAGGCAGTGATTTAGGGTTAGATTTATGGTGAAATTTGAGCATTAATTCGCAAAACGAAGGCCGGATATGAGTTCGTGACGTCGAGTAGCACCTAGGCTAGAATTTTCGAAGGTATTGGTTGCGCTTTGTGACGCACAATCTAATGGGGGGCAGCACGGCTAGGTGTAGGTTGTGACCTGCTTGAGGGGTGGTGACATTGATCCGAGGTAGTGAGCAAGTGTGGTTCGTCGAGAGCTATTCTTTGGCGAAGAAGGATTCAAAAACCGTCATGTTTTGCTCCGTGCAAGTGGATGTTTGTGCACGTTGGTGATGGGTTCTAGTATACGCTGTGCATGTTCTATTTGGGGGAGGAAGAAGATGAAGGAATAGTGGAGAGGGGTAAACTTGTAATTTATATAAAAAGTTGTTTTATTTTAATTTTAATTTGTCGATAACTTATAAATTATGTATCTCGTTCATACGAGGTCGGATTTGAATGCTATTTTTCGCATTGGACTCGTGTCACTAGGATCTTTGCGATTAATCTATTTGGTTGGATTGAGAGAAAGTGAAAATTTAGTCTAAAATCGGACGACCGTTTGGTTTTAATCCAAAATTAGACGTTTCGGTGAAAACGAAAATCAATGTGAGTTTAACTCATATTAAATTTTATCTTATCATATCTATAGTGTTATAATCATTTATTAATTGATTAGATGTTAAATAAATTGTTTGATTTATTGTTTGGTTGAATTTCCATTTGGACAATGGATGGCTTATTAATTTGATCGTTATAAATCCATATGATTATCTATATATTATCCATGATCATTATTTTGCACGGAATACTTGTAGAGAGACCCTAAAGGATTTCTCGCCAACAATTATTCATTTACATCCTTATTGTTTTAATTGATGATTTATTAAAATTGTTAGCCAGTACCTAGGCCCGTCTACAAAGTGGTATTTGCAGGAACTATATCTGAATGTTGATGGACATAGAGTCGAGAGATGATCTGCATCGGGTCGTTAAGGAGGTCGCTTCGAGTTAGGGGAATGTTTACTCCGAGTCACTAGATGTTTTGCTCCGATCATAAGGGCGCTTTCTTCAAGTCAGACTTGATAAGTAGAGGTCGGCATATAAAGGATTTCGGTCGGCATGTTTGCAAGCTTTCGGTGTAGAAAAATGGATCGATAATGGAGGATTGTTATAGGGTCAATCATTTCAGTTCAGCACTCGAAGGGATCGGCATACCCTTTTGGGGTCGGTATACCTCGGCCAATTCGGCTATGAGGGATCGCTATGATGGATTGGCATTCAATGATCGATTCAGGTCGGCTAAGGCTATGGATCGGCACAAGGTACATGGGATCGGCTATTTGCGATCGTTCATAGAAGTTCAGGGTCAGTACATCTAGGACGGTTCGGCTTTGATGGGATTGGCCATGTGGTTCGGCATTGTATCTCCCTCAAGTTGGCTATGGAGAGTCCAAGACCGAGTCGATAGTGGATGAAGCGTGAGCAACTTTGAATAATTCGTGGACTTTCTTGGGGTCGGTAGGGAGTCAACATGTTTTGTACTTTGAGTCCCAGGCTTGCTTACTTCGAGTCAACACCCAAGAAACCTCGGATCAGCTATAACGGTGTCGGTTTTGTTCATCTATCAATTCTTGGCTGAGTTCTATTGGTGATGGGCTTAGGTTACTGGATAGAATTAAAGCTCTGGGACGCCCAACTACCTCTATCTATCTATAAATAGAGGGGCAGGGGGTCCATTTTGGAGGATCTTTTTGAAAACTAAGGAAAGACTCTGCCATTTTTTGTACTCATTTTCTTTCATTCTAAACTGAATTCAAGCTGTCCTTTGTGGATTGTATCTATAATCAAACAATTAAAAGAGCAACAAAGATCACATTCAAAGTGGATGTCGGCAGTTACACTAAACCACTATAGTTCTGATGTTCTTGTTTTAGTGTTATTTTTTGCATTACGTTGTGTTATTCCTCTATTTTCATTTATTATCTTCATTTATCTCTCTACAAATCTACTCTAGGGTGTTAGCGATTAATTTTGGTGCTAACATTTTTTTGCTTTCACTGAGAAGGATTCATTCTCAGGCTTTTAGAATCGACTTTGTTGCTACTAGATTAAAGAAATCCGCCGAAGGAGATCCAAGTTTGTGATTGAGAGTTTATGGATTCTATTCATAGTTTCCACATATAACTCTAAGATAGCAAGGCCACATACTAGATATTCCTCCCACAACGTTGATGCTAATGAGACTATAGTGCCCAACAAGTAGGACCAAGCAACTAACCAGCTAATGCAAGTGTGGAACCCGTCGTCGTCCAGGGCCATGCAGAAGCAGTCACCCGAGCCGAGTTCACTGATCTGATGAGGAAGCTCACGGAAAGCAGGATATAACTTAAAGACCAGATCCAAGCAAATGTCAACTTGATGAACTAGATCTCTTAGCATCAACGTCAGAATGCTGGTGGAAGCCCCGTTTCCTACTCATCATCCGACAGCTTAACTTCTTCAGATAAACACCATAGGCATAGATGCCGTAGGATTGAAATGGTGCAAACCGGAGCAACAGAGAAATTTATCACAAGCCACCATGGACAATTCATCAGAGTAGATCCAGACTCCTTAATTGGGACAGTGCCATCTCAGCTACACCTAGGAATTCACGCTCAACCTGAAGTGAGAAACTAAAGCTCTGGAGCATGCGTAGAAGCTGGTCAATTGCCTCACCAGGGTGGTAATGAGGTAGGTCCTCGGGATGCACACTTAGATGATCTCAGGTCGAGAAGGCACCAACCGGAGCAATCACACTGGATGGATACTGACCTAGCACCTTCCATTCAAACTTCGGATTTGTGTGCTATGGTCAGGCAACTGATGAGGGAGAATCAGGGCATGACCAATAAAGATTGGGGAGTATCGAGGAGTCATACTCTGTTTACTGATAACATCTGAGAACCCACAAGAGATTTAGCATGCCTAATGCCCACTTATAAAGGAAGACCGACCCTTAACAGCACATAATGAGACATGAATGGATAGTGGACTCGGCTAGGGCAAATGTTGTGACCAAGTGCAGGTGCTTCCCAATAAATCGGTCCGGAATTGCTACAATGTGGTTCACAAGACTCCCCTTACGGTTGATCTCTAGGTTTGATGAGCTGGCGATGAAATTCGTGGAGCAGTTCAGGATCCACACTACTCGGCTAAAAGATGTGATGTCATTATCCAGTGTGATTCAGGCTCCGGGTGAGTTGCTAACGGATTATTTACAGAGATTCCACGTTGCTGCTATTGAAGTTAGTAATCCGAATGACCACACCATTCTTATAGCCCTGATGCGAGGTGTTGATCCGGAATCCGAGTTTGGTGACTGACTAGCAAGAAAACCGCCAACCACCTTGGAACGTTTTTATTCAATGGCAAATCAGTTCATGAAAAAGGAGGAGGCCAGGTTGTCGAGAAAAGGCAGTGCTACAGGACCCAGCTGGGAAGCGGTGTAAAGCAATATTACAGTGAAGCAATCCGGCGAGAGCTCTGGAAAGTCCACGTTAACATTAAAATTAAGCCGGTGCAACCTAAAGGAACTAAAGGGCGAAATCCCGGACGCAAAAGGGAAGCAGGAAAGCAGAAGTCGAGGATCCTGACTTATAAGGAATATACGCCCCTAAACACATCTTTGGAAAACATTTAGCTGTCCACCTACAATACTTTTCAATACCAAAAGCCGCGCCCAAAAGAATCGACTGAAGAACAAAAGCAAGCCAAAAAGTACTGCCGGTTTCATAAGACCTATGGGCACAACACTAATGAGTGTAGGTACCTCCGCGACACTATAGAAAAGTTGATTCACCATAAGAAAATGCAATAGCTTGTTAAAAATCCACAAGAAGACGGATAGGGGAAGTCTGATCCCAATCGAGGACAAGCTCCACGTCGACCCGAGGAGGCCGCTCAAACCGGTGGAAGATTAGTGATAAACACTATAGTTGGTGGGCCTTATCCTACAGTTAAGAGTTGGCAGGAAATGGAGCGTTACGCTAGTACTTTGAGACATGTGAGTTTTGAGTGTTGCTCGAACACAAAGGATAGGACTTCGGCAAAATAGCTGCGAATGATGACGGATAATATAGTATTCAAGAGTAGGGATATCAATCAGGTGGAGGCACCTACTATTGATCCGATGGTTATCTCAACTACGATCGGACAAGCGCTTGTGAGGATAATATTAATCGATTGTGGGAGTTCTGTTAGTATTATCTTTAAGAAGGCTTATGATCAAATGAAGATGGAGGCTAAAGACCTGAAACCATCTAAGGCCTGTATCCATGGCATTAATGGTGCGACTACTGAAGCGGTAGGCTTTGTTGAATTGCTAGTCGAGTTGGTGAAGGTGAACGTAGGAGAGTGCGGATCCTACCATTCATTGTTTTGGACGTTGATTCCCTGTATAATGTTTTTCTAGGCCGACAGGCCCTAGCTGAGTTTAGGGCAGCTTTGGCCCCGTGGGGCTTGACTTTGAAATTCCCGACGAACAATGGTGTTGGTGTAGTGCATGGCTACTAAGCTACCAATTATGCTTACTATGTGGCTGAGCTTAGAGAGGCCCAACGAAGAGAGAAGGGAAAGGGCGTGGACAAGTCCATCCACACCATGTTGCTGAAGATTGACAAGTAGCGCCTAAGCCTGGGCTTGGGCAACACAATCTGTTCTATAAAGACAAAGATTCAAGGGACGACGATGAAGAACACAAAGAAGCCAAGGCAGTGCCGCCTGTGCTAACGATTGACATCACATTCAACTACAAAGACTCGACACAGGTATTAAAAATAGGATTGCAGCTTAGCCCCTCGATGATGAGGGATCTAACTGATTTTCTCCAAGCAAATCTTGATGTTTTTTCTTCGACCCATTCTGATATGTGTCGGATTTCACCCGCCATCATGATCCATATGTTGAATAATGATCCAAAATATATCTCGGTAAAACAGAAGAGAGGAGGCATGGACCTGGAGAGATCCGTTGCTCTCAAGGAGGAGGTGGGTAAACTTAAAGCCAATGTGTTTATTCGCGACGCCTTCTATCCCGGATGGATATCTAACCCTGCACTGGTAAGGAAGGCGAACGAGAAATAGAGAACATGTGTTGATTATTCAGACCAGAACAAAGTATGCCTAAAAGATAGCTTTCCCTTGCCCAAAATTTAACAGCTGGTTGACTCAATAACAGGACATGAGTGTTGTCGTTTATGGATGCATATTCGGGATATAATTAAATTCTGATGCATATCCCAGATCATGAGCACACTAGATTTGTCACAGATGTTGGATTGTGCTGTTATATGTTAATGACATTCGGGTTGAAGAATACAGGAGCAACTTATCAACGTTTGGTGATTTGGATGCTTAAAGATCAAATTAGCGGAACGTTGGAAGTCTATGTGGATGACATGCTCGTGAAGTCACGGCAGTCAAATGACCACATTCGAGACTTAGCAGAGACGTTTGATATACACAGGTTCTACGGCATGAAAATCAATCTGTTGAAGTGCTACTTCGACATTTCATCTGGAAAGTTTCTGGGTTTCATTGTCAATGCACGAGGAATTGAAGTGTGCCCGAAAAAGATTCAAGCTATTCGGGATATACAGGCACCCAGAATTGTAACACAAGTGTAGAGCCTGAATGGGAAAGTCGTTGCATTGAGTCGCTTTATAACAAATGTATCCCTTTCTTTGATTTGATAAGGAGAGGGAAAAGGAAATGGATGCCAGATTGTGACGACGGGTTCCAAGCTCTAGTGAGTCAACTTGAGAGGCCCCCAATTTTGTCGAAGCCTGTGGACCATGAGGAGTTGTATATTTACTTAGCCGTATCCTAGCATGCCATAAGTGCAGCCTTTATTTGTGAGGAGGATTGAATCCAAAAGCCGGTGTACTATGTTAACAAGAATTTAGCGTGGGTAGAAAGAAATTACCCCAATGTAGAGAAGCTGGCTTGCTACTTGGTGATCGCATCATGTAAACTCTGCCCATATTTCCAGGCACATCCAATCAGCATCTATACCGACCAACCTTTACGGCAGGTACTCCAATGACTAGAAACTTCTGGAAGGTTACTTAAATGGAATATCGATCTCAGTTAGTTCGACTTCACCTAATTGCATAGAAGAGCTATCCAAGGACAAGCGTTTGTGCATTTTATTGCAGATTTCACTGTGCAGGATGAACCAAATGGAAGTGATGTAGTGCCTATGGTATGATGGAAATTGCATACTGATGGAGAATCCAACACCATTATTTGAGGGCTAGTGTTGTTCTTGCAACTACTGATAATCGGTCGATTTATTATGCTTTGAAGCTTGACTTCCTCGCTACGAACAACGAAGCCAAGTGTGAAATGTTGATCGTTGGACTGATGCTTTCTAAAGAACTCGGAGTGAAATCGATAGAAATCTTTTACGACCCACAATTAGTTGTATACCAAGTCAGGGGAGGCTACTATGCAAAGGGATAGAGGCATGCTTCGTATCTTACTCGAGTCCAAGAATTATTGGCGGACCTTGAATACTACGACATTTCACACGTCCCGTGCAAGCAAAATGGAGATGCCGATTCATTGGAAAAATTTGCAAACACTGGTGATGCACAGCAGATGGGCTTGGTTCTCGTTGAAACTCTACATGCTTCGAGTATAAATGCGTGGAATTGATCTGGTGCCAGAGTTGGAAACTGAAAGGGGGTCATGGATGTCCCCATTTAAAGAGTACTAGTTGTGTGGCACCTTGCCTGAGAGAAAAAATGAATGACGGCAAGTCCTTCGTAAGTCCATGTGGTATGTTATGCGAGATGGGATTATATATTGAAAGGGATTCGCTGTTTCCTTGCTCAGGTGCATCGCCCACGATGAGATAAAACGAATTTTAAAAGAAGTCCATGAAGGAGAATGTAGCGACCATACAGGAGGCCAGATGTTAGCCAAAAAGATAATCCGTTATGGGTACTATTGGCCGATCATGAATCGGGATGCCACAGACTACATGAGGAGATGTGGCAAATGCCAAAACTACGTAAAAATCCTAAGAGCGCCACCGACAAAAATCACGCAAATGGTTAGTCCATGACCGTTTGCTATATGGGGAATCAACGTTATCGGCTCGTTCCCAATTTCCAAAGGTGGTGCAAAATATGCAATCATCGCGGTCGATTACTTCATCAAATGGAATCGTAACCATTAACTACGACCACCATCGAAAAGGTTATTAATTTTGTTGTGTGGAACATTATATGCCGCTTCAGTCTCTCATGGACTATCATTACTGTCAATGGAACTCAATTTGACAGTGCTAAGTTTAAAGAGTTTTGTCAGAAATATCATATTGAGAAAGATTCGCAGTAGTCACTCACCCTAAGGCAAATGGGCAAGTTGAAGCCGTAAATAAGATAATCAAATGCATCTTAAAAAGAATTTGGAAAAGGTTAGATTCAAGTGGGTGGATGAACTTCCAACGGCATTCTGGGCATATAGAACCACTCACAAGTCAGTGACTGGCCATACTCCATTTTCCTTGGCATATGAGGACAAAGCAGTTATACCCATGAAGCTCGAAGTCCCTTCCCATTGGGTAACTTATTTCGATCCCAGAACAAACCGAGATCTTTTACTGTTATCGTTGGACTTTATTGATGAAAAGCGTAAAGAAGCTAATTTATGGGCGGCCGTACATCGACACCGAGTCGCCCAATATTATAATGTAAAAGTCCAGTCGACAGCGTTCGATGTGGGCGACCTTGTTTTGAAGCATGTTTTTCAGGTCCCATCGCACATGAATTCCACATGGGAGGGTCCTTAAGTCATCGAACGGAGGCTTGGATAAGGAAATTTCAAGCTAGCGACTGTTGATGGAATAACACTCCTCAGAGCATGGAACAGCGAGCATTTGCATCGCTATTTTACTTAGTTTGTTTCTTTTGCATTCCACTCATAGTTGTTTACAGTATTTTCTTTCTTTGTTGTTCTCTGTTTATGATACGTAATAAGACAATTCAGTCTGTCTCCATTTTCTACAATCAATAAAAGCTTGAAGCTTTTTTTTCTCTATGACTGTTGACATTCATTATGATACAATTACATGTCAAGGTTTGTTAGCACTAACACGTGTGACATATGAACGCATACATGAAACTAAAAATCAACTGGCTATGTAAAAAAAATCTCTATGTCCCTAGAGTTCAGTTTAGAGTACTCTGAGTCCCTAGAGCATAGACTAGAGTATAAATGGTTTAAAAAACCTCTAAGCCCCCAGAGTGCGGATTAGAGTACTCTGAGTCCCCAGAGCGTGGACTAGAGTATAAATGTTTTAAAAACCTCTAAGTCCCCAGAGTGCGGATTAGAGTGTTCTGAGTCCCTAGAGCATGGACTAGAGTATAAACAATTTTAAAAATCTCGAAGTCCCTAGAGTGCGGATTAGAGTACTCTGAGTCCCCAAAGCATGGACTAGAGTATAAACGATTTCAAAAAATCTCTAAGTCCCACAGAGTGCGGATTAGAGTACTCTGAGTTCCCAGAGCGTGGACTAGATTATAAACAACTTCAAAGAAAAATTATCTAAGTCCCCAAAGTGCAGATTAGAGGACTTTGAGCCCCTAGAGTGAAGGCTAGATTATAACAATTTCAAAAATTCCTAAATCCTCGGAATGTTGACAAAAGTTTCTATGTCCTTCGAATATGGACTAGAATATAAATGACTCATGAACTCTCCGAATCCCAATTTCAAGTTAAATTATAAGTGATGTAAGGAAAATCTGTAAATGCATATGAAATTTTTTTTATTTATTATTCAAAAAACTTCCTTACAACTCCTCCAAAAGTTCGGAGGTCAAGTTTATATACATCGGCTACTGCCAAAAGAAGGAAAAGAGAAAAGAAAAACGACTACACGATTCTAATTTATTCAAGCTAAGAAAAACATTACAAGACAACAACTATTTCTTCACTTTTTTCTCCTTCTTCGATTTCTCCGAAGTCTCCTCAGCCAAGCGCTTCTTTCTAAACCGTTTACCCACTTGCAAGGAGGTACCCGAGGAAGGAAGAGGAACATCCATGGGTGTAGTCTTGCCATAAGGAATGAATTTCAATGGCCTATTAAAAGAATCGTCGATCTCCATCACTTTGGGCTTATTCTTAACTTTGAGTTTCTTCTTTTCCACCTCTTCGATTTGCTCCTTCATACTGAGCTTGGCGGTGTGCTCTGAGGCGCTTTTGATTACAACATCATCAAATTCTTCGGCAAGTGGCAGATCCCGAGGCTTATCTTCGTCTAGTGCTATGATTACTTAAGCATCAGGGCTCGGAGTGTCTCCGACGGCTGGTGCCTCAGTCTATTTTTCTTCCAGCTCTATGGCGATATCACTCCTTGGATTCGGTTCAAGACTAGAATGACCTACATGGTTTCATGATAAACAAATGTTAGAGTACATCCGTTATTCGTCGAGAATGGCAACTTCTTGAACTATAAAAAGTGAAATTAAGTACTAACATCCAGTTGCCTCTTGGTGGTCATCGAAGTATCCCCCTCAATGATTGGAGACAATGTATGAATGCCAAGTCTAAGCTTCTCTAGATCGTAACCAATATGTTGGTGAAGACGATCAAAAGGTGAAATCTTGGCCGGTTAGATAGAAGGGAGGACTTGAGACTGAGTGCCAGATGGACCAACGATATCTTATTTCTCCTTCGACGTTGAGGAAGCACCGCAAAAAAGAAGTCTTGATGCGGCTAAGCCGGAGGGCTCATTTCCTCGGAGAACTTCCTTCGCGAGTGCCTCCTCATCGATCTCTTCAATGCCCCCACTCCACTTTCTTGATTTTGACAAGAATGTCCCACAGTTCAGCAAGCTATTCGAGGTGACCATTGCCAAAAAAGGATAAGTCGCGGTGCATAAGGACCCTCACATTTTATTCAGCGATGAGTGGGTCGAATAAGCATTTAATCTCCTCCCCGTCGGACTTGGTCGCTGCCTCAATTCAGAAATCGACCTCTATAAGTGCTGCTTGTTTGCCTTATTCACGAGCAACATCCTTCGGTGCTTTAATTTGGAATAGTTCCTCGTCGAGCTTTGTTTTCAAGTTCCTTGTCTCGATGATTTCATCACAATACTTATGTGATTCCTCCCGCGCTTTAATATTCTCCTCTTTCTCTTTGGATAACAATCTCTCCAACTCTTCCACTTATCAAGCTAGAACATCTTTCTCTTTTTGCAGAGAATCTTTTTCCAGTGCCAAGGCACTGCTGCGTTGAAGCGCTTCGTCTAATTCCTTTTTGTGACTGGTCTCTAAGCGACTAACCACCTCAGCTGTTTCCTTGGCATTCTTTTTCGCGATCTCAAGCTGGGTTTTGTACGAGAGCAATTCGTCATCCAAGCTCCTTATAACGTCTTTTTTATGAACGGCTTCTAGCTTGAGGCGGTCGATCTCATATTGACGCTCAGTAGAGACCTCTGAAACTTTTTTAACCAGGTGGACAAATGCATCATGTTGAACATACACATCGTTCGTGCATGCAAGAGCATCTACTTTGGCAATCCTGGGGATAGGGTGTATCGCAGGAAGGAATTTCAGCCTGTCAAGCAGATCTTTGGGAACATAGCCTTAATCTTAGCTAATTTCTCCACTGTGGTTGGGTCATGAGTAGGAGCTGGAGGAATTGGTCTCGTCGGAGTCAACAATTTTTTGTGATGCTCACGAGATTACCTAGTACTCGAAGAACTAGAAAGTTGATCGTAGGGAGCGTCTAACTGGAAGCCTTGGTAAATAGATTTGTCTCCACCCTACGTTGGAGGATTTGCGGGTATGCTTGGATATGAAGCGTGCCCATGGGTTCTCCTTCTTCAGAATGAAGACGATTCTCTAGAGTAGTAATCCTTATCTTCGCTTTCATCTCTATCCCTCCATTTTTCAGATTCCGAGTCTCGGCCTGAGCGATGAAAGATTGAAGAGCTACAAATGCGGTAGAAGCCATGAGAGCGAGTCATTGCACCTGTACATAAGATTAAGTGAGAACAAATTAGTGGAGGCCACATGGAAAATTGAATGCAAGTTAGTGATGAATTGTAAGTGCTTGTGTGTGTCCTAGTGCATCCCCCCAATAGACCAGTAGTTTTCGCTTTACTCATGGGAGTTTCTTCTCTCTAACTATGGAATTGTATGCCTTTACTGCTTCTCACGGGCGAGTTGAGCCCCTCGAAACCAAGGTTTGCAAAGTCGTAATTCAACAAGTCATCGGGAATGGACAAGTCAGAGAGTCCCTTTAGCGAACTTTCAATTTTCTGGGAAGATTATCCCTTCTCAATGGGAGTTATCACGTATTTCGAGGTCGTCCCAGCTTCATTCTTTTTAATTCTATACGCCAAATCTTTCTTTTTTGGGGAAGGCTGAGGCATGTTAGTACAGAAGCGTCGTCTGCTGGCTCCTGTTCGAAACTTATGTTCTCATTTATTGCCGCTGGGATATCCGTCTCCTTAATCTCTCCTTTCTCGGTGGTATCATGAGCTCCTTCAACAGGGCGCACCGAGGGACCAATTTGATCTCTCCTCCTCTCAACAGTTGTCCTTGAAGTCTTTGTGCTTCTCTAAAGGCCAATCCTGGTACCATTCGCTAGTAATTCGAATAACGAGAGCAGTTCGTTGGAAAATAATAGTTTGATGCCCAATCTTCCACTAGAGTAACGCGAATAGCCTCGACTACTGTGGAGTACTTAGTACCTTCGGGCCACCGGCGAACACCTGGAAGGGTTTAAAAAGTTCAAACTTTCAGAAAAAGGCGACTTAAGTCTCGGTATGAGGAAAGAGTAGGAATGAAACTTACATCCTTCCAACCATATTCTCACAAAGCCGGGAGGACAGCGCACGTAGAACCACTCTTGCTTGAATTGATAGGCTTGTTCCATGCACCCATCGAAACTTGGCATTAGGGAAATGGCTCGAGGAATACGTAAGAAGGGCTATCAGCACGTTTCTTGAAGAGCTAAATTTAACGAATGTCCTTAGGAGTAGGAGGTCGGAGCAGGATGCTCATGAGTAGTAAGAAGGTGCCGTGAATGAATGTGTAGCTATTAGGATGCAACTGTGTAGGGGCAAACACCATGTACTTTAGCACCTCGCATATGAAAGAGTTGAAGAGTGGCACGCATCCGGCCCAACACATGAATTTATTATAGGCGGTGTACCGTGTTGGGGGCAAGTGGGGCCGATCTTGCCTCGATGCGACTAACACATCCTCGAAGGGTATCCCATAAATGGAGTACAATCAACATAAGGTCGTTTCGTCGATCTTTGAGGCTTGTGATTTGATCGGGTTATCCAAAATAGTGGGTCGTCTACGGCATCCGGAGCCGGATCTATAACCTCGGTAGGAAGGGTTGGGATGTCAGAAATGATCTAATCGCTGGCTCGATGTTTCTATGACCTCCTGTTGTTGATTTGGCCTAGGTTTGTCAGATAAAATTGCGGAACTTGATTTCTTATTTGATTTGGAAGACACTGCGAGAAGGCACATGACGTGGATAAATACCTGTTTAAGCTATACTCGAAAGATAATCGATATTAGAAGTAATAATAAAATATTCCCCTATGTTGTGTGTGAACTAGTGCGGCGATTCTAACATAAGTGCAAAGAGCTTAAGATTTAAAAGATGAATATAATACAATGAAGTTTTGATTTATCGTCCTGGAGGCCGTCATCGCTGACCATCTCCGGCAGCGTAGCAGATGGTCGATAACGAAAGTCCTGGAATCGAGCATTAGCATTGTAGATTATGAAGGCTGTTACGTGCATTTGTTGGGCAAGATTCACATTTAGAGGTGCTTAAGCTGTGGATTCATTAGTCTGAGTTATGTCATAGGCTTATACATTATAGTCCATATCGTTGTTCATCAATTTATGCTTGGGCATAGAGATGTGTAGTCATCTTATTCTTATTAATCAAATTGGAATGTTTTAGTTGCCAATGCCGACCCAGCCTATCAACATTGATCCCCTATGCTTTGACCAGATCACCAAATGCTCCACTATACTAAGCACACCGGCTCGACCACTCAAAACCTCACCAGCCTGAACGCCCACTCATGAAACATGCCGACCCAACTTTCCCTCGTAAGAATACCGATCCCTTGAATCCTCATAATTCACTGACCCAGTCCTACCACGAAACGCACTAACCCGCGTTTTGTTTGAGAAAATCACCGACCTGTTTACCCTCAAAAGGGAATATACTGACCGCTCTTCTATGAACTACCGACCCCACTATAAATGTGATAACCCGAATTTTTGGACATCTAGTAATTGAATAATTGATTGGTTTTTCCTATTGAGATACTGATTTTATTTGGTTAAACAAATAGAATCCTGATAATTTAAGTAAAATCTGGAAATGATAAATCTTATGGTAAATTAAAAATATTAAAATAGATATATGCAAACTTTATAATATTTAAAATTATAAGTATATATATATATATTATAATTAGAATTCAATGTAACATATATATATATTATAATTGGGAAGCTATGTTTTGAATTTAATATAATAATTTTCAAAAGCTATTTCAAGTTAAATTATATATTTTAAAAAAAACTCTAAAGGTACATATTATTAACTAAAAGTATGATAGTTAAAATGAGATATAATAAAAAGAGATTATTATGCTTTCTTTTTAAATTATACAAGTACTAATTATGATATGTATATAAACATATAAACGTAGATTAATAAAAACAAATATAAAAACGTGAGAAATATTAAATAAAGATTTTAAACATTTGTAAGCTTTGTAATACATGCATTTAAACATTTGTAACTTGAGATAACATGCAATTTAACACGTGGAAAAATTGTTTTCTCTTTAAATTAAAATATAATAACATCTTAATGAAGGATGGCTTCAGTTCAAACTTTTATTCTCAATTCTTTCATTCTCCAACTAAACTAAAACCTGAAAATAAAATCAAACAGCAACTATAACTTCAAATTGTTTCAAACTTTTAACCTGAGCAAACATAGTTGATTCGAGAGCAAAACAAATTCAAGATCAATTCAATTCAAACGTCAAGTAAATCAAAACAAGCTTCGGTTCTAGACCGAAGCAGTCCAGATCAAAGTTCTTTCCCCCTATTTTTCAATTACAGGTGAGTAAACAAATTTTTTAAAAAGGCTTAAATTTGTTCTTATCTTGGATTCATGTGAAAAATTTGTGAAGTATTGTTGTAAATATGGTTTTGAATGGATGTAATTACATGTATATGAGTATGAAAACGACTGTGTATGTCTGTGTATATGTAATATATCTTCTCTGTTTGAATTACAGGCATAGATCAACATAAATAAATTCATACCATTCCAAAGAAACAATGTTAGACTATGATCATTAAAAAGAAAATGCTTGAAACAATGTAATTTCATTTCTAAAATAGTTTCAAGTAGAAATATTTAGTAAATGTTGTGAAAATAAGAAATTATAGTGAAAAATCAAAAATAAGTCAAAATTCGATGTTCATAATCCCATGTTTGGATTTCATAATCAGATTCGTACTAGAAAATGATGATTTTTGATAATCATTCCATAATTTTTAAGTTTATATCTGTGGAGAATTTCGGAGTTGATCGGTATTTGCATTCTCGTCAAATTCCGACGATCGCGTGGGTCGGTGGCATCAGAATTATGGCCAGAGGAAGTTTGTAGGCCGGGAATCGTGGGAAAAATGGAATCAAATTTTTTTTGGGCGTCAATGATAGCGATGCGATGGGATTTAGGGTTTTGGGCAGTGCTTTGGTAGGGGTTGTTTTCTGGGTGTTCGCGACGTCGTGATACCATCGAGGTGGACCAGAGGTGGGGAAAGGGAAGATGGAAGCGATGCGAAGGTCTAGGCGAAGTGATGTGTTCTTCGATGATCAAAGGTGGTGGTGCGAAGGGTTTTGGCGGCTGGGTTTTTGTTCCAGTGGCGATCAGCAAGCTCGATTTTGATTTCGCAAAGAGGTTCGTGGTTTTGGATATCGAATGGGACGAGTTGATCGTCGACGACTTGGCGACGTGGTTGTGGGTGATCATTCTAGCTCCGGCGCTTTGTGCACATGCAAGTATATCAGCTTCGTGTCTGGGTTCATTGCTTTGAATGGAGGAAGGGAAGAAGAAGATAAAAGCGGGTAGGTTAGATCGAGTTTGACTCGGGGAATTTATGGTTTTGGCTCGGGAAAATTATAGATCGTGCTCAGGTTTCTTTGTATAGATAATAGAGTTTTAAATAAAAGAAATAACAAGTTTAAAAACACTAAGCGAATGTAAGTTAAAAGAAAATTATTAAACAAGTTTTCAAAGTTAAAAAAAATACAAGTGTTCAAAGAAAAATATCTATCAAGTTTTCAAAGCAAATTACAATTTTAATTATAAAGTCAAATTTGATTTGTTGATTTGAATAAATTTTATTAGGTTAATTATTTAATTAAATCTTTAAGGGGTCTCAAATGGAATTTAATAATGATTGAATTAAGAAAGTGTTAAGATAAGTGTATTAAAAACTTTAATTAATAGGTCTCAAGTGATTTTGTATAAATTAATTTCAGGCATTTAAATTAAATAAGATTTAAATGGTTTAATTAAGTAATTAATTAAGATAATGGTTTATCTTAGATTAATTAAAGACTTAAGTAATTAAGGTAAATTAATTAACTTAAGAATAATTACTTAATGAAATTAATTAAAGGAATTAATTAATTAAGGATAATTAATTAATTAAAGTAATTAAGGATAATATATTTAGGTGGATAATTAAAGGATGATTAATTAATCTCATTAGTTAATTAAAATAATAATAAATCGTTTAGAATTAATTAAGGTTAGTTAAGCAGGATTTAAGGGTAATTAATTTAATTTGTTCGGTGATTAAATTAAATTAATTAGGAATTGAATGACTATTTAATCTTGCTTATGAATGATAAACTATAATTAAATGCCTTGGATTGTTATGTGATTTGTGATGTTATGTGTTATGAAATGTTTTGGGTTGAACTGAGGTAATGTGGTTATCTATCTAATGAATTGCTATGTGAAACCGATGTTCTGAATTTAATTAAATTGTTCACATAAACAAATTGGCGGATGACATTGGATTTAAAGAGACCGTGGTCGGGTATCAAGCAAATACGCGGAACCACTTCGATTAGTAACTACAATAAATTCTTATAGATTTGATTATGGAATCAAATGGGCTGAAATGGAATAAATTAAGTATCATGGTCATTTAAATTAAGTAACGGTACTTAGATATTGTTTTGTGAAATAAGTGCATGACTATAACAAGATAGAACTCATTGTGAGGTACTTAGATATTTCTAGTTATATGAGTTTACTCACACTGGTTTCCAGCCTAACTCGGGTGTTACTTTGTTGTAATACTCGGGTCGGACCGAGTATTACAGATTTTTAGGTTAGGACGTTCTAGAGCTTAGGTGGCGAGCTGGATGGTAGGAACGGATGCAGTATATTCCGCTATATATTGATGTTGTTTTCTGGGACAAGTTAATTATAACTGTCCAGTTTATGTGTGTATGGTTGTACTCTAATGTATTTTATATAAATCTACAGATACTGTTTTCCTTTGTATAAATGCTATTATGTGATATTATATTTTGATCCGCTGCGAATGTGAGATTCTGTGTTTTGTTTTTTGTTTCTTCTACTACCTCTTTTCTTCTTTACGCTAACAATTTGAGATTTTCGGCGTTCGATTGCTCGGCATTTCTACAGTGAACATATTAATGTGGAATTTTTGAGGTCGAAAGTTTCGTGTCGTTACATTTGGTATCAAAGCAGAAGGTTAAGCGAGAACCTTGGATCTGGTGGGTTTACTCATTAAGGATAGGGTCAATAGTACCCAAGAATGAGTTGAGTGTGTGTATATATATATGAGAGTGTACTTGTTATTTTCTTATATAATGATTTTAAAATGGTTTTCAAAAAGATTTTTATATAAGCTTATCTTTTGATATATATAAAGAAATAATTTTTCTAATTACTATATATTAAGATAATTGGTTGTTGGTTATAGAAATTGAATTAGATCATAAGAATTTAAGTGGAAATACATTTATTGAAATTAGATAATATGAACTAAATGAATAAGATAAGCTTGAAATAGATCCAAACCAGAGAATAAAATCCTAAAATTTGTAGAAGTGTTTTCAGAATGTTGAATTAAGTTGCCTGATTTTAATTTTTTCCAACAAATTTTTAGATAATATGTAGTGATTTTGTTTCCAGATATGATAATCTTGGTTATTATCATAAAATGGTTAGTATGTCTAATGATGGGATGTTTGTTTCTAATAATGATTAATGATAAAGCAGATTGAAATACTTTAAGGAAGTAAACATTTAGGTGAATATGACTTAAAATTTGAAAAGTATTTAAATTGTGATGTTTTAAATTCTAGGTCCAGAAAATTTGAAATTGTTTCAAAGTATTAAAAGAAATGATAAATAGTATTATTTGCAATGTATTTGAATGAAGGAGTCTTGTTTTAAACAGAAGTTGTTTAAAATTTTATAGAAATATGTTTTGAACTAAAAACCAAGAATGGCTTAAAATATAAAATATGTCTTGGGGTGCAAAACAAATGAATATGTATATATGTAGGATATACATAATAACAAGTTGATTGGAAGTAAACACTAAGTGTTGAGTTTTGAATTTTCCCTGAAATATGATCAGTTTTTGAACTTATAAGTGGGAAAGGATATTGATAAGAAGTTTAACGTTTGAAATGGGAAATTCAAATAGAGTAAGGTTGACTGGATTAAATGAATTGAATTTAACTTAGAGGAAGTTAAATATGTTTAGAATGAACAATCTGAATTGGAAATTTCATGACAAAATTGAGATTTAACTTAGAGAAGTTAAAAGGCTGGTTTGAATGGAAGTTATGTGTGATCTCAAAACAAGTTTGAGATCAGGAAATTGGTAATGTGTGATATTGATTGGTATTTGGATAATTTGGATGTTTATTTACCTTGGCTTATCTTGATATCATCCTATTGTTATTAATAATCTATGGAACTTTGAATTGGATTATTTAAATGAATTAAGAAGTAGATTGAGATAATATATATCCATTACTGAAATTAATTAGAAATAAAACTTTAATTGAAAATATTTATATAATTTTGATTTTTAGAAATAAAATTTGAAATTAAGGAAATTGAATCACTTTGAACTTATGATTTAAATGATAAAAAAAGAAACTTGTAAACTGAAATTGTTTAAGAATTGGCTTCAAAGTTAGAAGTTAAAATTGGGTAATAAATTAAATTCCGAAGATTAAATTATTTAAAAAGGATTTGAACTATTATTTGAACCTAAAGATAAGTTTATGTAGAAGTAAAGGTAATTTAAAATGGAATTTTTAAATTTGGACTCAAAATTAATTGTTTAAAAACTTACGTTGTTAAATTAAAAATAAAGGTTGATTTGATTTAAGGAATTAAATCAACATTTGAAAATTTAACTCGAATTTATATAATTCGAGTTGGTTTAAAGTTGAAATTGGAATTGAAATTAATTCAAATTGAAGTAATTCAAATTGAATTAATTTAAATGGAAGTGGAAATTTATATTGAATTGATTGGAATAGGAGGTTGGGAAATTGAACCAGTTTGACTCTGAAACTATGTTCAAATGAATTGTTTTAATATAAACTGTATTAAATCTATTTTTCCTAGCTATTTACTATACAACCTTTCCTTTTAAAACCCAAACTATCTTATACTTATTTTTCAATTAGTTTGAAACTAATTACTATTTTACATCTGTTTTATAAACAAATTATTATTTTACAACTATTTTGCAACTATCTAACTATTCTACAGCTATTTAACTATTTTACAACTATTTTATAATTACTTAACTATTTTACTGCTATTTACAACTAATAATTATTTTACAACTACTTATCTATTTTAAACTTTTTCAGTCTATTTTGTAAATGCAAACTGGTCAGAGTGCAAACTGTTTATAATTAAACACCAAGTAAGATAGGAATAGAAGTAATAACCCAAATGGAAATTGAAGCAATTATGAATAAGTGCATAGAATCAAAATGAAGGTGAGTAAAGAGAGAATTGATTTGGTTAATAATTAATGGAGATAAATACGTAGGATGTACGTATGTTATTCTATTCGCATAATGATTTGATCCAGATTCGAGCATAGAATTTCGAGATAGTTATATCGATCCAAGTTGGGATTTTTCACTCAATTTTCGACGGCGAACCCTGGATATGGATTTTTGATATTCTGAAAATTCTCTATCCTAGTAATGGCTATACAAGGAGAATGATGTTTTCTGATCAAGAAACCAGATCTGAGTCCACACTAGGAAGTCGGGTGGACGATACTAGTACGAAAGTGGAATTGTGCGATCGAGTGAGCGATCAGATTTGATATTGCATACGGATAGTATATGTACATCGTACGTGTTTGAATGTAATAGATATTGAAATTTTGAAAGAAATGAAAAATGATTTTTGAAAAGAAAAGTATATTTTGAGAAATATATATGAATAAAAGTGGAAGTTGGATATCCTTGTAATTGAAATTCACTTTATGAAAAGTAAGAAATATGGTAAATAACTTTATAAAAAAATCAAACTTGAATATATAATTTGGCATAACTAAAGTTATATATATATTTGTAACATATGATAAACTCCCCCTTGTTGAATCTAAAACTAGAAGAAAAGATTTTTGAAAATATTTAAAGTATAAAAGGGAATTTATATAAGTATGAAATGATCCAAGATTTTCAAGATTGTATAATCTATATATATATAAATCATTTTATAAGAATGATTTTTGAAAAAGGTATTCGCAACTCACTGATTTTGAAAGGCTTTTGATTTTTGGGAAAAATCAATTTTAGGAATTTGGAAAGCCAAGTTCGGAACTATCGATTTGAGATATCGATTTTGTGTAAAGGAGATTTTTATGTGAATCATAAAGTGTACGATTTGAAGGATACTATATGTGTATAGTATAAAATGTTTTGAGATTGGCTATGGGGAAAAAGGCGCTCCCATGAAATGAACTTCATAGGAGATCCACGGAGTAGTTCTGCCTTGAGCCCTAAGGGGGGCTCTAAATTTTATCCTGGGAGGAAGTCTGGACAAATTGAAGTTCCTGAGGATTGTGTGTGGGTAGCGAAAGTCAAGGATGCTGATGCCTACAGAGACATTCGGGTTATGCTGTGACGACAATGTAACTCGATGTTACTGCGAACTACTACGGACCATAGCGGAAGTCGTGTGGCAGTGAGTGTTGAATATGCGCTTTGCGCTATATGATTTTTGTTTGATGATAATAAACATATATACATTCATATAAATGTATTTGGTAATGTACTATTTTATTTTTCATAGTTTAAATAAATATTTGTTGAATAAAATTAAATTTCACAGAATTTGAATTTGAATTCAAACAAAACAAGTTAAACAGATTTTGAATTCAAACAGAAATTTTATTCAAACAAATATTTTGTATAGTATGTATTTGGTTAAATAAATATCTGTTGAATAAAATAAATTACACGGAATTTGAATTTGAATTCAAACAGAACAAGTTACACAGTTTTTGAATTCAAACGAATATTTTATTCAAACGAATATTTATTACAAACTTGAATAGTACAAATTCATGCTCTCACTATACATATACATTTCTGATTACATCACGATTACATCACAAATATTTTTACATTGATAACCTCACTACATATCACTCACACTCGTATTTTTGTCTTCAACTGCATTCCGGTTTGAATCCAGCATCTGAGCAATTTGCAAAAATATAAACTAACGCAGTAAAATTGAAAAATAAATATTTTTGCAATTCAAAAATAAAATATGGTTTTTGAAAATAATATTTGCCTCAGTTATTTGGGTTGTTCGTCATCATTTAAATTTGAATTCATCATACACGAACAACTTGTGACATACACAGTATATTACTGTATATGCCACAAGGCCGTGCACGCCGATATATACACTTGATAGATATTACAGGGACAGGTAACCATAAGTGGCTGCAATACACACGTGTACATTCATACACGTGTGCACTGCCTCGCCAACTCGTATGCCCAGCCAACAAGAGCAAGTGTACAACAGTGTCAAGTTGCAAACAGTCAAAGTACAGGTGCAAGTGTACATAAGAGAAGTACAAAATGACCAAACAGCAACAGTGAATGGGGCAAAGCACAAAAGTGCACAACGACACAGTGGCAACATGCTCGAAGACTACACAAATAACCAAGTACAGGTGAAGTAAATCATGTCAAAGAAAATGCATGAAAGCTACAAACTGCAACATGGCGAAGACTACAAGCAACTGACACAAACAACTCAAATGCACACATGAAGCATGCAAAGAGCTCGAGCACAAGAACATGACAGCAAACAGGAAGTGCAATTCCAAGTGAAGAACCAGACTCAAGTTAGTGCACAGTGCATATATGATGCATACAAGTTCAGCCACAAACATGCCACAATATCGAGTACATGAAGATGGCATCCAACAATATTCAAACAACAGCAGTATGCAAATGCATACATAATAGAGGCAGTAAAGAACAAGCTACATGAAGGGAACAGGAAGTAATGATTGTAATGCAACACAGTGCAATGAACAATGAACAGAGAACATGACATGAACAATGCAACTGATCAAAGCTCGGCCAACATAATGCAACTATGTTCAAACATGACAGAAACATGATCAAAGCTACAAGTGATGCAGCATCAATCAAAAAGTGATATGGTGAAGCACTGACTCAAATACAACTACAAGGCATGAAACCATAGTGAAACAGTTCAAGTGGACAGTGAAGGCAGTACAGGCCAGTGAACATAGAAGAGAATGACTCGAAGCAGTTGTGAACAAATGTACAAATGCTCAAGACCATCAGTACACAGTGTAGTTGCAGACTCCAAGAATATATACATGAACAAGTGTAGCATCTGTTACAGTGAAAAGCCTAAGTCAAGATGAAGTTACAACAATGCATCAGTGAGGAACACAACTGACATGAATACATCAATAAACCAAGTAGCAGTATGAAGAAATTTGAAGCAAAGGTGAACCTGAACAGGTACACAAGTATGAAAGCTACATGATACACAGTGATGCATAGCAACTGCATAGCAGCTACACAACAAAGCAATGACCAGAACACAAGTACAAGCAAATAAATGCAATAGGAAGTGATATAACAGCAACTACAGGTACTCAACAAGGTGAAATCAAAGTGTGCAACTTGAAAATGGATACAAGTGACTCAGACCAAATGCAGTAACATACTGCAACAATCAAAACCAGTTAAACAAGTATGAACCAGTCAAGGCAACTTGAAGCATACAAGCTCAATGAAGATTGCAGCAATACACAGATGAACAATGTAAATGTCGAAGTCGTGGAAGCATAACAGTGTCAATATTAAATTCATGAAATCAAGATCAGCATTGAAACAAAGATGGCCAGAGCTAAATTACACAGGGGCCAGAAATTCAAGAAGCCGAAATTACAAAATTGGAACAAGTTAAAAACCAAGTTGATGTCAAACATTATCCAGCATCAAGTTCGTGTCAAAATCTCAATGTTGAACAAGTCAAAGTCGAAAGTCATCACGAAATTAATTCAAAGGCGTAATCATCAAGCAACCAGAATATTCACATATGAATTAGTCAGAGAAATCATCAAACATAAGAAATTAATCGAACGGCCGAGGTGAATAATATGACAAATTCAAATAGAGAATATACGACGCAAATCTAGGGTTACAAACCCTATATAAACCACGAAACATCATCGGCAAATTGAATTCGAGTTCGAGCATAACAAAGAACAAAATCATCCAACTCGAATCACGGATCGAGTTCAAGTATCAATTTAGAAAAGCAAAAGGAGACAGTACATACCGAATTCACAAGCATCAAACTCGATCGAGCATCTGCAAGCAAGCTAGGGCAACCAATCACAGATCAATTGAAGAAACCAAAGCCCTAATTGCAACAAAGAACCAAAGCCCTAATTGCAACAAAGAGCCGAAGCCCTAACTGGAACGAAAGGGAACGAAGCAAGCCGCCATTATTTTCACGAACGAAACAAAAGGGGATCGGGCTGGAGATAACAAAGAAAGGAAGTGGGCCGGTCCTTAAAAATAAAAAAGGGGGTTTTGTTTTGTTTAAGGCTTTTATTAATATTGTTTTTAGGGTTATTGTTTTTTATTTATTGTTTTTTATTTTACGAACCAAAAAGTTAGTAAATCACCACCTAGGTTAGGTAGTGTCAGATTGTCTATTTTGAATTAGTTCAGTGAGCAGAGCGTGCGAGTTTGCAAAGCTCTATAGGCGGGAGCAGTGTTTGCGAGTGAGCGAAACTCTATAGGCGGGAGCAGGGTGTGCGAGTCTAGTAGAGTGTTTGTGAGCGGGAGCAAAAGGGTCTGCGAGTCTAATAGAGTTGTTGTAAGCGTGATACTGTTTAATTCTAATAGAAATCTGTGAATGCAGCAGTAGGCAGGGGTTGCCGAAGCTGGGTAAATTTTGTGTGTGATTTACTTTTCAGCATATTTATTTCTGAATTTTAAATCAAGAAAATTTGCTATAACCCTATTCACCCCCCCCCCCTCTAGGGTTAATCTAGATCCTACAGTGAGTGCCAACGGTCTACGTTTGATTTCATCGGGAGGGCGATGTAACATAGGTAAACTGTGATCTTTAAAGACATAGCGAAAGTCGTGTGGTAGTGAGTGCCTGTAGGCTACATTGGGACTCGACTGATGTAATCTGCGATCTATGTAGAAGTGGTGAAGTTTCATTTGGCAGCGAAATTTGTGGGCGCTGATGCCTACGGTTACTTGGGTTATTGCCATGGCAACATAACTCCGGGTGTAGCTGCGATCTGTGGTGGGTTCCTTGGTGTAATCGAGGAGCGTGGAGGCCTACAGTTTTCTATAGTTTTGCCAGGATGGCGACGTAATCATCGGGTTAACTGCGACATGGAGGGGGTG
The DNA here is from genome assembly GCA_030765085.1 of Allium cepa. Classification (NCBI taxonomy): domain Eukaryota; kingdom Viridiplantae; phylum Streptophyta; class Magnoliopsida; order Asparagales; family Amaryllidaceae; genus Allium; species Allium cepa. Next base: position 978,514,162 of record CM060935.1, read on the forward strand.
ATGATTTCTAGAACATTCTCACTAAAAATGTTTTTTAAATCTTTTTTTTTTTTAAATGTTTTCTATATTTTCACCAAAATATTTTCCAAGTACTTTAACTAGGTGTTGAAAACGGGTTTACCAAATACTTATGGATTTTCAGTCATATGCCTGATCAACGTAGGACCGAATTTCTGTGAGAACAATGATGGACTTGTTGAGACATCGAGTTATAAAAAGTATTTTTATAAAACTATTTTCGTAATATTATATAGATTTTATAGTGCTTTAAAATTTTTAAATAAAAAGTGTTTATAGTTAAAAATGCTCAAAGAGTAATTTAACTGATAATAAGCATTTTAATAAATTCTAGTTTCGCTCCTTTTCGAGGACGAAAAGGTTTAAAGAGGGAAGGAATGTGATAACCCGAATTTTCGAACATCTGGTAATTGAATAATTAATTGATATTTACTATTGAGATATTAATTTCATTTGGTTAAACAAATAGAATCCTCATAATTTAAAAAAAATCTGGAAATGATAAATCTTATGGTAAATTAAAAATATGAAAATAGATATATGCAAACTTTTTAATATTAAAAATTATATATATATATATATATATTATAATTAGAATTCAATGTAATATATATATATATATATTATAATTGGGAAGTTATGTTTTGAATTTAATATAATAATTTTCAAAAGCTATTTCAAGTTAAATTATATATTTTTAAAAAAACTCTAAAGATGAATATTTATTGATAAAAAGTATGATAGTTAAAATGAGATTTAACAAAAAGAGTTTATTATGCTTTCTTTTTAAATTATACAAGTACTAATTATGATATGTATATAAAGATATAAACATAGATTAATAAAAATAAATACAAAAACATGAGATATATTAAATAAAGGTTTTAAACATTGTAAGCTTTGTAATACATGCATTTAAACATTTGTAACTTGAGATAACATGCAATTTAACACGTGGCAAAATTGTTTTCTCTTTAAATTAAAATATAATAACATCTTAATGAAGGATGGCTTCAGTTCAAACTTCTATTCTCAATTCTTTCATTCTCCAACTAAACTAAAACCTGAAAATAAAATCAAACAGCAACTACAACTTCAAACTGTTTCAAACTTTTAACCTGAGCAAACATAGTTGATTCGAGAGCAAAACAAATTCAAAATCAATTCAATTCAAACATCAAGTAAATAAAAAAAAAGCTTCGATTCTAGACCAAGGCAGTCCAGATCAAAGTTCTTTCCCTCTGTTTTTCAATTACAGGTGAGTAAACAAATTTTTTAAAAAGGATTAAATTTGTTCTTATCTTGGATGCATGTGAAAAATATGTGAAGTATTGTTGTAAATATGGTTTTGAATGGATGTGATTACATGTATATGAGTATGAAAAGGACTGTGTATGTCTGTGTATATGTAATGTATCTTCTCTGCTTGAATTACAAGCATAGATCAACATAAATAAATTCATACCATTCCAAAGAAACAATGTTAGACTATGATCATTAAAAAGAAAATGCTTGAAACAATGTAGCTTCATTTCTAAAATAGTTTCAAGTAAAAATATTTAGTAAATGTTGTGAAAATAAGAAATTATAGTGAAAATCAAAAATAAGTCAAAAATCGATGTTCATAATTTCATGTTTGGATTTCATAATCAGATTCGTATTAGAAAATGATGATTTTTGATAATCATTCCATAATTTTTAAGTTTATATTTGTGGAGAATTTCGGAGTTGATTGGTATTTGCATTCTCGTCAAATTTCGACGATCGCGTGGGTCGGTTGCATCAGAATTGTGACCAGAGGAAGTTTGTAGGCCAGGAATCGTGGGAAAAATGGAATCAAATTTTTTTGGGAGTCAATGATGGCGATGCGAAGGGATTTAGGGTTTTGGGCAGTGCTTTAGTCGGGGTTGTTTTCTGGGTGTTCGCGACGTCGTGATAGCATCGAGATGGACCGGAGGTGGGGAAAGGGAAGATGGAAGCGATGCGAAGGTCTAGGCAAAGTGGTGTGTTCTTCGATGATCAAAGGTGGCGATGCGAAGGGTTTTGGCTGTTGGGTTTTTGTTCCAGTGGCGATCGGCAAGCTCAATTTTGATTTTGCAAAGAGGTTCGTGGTTTTGGATATCGAATGGGACGAGTTGATCGTCGACGACTTGGCGATGTGGTTGTGGGTGATCATCATAGCTCCGGCGCTTTGTGCACATGCAAGTATATCTGCTTCGTGTCTGGGTTCATTGCTTTGAATGGAGGAAGGGAAGAAGAAGATAGAAGCGGGTAGGTTAGATCGAGTTTGACTGGGGGAATTTGTGGTTTTGGCACGGGAAAATTATAGATCATGCTCGGGTTTCTTTGTATAGATAATAGAGTTTTAAATAAAAGAAATAACAAGTTTAAAAACATTAAGTGAATGCAAGTTAAAAGAAAATTGTTAAACAAGTTTTCAAAGTTAAATAAAAATAAACAAGTTTTCAAAGTAAAATATCTATCAAGTTTTCAAAGCAAATTAAAATTTTAATTGTAAAGTCAAATTTGATTTGTTGATTTGAATAATTTTTATTAGGTTAATTATTTAATTAAATCTTTAAGGGGTCTCAAATGGAATTTAATAATGATTGAATCAAGAAAGTGTTAAGATAAGTGTATTCAAAAATTTAATTAAAAGTTCTCAAGTGATTTTGTATAAAATATTTTCAGGCATTTAAATTAAATAAGATTTAAATGGTTTAATTAAGTAATTAATTAAGATAATGGTTTATCTTAGATTAATTAAAGCTTAAGTAATTAAGGTAAATTAATTAACTTAAGAATAATTACTTAATGAAATTAATTAAAGGAATTAATTAATTAAGGATAATTAATTAATTAAAGTAATTAAGGATAATATATTTAGGTTGATAATTGAAGGATGATTAATTAATCTCATTAGTTAATTAAAATAATAATAAATGTTTAGAATTAATTAAGTTTAGTTAAGCAGGATTTAAGGGTTATTAATTTAATTTATTCAGTGATTAAATTAAATTAATTAGGAATTGAATGACTATTTAATCTTGCTTATAAATGATAAACTATAATTAAATGCCTTGGATTGTTATGTGATTTGTGATGTTGTGTGATATGAAATGTTTTGGGTTGAACGTAGGTAATGTGGTTATCTATCTAATGAATTGCTATGTGAAACCGATGTTCTGAATTTAATTAAATTGTTCACATAAACAAATTGGCGGATGACATTGGATTCAAAGAGACCGTGGCCGGGTATCAAGCAAATACGCGGAACCTCTTCGATTAGTAACTACAACAAATTCTTATAAATTTGATTATTGAATCAAATGGGCCGAAATGGAATAAATTAAGTATCATGGTCATTTAAATTAAGTAATGGTACTTAGATATTGTTTTGTGAAATAAGTGTTTGACTATAACAAGATAGAACTCATTGTGAGGTACTTAGATATTTCTAGTTATATGAGTTTACTCACGCTGGTTTCCAGCCTAACTCGGGTGTTACTTTATTGTAATGCTCGGGTCGGACCGAGTATTACAGATTTTTAGGTTAGGACGTTCTGGATCTTAGGTGGCGAGTTGGAAGGTAGGAACATATGGAGTATATTCCGCTATATATTGAAGTTGTTTTCTGGGACAAGTTAATTATAACTGCCCAGTTTATGTGTGAATGGTTGTACTCTAATGTATTTTATATAAATCTACAGATACTGTTTTCCTTTGTATAAATGCTATTATGTGATATTATAATTTGATCCGCTGCGAATGTGAGATTCTGTGTTTTGTTTTCTGGGTCTTCTACTACCTCTTTTCTTCTTTACCCTAACAATTTGAAATTTTCGGCGTTCGATTGCTCAGCATTTCTACAGTGAACATATTAATGTTGAATTTTCGAGGTCGAAAGTTTCGAGTCGTTACATTTGGGATCAAAGCAGATGGTTAAGCGAGAACCTTGGATCTGGTGGGTTTACTCATTAAGGATAGGGTCAATAGTACCCTAGAATGAGTTGAGTGTGTGTGTGTGTGTATATGAGAGTGTACTTGTTATTTTCTTATATAATGATTTTAATGGTTTTCAAAAAGATTTTTATATAAGCTTATCTTTTGATGTATATAAAGCAATAATTTTTCTAATTACTATATATTAAGATAATTGGTTGTTGGTTATAGAAATTGAATTAGATCATAAGAATTTAAGTGGAAATACATTTATCGAAATTAGATAATATGAACTAAATGAATAAGAAAGCTTTAAATGGATTCAAACCAGAGAATAAAATCCTAAAATTTGTAGAAGTGTTTTCAGAATGCTGAATTAAGTTGCCTGATTTTAATTTTTGCCAACAAATTTTAAGATAATATGTAGTGATTTTGTTTCCAGATATGATAATCTTGGTTATTATCATAAAATGGTTATTATGTCTAATGATGGGATGTTTGTTTCTAATAATGATTAATGATAAAGCAGATTGAAATACTTTAAGGAAGTAAACATTTAGGTGAATACGACTTAAAATTTGAAAAGTATTTAAATTGTGACGTTTTAAATTCTAGGTCCAGAAAATTTGAAATTGTTTCAAAATATTAAAAGAAATGATAAATAGTATTATTTACAATGTATTTGAATGAAGGAGACTTGTTTAAATAGAAGTTGTTTAAAATTTTATAGAAATATGTTTTGAACTAAAAACCAAGAATGGCTTAAAATATAAAATATGTCTTGGGGTGCAAAAGAAATGAATATGTATATATGTAGGATATATATAATAACAAGTTGATTGGAAGTAAACATTAAGTGTTGAGTTTTGAATTTTCCCTGAAATATGATCAGTTTTTGAACTTATAAGTGGGAAAGGATATTGATAAGAAGTTTAACATTTGAAATGGGAAATTCAAATAGAGTAAGGTTGACTGGATTAAATGAATTGAATTTAACTTAGAGGAAGTTAAATATGTTTAGAATGAACAATCTGAATTGGAAATTTCATGACGAAATTGAGATTTAACTTAGAGAAGTTAAATAGCTGGTTTGAATGGAAGTTATATGTGATCTCAAAACAAGTTTGAGATCAGGAAATTGGTAATGGGTGATATTGATTGGTGTTTGGATAATTTGGATGTTTATTTACCTTGGCTTATCCTGATATCATCCTATTGTTATTAATAATCTATGGAACTTTGAATTGGATTATTTAAATGAATTAAGAAGTAGATTGAGATAATATATATCCATTACTGAAATTAATTGGACATAAAACTTTAATTGAAAATATTTAAATGATTTTGATTTTTAGAAATAAATTTGAAATTAAGGAATTGAATCACTTTGAACTTAAGATTTAAATGATAAAAAAAGAAACTTGTAAACTGAAATTGTTTAAGAATTGGCTTCAAAGTTAGAAGTTAAAATTGGGTAATAAATTAAATTCTGAAGATTAAATTATTTAAAAAGGATTTGAACTATTATTTGAACCTAAAGATAAGTTTATGTAGAAGTAAAGGTAATTTAAAATGGAATTTTGAAATTTGGACTCAAAATTAATTGTTTAAAAACTTACGTTGTTAAATTAAAAATAAAGGTTGATTTGATTTAAGGAATTAAATCAACATTTGAAAATTTAACTCGAATTTATATAATTCGAGTTGGTTTAAAATTGAAATTGGAATTGAAATTAATTCAAATTGAAGTAATTCAAATTGAATTAATTTAAATGGAAGTGGAAATTTAAATTTAATTGATTGGAATAGGAGGTTGAGAAATTGAACCAGTTTGACTCTGAAAATATTTTCAAATGAATTGTTTTAATATAAACTGTTTTAAATCTATTTTTCCTAGCTATGTACTATACAACATTTCCTTTTAAAACCCAAACTATCTTATACTTATTTTATAATTATTTTGAAACTAATTACTATTTTACATCTGTTTTATAAACAAATTATTATTTTACAACTATTTTGCAACTATCTAACTATTCTACAGCTATTTAACTTTTTTACAACTATTTTATAACTACTTAACTATTTTACTGTTATTTACAACTAATATTTATTTTACAACCACTTATCTATTTTAAACTTTTTCAAGCTATTTTGTAAATGCAAACTGGTCAGAGTGCAAACTGTTTATAATTAAACACCAAGTAAGATAGGAATAGAAGTAATAACCCAAATGGAAATTGAAGCAATTATGAATAAGTGAATAGAATCAAAATGAAGGTGGGTAAAAAGAGAATTGATTTGGTTAATAATCAATGGAGACAAATATGTGGGATGTACGTATGTTATTCTATTCGTATAATGATTTGATCTAGATTCGAGCACAGAATTTCGAGATAGTTATATCGATCCAAGTTAGGATTTTTCACTCGATTTTCGACGGTGAACCCTGGATATGGATTTTTGATATTTTGAAAATTCTCTATCACAGTAATGGCTATACAAGGAGAATGACGTTTTCTAATCAAGAAACCAGATCTGAGTCCACACTAGGAAGTCGGGTGGACGATACTAGTACGAAAGTGGAATTGTGCGATCGAGTGAGCGATCAGATTTGATATTGCATACGGATAGTATATGTACATCGTATGTGCTTGAATGTAATAGATATTGAAATTTTGAAAGAAATGAAAAATGATTTTTAAAAAGAAAAGTATATTTTGAGAAATATATATGAATAAAAGTGGAAGTTGGATATCCTTATAATTGAAATTCACTTTATGAAAAGTAAGAAATATGGTAAATAACTTTATAAAAAAATCAAACTTGAATATATAATTTGGCATAACTAAAGTTATATGTTTGTTACATATGATAAACTCCCCCTTGTTGAATCTAAAGCTAGAAGAAAAGATTTTTGAAAATATTTAAAGTATGAAAGGGAATTTATATAAGTATGAAATGATCCAAGATTTTCAAGATTGTATAATATATATATATATATATATATATCATTTTATGAGAATGATTTTTGTAAAAAGGTATTCGGAACTCACTGGTTTTGAAAGGCTTTTGATTTTTGGGAAAAATCCATTTAGGAATTCGGAAAGCCAAGTTTGGAACTATCGATTTGAGATATCGATTTTGTGTAAAGGAGATTTTTATGTGAATCATAAAGAGTATGATTTGAAAGATGCTATATGTGTATAGTATAAAATGTTTTGAGATTGGCTATGGGGAAAAAGGCGCTCCCATGAAATGAACTTCATAGGAGATCCACGGGGTAGTTCTGCCTTGAGCCCTAAGGGGGGCTCTAAATTTTATCCTAGGAGGAAGTCTGGACAAACTGAAGTTCCTGAGGATTGTGTGTGGGTAGCGAAAGTCAAGGATACTGATGCCTACAGAGACATTCGGGTTATGTTGTGACGACAGTGTAACTCGATGTTACTGCGATCTACTACGTACCAAAGCGAAAGGCATGTGGCCGTGAGTGCCAACGGTCTATGTTTGATTTCATCGGGAGGGCGATGTAACATCGGTAAACTGCGATCTTTAAAGACATAGCAAAAGTCGTGTGGTAGTAAGTGCCTACAGGCTACATTGAGACTCGACTAATGTAATCTGCGATCTATGTAGGAGTGGTGAAGTTTCGTTTGGTAGCAAAATTTGAGGGCGCTAATGCCTACGGTTACATGGGTTTTTGCCGTGGCAACGTAACTCCGGGTGTAGCTGCGATCTGTGGCGGGTTCCATGGTGTAATCGAGGGGCGCGGAGGCCTACATTTTTCTATGGTTTTGCCACGATGGCGACGTAATCATCGCGTTAACTGCGATATGGAGGGGGTGATGATTTCTAGACCATTCTCACTAAAAATGTTTTTTATAATTTTTTTTTTAAAATGTTTTCTATATTTTCACCAAAATATTTTCCAAGTACTTTCACTAGGTGTTGGAAACGGGTTTACCAAATACATATGGATTTTCAGTCCTATGCCTGATCAATGTATGACCAAATTTCTGTGAGAACAAGGATGGACTTGTTGAGGCATCGAGTTATAAAAAGTTTTTTTATAAAACTATTTTGGTAATATTATATAGATTTTATAGTGTTTTAAAATTTTTAAATAAAAAGAGTTTATAGTTAAAAATGCTCAAAGAGTAATTTAACTGATAATAAGCATTTTAATAAATTCTGGCTTCGCTCCTTTTCGAGGACGAAAAGGTTTAAAGAGGGAAGGAATGTGATAACCCGAATTTTCGAACATCTAGTAATTGAATAATTAATTGATATTTACTATTGAGATATTAATTTTATTTGGTTAAACAAATAGAATCCTCATAATTTAAAAAAAATCTGGAAATGATAAATCTTAGGGTAAATTAAAAATATGAAAACATATATATGCAAACTTTTTAATATTAAAAATTATATATATATATATATATATATTATAATTAGAATTCAATGTAATATATATATATATATATATATATATTATAATTGGGAAGTTATGTTTTGAATTTAATATAATAATTTTCAAAAGCTATTTCAAGTTAAATTATATATTTAAAAAAAAACTCTAAAGATAAATATTTATTAATTATATGATTGTTAAAATGAGATTTAACAAAAAAAAATATTACGCATTTTTTTAAGTTATACAAGTACTAATTATGATATGCATATAAAGATATAAACATAGATTAATAAAAATAAATACAAAAACATGACAAATATTAAATAAAGGTTTTAAACATTGTAAGCTTTGTAGTACATGCGTTTAAACATTTGTAACTTGAGATAACATGCAATTTAACATGTGAAAAAATTGTTTTCTCTTTAAATTAAAATATAATAACATCTTAATGAAGGACGGTTTTAGTTCAAACTTCTATTCTCAATTCTTTCATTCTCCAACTAAACTAAAACCTAAAAATAAAATCAAACAGCAACTACAACTTCAAACTGTTTCAAACTTTTAACCTGACCAAACATAGTTGATTCAAGAGCAAAAAAAATTCAAAATCAATTCAATTCAAACATCAAGTAAATCAAAAAAAGCTTCAGTTCTAGACCAAGGCAGTCCAGATCAAAGTTCTTTCCCTCTGTTTTTCAATTACAAGTGAATAAATAAATTTTTTAAAAAGGATTAAATTTGTTCTTATCTTGGATGCATGTGAAAAATCTGTGAAGTATTGTTGTAAATATGGTTTTGAACGGATGTGATTACATGTACATGAGTATGAAAAGGACTGTGTATGTCTGTGTATATGTAATATATCTTACATTCTAAAAAAACAATGTTAGAGTACGATTATTAAAAAGAAAATGCTTGAAACAATGTAATTTCATTTCTAAAAATAGTTTCAGGTAAAAATATTTAGTAAATATTGTGAAAATAAGAAATTATAGTGAAAAATTAAAAATAAGTCAAAAATCGATGTACATAATTTCGTGTTTGGATTTCATAATCAGATTCGTATTAGAAAATGATGATTTTTGATAATCGATGTACATAATTTCGCGTGTGGAGAATTTTGGAGTTGGTCGGTATTTGCATTCTCTTTAAATTCCGGCAATCGCGTGGGTCGGTGGCAACGGAATTGTGGCCAGAAGAAGGTTGTAGGCCGGGAATCGCGGGAAAAATGGAATCACATTTTTCTGGGCGTCGATGATGGCGATGCGATGGGATTTAGGGTTTTGGGCAGTGTTTTGGTCGGTGTTTTTTTCTCGGTGTTCGCGACGTCGTGATAGCATCGAGGTGGACCGGAGGTAGGGGAAAGGGAAGATGGAAGCGAGGCAAAGGTCTAGGCGAAGTGGCGTGTTCTCCGGTGATCGGAGGTAGCGATGCGATGTGTTTTGGCGGCTGGGTTTTTGTTCCAGTAGTGATCGGCACACACGATTTTGATTTCTCAAAGAGGTTCGTTGTTCTGGATGTCGAATGGGACGAGTTGATCATCGGCGACGTGGTTGAGGGTGATCGCCGTAGCTCCAGTGCTTCGTGCAAGTGCGTGTATATTAGCTTCGTGTCTTGGTTCATTGCTTTGAATGGAGGAAGTGAAGAAGAAGATAGAAGCGGGTAGGTTAGATTGAGTTTGACTCGGGGAATTTGTGGTTTTGGCTCGGGAAAATTATAGGTCGGGCTCGGGTTTCTTTTCTTTGTATAGCTAACAGAGTATTAAATAAAAGAAATAAAAAGTTTAAAAGCATTAGGAGAATGCAAGTTAGAAGCAAATTGTTAAAAAGTTTTCAAAGCTAAATAAAAATAAACAGGTTTTCAAAGTAAAATATTTATCAAGTTTTCAAAAACAAGTTACAATTTTAATTATAAAGTCAAATTTGATTTGTTGATTTGAATAAATTTTATTAGGTTAATTATTTAATTAAATCTTTAAGGGGTTTCAAATGGAATTTAATAATGATTGAATTAAGAAAGTGTTAAGATAAGTGTATTAAAAACTTTAATTAAAAGGTCTCAAGTTGTTTTGTATAAATTAATTTCAGGCATTTAAATTAAATAAGATTCAAATGATTTAATTAAGTAATTAATTAAGATAATGGTTTATCTTAGATTAATTAAAGACTTAAGTAATTAAGGAAAATTAATTAACTTAAGAATAATTACTTAATGAAATTAGTTAAAGGAATTAATTAATTAAGGATGATTAATTAATTAAAGTAATTAAGGATAATTAGTTTAGGTAGATAATTAAAGGATGATTAACTAATCTCACTAGTTAATTAAAATAGTAATAAATGATTTAGAATTAATTAAGGTTAGTTAAGCCGGATTTAAGGGTAATTAATTTAATTTATTCGGCAATTAAATTAAATTAATTAGGAATTAAATGACTATTTAATCTTGCTTATGAATTATAAACTATAATTAAATGCCTTGGATTGTTATGTGATTTGGGATGTTCTGTGATATGAAATGTTTTGGGTTGAACTGAGGTAATGTGGTTATTTATCTAATGAATTACTATGCGAATACGATGTTCTGAATTAAATTAAATTGTTCACATAAACAAATTGGCGGATGACATTGGATTCTAGGAGACCAGGGTCGGGTATCAAGCAAATAACCGAAACCACTTCGATTAGTAACTACAATAAATTCTTATAGATTTGAGTATGGAATCAAATGGGCTGAAATGGAGTAAATTAAGTATCATGGTCATTTAAATTAAGGGTACTTAGATATTGTTTTGTGAAATAAGTGTTTGACTATAACAAGATAGAACTCGTAATGAGGTACGAGTTACCCTTGTTTTCAAAGAAGTTTTATAGCTTAATACTTCCAGTTATATGGGTTTACTCACGCTGGTTTCTAGCCTGACTCAGGTGTTACTTTATTGTAATGCTCGGGTCAGACCGAGTATTATAGATTTTCAGGTTAGGACGTTCTGGAGCTCAGGTGGCGAGCTGGATGGCAAGAACGTATGGAGTATATTCCGCTGTATATTGAAGTTGTTTTCTGGTACAACTTAATTATAACTGTCCAGTTTATGTGTGTATGGTTGTACTCTGATGTATTGTATGTAAATTGACTAATACAGTTTTCCTTTGTACAAATGCTATTATGTGATATTATATTTTGATCCGCTGCGAATATGAGATTCTGTGTTTTATTTTCTGCTTCTTCTTCTACCTCTTTTCTTCTTTACCCTAACAATATGGAATTTCCGGCGTTCGATTGCTCGGCATTTCTACAGTGAACGTATTAGTGTCGAATTTTCGAGGTCGAAAGTCTCGGGTGGTCACTAGAAAACTCAAACATAGATTTTTTTTCTTCCTTAGTTCGAAGTGTTGAACGCTTCTCTGGATCTTACATGCCTATCTCTCTCCCTAACCTTATACCAACCCACCTCTGGTACTCCTATGTTGAACACACTCACGACAACTCTAAACCACGCCATCACCACTCCTTCTATCCCTGCCTTATTCTCTCTTTCCCTTGTTTGCTTTTCTTCCTAACTATATTGAAATTGCAAATGCGTGCACAAAACCAAGTCAAAGCATGGTTCGGTAGTTTCAAAGGGACATGAATTCATACCTTTGTTACCAATCTAGGTTTGGATGTGGCAATAAAATTCAAGTTCGAGGCAGCCTGGATTCGCGATTGATTGAGGATCGAAAGAAGCAAGTGCGATTCGAGAAAGGTGGAAGTGTTTGAGATATTGAGGAGGTTAGATAAGGGAGTTAAGAGGTGAGGCAAGCTTGGAGAAACAAAAGTGAAGGGGAGAGAGTGTGGAGCCGAGCATATATGGGCTAGAATACGAACCGGTCTTCTCTTGGAGAACTGGTCATATTCCAAGGGGTCGGCATATCAACATGTCGATCCTATCCCAAGAATAACAGTTGAGGGATCGGCATCTGTATGCCAACCTCTTCCCTCTCTTAAAAAAATACGTGATAAATAAATAAGAAATATATAATAATAAAAGTGATAATATAGTGACAAAGGTAAATATTGCCTGATAAATGGTAAGACATAGGATTGGGAAATCCACTGTGAATCCAACCTTCGAAAGGTTGTACACGCTCGACTTTTGAAAAGTTGCCCCAGGGGTTCAGAAACTTCCTCAAGGCAAAAATTAATACGTTTAAACGACATGAGGATTCATTGAAGATTAGTGAAGAGCGATGATCAGTTATCGACTTGAACGAGCTAACCTCTGGGAGCCTAGACTACTCGCTGATTCAAAGCGCATCATGTTATTCACAAGACGCACTTTGGGGGGCAAATGTTACTCGGTACTCGTGCTCGGTTACAAAGTGGTAGCTGCAGGAACTTTATTTGAATGTTGGCGGACGTAGAGTCGAGAGATGATCTGCCTTTGGTCATTAAGGAGGTTTCTTCAAGTAGGGGGAATGTTTACTCCAAGTCGCTAGAAGTTTTGCTCCGGGTCATAAGGACGCTTGCTTTGAGTCGATCTTATTGAGTAGGGGTCGGTGTATAAAGGATTTTGGATCGGCATGTTTGCAAGCTTTCAATGTAGAAAAATGGAGCGGCAATGGAGGATGGCTATGGGGTTGGTCATTTCAGTTCGACACTCGAAGGGATCGGCATATCCTTTTGGGGTTGGTATACCTCGGTCGATTCGGCTACGAGGGATCAGCGATGATGGATCGACATTCAATGAGCGATCGATAACAGAAGTTTAGGGTCGGTACATCTAAGACGGTCATCTTTGATGGGATCGACCATGATAGGTCGGCAGTGTATCCCCCTCGGGTCGGGTATGGAGAGCCAAGACCCGGTCGGCATTGGATGAAGCACGAGCAACTTTGAATCATTCAAGGACCTACTTGGGGTCGGCAGCACTTTAGAAGTCAGCGTGCTTTATACTTCGAGTCCCAGGCTTACTTACATCGAGTCAACACCGGGAAACCCTGAATCAGATATAATGGGGTCGGTTTTGTTCATCTATCCATTCTGGGCCGAGTTCTGATGGAGATGAGCTTAGGTAACTGGATAGAAGCTAAAGCTCTGAGACGCCAGCTGCCTCCGTCCATAAATATAGGGGTAGGGGTCCATTTTGGAGGATCTTTTTTGGAAACTAAGGAGAGACTCTGCCATTTTTTCTCATTTCCTTTTCATTCTAAACTGAACTCGAGCTATTCCTTGTGGATTATATCTATAATCAAACAGTTGAAAGAGAAATAAAGTTCACATTCAAAGTGGATGCGGGCAGTTATGCTGAACCACTATAATTTCGGTGTTCCTGTTTTTACTGTTATTTTTTACAATACATAGTGTTATTCCTTTGCTTTCATTTATTATCTTCATTTATCTCTCAACATAATCTACTCTAGTGTGTCCACATATTCTATTTAAATTGCTAAGTGTCGTTATAACAATTTCGCTACATCATCATTTATTCAATTTCATACCCAAAATCATGTCGTATAAACTTGAGCTTGTGTTTCCACTAAACGAAACATTAAAATCATTAATCATTTTGATTAATGTTAATTTAAAATAATTAATAATTTTAACGAATGGTTTTGAGATTAATCAATCAATTTAATAAATGATGGTTAAAATTGGTATATACTTAGATTTAATTAATCATTTTTGCAAATGATATTTTATACTTAATTAATCATTTTAACTAATAATTATTTGAGTTTAATTAATCCTTTTAATTAATGATAATGGAGTTTAATTAGTTTATTGAACTTAATTAATTATTTTAATTAATGATAATTGAAATTTATAACCATTTGACTTAATTATATTAAAAGGTAATTAATCCTTTTAAATAATGATATTTGAATTTTATTAGTAATTTTAATTAATGATTGTTTTAATTTTAATTAATTGTTTTAACTAATGATATTTAGAATTTAGTTAAATCATTTTAATTGATGAGGTTTTATAATTGAATAAATTATTTTAATAAATATTATCCTAATTAATCGTTTTAACTAATGAGGCTTGAATTTAATTACTTCAATTAATTTATGATTATTTGAAATTAGTTAATTGATTTAATTAATGGAATTTAAAATTACTTATCATTTAAATAAATTATGTTAGAGATGACTTATTCATTTTTAACTAATGATTATTTGAATTTAATTAATCTTTGTAATTAATGATATGTATAGTTAATTAACCGATTTAAGTGATTGATGTAAATTAACTAATATAATAAAATTTCTTTAATAAATTGATTTAATAATGATTTTAAAGTTAGTTTACCAAAGTTATAAAAGTGTTTGGAAACAATTATCTATTTTTTCTACAGATAAATGGATTGGTTTATTTAAAAGAGATTTTAAATGTGATTAATTATCTTTCAGAATAATTAATATTGTTTTTTGAAGTTGCAAAAGGTATTTAGATTGTTTTATTTTCTGTTTGGACAATCTTCTATGTGTCAGTCTGATGTTGGTTTAGGCCTTCGGCGTAGAGCACTTGGAAAGATTATTCCCTTAACATTTTACAATGAAATCAAGCACAAGTTCGGTTCACTTTCAAAAGAAACGTTTGATTCTTTTATGGAGATGAATTATTTCCATAAATGCGAATCACTTATATGGAAACGATTTATTTGTATAATTAGCACTAAACATTGAAGAAGTAAACTTATCGCTATTTCAAAACTTAAGAATAATCATTGGACATGACTTTGAAGTAACACTACCTTGACTTGCCCGGTATTATTGATAACCAAGAAATAGTACAGGTTTGAATTCAATGAGTGGTGGTAAGTATACAAGACTTAATTTCCATATACAATCGTTTTATATCCTCGGTAGTTGGTATCTCAACTATCGGTTACTTCAGCCACTTTATTATCGTCATTCTAAGACGATTTATTGCTCCATTGAGCGTTGTTATCCTTTGTAAGAAATGATTAAACCCAAAGCATGAAAGGAAGCCTATCTATATAGGGTACCTCCCATCAAAAGGGTATTTTCACATCTCATCTAGTTTGAATTCAGTTGTGCACTTAGATGTGGAAATATTCGGATACTCGGTAAGGTCTGTCGGTGTCCAAATTGGTATTGTACGAGAAGTGCCACGGAGTATATCCGCTTCTCAGTAGTATATTACTAGAGGTATACTCCAAAAGGGGTGCACCTTCCTTGTCATTTGTTCGAAATTTTCCTTTCCTTATTTGATTCCGAAAACCTGAATCCGTTTTAGCTTCAAATTGCCAAGAGCAGAGCCAACTCCTCATTATGGCACTTAAGTATTGATTTAGTCCATTCTATCAAGTTGGATAGTTACCTTATTCAGTCCATTCTATCAAGTTGGGATTGTTACCTTATTTTGTCCATTTTCTCAAGTTGGATTGTTTTCCTTATCATATTCATTTTGTCCATTTTGGATTTTACTCTGTTATTGCGATTCTTTCAAGTCTAGATTAATATTATTTATGCTCATTCATATTTGGATTTGTTTCTAATATTTATTTCTGTCTTGCCTGTATGGATGTTATTTTTTATGGTAAAAAATCCACTCCTCTTTAACAGCGTGGTCTCATGGAACTTTTATATGATCCCCTTTATTTGAGTTATCTCACGCTGGTATTTCCAGACTGATCCGGGTGTTTGAAACACCCTAGATTTTTGGTAACATTATTTAAAATATTTAATTACCTAAATTAAATAAAATAATGTGTTGACTATGGGATTGAGATTTGATATTTAATTAAGGTATAGCTGTGCCATTTAAAAATGAATTAAAATAGGAGTTAAAATGAAATAAAGGAGGGGTAAAATAGGAAAGAGGCCATTCCTATATCCATAAACCCTTGGCCGTGTATCACATACACGTTCATTTTCATTCGAATTTTTTTAAACTTAAGGCCCGCCATCATTAATAAGAGTAAGAGCAAGAAAGCTAAGCAAGAAGCTAAATCAAATCCATTCATATCTCAATCTCTTTAATCTCTAAAGCTAAAGTGAAAAATGTTTACATCTCATTTTTGTTTTGTTTTCGGTTTTAAGGTGAATTCCGAATATTTTTTCATTAATTTGAATGATCGAATGATTATGTGTACTTCTTGATGGATTATGGTTGTTCATATTAAATTTATGATACGTTTTAAGAGGAAACCTTAACAAATGACTTCTAACTGTCTTGCGAATTTTTACGAAGATCATAAATATTATTTTGGAAATAAGTTTCAATTTTCAGAATTTTCTGAATTTATGTGGGATTTATATGAATTTTCTGGTAAGAAAATGTTAATTTGGATTATAAATTATTTACGGTCAAATAATAAAAGAATTGGGTTTGAAATTTTTATATGTTGGAAAACATATTAAAAGGATATTTTTGAATTTTTGTACTTTTCTAAGTGTTTTAATGGTTACATAAAATTATTTAAGGTTCGAGACTTAAACGTTTTGTATAATTAAGGAAGGAGAAGGGGCTTTAGAAAGTTGGTAGCACTATTGAAAAAGTACAATGGCAACAAATCAGATTTAGAAAAACAAGGCAGCTTAGGTATAAAAGAAATAGTATAAAAGTACAAATAAACATGTTTTTCACTGTTTCGACACCTTCGGCACCAGGTTCCACCTCCTTACCTTTGCCTCCGACACTATCGATGCCAATGCACATGCTATCAGTTAACTGGTACATAGTGAATTGGGTGTAGGCGGAAGGTATAGAGTCGAAACCACGGGTTCCGAAGGGGTTGAGGCATTACTTTGACTTTAAAGGAAAATGCGTCTGCTTGCTTTCGACTAAGTAGCTTTCGACTTAGTTAGCTTTCGACTGGGCCAAATGATTTTAAAAGGGAATGGTTTCGATTGGTTTGCACCTATGAATTAAATTGATTACTCTCGACTAATTCGAAGCTTTAGCTGTCGCTTCCTACCTTTTGATCTAGATGGTTTCGAAAGGGTTGTTTTGTTTTCTAAAAACCTAGCCTCCTCTCCAATGCTTTCAAATGGATGGTTTCGACACCATCACTTCATTACTTAGGAAATGATTTCGAAACAGATGCATTTGACTTAAATGCTTTTAAGACCCTTTTTCTATGATTGAAGTGAAACCTAAATTGGTTTCAAAAGAGATAGGTTTAAATGGTTTCAAAACAAGTGCTTTCGACTTTAATGGGCTACTAATCCTTTTGCTCTACTTGAAGGCATAATCCAAATGGTTTCAACCAAGACAATTTTCGAAGGGGTGAAATTTTGAATGGTTTTGCAAGGCTTGCACATGTTTTAAATTGAACCCAAGTGCTTTCGAAAGGATTGAGTTTTGACTGTTTCGAAAGGCTTTAATGGTTCCCTAGGGTTTCGAAAGGACTTAAAGGAAAGGTTTTTCCTATGTTTTCGAAAGGCAATATTTAAAGGTTTTAAAGAGGGATGTCTGATGTTTTTAAGCTTTCGAAAGGATGGCTTTTAATGGTTTTGAAAGGGCCACTTTCAATAGTTTCGAAGGGGTTACCTTTAAGGGTTGTTCAAAGGTTTTAAACGAAGGTTTCGAATAATTAAATAGGCAGAATAGCCTAAGTGTTTTCAAGTTAAAAAGAATTTTAATTTAATTTGAGTGGATAGCTAATCTTTATTAAAAGTCATCAACATTATTTTGAGTAAAGTATATATAACGTAGTAAAATAGCTTAGAGTAAAGCTAAGAATATATTATCATTGTATAAGTATTATTTATAAGGTTAAATCATTTTGAAAAGGTTTTCAAGGAAAAAGATAAAGGGAAATTAATCCTAATAAAATGATTCGGATAGTTGGTCCATTTTGATCTGGACAGTTAATTCAGCTCGTGTGCAGTTAGCCCAGTTTGTGGACAGTCAACCCAGTTTTATGGACAGATAGTCCATTTATTAGCATAACGGACCTTGCTATTATGTTGTGGACAAGTAGTCCACTTATTACTATTTTACGGACAGATAGTCCATTTTTTAGCATAAAGGATATTGTTGTTTTGAGCAGTTGATCAACTAGTTTGGTTGCAAGAAAGGATTTGCAAAATATGTTTTAAAGAGGATATAAGTGAGGGGAAACCTGTTCCGCTAAGCGATGTGGTCTCATTTAATATCTGTAAACCGAGATCTAATAGAATTATTCACATCGGGCCTTATATCTGACTCAAGGATTTTGTTTCCCCTTAGACTCTCGGGTATTCAAAATTGATTTAAGTAGGATGATGGTTAAGGTTTTCAAGTTTTTGAAATTTTGGCGAATAAAGCTTCAAAAGACAAACAGGTGGCTGACTAATAGCTAATTAGGATTCACAGTTTCATTTTTTTTATTGTGCTATGTATATTAAGTCGTATATGACTATATTTCTCTTATCAACCAAGGAAGCATCGTCATATGTCGCTCTTGGCATATTATTTATAATTGATCTTTACCTTGGAAAAGATTATGGGATTATGTAATTTGGATATGAATTTGTTTGAAATGTAATTAGTAAAATCTAAATTTTGAAAATCTATGATTTTATTCATATTCAAATGCTTCTGATATTATGGATACCATTATTGTTAGCATATTTTGTCACCAGAATCTAATACTATGATGACTACAGCATCTGTAGCGCTTAGCTTTTGGCCTCCAGATATGGGATGTTACAACTTAGTATCCGAGCATGGTTTATGAAAACTTTAAACTAAAAATGATTTTTAAAACATAATCCTAAGGAATTAGAGTAAGGATGGGGTATGGGATAACGCTGTATTTGCTATATATAAGTATACATTTATCTCCAGTCTCCTCTCTTTGTTCGGATATTTTTCTATATCTCATGAGGTTTGAATACGATATGGATAGTAGAAGAGGAAGAGTTAACCCAGGAGGGGAGAGCACCGATGGGAATGCCAGACCTAATGTGAGGAGAGGTCAAGGTCAGTCATAAGCAAAGAGTGTAGGTGCTGGAGTTCCGCAAGTGGACATGGTAGCTATGTATCAGTTTTTTGTGAATATGATGCAAGCTAGAATTACAGTTGGAGTGGTAGGAGGAGATGCTGCAGTGGCAGGAGTTTCGGAAGTTCCAGTAGTTAACCATTATGCTAAGATGAGTGGAGATTACACCAAGCTTGGAGGGAAGTCGCTTTTTGGAATGGAAGATTCCATTGAGGTAGAGAATTGGTTACTACATTGTAAGAGGATCTTTGTAGATGAGGCTCAATAATGAGCAGAAGATGAGGTTGGCATCTAGACAGCTTCATGGAGCAGCTTTTTTCTGGTGGAATAGTGTGGTTGTGGCAGTGGATGTGGAGACTATGACCTAGGAAGATTTCAAGGAGAGGTTCCAAGAGAGGTTCATGTCTGCAATGGCACAATCAGCTTTGATCAGGAAGTTTGTTGGTTGTTTTGGAAGGGAATTAGGATTGAGTGGTTTATACCGATGCGTATGGAATAGGATTAGGAGCTGTGTTGATGCAGAGAGGTAAAGTGATTGCCTACGCTTCTAGATAGCTTAGACCACATGAGGTCAGATATCCGACGCGTGATTTTGAATTGGCTGCAGTGGTTTTTGCATTGAAGGTGTGGAGACGTTACCTTTTGGGAGAGAGGTTTGCGTTATGTACAGATTATAAGTCGCTGAATTATTTGTTCTCTTAGAAGGAGTTGAACATGAGACATCAAAGGGGGTTAGAATTTATTGCCACATATGATTTTGGGATTGAGTGCACAACGGGGTAAGGCAACAAGATTGCAGATGCACTTAGCAGGAAACATCAAAATGCAGTGTTGGAAATGATTGATGAGTGTTAGGATTCAGAAGTATTAGCAGATTGCAGAGTGTAGTGGAGATCCAAGGCTAGGTCTAGTGGAGATACAGTTGTATTATCTTGTTTGGAATTTCAACCAATGATGATTGAAAGGATTGCTTCTAAACAGATAGAGGATCCTATGTTAGCTGAACGGATAAGGAAGTTAAAAGATGGAACCGAGATCGATGACTTGAAAGATTTCAGTCTTGACCAGAATGGATGGTGGAGAAAGAAAGGAAGATTATGTGTTCCGAGTGTAGGAAACATAAGGAAAGAAGTCTTTTGAGGAATGCCAATGTTCGAAATTCTCTATTCATCCAGGAGGTATTAAGATGTATCAGGATATGAAGAGGAGTTTCTTCTGGAAAGGTATGAAGCGGGATATTGGTCTATGTGTAAAGCAGTGCTTGTTGCCAACAAGCAAAGGCCGAACACCAGAAGCCAAGTGGGTTGCTTCAGCCATTAGATATTTTTTTATGGAGATTCTATTTCCATGGATTTTATTGACAGGTAGCTAAGGTTGAACAGAGGAAATGATAGTATATGGGTTATAGTGGACAGATTGACCAAGAGTGCCCATTTCATTCCAGTTAAGTCAACCAAGATGGCACATGTTTTAGCAAAGTTGTTTATGAAGAATGTGGTTAGACTTCATGGAATTCCTAGTGGCATAGTTAGTGATAGATATTCCTTATTCACTAGCGAGTTCTGGAAGAGTCTAAGAATGTTTTGGGAACCAAGCTCAAAATGAGTACCACTTACTATCCGCAGACAGATGGGAAAACGGAAAGTGTTAACAAAATCTTAGAATATTTGTTAAGAGGTTGTGTACTAGATTTCGGGGGATCATAGGAAGACCATCTGCATTTGGTTGAGTTTTCGTATAACAATAGTTATCAAACTAGTATTGGGATGGCACCATTCGAAGCTTTGTATGGAATGCCATGCAAATCTCCCGTATGTTGGTTAGGGACCAGGGATAGGTTGGTTCTTGGTCCAGATTTGGTTAGAGAAACTGTAGAAAACATTGAGGTCATTCGGGCTAGAATGAAGGAAGCTCAGTCTAGGTAGAAAAGTTAAGCAGATAAGAGATGAAAAGATTTAGAGTTCTCAGTTGGAGATCAGTTTTTGTCAAAGTGTCATCGATGAAGGGGGTGCTTAGGCTTGGAAAATCGGGGAAGTTGGCACCGAGATTCGTTAGATAATTTCCTATGGTTGAGAGGATCGGGAAACTCGCATATAGAGTTGAGTTACCAAGCTGTTTGGTAGGAATCCATGATGTTTTCCATGTTTCTTATCTCAACAAGTGTGTTGGAAACCTAGAGACTACTATTGCATAGACTGTGCTAGAGGACTTAGTAGTAAAACCGAATTTGGCTATAGTGAGGAGCCTATTCGTATTGTTGCAAAATATGGAAATTGGCTTAGAACCAAGACAGTCAGATTAGTTAAAGTCCAGTGGAGTGATGATTACAGGGACTGTACTTGGAAGATTAAGGGTAGGATTAGAGATACTTATCCTGACTTATTTGATGGTATGTTTTACCTCTTTGATTGATTTATTGTGTGCCTAATAGTAATTTTGAGGAGGAAATTCTTTAAGTAGGGTAGTCTATAAAACCTTAGATTTTTGGTAATATTATTTAGAATATTTAATTAGCAAAATTAAATAAAATAATGTGTTGATTACGGGATTGAGATTTGATATTTAATTAAGTTGTAGTTATGCTGTTTTAACAATGAATTAAAATAAGAGTTAAAAAGAAACAAAGGAAGGGTAAAAACAGAAAGAGGCCATTCCTATATTCATAAACCATTGGTCGTGTATCACATACACGTTCATTGTCATTTGAATTTTTTTTTAAAACTCAAGGCCGGCCACCACTAACAAAAGTAAGAGGAAGAAAGCTAAGAAAGAAGTTAAATCAAATCAAATCCATTCGCATCTCAATCTTATTAATACCTAAAGCTAAGGTGAATAATGTTTACATCTCATTTTTGTTTTGTTTTCGGTTTTAAGATGAATTCCAAATATTTTGCATTGGTTTTCCATTTTTTGAATGATGGAATGATTATATGTACTTGATGATGAATTATGGTTGTTCATATTGAATTTATGATATGTTTAAAGGTGAAAACCCTATTAAATGACATCCAAATGGCTTACGAATTTTTATGAAGATAAATATTATTTTGGAAATGGGTTTCAATTTTCAGAATTTATGTGGGTTTTACATGGATTTTACTAGTAAAGGAAATGTTAGTTTGATTATAAATTATTTACGGTTAAATAATAAAAGAATTGGGTTTGAAATTTTTATATGTTTCCAACATATTAAAAAAGATTTTCTAGAATTTTTATAGAATTTTCCCGAGTGTTTTAATGGTTATATAAAATTATTTAAGGTATGGGACTTAAATGTTTTATATAATTAAGGAAGGAGAAGGGGCTTTTTGCAAATAATTTAAATTTTTTAATTCTAGAAAGTCGGTAGTACTTTTGAAAAAGTACAATGTTAACCAATCAGATTTAGACAAATAAGGAAGGTTAGGTACAAAAGAAATAGTTTAAAATGTACAAACAAACATGTTTTTCACTATTTCACCACCTTCGGTACCCTGTTCCGCCTCTTTACCTTCGCCTATGACACTGTCGAGACCAATGCACATGGTATGAGTTAACTAATATTTAGTGAATTGGGTGTAAGCAGAAGGTATAGAGTCGAAACCAGGGGTTCCGAAGGGGTTGAGGCATTACTTTGATTTTAAAGGAAAATGTGCCTGCTTGTTTTCGACTGAGTACCTTTTGACTTAGTTAACTTTCGACTGGGTCAAACGGTTTTAAAACGGAATGGTTTCGATTAGATTGCACCTTTGATTTTAAATGATTGCTCTCGACTAAGTCGAAGCCTTTAGCTGTCGCTTCCTACCTTTCGATCTAGATGGTTTTGAAAGTGTTGTTTTGTTTTCTGAAAACCTGGCCACCTCTCCAATGCTTTCAAAGGGATAGATTCGACACCATCACTTCATTACTTAGGAAATGGTTTCGAAATAAATACTTTCGACTTAAATGTTTTTAATACCCTTTTTCTATGATTGAAGTAAAGCCCAAATTGGTTTCAAAACAGATAATTTTAAATGGTTTTAAAATAGATGCTTTCCACTTTAACGGATTTCTGATCCTTTTTCTCTACTTGAAGGCATAGTCCAAATGGTTTTGAGCCAGATGATTTTCAAATGTTTCGAAATTTTTTTGAATGGTTTCGAAATGCTTCCACGTGTCTTAAATTGAACCCAAAGTGCTTTAGAAAGGATTGAGTTTTGATTGTTTCATAAGGTTTTAATGAATAGTTCGAAAAGGATGGTTCCCCAGGGTTTCGAAAGGATTGAAAGGAAAGGTTTTTCCTATGTTTTCAAAAGGAAATATTAAAGGTTTTAAAGAGGGATGTCTAATGTTTTGAAGCTTTCAAAAGAAAGGCTTTTAATGGTTTCGAAATGGTCACTTTCAATAGTATTGAAGGGATTGCATTCAAGGGTTTTGAAAGGGTTGTTTAAAGGTTTTAAACAAAGGCTTCGTATATATTAAATACATGGAATAGCCTAAGTGTTTTCAAGTTAAAACTGACTTTAACTTATTTTGAAAGGATAGCTAATCCTTATTAAAATTCATCAACGTTATTATGAGTAAAGTTGTGATGACCCAGAAATTTTGAACATTTGAAATCAAAATATTTAATTGATTTTAAATATTTAGAATTCAATTTAAACTTGAATTTCGGATATTGCTATGAATTTGGCAATTAAATTGTTAAATTTAATAATGTGAAGTTGGGTAAAATATTGGATCTTGATTTTTAAGCTGATTAAAAATATTTTAAAGGCTTAGAAAATTTATATTGATAATGCTGAAGATAATGGAGGCTTCAGAATTGAATTTGGAAATGCTTTGATCAATTTTGAAATTATATCGTTTAAATCAATATTTAAAAATAGCCTTCCGAGGCATAGTCTCAGAATTCAACAAAACCAATTCCATTGGATCCGTAATATTGTATTATTATCGGATTTCAAATTTCGTAGTGTTCGGAGTGATCGTTTGGCCGAACGATAAGCAAACGCGCTGAAATTTAAATCGAAAATCCAACTTAGTAACTGGTTCAAAATGCTATCTTCTCCATACAATCGAATTTGGGCCCGGAACCTTTTCCATTTCGTTCAGAACAGGCGTATAATATTATAAACGCCTGGCGGCACGCCTCGATTGGATTTCAGAATTTTGAGTTACAATTTCTAGACGATTTGAATTTGAATTTATACATAAATGATATTAATATATATATATATATATATATATATATCAAAACACTATGCAAGCATCATACACGTAAGGAAATATTCAACCACGTGCTTCCTTTTTCCTGTGAAGTGATAATGCGTTCGTTTACAATTAAAAATAAAAGTCGTGCTCTATAAATAAAAAACGGTGAACGAACCAAATCAATTTTTTGTTCAAAGTTTGAAAAAAACAAGCCTAAAAAAAAATCCATGGCAGAGATTCATAAATCGAGTTCTCAAGAAAAAAATGGGGCAATGCATATAAAACTCGAATCTCCCTTTTTACCTTCTTCTATTCAAACCCTTCGACGTCGATTAAAAAAACGTTCGAACCTAAATCGAACGCGGGCGATCGAATTTTGTGACCGAAGGGAGGCGACGGGGCTTATGGGTGGATGGAGGCGCACGCATTCGCATGCGTGATTGAGGCATAGCGCGCAGTGAACTCAAGCGGGGCATTTGGGCGTAATCAAATTGTAGGTTGCTGACGCATAATCGATGTTGTTAATGACAAAGGAGCCCGACATCGCCAACATTTCAATGCCGTGAGTGTTCAACATTGTCAGTATTCAAAGCAGGTAGTGTCGCCAAAACTGGATGTGGCGAGTGTCTTCGTGGCCGTGCGCGTGGATGGGGTTCGTCGAGGATGCTTGCTGGCAAGGCATTGGTAGCCGATGTCGTACGCGAGCGCAATTGGGTATTGGGCTTGGCATCTTCTGAAGATCAGCTAGGTCCTAACTTCTCACTTTAATTTTATTAGTACATAGGTTAGAAACAGAGGGAAATAATATTTATCGTAGGGTATATTCGATTTTAAATTCTTAATTCTGTATATTATAAGTAAAACCAAGAAAGAAAATAGATAAATTAATAAATTTCAGTAAAGTCAAAATTAAATATACATGCATTGACTAAAAATGTAAATATATGTATGCAAAATTTTTATACAGAAAACAGTTTTAAATATCTATATATATATATATAATTTTAAAATGGATATCTATTTTTCAAAATAAAAATAATAAAGACAAAAACAAAATACGTATACATATTTTTAACTTTAATTGTTTAAACTTAAATCATTAGTTTAAAATTATATTATTAGTTGAATAAAAGTTATAAAATGGCAAATTGAATTATTCGATTTTTTTTTAATATTAATAAATTGTATAAATATTTATATAAGGTTTAAAACTGTGAAGAAAACAAGCTGGAATGAAAATGAATTGCATGCAAAGAAAAAGTGAGATCTTCTCATTCAATCGGATTCTCCGATTTAATTTTAAATAGTTAAATTTAAAATCGTTGATTGTGTGCTTGGATGATAAATTATTATCAGTTGCATTGGAATAGACCCTATGCGCCACATAATAGCGGATGATACTATATAAACCCATATACCGCGATATTCCACCTCGAAGTGGAATTGGTATCATATATGTATTTGGAGTGATTGATTTCGGATGAGACCCTATGTGCTGCATAATAGCGGATGATGTTATATAATCCCACATACCACGATATTCCACCTCGAAGTGGAATTGGTATTTAATTGTTGTGCTAACATCTATGGATGCAGGAAAACAGGTTGGAGGGATCCAACTGGATTCCTTAAATAATTGAATTTGTTTCATATGTTGTGTGTTGATTTATTTATAATCTATGTGTGATTATATTTGTGATTGAAATCGTTGAAGACTATAGTTTAGCCGAATATATTTTTGGTATCGTAGGATACCAAAAATAGCTAAAACTGGATTTTTGAAATTTAAGTAGAAAGATTATAGTAAAAATTTATTTTTTAGAATTGAATAAATTTAAAAGAAGGAATTTTAAAAGGATAAGGTTTATTTTTGAAATCATATTAATTAAATTCCAAAATATGTGAAAGATTTTTATAAATGGGTTTTGAGTAATATTGTTTAATAGTTGAAGAATTTATTTATCGGATTTTAAATAGTTTGGAAGAGATAAAGGAATTTATTTTAAAAGGAAATAAATTTTTGAAATCAATTTGGAAATTTGATTTGGTGTTTGAAAATAAATCTTTGGGAAATCAATTTGGAAATCAATTTGCTGTTTGAAATAAATGTTTGGAAAATCAATTTCGGAATTTGATTTGATGTTTTGAAATTAAATTTGGAAAACAATTAGGAAATTTGATTTGGTGTTTGAAAGTGAATATCTGGAAATCGATTTTTAAAATCGTATATCAATGGATATTAGGAAATTTAAATTCGCAATGGGAATTTTATTAGAGAAAGGGAATTTGTTTTAAAAATAAATATTGGTTTATTTTTAAAAGTGTGGAAAGGAATTTACAGATTTGGAATGTAAATTTAAAATAAATCAAAAGTAATTTATTAATTAATTTAAATGAACCATTTTGAAATGGAAGGTGTATTTTCCTTAGAAAGCCGATTATGTTTCCAAAGCAGCTTATAAATATAAATTGAAAGATTTAAGGATGGTTTAAAAAGGATACTTTGGAGAAATTATTTTCTCAAATTGTTTTTAAATATTTTAATCAAAGATTTATTTAATTAATTATAGAAGTGATTATTTAAAGATTTAATTGATATTTGTTTTAGAGAATGGTTATTTAAATATTTATACCCTATCTACAAATTTTATTTTAAAATTGTTTTGGACTTGAGTTTTTATACGAGATATCGATATTAAATTTCATAACTAAAGTTTTAAACAAAGTGTTTAAAATTAGTTTTTATTTTAAATGTATCCAAGTATATATATTTTTCGATAAGTGTTTTAAATTATTTTAAAGTATTTGAACTCGGAAAATTTTCAGTGGAAATAAATATTTGGAAATTTATTCCACATGAGGAAAGTGATTTGAAATTTGTTTTCAAAGTGTTAAAGTGTTAAAATTATATCTTGCAAAGATATTTTGAAAATAAATAATTGGGGGAAAATTAATTATATCTTGGTGATTTTTGTGAGTATAGTTTGATAGTTAAATAACTGACTATCAATATTGGCCTTTAAAAGGCATTTGAATTTCGATGCGACAGGGAGTTGGATTCTAGATGGTTATTCGAAACCCACATCGAATCTTGATGATGAATCTTTGTGATCGAAATATCTATATGTTTTTAAATTAAACGTCACTATTTGGTTTAGCCGGGAAAGGACTATGTGTCATATAACCCATTCCGAATAGTGATACGACGAAATGGATAGCATTTGAAGACAGTGGTGAAGACCGGGTGTTTTCGAGAACGATAGGATAACCTGCCGAATAACTCTGCAGTATGTTGCTTTGGTATAGAGTTCTCCATATGTGATGGGGAGTTCGATCGGGATTGTGGATCCCCGGATTGCAAGGGCTTCTTTGGAAGCGCCTTCGGTTTCGTTCGAACCCAGAACGAACTTGTATGGTTGTATGTCTGACATTACACTTTGAGATATAAAGCTGATTTCTATAAAATACATTTCTATTGGTGGCGGAGAATTTATTCTCTTAGTTTAACACCCTTCTCTGAGACGTACGAGCTCAGAGGATATGTAGTTGATGGTTATTAGTGATATACTCCCAATTTGGTCGAGTGGCTTGCTGAGTGCTGTTGATCATTTGTTGATCGAAGCATGGCTTTTGTGAAAAGCGTAGCTTTGTGAACGAGACTTCGTCGAACCTCACAACCCAAAAATGGTCGAGACAGGATTGTTGCAGCAAGGTTATTAGGGATCGCGCCCCTAGGGTATGTCCATTTTCTTCTGGATAAGAGGTGGTATTGGTATGGAGCCCATATATGTAACTGTGCGGTTGTTGCTATTTGTTGGTGAATCCCGGGATAAAGGTCAGTAACGACCTGGGATGGCATACTTGTAGGTGTTACCTAGTTACAGAGGTAATCTGGCCTTGTGTTGGCAGAGATCCGGTTTGGTTCTTGGGGGCATCCCACCAGAGACGTCCCATTTGGTAAGGAAGTTCCTTAGCCTGACCATTTGTTAGAAATCCAAAGAAACAATACGTGCCCTATACGGTTTTAGTTGCATAACCTTCCATGGAATGTGGCGGTAACCTGCTATTGAACATGGCAGCTATAGTAGGCATAAATGTGAAATGTCTATGCTAGCTAAGATTAATATTATACTTTCGAAATGTTTTCCACACTATGCACTAACGATAATACCAAAAGGATTTTGCGTATCAAGCATATTTGACTATCATAAGGAGAAATCTCCTCCAATTATGCATTTGCATTGTGTGTATAGTGGGAGTCCTTATGGTAGTTTCATTTTCCAAAAGCATAGCGATTTCTTTTCCTTTCTTTGTGAAAATAACTATTTTTATGATCTCACACCAGTCCCATGACTGACCTGGTGTTTATCGTTCCCTTTCTAAACTCTGGGTGCCCACAATATTCCACACGGGCAGCCTAGAGTCAAGTTATCATTATTTTGGAGCGAAGTCAGAAAAGTTGCTCTAGAGATCTGGAGGCGAGTTGGATGGCGAGACGTATCACTTATATTATATAATGTCCGTTGCGTTTGGGTTTGTGCAAGTCAAAATTTTCATGTAAGCAAGTTATGAAAACTATCAGTGTTGTATTGTGTCGTTGTAACAACCCTAGATTTTTGCAAATATTTTAGATTATTTTTAAATTAAATTTTATTTCAAGAATTTATTTTTAAAACATTTTCAAAGTGTAGTAGTAATTTTTCCAATACTAGTTGTATTTTTGTTTACAGATTTTAATTCTTGTTTCAATATAATAAACTATTTTCTTTATTTACTTTTTATTTTTCCATAGAATAATTGTTTATTTTCTTTTTCACTTTATTTTGTTTAATTTTATCTACTTAATTTTTCTTTTGGTTTATTTGAATAAAAGAAATTGGAAATTCTAAGAGACTAAAGCCTTTTAAATTTATGACTTTCCAATGTCTTGTCTTTTCACTTCCTTTGACTTTTTCTCTTCATTTCTTAGGTTGTACATTCCTAGGCAATAGCCGTGTGCATTTGTATTTCACATAAAAAACTTCCTTCTCATTTCATTTCTCATGGCTATTTTCAGATCTAAGAAAAATTAGGTAATGCCTTCTTCTTTTTTTTACTTTTTCTCTTCATTTTTCTAATGATTTTTTTCCATTGTTTTGCTTGATCTCCTCTTGTGCTTTGCTCAGCCTAACCCTTCACCACCTTCACCGACCACCACATCACTTCCTCCTCATCAACATCCACGGCCTGACCTCCTCCTCCTTTGACCAATATTGGTCGTGACCATCCCATGATGCAAACACCAAAAAAAGTTGCAAAACCCCTTGAACAATGCCTAGCCGAGCCTAGTTTTCCATCCCCTTCAGTTTTTCACTTCGGCCACCACCATAGCCACCACCACCAGCAAGTACACCACCTCTGGCCATCACTTCACCACTGACAAGACCTATACCTTACCAAGGCCAACCCCTGTTGATGCATAGCCGAGCCTAGTGGTGCACAAAACACTCTCTTGTGCCTTGCCTTTGACCTTCCTTCACTAGTAACACAAAAACTCTTCATCTCCTTTGTAACCGTGCCTATATATGTCCAAACATATCCATTTCGACCTATAAACCCACCATGGTCGAATCAATAAAGCATTGTGGCCGAGCAAAAGTTGTTAGTGGTCAAGAAAAATCTACTGAAAAACTTGATGTCTTTTGTAAATTCTATTTCCATTTTGTTCCAACAGATATGGTGTTGTATTTATATTTATATTTTGCTTTGTTTTGTTGTTGAATACAAGGTTAATATCTTATCTCTCTCTCCACTCGAATCAAAAGTCATGCTATCGTGCTTTCTGGATTTTTGTCTTTGTGTTTTGATTTACCAACTCCAGCATAAAGATGTGAGTATTCACTCATGACATTTATACTTATATAACTTGTGAAGTGACAACAAGTGAATGTGTAGAATTGTTATATCATGTTATACATGTATGTGATATGAATTATATAATGTTAAACCCCGTTATATACTTGTCACATCATCTGCTATGTTATATTATGTCATACTGTTTATTTATTTATGTTTCTCACACTGCAAGTTCCCTGTAGAATAGAATCACCATGGGTTGAAATGATACATATCCGAACGGACTTTAGAATAGGGAAAAATCGTTATGGGCTGAAATGATAGGCCTGAGCGATTTTTATTTATTTTAATTGACTTGGGATTGCGGGTTTGAAATGATAGAAACCAGATTTTTCTTTATAAATTATGGATTGAAATGATATATTATCCGTATCACTTGACTTAGGTTAGAAAATAGTATACAGACCCGTGGTTATTATATAAATTTTTCTGGAATTTTTAAAGCATTTTAAAAATGTAAAAATATGAAATTTGATTTAATTTGAATTTAAAATGACTTAGTAAAGTGTTATTGATTTTTCTGTGAATTAAAATGGTTAAATAAATGAATGCTTAAAAGTGTAATTTGAAATATAACTTGATTTGGAAATGTGAAATTTAGTTTAAAAATAAAAGATAAGTTAAGAAAATAAAATGGAAATTTAGTTTAATTTATGAAATGGTAAATTAAATAACAGTAAATGAAAATAGGGAAAATTTTACATATACTTTAATAAGTGAAGCATTGAGAAATTTAATATTTATTTGTGAAATTTACTTTATAAAAATCATAAGTTAAAGGGTAATTTTAAATGACCATTTTAAAGTGGAAAATATGAAATTTTATAAGTTAAAATGGTTTAAATTGAAGTTTAATTATTGCTAAAATTCTATTGTAAATCTAGAAATTCTTTTAGTAGCACTTCAGTAATGTTATCGTTTTTGAAAATGAACTAAACTCTGGAATAAATGAACCTGCAGCACTTTGTAAGTATTGTAGTGGAAGAAGTGAACTAAAAGGCTAAAAAAAATTAGTAAGAGCTATTGTAGCACTTGTTAAGTGATGCAGTTGGCTTAAATGCGATTTTTTGAATATAATTTAACTACTACAGCAGTTTTGTAAACGCAGTCTTAGCTGAATTGAATTAAATCTTTTAATTTGAACCCTGAACTATTAAAGCAGTTTTGTAAATGTTGTCATTACTGAATTGAACTATTTTTCAACTAAAACTGAATGCTTACAGCAGTTTTTAAATGCAGTGTTTGCTGAATTGAATTGTTTTCAAATGTAACTTACCGTAGCATTTTCTAAGTGCTGTGAAAGCTGAAATTTCATTGTTTTAATGTATTTAAGTGAATAAATGAACTCAGAAAAGTCTAAACTTTTGGGAATTGAATATTTGATTTGTACATATAATGACTTCACTTTTAAATGGTTTAAATGAAGTATTTTGATTTGAAATATAAACTATTTTTCAAATTTATAACCACGGGTTACAATAACGATTGGTTGTTAAAGAGACCGAGATCGTATATGGATATACTCTCTTTCGATACCAAAAACCACTTTAACACCTGTGTACGCGGTGGAGTTTCCAGAATGAAGTAGGATGGTGGCGAGATCCTATTATGGTATAAACGTGAACCCGACTACCGTGAGTTGGCTTAAGGTGGCTAAAACAGGAGCGATCGACGGGCCAAGTGAGGTAGCTCCTCCTATCGAACACACTTCTTCGATACCATTCTATTACTTTTGTGATTGATTGGGTGCACCCCTTTGATTTGAGAGTGTGGCTCGAGGTGGGCGGTAGTGGTTGCTATGCGTTACCACCAGCCCGGAAGCATAATTGATATATCTACCCTGGCATTGCCTAGTTGTGCCGTGTCACCTACCATAGCGAGCTTTACTACGAGTTTTTTTCTCTCTCATAGCCCATGAAGTATTAAGGGTAGCCTCCCGATCCGGAGGTTATGCTGATATTGGATGGTCTACTGGGACTATTATGTGTTAAGGGCTATATGGGCAACCCTTTAACGCTATTTAAAAGTAAGTTTAGTTTACTGTAGACATTATTATAATAGCTCAATATTACTACATAGTAAATAGTTTAACGGGTCCTTAGAGGATGGACGATCCCAAGCTTCCTTTAAGTTACTCGTACTTTATTACAGTTCACTTGAGTTGGTTTACATTATATAAGTATGTATGTCCCGACTCGAATGTTTGTGTTTTATTTACGCTCGGGTCAGCCTGAGTATTCACGGCTTTGGATTTCTCTTTCTGGAGCTAGGAATTGCTGGAGATTCTGCTTATCTAATTATTTATCTATTTCAGTTTTAGTTGTTCTATTTCAGCTATTTATTAGTTGACTTCTATGTATTTGGGATTTCTATTGTGTTTGTTTTCAGACTGATATTATGTATTTTTTTTGAGACTTTGTAATAGAAGCTTCATGAACTACTATGTTATTTTATCTTCCGCTGCGAGTTATTCTGATATTTCTGTGTCTGTGATTCTTTGAATGATTTTATTTGCTCCAAATTTTATTACAATCTGTTATTTTGAATTATTCAAGTCTAACATGTATGGATTATTGTCGATTTGAGTGGTCCAAAATAGTGGGTCGTTACAGTTGGTATCAGAGCTTTGGTTTTTAGGCAAACCTTAGCATGCGGAGCAAAAATTCATTAGAGATAGGGTAGAAATATCCTAGAATGAGTGAAATCAATCTCAGAATCATTTCTTTGTGAGAGAACGATTTTTAAAGTATAAAATGATTTTCAAAATGATTTTTCAAAGGATTTTTCAAAGATTATTTTGATACAAATTTTTCTTGTTTTAAAAGCAATTTTATAAACTTCCTTCCTTTCATATCTACCTTGTTAGTATTTTCTTTCATTAGAATGATCCAAGTGAATTTTATCTTATCTTATCTTTGTCTTCTTTGTACCTTGTCCTAAATTCGTTCTTGACTTTTTCAGGATGAATCATGGAAATGCCATAGGTAGGGGTCGTGGTATTAGCCCAGCTCCTCAGCCTGTTGCACCTGTTAGGTGTATTATTCTCTGTAAGGAATTCTCTCAACTTGGTGGTACCAAGTTTTCTGGTTCAGAGAGCATTATAGAAGCTCAGCAATGGTTGCGGAGTTTAGAGAGGATATTTACCGGTCTCAAGATCGCTGATGCCCAGAAGCGTTAGTTAGCAGCATGGTAGTTGCAAGAGGCTGCCCTAGATTGGTGGGAGTCTGTTACGGCTAACACCGTCGAGGCTGATATTACTTGGGAGCAGTTTAGGTATCCTTTGTGTTATCTTGAATTTTGTTCCTATTTTCCTTTCTTTTGAATTTATCTTAAGTTTGTTCTGTATCTCCTTTCCACGGAGGCTTTTGTGGCAAAATGGATGCCTAAAGCCGGTAAATCTAAGCTTTATCATGAATTCATGGATCTCAAGCAGGGTACCATGCCCTTTTTTGAGTATGAGTGGAAGTTCAATGAACTTTCCAAGTTCGGTCCTAGCCTGATAGACACTCCTCTCAAGAAGAATGAAAAGTTCATAGCTGGTGCTCGTCCCGAGTATTATGATTGTCTTATTTCTCAGGTTCATGGCACTTTTACCCAGCTTACGGATATGGCTATCCGATATGAGAACCCTACATCTAAGGGTCCTGCCGTTGTTGGTGCTCCTTCATCTTAGTCTTCCTCTGCTAATTCTAGGAAGAGAAAGCCTAATTACCAGCAGCAGAAAAAGAATTGGCTCAAGAATGCAGGTTTGGGATCTTCTTCATCTTCTCCTTCTCAGAGGCAGCCTGTTGACCTTTCTTCCATCACCTGCTTCAAATGTGATACACTATGTCAATAGTTGTCCTACTTTAGCTGGTGCTGTCGTTCCTCCTTCTGCTCAGTTGACGAGACATGATCTCTGCCATATCTGTCTTCAGCCTGGTCATTTCAGAAAGGGTTGTCCTACCCGGCAGATGGGTAAGCCTTCCAGTATATTTGCTATCACCTCTGCATCTTCTCCAGCTCATGCTCCTACACCTGCTCCTGCTCCTAGTGATGACCAAGGTACTCTTCAGGGCACCTTTTTTTTATTTCGTCATCCTGTTTGTGTTTTATTTGATACTGAAGCTTCTCATACTTTTATTTATGTTGATTTGTGTGATAAGTTTGAGCATCTCCCTTCTCTTAAGTATGCTTCTGTTCCTTTATGTGTTTCTAATCCTATTGGGGGTCCTGCGAAACTTAGTAGGATTTGTAGAGGAGTGAAACTCTTCCATTTTGGTTATCGTTTTTCTGGTGATTTCTGTGTTCTAGCTTCGATGCTTTTGATTATTTGCTTGGTGAGGATTGGTTAAAGAATCATGATGCCCATATCTCTTGTAAATCCCGATTTGTTAATCTTGTGGGAGATAAGGGCGATCCTTTGATTATTCAATGCCGCATGCCTCAGGATTTTGCTAGCAATTTTATTTGTTCTCTGGATTCTTCTCCTAGTGATCTTTATTCGACTCCTGTAGTTAGACTCTATCCCGATGTATTTTGTGAAGTTACTTCTTTACCTCCTAAGTGGAAAATTGATTTTCGTATTGATCTTATTCCTAGTGCTCGACCTGTAGTTCTTCCTCCTAGAAGAATGGAACCCCGCGAGAAGGTTGAGTTAGGAAAGCAAATTGAGGACTTAGCTTCCAAAGGTCTGATTAGACCTAGCCATTCAGAATGGGGAGCAGCGGTGGTTTTTGTCACCAAGTCCGATGGTTCTTTGAGGATGTGTGTTGATTATAAGGAGCTGAACAAGCTCACTATGAAAAACAGATATCAGTGCCTCGTATCAATGATATGTTTGATCAGCTTTATGGTGCTACTATTTTCTCTCAGCTTGATCTTGCCATTGGTTTCCATCAGCTCAGAGTTGCTGAGGAAAGTATTCTGAAGACTTCTTTTCGCACTGAGAATGGGTTTTATGAATGGTTAGTCATGCCTTTTGGTTTGACTATTTCTCCTGCTTTCTTTGTTGATTTGATGGATCATGTCTTTCGTGATGTGCTTAATAAATTTGTTCTAGTCTTTGTTGATGATATCCTTGTCTTCTCTAAGACAAGTAAGAGCATGAGTCACATTTGAAATCTATTCTGGAGACTCTCAGAAATCATCAGTTGAAGGCTAAATTTTCTAAATGCCAATTATGGAAGGATGAAGTCCGATTCCTTGGACATATTGTTTCTAGTAATGGAGTTTATGTTGATCCAATTAAGATCGTTGCGATCAATGTAAGTTTTCTTTCCACTCTTTCTTTTACCATTTAATAACCCTATCTTTTCGGTTGTCCTTATTTTCTCCCTATTCTTTTACCGCATTGGGAAACTCCTAAGACTCCATCAGATATTCGTAGTTTTCTGGGCCTTGCAGGTTATTACCGGAGATTCATTAAGAATTTTGCTCAGATTGCTGCACCTCTCACTACTTTAATTCGTAAGAATGCTAAGTTTATTTGGAGTGATAAGTGTAAAGCTGCATTCAATGAGCTAAAGAGCAAGCTTACTTCTGCACCAGTTCTTACCATTCCAAATGAAAGTGAGAGATTGATGGTATACATTAATGCTAGTCATGAGGGATTGCCTAGGCCAGCTGACAGTTGAAAACCCATGAGGCAAATTATGCTGCTCATGATATAGAGTTGCTTGCTGTTGTCTTTGCTTTGAAGCTTTGGAGGCATCATCTTCTGGGAACTAAGTTTGAGCTTTTCACCGATCATCGGTCTCTGAGATATATCTTCACCCAGAAGGATTTGAATCAGAGGCAAGTTCGTTGGCTTGAGTTTCTAGCTTCTTATGACCTCGATATTAGCCATACTCCTAGTAAAGCTAATGTTGTGGCCGATGCTTTGAGTCGGAAAAAGGCTTTGTTGTGTCAGCTTGTTGTTTCTTCTCCTCCTCTTTTAGATCGTATCATGGCTCAGCAAGATGAGGATGAGGTGCTTAGATTAATGAAGGAGAGTGTTTGTAGTAGAGTTGGTGGTAGTAGTGGAGCTCAGATCGATGATAGAGGGATTTTGAGGATTAATGGTAGGATTTGTGTCCCGAATGCTGATGGATTGAGGCAAGAGTTACTTCAGGAGAATCATCGATCCAGACTGTCTATTCATCCTGGTGTGTCGAAGATTTATCAGGATATGAATAGGCTTTATTGGTGGAAGGCTATAAAGTGGGATATCTCTATCTTTGTTAGTAGGTGTGCGACTTGTCAGCAAGTCAAGGCCGACCATCAAAAGACCCCTGGTTTATTGCAGCCCCTTGAGATTCCCAATTGGAAGTGGGAACAGTTTTCCGTGGATATCATTGATGAATTACCAAGGACTAGGAGGGGTAATGAGAGTATCTGGGTTATTGTGGATAGACTGACCAAGTCCGCTCATTTCATTCCGGTCAAGTCTACCCGTTCTGCCTCTTGCTTGTTTGAGATCTACATGAGAGAGATTGTTCATCTCCATGGCGTTCCTCTCAGTATTGTTTATGATCATGATCCTATCTTTACCAGTCAGTTTTGGAAAGCTTTTCAGGAATCCTTGGGTACTCATCTGAATCTGAGCACTGCTTACCATCCGCAGACTGACGGTCAAACGGAAAGAGTGAATCAGATTCTCAAAGATCTTCGTGCTTGTGTGCTTGATTATGGAGGATCTTGGGAAGATCATCTCCATCTTGTCGAATTCACCTACAATAATAGTTATCAGGTATAATCTAATCTGCTGTTTTAAGCTTATCATAATCCTTTATTTATCTCATTCCATCTTTGAATTCAGGCCAGTATTAGAATGTCCCCATTTGCTGCTCTTTACGGACGACCTTGTAGTTCTCCATCTTACTGGATTGAGTCCGGTAGTCGTTTGGTTCTTGGTCCTGATGTTATTTTAGAAGCTTCTGAGAGAGTTGAGCAGATTAAGAGGAAGTAGAAAGTTGCTCAGGATAGGCAGAAGAAGTACGCTGATAGGCGTAGGCGGAGTTTAGAGTTTGCTGTTGGTGATCAGGTTTTCCTTAAGGTCTCTCCCTTAACGAATGTTATTCGCTTTGGTCGTAGAGGGAAGCTTTCTCCTAGGTTCATTGGTCATTTCCGCATTGTGGAAAGAGTTGGTTCTTTGGCTTACGTCTGGATTTATCCGAGAAGCTTTTTGGAGTTCATGATGTATTCCATGTCTCTCATCTTCGCCGATATCTTCATGATCCATCTCTTACTGTTCAGCCTTTTGCTCTTGATAGTTTGGATATTGAGCCTAATCTGACTGTCGAGAGGAAGCCACTTCGTATTCTAGACAGAGGTACGAAGCAGCTAAGAAGGAAATCTATTAGTCTGGTCAAACTATAGTGGAGTACCGATGATCGAAATGTACCTGGGAAACGGAGGAGAGCATTCGTGCTTCGAATCTGGAATTGTTTGTTTCAGGTACAATTTGTTTTCTATCTTGTTTTCCTTGATCGTTCTTTTTGGGGACGAAAAGATTTAAGTGGGGGAGTGTGTAATAACCCTAGGTTTTTGCTAATATTTTAGATTGTTTTTAAATTAAATTCTATTTCAATATTTTATTTTTAAAACATTTTCAAAGTGTAGTAGTAATTTTTCCAACATTAGTTGTATTTTTGTTTACAAATTTTAATTCTAGTTTCAATATAATAAACTATTTTCTTTATTTACTTTTTATTTTTCCTAAGAATAATTGTTTATTTTTTTTCACTTTATTTTGTTTTCATTTTTATTTTATTTACTTGATTTTTCTTTTGGTTCATATGAATAAAAGAAATTGGAAACTCTAAGAGACTAAAGCCTTTCAAATTTGTGACTTTTCAATGCCTTGTCTTTTCACTTCCTTTGACATTTTCTCTTCATTTCTTTGGCCGTACATTCCTAGGCAATAGCCGTGTGTTTTCATTTATATTTCACGTAAAAAAAAACTTCCTTCTCATTTCATTTCTCACGGTAATTTTCAAATCTGAGAAAAATTAGGTAATGGCTTCTTCTTTTTTTTACTTTTTCTCTTCATTTTTCTAATGATTTTTTCCATTGTTTTGCTTGATCTCCTCTTGTGCTTTGCTCGGCCTAACCCTTCACCACCTTCACCGACAACCACATCTCTTCCTCCTCATCACCATCCATGGCCTGACCTCCTCCTCCTCCGACCAATATTGGCCGTGACCATCCCATGATGCAAATACCACAAAAAAGTTGCAAAACCCCTTGAACAATGCCTAGCCGAGCCTAGTTTTCCACCCCCTTCATTTTTTCACTTCGTCCACCACCATAGCCGCTACCACCACCAACAAGTACACCACCTCTGGCCATCACTTCACCACTGACCAGACCTATACCTGACCAAGGCCGAGCCTTATTGATGCATAACCGAGCCTAGTGGTGCACAAAACCACTCCCTTGCCTTTGACCTTCCTTCACTAGTAACTCAAAAACTCTTTATCTCCTTTGTAGCCGTGCCTATATATGTCCAAACCAGATCCATTTCAACCAATAAACCCAACCATGGACAAACCAATAAAGCATTGTAACCGAGCAAAAGTTGTTAGTGGTCAAGCAAAATCGATTGAAAAACTTGGTGATGTCTTTTGTATTTCCATTTTGTTCCAATAGATTTGGTATTGTATTTATATTTATATTTTTCTTTGTTTTGCTGTTGAATACAAGGTTAACATCTTAGCTCTCTCTCTCTACTCGAATCAAAAGTCGTGCTATCGAGCTTTCTGGATTTTTTTCTGTATGCTTTGATTTACTAACTCCACCGTAAAGATGTGAGTATTCACTCATGACATTTATACTTATATAACTTGTGAAGTGACATCAAGTGAATGTGTAGAATTGTTATATCATATTATACCTGCCTGTGATATGAATTATATGATGTTAAACCCTGTTATGTACTTGTCACATCATCTGCTATGTTATATTCTGTCATACTGTTTATTTATTTCAGTTTCTCACACTACAAGTTCCATGTAGAATAGAATCACTATGAGTTTAAATGATACATACCCGAACGAAATTTAGAATAGAGAAAAATCGTTATGGGCTGAAATGATAAGCCTGAGCGATTTTTATTTATTTTGATTGACTTGGGGTTGCGGGTTTGAAATGATAGAACACAGATTTTTCTTTGTAAATTACGGATTGAAATGATATATTATTCGTATCACTTGACTTAGGTTAGAAAATATTATATAGACCCGTGGTTATTATATATATTTTTTTGGAATTTTTAAAGTATTTTAAAAATGTAAAAATATGAAATTTGATTTAAATTTGAATTTAAAATGACTTAATAAAGTGTTATTGATTTTTCTATGAATTAAAATGGTTAAATAAATGAATGCTTAAAAGTGTAATTTGACTTGATTTGGAAATGTGAAATTTGGTTTAAAAATAAAAGTTAAATTAAGAAAATAAAATGGAAATTAAGTTTAATTTATGAAATGGTAAATTAAATTAAAGTAAATGAAAATAGGGAAAATTGTACATTTACTTTAATAAGTGAAGCACTGAGAAATTTGATATTTATTTGTGAAATTTACTTTATAAAAATCATAAGTTAAAGGGTAATTTTAAATGTCCATTTTAAAGTGGAAAATATGAAATTTTATAAGTTAAAATGGTTTAAATTGAAGTTTAATTGTTGCTGAAATTCTATTGTAAATCTAGAAATTCTTTTAGTAGCACTTTAGAAATGTTATCATTTCTGAAAATGAACTAAAATCTGCAATAAATGAATCTGCAGCACTTTGTAAGTGCTGTAGTGACAGAAGTGAACTACAAGGCTAAAAAATAACTAAGAGCTACTGTAGCACTTGTTAAGTGCTGCAGTTGGCTGAAACTAGATTTTTTGAATATACTTGAACTACTACAGCAGTTTTGTAAATGCTCTCTTTGCTGAATTGAATTAAATCTTTTAATTTGAACTCTGAACTATTACAGCAGTTTTGTAAATGTTGTCATTACTGAATTGAACTAATTTTCAACTCAAACTAAACTATTGCAACAGTTTTTAAATGTTGACTTTGCTGAATTGAATTGTTTTCAAATGTAACTTACCGTAGCATTTTCTAAGTGCCACGAAAAGCTGAAATTTCAATGTTTTAATGTATTTAAGTGAATAAATGAAATCAGAAAAGGTCAAACTTTTGGGAATTGAATGTTTGATTTGTAAGTAAAATGACTCTACTTTTAAATGGTTTCAATGAAGTATTTTGATTTGAAATATAAACTATTTTTGAAATTTATAACCACGGGTTAAAATAATGATTGGTTGTTAAAGAGACCGGGATCGGATATGAACATACTCTCTGTCGATACCGAAAACCACTTTAACAACTGTGTACGTGGTGGAGTTTCCAGAATGAAGTAGGATGGTAGTGACGATCCTATTATGGTATGAACGTGGACCCGACTCCGGTGAGTTGCCTTAAGGTGGCTAAAATAGGAGCGATCGACGGGCCAAGTGAGGTAGCTCCTCCTATCGAACATACTTCTTCGATACCATTCTATTACTTTTGTGATTGATTGGATGCACCCCTTTGATTTGGGAGTGTAGCTCGAGGTGGGCGGTAATGGTTGCTATGTGTTACCACCAGCCCGGAAGCGTAATTGGTATATCTACCCTGGCATTGCCTAGTTGTGCCGTGTCACCTACCATAGCGAGCTTTACTACGAGTTTGTTTTTCTCTCGTAGCCCATGGAGTATTTAGGGTAGCCTCCCGATCTGAAGGTATGCTAATACTGAATGGACTACTGGGACTATTATGTGTTAAGGGCTATATGGGTAACCCTTTAACGCTATTTAAAAGTAAGTTTATTTTACTATAGACATTATTATAATAGCGCAATATTACTACATAGTAAATAGTTTAACGGATCCATAGAGGATGGGCGGTCCCAAGCATCCTTTAAGTTACTCGTACTTTATTACAGTTCACTTGAGTTGGTTTACATTGTATAAGTATGTATGTCCTGACTCGAGTATTTGTGTTTTATCTACGCTCGGGTCAGCCTGAGTATTCACAGCTTTGGATTTCTCTTTCTGGAGCTAGGAATCGCTGGAAATTCTCCTTATCTAGTTATTTATCTATTTCAATTTCAGTTGTTCTATTTCATCTCTTGTATTAGTAGACTTCTATGTATTTAGGATTCCTATTGTGTTTGTTTTCAAACTGATATTATGTATTTGTTTTGAAACTTTGTAATAGTGGCTTCGTGAACTACTACGTTATTTTATCTTCCGTTGCGAGTTATTCTGATATTTCTGTGTCTGTGACTCTGTGAATGATTTTATTTGCTCCAAATTTTATTACAATCTGTCATTTTGAATTATTCAAGTCTGACATGTATGGATTATTGTCGCTTTGAATGGTCCAAAATAGTGGGTCGTTATAGTCGTTGTAAACTCTGATGATGTATGTAAAAAACTGATATAGGTCTTTGTTTTAAAGATTATTCATTTATCTGTTATATTTGTTCCGCTACGAAATGTGAGATTCTGTTGTTGTTTCTGTTTTCTTCTTCTATCTTCTTCTTCTATAAACCTAAGGGTTCGGTTTTCCGGCATTCGACTATGCGGCATTTGATAGAATGGACGTATTAGTGTTGACTTTCGGAAGTCGAAAAATTGGGTCGTCACAATTTGGTGGAAAGACTCTGGAATCTGATAAAAATAGTTATGGAATAAAATTTATTAAGGTGGAAAAAATATAAATTGTGAATTAATAACTAAATTTACAATTGCAAGTAAATGAAAGTGAAATTGAATGTTGAAATTCATTTCGAATTTTTAAGTAAACAGAACTGGAATTGGAATTGAATTCGATTTGTGATAAACAAATTGAAGTACTGAAATAAAATTAGTAAGTGAAACTAATTGAAGTAATGAAAAATTAAATTATAAATGAAAGGTAAATTGAATTCGTATGGAATTTGAAATCCAGCGTAATATACGTAGATATAAACCAAAGTGGTAAATTGAAAATGAATATAGGAAGTATATGGAATACTGCATTAAACTTAAGAAATAAATAGTGAAATTCTTAAGTAAAATTTGGAATTGAGAAAATATTCTGAGTTAATAATTGAATGAAGATTAAACTGGAAGTTGTGAAATGGTAATTGTGAATAAGGGAATGAAAGATCAATGTGAATAAAGGAAAATTGATATAGCTAATAATCAATTGTAATAAATACGTAGGATGTATGTATATTAATTTATTCGCATAACAATTTGATGCAGAATTCGAGCACATAATTTTGAGATAATTATATCGATCCGAGTTAGGATTTTTCACTCGATTTTCGACTGCGAACCTGGATATCGATTTTTGGTTGATTCTGGAAATTCTCTATCATAGTTTGGAGCTATGCAAGGAGAATGACAGTTTCTGATCAATAAACCAGATCTGAGTTCGCACTAGAAAATCGGATGGACGATACTAGTTCGAAAGTGAAATTGTGTGATCGAGTAGGCGATCGAATTTAATATTGCGTACGAATG
Organism: Allium cepa; assembly: GCA_030765085.1. Lineage (NCBI taxonomy): Eukaryota > Viridiplantae > Streptophyta > Magnoliopsida > Asparagales > Amaryllidaceae > Allium > Allium cepa. Next base: position 978,557,053 of record CM060935.1, read on the forward strand.
ATGTACGTATATCGTACGGATTTGAATGAAATATGTATTGAAGCTTTTGTAATGGAATGTGCAAAATGGTTTTTGAATGTAGAAATTGGATATGGTTGTTAAATAGCATATAGGTATTATAAAGGAAAAGGAATTGGGATTGGATTTTAGAAGACAGTTTAAATTTGTCGAAAAAGGTATGTATTTGAATTTCAGTATGAAATTTGATGACTTTCTTGTCTAGCCGCTTGGCTTTTCGTTTTCTTTTTGAAAGCTGGAGTCCCATTGTGCAATTTTGTAGTCGTACCGAGCTAACCGCGCAAAGGAGACGCTGGCGAAATTTTTCGACAATTTAAGGATTTGGAAAAATTTTGTGAAAATTTTGAAAATTTAAAATTTGAATTTGAATTTGAATTGTTAAGGAAACAATATTGTTTGGAACCTATGGAAGATTTTGGAAAGTTAGTTGAATTGATAATGGTTCCTTAATAAAAGATTTGTTTTGGCAAGTTGATAAAACCGTTTTGTTTTGGGAAAATAGAAAACGGGTTAATGATCATTCTTCTTAACTAGTAATTTCAGGACGAAATTCTTTTAAGGGGGAAGAATGTGACGACCTAGAAATTTTGAACATTTGAAATCAAAATATTTAATTGATTTTAAATATTTGAAAGTCAATTTAAACTCGAATTTTGAATATTGCTATGAATTTGGCAATTAAACTGTTAAATTTAATAATGTGCTATTGGGTAAAATATTGGATCTTGATTTTTAAGCTGATTAAAAATAATTTAAAAGCTTAGAAAATTTATATTGATAATACTGAAGAAAATGGAATCTTTGCAATTGAATTTGGAAATGTTTGATCAATTTTGAAATTATATCATTTAAATCAATATTTAAAAATAGCCTTCCAAAGCACAGTCTCGAAATTCAACAAAACCAGTTAGATTGGATCCGTAATATTGTATTAATATCGGATTTAAATTTTCGTAGTGTTCGGAGTTATCATTTGACCGAACGATAAGAAAACGCGTTGAAATTTAAATCAAAAATTGGATTTAATAACTGGTTCAAAAAGCTATCTTCTCCATACGATCGAATTTGGACTCGGAACATTTTCAATTGCATTCGAAATAGGCGTATAGTATTATAAACGCTTGGTAACACGCCTCAATTGGAGTTCGGAATTTTGAGTTGCAATTTCTAGACGATTTGAATTTGAATTTAAACATAAATGATATTAATATATATATATATATATATATATATATATATATATATATATATATATATCAAAACACTGTGCAAGCATTAGACACGTAAGGAAATATTCAACCACGTGCTTTCTTTTTCCCGTGAAGTGATACACGCGTTCATTTACAATTAAAAATCAAAGTCGTGCTTTATAAAAAAAGGTGAACGAACCAAATCATTTTTGGTTTAAAGTTTGAAAACAATAAGCTTCAAAAAAACTAAATCCATGGCAAGGATTCATAAATCGAGTTCTTAGAAAAAAAATGGGGCGCTGCATATAAAACTCGAGTCTCCCTTTTTACCTTCTTCTATTCAAACCCTTCGGCGTCGATTAGAAAAAAAACAAACGTTTGAACCTAAATCGAACGCGGGCAATCGAATTTCGTGACCGAAGGGAGGCGACGGGACTTTTGGATGGATAGAGGCGCACGCATTCGTACGCTTGATTGAGGCATGGCGCGCAGTGAACTCAAGCGGGGCGATTTGGGTATAATTAAACTGTGGGTTGCTGACGCATGATCGATGTTGTTAATTACGAAGAAGCTCGACGTCGTCAACATTTCAATGTCGTGAGTGTTCAACGCTGTCAGTATTCAAAGCAGGTGGTGTCGCCAAAACTGGATGTCGCCACTGTCTTCACGGCCGTGCGCGTGGATGGGGTTCGTCGAGGACGCATGCTAGCAAGGCATTGGTAGCCGATGTCGTTCGCGAGCACGATTGGGTATCGGGCACGCCGTCTTCTGTAGATCAGTGAGGTAACCAGCTTCTCTCTTTAATTTAATTATTACATAGGTTAGAAACAGAGGGAAATAATATTTACCGTAGGGCATATTCAATTTTAAATTCTTAATTCTGTACAGTATAAGTAAAACAAAAAAGAAATAGATAAATTAATAAATTTTAGTAAAGTCAAAATTATATATACACGCAGTGACTAAAAATGTATATATATGTATGCACATTTTTTTTTACAGAAAACAGTTTTTAAATATCTATATATATATATAATTTTTAAATGGATATCTATTTTTCAAAATAAAAATAATAAAGATAAAAACAAAAAAATGTACATATTTTTATATTTATTTGTCTTAAATCATTAATTTAAAACTAAATTATTAGTTGAATAAAGGTTATAAAACGGCAAATTGAATCATTCGATTTTTTTCGAGTATTAATAAATTGTATAAATATTTTTACAAGGTTTAAAACCGTGAAGAAAACAAGCTGGAATGAAAATGGATTGCATGCAAAGCAAAGATGAGATCTTCTCACTCAATCTGATTTTTCGATTTATTTTTAAATAGTTAAATTAAAAATCGTTGATTGTGTGCTTGGATGTTAAATTATTACCAATTGCATTGGATTAGACCCTACGCGCCGCATAATAGCGGATGATATTATATAAACCCATATACCGCGATATTCCACCTCGAAGTGGAATTGGTATTATATATGTATTTGGAGTGATTGATTTCCCGCATTATATAGCGGATGAGACCCTATGCGCCGCATAATAGCGGATGATATTATATAATCCCATATACTACGATATTCCACCTCGAAGTGGAATTAGTATATTGTGTTAACATCTGTGGATGCAGGGAAACAGGTTGGAGGGATCCAGATGGATTCCTCAAATATTTGAATTCGTTTCATATGTAGTGTGTTGATTTATTTATAATCTATGTGTGATTATATTTGTGATTGAAATCGTTGAAGGCTATAGTTTAGCCGAATATATTTTTGGTATCGTAGGATACCAGAAATAAATAAAATTGGATTTTTGAAATTTAAGTATAAAGTTTATAGTTAAAATTTATTTTTGAGAATTGGATAAAATTTAAAAGAAAGAATTTCAAAAGGATAAGGTTTATTTTGAAATCCTATTAATTAAATTCCATAATATGGGAAATATTTTGTAAATGAGTTTTGAGTAATATTGTTTAATAGTTGAAGAATTTATTTAATATTCGAATTTTAAATAGTTTGGAGGAGATAAAGAAATTTATTTTAATAGGAAATAAATTTGGAAATTTGATTTGGTGTTTGAAAATAAATCTTTGGGAAATCAATTTGGAAATCGATTTGGTGTTTGAAACAAATGTTTGGAAAATCAATTTGGGAATTTGGTTTGGTGTTTTGAAATTAAATTTGAAAATCAATTTGGAAATTTAATTTGGTGTTTAAAAGTGAATATTTGGAAATTGATTTTTAAAATCGTATATCAATGGATATTTGGAAATTTAAATTCGCAATGGGAATTTTATAAGAGAAAGGGAATTTGTTTTAAAAATAAATATTGGTTTATTTTTAAAAGCGTGGAAAGGAATTTACAGATTTGGAATGTAAATTTAAAATAAATCAGGAGGGATTTATTAATTGATTTAAATGAACCATTTTGCAATGAAAGGTGTATTTTCCTGAAAAGCCGAGTATTTTTTTCAAAGTAGCTTATGAATAAAAATTGAAAGATTTAAGGATGGTTTAAAAAGGATACTTTGGAGAAATTATTTTCTCAAATTGATTTTAAATCTTTTAAGTAAAAATTTATTTAATTAATTATAGAAGTGATTATACCCTATCTACTAATTTTATTTTAAAACTGCTTTGGACTTGAGTTTTTATATGAGTTATTGATATTAAATTTCATAACTAATGTTTTAAATAAAGTGTTTAAAATTAGTTTTTATTTTAAATGTATCCAAGTACATATATTTTTGGATAAGTGTTTTGCATTATTTTGAAGTATTTATACTCGGCAAATTTTCAGTGAAAATAAATATTTGGAAATTTATTCCGCGTGAGGAAAGTGATTTGAAATTTGTTTTCAAAGTGTTAAAATTATATCTTGCGAAGATATTTTGAAAATAAATAATTGGGGAGAAATTATTTAAATCTTGGTGATTGTTGTGAATATTGTTTGATAGTTAAATAACCGACTATTAAAATTGGCCTTTAAATGGCATTTGAATTTCGATGCGACAGCGAGTCGGATTCTAGATGGTTATCCAAAACCCACATCGAATCTTGATGAATCATTGTGATTGAAATATCCACATGTTTTTAAATAAATGCTCACTATTCGATTTTGTCGGGAGAGGACTTTGTGCCATATAACCCACTCTGAATAGTGATACGATGAAACAGATAGCATTTGAAGACGATGGTGAAGATCGGGTGTTTTCGAGAACAATAGGATAACCTATCGAATGACTCTGCACTGAGTTGCTTTGGTATAGAGATCTCCATATGTGAGGGGGAGTCCGATCGGGATTGTGGATGCCCGGTTGCAACGGCTTCTTTGGAAGTGGCTTCGGTTCCGTTCGAATCCGGAAGGGACTTGTATGGTTGTATGTCTGGCATTACACTTTGAGATATAAAGCTAATTTCTATCAAATACATTTCTGTTGGTGGCGGAGAATTTATTCTCTTAGCTTAACACCCTTCTCTGAGACGTACGAGCTCAGGAGTTATGTAGTTGATGGTTATTAGTGATATACTCCCAATTTAGTAGTGGGGCATGCTGAGTGCTCCTGATCATTTGTTGATGGAAGCATGGCTTTTGTGAAAAGCATAGCTTTGTGGACGAGACTTCGTCGAACCTCACAACCCGGAAATGGTCGAAACAGGAATGTTGCGGTAAGGTTATTATGGGTTGTGCCCCTAGGGTATATCCATTTTCTTCTGGATAAGAGGTGGTTTCATGGTATGGAGCCTAGATATTTAACTGTGTGGTTGTTGCTATTTGTCGGTGAATCCCGAGATAAAGGTCGGTAACGACCTAGGATGGCATACTTGTAGGTGTTACCTAGTTACAGAGGTAACCCAGCCTTGTGTTGGTAGTGATCCGATTTGGTTCTTGGGGCGTCCCTCCAGAGGCGTCCCATTTGGTAAGGAAGTTCCTTAGCCTGACCATTTGTTGGAGTTCCAAAGAAACAATACGCGCCATGTACGGTTTTTGTTGTATAACTTGCCATGGAATGTGGCGGTAACCTGCTATTCAACATGGTAGCTATAGTAGGCATAAGTGTGAAATGTCTAGGTTAGCTAAGATTAATATTATACTTTCGAAATGTTTTCCACACTATGCACTAATGATAATACCAAAAGGATTTTGCGTATCAAGCATATTTGACTATCATAAGGAGAAATCTCCTCCAATTCTGCATTTGTATTGTGTGTAGGGTAGGAGGCCTTATGGTAGATTCATTTTCCAGAAGCATAGCGGATTTCTTTTCCTTTCTTTGTGAAAATAACTGTTTTTAAGATCTCACATCAGTCTCATGACTGACCTGAAGTTTATTGTTCCCTTTCTAAGCTCTGCGTGCCCATAATATTCCACACGGGCAGCCTAGAGTCAGGCAATCATTATTCTGGGGCGATGTCAGAAAAGTTGCTATGGAGACCTGGAGGCAAGCTGGATGGCAAGACGTATCACTTATATTATATAGTTTCCATTGCGTTTGGGTTGGTGCAAGTCAAAATTTTCATGTAAGCAAGTTATGAAAACTGCTAGTGTTGTATTGTGTCGTTGTAAACTCTGATGATGTATGTAAAAAAATGATATAGATCTTTGTTTTAAAAATTATTCATTTATCTATTATATTTGTTCCACTGCGAAATGTGAGATTCTGTTATTGTTTCTGTTTTCTTCTTCTATCTTCTTCTTCTTTAACCCTAACGGTTCGGTTTTCCAGCATTCGACTGTGCGACATTTGATATATTTTCCTTGTATAAGTATGATTTAAAAGGTTAAATCATTTTAAAAAGGTTTCCAAGGAAAAAGATAAAGGGTAGTTAACCCTAAGAAAATTATTCGGACAGTTAGTCCATTTTGATCTGGACAATTGTCCAGTTTGCAGATAATTAGTCTAGTTTGTGGGCAGTCGGCCCAGTTTTATGGATAGGTAGTCCATTTGTTAGCATAATGGACCTTGCTATTATGTTGTGGATAGATAGTCCACTTATTACCTATTTTATGGATAGACGGTCCATTTATTAGCATAATAGATATTTCTATTTTTATATAATCAGTTGATTAACCAGTTCGGTTGTAGGAAAGGATTTGCAAAACATATGTTTTAAAGAGGATATTAATGAGGGGAAACCAGTTTGCTAAGGGGCGTGGTCTTATTTAATATCAGTAAACCGAGATGTAGCAGAATTATTCACGCTAGGTTTTATGTCTGACTTGAAGTTTTTGTTTCTCCTTAAACTCTCAGATACACAAAATTGATTTGAGTAGGATGAGGGTTAAGTTTTTCAGGTTTTTGAAATTTTGGTGAATAAAGCTTCCAGAGACGAGTAGGTGGCTGACATATAGCTAATTAGGATTCACGTTTCGTTTTGTTTTGATTCCGCTGTGAATACTAAGTCAGATATGACTATATTGACTCTGATCAACCAAGAGGGCATCGTCATATGTCGCTTTTGGCGTATTATTATAGTTATAATTGATCTTTACTCGGAAAATGATTATGGGATTATGTAATTTGGATATGAATTTGTTTGAAATGTAATCAATAAATGTTATTTTTGAAAATCCATGATTTTATTCATATTCAAGGTGCCTTTGATATTATGGATGCCATTATCATTATCGTATTTTGTCACCAGAAGTTAATACTATGGACGACTGCAGCATCTATAGCGCTTAGCTTTTGGCCTCCAGATAGGGATGTTACAGTGTTATTTTATTGTAGTGCTTGGCTCAGACCAAGTATTTTTCCAGGTTGTCTTTGAATATTTGGAGAACATAGAGGGGAACTGAAGATTCACCTATCGTAGTATTTAATTTTCCGCTATATTATTTGGTATACCTATGGCATTTATAAGTTGGGGATTTTATAACTGTCCAGCTGATAAGGTTTATTTCTAACTTTAATAAATTCTGTATCTTGGAGTGAGAGTTACTATTGTCCTTGTTATATTATATGTTATCCATTCTGTTGTGAGATTTTGTTTTTCTATGTTCTCTGTTGTTTTCTTTTTATTTACCCTAACAATCTGCCCTTTTGTCGATTGGATGCACGACATTGGAACACAGCGGTAGCATTCAGTGTCGACTTTCGATGGTCAAATAGGCGGGTCATTACAAATCACCCAAATCAACCGTACACTAAATATAAATAGGGCATACCCTCGGTATCTAGGGTCATCTCTCGTATAACCATGTAAAAATAGGTACAGGATCCAACTCCATGCTCTCAGCATCTCTAGCTATCTTCGATAGTTGTATAACAGATGCGCACGAGGTTACACTACTGCATGGACTCTCGGTCTCAAAATTAATCCAAGAGATCGATAACCACATAACAACCTTCTATACCTTCAACCTCATAGTAATCGAATTGGCTTTTAGCCAATAAAATAATCATAGAACCTCTCAAACCTCTACTAATCCACTCGACTCTCAGCATTGTGAATAATCATCGGGACTCTCGGTCCTACGTACACTCAGCGCCATAAATATCTATTCTATCATTGGTCTCGACAAATGATCAGATCGACTCTCAGGCAACATAACCCAATAACCATCAAACTTATGGCTTTCAGCCTACACACTCTCTGCGTGCATCACGAGCAATATTATACCCCGTATACTCGACCTTAGAGTCAGGCAACCCATATCACCTGGTGTTACTTATCTGTTTACTCAATGCTCATAAATTATACTCATCATTACATAATTATTCTATATATAACAAGTCCAAAGAAAAAACCAGAGAAATATTACTAAAAGACCTATACTAGACGATACTATATCTCTATTTATTCTAATTTCTTGTTACAAAGAAACATAAAGCAATCAAAACATACAATTCTACAATTTATTTATTCGAAAGGGGATTCCAAATATGTAACAACCCAGTATTTTGTGATTATTTTAATTGTATATTTTAATTATTTAAATTGAAACTCCTGATTTAAAAACTATATTATATTTATTAAAATGGATAAATTTTGTTATTTTAAAAGTAATTTTGATTTTTATGTGAATTATAATTCCAAACCGGAATAAATTGAATATTTCCAGAAAATGTGGATTTTGGTCAAATTGGTCAAACTTTGACTTTTAAATTTAAAACTTAAGTACTTGAATTTTTAAATTTTATCTTTTATTATGAAAAAAAATTAATTTCAATAATACTGTTTTTCGTTTCGTTGAAATCCGATTTATATTGTGAAAGTTGTGTTTTTTACAATATTGGGTGTAAATTGATTTATTTAATAAAATTATCTATTTTAATTTATATAAATAAAATTTTATTTGTCAAATCATGTTCTAATATGTATTATATGACATGTTAGATATATATTTTATTTTAAAACATTTTTTAAGGGATGTTATAATTTTTCCAGAGCTTAGTGTATTTATTTTCAATTTTAAAGCCTAGTTTCATATTTTGTGACTATTTTCTTCATTTAATTATATTTAAATAAAATTTAATTATTTATTTTTATGCATGCATTTTATTTTTGTGTTTTTATCTTTATTTATAAGTATTTTTCATGTATTTAAAATTGCAAAAAAGAATTAAGGAAATTTGAATAGTTTGTGACCTTTTATGTGCTTAACCTTTTCATATTCTAGTCACCTTTTCACCAATCAATGCATCAATTCAATTTGCTGCCTTATACACTTTTCTTTAGCCAACCATTTCACTCCTTCTAACGTGAAAAATTTATCTCAAATCCTAGAAAAAAATTCGGCCATCATCCAAGAGGAAATTTTGGTAAAAACGTTCATTCTTTTCCATTTTTCTACTTGATTTACATGATTTTTGCACTTGCAATCTCTTATGCAGTTCGGCCCCTCCATCTCCAGCACTTTGGCCGCCTCTACCACTACTACTCCAGCCACCATCCCTTCCTCTCCACTACCATTCCAGAGCTGAGACCATCCATGATGGTGATCCACCAAAAAAATGACAAAAACTCCATTTTAACTACCATAGCGGAACTCCCCTTGTCTCCACCACTCCAATCATGCTTTGGCCGACCCAAACACCACCACCACTAGCCACAAACTGAGCCTTGGACCTCTGTAACACCTGTAATTGATCTTTCCAGATCAGGTCGTGCCCAATCATCCCTTGGCCGAAGCCATTTATGCCTTGAAATTCTTGTAGTTGCCTTGTAGTTGTGTGTTGATGCACACATATCTCTCTCTCTCTCCCCTTTATATATTGTTATGGCCGATCTATATGAACTGAACTTGATCCAAAACTGATACAAATACATCCCATTACAGTGCTTTTACAGCCAAAACTGATCCAGAACTGAACTTGAAAAGATATGTTATTTTGCAGCCAAAACTGATACAAATACATCCAAAACTGATCCGGAACTGAACTTGAAAAGATATGTTATTTTGATATTTTGAAATGGATTTTTGAATGATATTGAATTTTGAAATGATATTTGGTTTCGAACTATAAATTACTATTTTTGAAATTTTAACCATGGGACTATTTAATTTATGGTTTAACTGATCCTTAGAGGATGGGCGATCCCAAGCATCCTTTAAGTTATAGCGCATTGCTACTACAGTTCACTTGAGTTGGTTTACATTATATAAGTATATACGTCCTAACTCAAGTGTTTTGTGTATTACTTTACGCTTGGGTCAGCCTGAGTATTTACAGCTTAGCTTTGGATTTATTTTTCTGGAGCTAGGAATCGCTGGAGATTCTGCTTGTCTAGTTATCTGTTCCCTTTCAATTTCAGTTGTTCTATTTCAGCTCTGGTATTTATAAACTTCTATGTATTTGAGATTTCTATTGTACATGTTTTCAGACTGATATTATGTATTACGTTTTGAGAGTTTGTTATAGTAGCTTCATGGACTACTATGGTATTTAATTTCCACTTCGAGTTATTCTGATATTTCTGTGTCTGTGATTTTGTGATTTTATTTCATTTGCTCCAAATTTACTTACAATGTGGTATTTTGAGCAATTCATATCTGACATGTGTGGCTGCGAATGGCTGATAATATCGGGTTGTTACAGTAGGTATCAGAGCTTTGGTTTTAGGCAAATCATAGCCTACGGAGCAAAAACTCATTAGAGATAGGGTAGAAATACCCTAGAATGAGTGAAATCAATCTCAGAGTCCTTTCTTTGTGATAGAATGTATTTTTGAAGTATAAAATAATTTCCAAATAATTTTTAAGGGCTTTTTAAAGATTATATTGTTATAAATAATTTTTCTTATTTTGAAATCAAGATTTTTTAAACTTCATCCCTTCGGTATCCACCATGTTAGAAACCTCTTGGTTAGGATTCTTATCGATTAGGATTCCTTGAACTTTGAAACGTTCCCAGTGGTTTTGAAATCCAGTCTTGTCTTCCCTATTTTTATCCTTTTGATTTTGGAGCATTCCGTAACTCCACTTTGGAATGACCTATATAAAGATCGGTGATTCCGCAAATCCTTGAATGATTTGTAAAGGGGTGAAATCCTTGAATGATTGTAAAAGGGGTGAAACTCCTTTACAATTGGCATTGATTCACCGAAGATTTCTGTATCCTCGGTTTACGATGCTATCTATCTCCTGCTCTACTCAGATTATATCTCTGGCGATCGAATGTCGATTTTCCTTAGATTTCCGTATTGGTTATATTCTTGAAGTCGCGTTTGACCCGGTTAAGGTCGCCCGCGATTTATTTAGGCTTATCCATCTCCTATTGGGTAATTAAATTATCTCATCTTCGTTCGAGCTCATCTTTGAACCAGAATTCTATTTGATTAGAGTCCTCTAAATTTTAATCTGTTGTTTGAAAATTTATCCTTGAATCATTCTTTGAAAATTTGTGTTTGATTGTATTTTGAATTTGTGCGTACATCGAAATTATTATTTTGATAAGGATGACCCCATTTTGTATATAAAAGTGAAATATTTTCAATAAGGATTTTATATCTTTTGAAAATGAGAATTTGAAGTATTGAAAAGATTTGAAAATTTATAAGAATTTGACTTATAAAAAATGATTTATAACTGAAAGGTTTTTGAATTTGAACTTCGAGGAATCGAACTCCGGTGTTTGGAGATCGGTTTTAAGATTTTGGAAAATATATAATATTAATATGATTTAAAGATATTTTTTCGGATAAGAAATGCTTCAAATGTATTTGAATGAATTCCAATGACTGCGAAGAGATTTCAAAGAAGTTTCAAGAAAATAAAAGTCCAGAACCCACTTATGTCGCTGGAAAATAATTTTGGTGATGAATGCATGCATCATCGACATTGATTTTCGAGTTTCTGAGTGGGGGTGAGGCCACTCTAGTAGCTTTACTATGCGAGTGATTTTGTGAAACCAGATTTTGAAGTATGCTTTGATATTCGAAAGATATATGTATATATATATGTATGTATATGTATATATATACATATGTGTGTGTGTATATATATATATTTGAAATGATGTAAAGTAAGCCGGTGTTCAGTCCTTGAGATTCAGATTTGTTTTGGGTATAAACCTATCTTTTAGAATTGGTTTGCTGATTTGTTGGTGATTTCCAACTCTTGAATTGAAAATATGATTTCTTCGACTATTTTGAAAGTTCGAGCACTTCCAAATCAGGGTTAACTTTTCAAAGCTAAGTAATTTTGAAAGGTATGGGGTATTTGATAAAGAATATAAGTTTAGTTTGGTATGATTAAAGTATAAAGTAATATGATTTAAATAAGTTTGAAAATGTTTGTTGAGTGAAATAAATAAGACTATTTTGAATTATACTGGTATGAAATATAGATTTGAAATGTTTTTAATGAAGTGTATATATAGAATAATAATCTTTCCAATAGTAAATTGGATTTTTCATACAGAAATATATAGTTTGAAGGTTTTAAAAAGAGATGGTTTTAAACTTAGTAACCATTTTAGATATTTTGATGATTGAAACAGTTTGGAAATGATTTAATCTTTATTTTGATAAAGAATGTGAATTTGAAATGATAATTGATTTTGATAAATGAATATTTGAAGTTTATATTTGTATGAAAGGATATTTGGTTTACTTGTAATTTGAGTTTATTTAAAAATGATGGATTTATGAAATGAATATTTCAAAACTAAGTAATAATGAAGTAAAATTTGTGAAAATCTATATGAGTGGATCGTATGATATATATGTGCAAGTATAAGTAATCAACAGTGAAACTAGATAGATAATAGTAGTAAAGTAAATTAAACTAATCACACCAGAGATTTTTATACTGGTTCGGAGCACCGTCCTACGTCTAATCCCAGACTCCTATCTGGATTTTCACTATTAACTACCTCGCTTCACCCGGAGGAACAGGTTTACAATACCCGAACAGCCGAACGGGATTTCACGCCTCTAATACACTGAGGACTTCAACACTTGCCTCTTACAACACCGAGGACTTCAACACTTGCCTCTTACAACACGAGGACTTCAACAAAAACAAATACAATTGTTGTTGACAACTTGTGTTCTTGAAAACACGGATTTGTCACTAGTAGTACACCCTTCCTATAATCTTATCCTCAAAGAATATGAATGATGTTTTGTAAAGATTAAAGAAGGTATTTACTTATTGAATCAAAAGATATGAAATAATTTCAATGATTCAATAAGCTAAATTAATTTTTAGAATGCAGGAGTGTTAGAGATTAGATTAGAGAGCATATATGATCGTGTAAAAACTTGTGTTTGAATCAATGATTTAGATGAGTATATATAGAGAAAAATAGTTGTAACTCTTTGTGAACAGTTGCCATTAAGAGTTATGATCATTGATGAAAGATAGGAGATGCAACCTTTGGAGAAGAGAAGTGTCTTTTGGAAAAGTTGCTTTCTGTTTAAAAACGGTCGACAGGTCAAAAATGGACCGGTAGACAGGAATTCAAATATATATACGTTATGTGCATGTGTGCATGTTATCTGTGCATTCTGGGCAAAAACGGTCGACCACCTTATTTTCAACCGGTCGACCGGTTTAGTCCAATTTGCACAGTTAATGTGCATATGTATATATATTGAAAGATTGAAGTTATATGATTATTTGAGGATAGATTTTTAACATAAATTACTAACATACCAAATAATCAACCTCTAATATATGGAGCTCTTTGTGTTTCTTCAATGAATAACTTCTTTTTGTCGATCACGGCTTATTCCTTTGTCAGAAATCAAAACTCTATAAAAATCTTGACTCAACATTCTCCCCCTTTTTGATTGATGACAAAAATCTTGACTCAACATTCTCCCCCTTTTTGATTGATGACAACATATATCTGAAGTTCTGAATCTCCCCCTGAATATGTGATCTCCCCCTGATATTTTGTCTATATATATATATTCCTGCAAATAATTGTTAGCACTTTCTCCCCCTTTGTCATCGACAAAAAGGAATAATAGATAATGGAATAATATAGGAGTATATCAACCAGAATATCCATTTTCCTCTTTTCTTTAGTAGGTCCTGCAAAAAATAGAATTAAGTCCATGGTACCCACTTTTTATAGGGTCCTAAGAGTTAGGTCCTAGGAGTCCAAACCCATACGGGTCTGGTATCCCCTTTATATACATAATTAGTATTATGATGCACAGTATTCATAAAATTCTGAATATATTTGTTCCTAATCAAATTGTTATTTGTTTTAGGAACCCATATTTTGATAGTCTTCTTTTGAAATTTCACAACTGGTTTTGGTTTGGAATATAATAAACTAAGATTTTTCTTAGCTTCAGTTTTTTGTACTTTCTTTTTCCTTTTATTTCTAAGATGTTTCTTAGTTTCATGTTTGTTATATCCCAAACCTTGTTTATCTGAAATAGATTGTGAACTTTCAATGATTTTAGTCAAATTTTCTCGACCTTTGTTAAAGTTAGAAACATTTTGAGTAATGTCATCAAACTTTGTTTGTAAACTAGCTTTTTCTAGGTCTAGAATTTTGACTTTTGCTTTAAGTTCATGATTTTCAGTAGTGAGAGCATTATTTTTCTCTTTTTGAGCTTCTATTTCTTGACTCAAAAGAGATATTTGAGAGTCAACATTAGATGATGATTCTTGAATATTTTCAAGTTCTTCTTCTAATATTTTCTTCTCATCTTTTAACATATCTCGTTCAAACTCTGCTCTACTTAAATCTGCTTTGACTACTTTTAATTGACGTTTTAAGTCTTTATATTTGACTATCAATTCAGCATTAATATCAAGTAATTCATCAAATGTAGGAATTTGTACCTCATCTTCTGTTTCCATAAAGCAAACATTAGCTTGTTCATTCTCCGAATCACTTTCACTTTCTGATGAAGATGACTCTGAATCATCCCATGTTACTGAGAAGGCTCGTTTCTTTGATTTGTCCTTCTTATATTTGAATTTGTCATTTTCTGACTTTTTCTTTTGTTCTGGACAATCCTTCTGCATGTGTCCCTTTTTATGGCAGTTGAAACATTCTATAGCAGATGAAGATGGTTTATTTGATCCAGGTTTCCTTTTATTGTAGCGACTGGCTTTTCGATATTTTAGGAATTTTTTAAAACCTTTAGCAATGAATGCCAAATCTTCATCTTCAGAATCTGATTCATTTTCATCTTTCTCAACATGAAATGCTACATTTTTCTTTTCTTCTTTCTGTTCTTTTCTAGCCTGCAAATTTGCTTCATAGGACATTAAATTTCCTATCAATTCATCTGGCTTCATGACGGAAAGGTCATTAGCTTCTTCAATTGCTAATACTTTTCCTTCCCATTCATTAGTCAGAGAATGTAGGACTGTTGAAACAACATCAAAATCAGAATACTTTTGTCCTAACCCAATAAGTGCATGGTGAATAGTTTGAAACCGTGAATACATGTCATTGATTGTTTCATTTGGTTTCATTTTGAAATTTTGAAATTGACTTTTCAGCATGGCTATTTTGGCTTGTTTAACCTTGTTAGTACCTTCATGAGTGATTTTTAGCGTTTGCCAAATTTGATATGCAGTAGTGCAGATACTAACACGGTTATATTCATTTTGGTCTAATGCACAGAACAACATATTTATTGCTCTTGCATTTACGGCTGCTGCCGTTTTCTCAGCCACAGTCCATTCTGAATAATCAGTTGTTGGATTCACTATTTCTCTTTGAGTAGCATTCCAAGCATCATAGCTACTTGATTGCATAAAGAATGACATACGTGTTGCCCAATAACTATAGTTAAGACCATTGAAAAATGGAGGTCTTTGTGTCGATTGCCCTTCTGTGTAAGTGGTGTTTTGAGTGCTAGTACTTGCGTTATTTGCCATATTACAAGAATATATCAAATAACTGTGTTACGGTTATATGATGACCGTGCTCTGATACCAATTGAAAATCTATATGAGTGGATCGTATGATATATATGTGCAAGTATAAGTAATCAACAGTGAAACTAGATAGATAATAGTAGTAAAGTAAATTAAACTAATCACACCAGAGATTTTTATACTGGTTCGGAGCACCGTCCTACGTCCAGTCCCAGACTCCTATCTGGATTTTCACTATTAACTACCTCGCTTCACCCGGAGGAACAGGTTTACAATACCCGAACAGCCGAACGGGATTTCACGCCTCTAATACACTGAGGACTTCAACACTTGCCTCTTACAACACCGAGGACTTCAACACTTGCCTCTTACAACACGAGGACTTCAACAAAAACAAATACAATTGTTGTTGACAACTTGTGTTCTTGAAAACACGGATTTGTCACTAGTAGTACACCCTTCCTATAATCTTATCCTCAAAGAATATGAATGATGTTTTGTAAAGATTAAAGAAGGTATTTACTTATTGAATCAAAAGATATGAAATAATTTCAATGATTCAATAAGCTAAATTAATTTTTAGAATGCAGGAGTGTTAGAGATTAGATTAGAGAGCATATATGATCGTGTAAAAACTTGTGTTTGAATCAATGATTTAGATGAGTATATATAGAGAAAAATAGTTGTAACTCTTTGTGAACAGTTGCCATTAAGAGTTATGATCATTGATGAAAGATAGGAGATGCAACCTTTGGAGAAGAGAAGTGTCTTTTGGAAAAGTTGCTTTCTGTTTAAAAACGGTCGACAGGTCAAAAATGGACCGGTAGACAGGAATTCAAATATATATACGTTATGTGCATGTGTGCATGTTATCTGTGCATTCTGGGCAAAAACGGTCGACCACCTTATTTTCAACCGGTCGACCGGTTTAGTCCAATTTGCACAGTTAATGTGCATATGTATATATATTGAAAGATTGAAGTTATATGATTATTTGAGGATAGATTTTTAACATAAATTACTAACATACCAAATAATCAACCTCTAATATATGGAGCTCTTTGTGTTTCTTCAATGAATAACTTCTTTTTGTCGATCACGGCTTATTCCTTTGTCAGAAATCAAAACTCTATAAAAATCTTGACTCAACAATTTGAGATATATGAAATTATAAATTTTTGTTTTGGAATATGGTATATTTAAGCTTTGAAATATATTAAAGATTGAATAGTTTATCTTATGGATCAAATCTTCATTTGAAATTTGATAATATTTGAAATGGTTTTGTTGGAAAACTAAACTGAATTGAAACTGATGGTTTGAATTGAATTAAAATTGAAAATTTTAGATTTGGGTTTAATTGAATAAATTTGTGAATGTAAATAATTAAAGGAATGTTTTATGATTTCAAATGTATGATTTCGAAAGCTTATGATTTTCAAAGTGTAATTATTTCAAGTATTTTGGTTTCGAAAGATTTATAACTTTGAAAGTATTATGATTTTTGAAAGTAAATATATGTTTGAAATGGAAATGAATTTGTTTGACATAAATTTTGTCGATTTGGAAATTTGGATTATTTTCTAAATCTATTGTTTTAAGAAACTTTGAAACTGAATATATGCAAGTAGGAAGAAATGATTTGGCGAAATCATATATGATTTTGAAACTGAATTGATATTGAAATGGTTTGAAATTGAGAACTTTATTTTATTAAATACTTTGATTTGGGAGTTATCGAACTTATATAAAATTGATTTGTATAAGTATGAAATGATTTGAAAACTATTGATTTGTAAAGGTACTCAACTTGTAAATTGAAATCTTATATAATCGAAGTCTATATAAGTGTGATTTGATATACTATTGATTTTGGGAAGTATTCGATTTGAAATGAAATCTTATATATAATGGACTTTATATAAGTATGATATTTGAAAGTGATTTTGAAAGGTACTATATGATACATATTTTCGAAGTAAAGACATGGAAAGTGCCTTCTGCTTGATATCCGCTTTATGGCCACAATGTGGATTCATTCTATCGATATTATTCTCTATGATTTTGTGTTCTCCGGATATGATACTCGAGTTCCATCGAATTCCATGGCGATCTCCATGGTCTTATGTTTACGACTGCATAACGTAATTCGCCTGGATGAGATAGCCTGGGGGTACGGATGTTTCCTAAGGGATCCATGAGTAACAATTGTGTATCATGCGATCTATGTAGGTCATAGTAGTAGCGAAATCCACTGGCTGAGACAGCTTAAGGGTATGGATGTTTCCTGGGGGATCCAGTCGTAACCATTGTGTATCTGCGGTCTACTAGTCATCATGGCGTAATTCGCAGGCTGAGATAGCTTATAGGTACGGATGTTTCCTGGGGGATCCAGGCATAACCATTGTGTATCCGCGATCCATGGTTAGACAAATGTTTGGTTTGGTTGATTTTTTTGGATTGTACTTTCCATATCTGTTGTCTTAAAAGGTTTTCCAGTATTTTCACTAGGTGTTGAAACAAGTCTACTAAGTGCCTGGAGAATTCTAGCTTTGCGCCTGATCAACGCATAGCCAGAGTCTGCAGGAACGAAAGTAAACTTGTTAAGACATTGAGTTATATAAGTATTTTGATAAAGTATTATATAAAGGATATTTTGATCATTATTTTACTTGTCTAAATAATTTAAAATGTTTTAAATATTGTTTACTTCGAACTATCAAATTTGAATCAAATGACTATTCATCATATTATAAAATGTTTAAAATGTTATAAAAAAATTAATTGAAATTTATATAGTTTTAAAAATATGGTTCATCCTTGTCTTTCAACCTACCTTCTCTTCTAGCTATTTCTACCTTCTTCCTATTCGAGGGTCCTTTCCGCATTGTGGAAAGAGTTGGTTTTTTGGCTTATCGTACGGATTTGCCCGAGGAACTTTCTGGAGTGCATGATGTATTCCACGTCTCACATCATCTCTGGTATCTTCTTGACCCATCTCTTTTGTTCAACCTTTACTCTTGACGGTTTGGATATTGAACCTAATCTGACCGTCGAGAGTAAGCCACTTTGTATTGTCGGCAGAGGTACGAAGCAGCTAAGAAGGAAATCTGTTAGTCTGATCAAGGTACGATGGTGTACTGACTATCGAGATTGTACCTGGGGGACGGAGGAGAGCATTCGTGCTTCGAATTCGCATTTGTTTTTTCAGGTACTATTTTTTTCCTTTTTTTCCTTGTTCGTTCTTTTCGAGGACGAAAAGATTTGAGTGGGGGAGAATGTAACAACCCAATATTTTATGATTATTTTAATTGTATATTTTAATTATTTAAATTGAAACTCCTGATTTAAAAACTATATTATATTTAATAAAATGGATAAATTTTGTTATTTTAAAAGTAATTTTTATTTTTATGTGGAATATAATTCCAAACCTGAATAAATTGAATATTTCCAGAAAATGTAGATTTTTGTCAAATTGGTCAAACTTTGACTTTTAAATTTAAAATTTAAATACTTAATTTTTGAATTTTATATTTTATTATGAAAATAAATTTAGTTACAATAATACTATTTTTCGTTTCGTTGAAATCTGATTTATATTGTGAAAGATGTGATTTTTACAATATTGGGTGTAAATTGATTTATTTAATAAAATTATCTATTTTAATTTATATAAATAAAATTTTATTTGTCAAATCATGTTCTAATATGTTTTGTATGACATGTTTTATATATATTTTATTTTATAACATTTTTTAAGTGATGTTATAATTTTTCCAAAGCTTAGTGTACTTATTTTCAATTTTAAAGCCTAGTTTTATATTTTTTTGGCTATTTTCTTCATTTAATTATGTTTAAATAAAATTTACTTATTTATTTTTATGCATGCATTTTATTTTTGTGTTTTTATCTTTATTCATAAGTATTTTTCATGTATTTAAAATTGCAAAAAAAATTAAGGAAATTTGAATAGTTTGTGACCTTTTATGTGCTTAACCTTTTCATATTCTAGTCACCTTTTCACCAATCAATGCATCAATTCAATTTGCTGCCTTATACTCTTTGCATCAGCCAACCATTTCACTCCTTCTCACGTGAAAAAATTATCTCAAACCCTAGAAAAAAATTCGACCATCATCCAAGAGGAAATTTTGGTAAAAACCTTCATTTTTTCCATTTTTCTACTTGATTTACTTGATTTTTGCACTTGCAATCTCTTATGCAGTTCGGCCCCTCCATCGCCAGCACTTTGGCCGCCTCCACCACTACCTACTCCAGCCACCATCCCCTCCTCTCCACTACCATTCCAGATCCGAGACCATCCATGATGGTGATCCACCAAAAAATGACAAAAACTCCATTTTAACTACCATAGCCGAACTCCCCTTGTCTCCACCACTCCAATCATGCTTTGCCGACCCAAACACCACCACCATCAGCCACAACCTGAGCCTTGGACCTTTGTAACACCTGTAGTTGATCTTTACAGATCAGGCCGTGCCCAATCATCCCTTGGCCGAAGCCATTTATGCCTTGAAATCCTTGTAGTTGCCTTGTAGTTGTGTGTTGATGCACACATATCTCTCTCTCTCCTTTATATATTGTTATGACCAATCTATATGAACTGAACTTGATCCAAACCTGATCCAAATACATCTCATTACAGTGCTTTTACAACCTATAGCTGAAGCAAAAGTCGTTAAATGCAAGTGCAAAAGCGTTAGCTTTGTGTTTCATGTTTATTCCTAGCATTGTTTTGTAATAGTTTGGTTGAAAATTCATGTTGTATTTGTTTTGTTTGATATGTAACAAGGCAATTAGCTTTGACTCTCCCACTCTCAAATCATTGTCGTGTTATTGTGCCTTTGAAGTTCCTTTTTTTGCATTTGGTTGTCATCTCCAGCTATACAAGTGGGTAATTCTCACCAGACAAATTTATACTTATATGACTAGTAAACTGATCATAATTGAATCTGTAAAAACATATCACCATGTTATATTAGTTATGTTATGATCATATGATGTTCATCCATGCTTATTTACCTGTTATACCATCTGTTACTGTTATATAATGTTATTGTGTTTATTTATATCAGTTTATCACACTGCAAGTTTCCTTTAGATTAGAATCACTATGGGTTGAAATGATACATACGCAAACGGACTTTAGAATAGGGAAAAATCATTATGGGCTGAAATGATAGGCATGAATGATTTTTAATTATTTCATTTTACTTAGAACTGCGGTTTTGAAATGAGAAAACTGAGGTTTTCTTTATAAATTACGGATTGAAATGATATATTATCCATATCACTTTACCTAGGCCATAAAATTTTATACAGACCCGTGGTTAATATATATTTTTATAAAAATTTTAAAGTATTTTAGAAATGTAAATATTATAATATTTTGATTTAAAATTAATTAAAAATGATTTTTGTAAAGTATTATTGATTTTCTAAAAATTTATAGGTGAAATAAATTAATGGTAAAGTTAGAAATTTGAAATATAACTTATTTTGAAAATTTTGATTTGGGGATAAATGGAATCTAAATTAAGTAGGAAAATATGATAAATAAATTTAAAATTTGATTTAAAATTAATTTAAAATGATTTTATAAAGTGTTAATGATTTTTGAATAAACTAAATGGTTAAATAAATGAATATTAAGTTGAATTTTGAAATATAACTTAAATTGGAATTTATGAATTTTGTTTAAAAGTGAATTTTAAGTTAAGTAAATAAAATGAAAAATAAGTTATATTTGGAAATTTAAACTTAAGTGTTAAGTTAAAATTTAATTATGAAAACTGAAATTAAATGTTGAATTATATAAATAAATTATTATTATTGATTTTTGAATGAAAAATTAACTTTATAAAATCATGAATATAAGGATATTTAAATGATTGTTTTCAAAGTGAAAATATATGATTTTATAAATTTAAAATGATTTAAAAAAAATTAATTGTTTGTGAAATTATATTGAATATTTGTAAATTAATTAATAGCATTTTGAAATGTTATTATTTCTAACGTAAAGGATATTACAGCATTTGTAAATGCTGTAGTTGATAGAAATGAACTAAATGGCTAAATTGAATTAAGGGCTATTATAGCACTTTGTAAGTGCTGTAGTTGCTGAAATTAACTAAGGTTTTATTTGAACTAAAGTAACCCTATTATAGCATTTTTTAAATGTGGTCTTTTGTTAAATTGAATTGTTTTAAAAGTAACTTTCCGTAGCATTTTCTAAACGCTGCGAAAGTTGAATTTTCGTTGTTTTAATAAATTTAAGTGAATAAATGAACTTTGAAAGATTTAAATTTTGGAAATTTAATAATTTAATTATTAAATATAATAACTTCGTTTTAATGATTTAAAATGCAGTAATTTGTTTTGAAATATAAACTATTTTGAAATGTGTGTTGAAATGGTATTTTAAATAAAAATGAATGCGGTTTTGAAAAGATATGTTATTTTGATATTTTGAAATAGATTTTTGAATGATATTGAATTTCGAAATGATATTTGATTTCGAAGTATAAATTACTATTTTGAAAGTTTAACCACGGGACGTATTTAATTTATGGTTTAACTAATCCTTAGAGGATGGGCGATCCCAAGCAACCTTTAAGTTATAGTGCATTGCTACTACAGTTCACTTGAGTTGGTTTACATTATATAAGTATATATGTCCTGACTCGAGTGTTTTGTGTTTTACTTTACGCTCGGGTCAGCCTGAGTATTTACAGCTTAGCTTTGGATTTCTTTTTCTAGAGCTAATCGCTAGAGATTCTGCTTGTCTAGTTATCTATTCCCTTTCAATTTCAGTTGTTCCATTTCAGCTCTGGTATTTATAAACTTCTATGTATTTGAGATTTCTATTGTATATGTTTTCAGATTAATATTATGTATTATGTTTTGAGAGTCTATTATAGTAGCTTCATGAACTACTATGGTATTTTAATTTCCGCTGAGAATTATTCTGATATTTCTGTGTTTGTGATTCTGTGATTTTATTTCATTTGCTCCAAATTTATTTACAATGCGGTATTTTGAGCAATTCATATCCGACATATGTGAATGCGAATGGCTGAAAATACCGGGCTGTTACAAAATACGTTTTCACCAAAATATTAAAAATATCAATTTTTAATCGAAATAAAATTAATTTAGAAAATTTCCATCCTTTCCTCAAAATCTATATTCCATTTCGAATTAAACAGTCGCAAGTCCCTTATTCAATTATAAGGAAATCTATAAAGTAAACTTCGTTCAAATACCAAATCCCATAAAACTCCTTCTTAAATAATTCATATTTTTAAAGTTCTTCTCTAATAATTGAAAATAATAATATTAACTAATATGCTTTATAATTCAAGATTTCCTTAAAATTATGAATTTAATTAATTCCACTTTTCCAAAAATAATTTTTAATTAAGAATAATCTCCTAAAGTCATAAAATAAAATTCAATAGATGAAAATTTCCATTCAATAAAAAAAAATTCATTCAACTTACTATTACTTCAAAATATTATCTTTATAAACTTTCGATTTAGTAAACTCAAATCGAATTAATTAATCACTTTCAAAATATAAATTTAATTGTTATTGTATAAAAATCATTTAAACATCGTCAAAGATTCACTTATTCGATAAAAATCTCAAAATTCATCTCTACATACTTTCTATTCATTGAATCCTCAAAATAATTCACTAAATATTTTTATAATTAGTAGTATTTAGAATATAAATAAAATTCATCTAAAAACCCATTATTTATTTCCAAAATATTTCATTTCTCAAAGCCTTCCATTTTAGTCAACTAATCACGTTCTGATCAATTACTAATGTAACCTCATTACAGCAACTATCGATCAAAAATATGTGATCTCATCATAACAATAATTGATCAAAATTATGCAATTCAATTTCATATAAACAAACAACGCATCACCAAACAATCAGCAAATTATAGAAAATAGGGTCTAGATCATATTGGCGCGTTATCAAAATATAACTCACATAAACAATGCCAATATATCCAATAACCTATTCAGTAGCAATTAAGCACAAAATGCAATGTAATAGACGAGAGTTGTGAGTAAACGAATTTACTCATCTCGACAATGAATGCAAGCATGAATTATACGAAAATTCCGCCTTTAACTAATCTGTTCGACCACTGGCACGATATCCCAAACAGCCCAAACTAACACATGATTGCCACCAACCCCTCCATTGCCTCGAAGCTCATGCCCCCCTTTGAATTGCCAGCCTAAAGATCACGTGCACACACCAAAATGTTGCCTACAATCACCTTCATTGCAACCAGCCACCAACATCACCAACTACCTTGCATGTACCCTTAAAGATAGCGATGATGTTGACACCATGTCGCTTGCCTCTACTAGCAATCTACTTTGCCCTCCATGCCATGTCGATGTCGTTAGTACCAATTCACGCAACCATTCGCCTTACGTCTCTCCATCGTCTGACCTCAATCAATACACACCCGTCTTGCGTCGTTGCCAATCATCCGCCCACCCCATCGTCGATGCCTACTACCCTTGCATCCAAACCTCGTTCATCTGCACATGCGATTGCTTATTTTTCTTTCTCCCTGGTCGCGATTTGGGTTCCTGATGGGGATTAGGGCTTTGAAATGCGGTCGGGTGTGGGTTTGGGGTGGGTATATAGAATAATCTAGAAGAAAGCGTGTGGCTTAGGCTAAAAGATTTTGGGCTGGATATAATTACTTAATATATATTAATTTCTTTTCTTCTGATAACTTCAATATCAATCCAATTTAATTCGATTAGAACTTCATTCTACAAGTTTATATTTTGATAACCATACAATTCCATTCATTTCAATACCTGTTTATTTTTAACTGTTTTATTCACACAAAAATTATTTACACTTTAAAAATATTTTATATTCAACTTAGAATGTTTTATTCTATTCAATAAATTATTCAAAATGAATTTATTAATATTTTTCAATTTATTAAATCAAAACCTTTTATTAGATAAAATTTAATTAATAAAAATTAATGTATTATTATTATTTTAAATTTTAATTATCAAAATTTTAATTCAAACAATTTTATTTTGGTTGAATCTATTTAATTTACGGTGTAGAAATTAGGGTTGTTATACATGGTGTGTCACAATACGTATAATTATATGCTAAATAATACAAAATCGGCACCTACTGCATAGTTTTTATCTCTAAAAGAATTGAAAATATGGTGCAAGAAACCTATATATACTTGTAGTTTTATACGTATGCTAGTTTTGAAAATCAAAATCTTTGTTTTTGAACACAAATTTTGCCACACTTCTACAAATAGAAGTATAGTTTAACCAATTTTTGCATCCAACCCCTACCATTAAAAATCTTAGCACACAATTTTCTAACATCCAAAATTTGAAAAATTCGATTTTCTAAACCTATATTCTTATGTTGAAAAAAGGTTTATATGGAGAATTCCATATATCCATCCTTCTCTTGTGTACCCATTCCACTATACCTAAGAACCTTTTCTTTTGCCCTCAATTATTTTCCAACTTTTTCAAGTACAGTCTACACAAGGAAATTTACTTCTAATTTTTTTTTAAATTTTTTTAAATAAGGTTATTTTAAAACAAGCTTTGTCCACCGATAAAGTATGGAAAAAGAAATTCCAAAACTAAAATAGTTTTTTCCCTCATCAATAACTATATATTACTTACTGCCACTTCTGCTGCATAGTAGAATTCATATTTGCTAACCCAACGGCTTTTCCTATGCTGAGCACGTTGCATTTCAAAAATCAAAAATACCCTTTTTTGTTCAAAATCATTTTCAGTTGAAATTTTAGAAATAGATGGAAATTTTAAAAATAGAAACTCATTTATAAAATATAATTTTTTGAATAATTTATTAGTTTTCGCTATTCAAAACAAATTTACCAACATCATACGCAGTCGGAATTTAGTCAATGGGTTAACATCCTTAACTTTCCCTTTCTTACTACATGGTAAATTTCCAAACTTCAAAAACTTTTTCTTTTATATTAACAATTAGCACAATAAGTTCATTTATAAATTTTAGCTTTTGAGGCGTAGAGATAGTGATGCATGGTTTTGCATCAACCCTTCCCTGTCCTCTCTTGCTAAAATTTATCTTCCCAAAATATTAATGCTTTTGGGACTTAACATTAGTACTTTTAATAGCTAACAAATTCCCAAATTTATTTTATAAACTTACAAACTTAATTTGAATCGGTTAAGTGTCTATATAAGATTTCCTTATTTATTCTGCTTTCCAATGTATAGAGGTCTATCAAAAAAATCAACATAGTAATAAAAAGCAACTATTCTCACAAAATATCGTACGTGTTTTTATACAAACAGAGACAACTAATGCTTTTAATCCAACTAAGCTAAAAGAAACAAATGCTGGAAACTATCATTCAACATCAACTAACATTAAGGACGTTGTGGTCCTATCACATGTTACTTAGATTAAACGGACTTTCTAACATGTCATTCTACTATAACTCACATATCTTGACTTTCATTTTTGGCTTCTAATAAATATTGTGCATCCATTGCTTCTTTTATCACAATCAATTATATTACTACATTCATTTAATCCAAATATCTTGAGAATATTCTCAAATCTTGGTATATGTTTTCTTTATTTATTTTTCATGCGAACATACTCTAGAAATCACAGAAATGTACTTTGATATCATTTCTCAATTCCTTATGGGTTCTTCTTTGTGTTCTTCACAGATGTTTAATGAAACACTCATAGGTTCAAACTAATATTTCTTATATCCAAAGGGGGTTCACTATTGTTATTATATGAGCATTCATTACTATTTTAACCTTAACTTTTACTTAATCCGACCCAGACAGTCATCCATAACTACCCTATATTTAAATTTTGGTTTGGTTTTTGCTACTTTTTCTAAAATTAAAACTTCTCAATCATGAAGTACTTAATCCTTAAACCTTTATCTTTAAAAACATAAACTTAGAAACTTTTTTTATTTAAGTCTTTCAATAGCTTGATTTCAAAAAATAGAACCGTGAAAATCTCCTTATTTTAACCAATATTAACTA
This sequence comes from Allium cepa, assembly GCA_030765085.1. Taxonomy (NCBI): domain Eukaryota; kingdom Viridiplantae; phylum Streptophyta; class Magnoliopsida; order Asparagales; family Amaryllidaceae; genus Allium; species Allium cepa. The sequence continues at coordinate 978,583,694 of CM060935.1, forward strand.
TAGGCATCTTAATGTTTTAAAAATAATTTAGGATTTATCAATTAAGTTTATTTATTAAGTCTAAAAGGAAAGGTTAGCGATTAAATTTTTAAAAGATCCTTTCTTTCTTTTCAAATAAGAGCCAAATTTTATGACATGAATGGTTATTGAAATCAACTTTTCATTTAAAGTCTTTTTAACAACAAAGATTTTTACTTCTTAGAAGTGGGATTTTTAACTAAAACGATTTATTAGGTTTTGCGTTTAAAAACTCAATTGTTATACTGAACCATTTTTTTAAAAAGTGCATTTTACGGTGTTTCCAAAACATCTTTTATAACTTTAACTAGGGTAGATAAGGACAACTTCCATCCTATTTTTACCTAATGCCACTTCCACTTTCAACCTTAGTAGATGTTCTAATAGCATATAAGAGGGACTTTCAAAAGATACATGCAATCAATGCATACGATTTTTGAAAAATATCCATTTTCCTTTGTTTTACCTTTAATTTCCTATGTTGTTTATAACATTATTTTAATGTTAATTCCTGATGTCGTTTCTATTTAAATTTCCTAATGTTACTGATATTTAACTTTCTTCTACTTAAACTGCTCTTATTACATAATCAGGTGACTCGACCTTGGTGCACGACTGCCCTCAAATTAGCCTCTTCACGCTTCTCATCCAATAAATCTAGAGATTCAACAAGTAATATGGCATTAGTCTTCGGATCTTAATATGTCACACGATGAGAAGGTACTTCCAATTCAACTGGAATAACGGCCTCAGAGCCGTAGGAAAGTGAAAATGGAGTGTGGCCGGTTGCAGACTTGTGGGTGGTTCAATATGCCCATAGGGCCATGGGAAGTTCATTGACCCATCTTCCTCCAGCCTTCTCCAATCATTTCTTCAGAATGGACTTAATAACCTTATTAACAGCTTCGACCTGTCCATGTGCTTGAGGGTGAGCAACCGTCGAGAACTTCTTCTGGATGTGGAAACGTTGACAGAAATTCTTGAACTCAACACTATCGAATTGAGCTCCGTTGTCAGTGATAATTATTTACAGAGGGCCAAAACAACAGATGATGTTGTGTATTACAAAATTGATTACTCTTTTCATCGTGATTGTGGCAAGGGGCTCGGCTTCCGCCCATTTGGTAAAGTAGTCAGTTACAACGATGGCGTACTTCGCACCACCTTTAGCCAGAGGTAAAGACCCAATTATATCGAAGCCCCATGTGGCGAACGGCCATGGACTGACCATCTGAGTAATTTCGGTAGGAGGGGCTCTAGGAATTCGAGCATATTTTTGGCATTTGTCACATCTCTTGGCATAGTCTGATGCATCTCGATTCACAATCGGCCAATAGTACCCGTATTGGGGTATCTTCTTAGCAAGGGCTTGCCCTCCAGTGTGATCGCCGTATTCTCCTTCATGAACATCATGTAACACTCGTTTGATTTCATCGTGGGCGATACACCGGAGTAAAGGAACAGAGTATCAGATCCTGTACATGACTCCATTCTAGAAAATGCATCGCGAAGCTTTCCAGGGAACTTGTCTTTTCTCATTTCTACACTCGTGCAATGCTCCGTGCTCGAGATAGTTTCTGAATGGGGTCATATATGAATCTTTTTCGGGCATTACCTCATGCACCAAGTCTTCCTCTATATGGTTGATGCTTGGAGAGTTAGTGTCTCAACGAGGACGAGTCTCATTTGCTATGCTTTACTGGTGCAGGCCAGTTTCGCCAAAGAATCAGCCTTTTGATTGTGCTTCCGGGGTATATAGAGGATGGCACAGTAATCGAACTGATTCAACACTTCCTGAACCCGGGAAAGATAAGCAGCCAACCTCCGGTCTCTAGCTTGGTGTTATCCCCGAAATTGACATACGACCAATTGCAAGTCACAGTAAATCTCGACAGCGATAATTCTAAAGTCTCTAGCAAGTCTGAGTCTAGCGAGTAAAGCTTCGTATTCGGCCTCGTTGTTAGTTGCATGGAAATCAAACTTCAAGGCGTAGCATATGGATCGACCTTTTGGAGTTTCAAGTACTACTCCAGTGCCTAAGCAACGATCGTTTAATGCGCCATCCATATATAGCTTCTATATATACTTGGGAGATTAACTGGTCATGAGCAAGTCCTTTGGTATAGTTACTCAACTATGAAGTCTGCCAGAACTTGTCCATGAACGGTTCGCCTTGGTGTATAAACAATGTCAAACTGACTCAACTCGATGTTCCACTTGAGCAACCTACCAAACGTCTCAGGCCATGTAAGGACCTGTCGTAACGGCTGGTCGGTGTAGACTGTAATCGGGTGAGCCTAGAGGTAAGGGCAGAGCTTTCTCGAGCCAATGACAAGGAAATAAGCCATTTTTTCCAGTTTCGGGTAGTTTCTTTCCACCCCAGTTAATCGCTTGTTGATATAATAAACCGGTCGCTATATCTGATCCTCCTTCTGAATCAATGCAGCACTGTTTGCATTCGCAGGAACCGCCAGATAGATATATAGTCGTTCATGATCGATCAGCTTTGACAGAATAGGTGGCGTCGCCAGAAGTTGAACCAGCGCTTGGAATGCGCCTTCACATTCCTTAGTCCATTCGAAATTTTTCTTTCCTTTCTTGATCAGATCAAAGGAGGAAATGCATTTGTCCGTGGTTTTGGAGATAAATCTGCTCAAGGTTGCCACCGTCCTATGGAGGCTTTGCACTTGCTTTATAGTTCTGGGAGACTCGAGATTTCGAATCACCTAGATCTTCTCAGGATTGGCTTCATTTCCTTGAGCATTGACAATGAATCCAAGGAACTTTCCAGATGCGACTTCGAAATGACACTTCAATGGGTTGAGCTTCATACGGTGATGTCGGAGGATATTGAACATCGTTTCCAAGTCTTTGACATGATTGATGGACATCCATGACTTTACAAACATATCGTCTACGTACACCTCCATGGTTTTCTCGATTTGGTTAGCAGACATTTGGTTTATAAGCCTTTGGTAAGTTTCCCCAGCGTTCTTGAGTCCGAACGGCGTCACTTTATAGCAATAGAGTCTTGGATCTGTGATAAAGCTGGTATGCTCTTGATCAGGTAGGTGCATTGGTATCTGATTGTAGCCGGAATATGCGTCCATGAAAGATAAGGGTTCGTATCCAGTCGTTGAATTTATAAGCTGATCAATTTTGGGAAGTGGAAAACTGTCTTTAGAGCAGGCTTTATTCAAACCTGAGTAGTCCACACAAGTTCTCCATTTCTCGTTGGATTTCCTGACGTGCACTGGGTTGGATACCCACTCCGGGTATAATGCATTTCAAAGAAACCCATTCGACTTGAGTTTATCTACCTCTTCCTTTAGGGCAGCAGATCTCTCTAGATCCATAAAGCGCCTTTTTTGTTTGACCAGGACGTGCCGTGGGTCAATATTCAATGTATGGCTCATGATGTCCGGCGAAATCCCACACACATCAGAGTGAATAAAGGCAAACACGTCGAGGTTTGCCCAAAGAAATTCAACAAATTCCTCTCTCGTCTGGTAGCTAAGACCCGACCTTTATCATTCTAGAGTCATCATTATCATCAATCGTAATTGACTGTCAACTCTACCGAGGAAGCCTGGCTGTCTATGACTTCCACTTCATTATCATTATCTCATGGATCAAGATCTTTCAGAAACTGGTTACACTGCCCGAGCCTAGGCCCATGCGTTAATTGTTAATTTTCATAAAAACGGACGCAGAGAGATTCCTCTACATCCTTGCCCTTCTCTTTTCGATGCACCTCCGTAACTTAGCAACATAACAGGCGTGTCCATCCACCTGATCTCTTTAAACAACTCCAATCCTATTGTCTGTGGGGAACTTAAGAGTTAAACACCACGGGGCAATAGATGACTAAATTCAACGAGGGCCGATTGGCCCAAGAAAGCATTATACGGAGAATTAATGTCTAACACAACGAGCTGTAACATTCGGACTCTCCAGCAATCTTTGATTCCCAACTCAACTGGAAACTCCACCATCCTGGAGGGTATCGTTGCACTCCCATTAAAGCTATGTATGCGAGAACGACACTGCTTTAAGTCCTTCGCTTCTATTTTCAACTGGTCATAAGCTCATTTGAAAAGAATATTTACAAAGCTTCCACTACCTACCAAGATCCTCTTCATCCAAGCAGGACCTATTTGAGCCAATATGACTAGTGGTTCGATAGTGGTGGCTTTGACTCTATCAACGTCTCTGATCCGAAAAACGATGTCATTTGTCATCATCTTTTGTTGTTTCGCCGAAGCCACATCATCAACATTATTTCAGCATTCAAAGTTCGCATGCCTAACAGAGCTAGCATACGACTCCATTTCCTTCCAGCTCTGATCAACTAGATTAGGACCACTACAAACTATATTAATAACCAATCTCCACCCAGTACGTGTGGGTTCCTCCGGTCTAGCCTGATTTTGACCTTGATTCTTGTTTGATGGGCCTGTACCTCCAGCCTGCGGTGCCCTAACAAACTGCTCCAGCTTCCTTTCTCGTATCAGTTTCTCAACGACATCTTGCAAATGACGACGCTCATTAGTATTATGGCCATAGCAACCATGGAACCTATAGAATTTTCCAATTTGAATTTGCTTTTCAGAAGACTGTTTCAGAGCTAGTTTCTTATACCGTCCAATATTATAGGTTTGCAAGTAAACATTATCCAGGGATGTATTCAAAGGGGTATATCGGTCAAACATAGGAGCTCAGGGTTTCGGCCCACGATTCTAATCTCGCTTCTAACCCTGATCTTCATTGCCTTTCTATTGACTCTGCTTATTCTGTATATTCAATTGCACTTTATCGGAACTCTCATTGATTTGTTGCATAGCAACATTACTTTGGATGCCTTCGACACTGGGCCCCGCATCATCATGCTCTCCAGAAGGTCTAGCATCTTCTCCCCTCAAAAACTGGGCCACCTTAGCATAGAAACGATCCAATGACGCAGGGGGTTTCCCATCCTACCAATTGCCGAACTCGGAATCGAAATCGATTCCTTCAGTTAGTGTCATCAATGTAGAATTGTCATTGGGCTTACTGATTTTCACATAAATCTTTCCAAATAACGTCTGAGTGTCTCTCCCGGAGCTTGTGTGACACTGGATAGGATGCTAACATCTTTCAGTCTCCTAACATGCATACAAAACTGTTCGAAGAACTTTGTAGCCAATTGATCAAAGCATGAAATGGATCGGGGTGGTAGATGAGTAAATCACAAGGTTGTGATGCCCCTTAGGGAGATAGGAAAGATTCTACACTTGACCGCATCGTCAAATCATGCCACGTTCATGAGCTATTCATACTTCAGGATGCGTTGGTTAGGGCCTAAACTCCCTTTGTAAACATGTAAAGTTGGCATTCTGAATCGGCAGGGCAGTTCAGCATAAAGGATGTCATTAGTGGATGGCATATGACTCTAGGAGATTCCCCAATCATGGTTGGAATGTCTAGCATTTGGAAATTCTAGGCCAAGGTGTGGTCGAGTTCCACGTTGCGAGGGCGATCCAAGCGTAGTCGACGGTCCATGCCACACCTCCTTGGCTCTAGATCTTCGGGAACATAGGGTTCAGGATCATGATTGTTTTAATGAAAGTTCGGATCAACTCGGTTCTGAATCTTAGCATACAAGTCTATGGCGGCGGCTGCATGGCTATCAGTAGTGCGATAAAGAGGTGCCCATCCTCGGGAGGACGGTCTAGCCTGGTGCCCCATAGAGGGACCAGCTACAGCTTGTCCAAGATTCAGAACATGTTGATGCTTCGAGGCTTGCACGTAGTTTTCATCCAGCCATGGACATGTAGATCTATGGTTGAAATCAGAAGAAGCTAAGCTTTCGGTGGATGAATTGGAAGCACGAGCCCTTCTGGATCTCCTTTGTCTCTCCTCGTTCAGTTGGTTGGCTAGCTCCGCGTTGGCACGAATCTGCTGGGTGAGCTCCTGATGGCTTTGGGCAAGCTCTTACAAAAGGATCTAGAACTCCTCTTTGGTGATAGGATTGTGGATCTGAGGGTTCGGCATAATTCTAACCTATAGCAGGCAGTTGCTTGGGGTTCTGCCTAACCCGTCCTTCTAGTTTAGAAGCAATTGAAACAGTCCTTGTGTTAACCATGGTTGGTGTGGCTCCTTCCTAGATCTAATGCAATATGAATAGGATGGAACAAACTACTGGATATCAGATCTGGATCTCCTCCTTAGATTTTGCAATCCAGCGATGGCAGTAGATCCAATGAGCAGAAGAAGTACTGGGTTCTCTCAATGAAAGCACCAAATTGATTGTACTAAAATTGGGCGCAACACTCTTTAGACATATTTAAAGAGATTAGAATGAAGAATAAAAATGTAAAAAGAGGCTAATCTAACAAACACGTCAAAACAAACAAACAAAAATGTAAGAACACACGAATTTATAGTGGTTCGGCGTTGTAGCATACGTCCACTTTGGAAATTTTTCTGTTTTATTGAAGTCTACTAAATGATTACAAAAGAGAATGCTCAAGCACTCGAGTTACAATGGGTTCCCGGTAGAGTATCGGCATAGCAGAATCAAAAGTCCATTTTCTATAGGCCTAGGCTGCTATTTATAGATGTAGGATGAAAATATCTAACTTATATCTCGGAATACCTCTTCTCCCCCGTGGGTGGGCCCACTTGATCATCTGAAGTCATTTGGGAACGATCCCTGATCGATCCCTACTATATTTGTATCGATCAAAAATAGCTCCTTCTGGCCTGTGACCAATCATAGACATTCTTGAGGTGGTAAGCAAGCTCATGTGAAAATTCGATGGCATTTGGACTTGTAGATCTTGAGTTATAATCAATCCAAGTTTTAATTTGCATTAGGCTAAACTGTTCATATCGATCCCATTCGTATCGATAGTTGTTCATATCAATGCTATGCGCATCGATCAGGGTGACGTTGAGCGATAGTCTAGGAGCGATCCACTTTTCATGCCGCATAACCGCTTCTTTCACTTGATCATGTCTTCTTTGTATCGTTCCTAGGAATCATTCTTCGTATCGATAAATGGAGGGTCTATTCGTATCGATCATCCATAGCCACTTCATATCGATGATCTTCATTCTAGTTTGTATCGATGCGTACTTATTTCTTCATATCGATCCTTGATTATACTTTTAGGACTCCTCTTGTATCGATCATTGTCTCTTCCTTTCATATCGATCAAGCGAGTAATTGATATGAACCAGGCCGCTTCTACTTGATGGATATGAATTGAAGTAACTCGAGGGATGGATACGAAATAGATACGGAGGTGGTTGGCCTATGATGGATACGAACACCATGGATCTAAAAGAGTTTGACTTCCTTGATTTTGATCGATCCATACCTTGAGCATACGAACTCCGATTGACCTGAAATTCAAAATGTTGGCTTTCATAGCTTTGCTTGTCGTACCATGTTAATTGTAGCTCGACTAGGACTTGGACAAAATTGGCTAATATCCATAGTAGACCTATGTATAACCGATCTTCGGGACAAATTATCGTGGGTTTCCAATCAAGTTCTTGGTGTCACGGCCTTACCAAAAGATGGGATAACAATCGATATAGCAATATATTACCTAGTTTTCTTGACTTGAGAATATTGTTAATCTTCAATGTGGAATCTCCGCTTTGATTATAGTTAAATTGTGGCGTGACGTTCGTCGGGCGACTATAGTTAGGTCGAGTGAAAGTATTGGAGCGAAACGCTATTCAAGAGAAGATTTGTCACGTCGGTTACAAAAAGATAGTATCACGGTAAACTAAAGTCAACTCAAAATCAAAATCTCTAATCAGACTAGTTAAGTTAATAATAATAGTTATTATTGAACCAAGGACTTCTTTGTCTGAAATATAAAGTTGAATATGGATGATATTGAAATTTTGAAATTGACCGAATTCCACAAGTCCTAATGTGATATAGTTTTGATGAAGAAAATTAGTGTAAATAATGTCACTACCTAGCAATACCTAAATAAAGTAAAATTGGATTTTACCAAAGCTATATAAGTAATAAATTTAGCTATAAGTCACACCACTTACTAAGGTACGTGCGAACGTTAATATTTGAATTGTTCGATATTAAGCACCGATCGAATTGAAGCCTAAAAGACATACAACTCAATCGTTAAATACTCATATTACCATCTGATTTAACTAATTATAATTGTTATATAAATTAATTAGATTAATTAATACTTATGAAATATTAATTATAAAATTTTATATGATTTATGTTGATCAATATTAAATAGTGTGTATATAATAGTTATAAACACAGGTATCGATATACGACATCGGTGTGCATTTAAATTGGATTTAATTACACATATATTTGATCTGGCTTGAAGAAATTAGGAGGGCCAGCAAGGAGCCTAGAGCAGCCAACCATATGGGGAGAGGTGGGTGGAATGTTTATTCAAAATGAGGTGAATAGGTAAGAGTAAAAGGTGGATTTAGATCCTCATTTTGCTCCTATGAACCTATACTATTTAAATACCTCTAATCCTACTATTTCTTATCCTAATTTTTTCCTCTATACTCCCAATATCAGGCCGGCCATCATTGCCCTCCTCCTCTTAAATTTTCAAGCCATTAAGTCATAAATTAAATATAAATTAGAAGAACGATAGTTGCTACTTTTAGATTGGTAACTCTTTCTGGATTCTGGATACTTTTTTAAGGAGTTATAGGATTCAGTATTTTAAGGTAGTTCATCTAGGCTATAGATAAGATAAATTCTTCAGATATACATACATATATACATACATACATATAATTGTTCATATTCATTATACGCTTAGTTAGTACTTGAATTACCACGAATCCACATATATTGGTGTTGTCTGCAATGGAGGAAATTATTTATATATGTAAAATTAAAAAATATTATACATGTATTTACATAATTATTGATCAAGAAGTAAAAAAATCTTTTTTTCAAATATAATAATATTAAAATGATTTTAAAATAAAGTTGATTTTGATACAATAAAATACGTTTTATATTATATTAACATATGTATATAAGTTTATAGTTTACATGAAAAAACTATATATATATATATATATATATATTAAACTCAAATTTAATATGTATATATATATATATATATATTATTCATTTTAAATTTTATATCTAGTTATGTATAATATGTAAATGTCATAAAAGTATATGCATATAAATATATAATATAGTATGTATAAGTTCACAAGTGATTTCAAAAGTTAAAAAAGGATTTTTGTATTTATTTCCGAATGGAAATCTATATTAAAATAAATTTGATTAAAATAAATTTTAAACTGAAGAAAAAAAGGATTTTTTATGGCCGAATACGTATGTATTTATATATTCATATATCCAATTATTAATTTACATTAAAACATATTTATATTATGTATATATATAATTTCTTGATATTATTCTAATATATACATTATATGTATATATGTTTAAGATAAAAAATTAATTCCAAAATACATACATAAAATATATATATATATATATATATATATATACATATAATATTTCAATTAGAATTTGAAATTAATAGATATTTATTTTATATATCTAAATTTGAATTTGATATTCATAGTTATTTATATTAAATTTATAACTATTTTATATTACAATGTAAATTATATATATGTATGTATATTTATATAAATGCTTACATTTACAAACATTATTTTACAATGATATAAAACCATGAGTGTGTGTGTGTATGTCTATATTTGTGTGTGCCCGCGCGCGTGTGACATATGTATTTTTGACAACACACATGTACATAGATGGGCTAATATGTCGGCTGCAGTGTATATCCCAACACTTATACATGAACATGTTAAACCACATACTCTATTTATGATACATATGCACGTACACACATATGTATGTATGATGCACATATAATACATATTATAAGCATAATAATAAATAAAAATTTATTTATAAATAAATAATATATTGATTTTATCTAAACAAATTTAGATAAGATCTAAATAAATTTAGACTTTGTAGGCTCGTTAAGATTCAAATGATTTTTTTTGTAATTTATCCATTTACCATATTGCATGCTGGCCTAGAACCAACAATGGTATCTAAGCGCAATAACATATGCGGTCTTAATTAGTCATGTTATGATTAACTAATTAAGTATACCAATTTAGTAGGACATCTAGAAAAGTAATGTCTAAGGTTGCTTTTGTGAAATCAAGTACTCCGGCATACTTGGCCACCAACCTAGCCCAAAATGTGGAGTAAGCCCAAAAGTTTGTCCGTAATAGAAATTGCCATGTTTAAATTTAGCCTTGGGCTAATTTCCAAAATTATTTTGAAATAAAAATAAAATTTTAAATTTAAGTTAAATTTAAAAGAGGAAATATATTATAAAGGTTATAATATAATTCTCAAATGAATTTTGAAAATATAATAAACAAATTTCAAAAATTTAATATTGATAAGATTAATAAAATTAATTAATTAGTTAATTAATTAATTAATTAATTGAACATATACACGTGTATAAGATATATTATAATTTATATTACATTGACTTGAATTGTTTAAGACAATGAAGTGTGTGTGTATAAGAAATTTTAAAACTAAAAGTATTTAATTAAAATAGTTTAATTAAATAAATTAATTAAAATTTAATTAATGAATAATGATATATATTTGTGTATTTTTAACTATAAGTGTAATAGTATACATAATCAATATAAAATGTTATAATTGAATCATAAAAAATTAATTAAATTGTTAATTAATTAAATAAGATTAATGAATATGATATTGTACCTAAGAATATTATATAAGTTAATTAAATTATAAATATTATATAGTAAGTTAAAACTTATATAATATGAGTGTATAAATTAAATGTGGAATATTAAGAAACCCAAAATAGACTTAAGGGATAAATATATACATATAGTACGCATATCGTGATTTTTGATGTGTCTGACACTTGAATCATGAGCGTATTTCATAAGAAATACATTATTTCGTAAGTCGATATCGTAGCGACCCGACATTCCATACCCTTTGAATTGATAATAACTCACTTTTGTTCAACCCAAATTGTACGAACGAGCGAATAACTAAGGTAAAGAAGAAGAAAGAGATATAAGAAACGGAAAAAAAACTACACCCCGGAATCTCACAAACGCTGCAGAACAAAATATAATATATATATATAATAACATATTTTTATACAAAAAAATCTATAACTGTTCAATACTTACAATCGTCAGAGTTCAACAGTCAATACATCAATCTGGACAGTTATAATAACATGTCCTGGTATACATAACTCACACAGCAGAAATGCCTAAGTACGTGATATACATCTAAACTCCTCCATCTTGTCTCCTGAGCTCCATAGCATTCTAGCCTGAATCTTTACTACTCGGACTGACTCGAGTATTATAATAAATAACACACGAGTCAGTCTGGAAACCAGTGTGAGACAACACACTCAATTTGAATTATTAGAGTTATCAAAATCCTTTGAAAAAAACAGAGGTATCTCGTAAGACCACGTCACACATAAACACGATGGGTTTTTTCCTTATGATAACCAAAAACTTTTATAGAAATCCAGTGATATTATAATAGGGTCTAAGTACAAATACTTATTCAAATAGCTGAAATTGTAACATTAATTAAATTCTAGCATACGAGGCTCTACAAACAAAACTGTAAAGGCTCGTATTGGAGAATGGATCTCATATAATGACTAGGCTACTGTGGTATCTCCCATCACAGTGCACCTCTAGAAAAATGTACCGAGGACCTCGCTGGGATCTCCTTCTACACAAGACCGGCCTATCCCCTAGATAGAACCGACTATGTTATCACCCCAGGTGTTCCCACCCTTAAAAATCGAGCGCTCCCTTTTCATGCACAACCATATCCATAATTAATATATATTTTCAAGAGTATCTAGAAAAGTGATACCCTAATTGGGTGCGACCCACTTAGCCTTGCTGCATCTCCTCTATTTTAGTCATTCCCGATTGATGACGCTTGAGGCTAAATGTTACCTTTCAAGAACACTTCCACCTAGAAGGCTCATCATCCTCCAATGATGATGTTCTGATAGCATTTGTCTATACAATTTGTCCTAGGTCTGGACAAACCGAACCACCATCTTCACTATCTTCACGATATCCATTCGTAACGTTCAAACCAGATCGAAGTGGTTTTGGATAATTAAATCTGATCCTAGTCTTTTCGAAACGATTAACGAAATTGGCCAATATTGACGGTCGGTTATTTAACTATCAAATAACATTCATAAGAAGTCACTAGGCCATTATTTATAATTCTTAAAACATTCATTCAAAGTATCTTTACAAAGACATATATTCAAATCTCTTTCAAATTTATCAATATTTGAAATATTTTCTGAATATTTGTTTCCATAACAAGATATTTCCACCCGTACCTCGCTTCAACACTTAGAGAAATATTTCCAACTTTGATTTATAATCCATTACTTAGAAAATATCTAGATATAAATCCTTCGTCTCTAAATATTTTCAAAAAAAACTTCCATTTCAACACAAAGGAAAATATTCTATGTCCATTTTCCAAAATCGTTTCTAGTATCAATACTTAGGAGTTTTCTTGTCCTATCTCCTACATTTTCTAAATTTATATTAATTCCTTTTTACCTTTTCCAAGGTCTATAATACTCACTTTTAATTCCTTCTATCCATTTACAACTTCTAAAATCATATCCGTTTTTAACATCTCGAAAGAGTTTATAAATAAATAAATAATTTAAATCATTCAAGACTATATATATATAATAAGTATTTTAAAGAATAATAATTTATTTCTGAAACATGTTCAAATAATTGTTTGAAACATCAAACACTTTTTAAATAAAACATTAATAACTCATTTTTCAATCCATCCTTAATTAAAACTAATTGATTTACAAAACTTGTTATAAAAGTTAGAATTTGTTTTCAATAAAAACTTATATTTGAATAATCCACTTTCTAAAATATCCCAATATATTAACTAGTTTAAAATTTCATAGTTAAATAAATAAAATTTCCCATTTAAAACAAACTTAATTTCTATATATATATATATATATATATATTTAATTCTCAATAACCAATTCTAATCTATAAATCCCTCTCGATTCAAAACATAGCAATTTCCTTTCCAACTCCCTAACTATTTCACCTTCCACAAATAGATTTCTACTATTTTTCCTAAAACTATTTCCATATGGTATAAATTCACACTCTGAATTTCTATTCCAAATTGTCAACAATTATCATTTCCTTTATTTATAAACATCGTTTAAAAAATTTATAACACCTTTGTGTTTTTCTTGTTTATAAAACTAATTCTATTTATAAAATCTCATTTTTTATAAATCCATTTCTTAATAATTCCGATATATGTCACAAATCAAATTAATTATCGATTTCAACTCTTTCTCATATTTTCCAGAATATCACTTAAAAATTTTACTGTTAAAAATCCTTTATATAGCTTATTTTTTAAATCTCTAATTAAAATATTTTACAAATAGTTAAGTACAACTCCAAATCAAATTATTATTTTTCCAAATCAATATCTTTTAAAATAGTCCAACTTCGATATGCATATTTTTATGTTCAAAATCTTCTTTTAATTCCTTTAAATTTCAAAAATAAAATTTATGGTATTTAAAATACCAAAATTCAGGCCAGTGCTACTATAGCATCCAATTATTTAAATCACAACAATAATCTATGACATATTATTCTAACACATCATATATTATTATATATTAAATTTTAAATCAACATTTTGAGAAATCCAGTTGGATCCCTCGAACTTGTTTTCCCTTTGTCCATAGATGTTTATACAACATAAACATACCAATCCCACTTTGAGGGGGATATCGCAGTATATAGGGTCATCTGCTGTTATGTTGGGAGCGTACGGTCTCATCCGCTCCAATAGGCGAGAAATATATCCACCTACTCATATATATACTACTATATATATATAACATCCACACTGAGAATAATTTATAAATTCATCCAAACAAACAATAAATTAAATTCAACAATTTTAAATTATACCAGCAATCCAAATGAGTGATATTTTACTCACTTGATTTTTATTTTTGATCCGTTCCAATTTTAAATTAAATCAAACAATGTTCGATTTAAATTTAAAATTTTCTGCCGGCTTCGAAAAATCCCAAACCACTTCCAAAATGTGAATTTTTTTGCAGCTACGAATTTAATGTGATCAATTTCATGATTTGTGCACCTCGTAGAATTTATATGGATTAATAAACGTCGAAATGAATAAATTTAAAGTTTCCTTAAATTTAAAATTATTTTTAAATAAAATTACCTTCTTACCAATCATGCTTCCAGGCACACACAAAACCATCACGACATAGACTGCTCCTCCTTCCTACGTCGAAATCACCTCCACTACTGCCACCGTCGTTTACCACCTGTCGCTGCCCCTCTGGAGACCGCCCAAATCACCATGCCTCCATCTTCGCTCGCACGATCACCCAAATGCCGCCACGCTCGGCCAACGCCGCCTGCAACTCATACGCGCCTGCGTACGCGACTCTGCTTTTATCATCAAGACGCCCTAAAATGCAATCTAAGATCCATGCGACACCCGTCCTAGCACCCCTCGTCGAGCATGGCTTCATCGCCGATTGAACTCGACATCAATATGTGACTTTGCTCACCGCTTTCCCCAATACCTCCAGTTGCCATGATTGAACTTTCCTCTCGCCTTAGTTTGAGCACCACCGCCCCATGCCATTGCCTTGGCACGCCTTCGCAGGCGCACTCCCCATCAGTCACGGCCATAACGATTTATTCGATCTCTAAATCATATTATTTTTTCTTTTTGAGATGATTTCGATCGTTTCTCTTTTTTTACACTTCGATCTGATTTCGTTCTTCAAATTGAATAGGAAAGAATAACGTGATTTATAGAAGTAGACGAGGTAGCGTGTTTTTAAAAGGAAGAAAGGAGTTCGTGATTTAACTGAAAAGAAGGGAACGTGAATTGAAACGTGAAGAAGAGGACTTGGGTATAGATAGGTCGGCTAGGATTTGACTTTATTTTTATTATATATATTTTTTTTCAAAATATTTAGATATTTCATTTGATCCCCTATCACGGCATACTACTTGGCATTTCTAATGTTATATCCCTATTCCGGACCCAATGAAACAAGTCTCGAGTCGCAATTCGGTCGTATGGAGAAGATAGCCTTTTAAATCGACTATTAAATTAAATTATTTCTAGGCGTTTTCAAATCGCACGGTAAATCCAAACGCTACGAAATTTAAAATCCGTTATTAATTCAATATTACGGATCCAATGGAACTGGTTTTGCAGAATTTCAAGGCTGTTCCCCGGATCGCTAATTTAACGCATCGATTTAAATTGACGAATTTCAAAATTTACGAAATTGCTTGAAATTCCAGTTTTAAATCTTACTAACTAAATTATAATTCCAAATTCAATATTTAAACCATTTAATTATTCAAAATCAAACAACGAAAAATTCAGGCCGTTACATTCCTCCCCCCTTAAAATAATTTCGTCCTCGAAATTGCTAAGGCAGGAAGATGCTTCAAACTCATTAACTTAACAAAACTCACTTAGTTAAAACTCGATATTTCACTTTTCTAAGCCCTTTAGTTTCATTCCAAATCCTTTAGTTCCCATTTCTAACCCAAATCTCTTATTTTAATTTCAGTTTGAAAATCAACTTTTTAGTTAACAAAAATTTCAAAAATTTCCAAAAAATTTCTAATAACCTAAAGTTTCAAATTTTTTTAGCAGAGTCTTTCTTTTACGGAAATCCTTTTGCAATATGACAAGAGAGATAAAAATATATACATCGACCCACACGGTCGGAAAACATAATATATGTCAATATTTATATCATTTGTGGTATTTAATCCGAATATGTACCTTATTTACCATTTTTAAGCGAGCGACTTATTTTATATGCAGTTTGCGCGGCTAAAATCAAGCAAAACAGCTCCATATACCTGTACTTACTCAATTTAAATATGTTGGTAACACAATATGAAACTTTAATAACACTTCATTTATTTAGCTTGCTAAACACATAAATTTCATAGACAATGCATTCTAACATATAATCATAAGCAATTATAAGGTTCCATCATTCGATTATTAATTTTAAATCGATTCATAAACCATTTCAATCAATTCGAATGATTTACAACCAAATTTTCTTGCATTCACTTCATATTTATACCAAACAAACTCATACCCATTCCAAATTGATTTAAAAATCAATTTATTCACTTTCTATTAATTCATAGAATTTTATTTACTTCCGTTTACATAAAACGATAGTTTCTATGCAAATTTGGCGATATTCATTTAATAAAATAGCCGCTTCGGTTTATAGCTATTTTAAATTGATTCCAAATCAATTTATCCATTTCTATTGAATCATGTTCACTTTTTTTCATAAAAATATCATTCGTTGAATTTTTATATCAATGACGTTTCATTTTCATGCCAATTCACTTAATAAACCGTTTCATAATTTTATTTCTAAGGTTTATTATAATGTTCCATACCACTACTTAAGTAAAGTTCCAATTGCAATCAAATTCCATTTCATTTACTAGTAAATTTAATTAGTTCATTCACTTAATCCACTACAAATTTTAATTCCCATACTCAAATTCATTCACGAATTTGTTTAAACGGTATCCAAGGCTATATTCAATTTATTTACACTTAAATTGATTTTATTTATAACTCAAGTTGTTGCTATTTTAATCCAATTCCATTTTATTCGACGATATTTCCAATTATATTAAATTGGCTTACAATTAAGTCAAATTTTTATTTATATCTCAAGTTCCACTCCCAATATCCACTTTTAATCCACAATCCAATTCACTTAACCAAGTTAAACTCTATTACTATATTCAATTAACTAATTAATTTATCGGATTAGTTTTCTTCTAAATTTATAATTCAAAGTTATATTTTTATATCAAAAATCACTTTGTTCAGTTTGCTTAAGTTCAAATTCCTTTTATAATTCAAGTTTGGATTTTTATTCCTTCACCAAAATATCAAACCATTTTCTTATTTTGATTTTCTATTTCACTTTCCAGTTTTATAAGTTACACAACTTATTTTCTTCATAATTTTCCACATTAAGTTTTATTCCATCAAAATTTTATAACTTATAGTTATATAATCACTTTACAATGCAGGTTATATGTACAGTTCCACTCGATTTCATTTCTAATTCCAATCAAGTTTTTATTTAATTTAAATTAAGTTAAATTCCAATTCATACCATTTATTTTCCACATTTCATAAATTATTTATTTGAGCTGATTTCATTTCCAATTTTTTAACTTATATATATGTGTGTGTGTGTGTGTTTGTGTGTGTGTGTGTGTGTGTGTGTGTGTGTATTTGACAACTCAACTTTATATTCGATATCTTCCATTACATTCAATTCATATTATTAGTTTAATTCATCAATTTATTTCATCCAAATCAAAATCAATTAAATTTCTACAATTTATTTCCTTCTACTTATTAAATTCCATTTTAACTTTCTCAATCTAAATTTAAATTCTAAAATTCAATTTTCACACTTCTTTCCCTATAATTATCATCCACCACTTATAAGTTTAAAAACTTATTTTCTAATATTTTCTAGAACATTTAAATAAGGATTTCAAAAATTTTTAAACACCAGGTATTTATTTCAAATCACTTTGAAATCAAATATATGTATATATATACACGCTTTTTTTGGTTCGACAAACCACTTCCTTAGCATTTTAAACTCAACTTGGTTTTATCCAAAATAACCTTAGAATTTTTTTAAAACAACATTTTTTTCAACAAAAATCCCCATATCAAATTACTACGGCAGCAATTCGCCACTTAGAAACTCGAAAATGAATACCGATGATGTCGCAATCATCATCGGAATTATTTTTCAACGACTGAAGTCAGTTTAGTGCTTTATCACCTCAAAATTCGTTTAAAACAATTTCCATTCAGAAATATTCCAAATAATATTGCTATTATTCATTTCAGAACACTTTGGAAAATATTTCTAAAAAATCTTCGAGATTTAATTTTTCCAAATTCTAGTTTGAATTCATTTTTAGTTTTTAACCCATTTGTATAATTCGTACATACAAAATTTCGTTGGGTTATATAAACCATTTCCAATTTTATAATCTTATTTTTATTATATAATAACATCCAAACACATCAATCTGCTATAATAATTTTCAAAAAAAACTCCTTTTCTGTCAAAATATAATTTGGGTAAAACTATTTTATCTACCCGCTTCAAAACAATAATGTATCGGTTTACCTGGTTCATGTGTTTAGAAACTCCTATCGATTTAGTAGTGCCCCATTATTCGACTAAAATTTATAGGCCACTCAACAAATAAATTAACACAATACAAAACAATTTATATTCACTAACAAATACGCACTCTTATCTGTTATTACACTCAAACTCATTCTATGACACTACTGACCCTATCTCTAATGAGTAATCCCCATCAAAGCCAAGGCTCTGAGTTAACCTTCATCTTTGATACCAAATGTAGCAAACCGCCATTCCGTACCCTTTGAGTTGATAATAATTCACTCTTATTCAACCCAAATTTTGCAAAAGAATGAATAACTAGGGTAAAGAAGAAGAAAGAGATTGAAGAAACAGAAGAAAAACAGCCTAGAATCTCACAAACGCAATGGAACAAAATATAATGTATAATAACAGATTTTTATATAAAAAAATCTATAACTGTTTAATACTTACAATCATCAGAGTACAACTGTAACAGCCCGTAAATTCGTACCCCTTGAGTCAACACTATTCTTCCTAAATCAACTCAAGTAGTACAAAAATACGAACCATTTGGGTTAAGGAAGAAGAGGTAGAAGAAGAAAATAGAAAACTACAACAGATTCTAACCATCGCAGCGGACTAAAATATAATAGATAATAAATGATCTTTACTCAAAAATCAAATATCTCTGTTTATATATTACATCATCATCAGAGTACATCAATCACAGTTCAACAACAACATACAAATGGATACACAGCAACTCAATACAGCAGTAAATATATATAAAACAAGTACGGATATACGTATCGTCATCCAGCTCGTCTCCTGAGTTCCACAGCATCATCTCTTGTATCCTATAATACTCGGTTTGACCCGAGCATTACAGTTAAATAATACCCGAGTCAGTCTGGAATACCAGCGTGAGAAAATCACACTCAATTGATTATTAAAGTTTAAAAAATCCTTTGAAAACAAAAGCATCTCGTAAGACCACGCCACAAATAAACATGTCGGGTTTTTACCTTACGATAGCTAAAACACTTTTTATAGAAATTCTCTGATATTATAATAGGGTCTATATACAAATACTTATAAAATAGCCGAAATTGTTACATTATTAAATTCCAGCTACTAGCCACAGAGTGGGTAATACAAACAAAACTCGTACAAGG
This sequence comes from Allium cepa, assembly GCA_030765085.1. NCBI lineage: Eukaryota > Viridiplantae > Streptophyta > Magnoliopsida > Asparagales > Amaryllidaceae > Allium > Allium cepa. The sequence goes on from CM060935.1 coordinate 978,603,294, forward strand.
CTCGTAGGGAGAATGGATTTCCAACTAATGACTAGGCACTGGGGTACCACCTGTCACAGTACGGGGCCTAAATCACCGTACCGAGGAGTACGCCCGCTCCCATGCAACACAAGACCGGGACTACCCCTTACTGGATAATCCCAAGTGAGATCACCCCGCGGTTGGGATCAGCAACCGCCCACTAAGCCGAAATAAAAAGGGACATCTAGACAGGAATGACCTCACCCTGCTTGGGTGCTACCCACCTAGCCTTGCTGCATAACCCCTGATTTTCAGTCATTCCCATTTGATGAGGCTTGAGGCTAAGTGTTACCTTATAGAACATATCCCTTAGAATTCCCATCGTCCACCTGACGATGTTTCGCAAGCATTCATCCATACAAGTCCGTCTCGGGTTCGAACGGAACCGAAGGCACTATTCCTACTGCATCCATTTTGGAAATATCCTCAGGATTAGTAGAGACTAGCCCTTGCACTTCACTGCTCCATCTTCGAATCCAAAATCGTTTTTCACGAAAACGTACAAACCAGATCGAAGTGGTTTTCGAGAAAAAAATCTCGATCTCGGTCTCTTCGAAACGATCAACGCATTTGTCCAATATTGATAGTCGGTTATTTAACTATCAATTTATATTCACAAACATCCATCAAACAATAAATAATTTCCCAAATTATTTATTTATCTCAAAAATATCTTCACAAGATATATTTTCACTTTTCAAATTCTTTTGAAAACAGTTTTCAAAACTATCTGCCTTCCTCAGAATAAATTCCAAGTATTTCTATTTCCATTGGAATCACCAAGCACAAAACTAGATTTTTCTAAATTAATTTAAAACACTTTACTTTTAAAAATATACTTTAAAACATTCAAGTTAAAATTACTTTAATAATTTGTTAAAAATACATACTATATGAATATTTGAAAATAAGGTTACTTAATAAAATATAAAACAAGATTTCTACTTTTAAAAACAAAATACTAAGTTACTTCTTAATAATTACTGCTAGAATAGATTAAAGAAAATACTTACTTTAGACTTTAAATAATAGAAATAATAAATTTTACGAAACTTGCTTTCTTTAAAAACTACTTTAAAACATTTAAGTTATATTTAAAAATTTACTTTAAAAATGTTCTTGGTTATCCAGAGAAAAATTCTAACTTCAATCACTTAAATCAATTTTCCAAATTGATTTCCAATTTATTCCATTTGAAATGAATTTCTTTACTTACTCAGATCATTTCAAAATTCATTAATTATGGATTTTATTGTTGTTGTTATTTTCTTCCGTTTGATTTTAAATCCTTTAACGGAAATATACAAATTCCAGATTTTTCCAATTTCTTCCTTATTCTTTTCAATAATTTAAATCTTAAATTTTAAATAAATGTTTTCTTCTTTTAATTAATATCACTGAAGATTTAATATTCATTAACTTTCTGTTTATTCAAATTTCCTTTCTATACTCAAGATCTATTTATAGCATTTTACAGTCACTTCATTCCTTTTCCAATTCATTTTTTTTATTTATTCTATAATTATTTTATTTACAAATTCACTTCTTTTAATTTCTTTCCAAAATCTAATTTATATATTCTTGGAAATTCATTATACCCAATCATAACCAATCGAACCATAACATTCAATATTCCAATAAAGTTCATCATAGAATAGCAAATAATCACAACAGAAGGTATAGAATAATTTAAATAAATGTTGAGGGATCTAGTTGGATCTCTCCAACCTGTTTTCCTTGCATCCATAGACATTAGCACAATATAAAATGCCAATTCCAAAAATATACCACACTATAGCACATCAATCAATTCAACCATTTCAAACAATTATTTAAATTTAATCACTTAAATTTTAAATTCAGCTGAGTGAGATTAACTCACCTTTGCATTTGTTTTGCAATCCACTTCCATTCCGACTTATTTTCTCCACATTTCAGACCTTGTATAACATTAAGTGTTTTATTAATATTTGAATTAATTTAATACTCAATTTCCTAGGTAAATATTTTAATTGACCAATCATTTAATTTAAACTATAAAAATTTCTTAAGTAAATTTAATTAACCGAAATTTATTGATACTAATTTGTTTCTTTTAAATAAATAAATTTCACGTTCCAAAAATTAAATTAAATAAGTCAATTTCCCAAATTTTATTTAAAATAGCCAAGTAAATAAAAATGTTTACAGGTATATTATTTTTTCTTTTACAAATTCTTTTAGTAACTAAAAAAAATTTAAATAAGTTTACTAAATTTCTAAATCACTAATATACATTATTAAGTAAACTAGTAGATTAAAAATATTCATTCTTATTTCCTGCTTGAAATCACTTATACCTAAAAATCAAGTCTTTATAAACCCTACCACATTTTTCTGCGTATACATATTTTATTAAATTCTAAGAAAATAAAAATTCCATTTCGGATTATATATTAAACTTCCAATCTGTATTTACATAAAGACTAAATCAAATATGAACGAAGGAGAAACAAACGAATACCTTCCAATCGATCACCACACCCATCACGAGTCCCTTTGTCCCTTGAACACGGCCAACGCCCACAGTCTCAAAATGAAGCCGCGACACCCATCACACATCTGCGTCGCAAACCCTCTAAGTCCATCGTCGATGACCACAGCCGACCTTATCCCCACGAACCGCGCCGTTCGAACCCTTCATCGCCAGAACGCGAGCTTGCCTTTGTGTTCACCGCCTACGTCTGCAAGCAATACTGCTCGAACCCCTCCCCCTCAGTATCGCGAATAGCCTGAATCGACGCCACACTAAAGAAATTTCTAACCCTAGCTTACGACCGAGGCCTACTGTGATATCTCGGACATTTTAGCAATATCAATTTAATAATCTATATTTAAAATTAAATTGATTTGATAAAATTTTAATAAAAATTAACTTGATTTAATAATCCAATTAAATAAATGTGTAATTGATGAATTTTATCTTTTAAAAGATAATAATTGTTTTCCGATTTATAATGTATATTTATATATATATTGTAAATAGATAAGTTTGATTTGTAGTTTAATTAACAAATAAAATCTTATTTTAAATTCTAAAAATCATTTTGATAATTTTGATTTATGTATAGAAAATTTAAAATATCATTTATATATATAAAACATTAATGCATTTAAACAAGTTAAATAAGATAAGTAATTTATGATCTCTTTTATAAATGATTTAAATTGATAAAAATGTTATTTTCAAATAATAATGATAAATGTATAATTATAGATAAATTTTAAAAGCCAATATTGTTATTACTTTAAAATTTAATAGGTTAATATAAATTAGTTTTAAAATTGGATTTTTAAATATATGAATAACATTTGGAATTGAATTAATTTTGAATTCAAAAAGTAATCATATTTAAATTATTTGGCAAGCTATCATATTTTAATTTGTTTCATTTCATTTTCTTTAAATTGAAATGCATAAACATTTACATATGAAGATGATTTATATACATAAGTACTTAATAAATAAAGAAAAGGGGTTTCTTTTACTTTTAAAATAAATAAAAACAATTAAAATAATTCTCAAACACATGTTATCATATTAAGTGGTATAATGACAAGTGTAGTTGAATTAAATTACTAATGTGACAAATGTTGTTTCTTTTACATGTGTCCATGTATTTTTAATTTTTCTTTTAATTTATAAATAAATCATTTTTATCTTATATAAGCATGTATCTTCAAGCTCTGTTCTTTTCCAATCTTCATTTTTTTTAAAAGTCAAGAAAAAAAATCTCAGCTGAAACAAAATTTACTTTCAAACTCTTAAAAATCAAATCTGTAACCATATTCCTCAAAACAAAATCTGGAAATTCCTTTTAAACCAAAATCTGAAGTTCCTTTCATATTCTTCAACCTGAAACCTTTTCAATAACAAATGTAAAGCCTGCATTTCCAATTGAAACAAGATCAAGCCTCTGCATTCTTTTAAGTTCTGGAATCAAAGCCTGCATGCAAGTTAAATCAAGTTCAAGTCCCATTAACATGCATGCAGATCTAAATGCAAGCAACTCAGTTCTTTTTAAAGCATGCAACTTCACGTTTTCCAAATATTAAAAGATTCTAATGCATATAGAAGCTAGCCTGCATGCAAAATTCAATCAGTAGGCAACTCAGTTCCTAAAGCATAAAATCAAAGCTCTGTTTCTTGCAATAACAGGTGAGTAACAATTCTTTTTGAATAATAAGTATAAATTTGTTGCTTAAATAAGTTTGCTATGAAAATGATTAGCTGATTTCATGTTGAGTAGTTTGCTTGTGTATGATTTTTAATGCAGTGCTGTATGTATGTGAATGAATGTTTGAATGTATGAATGGATTTTGAACATGGATGACTGTTATAACTTACAGTTTTTTTTTCAGGTTCATAAATTTAGTAAATGATTCAATTTCTATTAAATCAACCTGTAATAATACATAAGACCAAACAATGTATGCTTATATTGTATGCATAAATTAAAATTAAGATTTGTTCAGAAGAAAAAAAGAGAAAAGAAAAATATACCTGTAGTTTCTGGAAACAGGTAATGGCAAAGAAACTGGAATCTAACCAAAGCATGATGATTATTTCTTAATTCCAGATGTTTGAATCAAATCTTTAAACTAAATTATGATTTTTAAAAATCCAAATTTCAATTTTTAGTTTTGAAATTATGTGCATTGATGTTTTCTTCTGGGAAATGAAAAGGGGAAAAATTGTAAACCTAGGCACTGTTTAATGGATCGGTGAGGAGGCTACAGGTGACCGAGTGTTTTGATTTTAGGGGTAATGGTAGTTTGGGAATTGGTGAAGGGATGGACGGAGTTGCTAGACCGCCGGTGACCGGTGGAGAGAGGACGTGGGGTTTTCAGGTTTGGGTGAAGTAGTGCTATTGTTGTTAACAGGTTTGGATTGGGGGAAACTCGAATTCGTTTTCGGGTGGAATAGAGTGGTTTGACGGTAGTGTGGTGATGCTGAGATAAACGACGACTTATTCATGGCCTGGGTGCTGGCCGGAGGTGGCTACAGCCACCATGCATATGCACGGTGAAGGATAGTGTCAGGGGATGTTTTGGGTTACGCAGTATTTTGGTCACGAGATTTACTCGAGAAATTGGAGTTTTTGCTCGATGTTTCGCATAGTTTTACTCGGAGTAAATAGAAGGTGGACTCGGGTTTAATTTCTGAGTTACAGGTTTTTGAAAACCTGTACTTTCCAATTCAAAGATTTGTTTTAAAAATCTGAAGCAGTTTTAAACAAGAATTTAAAATTTAAATTTAAAAAGAATGGTTTTCAATCTAAGTTGAATTTCAGTTTTAAATCTAATTCAAACTTTTTAAATTAAATGTTTACAGGTTACTTTGGAAACCTGTATATTTCCAATTTTAAAGAAATTGAGTTTTCTTTTTAAAAAAAAATCTGAAGCAAGTTGTTAACAAAAATGAAACTTAAATTTTAAAGTCAGGATTTCAAACTGAGTTTGAATTCCAAGTTTGAAATTTAATTTAATCCTTTTAATTTAAAATGTTTTAAACATCTATCAAAAGGGTCTAAAAATCTGAAATTTAAAATAAAGTATTGAATTAAATTAGAAGATTTAAAAACAAGTTTAAATCTGGAAATATAATTTAGATTTGAATCATGTTTTTGAAAATAAAAGTAGTTTTTAAAATTTTGAAATGTTTAAAATGTTTTAATTATTGAAACATATTCTAATTATGATTTGAAATTTTAAAATTTAATATGGGTGTAAATTTCTTTTATAAATAAGGAATTACTTAGTATAAGTTTAAAAGTTTTATAATGTTTTAAACTTCGATAAAGATAAGTTTGGTTCTCAATTTATAAATTGTTTTAAGTTACTTTGTTAATGATAAAGTAATCATTAATAAGTAATGTTTATTTTAAAGTAAATTAAAAATTTAATGATTTTTGTTTTATTAAATTAGTGAGGTAATTTAAATAATTTAATTAATTAATTTGTTTAGTTAATTAAAGATTTGAAATAAATTAATTAGGGATAATTAAATTAGTAATTAATTTAAGTTAATTACTTAAGAAAGGTAATTTAAAATTTTGTTAATAAGTTAAAGAAGGTCATTAACTTGTGATTATTTATTAATCAATTAATGTAATTAATTTTGGATAATTAATTAGATTGGTTAATTTAGATAATCAATTATGAAACTTAATTAAGTATGATTATTATATGGAAATAATTAAAGATATTAATTACTTTGTGTAATTAATTTATTGATTGGATTAGTTTAAATTAATTAATTAACTTTAATTAATTTAGAATAATCATTAAATGAGTTGATAAGTAATCATTGAGAAATAATTACTTAGAGAAGTAATTAAGTTAAGTAAATTACTGGAAGTAATTAATTAAAGTATGATATTTGGGATTAATTACTTTGTGAAGTGATTAATAATTAATTGCTTAATGGAATTAATTTAAGCATTTATCAATTAAGTTATTTGAAATAATTAAGTGATGTAATTAATTAAGAGTGATTAATTACTATTGAGATTAATCAGGGATGATTAATAAATATAATTAATTATTTAATATAATTAATTTAGAAGTAATTTAGAAGTAATTAAGAGTAGTTAATTACTAAATGTAATTAATCAAGTATGATTAATAATTGTGGTTTAATTAAGGTTAATTACTTAATGTAATTAATTTAAATTTAATTAAGGATCATTAATTAATATGATTAATGATGTAATTAAGGATTAATTAATCAATGATAAGTGATTAAGGAAGTAATTAATTAATGTAATTAATTATAATTAATTAAATTAATGAAGTAATTAAAGGTTAATTACTAATATTGGTTAAGGATAATTAATTTATGAAATTAATTAAGATAATTACTTGAATGTAATTAAGGGATAATTAATCAAGGGTGATTAATTAAGGTGATTAATTTGAGAACAATTATTTAATTGATTGATAATCAATTAAGGGTTAAGTAAGCAAGTTTTAAATGGTGAAGTAATTAATTTAATTCATTTTAAATTAATTAAAGATAGGTAATTAATTTAATTCACTTTAAATTAATTAGAGAAAGAAGTAATTAATTTAATTTATTTTAAATTAATTATAGATGGTGTGATTGTAGATCCTTGCTTATGAATGGATGATTTGGTTTGACTTGAATGGTTTGAATCTCAGACATGAGATAAATAGTATTGTGTGTTATGGATGCATTGGTTGCATTGTGATAATGATATTGTATCTATTGACAATGATAATATAGATTGTCAATTTGTGATGATTACTTGTTTATGATAATATTTTGATTATCTACTATGATGATGCGAAGTATCTATCTAGTTTAAATTGAGTTGTTTTAAACTTAAACAACTTGGACCTAAAAGACACGCTTGGATTTCGATGAGACCGGGAATGGGTTTCCATATTTGGATATCCGAAAACCACTTCGATTCCAATTAACGTTAGGTCGTGAATCTAAGTGGAGCAAGTGAAGACTCGAGGTGTAAGAGCTATACGTCAGTACAACTCTGTGGGTGATTCCGTAATGAGTTTGATGGAATAGTGCTTACAGATTCGAGATGGTGAATCAGAGTGCAAGGGCTATGGTCGTTGACTCTGAAGGTGATTCCAATAATGAGTGCAACGAGATAGTGCCTTCGGTTTCGTTCGAACCCGGAAAGAACTTGTATGGATTGAATGCTTTCAGCACATCGTCAGGCGGACGATGAGCATTCTAAGATTTGATGTCTTATAAAGGTAATCGTAACCTCAAGCCTCATCAACCGGGAATGGCTAAACAGAGGAGGTGCAGCAAGGCTTCGTGGGTAGCCCCCACTTGAGAGCAAGATTTACTCCTGTCTAGAAGTCCATTTATATTCGGCTGTGTGGGGCAGTGGTTCGCGACAACTGCCGGAGTTGTCTTATTCGGAACTGTTCAGTAAGGAACGGGTCCGGCCTTGTGTTGCAGGGGAGTTAGGGTGGCTCCTCGGTACGGTGATCTAGGCCACGTACTGTGACGGGCGGTACCTTAGTAGCCCTGCCATTGTAGGGAATCCAAAATCCAATAAGTGCCAACGGTTTTGTTTGTATTACCCACTTTTGTGGCTAGTAGCTGGAATTTAATAAATGTAACAATTTCGGCTATTTCTTATTTATTTGAAAACCCTAGACATTATTATAATATCATCGGATTTCCTATCAAATGTTTTGGTTAGCGTAAGGTAAAAACTTTTCCATGTTTATGTGTGGGAAGTCTTACGTGATACCTTTCTTTTAAAAGGTTTTTCAAAGTTAAGCAACTTTAACCTGTTACTCACACCAGACCCATGTCTGACCCGGAGTTTATTTTTGTTTTCATAAACTCTTGGGTACTCAAATTTTTACGAGTAGCCAAGGGATTCAGGTTAGGATTCGGGTTAGCTTTGACGAATTATGGAGGAGCAAATGGAGCAGGAGGCTTCTGCGTGTAGATATGTATGGTAGTCCGCTGTGTTTGGTATCTCTGAGTTATTTGTGATGTTGTATTATGTTGTAAATACTAGATAGGTGTTTACAACTGTCTAGTATGTGTTGTATTATCTGTGTACTCTGATAGTGGTTGTAAACTATGTAAATATTTTATGTTTATTAATATAATTTATTCGTTCCGCTGTTTAGATTCTGATGTGTTTCTTCTTCTTTCTTCTCTTTCTTTCTATTCTCTATCCCTTTCTTTCTTATTAGCGATGCGACTTCCTGGAGTTTGGAAGTTGGGTCGTTACAGTGGTATCAGAGCATTAGGTTGAGTGAATACCTAGGCTCTGGAGTGGTGTATATCTTGAGAGAGCGTATTTGTAATTTTGATATATATCTATATATACAATTATTATTTCTACCTATCTATTGGGTTACCCGTTCAGGTTTTCCAATATAAGTTATAAAGGTAGATAAGGTAGTGGTGTGTGAAACACGATTACTACCATTGGTTGGAGTTTGAATGTTTGAGGTTGGAAGTGTATTTATCGAGACTGTAGACCTAATACCGTCTCGAGTGAGTTGTGCAGAGTATAGAGATTTAATCGATCTCTGAAGGTAACCTGTTAAGGTTCAGAGTTCATCTTTGAAGATGGATAAGATGAGTTTGGATCTGTTGGTTGGCAGAAGTGTGTAATGGTATTTTGATACCTCAGGAAATAGTAGCTGCGTGATGAGATGCAGTGACTATGGATTATGTCCAAATATGTTTTCTTTGGAACAAGTTAGGAAGTGTGTCTACTTCGTTGTTGTGACTGAGTTCAGCAGGATGTGGTGTTTAGCTTTGAGGGCCGAGTTTCTCGAAGAGCTTTAGATAAGAAAGTTTTGGCATTGGAGTCAGCAGTGCAACTCGGAGTGTCTGTGTTGGCAGAAGTTGATTGGCTGAGTAGTTTCTGAAGGAGGAGTTCAGAAGCAACAGAGTGAACCCAATACTTTATTGGATTGGCTAATTAAGAGTAAGCTGTTCTGTTTGGTAAAGAGAGAACGGTTTTCCTTGGGAATTGGTCTCTATTGATCGCAAAAGTGACTTGCGATAGTTTGAGTTTTCTTTTGAGGTATTGAAGAATTTTTAGTTGTCTTCTGAGAAGTCGAAGGTTTTTCTACTTCTGAAGATTGAGTTTTCTTATCGACCGGATTCCAGGAATGCTACCGGTGGATCAGCTAGTAGAAGGAGGATTTCTCGAGATAGGTTTGGTGAGGCAGCTCAGGATTGATAAAACATCTGAGTTTTCTTTGGATATGTTGAGCCATATTTCTGGGAAGTGATGTCCAATTTGTGCTCATATTCTTCATCAGCAGTGTTTTCTGTGCCAGTTCAGAGTTGTGCAGCGGAAGCAGTTTGGAAATGCTTCTGTTTTGTCTTTTCTAGATAGAAGAAGTGAGTTTGTTCTTCTAATGTTTGAAGAGGAGAGTTGGTGATCTTAATCTTGGTTGATCTTGAGAAGATCGTTGTGTTGGATTGTTTTTGGTCTAGATTGTTTCTAGAGGAATCAGCAAGAGTTGAGCTGATCAGTTTGGATTTAGGCAGCCCGGGATCGTCAGAAGAATTTTGGAAATAAGAGATGAAGGAATTTGGATCCGGAGTCAGGAGGTTTGTTTTGGATCTCTTCTGTGTTTTGGTTGGATTGGTATTTGGTTTTCAAGAGTTGAATTGCCAGTTTGGATAATTGGATTTATGAGTTTCACGTATCTCTGAGGGAGTACGTGTATGAGTTATTTCTGGAAGTGGAACCACCCGTTCAAGAAAGTTTAATGGTTGAGTCAGACTCGTTTGTAGTCTGATATCTTGTCTAGTTCTATAGATCTAGATGAGTAGAAGCTCTGTAGCTTCGTAGTTTAGATTGTTTGTATTTTGTAGGGCGAGTATCCCGGTATATATATATACTTGGGGAAACTCGAGAGATTTTTATCCAGAATTTTATTTGGATAATTAAATTTGTTTGATTAGATAAATTGGTTGCTATGGTTGTTAGTATATGATTGATGTATGTTTGTGATTTAAAATTTAAAATTTTAAATGGGTTATTAAATTACTTTTGCTTGTAAATTTCGGGGACGAAATTCTTTTAAGGGGGGAGGAATGTGATATCGCGGAAATTTTAGCAATATCAATTTAATAATCTATATTTAAAATTAAATTGATTTGATAAAATTTTAATAAAAATTAACTTGATTTAATAATCCAATTAAATAAATGTGTAATTGATGAATTTTATCTTTTAAAAGCTAATAATTGTTTTCCTATTTATAATGTATATTTATATATATATTGTAAATAGATAAGTTTGATTTGTAGTTTAATTAACAAATAAAATCTTGTTTCAAATTCTAAAAATCATTTTGATAATTTGGATTTATGTATAGAAAATTTAAAATATCATTTATATATATAAAACAATAATGCATTTAAACAAGTTAAATAAGATAAGTAATTTATGATTTCTTTTATAAATGATTTAAATTGATAAAAATGTTATTTTCAAATAATAATGATAAATGTATAATTATAGATAAATTTTAAAAGCCAATATTGTTATTACTTTAAAATTTAATATGTTAATATAAATTAGTTTTAAAGTTGGATTTTTAAATATATGAATAACATTTGGAATTGAATTAATTTTGAATTCAAAAAGTAATCATATTTAAATTATTTGGTAAGCTATCATATTTTTATAATTTGTTTCATTTCATTTTCTTTAAAATGAAATGCATAAACATTTACATATGAAGATGATTTATATACATAAGTACTTAATAAATAAAGAAAAGGGGTTTCTTTTACTTTTAAAATAAATAAAAACAATTAAAATAATTCTCAAATACATGTTATCATATTAAGTGGTATAATGACAAGTGTAGTTGAATTAAATTACTAATGTGAAAAATGTTGTTTCTTTTACATGTGTCCATGTATTTTTAATTTTTCTTTTAATTTATAAATAAATCATTTTTATCTTATATAAGCATGTACCTTCAAGCTCTATTTTTTTCCAATCTTCAATTTTTTTAAAAGTTAAGAGAAAAAAATCTCAGCTGAAACAAAATTTACTTTCAAACTCTTAAAAATCAAATCTGTAACCATATTCCTCAAAACAAAATCTGGAAATTCTTTGTGACGCCCCACCTCTATACCCACGCTGGCCAAGAACATTACTGTGAATGATGTCAACTAGCACGGAGAATAAGGCTGTTGAGGAGCAACCATCTGTATAATTGCTTTGTGCGAGTACCGATATACCGGATAAAAATATAACTTTTCATCTCAAGAGGAAATCCGACATACCGACACAAATTCAAAGCTACTACACAGTGGCTATAAAGGTCTTCGGAAACAAATATAGAAATAAACATAACATAAATCAGTCACAGACAATTCATATCACAAAGGCGGAAATAGATATGAATATTACACATAAAAGTGTATATCAGAGTAGTGGTCAAAAGATCCACGATAATACAAAAGAATAGCAACACGTGCTATACAAAGGAATACAACTATGAGTCTATATCTCAAGTGTATACAACAAAATAAACTACAAATCTAAGTAGTTTGCCAAAAGTCAGAGTAATGATCCTGGATGAGAAGTCAAGCAGAAGCACCTGTAACATCTCGGTCTGACCCGAGTATTATTTAAGAAGAAAATAATAAACGGATCAGTCTAGCTATAAATATCAGAAGAAATGATATAGAATAGGAGATATGACATAAACATATAATAATCACAATGCCAAGCTGTGATAAATAAGTAATTGAAAATCAACAAGAGATTAATCAATATCACAATAATCTACTCAAGATAAAAAGGAATGTCATACTCCTGATTTCATTCACCAAGCCACAATAAATGACATATATATATCCATGCCAATCGTAAAAGTTGGTGAAACATAAATTCGAAAAATCAACACACGAAATCCAGAAATCACAATAAAAAAGATGGCCAATCCCAGAAAAATGAGCCGGAGCTCCTCCAGACAGGGTATAGTCCCCCATTGCGAACATTGAGCCGAAGCTCCTCCTGGTGAGTCAAAAATTCCTCCTGACAGGGTATAGTCCCCCATTGCGGACATTGAGCCGAAGCTCCTCCTGGTGAGTCGAAACTCCTCCTAACAGGGTATAGTCCCCCATTGCGGACATTGAGCCGAAGCTCCTCCTGGTGAACCGAAGTTCCTCATGACACGGTATAGTCCCCCATTGCGGACATTGAGCCGAAGCTCCTCCTGGTGAGCCGAAGCTCCACAAAAAAATGAAGTATCGTCCTCGACATGGACAAAGAGACATCGCACAATGCTAGTCTAAATCACAAAGATGATCGTCATGATCAATGAGAAGTGTCAATTACAATAAGCTAGTAAATATATGAGCTTAGCTTCATGTCCCATAACCACTAGCTTAACTTTAATATTTACGAACAAATTGTAGATCCCCACTAGAAAATTGTCACAAGAGATTCAATCAAACAAGTCCAAGAATTAACCGACGAAACAAACGCAAGCGTTTCATACCACTTGTTTTACTAAGCCGTTTAATTAGATTTCTCATACGAGTGAGGTAAAGGTTTGTATATACTAATAGATTGGAAAACTGTTTTATAAACGAATTTGGTATTAAAGTAGAGTTGAGATCATTTGAAGAAAGAGTTTTCATATTTACTACTAGTATAGAAAACCTTTATATTTTTAAAGTGACAAATCACAAAGAAAATTGTAAGAACAACCAATTACAAAATTCACATTCGAAGACGTGAATAAAATCCAAAGAAATCGATACCAAATCCATAGAAATGGATATTTCCAAAAAGATCCATAAAAAGAAGTCATCAAAGTCGACAATAAGTGATAACGATTAATAGGATCGCTAAAATCGATAAACAATGGAAATTCACACAAAACAGCCTGAATAGGCAAAAATAAACATCTCCAAACGTCTGATTTGGAATCCAGACGTCTGGATTTGTTCTCTGGAAATAACCCAGAGAACACTCAGACGTCTGAAACCTCAAGTCAGACGTCTGAGACCTATCCAGACGTCTGGTTTGATGGTTCAGACGTCTGAAAATAGTCTATGGCTTTTTTTTATAATATGTGTGCATACATTTTTACTTTCCAGGTCCAAACCAGACGTCTGGACTTGGTCACCAGACGTCTGGTCACCTGGTCTAGGCAACAATTTGCCTAGGCCAAAGTGGCCAAAACGTATCGGGAGCAATCGGACGAGCAACGACGACTAAGGATTTATGCCTAGCGACAACCCGGTCTTATAGGCTCTCCGAAACACCTCTTAAAGCATGATCAAACATCAAAGTTATGATTCTTAAAGATTTGACTACAAAACACCAAAAATTGGAATATTCACAAAAGCAATCCAAATCAAAATCAAATGCACATGAATAAGTGTTAGGAATTCATACCTAACAATCGAAGATAATTATAAGCATAGATGTGAGATTAAAAATCTCACCATTGAACTAAATTTATGAAGATGAAGCTTGAAAGCAAAGGGGAATCAACCACTCTTCAAATCCAACTCTAAAAGCTTGAATCTAAGCTTAAAAGAAGAACATTCCCTAAGTTAGGTTTAGGAAATTTCTGAAATTGAATGGAGAAAGAGTTGGAGAAGATGAGGGAGATGCTTACCAATGGGTTCTCTTTGATTTTGGAGCAAGAACTTGGATTTTGCAAAGAAAGCTAGAGCTTGGAGTTTTAATTTCCACTCCTCTCCACCATTGTTGCTAAAGCTTGAAGGGTTAGGAATTGGAAATGAAGTAAATGAGGAGGTGAGGGGTTGGGACTGAATACATAAGTGGGCTCAGCCCAAACCAAAACCCTAAGTGAAAAGTAGCAAAAAATCAACTTTCTCCAAACATATCGAAGCTTATACTCAAAAAGGTCGCAAACGTCATTTTGAACTCAATGGGGGTGGTCTCGAGTCCCAATTCGACTGTTTGCAAAAAGTAGCTTTTCGGACTAAAATCTGACTAACGATAAAATATTTAAATAAAATATTTAAAAATATAAAATCGATAAATATGCGGGTTGTTACGGACTTCCCTCCTTAAAGAAATTGCGTCCTCGCAATAATTAAGAAGGAAATATAAGAAGTAACAACCATAGAAGCATATTAACACAAAAGAAAATTTGAATCAAGAAGTTCACCATAAAGAGCACGAAGGAGTAAATCCGAAAGTTTTCGTTTGATGAATTCTCAAGATTTCACATGAGCAATCCTTAGGATTTGAGAACCATTGAACCTCTATCAAAAAGAATATCTTTATATCGAAGGCGCTCAACCTCCGAAGCAATGATGCGAATAGAATGGTGCTCAAAAGTCAAATTTGGTGAAACTTCAATCTCCACAATATCACTGGGCTCAAGAATGAAAACCGGAATCCCTAAGGCATTTCCGTAGGTAAAAGACGTGGGGAACGTCAAGAACAGCAAAAAATTGAGCCGATGCAACGGCGTAGTACAAAAACGGTACGCCCGAGGGACTAGAAACTCGAATAATTTGGAACACCGACGTAGTACAAAGGCGGTACGTCCAATGAACCAAAAAGCCAAGTCATTGATGTAGTGCAAACGGTACATCCAATGAATCAAAAAGCGAAGACATTGATGTAGTGCAAACGGTACATCCAATGAATCAAAACCCAAATAATTCGGAACACTGACGCAGTACAAAAACGGTACGTCCAATAAACCGAAGCCCGAATGATTTTCGGAACACCGACGTAGTACAAAAACGGTACGTCCAATGAACCGAACACAATAAAAGAACATCGGACGCAAGTTCATAAAGGAAATGAGATGAAACTCAATAAAACGAAGTACATCAAAACGCCCGATGAACTTGATAAAAAGATAATTTCATTTGATCATCAACAAAGAAACAACCCCTTGTTGCTTACGACTAAACGCATTGGCAACACGATTTCCCCTTCGGGAATAAAAAGAATATCAAGATCATAAGAAGCTAGGAACTCGAGTCAACATGCAGTTACTTAAGAGAACATAAATATTCCAAAGATTTATGATCGAGATGAAGAACAAATTCCTCATCCAAATATGATGATGCCAAATTCCAAAAGCAAAAACAATAGCCACGAACACTAGATCATGAGTGGCATATCTAGTCTCGATAAGCTATAATGATTTAGAAGCACAAGTGATAGCACGTTCTCCTTTTTAAGAGAATGGCATTCCAAACCAATACGACTAGTATCGGTACAAATAGCAAAGTCTTGGTTCCCCTCCAGGAATCACAAGAATAAGAGTATCGAAAAGAAAGAACTTCTTTTAAATAATTCTCTTCCCCGAAAAGTTAAAACTTTCAAAATTACATTTTTACTTTTATGTAATAATCTTTCTACAAAAATTTACATTTTTACAAGTCAATATATCGTGTCTGATTGTCACATCAAAGCGTTTAAGAAATTCCTATCGATAACGTTGATCAAGCGCATCGACCAAAATTCTTAAAGCACTCAACGGGCAATACAATCACAAAATCATCTTTTACAGGATAAATAAATCTCTTAAAAAGTTTTAAGAATATTCTTTGTTCGTTTCAAGAACAAAAATCCAGTTTTACTTATAAATAAATCTTATGAAAAAGATTTGCAAAATTTTAAATTACTATTTTCATCCAAAATCAATAAATACAAGAATAGTCTCATCGAAATATTCATAGAATATTCGATTTATAAAATGGATGAAATAAGCTGGACAAATTGGATGACAAAATAAGTCATTCATAAGAATCATAACGAGTGCGGAATGTAGTAAGTGGAATGCTAATTTCCGCAACTCGTAGCAAACGAAAACCGATGGTAAAGTCAAATTGAAAAGACCTTAACACCACACAAAAGATTTCTTAGGTGATAATCCTAAGACAAACTCAAAAATACCGGAAAATTTCTCAAACTACATGAATGAGAGAAATAACGCTTTCCTTATAAGTGGGCTTAAGGAATAAAATGATGCCATCAAGTTGGAATCAAAATCATAAAGGAAAAATAGAAATCTGCTTAACAGATTGAAAACGTCGAAGATAAATAATCCACTCGGAAAAATAGGATATGGGCTTCACAATGATTAAGCCAATCCTTACAGAAAAAGTCAATTCCGAAGCCAAAGTAAATATCGGCTCGGAAAGAAAAGTCACATAAAACAATCTCGACATATAAACAAAAGCAAATTGAGTGTTGCGGATCTACCATCCGGATTCGCAATCCTCAAAGAAGTCATCAAGCCCAAAATATTCAAAGAAAAAGAATCAACAAGTTCTTTTGATATAAAATAGTGAGATGGAAACTATATCAAAAAGAACACGAACAAGATAATCACAAAGCAAATGTCATCCAGGATTGAATGAGAAATACCTTGACCACGAGAAGAGTTGCTAGGGACTTGCAGCTTTCCTTCTCTCTTGCTTTGACGCTTGGGACACGAAGATATATAATGATCCGCACTTTTGCAATAGCGGCAAGAAATAGGCCTTGGACACCTATTTATATAGTGGTCCCTAGAGCCGCAATTGTAGCATTCTCCGCGATTAGGGATAGGAGTATTGCTATAGAAGTCTCTTGCTTCGCCCTCTTGTTAGGATTAGGACTTCCGAACCTAATAAAGGGATGCCTCTTCTTGGTGTTGTTGGAGTTCGGTTTGGCACTCCCAACCTCGACATCACTTTCTTTATCGGCCTCTTCAAGACGAAGAGCGATATCTATAAGCTGATCAAATGAAACCTCAAGTTTCAGGAGTAATGGCTTCTTAAGATTCTTATTCAAGCCATAGAAAAACCTCTGATTTTTCTTCATCGGGGTATTAATATACTCAATCCCGTATTTAGAAAGAGATTTGAAAGATGCGACATAATCTGTCACAGAAGATTCACCTTGAACAAGGTCGATAAAACGCCGGGCCAAAGTTACTTTTTCAGCCTCCGGCACAAATTTCAATTCGAATCTTTCCCGGAATTGCTCCCAAGTGAGATCCGCTTCAATGATTTCAGAAATTAAAAGCTCATACCAATCTAACGCTCTTTCTTGGAGCATGCTAGAAGCCACTTGGACTCGATGTAGATCAATAAGGTTCATGCGAGAAAAGATGCGATCGCATGATTTGAGCCAAGCTTGAATTTCTATAACAGTCTCGGATCCTTTGAATGGCCTTCCACCCAAATCGGTATAGTCTCTGCACAAGCGTGCAAAACCGGATCTAGGATGAGTAGGCTCTGGATTGGGACCGGCTGCTTGAGCGTTCTTAACAAGATCTAGAAGCTGTTGGGCAGACATAAATACTCCATCCTGGGGAGTGGCACTAGATTGGCCGGCGCTGGGACGGCCAGGTCTAACCATTTCTCTTCTTTAAGAAAGAAAGAAAGAAGAGGAAAAAGTTATTCTCAGAATAAATTTCAATCAAACTTGATTGATAAAACAAGGAATCATAAAGAAAGTAGGATGAATCGGTACGAAGACACGAATTAAATCCTAAAGCACGACTCCTAAGATGGACTTAGGACGATGATCCTTGTTATAATATTCCATATTGTTCCGAAGTTTGGCTTTGATACCAAGCTGTGACGCCCCACCTCTATACCCACGCTGGCCAAGAACATTACTGTGAATGCTGTCAACTAGCCCGGAGAATAAGGCTGTTGAGGAGCGACCATCTGTATAATTGCTTTGTGCGAGTACCGATATACCGGATAAAAATATAACTTTTCATCTCAAGAGGAAATCCGACATACCGACACAAACTCAAAGCTACTACACAATGGCTATAAAGGTCTTCGGAAACAAATATAGAAATAAACATAACATAAATCAGTCACAGACAATTCATATCACAAAGGCGGAAATAGATATGAATATTACACATAAAAGTGTATATCAGAGTAGTGGTCAAAAGATCCACGATAATACAAAAGAATAGCAACACGTGCTATACAAAGGAATACAACTATGAGTCTATATCTCAAGTGTATACAACAAAATAAACTACAAATCTAAGTAGTTTGCCAAAAGTCAGAGTAATGATCCTGGATAAGAAGTCAAGCAGAAGCACATGTAACATCTCGGTCTGACCCGAGTATTATTTAAGAAGAAAATAATAAACGGATCAGTCTAGCTATAAATATCAGAAGAAATGATATAGAATAGGAGATATGACATAAACATATAATAATCACAATGCCAAGCTGTGATAAATAAGTAATTGAAAATCAACAAGAGATTAATCGATATCACAATAATCTACTCAAGATAAAAAGGAATGTCATAGTCCTGATTTCATTCACCAAGCCACAATAAATGACATATATATATCCATGCCAATCGTAAAAGTTGGTGAAACATAAATTCCAGAAATCAACACACGAAATCCAGAAATCACAATAAAAAGGATGGCCAATCCCAGAAAAATGAGCCGGAGCTCCTCCAGACAGGGTATAGTCCCCCATTGCGGACATTGAGCCGAAGCTCCTCCTGGTGAGTCAAAAACTCCTCCTGACAGGGTATAGTCCCCCATTGCGGACATTTAGCCGAAGCTCCTCCTGGTGAGTCGAAACTCCTCCTGACAGGGTATAGTCCCCCATTGCGGACATTGAGCCGAAGCTCCTCCTGGTGAGCCGAAGCTCCACAAAAAAATGAAGTATCGTCCTCGACATGGACAAAGAGACATCGCACATTGCTAGTCTAAATCACAAAGATGATCGTCATGATCAATGAGAAGTGTCAATTACAATAAGCTAGTAAATATATGAGCTTAGCTTCATGTCCCATAACCACTAGCTTAACTTAAATATTTACGAACAAATTGTAGATCCCCACTAGAAAATTGTCACAAGAGATTCAATCGAACAAGTCCAAGAATTAACCGACGAAACAAACGCAAGCGTTTCATACCACTTGTTTTACTAAGCCGTTTAATTAGATTTCTCATACGAGTGAGGTAAAGGTTTGTATATACTAATAGATTGGAAAACTGTTTTATAAACGAATTTGGTATTAAAGTAGAGTTGAAATCATTTGAAGAAAGAGTTTTCATATTTACTACTAGTATAGAAAATCTTTATATTTTTAAAGTGACAAATCACAAAGAAGATTGTAAGAACAACCAATTACAAAATTCACATTCGAAGACGTGAATAAAATCCAAAGAAATCGATACCAAATCCATAGAAATGGATATTTCCAAAAAGATCCATAAAAAGAAGTCATCAAAGTCGACAATAAGTGATAACGATTAATAGGATCGCTAAAATCGATAAACAATGGAAATTCACACAAAACAGCCTGAATAGGCAAAAATAAACATCTCCAGACGTCTGATTTGGAATCCAGACGTCTGGATTTGTTCCTTGGAAATAACCCAGAGAACACTCAGACGTCTGAAACCTCAAGTCAGACGTCTGAGACCTATCCAGACGTCTGGTTTGATGGTTCAGACGTCGGAAAATAGTCTCTGGCTTTTTTTTATAATATGCGTGCTTACATTTTTACTTTCCATGTCTAAACCAGACGTATGGACTTGGTCACCAGACGTCTGGTCACCTGTTCTAGGCAACAATTTGCCTAGGCCAAAGTGGCCAAAACGTATCGGGAGCGATCGGACGAGCAACGACGACTAAGGATTTATGCCTAGCGACAACCCGGTCTTATAGGCTCTCCGAAACACCTCTTAAAGCATGATCAAACATCAAAGTTATGATTCTTAAAGATTTGACTACAAAACACCAAAAATTGGAATATTCACAAAAGCAATCCAAATCAAAATCAAATGCACATGAATAAGTGTTAGGAATTCATACTTAACAATCAAAGATAATTATAAGCATAGATGTGAGATTAAAAATCTCACCTTTGAACTAAATTTATGAAGATGAAGCTTGAAAGCAAAGGGGAATCAACCACTCTTCAAATCCAACTCTAGAAGCTTGAATCTAAGCTTAAAAGAAGAACATTCCCTAAGTTAGGTTTAGGAAATTTCTGAAATTGAATGGAGAAAGAGTTGGAGAAGATGAGGGAGATGCTTACCAATGGGTTCTCTTTGATTTTGGAGCAAGAACTTGGATTTTGCAAACAAAGCTAGGGCTTGGAGTTTTAATTTCCACTCCTCTCCACCATTGTTGCTAAAGCTTGAAGGGTTAGGAATTGGAAATGAAGTAAATGAGGAGGTGAGGGGTTGGGACTGAATACATAAGTGGGCTCAGCCCAAACCAAAACCCTAAGTGAAAAGTAGCAAAAAATCAACTTTCTCCAAACATATCGAAGCTTATACTCAAAAAGGTCGCAAATGTCATTTTGAACTCAATGGGGGTGGTCTCGAGTCCCAATTCGACTGTTTGCAAAAAGTAGCTTTTCGGACTAAAATCCGACTAACGATAAAATATTTAAATAAAATATTTAAATATAAAATCGATAAATATGCGGGTTGTTACATTCTTTTTAAACCAAAATCTGAAGTTCCTTTCATATTCTTCAACCTGAAACCTTTTCAATAACAAATGTAAAGCCTGCATTTCCAATTGAAACAAGATCAAGCCTCTGCATTCTTTTAAGTTCTGGAATCAAAGACTGCATGCAAGTTAAATCAAGTTCAAGTCCCATTAACCTGCATGCAGATCTAAATGCAAGCAACTCAGTTCTTTTTAAAGCATGCAACTTCAAGTTTTCCAAATATTAAAAGATTCTAATGCATATAGAAGCTAGCCTGCATGCAAAATTCAATCAGTAGGCAACTCAGTTCCTAAAGCATAAAATCAAAGCTCTGTTTCTTGCAATAACAGGTGAGTAACAATTCTTTTTGAATAATAAGTATAAATTTGTTGCTTAAATAAGTTTGCTATGAAAATGATTAGCTGATTTCATGTTGAGTAGTTTGCTTGTGTATGATTTTTAATGCAGTGTTGTATGTATGTGAATGAATGTTTGAATGTATGAATGGATTTTGAACATGGATGACTGTTATAACTTACAGTTTTTTTTTCAGGTTCATAAATTTAGTAAATGATTCAATTTCTATTGAATCAACCTGTAATAATGCATGAGACCAAACAATGTATGCTTATATTGTATGCATAAATTAAAATTAAGATTTGTTCAGAAAAAAAAAGAGAAAAGAAAAATATACCTGTAGTTTCTGGAAATAGGTAATGGCAAAGAAACTGGAATCTAACCAAAGCATGATGATTGTTTCTTAATTCCAGATGTTTGAATCAAATCTTTAAACTAAATTATGATTTTTAAAAATCCAAATTTCAATTTTTAGTTTTGAAATTATGTGCATTGATGTTTTCTTCTGGGAAATGAAACGGGGAAAAATTGTAAACCTAGGCACTGTTTAATGGATCGGTGAGGAGGCTACAGGTGACCGAGTGTCTTGATTTTAGGGGTAATGGTAGTTTGGGAATTGGTGAAGGGATGGACGGAGTTGCTAGACCACCGGTGACCGGTGGAGAGAGGACGTGGGGTTTTCAGGTTTGGGTGAAGGAGTGCTGTTGTTGCTGACAGGTTTGGATTGGGGGAAACTCGAATTCGTTTTCGAGTGGAATAGAGTGGTTTGACGGTAGCGTGGTGATGCTGAGATGAACGACGACTTGTGTATAGCCTAGGTGCTGGCCGGAGGTGGCTACAGCCACCTTGCATATGCACTGGGAAGGATGGTGTCAGGGGATGTTTTGGGTTACGCAGTATTTTGGTCACGAGATTTACTCGAGAAATTGGAGTTTTTGCTCGATGTTTCGCATAGTTTTACTCGGAGTAAATAGAAGGTGGACTCGGGTTTAATTTCTGAGTTACAGGTTTTTGAAAACCTGTACTTTCCAATTCAAAGATTTGTTTTAAAAATCTGAAGCAGTTTTAAACAAGAATTTAAAATTTAAATTTAAAAAGAATGGTTTTCAATCTAAGTTGAATTTCAGTTTTAAATCTAATTCAAACTTTTTAAATTAAATGTTTACAGGTTACTTTGGAAACCTGTATATTTCCAGTTTTAAAGAAATTGAGTTTTCTTTTTAAAAAAAAATCTGAAGCAAGTTGTTAACAAAAATGAAACTTAAATTTTAAAGTCAGGATTTCAAACTGAGTTTGAATTCCAAGTTTGAAATTTAATTTAACCTTTTAATTTAAAATGTTTTAAACATCTATCAAAAGGGTCTAAAAATCTGAAATTTAAAATAAAGTATTGAATTAAATTAGAAGATTTAAAAACAAGTTTAAATCTGGAAATATAATTTAGATTTGAATCATGTTTTTGAAAATAAAAGTAGTTTTTAAAATTTTGAAATGTTTAAAATATTTTAATTATTGAAACATATTCTAATTATGATTTGAAATTTTAAAATTTAATATGGGTGTAAATTTCTTTTATAAATAAGGAATTACTTAGTATAAGTTTAAAAGTTTTATAATGTTTTAAACTTCGATAAAGATAAGTTTGGTTCTCAATTTAAATTTAAAATTTAAAAAGTAATTTGAAACAATTTTAAGTTAAATTGTTTTAAGTTACTTTGTTAATGATAAAGTAATCATTAATAAGTAATGTTTATTTTAAAGTAAATTAAAAATTTAATGATTTTTGTTTTATTAAATTAGTGAGGTAATTTAAATAATTTAATTAATTAATTTTTTTAGTTAATTAAAGATTTGAAATAAATTAATTAGGGATAATTAAATTAGTAATTAATTTAAGTTAATTACTTAAGAAAGGTAATTTAAAAATTTGTTAATAAGTTAAAGAAGGTCATTAACTTGTGATTATTTATTAATCAATTAATGTAATTAATTTTGGATAATTAATTAGATTAGTTAATTTAGATAATCAATTATGAAACTTAATTAAGTATGATTATTATATGGAAATAATTAAAGATATTAATTACTTTGTGTAATTAATTTATTGATTGGATTAGTTTAAATTAATTAATTAACTTTAATTAATTTAGAATAATCATTAAATGAGTTGATAAGTAATCATTGAGAAATAATTACTTAGAGAAGTAATTAAGTTAAGTAAATTACTGGAAGTAATTAATTAAAGTATGATATTTGGGATTAATTACTTTGTGAAGTGATTAATAATTATTTTCTTAATGGAATTAATTTAAGCATTTATCAATTAAGTTATTTGAAATAATTAAGTGATGTAATTAATTAAGAGTAATTAATTACTATTGAGATTAATCAGGGATGATTAATAAATATAATTAATTATTTAACATAATTAATTTAGAAGTAATTAAGAAGTAATTAAGAGTAGTTAATTACTAAATGTAATTAATCAAGTATGATTAATAATTGTGGTTTAATTAAGGTTAATTACTTAATGTAATTAATTTAAATTTAATTAAGGATCATTAATTAATATGATTAATGATGTAATTAAGGATTAATTAATTAAAACTAATTAATCAATGATAAGTGATTAAGGAAGTAATTAATTAATGTAATTAATTATAATTAATTAAATTAATGAAGTAATTAAAGGTTAATTACTGATATTGGTTAAGGATAATTAATTTGTGAAATTAATTAAGATAATTACTTGAATGTAATTAAGGGATAATTAATCAAGGGTGATTAATTAAGGTGATTAATTTGAGAATAATTATTTAATTGATTGATAATCAATTAAGGGTTAAGTAAGCAAGTTTTAAATGGTGAAGTAATTAATTTAATTCATTTTAAATTAATTAAAGATAGGTAATTAATTTAATTCACTTTAAATTAATTAGAGAAAGAAGTAATTAATTTAATTTATTTTAAATTAATTATAGATAGTGTGATTGTAGATCCTTGCTCATGAATGGATGATTTGGTTTGACTTGAATGGTTTGAATCTCAGACATGAGATAAATAGTATTGTGTGTTATGGATGCATTGGTTGCATTGTGATAATGATATTAGTATCTATTGACAATGATAATATAGATTGTCAATTTGTGATGATTACTTGTTTATGATAATATTTTTGATTATCTATTATGATGATGCGAAGTATCTATCTAGTTTAAATTGAATTGTTTTAAACTTAAACAACTTGGACCTAAAAGACACGCTTGGATTTCGATGAGACCGGGATCGGGTTTCCATATTTGGATATTCGAAAACCACTTTGATTCCAATTAACGTTAGGTCGTGAATCTAAGTGGAGCAAGTGAAGACTCGAGGTGTAAGGGCTATACGTCAGTATAACTCTGTGGGTGATTCCGTAATGAGTTTGACGGAATAGTGCTTATAGATTCGAGATGGTGAATCAGAGTGCAAGGACTATGGTCGTTGACTCTGAGGGTGATTCCAATAATGAGTGCAACGAGATAGTGCCTTCGGTTTCGTTCGAACCCGGAACGAACTTGTATGGATTGAATGCTTTCAGCACATCGTCAGGCGGACGATGAGAATTCTAAGATTTGATGTCTTATAAAGGTAATCGTAACCTCAAGCCTCATCAACCGGGAATGGCTAAAACAGGGGAGGTGCAGCAAGGCTTCGTGGGTAGCCCCCACTTGGGAGCAAGATTTACTCCTGTCTAGAAGTCCCTTTATATTCGGCTGTGTGGGGCATTGGTTCGCGACAACTGCTGGAGTTGTCTTGTTCGGAACTGTTCAGTAAGGAACAGGTCCGGCTTTGTGTTGCAGGGGAGTTAGGGTGGCTCCTCGGTACGGTGATCTAGGTCACGTACTGTGACGGGCGGTACCCCAGTAGCCCTGCCATTGTAGGGAATCCAAAATCCAATAAGTGCCAACGGTTTTGATTGTATTACCCACTTTTGTGGCTAGTAGCTGGAATTTAATAAATGTAACAATTTCGGCTATTTCTTATTTATTTGAAAACCCTAGACATTATTATAATATCATCGAATTTCCTATCAAATGTTTTGGTTAGCGTAAGGTAAAAACTTTTCCATGTTTATGTGTGGGAAGTCTTACGTGATACCTTTCTTTTAAAAGGTTTTTCAAAGTTAAGCAACTTTAACATGTTACTCACACCAGACCCATGTCTGACCCGGAGTTTATTTTTGTTTTCATAAACTCTTGGGTATTATGTTGTAAATACTAGACAGATGTTTATAACTGTCTAGTATGTGTTGTATTATCTGTGTACTCTGATAGTGGTTGTAAACTATGTAAATATTTTATGTTTATTAATATAATTTATTCGTTCCGCTGTTTAGATTCTGATGTGTTTCTTCTTCTTTCTTCTCTTTCTTTCTATTCTCTATCCCTTTCTTTCTTATTAGCGATGCGACTTCCTGGAGTTTGGAAGTTGGGTCGTTACACCTACCCGACCTCACAGCCCATGGCATCGACACCCCATCACGCGAGCCGATCGATTCAATTTAATCGAAAGTGAAAGATGAAAATGAAATCTCGGTTTTTTGATTTTCACTTAAATGAGGATAACTGAGGTCTTATTTTTTTTTTTCGTTTCCTACTGATTTGAAAGTGAAGCTTCGCCCCCCCCCCCCCCTTTTTATATACTGAATGCGTGAATTCTTGAAGAAGGCTAGATTTTTTTTATGAAGGCATTAGCTTCTGAGGGAAGATGGAGTACGGGATGTGAATGAACGTTGGTTGGTGAAGGTTGTTTATATGAGAATATACTTATATAATTTTAATTGAATTTTCGATGAAAATTATCAACGCGTTTATACATCGTACACTCACACAACAACTCCAAATGCTACGAAATTTGAAATCCGATAATAATACACTATTACGGATCCAATGAAACTGGTTTCGTCAAATTCCGAGACTGTGCCTCGGAAGGCTATTTTTAAATTCAATTTAAACGGTATGAATTCCAAAACTGAACAAATCACCGTTAAATTCAATTTTAACACTTCTATTATTCTCAACACTATCAGTATAAATTTTACAAGCCTTCAAATTGTTTTTAACAGGCTTAAAGTTCTAGATTCAACAATTTACCCAATTTCAAATTATTTAATTCAATAATTTAATTATCAAATAAATTGTGATATTCGTTATTCAAGTTAAAATTACTCAATTGAATACTTAAAATCAATTAAATATTCCGATTTTAAATGCTCGAAAATTCCGGGTCGTCACATTCCTTCCCCCTTAAAAGAATTTCATCCCCGAAATTACTAATTAGGAAGAATGATCCAATACCTGTTACCAATTTCCAAAACCAAACATTTTAATTAACTTTCTAAACATATCTTTTATCATAGACCCACTATCATTCTTACTAACTTTCCAAACTCTCCCATTATTTGCCAACAATCCTATTTGCCCAATCATTCAAGTTTTAATTTTAAAACCAATTTTGAATTATCAAAATTTTCTCAAAAAAAATTTCTGACTCTCCAAATTTCCGAAAAATTTCGCCAGCGTCTCCTTTGCGCGGCTAGCTCAGTACAACTACAAAATGGCTCTACGGCCTCCCAAAACCAAAAAGAAAACAAAAGCCAAGTGGCTCAATCCAAAAACCCAATCAAATTTCATAGAAATTTAAACACATATCTTTTTGTCGAGCATTTCAAATTTATCTTTTGAAATCAAATCCAATTTTCTTTTCCCTTTATAATACCTGCATATCCTGCTTAGCACTAATATCCAATCACAATATTCCTAAAAACATTTTATCGAATTTATCACAAATTGCCAATATCTCTTCATTCAAATATTAACTCAGAATATATTTGAAATATCAATTTCCAATCAAGAATTCACCATTCCCTTCTTAAGTTAGTATAAGCATTTTATATGTTTCTTATATTTATTTTCATCTCCCACTTTAGTTTATATCTATTTCTATTCACCTTGATTCTTTCATTTCCATACGAATTCAATTTATCTTTAACTCTAAATATTGAATTTTATTTTTCATTTATACTGATTCATGTTATTATTTTAAAGTAGTTTCATTTACTAACTTATTTCAATTTTCAATTCGAAACCGTTTTGTCGTTAACAAAATTTTGCAAAATTTTCAAAAAATTTCTGAAATTTTTTGGCAGAGTCTCCTTTGTACGGAGGAGCTTTTGCAATTTGACAAAAGAGATAAATATATATACATCGACCCACCCGGTCGAAAAAACCAAAAACAGTTCATATTTCCTATTTTTATTGCATAGGCATACCTTATTTAGCATTTTAAGCAAGCGGCTTATATTTTTAGCAAATAGCGTGACCAAAATCCAGCCAAACGGCTTCCCTGTATCTGTACTTACTCAATTTAAACATGTAAGTGCCAAATATATGCAGTTTAACCATATTTCACTTAGTTGCAATGGTTAAATACATGAATTCTAAAAGAAATTCACACCAAACTTTTTTTTCGTAAGCAACTTATACGATTTTTATACTAATTCCACTGTTCCAATTAATTTATATCCATTTCATTTAATTTGAATGGTTTTCAATCCATTCGTATACAACTTCATCAATTTGAATGGTTTAAAACTCAATCGCTTACATTTAATTTATTTTTAAGCAAACTGAACTCATATTTAATTCAATTTCTCTCAAAATCAATTCATTTTACTTCTATCAATTCATAGAATTTTAATTTTAATTACTCCTATTTACATCCAATGACAATTTATTCTATGCAGTTTGACGAGATCTATGTGAATAAACAAGTATTTATGTTTTATAACCAATTTAAATGACTCAATTTATACTTAATTCTATTCCATTTTTGAATTTATTCACAATCCATATATTCTCATTTTCATTGCATTTTAAATTTGAATCCATTCACTTGCATTTCATTTTACTAACCAAACTAGTTCATACAAAACCATTAACATCTTAGGTTCATCTCCATTACCAATTAAATTTCCCTTTTATTTTAATTCATTCACAATCATTTATTTAGCTCGACACATTCCATTTAAATTTTATTTACAATCCATTCATTTACATTCCATTCCATTAACTTGAAAACATTCAATTGTTCATATTGTCCCCAAGTTATTTCAATCCTTTAATAATTTAAATGGTTTACAATTATTTATTTAAGAATATCTTTCCATTAAATATTATTTGAAATTCACCGAATTTTATTTGGATTAAAATTTATTTTTACCTGATTCAAATTCAATCCAATATCATTAAACTTGGTTTTAAGCTGAATTCAATTCAACTCTCCCCCTTTTATTCAGCTTAAGTCAATTTATTTTGATTTATTCAAATTTTATACTTAAGCTCATTTTCATTTCACAAATAAATATTTTTCCCTTTTATTCAACTTGATTCTATCTCAATTAAATCTCGTTTTAAATCTACAATTTCCTTTGATTAGTTATTATAAAATTTAACTTTCATACTCAACTCATTCAATTGATTACATGGCCATCTCCAATTTATTTCCACTTATTTGGATTTTATTTGCACATTCAAACCATTACTATTTTAATCCATTTACATTTTTATTCGATACACTTCAATTATATTTAATTTGTTAACACTTCAAGTTAAATTTCAATTTAAAACTCAAGTTCTGAATCCACTATCCATTTTCAAATTACCATTCACTTTTATGAACTCACAACTCAATCTCATTTACTTCACTATCGATTCAGGTCGAATTTGATTTATAACTTGAGTTTTATTTCCAAACTTCATCATAATCTCATAATTCATCTTCTATTTAACTACATTAGGTTCCCATTCATATTCATTAACTAATTTATTAACAAATTAATTCTCCCCTATTTATAGTTCAATACTTGATTTAAAATCTCAAAATCTCTTGATTTAATTTCCTTAAGTTTGATTTATTTAATAATTCAAGTTTGGATCTTTGTTTTATTTCCATGGATTTTAATTCTTTTATAAGTTATTCTGGGTTATTTATTTCAATTTAATTCTTATGCAATTTATTTCTTATCCAACTTATTTTCCAGTTATCCAGGTAATAATTTAATTCCATTCAATAATTCAACTGAATTTTTATTCCAATTCATTTTATTTTAACTCAGATTTATTTAACTCAATTCGACTTCAACTTAATTCGAATACAAATGGATATTATTTTCAGCTTATTCAATTTATTTCAATCCAATTAAATTTTTATTTCCCAATCCAAGTTAATTTCATTTCATTTTAAATTTAAATTCCATTATTCAAAGCTTATATTCTTCCTGATTTAAAAATCATCTTAATTGATAAGCTTATAACCTATCTCCTCAGGAATTTAAAAACACCGGTTTTTGGTATTAAAACATTTTGAAATCTCCAACATCTCAAATCACACTTCTCAAAAATCAAACCAATCCTGGTTTTATTCCCAACAAATTTCCTTTGAAATTTTCAAAACAACTAGCTTTTCTAAACAAATCAGTTTTTGGCAGCAATCCATCACTTAAAAATTCGAAAATGATACTGATGATGTGGTCGTCATCATCAGAATTAATTTCCAATAATCCAAGTGATTTCAATGCTATATTACTTTCAAAATCCATTTAAAACATCCTTTCAGAAATACCTCTAAAACAAAAATGCTATCATTTATCTTCAAATACTTCCAAATCTCCGGGATTTAGATTCCAAATCCTGCTTAAATCAATTTTAACTATAATTCATTTGCACAGCTTATCCTCATACAAATTCTCATTTTATTTTATTCTAAATTATAAATTACATTTATAATTCATATTTATGAATTTCATTTTATAATGAATTTATTCCCTTAAACTTTGGTTATATTTTCAATTTCTAATTAGATTTTTACACAACGGTGATAATAATTTAATATTATCATTCCTAACATCCAAGCATCCCTATTAGCTAAAATAGTCTATAAAACTTTCTTTATATCAAAAATATATTTTTGGGTAAAATTATTTCATTTACCCATATTTAAAACGATACCGTGTCGACTATTCTATTCAAGTGTTTAGAAACCCCTTCGATACAGTTGTACAGACTGTGTCGACGAAGGTTCATATGCCACTCAATAAACCAATCGACACAATATTAAAACAATGTGTATTCACTAACAAATACGCGCTCATATCTATTAATACGTTCAAACTCATTCTAGAGTACTATGGACTCTCAATGAGTAATTCCCACCAGAGCCAAGGTTATCACCAACCTATGCTCTGATACCAAGTGTAACAGCCCACAAATCCGTACCCCTTGAGTCAACACTATTATTCCTAAATCAACTCAAGTAGTACAGAAATACGAACCATTTGGGTTAAGAAAGAAGAGGTAGAAGAAGAAAATAGAAATCTACAGTAGAATCTAACCATCGCAGCGGAATAAAATATAATAGATAATAAATGATCTTTACTCAAAAATCAAATATCTCTGTTTATATATTACATCATCATCAGAGTACATCAATCACAGTTCAACAACAACATACAAATGGATACACAGAAACTCAATACAGCAGCAAATATATATAAAACAAGTACGGATATACGTATAGTCATCCAGCTCGTCTCCTGAGTTCCACAGCATCATCTTCTATATCCTATAATACTCGGTCTGACCCGAGCATTACAGTTAAATAATACCCGAGTCTGTCTGGAATACCAATGTAAGAAAATCACACTCAATTGAATATTAAAGTTTAAAAAATCCTTTGAAAACAAAAGCATCTCGTAAGACCACGCCACAAATAAACATGTCGGGTTTTTACCTTACGATAGCTAAAACACTTTTTATAGAAATTCTCTGATATTATAATAGGGTCTATATACAAATACTTATAAAATAGCCGAAATTGTTACATTATTAAATTCCAGCTACTAGCCACAGAGTGGGTAATACAAACAAAACTCGTACAAGGCTCGTAGGGAGAATGGATTTCCAACTAATGACTAGGCACTGGGGTACCACCTGTCACAGTACGGGGCCTAAATCACCGTACCGAGGAGTACGCCCGCTCCCATGCAACACAAGACCGGGACTACCCCTTACTGGATAATCCCAAGTGAGATCACCCCGCGGTTGGGATCAGCAACCGCCCACTAAGCCGAAATAAAAAGGGACATCTAGACAGGAATGACCTCACCCTGCTTGGGTGCTACCCACCTAGCCTTGCTGCATAACCCCTGATTTTCAGTCATTCCCATTTGATGAGGCTTGAGGCTAAGTGTTACCTTATAGAACATATCCCTTAGAATTCCCATCGTCCACCTGACGATGTTTCGCAAGCATTCATCCATACAAGTCCGTCTCGGGTTCGAACGGAACCGAAGGCACTATTCCTACTGCATCCATTTTGGAAATATCCTCAGGATTAGTAGCGACTAACCCTTGCACTTCACTGCTCCATCTTCGAATCCAAAATTGTTTTTCACGAAAACATACAAACCGGATCGAAGTGGTTTTCGAGAAATAAATCTCGATCCCGGTCTCTTCGAAACGATCAACGCATTTGTCCAATATTGATAGTCGGTTATTTAACTATCAATTTATATTCACAAACATCCATCAAACAAAAAATAATTTCCCAAATTATTTATTTATCTCAAAAATATCTTCACAACATATATTTTCACTTTTCAAATTCCTTTGAAAACAGTTTTCAAAACTATCTGCCTTTCTCAGAATAAATTCCAAGTATTTCTATTTCCACTGGAATCACCAAGCACAAAACTAGATTTTTCTAAATTAATTTAAAACGCTTTACTTTTAAAAATATGCTTTAAAACATTCAAGTTAAAATTACTTTAATAATTTGTTAAAAATACAAACTATATGAATATTTGAAAATAAGGTTACTTAATAAAATATAAAATTAGATTTCTACTTTTAAAAACAAAATACTAAGTTACTTCTTAATAATTACTGCTAGAATAGATTAAAGAAAATACTTACTTTAGACTTTAAATAATAGAAATAATAAATTTTACGAAACTTGCTTTCTTTAAAAACAACTTTAAAACATTTAATTTATATTTAAAAATTTACTTCAAAAACGTACTTCGTTATCCAGAGAAAAATTCTAACTTCAATCACTTAAATCAATTTTCCAAATTGATTTCCAATTTATTCCATTTGAAATAAATTTCTTTACTTACTCAGTTCATTTCAAAATTCATTAATTATGGATTTTATTATTATTGTTATTATCTTCCATTTGATTTTAAATTCTTTAACGGAAATATACAATTTCCAGATTTTCCCAATTTCTTCCTTATTCTTTTGAATAATTTAAATCTTAAATTTTAAATAAATGTTTTCTTCTTTTAATTAATATCACTGAAGATTTAATATTCATTAACTTTCTGTTTATTCAAATTTCCTTTCTATACTCAAGATCTATTTATTAGCATTTTACAGTCACTTCATTCCTTTTCCAATTCATTTTTTTTAGTTTATTCTATACTTATTTTATTTACAAATTCACTTCTTTTAATTTCTTTCCAAAATCTAATTTATATATTCTTGGAAATTCATTATACCCAATCATAACCAATCGAACCATAGCATTCAATATTCCAATAAAGTTCATCATAGAATAGCAAATAATCACAACAGAGGGTATAGAATAATTTAAATAAATGTTGAGGGATCTAGTTGGATCCCTCCAACCTGTTTTCCCTGCATCCACAGACATTAGCACAATATCAAATGCCAATTCCAAAAATATACCACACTACAGCACATCAATCAATTCAACCATTTCAAACAATTATTTGAATTTAATCATTTAAATTTAAATTTTAAATTCAGCTGAGTGAGATTAACTCACCTTTGCATTTGTTTTCCAATCCACTTCCATTCCGACTTGTTTTCTCCACATTTCAGACCTCGTATAACATTAAGTGTTTTATCAATATTTGAATTAATTTAATACTCAATTTCCTAGGTAAATATTTTAATTGACCAATGATTTAATTTAAACTACAAAAATTTCTTGTAAAATTAATTAACCGAAATTTATTGAAACTAATTTGTATCTTTTAAATAAATAAATTTCACGTTCCAAAAATTAAATTAAATAAGTCAATTTCCCAAATATTATTTAAAATAGCCTAGTAAATAAAAATGTTTACACGTATAATATTTTTTTCTTTTACAAATTCTTTTAGTAACTAAAAAAATTTTAAATAAGTTTACTAATCATCTAAATCACTAATATACATTATTAAGTAAACTAGTAGATTAAAAATATTCATTTTTATTTCCTACTTGAAATCACTTATACCTAAAAATCAAATCTTTATAAACCGTGCCACATTTTTCTGTGTATACATGTTTTATTAAATTCTAAGAAAATAAAAATTCCATTTCTGCCTATATATTAAACTTCCAATCTGTACTTACATAAAGACTAAATCAAATATGAACGAAGGAGAAACAAACGAATACCTTCCAATCGATTGCCAGACCCATCACGAGTCCCTTTTCCCCTCGAACACGGCCAACGCCCACGGTCTTAAAATGAAGCCGTGACACCCATCACACATCTGCCTCGCAACCCCTCCAAGTCCATCATCGATGACCACAGCCGACCTTATCCCCACGAACCGCACCGCTCGACCCTTCATCGCCAGAACGCGAGCTTGCCTTTGCGTTCACCGCCTACATCTGCGAGCAATACTGCTTGAGCCCCTCCCCCCTCAGGATGGCGAATAGCCTGAATCGACGCCACACTAAAGAAATTTCTAACCCTAGCTTACGACCGAGGCCTACGCGACCTCACAGCCCATGGCATCGACACCCCATCGCGCATCCCTTAAGTCCACACCCATCACGTGAGCCGATCGATCCAATTTAATCGAAATTGAAAGATGAAAATGAAATCTCGGTTTTTGATTCTCACTTAAATGAGGATAACTGAGTTCTTATTTTTTTTTTCGTTTCCTACTGATTTGAAAGTGAAGCTTCGCCCCCCCCCCCCCCTCCTTTTTATATACTGAATGCGTGAATTCTTGAAGAAGGCTTGATTTTTTTTTTATGAAGGCATTAGCTTCTGAGGGAAGATGGAGTACGGGATGTGAATGAACGTTGGTTGGTGAAGGTTGTTTATATGAGAATATACATATAATTTTAATTGAATTTTCGATGAAAATTATCAACGTGTTTATATATCGTACGCTCACACAACAACTCCAAATGCTACGAAATTTGAAATCCGATAATAATACACTATTACGGATCCAATGGAACTGGTTTCGTCAAATTCTGAGACAGTGCCTCGGAAGGCTATTTTTAAATTCAATTTAAACGGTATGAATTCCAAAACTGAACAAATCACTGTTAAATTCAATTTTAACACTTCTATTATTCTCAACACTATCAATATAAATTTTACAAGCCTTCAAATTGTTTTTAACAGGCTTAAAATTCTAGATTCAATACCCAATTTCAAATTATTTAATTCAATAATTTAATTATCAAATAAATTGTGATATTCGTTATTCAAGTTAAAATTACTCAATTGAATACTTAAAATCAATTAAATATTTCAATTTTAAATGCTCGAAAATTCCGTGTCGTCACAACAACAATCAATACATCAATCTGGAAAGTTATAATATAATAGCATGTCCTGATATACATAACTCAAACAGCGGAAATACCCAAGTAAGTGATATACATCTGAAATCCTCCAGCTCATCTTCTAAGCTCCATAGCATTTTAGCCTGAATCTGTAATACTCGTCTGACCCAAGTACCAACATGAGAAAACACACTCAATTTGAATTATTAAATTTATCAAAATCCTTTGAAAAAAACAAAGGTATCTTGTAAGACCACGTAACACATAAACACGATGGGTTTTCCCTTACGATAACCAAAACATTTTATAGAAAATCCAGTGATATTATAATAATGTCTACGTACAAATACTTATTCAAATAGCCGAAATGTTGCATTAATTAAATTCGAGCACACTAGGCTCTAAAATAAAATAGTAAAGGCTCGTATTGGAGAATGGATCACATACAATGACTGGGCTACTCGGGAACCGCCCATCATAGTACACCTCTAGAAAAATGTATCGAGGTCCTCGTCGGGATCCCCTGCTACACAAGACCGGCCTATCCATAACCTGGATAAAACCGAATATATTATCACCCCAGGTGTTCCTACCCTTAAAAATCGAGCGCTCCCTTTTTCATGCACAACCATATCCATAATTTATATATATATTTCCAAGGATATCTAGAAAAGTGATAACATACCCTAATTGGGTGTAACCCGTTAGCCTTGCTGCATCTTCCTAGTTTTAGTCATTTCCAGTTGATGAGGCTTGAGGCTAAACATTACCTTTCAAGAACACTTCCACTTAGAATGCTCATCATCCTCCAATGATGAAGTTCTGATAGCATTCGTCCATACAAATTGTCCTGAGTCTAGAAAAACCATACCACCATCTTCA
The DNA here is from genome assembly GCA_030765085.1 of Allium cepa. NCBI lineage: Eukaryota > Viridiplantae > Streptophyta > Magnoliopsida > Asparagales > Amaryllidaceae > Allium > Allium cepa. The sequence continues at coordinate 978,639,181 of CM060935.1, forward strand.
CTATCTTCATGATATCCATTTGTAACGTTTAAACCGGATCGAAGTGGTTTTAGATAATTAAATCTGATCCTGGTCTCTTCGAAACGATTAACGAAATTAGCTAACATTGATATTCGGTTGTTTAACTATCACATAACATCCATAAGCAGTCACTGGGAAATTATTTATAATTCTTAAAACATTTATTTCAAAATACCTTTACAAAGATATATATATATATATATATATATATATATATATATTCAAATCTCTTTCAAATTTATAAATATTTGAAGCATTTTTCGAATACTTATTTCCATAACAGGACATTTGCACCCGTACCTCACTTCAACACTTAAAGAAATATTTCCAACTTTGATTTATAATCCATTACTTAGAAAACATCTCGACATAAATCCTTCATCTCTAAATATTTTCAAAAAAACTTTCATTTCAACACATAGGAAAATATTCTAAGTCCATTTCTCGAAACCTTTTCTAATGTCAATACTTAGGAGTTTCTTATCTTATCCCTACATTTCGGAATTTATATTAATTCCTTTTAACCTTTTCCAAGGTCTATTATACTCACTTATAATTTCGTCTATCCATTTACAACTTCTAAAATCATATCCGTTTTTCTCATCTCGAGAGAGTTTATAAATAATTTAAATCATTCAAGACTACATATATATATAAATAATAAGTATTTTAAAGAATGATAATTTATTTTGAAACATGTTCAAATAATTGTTTGAAACATCAAACTGTTGGATCTTATGTTTTGATTAATGAGAAGAAATTCAACCGACGTGAAGATTCATGAATCTACGACAAAGAACTACGAAGACCGGACTCAATAATATAAAGTATGGTTCATATATATGTATGTATGTATGTATGTATGTATGTATGTATGTTGTTTAAAGTCAAAGTCTAGTTTTAGCTGTGTTAAAATCTATCTTCAAGTAGTTCATGAACATATGAAGCATTTGTAAAAGTAACAAGAGTTTTATTTTTTAAACAAAATTATTACAAGAATAATATATGAAGCAACGCTTGAGCTTGGGTCATTGGTAAAATCATATTTTAAATGAAAAATCAATTTTTCAAAAAATGCATGGAGTAGGGCTCGAACCCGGGTCACTAGTTTAGGAGGCAAGTGCTCTGATACCAAATGAAAGTGTGCTTATAGGATCGAATAATATGGAATAGTTCTAAGATATCTATTCGTGCGGAATAAAAATAAAAGTAAATAAAGCAGTAAAGTAAATTTTTGGTAAAACAAACTAAATGTTTCGAAAATACCATATGTCACGACCCATTTTTCCATACCGATTAAACTGACCTTAAAGTACACTTGTCAGCCAAATTGCACGGGAAGACGGATAGTGAAGGAAAGAAAGAAGGTAGAAATAGAAAGAAGAAAGAAGGAAAGAGAACAATCAGAATCTCACAGCAGAACGAATAAATTATAATATAAGCAAACCTTTACATGAAACCAAAATTATTGCTTTATATAACTTTACTACTTTAAATCGGAGTTACATCCATACACCTCGGATAGTTTATAACAATCATGTCCTTACAATTAGTTGACAACATAAACAAAGACAACTGAATATAAACATCTACGTGAATACGTCTCCTGATTACAGCTCCTTTTCTGAAGCTTCCACTCTTCCAGCTAAACCTGGAAATATGCTCGGTCTGAAAATTCAAATTATACTGGTTTTTGGAAAATTGTATACAATTATTAATTATTGATTAATGGGAATATTGTATATTAAAATACAATATTATTTAATACCATAAATTAATATTCACAACTTGGGATGTCAAAAATCCTGGGTCGTTACACCATAGAAGAACTTGTTTTAAAAAAAGATTTCCTACAAAAAGAAAATGAGCGGTTAGAAGATAAAAACAATAATCTTTTGGAGGAAATCAATATTTTGCAAAATAAAAATACATTTTTGGAAAATTCTTTAAATAAATCTAGTTCTTTAATTTTGTCTCTTAAAAAAGAGAATGAAGCTTTAGTTACAAAGAATCTAGAATTAACTAAAGAATGTGAGAATTTAAAAGTTAATAATAATATTTTACAAAAAGACGTTTATGATTCTAAAGCAAATTTTGAAAGAATTAATAAAAAAATCATAAATTTTAACAAAGGTAAAGATATCTTATCTTCCTTAGTTACAAATTCTAAAGCTCACAATGATAAAAGCAGTTTTGGCTATAAACAAGCTAAAAGTAAAAATAGCACTAGATATGCATTCCTATATCAAAAATTTAATGCTAGTACTAGTAACAAAGATTGTTCTAAAACCACTTACAATCATAATAATACTTTGTTTAGAAATGGTAGAAATTATTTTTCAAGCACTAAGCTAATGACTAATAGTATTAAGATATGGATTCCAGCTAATACGATTGATCATGATAAACAACTTTATATTAGCAACTATTATAAGAATGTGATTTGTAATGAAAACTATATCTATAAAGGTTCAACCACACCCAAATTAGTATGTTTTCCTAAAAAATAGGAAATTATGAGAACCTTGATTATCGCATGCTTTAAATGTTAATTTTTTCTAATATCTTACATTATAAGTAGTAGTTATTTTGTTTTATATTGTTCTATGTTAACACTAATGTGGAATATAATTTATGTCATCATATTAGACCTCTTTTTTGTCGATGACAAAGGGGGAGAAAGATATTGCTCTAACACTATTTGCAAGAATAAACGATGGAAGCGCAGATTCAGGGGAAGAAACTGAAAGATAAGGCTAGCATATATTCAGGGAGAGATATAGAGCTACGAAGCAATATTTTCGAGATTCATTCATATCACAAAGCGAGTTGTCATCATCAAAAGGGACAGAATGTTAGATCTTATGTTTTGATTAATGACAAGAAATTCAACCGACATGAAGATTCATGAACCACAGCAAAGAACTATGAAGACCGGACTCAACGATACAAAGTATGGTTCATATATATATATATATGTGTGTGTGTGTGTGTGTGTGTGTGTGTGTTATTTAGAGTCAAAGTCCAGTTTTAGCTATGTTAAAATATGTCCTCAAGTAGTTCACAAACATATGAAGCATCTATCAAAGTAATAAAAGTTTTATTTTTAAAACTAATAATAATAATAAATGAAGAATACTTGAAGTTGGGTCATTGGTAAAATCATATTTTAAAAGAAATTTCAAGTTTTTAAAATGCATGGAGCAAGGCTCGAACCCAGGTCACTAGTTTAGGAGGCAAGTGCTCTAACCAAATGAGCCATGGTAATTTTAATTTATCAATAGAATTCAGTTGACTGAACAAGGTCATTCAGTCGACTGAATATCTATAGATAGTCTATTGAACTTGTGTACATATGTATGCACGTTTATGTTCGACTGAATTTCATAGACCAATTGACTGACCTGGTTCCAACTGCTATTTTCTGAATAGACCCTTCCTTTCATGAACAGTTTTCTTCCTCGCGGAGAGCCACGGCCATTGCTATTCGTTGAAATCTTTTCACCAGAAGCAACAGCTCTCTATCTACTGTATATATGTATGATTTTTAAAGATCAAATCACGCAATTCACTTACTCTCTTGCTATTACTTGAATTATTTTTTCTAAACTATTGCCCTCTTGATTTCAACTATCAATTGCTTAGAAACATAACTTTATATTTTTCAAGAAATCTGAAACTTCCTATTCTGCATATACACACAACTATACACATCGTACTTAAGGAAAAGATTATAGGAAGGGTGTACTACAATTGACAAATTTGTGTTATTAAAAGAACACAAAAGATCAAGACAATATACTTTGCAATCAAGTCATTTTCAGTTGCTTAGGCGGTCATGTCTTGTTCGGTTGCTCCGGCAGTAACGACCCGTAAATTTTTAATAATTTTATATGTTTTAATGATATATTCAATTGTATTTTTGTGAAATTTTAAATAATAATAATATTCAAAAATAAAATTTTAATATTTGAAATACATTAACTTAAACTTAGCAAATGATAAGTTTTCATCTAATATTATGCAAGTTTATTTTCTTGTGTAAATTCAATTTTAATTCAAATCAGTTAATAATTGATGATAATAAAATATTTTTCCAAACCTGAATATTTTTATAGAATAAATTTGTAAATCATCTTCTAAGTGAGACGTCATCTTCCGTTACATCAAATTTGAACTATATTGCTCCGTTTATCTTATTTTTGACAGATTTGCAGCATTTTCGGTACCGATATAGACTTTTGATAGGATGATCGTACCACTAATATCTATATACCATTTTGATCGTCTCAACATGCTGATCCCAATAGTGTATTTATTTTTGTATTTTGAGATCCGGTATGCGTCGAAATCATAAAATGGTTGACTGTATCGGTACCCGTTTCTAGAACCTCTTGGTTTCCTTGTCCTTTCATTTAACCACCGTATAATCCATAACCATTTGTCCATAATAATTTCAGAGATAATGTTTGATGTTTCACTTTTCCATTTGGTTTCGATATAATTCACACTGGTTCCTTCGTTTCATTTTCATCTTCTTTCCTTTTCTTTTTCGTTATGTGGCTTATCATATAAAATTAAAAATCATATTATAATACTGCAGCTTATATTTGCATAGCCATCATCGTTCTTCCACACTTGCCTTAGTTCTTCTCTTCCCTTTGTACCTCCGACCTGCAGCTCCACATGCAACCGCGAGCCCACATCTTCCCATCGTTCATAAATCATCACCAGTCTTGCCCTGGCCGATCCTCTTCTTTCCACAACCAATTATTTAAGTATATGTAAGTGTATAATATACCCAAAGTATTTAAACTATAGTCTGGTATATAAGCTTTTATAAAAATATGAAAGCTTTACTCTAAAACATATATTATATATAATATGTGTTATATATATTATTTTCTGAGCTGTTAGATATACATAAACTTCTATAGGTATTGTTTTACTGAAGTTGTTCGTACTTTTCCTACGTATTCTTGCTTTTCAAAAAATAATATATAGTTGTTATGTTGGGAAAGTCTATACTAGTTAAATATATATTGGGTTACAGGGGCATTTAACTGATTTTGAGATCTCATACTTTACTTCTACATGCGCATACTTTAATTTCTGCCTGACATTTTAATATGATTTATTTTATGTATATTACCTACATATCTTATGTAGTTGACATAGATACTCGTCCAAAGGACATATATATAGTAAGTTTTGTTTGCCTAAAAAAAAGTATTGAATACGTGTATACGAATTTTGTATATATTTTATGTCATCATAGGTATAGGTTTTGTTTATATATTTTTATATATAGTTTATTTTATCTTATTCTATTGACAGTAATCTGTTGGAAGAAAATATATACTCTAAGCTATATATATATATGATATGGTTTTGAAGTTCATATATCCTTGTATGTTGTGTGGTCTGTTGTTTAAAAAAAACTTAAAAGTTTATGGATCTGGGTCTATTTTATTATTTTATCTACCTGCTTTTGCCTATAAAATTTTATATATATCGTGTGATCGGTTGCTATATATATTCATATAGACATGTTATATATCTTCAGTATTTTTGGTTGCAACTTTAAATGTATATATGTCAAAATATGTAGATTATATATATAAGTCTGTTGTTATATATATTTATATAAAGTTAGTCTTTTGTTTGTTATATTTAAAGTATATTTAGTCTATAGATTTGCCTATATATAAATATATATACACACACACTGTTTTTATAAGTTAGTTTTGCTATAAAAGTGAACTTGGTGTTTTGCTGTATATAGACATGTGTTAAGGACACACACACACACACACACATATATATATATATATATATATATATACACACACACACACATATACATACATATATATATATATATATATATTAAAGGCCAGTATGCATACAAGTATATTTAAGATCTACATACATGATGTTATTTGATATTTGCAGTAAATAAAATATAAGTCTTTGGCAAAATAAAATAAAATAAAAATTATATATATATATATATATGCACACGTTGATCTAGAAATAATGTGTATATATGTTTGTTTCTGATGTGCGTGAGTCTGTATAAGCTTATATATCAATTTGTATATATGAATATACATTGGCTCGCGTTTCTAATTTTTATTGATTTCAGAGGAAAAATATGTACAGGTATTTTGATTTTTGTCAATGGATAAAGAAATAATGATTTTTAAATAAATAAATATATATATATATATATATTGATTTCAATTTATATGTTTAAAATTTAAAATTTTGAAAAAGAAGTTGTATATGTATTTTAATTAAATATTTGGGTCAAGGAAGTTTTTAATATAATATACATCTCGTTAAATTTATACATCTCGTTAAATTTTATCAAAGAAAATTTTGATTTGTTCTCATCGATTTATATTATCAGCCTTGATCGTCGAATTCGTGCCAATCTAGCTTTGCTATGCAATTTGTGCTTGGATTCGTAATTAGATTTCAGTGTCCGTATCAATGTGCGTATCTGTAACATCTCCTGTTCTCTCAAGCCTCGAAAGGTGAGCAATCACTCACGATTAACATTCTTTTATCTATTAAATTTGATTTTAATTGAAACGACAATTGAAATATGCTGCTGTTATTTATTTACATTGCTATATTTATATATGTTGCTATTTGTATCTGTTCACATGCGACATCTGACACCATTATCTATTATTTATATTGATGACATATATTCCTGTTATATTATTATCATATATGTTATCACTCTACAAGTTCCCTGTTAGTATAGAATTCCCTATGGGTCGAATGATACATACCCGAACGATCTGCAGATAGGAGAAAATCGTTATGGGTTGAAATGATAGACCCAAGCGATTTTCATTTGAATTGAATTTGAGATTGCGAGTTGAAATGATATATACCTGTATATATTTAAATTGCGGATTGAAATGATAAATATTCGTATCACTTGACCATAGGATAGAAAATTATATACAGACATCGTTGGTCAATGTATGAGGTTTTGAAATTGAATTTATTTAAGAATTATATTCAAATAAGTTTGGTTTGAAATTTATTAAATTTGGGATTTTAAAGATATGGTTTTTTTAACTTGATTTTAATTAAGAGTGATTTAAATGAATGTTTCAAATTTACGCAAATTAAATAGTGTATTTAGTTTTATTTAAATTTGAAATTTGAAGTTTTATTTAAATAATATTTGAATGATTAAATGAATATTTCAAAGCTAAATAATATTAAAGTAAATTTGATATATGTATGTATGTATGTATGTATGTATGTATGTATGTATGTATATGTGTGTGTGTGAAATTATCAAATTTTAGTTTTGAAATGTTGAATATTTAAAGCTTTGAAGTATATGGAAATTTAAATGGTTTATTTCGGTGGTTCAAATCTATATTTGAAGTCGATAATTTGGAATGGTTCATTGAGAACTGAATTGAGTTGAAATTTATAAATTGAGATTTGATTTCAATTGAATTTTGTGATTCAAGTTGATTTGAATCAATTTGTGAAGTTTGTGGAAATTATTTTATAATATAAAATAATTTTAAATTATATTTAAAACTATTTTATATTTTACTTTATAAATTGTTTTAACTATTTTAACTAATAACTCTTTTATATAAACTATTTTACTTTATAAACTATTTTATTATATATACTATTTTAATATCTAAACCGGTTAAATGGGAAGTATTATGATTTCAAAGTACTATGATTTCTAAATTTTGATTTTCAAATTGTTATGATTTCCAAAGTACTATAATTTCAAGTGTTTTGGTTTCGAAGTGTTATAACTTTGAAAGTGCTATGATTTTGGAAAAGGGATATATTTGAAATGGAAATGATATCGTATTTGGTTTTGAAATGGAAATGATATTGTATTGATACAGTTTTGAAATGGCAATGATATTTTTGTCTTGGAGTATAAACTCTTTTGAAATAACCGTGGTGTTATAATAACGTTTGGTTGTTAAAGAGACAGGGATCGGAAGTTGTCATACTCTCTGCCAACTCCGAAAACCACTTTAACAACTATGTACATGGTGGAGATTCCAGAATGAAGTAGGATGGTGGCGACGATCCTATATGAGGTATATACGTGGATCGGACTCCCGTGAGTTAGCATAAGGTGGCTAAAATAGGAGCGATTCTCGGCCAATGAGGTAGCTCCTCTGATCGGACACACTCCTTCGATGCTGTATTCTGACTTTGTGATTGATTTGGTGGCCACTTTTGATTTTTGATTTGGGAGTGTGGCTCAAGGTGGGTGGTAGTGGCTGCTATGCATTACCACCAGCCTGAATGTGTAGTTGGTATATCTACCCTGGCATTTCATAGTTGTGCCATGTCACCTACCCTAGCGTGCTTTACTACAAGTTTGATTTGTGTCGTACCTATGGAGTATTTATGGTAGCCTCCTGATCTAGAGGTATGATGGTACTGTATAGATTATTGGAACTATAAAATGTGTTAAGGTGGAAAATGTAAAGCCTTAACGCCATTTTTAAATATACTATACTTTACTTTAGACATTATTATAATAGCGAATATTACTACATAGTAGATAGTTTAACGGATCCTTAAAAGATGGTTATCCCAAACATCCTTTGGATTACTTGTATTTCAGTTGATATTTCACTTGAGTTGGATTTATTGATATAAAATGTTAATCCTGACTCGAATGTTTTGTGTTTTGCTTTACGCTCGGGTCAGACTGGGTGATATAGCTTTTGATCACCTTTGGAGTTGGAACTTCGTTTGGAGATCCCTCTACATCTTTTCAGCTTGTAGTTATTCAGTTGATTCCAGTGATATATTATGATCTTGTATTTGACTATTTTATTTGAGACTTCTGTTGTATCTTATTTAACTCTGTTATATATAGTAGCTTCATTAACTACTATTTTTGTTTCCGCTGCATATTGTTTATTACTCTGTTTCTATGATTCTGTGATTTATCTATTTTCTATATATGCTTAGTTTTTTCAAATATAAATTAACAATCTGGTATTTTTAGCAATTCAAATCCGGCATGTGTGGATGTGAAAGGTTGAAAATATCAGGATGTTACATGTGGTATCGGAGCTTTGGTTTTAGGCAAACTCAACATATATGGTAAATTTAAAAACGGAATCACTTTCTATCGAGCCTGAAATTTTTCCTCTTTGATTCGAATTTCCTTTGAATTTTGGAATATTCCCTCGGTTCCAAAATCCATCCTTATTTCTCCCTATTCATGTTTCTTGATTTTGGAGTATCCAATAACTCCACTTCGAATGATCTCTATAATATCTCGGCGGTCTCGCCAATCTTCGAATGATTTGTAAAGGGTTGACACTCCTTTACAATAGGCATTTATTTACCGGAGATTTCTGTATCCTCGATTTACAATGCTATCTATCTCTTGCTATCTTTACAATACTCGAATTCTATCTCTGGCGATCGAATGTCGATTTGCTCAGAATTCTACATCGATCTTATTCTTGAAGCCACGGTTGACCCGATTAAGGTCTCCTTCGATTAATATCAGTATATCCACCCATTCTATTTTGAAATTTACTACTTATCTCTCTATCGAGCCTATCTTCTAGTTGAACTCTTTTGGATAGGATCCATCTATATTTGGATCTCTATCCTTGGTTTGAAATTCATTCTGTATTATCGAGTGAGGGAGTGTATTTGTAACTAATATAAAATGTTTTATACATTGTGTTGTTTGAGTTGTTGATGTTGATATGGGTTTTCGATCGATTCGTCTGATTAACGCTATCTATAGGAATTCCAAAACACTTGAACAGAGCAAACTGACATAATATTGTTTTCAAATTTGATAAATGAAATAATTTTGTATGACTATATTATATATATAAGTATAAATTTTACGGAAATTGAATTGTTAACTGAATTGATTGTCAAAAATAATAATATTTGATTTTCATTTATTGTTTTGTAAACCATTGATTTTACCAACATATAAAGAAATGAAAATATAAATATGTTTTATAAATTGATTTAGAATTTGAGATGAATTTAAATTGAGAATTTGAGAATTTAATTTCCGATGATTTCAAAATTTGGTTTTAAAGTATTAATGGGTATATTATTTTAAAGTATTTTCGAATATTAATCGTTTCCGTAGAATTTTAAAGAAATAAATTAATACTCTTCTCTTTTATCGCTAGAAAATAATTTCTGTGATGGCGGCCGCATCATCGACATTCATTTTCGAGTCTCGAAGTGGAGGGACCACCCAGTAGCTTCGCTACGCTTTTATTTTGAAATGAAATTGAATTGAATTTCTTAAAGTATGATTTGAATTATAATATATATATATATAGGTATATGATTATAAATTGGATTCGATATATGTTGTGTGTGTGTGTATATATTTATCTCTAAATTGTTTGAAGTCAATGGGAAATTTAATTCCTAAATTTTTTAAAGGATGTTTCAATTATTAAAATGAAGCCAAATTTTGTATATATATTGAAACTTGAAAATTGTGAATTTGGAAAAAAAAATTGTATAACACTTAATTATATTCCAATATAACTTACCTAAATCAATCAGAAGTTGAATATGTAATTGAATAATTTACAATGTAAAAGATGTTAAAAGAATTTATAAATAAAATTTGAGTGATTAAAATAAATGTTTTATACTGACTTTATGATTATAAAAATGTTAATAGAGATAAATGGAACAATAAGATAATGAATAGATAAATATTAATTTAGAAATAATTAAGATTGAAATTTAATGAAATTAACTTACATAAAATAAATGGGTTAAATAAAAAGATATAAAAAATACATTTTATTTCGAAGGAATTAATAAATTGAAATTAAATCAACTTAATAAAATACCTTGAATTTAAAATCGATTGTTGAATATTAATTAATTTAAATTGAAATTTATATGGTTTCAAATTAATTATTTTGTTTTGTTTTTCAATCTATTTTCTTCTGGTTGTTTCTATTCCCCTACCTCTTTCCCTTTTGGGGACGAAAAGTTTTGAGTGGGGAAGAGTGTAACGACCCTAAATTTTTAATAATTTTACTTGTTTTAATAGTATATTTAATTGAATTTTTATGAAATTTTAAATAATAATATTTGAAAATAAAAATTTAATACTTGAAATACGTCTACTTAAACTTAGCAAATGGTAAGTTTTCATCTAATATTTTGCAAGTTTATTTTCTTGTGTAAATTCTATTTTAATTCAAATCAGTTAATAATTGATGATAATAAAATATTTTCCATAACTTGAATATTTTTATACAACAAATTTATAAACCATCTTCTGAGTGAAACGTCATCTTCCATTTCGTCAAATTTGGAATATTATTGCTCCGTTTATCTTATTTCCGGCACATTTGCAGCATTTTCGGTACCGATATCGACTTTTGATAGGATGATCGTACCACTGATATCCATATACCATTTTGATCATCTTAACATGCTGATCCCAATAGTGTATTTATTTATGTATTTTGGAATCCGGTATGCAACGAAATCATGAAACGGTTGACCGTATCGGTACTCGTTTCTGGAACCTCTTGGTTTTCTTGTCCTTTCAGTTAACCACTATATAATCCATAGCCATTTGTCCATAATAATTTCAGAGATAATGTTTGACATTCCACTTTTCCATTTGGTTTCAATATAATTCACACCGGTTCGTTCGTTTTATTTTCATCTTCTTTTCTTTTTCGTTCTGTGCCTTATCATATAAAATTAAAAATCATATTATAATACTGCAGCTTATATTTGCATAGCCATCATTGTTCTTCCACACTTGCCTTCGTTCTTCTCTTCCCTTTGTACCTCCGACCTGTAGCTCCAAGTGTGCAACCGCGAGCCCACATCTTCCCGTCGGTCACAAATCATCACCAGTCTTGCCCTGCCTGATCCTCTTCTTTCCACAACCGGTTATCTAAGTATATGTAAGTGTGTAATATACCCAAAGTATTTAAACTATAGTCCGGTATATAAGCTTTTATAAAAATATGAAAGCTTAACTCTGAAGCATATATTATATATAATATGTGTTATATATATTATTCGTCCGAGCTGTTAAATATACATAAACTTCTACAGGTATTGTTTTGCTGAAGTTGTTCGTACTTTTCCTATGTATTCTTGCTTTTCAAAAATAATATATAGTTGTTATGTTGGGAAAGTTTATACTAGTTAAATATATATTGGGTTACAGCGACATTTAACTGATTTTGAAATCTCATACTTTACCTCTACATACGCATATTTTAATTTTTTCCTGACATTTTAATATGATTTATTTTATGTATATTACCTACATATTATATAGTTGACATAGATAGTCGTTCAAAGGACATATATATAGTAAGTTTTGTTTGCCTGAAAAAAAGTGTTGAATACGTGTATACGAATTTTGTATATATTTTATGTCATCATAGGTATAGGTTTTGTTTATATATTTTTATATATAGTTTATTTTATCTTATTCTGTTGAGAGTAATCTGTTGGAAGAAAATATATACTCTAAGCTATATATATGATATAGTTTTGAAATTCATATATCCTTGTATGCTGTGTGGTCTGTTGTTTAAAAAAATGAAAAGTTTATGGATCTGGGTCTATTTTATTATTTTATCTACCTGCTTATGCCTATAAAATTTTATATATGTCGTGTGATCGGTTGTTATATATATTTATATAGACAGGTTATATATCTTCACTATTTTTGGTTGCAACTTTATACGTATATATGTCAGAATATTTAGATTATATATAAGTCTGTTGTTATATATATTTGTATAAAGTTAGTCTTTTTTTGTTATATTTAAAGTATATTTAGTCTATAGATTTGCCTATATATAAATATATATATATATATATTCTGTTTTATAAGTTATTTTTGCCATAAAAGTGAACTTGGGGTTCTGCTGCATACAAACATGTGTTAAGGATATATATATATATAATTATTTCGCAAAATACTAATTTGTAGACTGAAGTGCATAATTGTATATAAGTATATATACATTTTGTAATGTGTTTTAAATATATATATATATATATATATATATATATATATATATATATATTAAAGGCCAGTATGCATACAAAGTACATTAAGATCTACATATATGATGTTATTTGGTATTTGCAGTAAATAAATTATAAGTATTTGGCAAAAAAAATAAAAAGTTTATATATATACACACTTTTATTTATAAATAATGTGTATATATGTTTGTTTCTGATGTGCGTGAGTCTGTATAGGCTTATATATCAATTTGTATATATGAATATATATAGGTTTGGGTTTCTAATTTTTATTGTTTTCAGAGGAAAGATATGTACAGGTATTTTGATTTTTGTCGATGGATTAAGAAATAATGATTTTTAAATATATATATATTTTGATTTCAATTTATATCTTTAAAATTTGAAAATTTGAAAAAAAGGTGTATATGTATTTTAAATTAAATATTTGGTTTAAGAAATTTTTTAATATAATATACGTCTCGTTAAATTTTATCAAAGAAAATTTTGATTTGTTCTCATTGATTTCTGTCATCAGCCTTGATCGTTGAATTCGTGCCAATCTAGCTTTGCTATGGAATTTGTGCTTGGATTCGTAATTCGATTTCAATGTTCGTACCAATGTGCATATTCGTGTCATCTCCTGTTCTCTCTAGCCTCGAAAGGTGAGCAATCACTCACGATTAACGTTCTTTTATCTATTAAATTTGATTTTAATTTAAACGCAGTTGAAATATGCTGCTATTATTTATTTATATTGCTATATATGTATCTGTTATCTGTATATGTTCACCTACGATATCTGACACCTTTATATGTTACTTATATTGATGATATATATGCCTGTTATATTATTATCATATATGTTATCACTCTGCAAGTTCCCTGTTAGTATAGAATTCCCTATGGATTGAAATGATACATACCCGAACGATCTATAGAATATGAGAAAATTGTTATGGGTTGAAATGATAGACCCAAGCGATTTTCATTTGAATTGAATTTGGAATTGCGGGTTGAAATGATATATACATGTATATATTTAAATTGCGGATTGAAATGATAAGTATCTGTATCACTTGACCATAGGATAGAAAATTATATTCAGACACCGTTGGTCAATGTATAAGGTTATGAAATTGAATTTATTTAAGAATTATATTCAAATAAGTTTGATCTGAAATTTATTAAATTTGGGATTCTAAAGATATGGTTTTTTTAACTTGATTTTGATTAAGAGTGATCAAATGAATATTTCAAATTTACATAATTTAAATGGTGTATTTAGTTTTATTCAAATTTGAAATTTGAAATTTTATTTAAATATTATTTGAATGGTTAAGTGAATATTTCAAAGCTAAATAATATTAAAGTAAATTTGATATATATGTGTGTGTGTGTGTGTGTGTGTGAAATTATCAAATTTTAGTTTTGAAATGTTGAATATTTAAAGCTTTGAAGTATATGGAAATTTAAATGGTTTATTTCGGTGGTTCAAATTTGTATTTGAAGTCGATAATTTGGAATGGTTCATTGAGAACTGAATTGAGTTGAAATTTATAAATTGAGATTTGATTTCGATTGAATTTTTGGATTCAAGTTGATTTGAATCAATTTGTGAAGTTTGTGGAAATAATTTTATAGTTAAAGTAATTTTAAATTGTTTTTAAAAACTATTTTATATTTTACTTTATAAATTATTTTAACTATTCTAACTAATAACTCTTTTATACAAACTATTTTACTATATAAACTATTTTATTATATATATACTATTTTAATATCTAAATTGGTTAAGTAGGAAGTAATATGATTTCAAAGTATTATGATTTCTAAATTTTGATTTCCAAAGTGTTATGATTTCAAAAGTGTTATGATTCCCAAAGTATTATAATTTCGAGTGTTTTGGTTTCGAGGTGTTATAACTTTGAAAGTGCTATGATTTTGGAAAAGGATACATTTGAAATGGAAATGATATCGTATTTGGTTTTGAAATGGAAATAATATCGTACTGATATGTTTTGAAAAGGCAATGATATTTTGTTTTTGGAGTATACACTATTTTGAAATGACCGCGGTGTTATTATAACGTTTGGTTATTAAAGAGACCGGGATCGAAAGTTGTTATACTTTCTGCCAACTCCGAAAACCACTTTAACAACCGTGTATGCGGTGGGGATTCTGGAATGAAGTAAGATAGTGGCGACGATCCTATATGAGGTATAAACGTGGACTCAACTCCCATGAGTTGGCATAAGGTGGCTAAAACAGGAGCGATTCTTGGGCCAGTGAGGTAGCTCCTCTGATCGAACACACTCCTTCGATACTGTATTCTGACTTTGTGATTGATTTGGTGGCCACTTTTGATTTCTGATTTGGGAGTGTGGCTCATGGTGGGAGGTAGTGGTTGTTATGCGTTACCACCAGCCCGCATGCGTAATTGATATATCTATCCTGGCATTGCCTAGTTGTGCCGTGTCACCTACCTTAGCGTGCTTTACTATGAGTTTGATTTGTGTCGTACCTATGGAGTATTTATGGTAGCCTCCCGATCTGGAGGTACGATGGTGCCGTATAGACTATTGGCACTATAAAATATGTTAATATGGAAAATGTAAAGCCTTAACGGCATTTTTAAATATACTATACCTTACTTTAGACATTATTATAATAGCGTATATTACTACATAGTAGATAGTTTAACGGATCCTTAAAAGATGGTTATCCCAAACAACATTTGGGTTACTTGTATTTCAGTTGATATTTCACTTGAGTTGGATTTATTGATATAAGAATGTTAATCATGACTCGAGAGTTTTGTGTTTTGTTTTACGCTCGGGTTAGACTGAGTGATACAACTTTTGAGACTCACCTTTGGAGTTGGAGCTTCGTTTGGAGATCCCTCTACATCTTTTAAGCTTGCAGTTATTCAGTTGATTCCAGTGATGTAATATGATCTTGTATTTGACAATTTTATTTGAGACTTCTGTTGTATCTTATTTAACTCTGTTATATATAGTAGCTTCATGAACTACTATCTTTTGTTTCCGCTGCATATTGTATATTACTCTATGTTTGTGATTCCATGATTTATCTATTTACTGTACATGCTGATTTTGCCAAATATAAATTAAAAATTTTGTATTTTGAGCAATTCAAATCGGTCATGTGTGGATGCTAATGGTTGAAAATATCAGGATGTTACACATGCGATCAAGTCCTGTTCGTTTGATTGGGCGGTCAAGTCCTGTTCGGTTGCTCAGGCGGTGTAAAGTTATTCCTTCGGGTTAAGTGAGGGTTGATAGTTGAATTCCAAAAGGTGTCTGGGACTGGACCTAGAACGGGAGTTCGAACCAGTATAAAAATCTCTGGGGACATTTTCTTTATTGCTTTATTTACTTTTATTTTTATTCCACACTAATAGATATCTTAGTTACTATTCCAATTTATTCGATCCTATAAGCATACTTTCATAAACACTTTTTAAATAAAACATTAATAACTCATTTTCCAATTCATCTTTAATTAAAACTAATGGATTTACAAAACTTGTTATAAAAGTTAGAGTTTATTTTCAATAAGAAATTATATTTGAATAATCCACTTTCTAAAATATCCCAATATTAACTAGTTTAAAATTTAATAGTTAAATAAATAAAATTTCCCTTTCATAATAAACTTAATTTCTAAATATATATATATATATATATATATATAATTTCTCAATAACGAATTCCAATCTATAAATTCCTCTCCATTCACAACACATCGATTTCCTTTCCAACTCCCTAGCCATTTCACTTTCCACAAATAGATATCTACTATTTTTCCCAAAATTATTTCCATATCTCGGTATAAATTCACACTGTGAATTTTTATTCCAATTTATCAACAGTTATCATTTTCCCTATTTATAAACATCATTTATAAATTTTATAACTCCTTTGGGTTTTTCTTATAAATCCATTTCTTAATAATTTCCATATATTTCACAAATCTATTTAAATATCGATTTCAACACCTTTTCATTTTTTCCAGAATATCACTTAAAAATTCCACTGTTAAAAATCCTTTATATATCTTTATTTTTAAATCTCTAATTATAATATTTTATGAATAGTTAAGTACAACTCAGAATCAAATTATTATTTTATCCAAATCAGTCTCTTTTAAAATAGTCCAATTTCGATATACATGTTTTAATATTCAAAATATTCTTTTAATTCCTTCAAAATTCAAAAATAAAATTTATGGTATTTAAAATACCAAAATTCAGGCCAGTGCTACTATAGCATCCAATTATTTAAATCACAATAATAATATATAACAGATTACTCTAACACATCATATATTATTATATATGAGATTAAACTCAACATTTTTTAGGAATCCAGTTGCATCCCCCTAACCTGTTTTCCCTTTATCCACATATGTTAATACAACAAAAAATACCAATCCCACTTTGCGGAGATATCGCGGCATATTGGGTCATCCTCTATTATGTAGGGTGTATAGGGTCTCATCCGCTCCAATAGGCGGAAAATATATCCAACAACTCATACATATACTACTATATATATATATATATATATAACATCCACACCGAGAATAATTTATAAATTCATCCAAAAAATCAATAATTTAAATTCAACATTTTTAAATTATACCAGCAATCCAAGTGAGTGAGATTTTACTCAACTTGATTTTTATTTTCGATCCGTTCCAATTTTAAATTAAATCGAACAACATTCAATTTAAATTTAAAATTTTCTACCGACTCCGAAAAATCCTAAACCAGTTCAAAATATGAATTTTTTTATAGCTACGAATTTAATGTGATCGACTTCGTGATTTATGGACCTCGTATGAATTTATATTGATTAATGAACGTCGAAATGAATAAATTGAAATTTTACTTAAATTTAAAATTGCTTTTAAATAAAATTACCTTCCTACCGATCACGATTCCGGGCATGCATAAAACCATCGCGGCATAGATTGCTCCTCCTTACGCCGAAGTCACCTCCACTACAGCCGTCACCGTTTTTTCCTTGCCGTTGCCCCACTAGAGACCGCCCAAATCGCTATGCCTCCATGTCGCTCGCACCATCACCTAAACGCCACCACGCTTGGCCGGCGCTGCCTGCAACCCATACGCACCTGCATACGCGACCCCCCTTCTGTCATTGAGACACCCTAGAATGCAATCTAACATCCACGTGACACTTGCCCTAGCAACCCTCCTCGCGTGCGGCTCCACCGCCGATCGAACTCGACATCAATACATGACTTCACTCTTTGCTTTCCCCAATAACTCCAGTTGCCATGATTGAACATTTCCACCCACCCTAGTTCGGGCACTACCGCCCTATGTCGCTGCCATGGCATGCCTCGTGCCTTCGTGCGCGCACTCACCATCAGTCACAGCCATCGCGATTTATTCGTTCACTAAATTATATTTTTTTCATTTCTTTCTGAGATGATTTCGATCGTTTCCCTTTTTTATACTTCGATCTGATTTCGTTCTTCGAACTGAATAATAAAGAATAACGCGATTTATAGACGTAGACGAGGCAACGGGTTTTCAAAAGAAGGAAAGGAGGTCACGATTTAATTGAAAAGAAGGGAACGTGATTTTAAACGTGAAGGAGAAGGCTTGGGTATAGAAAAGTCGGCTAGGATTTGACTTGATTTTTATTATATATATATTTTTCAAAATATTTAGATATTTCATTTAATCCCCTATCGAGGCGTGTTGCTTGACGTTTCTAATGTTATATCCTAATTTTGAACCCAATGGAATAGGTCTCGAGTCCTAATTCGGTCGTATGGAGAAGATAGCTTTTTAAATCGACTATTAAATTAAATTCAATTAAATTATTTCTAGGCGTTTTCAGATCGCAGGTCAAACGATAAATCCAAATGCTACGAAATTTGAAATCCGATAATAATACAATATTACAGATCCAATGAAACTGATTTAGTCGAATTCTGAATTGTGTCTCGGATCGTTATTTTAATTCATCGATTAAAATCGATGAAATTTAATATTTACAAAATCGCTTGAAATTCCAGTTTTAAAATCTTATTAACTAAATTATAATTCCAAAAAGAATATTAAACAATTTAAATATTCAAAATCAAATGACTTGAAATCCGAGTCGTTACTGATATCACTTAATATAATATATTAAAGATTGTGAATTTTTAATATAAATTTGCCCTCTACCCTTTATATATTAGTAGGCTACTTGCATACTTCTTAGTTGTTGATATTCCCCAAGCTAAGGATGTAATATGCATTACTACTAATATATTAAATAGTCGTGGTAAGGTTTATATACGTATATGTTGATATTCCTCAAGGTATGTACATTTATACTTAGGCAGTTGTAAAATGGTAGGTATGAGTTAATAATCTCTTTTGATTTGTTAATTTTTCTCAAGTTTAAAATGGGATTAGGATAAGAGACCATGGGTTCGGAGTTGTTTGTGATACAACTGATAAGAAGTTATCTATCGACCGTGGGAGCATGATTTGTTGATATTCCTACAGGTCAAAATCCAAAGGCAAACGAGTCATAACACCCACTAGTAAAGACGGAAGACTTTTATGTTTTGTCTTAGGTTTTGGAGAAACATGAAAGATTAGTAGAAGATTATTAGTAAAATGAAACAAAAAGTTTAGCCTTATTGATATTATCAGAACATCTACTATGAAAATTTTCTATTCTAGTAAGTTAAAACTTGTAGAAAATTGTCTATGCCTAAGCTATTCTTTGAAAATGACAAACTCACTGGACCTAACTACGTTGACCGACTAAGAGCGATAAAAATAGCATTAACTTATGAACGTCATTGGTCATACTGCTTCTCCAAAAGAACTACCCACTGATGACGCTTTCCTAAAATAAGACTTGCTTATGATAAATGGGTTTGGGATCTAGAGATTGTCTAGGTTTATTTGCGGTTTATATCAGATAAGTCACCGTGGAGGGAGCACGAAACATGTCTATCCATGAGATTTTTGATAGTCTCAAAGTTCTATTTGGTGAACAGTTCCATTCCACGAGATACGAACTTACAAAGAAACTGTTCAATACTAAAACACTTTAATAAAATACATATTTCACAACTGACGGTGTCTATTGTAATTGGTTTATTACAACTGTCAACCGAAAGTTTTAATGTACGAAGTTGTAATAGAGTCGAAGCATTTTACAACTGTTTTGGACCACTGTAGACTACTGTTATAATAGAGTCTTTTACAACTATTTGGACAGTTGTAATAGATATTTGATAGCTGTTTTTACTTGTTGTAATTTTTCTTTTACAACTTCTTTTGCCAATCGTTATATAAATGCAAATTAAAAAATCTATGCATTGTTGTAGCTCATACGCATAGATTTAATATCATTTTTCAATTGAAACTGACATTGTACTAAAAACAACAGAAGTCATTCACATTTAATAAAAATAACACGAAGGATTCGCATCCCAAAAAGGCTAAACAGATTATAAATTAACATCATTCATAATGTCTTAATATGGTTACGAATCATCATAGTTCAAGCCAAAACAAATAAAAATAATAATATAATACAATTGCATTATAGCAAGTATAAAAATGTTGATTGTTAATATATTTTCTATTCTGGTTGGTAAAAAAAAATATCAAGACCAAGTTTGACAACCATTTTTTGAGTGAGTCAATGAGTACATCAGCATTGAGATGAAGCAGTAATAATGAAGTGAAGCATTGAAATAAATGATTGATTTATCCTACAATAGCATAGTTAAGCTGAAGTGATGATAGAGCTAAAGCTAATGTTTCCTCAAATCGAAAATATCTAAGATGGCAGCAGCTTGAATTAGAGGAAATCCATGTTGATAAGCTATATCCCAATATAGTAGCAGCAATATGTACAGTGAAGTTAAATGAGCTTGGATGTTCATACGGGCATGGGAATGTGTATAAAATGTGTTCTACACAGTGGAGGACTATAAACTGAATTTTATATGCAATGTTAGTATTATGGAGACTAATGTGCAACAAAATGGATTGAGTGTAGCAGTATGATGAAACTGTAATAATAGACTAATGCCTTCCTGACGTTAGACACGAAGGATTGCTGTTTCATGTTGTTATGGGCTACTTGCATGGCACATGAACTAGAATGACAACAGAGTAGCACAAACTGTAATAAAGAAATGACATGGTGACTGAGTATGGAAGTAGGTTGTATTGAGGAATCCTAGTTGAAGCTGTTGAGTTGAAGTGCCGAGTGAATCTGATCGGATGGTGAGATAGACTACCAGGCAAAAACTGAGCATAAAACGTCCAAATATTAAGTAAACTTCTAAAGATCCAGCATTTCTTAAATATAACATGTACTTGGAATGAAATATCCAAATATTGAGTGCTAGGAACCCCAAGATCTCGGCCGTCTCGGTTTGGTTTCAGCTGAAGGGGGGACGGGATTAGGTCGAAATCCCATCCCGGTTCTGAGGTGGAAAATTAATTTGGATATGCTATGGTGAGCATGAAAGAAAGGTGAAATCGAATAAAAATTGTTGATAAAATCACCAAATTGAAATCATAAATTAAGAGGAATTCGAGCATTGTGGGCATAATTTGAGCAGAAAAAATCGAGCATTAGGACCATAAGAGTAGATGAAATTTGATAAGTTGCATTGTAGATCTCGTCCTTCTTCTCCATCATCGAACATGTGCAGTTTTTGTTCGTTTGTTTTTTCGCATGAACTGATGCGTTTAGAAATTAGGGTTTTTGGAATAAAGATATGGGTGGGCTGAAGTTTAACAGGTTGGGCTGGCATAACATATATGGCTAGTTTTGTTAATTAAAAAAGTTATTATATTGGATTGAATGTTAATGGATTAAGTTTATCTCTATATACACTATATTTTGTATTTATTTGCAACGGTTATTATACTTATTTGTAAAAAAAATAAAGAGACCCGATATCGGGATCGAAATTGAAACAAAAATCAAAACTTTCGAAATTTTCGAAATTTATTGGAACTAAGAAAATTTTAAATGACCGAAACCGAGTTTTCGAACCTTGACTACATCAACTATTATACTTGTTAAATTTGTGAAACATCACAGAGACCAGGAGATTCAACAACAATCAAGTGCTCTAAATTAGGGATGAAGTAATTGGCGTACTTTTTGGAGTAAGGTGCCATTTGTTCTTGTCTATACATTGTAATATGATATAGGCATATTGGAATACTATCATTTTTAATTCTCAGCACCGAAGTCTTTGAAAATTCATTCCAATTTCCATCTATTTTTTTATTTTAACGGACTGCATGCTATCATTCTAATAATTATAGTGATATAATGTAAAAATATATTTTGTTCCCATTATAGGCATGCACTATTCCGTTATTCTTTGCATTACATCACTCGATAAACAAATCATGTGATTCTGTCAACTAGGTCTTCACTACTTTATTAGAAAGTAGTTAATTATAAAATATTTTATACTATGATCAAAAAAGACGTAAATACGATCAGGTTATGATCTCTTACAAGTGTAGCTTTATATAAACTTTTACATTGACGTGTTGTTCTACATGCCTCAATGGACAAATAACTCCTAAAATGCATGTAAAATGAAGTAAAAAAACGTTCACCAAATGAACGGACCATGGGAGGTGCATTCATCCCTTTAAACCGAAAATACCCATTAAATGCCCCTTTCCAAACTGCTTCCAAGACATATAAAATTGCATACCCCTTTTATCAGCCGACCCCTCTCACATACCCCCTTCATTATCGAAAAAAGCCAACCACCTAAAAAATGCATGATTATATTACCTCTGATTTGAAGATGGCATCATTATTTCTGCAAATATTATCCCGATTTAATCTCTGATTTTCCATGTACCCTACAGAAGAAGTAACTACCGTCTAAATCATGTTAAAAAATTATAGCAAGTGCTAAGCTTCAATAAAATTTTATAAATTCATGCTTAATATCTAATGCTTCACTTTGTCCATTAACAATTATATTCTGACATAGTATTCCTCTATAATTAGATCTTATTTCATTGAAAAACATTCAAACAAATCAAATGTGTATAAATTTTCACTAACATAACAAATAATGGTGCTTCAATTTTTAATGGATGTTCAGACCATTCAAAAAATAAATGAATGATAGATGGATGATTTTTTACTTTTTTCATGGCTAGTAAAAGCTATATTAGGCATATTTGATAAATACACCTCTTAAGTCACAACTGTATCAAGAACTATGTGCCAAACTTTTTTAGGTTTAATATTTGGCCATATGAACATATGAATACCTCTATTACATAGTTCATTATCTCCAAAATATCATCACTATAATCATCATCTACAAGGAAATTCTCCACGCCATCTTCTGGTTTCAAGTTATATCTCTAGTCTTTTGCCAATTGTAGACATCCAGGATGATTTAATAGAAAGATTTTTGATATAAACTGATGATTTTATTTATAGAGTATTGAAACTAAATGTATATCACAAATGAAATGATTTACATGGGCATTTATAATTGCTCATTCTTGTTGGGCTATAAAGTCGGCCCGCATGCTTCTACCCGCTTGCTTTACTTGAACCCGCTTTCTTCACTTGAGATGTTATGACTCGGTTTCTTAATCTTTGGAGGATACATAGAATACATTGTTTGCCCCTCCCCCCTCAAACCCAACACTAGGGTTAGGTTTTGCGATCAGAATTTCAAAATATAATTCCCTCGAATTACTTTTAATAAGTGGAAATTTCACTACAAATCTTGTTTCTAATCATCTTTAAGCATTATTATCTATATTTGACGTATGTCTATGAGCGAAATCTAACGATTTAGATGCTCCTTTTTACTTCAACAAATCAGATTGTAAGGAAGTTGATGGCTTTGATCTTGCTTTCTCTTGGTCTCCTCAAATCTGATGAAATAAGGTTGGAATGACTTTTTTGTCCTTAATTCTCAAGTCAGATCTGAATCTGATGAACTTCCTTGCATCCTTGCAGATAAAGCCCTTGTTAGTATATCTGCTTGTTGGTAGGTTGCAGGTATATGGTTGACTTGCAGTTTTCCTTTTTCTAGTTGATTTCGAACAAAATATAAGTCTATCTCTACGTGTTTAGTTTGGGAGTGTATATTGGATTTGCAGACATATAAAGGTACTTTGATTATCACACCGTAGAATTGGCTTGATTTTTGAATTAAACTTTAACTCACTCAGTATAGATTGCAACCAGATGATTTCTGTTGTAGCACTTCTTATACTGCTATATTCATCTTCTATGCTGGATCGAGAGATAGTTGCTTGTTTCTTTGAACACCATGATATTAGATTATCTCCAACATATATACAGTAACCAGTGAATGAATTTTTTATCATCTGGATCAGTAGACCAATCTGCATCAGCGTAACCAACTATATTTAGATTACTACATGTTTTAAGTGATAAACTTTAGTCTATTATCCCCTTGAGATATCTGAGAATTATCTTCACCACTCATCAGTATTCATCTAGAGGATTTTGCAAAAATTGAGTGTTTGCACAAAAAATGGGCAAACACCTCCAAGTCGTATGATTTCAGTTGATTATGTGTTGTTCTTAGTGATTTGGGCGATTTATGCAAATATATAAAATAGATGGACTAAACTGTAAAAGACACACAGATTTATAGTGGTTCGGCCAGAATGTGCATACGTCCACTTTATATGTTATTCTCCTTTTCTGTTCAGATTACAAGTACAAAGCTTTGATTACAAGTATCTGAAAGTTGTTTGAAAGTTCTATCTGTGCTTGAGCTCTCAAACTTGTCTGCCATTGTTGTACCCCTGCCCCTCTATTTATAAAGTGAGGTTGGGGGCAGGGGTCTTGGATGTATATAGCTGTTGGTGGGCCTGGGCTGATGCAATCTGGCCTGGAAGTGTTGGTCCGGTATGCCTTGGTCTGGTGGAACTTGGTTCGGCAATGGGTGGAGTGTG
Source organism: Allium cepa (assembly GCA_030765085.1). NCBI lineage: Eukaryota > Viridiplantae > Streptophyta > Magnoliopsida > Asparagales > Amaryllidaceae > Allium > Allium cepa. The sequence continues at coordinate 978,664,268 of CM060935.1, forward strand.
GGTTGGTTCGGTAGTAGGTGGTTCGGTAGTGAGGGGTATTGGACCGGTGGTGGCTTGGGAGTGAGTTGGTTCGGTGGGCATGGGATGGAGCCGGTCCGGTGAGATGTTGATTCGGTGGTAGGGAAGGAGCCGGTCGAAACACACCCAACATTTGCACGCCAAAGTAGGGCATATGCCTGTATATGGCGTGCTTTGTTTTAAGTCATTCATCCTAGACGCTATCATCCGGTCTCTAATGCCGAACCAACTGGTCCGGTCATTGATATTTGCTTATAAGTAGGGGCCTAACGCTTTCGTTTTTCCTTATCAGCCGAACCAAACCCTTGTCTTTGTCGAATCAAACTCTCATCTCTGCCGAATCAAACGTGTTAGCCGAACCAGAGTCTTATTTTTGCCGAACCAGGTGAGATCCTTTTCTGCCGAATGTGTTTTTGCTCTGGACTACCGAATGGTTTCGGGGACTCGACTCACCGAATGAACTTCGTGGAGTATAAGTACCGAATGAACTTATATACTTGGATTACCGGATGTACTCAAATCTTGAATTTTTTATGTTTCGAATTACGAGTGAAATTTCAGACTACATAGTTTATATGTTTTAACGATATACTTTCTTGTGTTGCAGATAAATATCTCATAAAGTGGAAACTCGATCAGATAAGAGGAAATCTATGGACAGAAGAGAATCCCCCGTTGTGCCCCCAGACCAGCCAGGACCGAGACGACAGGGACCCACCCCGAGATCACTAGTGGATGGATATGGCCCTCAGGAGCTCTTGAACTCTCCTCCTGACTGCTTTCCTAGCTCCCTCAAAGAGGAGCAGCTTGATGTTATATCTCATTCTTTCGGGATTGATAGAGCACACATGGTGCTGCCAGGGAATGGAGTTATGCCGTATGACCCTCTTGAAGGATATTTTGCTTACAGCAGGTACCATTGTATGTGTGGGGTCATTCCTCCGATCAATGCTTAGATAGTCAGCTTCATCACCTACCTAAAGGTGGCCCATTTCCAGCTTCAGCCCAACTCTTACGCTATCTTGGTGAGCCTATTTATCATTTTCCAGCGAAAATACGGGCGCCCTCCTTCCAACCGGGAGATCCGATATTTGTACAACTTGAGGGGCTACAAGAAAGGGTCTCCATACATCAGCTTGGAATCGGCCGTGTCCTTCAAGTCGGTCCTGGACTTATATTCGAAGTTCAGCATGTTCAAGAAAGAATGGTTTTTCGTCAAGGACGACTCCGTTTCTATCCGTTGCTTCACCTCCGGCTGTAAGTTGAAGCTTATTTATAATTTCCGTTCTGACTGAAATGCTTCTTCTTATGTGTTTTTATTTCTTGCTAGCGACAGGTGGCTTTGCGGTTGTGGAGAACGATCACCTGGTTCAGATGGCTGCGGAGATAGAAGCCATTTCAGGAAGGGAGAGGTCAGCTTCTTACCTGATCAGGAATGCTACTCTTCTGCAGCACAACTTGATTCTACCACGTCAGTCTGTGGTCAAGCAGAGAGACATAGCTGAGGAGAGGGTTGCCAAAGCCAAAGGAGGGGCCACGACAAAGAGTAGCAAGAGTAAACCCTTCTCGATACCTCCAGTCGTCGGGGGGAAGAAGCTCAAGAAATCCGATGGACCCTCCCCTAGCACGTCCAGATGTTCCGGAGGAGGAAAATGTAGAGGAGGAAAGAGGCGAGGAGGAGAGTGAAGGTGATGGAGAAGGTGATGGTGGAGAAGGACAGAGCGGTGATGGCACCGGGGCTTTTTCTTCTGGGCAAGCAGGGGAGATCCAAGAGTGGACAGATGATGCTTTCCGCCAGGCTTTTGAGGGGTTGCAGGAAGGATTGGCCTTGGTGGAAAAGCCAAAGAAAACTGATAAGGCCGGGACTGGTGTCGGTCCATCTTCCGAGAGCATTTCAGCAAGGGCAACTCCGGCGATTCAAGGTGAATTTTTGACTCCTCTTTTAACTTCATATGTTTCTTGGATTATAGTCTCATGCATGCTTGTAACACTTGGTTTTTATTCCAGGAACGGGTAAGGCGGCCAAGGCATCAGACATTCGGCACCGCCTCGAACAATTCAAACTCCTCAAAGCTTCCGCTAAACCAAAGTCTCCGACCAACCGTTCTGGGGATGTAGTTAGCTACCGTCCTTTTCTCGGAGTTATTGAAGAGGATATTCAAAAGAAAAGGAGGAGGCGCTCCTTATTCGAACCATCACCTGGACCTCAGCCCTCAACCCAGCCTATTCATGATATCACGAGGGAGGATACTGAGTTCATACCCTCTCCGCATCCATCAGGGAACCCTACTGTTACTCATATTGACTGTCCCGGCTTGGCTCGTAATCCATTTGTGGTTCATCCAGATCTGGATCCGGGTTCTCATGATATTTCCTTTGACGAGGTTACTGGTGAGCACCTTCTCCCTCGTAATCCCATGGTAAGGGTGATTGATGAGGCCAAGTCTCTGGACCTTGATTTTCTTACTACTCGGATTGTAACCATGGGGGATGAAGCTAAGGCAAATATCGACCGGGTTGATGAGAAGACTAGGAAGTTGATGGGGCATCATGCCCGATTGGTCAAGGCCGGGGAGGAAATCGGGAGTGCCAACATAAGATTGCGGTTAGTTGTTGCCGACCAGGCCAAGCAACTCGCCGATCAGGCTATCCAGACTTTTGAGAACGAGGCTGCCTCCAGATGGCTAAAGAAAACCATGGAAGAGGCTAGTAGAGCCGAGCTACGGAAAATGGAGGCCGTCTGCAAGGAACGGATCGATATGGCCATTGCAACGGTGGACGAGGTTCGGAAAGCGGATCTCGAGCGGGTAGAGGAGTTACCTGGGAAGCTCAAAGCCGCGGAGTTTGCTCAAGCTAAGCTGAAGGAGGAGATGGAGACGATGAGGAAATCCCTTCAGGCTGACCATTCGCGATACCGATCGGAGAGGGATGCTGCCGTTGCAAAGCTGTTGGCTTCTGAGGTCCAAATGAGGGAGTTTGAGGAAAACGAGTGGATGATGGATGAGATGCTCCAGGATATGTATTTCCGTACTTGGAAGCAGGGCAACTTATCCTGGATGGATGATTATCCCCGGATCATGGCCAGGATTTATCTCCGGGCTCTAGAGGAGGCCAAGGCTGATGCGGATAAGGAGGGTGGTATAGCCTTCAGGATGGATGTGGTTACGGCCCAGTTCACTAAGGAGGAAAAAGTGGCGGTGAAGGAGGGCATGCGGCTGCTTGCTGCCGAGGAGGTAGGTGTGCAGTTGGGAGATGATGATCAGGGAACAGATGCTGGTAAGTCTTCCCTTTTAGCCTTTTCATAGCTTGGTTGCTCATTGTTTATTCAATAACTTCTTCTCCTGAATTGGACAGGCGGGACCTCTGAGGCACCAACTACCTCTGGTCAGCATGCTGGGGGCTCTGATCCGGCGGTTAAGTAGGCCTTGGAGGGCCAGCAGGATAGAAGCGAGGCCCCGATGCAGCCGGCTCCTTGGCTTGATCTGGACATTTTTCAGCTTACTTGACATTGCTGTCTATGTTAGTCTTAAAACATTAATGTAATTTTCGGGCTGTAATTATGTAACAAACTACTTGATCTTTGGCATGTGACTTTATAACATAAGATGATTTTCCCGTGTTTGAATGTTGTCGTTATTTTGATGTGTTTCATAAAATATAGTTGTGCATGTATTAGTGATTCAATTGTGTTTGACGCTAAGTTTTTGCTTAAAATATAATTTCGTGTCTTGCAATGTCAGTGTGATGTGCGTAGAAATTATAGTTACATATTTATGCACATGAGAAGAAAGTACTGCCCTTCAAGTTTTTGTTGTAGACGGTAGTTTTGAATGCCTTGTGTAATCGAATATGGAATGCAGCTGAATGACCTGCCATCCAGCTGTCAGTTCTTATTCCCATTAGCGAGTGCCTCTTATTTTGTGTCCTGTACTTTAGTGATCGTTATAGAGGATAGGAGGAAAGTTTTTATAAATAAAATGGAAATATAAGAAATGGTAAAACTTCCAATCACGGAAGGCCTTCGATGTGCTTAAGTTCGTGGCAAACGGGTTTTGTAGTCACTTTCCCTAGCTGTGGGTCTTGGAGACATTTGTCACCCGTCTTACGTTTCCGCGGGGAGTTTTCTTTTTTACCACAGCCGTACTTAAGACACATCGGAGCCGAGATCGCGCACAGTAACTACCCGGGCCATTATAGCCCGTAATCGTGGGTATTATTCGATTTACCGTGGTCGGCTAGCGCGGGTGCCGATCGTCAACTGTGAACTACCCCTGGCTGGCCACACCTTATGTTGGGGCTTATAATCGGTTCACGGTTGTCGGCGAGACGAACGCCGTAATGAGCTGACTCGGCTATAGTCGGCCTTCTCGGTGGCTTATAATCGGCTCATTACAGTTGGCTTTGAGGGCCGTCGCGGGCAGTGAGTTAACCCGCAGCAGAGGGATGCTGGAGCAAAAGTGTCTTATTGGCGAGGGCATAGATTCGTATAGTACCTGTTAGGTCTTGTCCAGGTGAGGTTGTGTCGTGAAGTGTCCAGAATGGAAATGCCGTTATACAGGATTTTGTTCAATAGAAAAGGATAAAGCTTAATAAGCAGCCAAGATATAAAGGAACTAGTTAAAAAGAGACAAGATTTTTAAAGTGGTTCGGCACGAAAATGCCTACGTCCACTAATTCTCTTTGTTAGTTCACTTCATATGGTTAGTACAAGTTAAGAAAAGTATCGACGAAGGTGTTGGATGTTCCATGCCCTCTGGAACACCTCTCCGTCCACTGTTGACAAAATATAAGCTCCGTTGTGGAGATCTTTATGAATTACATAGGGTCCGTCCCAGATTGGATCTAGCGCTCCGGGGCGTGGGAAGATCCGTTTGAGGACAAGATCTCCTTCTCGTAAGCTGCGGTGCTTGACTTTGGAGTTGTATCATGCTGCCACTTTTTGCTTGTGAGCTGCCGCTTTAAGTGCTGCATCGTTTCTTCTCTCTTCAATTAGGTCCAAAGACATGTGTAGGAGTTCTTCATTCTCTTCTGGGTTATAATGGATCCTACGGTGGGAAGGCACTACAGTTTCAACTGGGAGCATGGCCTTTGATCCGTATGCCAAAGAGAAAGGAGTATGCCCTGTTGATGTTCTGAAAGACGTGCGGTAGGCCCAAAGTGTCGTAGGAAGTTCATCCACCCAAGCGCCTTTTGACTTTTCAAGCTTCTTCTTGATCAGAGTTTTGAGAATTTTGTTGGCAGCTTCGACTTGTCCATTTGCCTGGGGATAAGCCACAGATGAGAAGCTTTTGTGAATTTCGTGCTCTCGGCACCAGTCGGCGAACTCCTCACTATCAAACTGAAGTCCATTGTCCGATATGATTTTGAGCGGAACCCCGTACCTGCATAGAACATTTTTGATCAAGAAGTTAATAACTTTTGCCGAAGATATTTTATTTAAAGGTTCCGCTTCCACCCATTTGGTGAAATAGTCGACTGCCACTATAGCATATTTGGCTCCGCCTCGGCCCATCGGCAGTTCGCCAATCAGGTCAATTCCCCATACCGCAAAGGGCCAAGGACTGGTCATTTGAGTAATCTCATTTGTTGGTAGTCGAGGAATCTTAGCAAATTTCTGACATCTGTCACATCTTTTGACAAAGCCTAAGGCATCTTTTTAAAGTGGGCCAGTAATATCCATATCGGAGCGTCTTCTTTGCCAGAGTCTGTCCACCAGTGTGATCTCCGCAACTTCCTTGATGGATGTTGGATAAGATTTCATTGGCTTCCCTTTCAGCGACACACCTTAATAAGGGGTTAGAGAAGCCGCGCCGATAGAGGATGCCTTCTTGTATTGTGTAGCGGGAAGCTTTCCTCAAGATTTTCTTAACTTCGTTACGCCCGTCGGGCAGTGTGCCATCTTGTAAGTATTTCCGGATAGGAGTCATCCAAGTTTCTTCTTCGATTGCAGCTATCAGATCTTTTTGTTCGAAACTTGGGGATAGTTGTTTCGCGATGGTTACTGCTCCGGAAATGGTGATGTTCTTCATGCTAGCTTGCTTTGCCAGTTCGTCGGCCTCTCGATTCTCTTCTCGAGGAATGTGTTTGATTAAATAGTGATCCAATTGATCGAGCAGCAGTTTGGTCTTCTTTAGATATGTTGTGAGTCGTTCTCCTCGAGTCTGAAACTCTCCTAGTACTTGGTTTACAATAAGTTGAGAATCACTATGAAGACATAAAGAACTGACTCCAATTCTAAGGCAAGTTCTAATCCTGGTATTACTGCTTCATATTCTGCATCGTTGTTGGTGGCAGCGAATTCCAACCTTAGGGCATAGTGCAGCTTCCTTTCCCTGGGGGTGATTATCACAATTCCTGCCCCCGAGGCTTGTTCGTTTGATGCTCCATCTACAAAGAGATTCTACTTGATATCTTTTGCTATTTCAGATTGATCCTTACCTTCGTTGGTAGTGAATTCGGCAATGAAATCGGCCATGGCTTGTCCCTTGATGGCGATGCGGGGATGGTAGGTGATATCATATTGACTCAGTTCAATGCACCATTTGAGTAGTCGCCCAGAAGTGTCGGGGAGATGGAGTACCTGCCTTAGCGGTTGATCGGTTAAAAATCTGATGGAATGAGATTGGAAATAGTGTCGCAGTTTCTGTGACGTGATTAGCAAACAATATGCTAGCTTCTCAAGTTTAGGGTATCTGGCTTCTGCCCCTGTAAATCTCTTACTTACAAAGTATACGGGCCGCTGCGCGCGGTTTTCTTCTCTCACCAAAGCAGCGCTTAGAGCATGGGACGATACAGCAAGGTATAGGTATAGTTCTTCGCCTTCATTTGGAGTTGAGAGTACTGGTGGTCTCTGGAGGTGTTCGATTAGGTTAAGGAAGGCTGTTGAGCATTCGTCAGTCCATTCGAACTGTCCTTTGTCTTTCTTTAGGGCTTCGAAGAAAGGGATGCATTTGTCGGTTGCTTTAGAGATGAATCTGCTTAGGGCAGCCACCTTCCCATTTAGGCTTTGCATCTCTCTTCGAGTGGATGGTATCTTGATATCTTGCAAAGCCCAGACTTGTTCGGGGTTTGCTTCAATCCCCCTGGCATGGACGATGAATCCCAAGAACTTTCCTGACGATACTCCGAAGGAGCACTTTAGAGGATTCAGCTTCATTCCATATTGGCGAAGTACTTGAAACATCTCGTCCAGGTGGTTTATATGATCATTGGCTTTCCTCGATTTTACCAGCATGTCATCCACATAAACTTCCATAGTTCGTCCTATTAGTTCCGCAAACATCTTGTTGACGAGGCGCTAATAAGTAGCGCCGGCGTTTTTAAGTCCAAAAGGAATTACTCTGTAGCAGTACAATCCCCGGTCAGTGATGAAACTAGTGCGTGTTGAATATGCGCTTATATGATTTTTGTTTGATGAAATAAACATATATACATTCGTTTAAATGTATTTGTTAATATACTATTCTATTTTTCACAGTTTAAATAAATATTTGTTGAATAAAATAAATTACACAGAATTTGAATTCAAACAGATATTTTATTCAAATAAATATTTATTACAACTTTGAATAGTACAATTTCAAGCTCTCACTATAACTATACAACTTTGATTACAATTACATCACATTACATATTTACAGTTCACCTCACTACATATCACTCACTCTCGTATTTATCTTCAACTGCATTCCAGTTTGAATCCAGCATCTGAGCAATCTGCAAAAATATAAACTAACGCAGTAAAATTGAAAAAGGAATATTTTTGCAATACAAAAATAAAAGATAATTTTTGAAAATATGATTTGCCTCAGTTATTTGGGTTGTTCGTCATAATTTAAATTTGAATTCATCATACACGAACAACTTGTGACATACACAGTGTATTACTGTATATGCCACAAGGCCGTGCACGTCGATATATACACTTGATTGATTTACAGGGACAGGTAAGCACAGGTCAAACCCAAATGAAAAACCGAGTTCAACTCACGTGCAATAACATAAAAATCACGACTCGAGCACAAGGTCAAACCCGAGTTTTTGCAACTGGATTCAACACAAGGCGACATGACATGAATGCAACGTAGACCAACATCAAAACGGACTGCAACAATCATGTATGCAGATCAGGTCCAGTGCCAATAAACAACAAGTCTCGACCAAAACAGTTGCAACATGGATACAACAATATGCAGAAGCAAGATCAACACAGTGGTGATGCAGTGCAACATCTACGACAGCAAGGGACGAATAACCAAGTGCATCACTGACCCAACAATAGAGACAATATAACATGAATCAAAGGCAAATGCACAAATGCAACAAAATCAAATGTCCAGTTACAACTACAAAACCATCAAGCTACAACTCAAATTATACAAGCTCCAAAAGTACAAACCGAAGACTATGAAATGTATGCAAACAGTCGAAGTCATGAAGCAATCAACATGAATATCACAAGCATGCAACAGCAAGCATGTAACAGAAACTAAGCAATGGCACAGCACACATCAGTGACCATGCAAACTGACTCGAACCAAGACAGTGGCAACATCAGAATACAAAGACCACAAAAGAAATGACACCAACAGACCAAAGTGCAGAGCAAGTGAAATTCGAACTAACATCACAACAACTCAACAACAACCGGTACCAACATGGACAGAAGGCAGTGAAACTCAAAGCAATGATCAAGTGCAGACAAATGAACACATGTATATAAGTGCAAATTCCAAAAGCAATGAACAGAACATCAACATGGTCAAAACTACAAATACAAGGCTAACTGGCACTCAGGCAAGTGCAACCAAACAAATGCATGCAACAATGTGCATTACAATATCAAGTGCAAGTGCAGTCAATTCATGTTAAACCGATCAGAAGATGGGCAGAGACTATAGTTCTCAGTGAAGTCGAAAAGCAGTAAACAAGCTATAGTTTAAATCACGAAATCAATGCTACAGTGGAGGAACGCAAAGATGGCTGAAGCTGTGACAATCAAGATGATTAAACAAGTCAAAAAATTCATGTACGCATTCTTTGAAATAGTCAAAGTATCAAAAAGAGGAAAGTTTTAATGCCGTGTGAATCAAGGCATCGACCAAGTCAAAAATCAAAACCATGTGTTCCAAGCATCAAAAATACGAAATTGAAAAAGTCAGTGAAATCACGAGCATCCAAGAATAATCGAATGGCCAAAGCAATATCAGTAGACATATTCAAATCAACTTATACGAACGCAAATCTAGGGTTATAAACCCTATATAAACCATCATCATCGGCAATCTCAAATCCATCGAGTTCAAGTAAGCCAAAATTGTAAAAGCAAAAAGGGAAATTACATACCGAAGCATCAGAGTTGAACTCGATCAAAAATTGGGGCAGCCGAAAGCTAAACAGAGTGAGAGGGTCGATTACCGAATCAAAACAAAGAAGTAGCTACTGTAGTCGATCTACATTCAAGCGGCGCCTTCGATTTTACCAAAGCCCTAATTTCCAGAGCAGAGAGTACGAAAGCAAAGCCCTAATTTTGGAACTAAGAAAGGAAGCAGGCCGACAATTGTTTTCACAGAGCAAAATAATCTAAAGAAGACAACGGGCTAGAGTGAAATAAAAGGGGGCCGGCTTTATTCATTTTAAAAGGGCTTTAGTTTTTGGGTTTATTGTTAATTAGGGTTTAAGTGTTTTTAATTGTTGTTTAATTGTTTTTTGTTTTTACTTTTCGAAACAAAACTTTGTAAATCACCACCTAGGGTTTAGGTAGTGTCAGATTGTCTAGTTAGAATTAGTTCAGTGAGCAGGGTGTGCGAGTTTGCAAAGCTCTATAGGCGGGAGCAGAGTTTGCGAGTAAGCGAAGCTCTATAAGCGGGAAGCAAAGTTTTCGAGTAAGCGAAACTCTATAGGCGGAGCAGGGTGTGCGAGTCTAGTAGAGTGTTTGTGAGCGGGAGCAAATGTTTGCGAGCAGGGTGTGCGAGTCTAGTAGAGTGTTTGTGAGCGGGAGCAAATGTCTACGAGTCTAGTAGAGTTTTTGTAAGCGGGATACTGTTTAATTCTAATAGAAATCTGGGAATGCAGCAGTAGGCAGGGTTTGCCGAAGCTGGGTAAATTTTGTGTGTGATTTACTTTTCAGCATATTTATTTTTGCAGTTTTGTTTCTGTGTTTATATCGAGAAAATTTGCTATAACCCTATTCACCCCCCCTCTAGGGTTAATCTAGATCCTACAAGTGGTATCGGAGCACGGTATTTTATTTTTTAACTCTAGAGTCATGAATCCACCAAATAATATTTTTGATGAGGGTCGTTTCAATATTATTCCTTCTATTTTCGATGGAACAGATTTTTTGAATTGGAAATTGAAAATGGAATTTTATTTAAAATCTGTTAATATTAAATGTTGGGATATTATTGAAAATGGGTGTGATACAACAAATAAGGAAATTATCTCGATTAATGCTCTTGCTATGCATATATTATATTCTCATATTAATCGTGATAATTTTTATTTCGTTTCTCATTGTGAAAATACACAGAAAATTTGGAAAACTCTCGATGCAATATATGGTGCAAAAGTCAACAACAATGAGAAGTTCTCCACAACCGACTCAGTTAAAGAAATATGCTTAACAGGATTAGTAAATAGCAGTTGTGATGAGGATGATGATGATGAGCTGGCATTACTAATGAAGAATTCAAAAAGGAAATTTGCAGCCACGTGGAATAAAAGTGATAGTAGTGAAAGTGAGAAAGCAGATATGTGCCTTCATGGGAATATAACCGATAGCGACGACGATGAGCCAAGCAAGGTATCAAAACTTACTCACTCTGAATTACTTATTTATTTCCACGAAGTGAATGGCTGTTTTGAACGACTTAGGGAAAAATACGCTAAACTTGAATCACAAAAAGACACTTTGATAGAATTAAATGAACAACTTGACAAATTAGTTAAAACCTATCAAAGTAGGATCCCTAAGTGTGATAAGTGTCCAACATTTGAAGAAGAAATTAAAAAATCAGAAATTAAAATGAAATCACTTGAAAACGAAATTCTGATTTTAAAAATTGAAAATACTGGAAGAGAGAATTCTATTAAAAAGTGCACACAATTGTTAAACGAAAATGAATCTCTCAAAATACAAGTCCAACAATTGTCAACGACTTTAGATAAATTTTCAAAAAGCGAAAAATCGTTGAATATGCTATTAGGAAAGCAAATTGTTAACACGGTTAGAAAAGGACTTGGATATAATCAATCTAAAATTGTTGAAAACAAGATTAATCAAGAAAATTCAATGTGCACGATTTGTAGAAAATATGGACACAATCACAATAATTGTTGGTATAGACCCAAACATGTGAAAACTATACCGATTTGTGTTCTAAAAGGCACAAATATAAAATCTTTGAAAGTCAAACAAATTTGGGTGCCAAAAGGAACATATATAAATAGTTTTGGGTCTCCACAAACATAATTTTCATATTCTGCCACTAACAACCATGGACCTATAAAAACAAATAGGTCACAAAAATCTTTCATCGTGTAGGTGTGGTGGCAGGCTAAGGAACAACAACAGTGTTCTCTGGATTTTTGGCTGTTCCAGAAACACAACGGGCGACAAAGCAAAGTTCCTTAGCCTAGTACAAAGGTGACAGAATCACAATGGGCAATCACAAAAAATTATCGTAAAGGTAAAACAGGTAAAATTGTTTTTTAACGATATATTAAATGTGATTATCTGCACCGTACTCTAAATTAAAATCAGTCAATATTGAGATGAACAAAAGATGATGATTTTGATGCTATGACTTTTTCAAAATATTGACCAACCATCTTTAAATAGAATTACTTGGAGTAATTATGATGGTTGACTGATTCGGATTTAACTAATATGATTTTTTGACTTGTTCTTATTTATGACATTGATTTGTGCTTAAATGATGACCAATCAGATTTTCAACTTTGAACTAATACATATAAATTTGCTCGGTCAAATGATGGTATTTGATTACTCATGCTACACGTAGATATATTTTGGTCACTGCTTGTAAATTTGCACGATTTCATATTTCATGTGAAAGCTGTTAAAAAGGAGTTCAAGAAATTGTTTTTGAAATAATTATGATGTTGATTACGCATGAATATAACTGTTTATCCTACGGTTTTTAATTGTTAACATGGCTTCATTTCAAAGTTCATTCTGAGATAGTTTGTTGAAATTTCACAAATTTGGTCTTTGACATCCAACGAGTGAATATTGAGTGAAATTTAAATTCAGATGCAGATTACACGGGTAATATAGTTGATAGAAAAATTATTAGTGTAACGTGATTAATTTTTGAAACATTCATTTGCTGCATCGTTTTTTTTTCAAAAAAAATATCTGCATATATATCACTTGAAATAATTTTCAAATAGCAGAAAATTTTCTTATAAAACCCCCTCGAGAAAATCATGTTTGACCATATTTACAAATTAGTCATTTTTGAAAAATTGATTTTATAATTTTTGAATTTGATTTTAAATGACTAATCTGACTCCCTTTGATTATCGAAAAGATGAACAGCGATTGAAAAAGTGATGAGTGTTGATATTTATCATATATTATAACTAGAGAAAGTATAATTAGAAAATTTCTTTAGAATTTCATAACAAGAGTTATAAAAACTTTTTGTTGGGTAAAAGTTCCATGACCATTTCTATTTCTACCATCTTTCTATCGACCGTCACTCAACAAAATTACATATAGTATGTAAATTTGTGGTAGTTTACAAAGGAAATCATTCGTTTTTCAATATCTTTAAATCTGTGAAGGAAATTATTTGTGCTTCAATTTATTATATTCTTCAATAAAATAAATATCCAAAGTATTCACTCTCGTTTAAAAGTCCTCACGGTTATGCATGGGTGAATTACTTGGATTTTTGATTATGTGCTTCCATGCTCATTTAAAAGTCCTCACGGTTATGCATGTATGGAACACATATCAAAATTAATTGATTTAATAGACAAGTTGATTCTAATCCCATTTAAACGTCCTCACGGTTATGCGTGGTTAGAAGATACTTGAATTCTTTTTAAAAATTAAATTGGAATACTACTAATCTCATTTAAAAGTCCTAACGGTTATGCATGGTTAGTAGATATTCAAATTTCCCAAAATAAATATACCACAAATAGACAGAACTGTATGATTTTTTGATGATTTTATCCCCATCACTTCTGAAAGTGGAATATGCACCTGACAAGGGTAATTATGATTTTTGTTTGAGTTTTATTGAAATTTGATATTTATATTCAATTGAGTTAAATGTTTGATTCATGTCTGTCACTTCATCCCTATTTTTATAACACTGTTATTCTTTTGCTGATAACAAAAAGGGGAGAGAAAAGTTAAGATTTTGTCAAATAGAATCAAGCAAAAGTCAAATAATTTTCCATTTGCATATAGGCTCATTTGCATATTTTTATTTGTATGCATATATGTAGGGGGAGTATCATGTAGAGAGAGAGCATTTAAATAGGGGGAGAAAATTGAACGATTAATCAAATACATTTAATACATTCAAAATCTTAAATATATGTTTGTTATCATCAAAAGGGGGAGATTGTTGAATATGCGCTTATATGATTTTTGTTTGATGATAATAAACATATATACATTCGTTTAAATGTATTTGTTAATATACTATTCTATTTTTCACAGTTTAAATAAATATTTGTTGAATAAAATAAATTACACAGAATTTGAATTCAAACAGATATTTTATTCAAATAAATATTTATTACAACTTTGAATAGTACAATTTCAAGCTCTCACTATAACTATACAACTTTGATTACAATTACATCACATTACATATTTACAGTTCACCTCACTACATATCACTCACACTCTTATTTATCTTCAACTGCATTCCAGTTTGAATCCAGCATCTGAGCAATCTGCAAAAATATAAACTAACGCAGTAAAATTGAAAAAGGAATATTTTTGCAATTCAAAAATAAAAGATAATTTTTGAAAATATGATTTGCCTCAGTTATTTGGGTTGTTCGTCATAATTTAAATTTGAATTCATCATACACGAACAACTTGTGACATACACAGTGTATTACTGTATATGCCACAAGGCCGTGCACGCCGATATATACACTTGATTGATTTACAGGGACATGTAAGCACAGGTCAAACCCAAATGAAAAACCGGGTTCAACTCACGTGCAACAACATAAAAATCATGACTCGAGCACAAGGTCAAACCCGAGTTTTTGCAACTGGATTCAACACAAGGCGACATGACATGAATGCAACGTAGACCAACATCAAAACGGACTGCAACAATCATGTATGCAGATCAGGTCCAGTGCCAATAAACAACAAGTCTCGACCAAAACAGTTGCAACATGGATACAACAATATGCAGAAGCAAGATCAACACAGTGGTGATGCAGTGCAACATCTACGACAGCAAGGGACGAATAACCAAGTGCATCACTGACCCAACAATAGAGACAATATAACATGAATCAAAGGCAAATGCACAAATGCAACAAAATCAAATGTCCAGTTACAACTACAAAACCATCAAGCTACAACTCAAATTATACAAGCTCCAGAAGTACAAACTGAAGACTGCATGAAATGTATGCAAACAGTCGAAGTCATGAAGCAATCAACATGAATATCACAAGCATGCAACAGCAAGCATGTAACAGAAACTAAGCAATGGCACAGCACACATCAGTGACCATGCAAACTGACTCGAACCAAGACAGTGGCAACATCAGAATACAAAGACCACAAAAGAAATGACACCAACAGACCAAAGTGCAGAGCAAGTGAAATTCGAACTAACATCACAACAACTCAACAACAGCCAGTACCAACATGGACAGAAGGCAGTGAAACTCAAAGCAATGATCAAGTGCAGACAAATGAACACATGTATATAAGTGCAAATTCCAAAAGCAATGAACAAAACATCAACATGGTCAAAACTACAAATACAAGGCTAACTGGCACTCAGGCAAGTGCAACCAAACAAATGCATGCAACAATGTGCATTACAATATCAAGTGCAAGTGCAGTCAGTTCATGTTAAACCGATCAGAAGATGGCCAGAGACTATAATTCTCAGTGAAGTCGAAAAGCAGTAAACAAGCTATAGTTTAAATCACGAAATCAATGCTACAGTGGAGGAACTCAAAGATGGCTGAAGCTGTGACAATCAAGATGATTAAACAAGTCGAAAAATTCATGTACGCATTCTTTGAAATAGTCAAAGTATCAAAAAGAGGAAAGTTTTAATGCCGTGTGAATCAAGGAATCGACCAAGTCACAAATCAAAACCGTGTGTGCCAAGCATCAAAAATACGAAATTGAAAAAGTCAGTGAAATCACGAGCATCCAAGAATAATCGAATGGCCAAAGCAATATCAGTAGACAAATTCAAATCAACTTATACGAACGCAAATCTAGGGTTATAAACCCTATATAAACCATCATCATCGGCAATCTCAAATCCATCGAGTTCAAGTAAGCCAAAATTGTAAAAGCAAAAAGGGAAATTACATACTGAAGCATCAGAGTTGAACTCGATGAAAAATTGGGGCAGCCGAAAGCTAAACAGAGTGAGAGGATCGATTACCGAATCAAAACAAAGAAGTAGCTACTGTAGTCGATCTACATTCAAGCGGCGCCTTCGATTTTACCAAAGCCCTAATTTCCAGAGTAGAGAGTACGAAAGCAAAGCCCTAATTTCAGAACTAAGAAAGGAAGCAGGCCGACAATTGTTTTCACAGAGCAAAATAATCTAAAGAAGACAACGGGCGAGAGTGAAATAAAAGGGGGCCGGCTTTATTCATTTTAACTTTAGTTTTTGGGTTTATTGTTAATCAGGGTTTAAGTGTTTTTAATTGTTGTTTAATTGTTTTTTGTTTTTACTTTTCGAAACAAAACTTTGTAAATCACCACCTAGGGTTTAGGTAGTGTCAGATTGTCTAGTTAGAATTAGTTCAGTGAGCAGGGTGTGCGAGTTTGCAAAGCTCTATTGGCGGGAGCAGAGTTTGCGAGTAAGCGAAGCTCTATAGGCGGGAAGCAAAGTTTGCGAGTAAGCGAAACTCTATAGGCGGAGCAGGGTGTGCGAGTCTAGTAGAGTGTTTGTGAGCGGGAGCAAATGTTTGCGAGCAGGGTGTGCGAGTCTAGTAGAGTGTTTGTGAGCGAGAGCAAATGTCTGCGAGTCTAGTAGAGTGTTTGTAAGCGGGATACTGTTTAATTCTAATAGAAATCTGGGAATGCAGCAGTAGGCAGGGTTTGCCGAAGCTGGATAAATTTTGTGTGTGATTTACTTTTCAGCATATTTATTTTTGCAGTTTTGTTTCTATGTTTATATCGAGAAAATTTGCTATAACCCTATTCACCCCCCCTCTAGGGTTAATCTAGATCCTACAGTGTGGTCTTGATCGGGGGCGTGCATAGGAATTTGGTTATATCCTGAGTATGCGTCCATAAAAGATAAGAGTTCGTGCCCGGCTGTGCTGTCCACGAGTTGATCGATTCGGGGGAGTGGGAAGCAATCTTTCGGGCAAGCGTCATTTAAGTTGGAGAAGTCGATGCGTGTTCGCCACTTCTCATTAGCCTTCTTTACCATTACCGGGTTGGCGATCTATTCTGGGTAGATGGCTTCTCGTATGAAGTTATTGGCAAGTAGGTTCTTTACTTCTTCCTCGAGGGTTGCTGATCATTCTGCCCCCATGCTTCTCTTTTTCTGCTTTACTGGCACCTTGGTGGGATCGATGTTCAGTATGTGGCATGCTACGTCTGGGGAGATTCCAGTCATGTCAGCGTGCGTCCATGCAAATACATCCAAGTTGGGGCGAAGAAAATCGACGAGTTGATCCTTCAATTCCGCTCTTAACTTAGACCCGACTCTCAGCAGTCTACTTGGGTCGTGTTTGTCTATAGATACAAATTCCATAGCCTCTGCAGGCTCGGCGGTGGCCTCCTCCTCTTTGTCCCTAGGGTCTAATTCATTGAAAGGATCACTGGTATATCGAAGAGGAGAGGCTTTCTTTAGTTGCTATGCTTCCAAGTTTTTCTTGCAGAGAGAGGTCTCTGCATCCTTCCCTTTATCCTTCCTGTGGTTATTGCGAAGTTCAGTTACATAGCAATCTTGAGCGGCTCCCTCTATTTCTCCTATTCCATTATCTGTTAGAAATTTCATCTTCAGGCACCACGGGGCTAGGACAACTTGGAAGTCAGACAAGGCTGGTCTTCCCAAAAAGGCGTTGTAGGCCGAGTGGTTCTCTATTAGCACAAATATTTTTTTTCGCACAACGGAGCGGGGATGACTTCCTATTTCGACAAAGAGGTCCAGTTGCCTGAGGGGCATCTTCGTATCTCCAGTGAAACCATGTAGCGGTTTGTTGCAGGGAGACACATCCTTCATTGACAGCTTCATTTTGTCGAAAGCATGCTTGAATAGGATATTTACTGAGCTTCCAGTGTCTACTAGAATTCGGAAAACTTTGGCTGGACGAACCAGGCAGAGATGACCATAGGATCCATGTGAGGGTACTGCCTTCCCTCTAGATCACGCCTGCTGAATGTGATGTCATCATTCTCTTTCCGTTTCGGGTGGCGTTCTTCTGTAACAGAATTAATGCAGCCTTCATTGTTTCTAAGAGACCTTCCATATCTTTCCATCTCTGCCCAGCTTCTGTCGGCGATGTGTGGTCCTCCTGATATGGTATGGACCACTATCTTCTCTTGACTAGAGCCGCTGGTGTTGCGATTTCCTCCGCCTACTTCTGGGAGGGGTAGCCCTGGATTCTCATTGGCAGGAGTTGAAGTCCTGTTCTGACCTTTCACATAGCGCTCCAGTCTCTTCCTTCTGATGTGTTCTTCAATCAAGTCCCGAAGATGATGGCATTCATTGGTGTCATGCCCATGAGATTCATGGAAGCGGCAGAACTTTCCAGACTTAATTGCATTATCTGATTCCTTCTTGTGCGGGGCCGCTTGTATCTAACTTCGTCTTGGGTGGCCAGGAAGATATTTTCGATTGTTTCATTCAAAGGAGTGTAAGAGTCAAACCTCGGTCCTGGCCGATATAGACGCTTTTCTCCCTTCTTGACCCCAGCATTGTCTCTGGAGTCATTTCTTCGAACGTCCTTTGCTGCAGCGGGAACTCTGTCAGGGATTGCCTTAGTGTGCTGCCCTGACTGTCTTTCAGTGGCAGCGTCTTCAAGTCTCATATATTTTCCGGCTTCATGGAAGAAATCGGGTAAGGTAGCTGGTTTTTCTTGCGTTAATCTTCTAGCAAACTTGGTATCCGGATGTACGCCACTACAAAGAGCCATTAGGATAAGTTTCTCATCGGCATCTTGGACTACGGCCGCTACGGCGTTCAATCGGGTTAGATATTGTTGCACTGTCTCTTCGGGCTTCTGTTTGATATTAGATAGGGAATAAGCGTCCTTGGGTTGTTCCACATGAATGCGGAACTGGCTGATGAACTTTTCTTTCAACATTTCCCATGAGCTGATGGATACTTGGGGTAGATGGCAGAACCAGGAGGTAGCTAGGTCTGCCAAGAATAGTGGGAAGCATTTACACAACACTCCCTCTGTGGCTCCGCTTATGAGCATATGCTGTGTGTATCTCTGCAAGTGTACAACGGGGTCAGAGGTTCCCTTGTAAGGTTCCATTGTTGGCATTTTCCATTCCCGGGGGGTGATGGCAGTTTCAATATTACGGGTGAAGGGGCTGGTTACCCTAGCGCCTATCCCCTGATCCCTTTGGTCCCTTTGGACGCACTCTCTGAACAATCGCGCCATCCTTTCATCAGAACTTGGAGCGGATAGAAATGAGTTTGGTTCTTCTCTGCAGGATTGATCCTGTCCAGATAACCTGTAGGAATGGTATCGTCTGTTACTCTTAACATTTTTCGGTGGCTGTCTTCGGTCTTCTGGGGGCACGCTGGGGTCAGCCACAGTTGGCCCTTGCCTTGATCTTCCCCTGCTGGGTTCTATTCTCAGCACTTCCTCGGGTCCAACTTCGGGCTGGACTCCGGCTCGGCCCCGTCTACTGGTGTTTTCATGTTCAGGTAGCATGGCAGGCTCAGCTACATCCAACCCCTGCCTGGTACCTCCCCTGTTGGGTTGGGTTCCAAGTGTTTCCTCGGGTCGGAATTCGGGCTGAGTCCGGGCTCGGCTCCTACCATTGTTGTTTCTGTTGTTAGCCTCTTCGAAGAAGAAAGACCTTTGTCGTCTCCCAGATCCTCCAGACCGGGACTCACCCCATGATTCAGTGTTGCGGTTGGATTCTTCAGCATCCCTTAAGCGTGACATGAGTTGGTCCACCAAGGCTTCTTGTTGAGATGCGAAGCGGTTAGTTACTCCAGCCACAACCCTGTCCAGATCTGTCCTTGTAATTAGTTGTTTCGTAGTAGGGGCTGTCGGATTTGCCTGATTTCCATTTGCTGTTGGAACCGGACGATTGTCTTTAGGATCTGGGATACTGCTAGTTGCGATGTTCTTTCCTTTGTTAGCATCTTTCTTCGTCCGGGAGGCATGTTTTCCAAGCAATGAACGATGCTGATAGGAAAAGGGTTAAGTGGGAGAAGCTGAAGCTTCGAGCTCCTGTTCTCAGTGAAAGCACCAAAAATATTTGCATAAAAAATGGGCAAACACCTCCAAGTCGTATGATTTCAGTTGATTATGTGTTGTTCTTAGTGATTTGGGTGATTTATGCAAATATATAAAATAGATGGACTAAACTGTAAAAGACACACAAATTTATAGTGGTTCGGCCAGAATGTGCCTACGTCCACTTTATATGTTATTCTCCTTTTCTGTTCAGATTACAAGTACAAAGCTTTGATTACAAGTATCTGAAAGTTGTTTGAAAGTTCTATCCGTGCTTGAGCTCTCAAATTTGTCTGCCATTGTTGTACCCCTGCCCCTCTATTTATAGAGTGAGGTTGGGGGCAGGGGTCTTGGATGTATATAGCTACTGGTGGGCCTGGGATGATGCAATCTGGCCTGGAATTGTTGGTCCGGTATGCCTTGGTCCGGTGGAACTTGGTTCGGCAATGGGTGGAGTGTAGGTTGGTACGGTAGTAGGCGGTTCAGTAGTGAGGGGAATTGGACCGGTGGTGGCTTGGGAGTGAGTTGGTTCGGTGGGCATGGGATGAAGCCGGTCCAGTGAGATGTTGATTCGGTGGTAGGGAAGGAGCCGGTCGAAACACACCCAACATTGAGAAACCTCGTTAGCACCGAAAGCAATGTCAGATCGTGTTATAGTAGCATATTGTTATGCCCCTACAACACTCCTATATTGTTCGATATCTTCTCCCGTGTTTTTAATAAAATGCTGACTACTTACCACTGGTGTTGGTTGTGGTTTTTCATAACTCATCTTTGTTTTGTTCAAAAATTATAAAATATATTTTCTTTGGCATAAAATTATTTCAGAATTGGCTTTTCTTTTAAGTTCCATGCCTAGAAAGTAGTTGAGATTTCCAAGATCCTTTATTGAAAATTGTTTGGTTAGATAAGAAATGATGTGGTTGACTTCATCCTCATTATTACCTGTAATAATTAAATCATCAAAATATATTAGTATTAAATAATTGATGAGTTATTGATTCAAGTAAACAGTGAGTTATCTGATTTGGTAGACTGAAATCCTAAACTTGTTAATGTTGTTTTCAGTCTATCAAACTAGACCCTTGGAGCTTGCTTGAGGCCATATATTGCCTTATTTAATTTGCACACATAATTTTCATTCTTAGTGTAGCCTTGTGGTTTCTCCATATAGATCTCATCCTGCAAGGTACCATTTAGGAATGCATTGTTAACATCTGATTGTCTTATGCACCACCTTTTATGTAATGCAATAGTAAGAATGAGTCTAATAGTGGTTGGTTTGACCACTGGAGAAAAAGTTTCATTAAAGTCAAATTCATATTGTTGAATGTACCCCTTTGAAACAAGTCTTGCTTTGTATCTGCTGATTGAACCATCGAGATTTCTCTTTATCATGTATGTACAGTTACATCCAACTATATTTTTATTATCTGGTGAACATACAAGATCCCATGTCATGTTATTTATAAGAGCATTGTAATCTTTATCCATAACTGCTTTCCAATTTTTGTCTTTTGCAGCTTGCTCATATGTTGCTGGTTCATGTGTACTTGAACCTGCTGTATATAGCTTTGGCTTAAAGATGCCACTTTTGGCTCTTGTAATCATGGGGTGACTTGATCTTATTTGAGATTCAGTGTGAGGTAAGTCTCTTGAACTAGTATGCCCTGAACTGCTCTGTAAGTTACTTTGATGAATGTTTTCTTCATTTTGATTCTTGTTGTCTGTTGATTGAATAAGTGAATGACTAGGATCATCTGTCCATTCATGATCTTGTTAGACAAATACTGTAGATAGTATATTTTGATCATCGGTAGTCCTCTTTGCCTCTACTTAATTCTCAGCTTCAGAATATATAGATAATTCTGGTATTGAAGTTCTTGGGTTGTTGACCTTATCGGTGGCCTTTATTTTTGATTTACTAAAGGGGAAAACACTTTCATTAAAAACAACATGCCTACGAGTGAAAACACTACTACTATCATCAAGACATCTATATCCTTTTTGGTCTGTAGCATATCCCAGAAAGGTACATGGTTTAGATTTGAAATTCAATTTATTGGTGTTATATGGCCTTAAGTAGGGAAAACATGGACATCCAAAAGTTTTTAAGCTATGATAATCTGGTTTAATCTCATGCGGTTTTTCTATAGGATTTATTCCTTTTAGAAGTTTTGTTGGTAATATATTGATTAGATATACATAGGTGTTAAATGCTTTAGGCCAAATTTTAAGGCTAATGATGCAAGAGCTAGTAAAGAAAGCCTTGATTTTGCTGTGTGTTAATGTTTTTTTTGAACTAAACCATTCTGTTCAGATATACGGGGACATGTAGTTCTATGAATTATTCACATTTTCTAAAAATAATTTCTAAGTGTTTTATATTCAGCACCCCATCAGACGAGATAATCTTAACTTGAGAATTGGTTTGTTTTTTAGCCATTGTTATGAAGTTTATAACTGCGTTACATGCTTCAGGCTTTGTTTTTAGAAAGTATATCCAGGTATATCTTGAATATGCATCAACAAATGAAATGCAGTATTTAAACCTAAAATCTAAACATAGGTGAAGGACCCCATGAATCAGTAGCAACTAATTCTAATGGTTTAGAATACTCTGTTAATGAGTCATTAAATGCTAACTTATGGCTCATAACCATTTGTAATAAGTTCATGCGTATGGTAAAGAAATGTCATCAAAAGATATTTTATTTTCAATAAGAATTTGTCTTACTACTTTAACACTTCGATGACCAAGTTTGTAGTGCCATAGATCAAACACACTCCTATTATTTCTTTTCTCACACAGATTACAATGGTTTTGCTCTTTTGCAAAACTGCTATAGTTAGCAGATTTAAATTTGTACAATCCTTTTTCTACATCATCCTGCAAAAGAATATCTTTAGTTAGTATGTCTCTAACTAAACAGTACTTAGATAAAATTCAAAAATATACATTATTATCAAAAGCAAATTGAGACACACTTATAAGATTTTTCTTGATTTTTGGCACTCTTAACAAGTTGTGTAGTAATAATTGTCTCTTACCTTTAATATAAGCATTACCAATATGTGAAATTTTGATACACTCACCATTGCCTATGAAAATTGTTTGTTTACCTCTATACTCCTGGTTTCCAAGATTCAAGTTATCAAGATTATTAGTGATGTGATTAGTTGCCCCAGGGTCGGGATACCAACATTCATCTTGTATGTTCATTTCTTACATCATCACTTGAGTTGTGACATTTGTTGTTGTTAGCTTAATTATCAGAATTTTGTTCCATGTTAACATTGAGATTAGTGCTGCTTTGATTGTTGTTATTTTGATTTAAGTATCTGAAATAACACTTTACTGTAGTGTGGCCTATTTTTTCCATAAATTTGACACTTTAGTCTATTGTTGTTATTCCATCTGCCTCTTGCTTTGGATCTCTTAGAGTAACCTCCTCTTTAAGTTGATTGCTCTGTTTTATTGTTGTTTTGATTTTTGTTTCTGTGGTTAGCTGTGTAGTTGATTGAAAAATATGGTTCTTGTGGCTTTTTGTTATCAGTTTTGGCTTCATGTGCAAGTAAAGATCAAATGAATATCATCAATTGATGGTAAAACCTCTTCAGAGGCTACAACAGCAAAAACTGCTTCATATTCATCACTTAAACCATTTAGTATGGTTAAAATTTGTTCTAAGTTTGATAGTTTGTAATCTGCAGCTTCTAGCAAATCACAAGTTATTTTGACCTTGGATAGATATTCCTTCATAGTATGATTATCCTTTCGGATGTTTTGAAGCTGACTTTTATGATACATAACTTTTGCTGCAGATTGAGTGTTAAAAACTTTTTCCACAGTTGCCCATATTTCATTAGCGCTTTTACATCCAATTACATGAGACGGTATATTTGTGCATATTGATGAGAGCCACCATGAACATATGAGTGTATCTTGTTTATGATGCTTCACATATTCTTCATAACTTTATTTTCTTGATCAGTGATACATTTTGGTGGAACTGGGATGGTTCTAAGAATTAATCCTTCGAGACCATATCCTTGGATTGCAATCTCAACCTGAAGTTTCCACAAAAATAATTATCCTCGTCCAAATGAACTATCAAAGTTGACTTTATGGGCTAATGATGGTCTTGACCAACTTCTCAGCGGCTGATCCAGTCTGTTGAGGATTGCTTACACTATCAGAGATTGCTAAATTTGTCTCAACACCCATGGTGATCTTCAAGACAAAGAAAACCGATAAAGGAAAACTGAGGGAATTCAAATAAAAGGAAACTAAGGAAATTCAATCAATCTTGATCAAGATTCGTTGCTCCAGAGACAATAGATTATCACTAAAAAGGTTTGATACGACCGTAAAGTTTAGATGATGATTAGATTGAGATCTAATGTGATGTACTTTGCTGGATGGCACTTTTTATGAAGTTTTGTGATATGTTCATATTTTCTTGATCTGAATTTGATTGTTTTCTTTTACAGTTTTCCTTCAAGATTTGATAAAGTGGTCTTGATGCAGCCAATTTTCTTGAATTCTGGCAAGGCACAATACTCCTTTATAGAATCTGCATCTCAAATAAAAAGATTTGAATCTCTGATGAGAATAGAACTTGGATGATGCATATTATCTGATGAGTTTTTAATTTTTGAAAGAATTGTTGTTAAGCAAGTTTTCTCTGATACCAAGAAAGATTTTTGATATAGACTGATGATTTTATTTATATAGTATCGATACTAAATGTATATTACAAATGTAATGATTTATATGGATATTTATAATTCAATCTTATTGGGCTTTAAAGTCGGCCCGCATACATAGCATACGTAATTATTAATATCTATTACATGTAAAAGATAATACCAATCCTATTAAATATAAGCAAAATAGAGACAAAATCTGGTAGCAACAAAAGAAGCATCTTTTAACTTTTAGGAACCACTTCATACTAATTGTCCCTGAGGTGAAAGAATCTTTTATGATAAGGAACCTGAGAGATATTAAATATAAGCATAGATAAGATATATTATAAGGAAATGTGCTCTGATAAGGCATATTATTATAGACTTTCTATGACTATAGATGGTAATACATTTTGCAATAATCAAGTCACCTTGTTGGCGCAGGAAGACCGAAGGCAATACTTCTGATCAATAATATTGGGATGATCCACACCATTGATCACGATATCCTCAAATATCATGTGACGAGCCATAGTCATGTTAGGCGAATACTACCCTGTCTTGATCCTCACCACATAAGTAGTGTTTTAGAACGTGCAGTTTCTAACCTTCACATACTTTGATCACATCTTCTTTGTTCGAGGCCTTTCCAAGGTTGCCTATACAGATACCATGGCCCCGCCTGCAGTACAAGTTGGATTTACAAGTAGATCTTCTAAAGCATAAGTCGAAGCTCGAAAAGGCAGTCGATGAGGAAATGAAAGCGAGGTCCGAGTCAGATGGGCGTTGTGGAAGTTGAAGTTGGGGTCAGAAACGGTGCTAGAGGAGGCGGAGACGATGAGTAAAGATGTGAGGATCCAAAATGGCTTTTCATTACAAATGTTGACATGGTAGAAGGAGATGAGGAGTATAAGAAGATTTGATGAGGAGTAGAAGATGATTTGATGAGAAGTAGAGGATCTAAGAAGAGAGGAAAGAAATTACAAAATACAGATACTAAAAATAAAGGCAAAGAAGAATAGATCTTTTTTCATTCATATTCTTTTTTTAATGTACAAACCATTTATATTATTGTCTAACACTCTAATGGTCCTTGTTTCTGCCTAGTTTAGACTTTGAATACACTAACAATATGCAGTATGGTTGATTAATTGTATATGGGATATTTAATAGCACATAACAAAAGAGGGGAAGGAAATGAGAGAGGAGGTAGAATTATTTTGGATTCGACTTATATTTTGGGTAAAATGAGGGAAGAGGCGGAGGAATGGGGATGTTTTGGGATTTGGCTCGTGGGATTTGAAATTTAGGATTCAAGAAAAAGGTGTGAGAGGAAAATGAAAATGTCAAAGGAAATGAGGTCGGGAAACTACTAGGCTAACCACTAATTCCTCATTAAAATGAGAGGAATAACGAACTTTATTATTAATTTTTAATTTTAGGAAAATCATAAATTTTGTTTTCAAATTTTATGATCTAAACTTACTTTATAAAATTTAAATTTTAAATTTTTTTGAAATATTAAATACAATTATTAATTATAATTATTAAATATTAAATACTAAATAATAAGTACCGCTTCTTAATTATTAAAGATTGCTTATTTAATAGAAGAATTGGGGAGAAGGACAAATTTTGGGGAAAAATTAGGCTGGAGGACAACAAGTTTCATTTTTGGGCCGAAGGACAAACTTTGAAAAAAATTAGGCAGAAGAACAATGCTAGTTATAACTAACATTATGTTCAGTTTTTACACTATAAAAAAATGCTAGCTATAACTAGCATTATATTCACTTTTTACACTATACAAAATGCTAGTCATAACTAGCATTCTCCTTCAACCTAATTTTTTTCAAAGTTTGTACTTCAGCCCAAAAATGAAACTTGTTGTACTTCAGCCTATTCTTTTTTCAATGTTTGTCCATGTGCATATTTTCCACTATTGAATGTTGAATATTATCCTTAATTATTAATTATTTAATATTAATTTCTGAATAGTTATTTTTAATTATTAATTATTAAAAATTAATTATTAAATAAGCATTACTATTTTATTTATTATTTGTTGCTTATTACTTCTTAATTATAATTGAATATTAATCATTAAAAGTTAATTTTTATGTATATGTTACTAATAATTAATAGGAATCATTAATTATTAATTGTAATTGTAACAACCCGTATATTTGGACCATTTAAATTGACAATAATCCACACATATCAACTTAAATAGTACAAAACACGAATCATTAATGGAGTATAGATATATATAAATGAGAATCATCACAGAATCACAGAAATATAACATCACAGAATAGTGCAGCGGAAATATGACATAGTCATAAGAGTAGTTCATGAAGCTACCCATAAGTACAACAATGTCTCAAATAAAAGGAAATAAACAACATAGAAGTCTAAATAGTCCAAATGGAAAGAACAAATACTGATAAGATAAGATAGTGAAAGTCTTCAGTCTTCAGCTCCAAATAAACAGCAGCAGCAATCCTCAATCTGATCCGAGCATATGCACAAACAAACACTCGAATCAGGACATATATTCTTATACAGATAATATGGTTCAAATTTTGAAATAAACAATAACTCAAAGATGCATGGAATAAACATCTTTCAGGATCCGATCAACTATTTATACATAATAGTGTACGATACATAGATAATGTCTAACAGTAAAGTAAATATCAAAATAGCGTTAAGGCGTTACCATTATCCCCCTTAACACATTTTATAAATATCATAGTCTATACAGCACTGTAAACTCCACCGTAAACTAGTGGGATATCAGGGAGTACTCCATAGGTATAATACAAAACAAATTCGTAGTGGTCGCGTATACGGAATACAAGTATGACAAGGCACATGAGGCAATACCCAAGGTAGTGAAACTACCGTTTGCCTGATCCGGACTGGTGAGAACGCATCGCCGCAACGATCGCAACACCGCGAAACAACACTCCAAATTCAAGGGTGCGCACCAATCAATCACAAAAGTAAATGAGTAGTTTACGAAGAAGTGTGTTCGCTCGAGGTAGCTAACCCCATTTGGCCCGGCACGGCTCCTGATTTTAGTCATTTCCAATTTGACACAAGTGTCAAGGCTATCCATTATCGTTCACTTTCTTCAATCATCGCGTACGTCAATCCAACCACTTCATTCTGGATCATCACTCCGCGTATAGTTATTAAAGTGGTTTTCGGTTTAGACAGTGAGTATGTCCCTAACCGATTCCGGTTCCTTTAATAACCTTCGTAATTAATTTTCCGATTGGTCGCTTAATATATTTCAAAAACCAATTAAATTTCAATTTCAATAATAATTCGTAAATCAACATTTCGTTAATCTTCCTAAATCAATTTCGAAATTACGTTTTATAGCTTCATAACTCTTTCTATAATTCAATTTCAAAGTTTCAACTTAAAACAATTTCAAATATTCATTTAATTCCATGTATAAGTTCATTCCAAATCAATTAACGTCCAAATCGATTTAAATCCAATTATCGATTTCATTCGATATTCAATAAATTAATTTATCATTAACATCTTCATTTACATTTCCAATTCATTACTTCTTTAAGTTCATTTCATTATCAAAGCTCACATATTTATTCAATTTGAATTTATCAAATCCAATTCTCTAAATTACAAGCATTTCATTTGTTTTCGATAAAGCGCGTTCTATTTCTTATTAAAGAAATTCAATTTCATATATTTATTTCTTTCGTTACAAATTTCAAATCTCAAATAAGAACTTAGTTTCACTTATTCAAAAATTCGATTTCTCTTAATAAAGAATATTCACTTTAATTCAATTATTAAATAATTCCACCTCATCAACTTATTACAATTTCAAATCTTAATTATTATCATTTCAAACTCATTGATTAATAATTCCAAGCTTAATTATTAATTTTAAAACCAAATTATTAATAATTTCAAAACTTCATTTATTAATAATTTCAAAACTTAATTATCAAATTTCAAAACTTCGTTATTAATAACTTCAAACTTCATTATTAATAAATTTCAAGACTTGATTATTAATAATTCCAAAATCGATTATCAAATAATTATACATTTAATCATTAATTAATTAAATTTTAAAATAATGTTCTTTTGTCAATTACGACGTTAATATTTGTTTCAAATTCAATATTCACATTTACATTCATTCGAAATTAAATTCCAATTTTATTCAAACCTTGTTATTAGTCAAATAAATTTTATTTCATTTAAATCAAAACATTGACCAATCGGTTTTAATTTAATTTTCTATCCTAAGTCAAGTTCATTTGGGTATCTATCATTTCAATCCGATTCCATTTCAATTCAAAATCAAAGCATACAAAGGGAACTTGCAGTGTGATAGCTGGGATGGTGTCAAAGTAAATAACAAGCAATAGCATCCATTCACAACAATTTAACAATTTATTAAATAATCTCGAAATAATCGTATTAATTTGCATTTGTTATTTATGCAAATTAATATAATTTTTCCTAGAATCTACACAATCATTTCATGTAGATTAAAGATTATTATATTACGTTTCCACTTGTCGTTCAAATTCAATGTCAATTTTAATACTACAACAATTAAACAAATCTACGTTCACAGGTCCAAGGTTCCTTATCAAATTCTACGTCAAATATAAATTAAGGGGTCAAGTTCGACTAACCTAATTTAACATATGAAAGGGGTCAAGTTTGCAAATCAAATTCGACAAATATAATCCGTTTAATTTATTAACTATCCTATGTCAAATTACTTGCAATCTAATATCACTTAGCACAAATCACATCCAAAACATATCACATAGCAATCAACTAGCATAAGAATATATGTCGTGAAAATTAATTTCACCTTTCGTGGATAAAGAAATGGACCCAAAGCAAGAATAAGCACGAATAGAAGTCGGCACACACGAACAACGAACACTGTAATATCGACAAAAGAAAATGATATTAATACAATGAACGTTTGTATAAACTTTATAAATTTAAATAAATGCGCTTACCGACGACGGAGAAAAGGACAAAGGCTGAAGATTGGTGCTGCTGCAAAAAGCTTAGCCGGTTGCTTCTGCACACAACAAAAAGAAAAGTCGGTTACTATTTTGGCAACCAGAATAGATATTTTCTTAATTATTCTTCTGCAATATTTCATCTTTTTTTTTTTCATCATACGCATGTTGCATTTCTCTTTTTTTTTTTTTTTTTTATACGCTCACACAAGGCACGCATAAAATCCATGCACGCATGAACACATTCCACCCTTACGCATGAACCACTCTACAACATGCACGCAACACATAAAATCCATACTCACTCACTTTTCCTTTTCTTTTCTTTCTTTTTTTTTTCTTTTTTTTTTTTTTTTTTTTTTTTTTTTTACATGCATGCACTAGACTCACAGATCACATTTCAGCACATTGCACTACATGCTTGCTTACGCATGAATTCCCTGCATGCATAAAGTAACATGCAATTTATTTCCCATTTGATTCACTTCCACCCATCTTCATCTACCATTACACGGCCACTTCCTTTTTTTTTTTTTTTTACACGCGTGCATTACTTCACTTTTCCCCCAACATCACAGCATATATCTCCACTCAACACACACGCATGCCTCAACATAACATTTTGTATGTGATTCTTTTTTTTTTCCTTTTAAGGCATGCACTGTTCCATGCTATCAACACATACTCACGCATACATAAACTCCCCTGCATGCTTCACCAAACTCCCCATATATTTGCATTATCATTTTTTTTTTTTTTTTGCCGAGACCTTCCCAAACTCCACTCCCCCACCACATATACATGCACCAGCACATCACCCAATACCCTTCACACACACGCGCGGCTCCATACACACGCACACAAACAGGGGCAGAGGTGGCGCATAGACTAGGGTGGTGGTGGTGGCGTAGGCGGCTGCGACTGGGTTGGATCGGCTTAGGTGGAAGTTGACGATGCCGCACGTGGTGGAAGGGAACAGTGGGATGGAGGATGCTCGGTGGTGGAACGGCGGCTGACGTGTGGCTTTGGTGGTCGGTGGACAAGGTGGTGAAAGTGGGAGATGAACGTGATGATGAGATTTAGTGGGAAAAACTGGGCTCGGTCATATTTCTTTCCTTTGCGTTGTCATATTATATTTTTTTTTTTTTTTTTACTTTCTGAAAGAAGAATGAGGAGAAGGTGAGGGGGAGAGATTACCTGAAGAGTTTTCGAAAGAACAGATAAGAATGGAATTGTGAAAATGAATTGTTTTGTTAGCTTTAACTAGTACGTGAATACATGCATTAATTCAGCTTCAAACATTTCATTATTCCACACAACCCTTCACACTTCACCTCCCCAATAAACGCATTAATTCAGCTGGCCTTTTATTTTCTTTTCAATTTCTTTTGTAACGGGTAGAAGATTTAGGCTGTAACGTGTTTAACCGGCCCGTTTAACAGTTAAAACAACGTGACGTTTTTTTTTAATCTCCGATTCGCGCAAATAAATATACCGTTATGATCAGTGCGACGAGGCGATTCCAACGGTATACAGATTATTGCGATACGATGGTTTTATAAAATTCGCATTTACGCCGCTAAAATTGCGCGTTTTATAAAACAATTTAAACGGAGCAGGCGATGACAGTTTTTTGACGAAACGAATTTCATAATCATGATCAGAATAATTTTTACAACATAACTGTGTAAAAATATTTGGGTTTGGAAGATAAATTTTACGCAGCTTTATATGGACTGATATACAGTAAAACGCGAACGAAGTTTGCTGTAATATTTTGCGACGAAACTTTTTCCATGCTCATATCTAACTAGACGTATGTCATAAATAAAGTTTGGACGCAAATTGAAATCGTTTATAAATTTTCGAAATTTTACATTAAAACGTTGAATTTTACAATTTTAAATCGGGTCGGAAATCAGGGTCGTTACAATCTCCCCCACTCAAAACTTTTCGTCCTCGAAAAGGAACGAAACGAGTGAAGTAGGAATGGAACAAACAGAAAATCAAGATAGATTTTAAGAAATTTGAATTATACCTGAAATTAGTAATTCGGGGTTTGAATCCCGGATACTATCCTCAGTCTCCCATGTGCAATCTCGCTCATCTGCACTCCATTGGACTTTGACGAGATTTACCGACTTCCTTCTGAGTTGCTTTGTCTCACGATCGACTATCCGAAGCGGCTTACGCTCAATGGTCAAATCGGGCTCAATCACTATCTCTTCCAACTGAGCAGTGGGAATAGTCATAGATGGATCGTGTACAACTTTGCGAAGGTGTGAGACGTGAAACACATTGTGCACACCAGCGAACTTCTCTGGTAATGCAACTCTATATGCCAATGTTCCGACTCTTTCCGTAATCTCAAACGGACCAACAAATCTCGGAGCTAGCTTCCCTTTCCTTCCAAATCGAACAATATTCTTCAAAGGCGACACCTTCAGAAATACTTTGTCTCCTACGCTGAATTCAAGATCTCTTCTCCTTTTGTCAGCATAGTTCTTTTGTCTATCCTGTGCCGTCTTTATTTTCTTTCTGATTTCTTCGACTTTTTCAGAAGCTTCCATAATTATTTCTGGACCAAGCACTAGTCGATCACCCGACTCGATCCAACAAGCTGGTGATTTGCACGGCCGTCCATATAAGGCTTCGAACGGTGCCATACCAATGCTTGCCTGGTTTATTGAAGAAAATTAATTCAAGTTCAAATATGCTTATTTAAATTTGAAATTCAATTCCTTTACCTGGTAACTATTATTATAAGTGAATTCTACCAAGTGAAGATGATCTTCCCAAGATCCACCGAAGTCAATAATACAAGCTCGGAGAAGGTCTTCCAATATCTGATTCACCCTCTCAGTTTGGCCATCTGTCTGAGGATGATATGCAGTGCTCAGATTCAGTTTGGTGCCCAAAGTATCCTGAAATGCTTTCCAGAATTTACTAGTGAAAATAGGATCTCGATCGCACACGATACTAGATGGTACACCATGAAGTTTAACGACTTCCCTCATATATATTTCGGCCAAACTCGAAGCAGTACGAGTGGTCTTAACTGGAATAAAGTGGGCGGATTTCGTCAGTCTATCGACAATCACCCATATGCTTTCGTTACCCTTTCTAGTCCTTGGCAGCCCATCAATAAAGTCCATAGAAATTTGCTCCCACTTCCATCCTGGAATCTCTAATGGTTGAAGTAAACCAGCTGTCTTTCTGTGATCAGCTTTAACTTGCTGGCAAGTTGTGCATCTGCTGATATAGGTGGAAATATCACGCTTCATCCCACTCCACCAATATAACTTCTTCATATTCTGGTACATTTTAGTAACACCGGGATGAAATGAAAGTGAAGAGTTATGGTTTTCTCTCAGCACTTCTTGCCTTAGACCAGCAACATTAGGAACACAAATGCGATTATCAATTCTCAAGACTCCGTTACTATCTACATGTGCACCCAATTTATTATCAGCATTTCCAACTCTGCCGAGAACTATTTCTTTGATGCGATAGAGCAAAGTGTCCTCGTATTGCTTGGCTATAATACGATCCATAAGAGCTGGGGAGACGGAAAGTTGGAATAACATTCCTTCAACAAGATTACAACATGCCATTGCTTGATTTCTGCTCAAAGCATCGGCTACGGCATTTGCTTTCCCCGGAGTGTAGTTAATATCAAGATCATATGCAGCTAGAAATTCGAGCCATCGGACTTGCCTCTGATTCAAATCCTTTTGCGAGAAAATATATCTCAATGACTTGTGGTCAGTGAATAACTCGAATTTGGTTCCCAATAAATAGTGCCTCCATAGCTTAAGAGCAAATACCACAGCGAGAAGCTCTAAATCGTGAGTTGCATAGTTTGCTTCATGGGTCTTTAATTGTCGACCCGCATAGGCAATAACCTTTCCTTTCTGCATTAAAACTGCTCCAAGTCCATCTCGACAGGCATCTGTATAGACGGTCAATCCTTCGCTTCCATCAATGACTGTAAGAACTGGGGCAGAGGTCAACTTACGCTTCATTTCATTGAAAGCTGATTCGCACTTTTCACTCCAAATAAATTTCACATTCTTTCTGGTCAGTGCGGTAAGTGGTGCGGCAATACGAGCAAAGTTTTCTATAAATCTGCGATAATAGCCAGCTAATCCCAAGAAACTGCGGATATCTGTAGGAGTTTTGGGAGTCTCCCAATCCTGCAAATTTCAAGAATTCGAATTTGGATATTGATAATTTGTTTAGATAGAATTGATAAGTAAGGATAGAACTTACATTGATTACGGCGATCTTAGCTGGATCGACCGAAATCCCATTCTCCGAAACAATATGGCCAAGAAACCGAACTTCATCTCTCCAAAAGTGGCATTTCGAAAACTTGGCTTTAAGCTGATGTTTGCGAAGAGTTTCAAGTACAAAAGCCAAATGTGAACTATGTTCTTTCTCATCTTTGGAGAAGACGAGAATATCATCGATGAAAACAAGCACGAACTTGTTAAGAACATCCCTGAAAACTCTATTCATCAAGTCGACGAAATAAGCTGGAGCATTAGTGAGACCGAACGGCATAACTAGCCATTCATAGAAACCATTTTCTGTGCGGAAGGCTGTTTTAGGAATACTTTCCTCAGCGATTCTGAGTTGGTGAAAACCGGTAGCCAAATCAAGTTGAGAAAAGACTTTAGCTCCATGAAGCTGGTCGAAAAGATCGTTGATGCGAGGCATCGGATACCTGTTCTTGTGTGTGAGCTTGTTTAGCTCTCTATAGTCCACACACATTCTGAGTGAGCCATCAGACTTGGTGACAAATACAACTGCAGCACCCCATTCTGAATGACTGCGCCGAATTAAGCCTTTGGAAAATAAATCTTCAATTTGAACATTCAATTCTGCCTTTTCTTTAGGAGCCATTCTCCTTGGAGGAAGAACTACTGGTCGTGCACCAGGAATAAGGTCGATGCGGAATTCGATTTCCCGTGGAGGTGGTAAGGAATTAACTTCTCCAAATACATCAGAAAAGAGTTGGACAACTGGAGTAGAGCTTAGTTCATTTGGATGGGAGTCAAGAGAGAATATAAAACTCCCAGCATATTCTTGAGGTGATTTGCCTTTAACAACTAAAGGCATACTCTTGTCGTCAATAAGAGAGACAGTTCGAGTTCTACATGAGATAACGGCTTCGAACTTTCGTAGCCAATCAATGCCTAATAGTATATCAAATGCCTCGAATCCAAGAACATAGAAATCCCAAGTAATGCGGTGAATGCCATGCATAAGAGTGACATGTTTGCAAATCCTTTTAAGGTTAGCGGGCCCTCCGATAGGATTAGATACACATAAAGAGATAGATGCAAGAGTGGGTTCCAAACCAAGTTTATTACACAAGTCAATAGATATGAAGCTGTGAGTTGCTCCGGTGTCAAATAAAACTCTAACAGGCAAGGTATGCAACATGAAAGTACTTTGTAAAGTACCTTGGTTATCCGGAACTTCCGGGGTAGGAACTTCTGGGGCAGGTGTGGAAAGAGCAAAGACTCCAGATGGTGTACCTCTCTTCTGTGTTGGGCAGTCTTTCTTGAAGTGTCCAGGTTGTAAGCAGATATGACACAAATCCCTCCTAGTTATTTGTGCCGGTGGCGGAACAGCTGCGCTCTTTGGAGATGGGCAGCTACTAGCATAATGACCCTTTTGGTTGCAGTTGAAGCAAGTAATGGATGATATGTCAATGGGCTTCTTCTGAGAGTATCCAAGCCCGGTTTTCTGCTGCCAATTCTTCTTCTGCTGTGCGAAGTTTGGCTTTCTCTTTCCCGACTTACTAGCTGATGCCTGAACAACTGGAGCTTTGGAGGATGATGTTTCCTTTGGCTTTCCCTCATATCGAAGAGCAAAGTCCATCAACTCAGTGAAAGTTCCATGAACATGAGCGGTGAGAAGCTCGTAATACTCAGGGCGTGCGCCATGTATGAACTTCTCATTCTTAAGCAGTGGTGTATCAATCAAGCCAGGTCCGAACTTGGATAGTTCGTTGAACTTCCGTTCATACTCAGTGAAGGTCATGTTGCCTTGCTTGAGATCCATAAAAGAACGATAGAGTTGGGCCTTCCCAGCAGCTGGCATCCATTGAGCCATAAAGGAGTCCCTATTTACACATGATATGAAAACGAGTCAAAATTTGAACGAGATAAAGGAATTTATTTGATGTAATTGAGATAGATTTCTACCTAAACTGGGCCCAAGTGATGTTTTCCTCATCGGTACGAGAAGTGACGGATTCCCACCAGTCTTGTGCAGCATCCTGAAGTTGCCAAGCGGCCAACTGACGCTTTTGAGCGTCCGTGATTTCCAAGCCAGTAAAGATCCTCTCCAAACTCTTTAGCCATTGCTGTGCTTCGATGATACTCTCGGAGCCAGTGAATTTGACTCCTCCAAGCTGAGTGTACTCCTTACTAAGAGTGGAGAATCGGATTGCGGGGGCTTGTGGAGCAGGAGCATTTCCACCCCTTCCACCTCTAACATTTCTTCTGGCAGCCATCCTGAAATACCAAAAGTGATTTAGAATCAAAGATAGGAATTTATAGAACTTAAGGAAATTCTACTCAAACGAATTCAATAAGAAAGATGAATCAAAAGATGTGGATTCTGAAATGATTCTCCTCATTCTAAGGTATATTTACCCTATCTCTAATGAGCTTAAACTCCACAGGCTAAGGTTATCGGGAACCAAAGCTCTGATACCAACTGTAACAACCCGTATATTTGGACCATTTAAATTGACAATAATCCACACATATCAACTTAAATAGTACAAAACACGAATCATTAATGGAGTATAGATATATATAAATGAGAATCATCACAGAATCACAGAAATATAACATCACAGAATAGTGCAGCGGAAATATGACATAGTCATAAGAGTAGTTCATGAAGCTACCCATAAGTACAACAATGTCTCAAATAAAAGGAAATAAACAACATAGAAGTCTAAATAGTCCAAATGGAAAGAACAAATACTGATAAGATAAGATAGTGAAAGTCTTCAGTCTTCAGCTCCAAATAAACAGCAGCAGCAATCCTCAATCTGATCCGAGCATATGCACAAACAAACACTCGAATCAGGACATATATTCTTATACAGATAATATGGTTCAAATTTTGAAATAAACAATAACTCAAAGATGCATGGAATAAACATCTTTCAGGATCCGATCAACTATTTATACATAATAGTGTACGATACATAGATAATGTCTAACAGTAAAGTAAATATCAAAATAGCGTTAAGGCGTTACCATTATCCCCCTTAACACATTTTATAAATATCATAGTCTATACAGCACTGTAAACTCCACCGTAAACTAGTGGGATATCAGGGAGTACTCCATAGGTATAATACAAAACAAATTCGTAGTGGTCGCGTATACGGAATACAAGTATGACAAGGCACATGAGGCAATACCCAAGGTAGTGAAACTACCGTTTGCCTGATCCGGACTGGTGAGAACGCATCGCCGCAACGATCGCAACACCGCGAAACAACACTCCAAATTCAAGGGTGCGCACCAATCAATCACAAAAGTAAATGAGTAGTTTACGAAGAAGTGTGTTCGCTCGAGGTAGCTAACCCCATTTGGCCCGGCACGGCTCCTGATTTTAGTCATTTCCAATTTGACACAAGTGTCAAGGCTATCCATTATCGTTCACTTTCTTCAATCATCGCGTACGTCAATCCAACCACTTCATTCTGGATCATCACTCCGCGTATAGTTATTAAAGTGGTTTTCGGTTTAGACAGTGAGTATGTCCCTAACCGATTCCGGTTCCTTTAATAACCTTCGTAATTAATTTTCCGATTGGTCGCTTAATATATTTCAAAAACCAATTAAATTTCAATTTCAATAATAATTCGTAAATCAACATTTCGTTAATCTTCCTAAATCAATTTCGAAATTACGTTTTATAGCTTCATAACTCTTTCTATAATTCAATTTCAAAGTTTCAACTTAAAACAATTTCAAATATTCATTTAATTCCATGTATAAGTTCATTCCAAATCAATTAACGTCCAAATCGATTTAAATCCAATTATCGATTTCATTCGATATTCAATAAATTAATTTATCATTAACATCTTCATTTACATTTCCAATTCATTACTTCTTTAAGTTCATTTCATTATCAAAGCTCACATATTTATTCAATTTGAATTTATCAAATCCAATTCTCTAAATTACAAGCATTTCATTTGTTTTCGATAAAGCGCGTTCTATTTCTTATTAAAGAAATTCAATTTCATATATTTATTTCTTTCGTTACAAATTTCAAATCTCAAATAAGAACTTAGTTTCACTTATTCAAAAATTCGATTTCTCTTAATAAAGAATATTCACTTTAATTCAATTATTAAATAATTCCACCTCATCAACTTATTACAATTTCAAATCTTAATTATTATCATTTCAAACTCATTGATTAATAATTCCAAGCTTAATTATTAATTTTAAAACCAAATTATTAATAATTTCAAAACTTCATTTATTAATAATTTCAAAACTTAATTATCAAATTTCAAAACTTCGTTATTAATAACTTCAAACTTCATTATTAATAAATTTCAAGACTTGATTATTAATAATTCCAAAATCGATTATCAAATAATTATACATTTAATCATTAATTAATTAAATTTTAAAATAATGTTCTTTTGTCAATTACGACGTTAATATTTGTTTCAAATTCAATATTCACATTTACATTCATTCGAAATTAAATTCCAATTTTATTCAAACCTTGTTATTAGTCAAATAAATTTTATTTCATTTAAATCAAAACATTGACCAATCGGTTTTAATTTAATTTTCTATCCTAAGTCAAGTTCATTTGGGTATCTATCATTTCAATCCGATTCCATTTCAATTCAAAATCAAAGCATACAAAGGGAACTTGCAGTGTGATAGCTGGGATGGTGTCAAAGTAAATAACAAGCAATAGCATCCATTCACAACAATTTAACAATTTATTAAATAATCTCGAAATAATCGTATTAATTTGCATTTGTTATTTATGCAAATTAATATAATTTTTCCTAGAATCTACACAATCATTTCATGTAGATTAAAGATTATTATATTACGTTTCCACTTGTCGTTCAAATTCAATGTCAATTTTAATACTACAACAATTAAACAAATCTACGTTCACAGGTCCAAGGTTCCTTATCAAATTCTACGTCAAATATAAATTAAGGGGTCAAGTTCGACTAACCTAATTTAACATATGAAAGGGGTCAAGTTTGCAAATCAAATTCGACAAATATAATCCGTTTAATTTATTAACTATCCTATGTCAAATTACTTGCAATCTAATATCACTTAGCACAAATCACATCCAAAACATATCACATAGCAATCAACTAGCATAAGAATATATGTCGTGAAAATTAATTTCACCTTTCGTGGATAAAGAAATGGACCCAAAGCAAGAATAAGCACGAATAGAAGTCGGCACACACGAACAACGAACACTGTAATATCGACAAAAGAAAATGATATTAATACAATGAACGTTTGTATAAACTTTATAAATTTAAATAAATGCGCTTACCGACGACGGAGAAAAGGACAAAGGCTGAAGATTGGTGCTGCTGCAAAAAGCTTAGCCGGTTGCTTCTGCACACAACAAAAAGAAAAGTCGGTTACTATTTTGGCAACCAGAATAGATATTTTCTTAATTATTCTTCTGCAATATTTCATCTTTTTTTTTTTCATCATACGCATGTTGCATTTCTCTTTTTTTTTTTTTTTTTTATACGCTCACACAAGGCACGCATAAAATCCATGCACGCATGAACACATTCCACCCTTACGCATGAACCACTCTACAACATGCACGCAACACATAA
This sequence comes from Allium cepa, assembly GCA_030765085.1. Taxonomy (NCBI): domain Eukaryota; kingdom Viridiplantae; phylum Streptophyta; class Magnoliopsida; order Asparagales; family Amaryllidaceae; genus Allium; species Allium cepa. The sequence goes on from CM060935.1 coordinate 978,703,562, forward strand.
AATCCATACTCACTCACTTTTCCTTTTCTTTTCTTTCTTTTTTTTTTCTTTTTTTTTTTTTTTTTTTTTTTTTTTTTTACATGCATGCACTAGACTCACAGATCACATTTCAGCACATTGCACTACATGCTTGCTTACGCATGAATTCCCTGCATGCATAAAGTAACATGCAATTTATTTCCCATTTGATTCACTTCCACCCATCTTCATCTACCATTACACGGCCACTTCCTTTTTTTTTTTTTTTTACACGCGTGCATTACTTCACTTTTCCCCCAACATCACAGCATATATCTCCACTCAACACACACGCATGCCTCAACATAACATTTTGTATGTGATTCTTTTTTTTTTCCTTTTAAGGCATGCACTGTTCCATGCTATCAACACATACTCACGCATACATAAACTCCCCTGCATGCTTCACCAAACTCCCCATATATTTGCATTATCATTTTTTTTTTTTTTTTGCCGAGACCTTCCCAAACTCCACTCCCCCACCACATATACATGCACCAGCACATCACCCAATACCCTTCACACACACGCGCGGCTCCATACACACGCACACAAACAGGGGCAGAGGTGGCGCATAGACTAGGGTGGTGGTGGTGGCGTAGGCGGCTGCGACTGGGTTGGATCGGCTTAGGTGGAAGTTGACGATGCCGCACGTGGTGGAAGGGAACAGTGGGATGGAGGATGCTCGGTGGTGGAACGGCGGCTGACGTGTGGCTTTGGTGGTCGGTGGACAAGGTGGTGAAAGTGGGAGATGAACGTGATGATGAGATTTAGTGGGAAAAACTGGGCTCGGTCATATTTCTTTCCTTTGCGTTGTCATATTATATTTTTTTTTTTTTTTTACTTTCTGAAAGAAGAATGAGGAGAAGGTGAGGGGGAGAGATTACCTGAAGAGTTTTCGAAAGAACAGATAAGAATGGAATTGTGAAAATGAATTGTTTTGTTAGCTTTAACTAGTACGTGAATACATGCATTAATTCAGCTTCAAACATTTCATTATTCCACACAACCCTTCACACTTCACCTCCCCAATAAACGCATTAATTCAGCTGGCCTTTTATTTTCTTTTCAATTTCTTTTGTAACGGGTAGAAGATTTAGGCTGTAACGTGTTTAACCGGCCCGTTTAACAGTTAAAACAACGTGACGTTTTTTTTTAATCTCCGATTCGCGCAAATAAATATACCGTTATGATCAGTGCGACGAGGCGATTCCAACGGTATACAGATTATTGCGATACGATGGTTTTATAAAATTCGCATTTACGCCGCTAAAATTGCGCGTTTTATAAAACAATTTAAACGGAGCAGGCGATGACAGTTTTTTGACGAAACGAATTTCATAATCATGATCAGAATAATTTTTACAACATAACTGTGTAAAAATATTTGGGTTTGGAAGATAAATTTTACGCAGCTTTATATGGACTGATATACAGTAAAACGCGAACGAAGTTTGCTGTAATATTTTGCGACGAAACTTTTTCCATGCTCATATCTAACTAGACGTATGTCATAAATAAAGTTTGGACGCAAATTGAAATCGTTTATAAATTTTCGAAATTTTACATTAAAACGTTGAATTTTACAATTTTAAATCGGGTCGGAAATCAGGGTCGTTACAGTAATAATAAATTTTAATTATAAAACTACTTATTAATTATTAATTATCGTTTATAAATTAATTATTAATTGCCATTAATACCATTATGTTACAACATTTCCATGAAAGATAAAGACAACTACAAATTAAGGTTGTTACAAATTAATTTTTACAACAGTCATATAGAGAAAGTTGCTAAAGAAATCTATTACAATTGCAACTTACAAAAAGTTGTTAAAAACAATTTTATTATAACTAACATTAAAAATGGTTGTTAAAAATCTTTATTACAACTGTCAATCGGCGAAGGTTATAAATAAAAGGTTGTAATGAGGTTATTTTGTTGTAGTGAAATGGCCAAGGGACAGAAAGTGGACGATTGTGTTCTAATGATAAATGCTTCATTGATAGACTTAGACAGTTAGACGTAACAGAAAGAATCCATGGATCACTTACTTCCCAGTATGAGCCATTCATATTAAACTATAATATAAACCAGTTGAACGTAAGCCTTGTGGAGCTCCTCAATATGTCAAGATCGGTTAAGTCTTTGTCCAAGGATCAAGGAGCCATACGTTCGAAGAAGCGGAAAAGGGTTAACAAGAAAATAAGAAAAATGTTGTTGTGGACAAGGATGAATATCATCGTTATCTCAAGAAGGGTCATTGAAGAAGGAATTGTCCGGAGTACTTGAAGATTGTTGAGAAGAAGCAGAATGGTTCTACTGCTCTATCGAGTATATTTATGATTCAAAAACATTTTGCAATCAATAAATTATTTTGGGTTTTAGATACTGGATCTGCAAATCACCTCTGTAATTTGTTATGAGGGCTTAGAAACTGGCATCATGTGGCAAAGGGAGAAAAGGTGCTTCAAGTTGATGATGGGTCCAATTGAAAATTTTCATTTGACTTTGCAGAGTGGATTTGTTTTTATATTAAATAATTGATATTATGTAAAGACTTTATTTATAGGATTATTTGTGTCTAAATTGTCTAAGACCGGTTATATTATTCATTGTGCTATTAATGCTATGAACATTAGAATAAATGGTAATAAAGTCTGTGATGGTATTTTAGATAATGGAATTTATGTGATTAACATAAATTATTTATGTTCTATGAGTCATTCTTCAAATAACAATATAAACTAAAATTATCTTTTGCCTTGTAGGCTGGGTCATATATATGAGAAACAACTATACAAATTGAAAATCGAAGGTTTTCTATAATCACTTGATTTGAATCATTTGATATGCTGAGTCATGTCTCAAAGGTAAGACGACCAAGCAACCTTCTAGTGGGAACAATAAAAGAGTTGATAAACTCTTAGGTCTTGCACATAGTGATGTATGTGGCCCAATGTCTGTAATTAATGAAGATTATTATTCTTATTTTGTAACCTTTACTAATGATTTCTCAAGACTAGGATATGTATATCTTATGAAGAATAAATTCAACGTCAGTGAGAAATTTATTGAATATAAAAATGAGGTTGAAAATCAAACGAATCGAAAGATTATGATAATTCGATCCAATCGAGGAGGTGAGTATGTTGGATAAGAACTCCAATGGTACTTAAAAGATAATGGGATTATCTCTCAAGTTACTCCACCATATACTCCGCAACACAATGGTGTTTCAATGCGAAGGAATTGAACCCTACTAGGTATGATTCAATCCATGATGAGTAAGGCCAATTACAACTGTCCTATTGGGATATACACTAGAAACTGCAGCAAATAAGTTGAATTTGTTACCCACTAAGTCTTTGTCTAAGATTCCATATGAGATGTGGCACGAGAAGAACCCTCACATAAATTATTTATAGTTGTGAGGTTGTCCAACGCTATGCAGTTAAAGCGATTTGCGCTTCTACAGTGGTGGAGGTTTAAAAAGTTATAGCGGGGATATAGTGGAAAATAGCGGAGGTGCAAAAAGCTTTATTATATATAAAAAAAAATATGCAAATTTAATATATTATCATTCTTACATCATTTGTGTAGGAAAAGTAAATATTTTTTAATCTTATATAATAAAGCTAAAGAATATTATGATTTATGCAGACTAGATTTGGTGACTACAATAGATATCTAACTTATATTAAGCAGTTATGTCTTAAAATTAGGTATTTAGCCAAACTTTGTTGATTTAATTTAAAAGAAAACACTCAAATCAACCTTTGTATATTAATGTTGCTATATCGAATGCTAAAAAGTCTGGATTTAGCAGGTGTGACGAAAATAGCAAAGCTTAAAGCAGATCTACTATATAATTGTGCTAAATTGAAATAGCGCAGCATCTGGAGAGCGCTATAGCGGGGATTTTATGAGGCTTTACCAGCATGACCACCCAACTTTCTGTCCCTTAGGAATGACACATAACACAGCCTCAGTGTTCATGTGTTGTTTCCTAAATGTTCAAAATATGAGTTGTCGAGGATAAAGTAAAAGAATAGAACAAAATATAATAGAAAAATCTCACAATGGAACGGTTACATATAATACGAAATAATATAGTACAAAAAAGGTTACTTGTTACATGGAGTTATCAAAGTTACACAGAAGTACTACAACTATTAGACTAGGCAGTTATACACTCTTCCATTGCACATGTTGATACAAAAATACATATATAGTAGACAAAATAGCAGAATTAAATAATTAGATAGATAAAGGAGCCTTCTGCTCGTCTATCTTCTTCAAAGAGACCAAAGAAAACCTGCTACTCTTGGACTACTTAAATATAATTGAGTACTCAAGAGTTTGGGGAAGATAAACAACTCGGATCAAACAATAAGTCTGGTTTGAGTAAATCTCTAAACAAAAAGGTGGAAACAAACACAATATGTGAGGCCACACCGCCAACCGCAGAACGGGTTTTCCCTCACAATGACAACATCCAATCACAACAATGGATACAGATAATTAAACATCGCAAAGTAGGCACAACACTTCTCGATGCAATTAAGAAAGAAGTAAGTATAAAAGTTTGGAATCGAAGGAAAGAAAAGATTTTCCAACAAATGACAAGGAGGGTGCACCCACTTATCGAAAGTATACATCTAGAATATACTTAAGAGCTACGATGGCTCTCGGAAACCTCCAAGCCATACCACGTCAACCTTTACCGAGAATCTAAGTATTTCACATCTTATTGCGCATATAACCAAAACTGACCTAGAGTAGATGTGAAAATACCATAATGGGAGAAACCCTACATAGCTTAGCCCTCACTCTCGCTTTGGTTTTAGTCATTTCCAATAAAGGATATAAATGCTCAAATGAGCAACAAATCGTCTTAGATTGACGATATATAATGAAGGAAGCTGAATTGGTAGTTCATAAATAAACTGTCGGGGATAATTAAAAATGATCATATATGGAAATTAAATTTCATACTCTTACTACCACTCATCAATTCCAAACAAGTGTCATCCCTCGGTTGAAAATGAAGTCGCACGAGTTGAGGTAGTGTTACCTCTAGGCATTGCCTTGACGACATCTTTAAGCTTCGAGGTAGAACCGAGTTCCTGCCTCGACGTTTATTGTTAACTGTTAAGTGTTTGACTAAATCCTTTCCATATAAGCAATATCGGATTACAGAACTACTTTTCCATAACCGAATAAAACTTTTATGCTTTTAAAATCAAACTTGTGCTGGGGTTTCACATTAAAAATATCAACATTTTATTAAAATGATTAACTTTAAATGCTAATAAATTTCTTTGGTACCATTATTAAAATGATTAACTACTTTAAACATCTTTGTTTAAAATAATAAATTAGCTTTAATCCTAATTAATTACTTCAAACGACACTATTTAAAAGATTAATTAACTTTAAAACATCATTGTTTAAATAATTAATTATCTTTAAAACAATACTAATAAAATGATTAATCAATTTTAAAACACCATTATTAAAATAATTAGTTGATTTTAAATCCTTATTATCAAAATAATCAATAAATTTTAAAACCTTATTATAGAAATAATTAACTTACTTTAAACCATCTTTATATAAATAATTAATTATCTTCGTAAAACCTATGCACAAGATTTAACAAAATATTTCAAAGGGGATAACATTTCCATTCAAACATCATATAACACAAGGGTGAGCACAAATACAAAGGTAATTAACAATTATACATAACTAGAGAACATCTCTTATCCAATATGATTATACTAGCATACAATTCAATGTCCAAATCAATATAGTAGCAGGATGGAGATTTATTCTGTCAGCTGGATGTCCAAATAATCTACTTAATACATTACAGCAGAATGAGGATTTATTCTGCTAAACAGATGTCATTTATATTTTATCTAATCAAATGAGAGTGGAACGATGTTTTATTCTGCTAAATAGATGTCCAAAATAATCTATTTAATTAAGTTATATCAGAACGGAGATTTATTCTGCTAGATATATGTCATCAATAAAACATTAATACTTATTGGACTAACTTAATGACATAGACAAGAGATCTCTTGATTTAAAATCAGTTTACTTATAAAAGAAAGGTGACTTAAAAATAATTGATAGAGCTTAAAATTAAGCCTTTATTAATTACTAATTAAATTTTAATTTAATTATAAATTTAGACCATAATTAACCATAGTTAAGAACTAAATCAAACTTAATTAACCCTGAATTAAACCTGATTAGATTAATTATTAAACCCTACCAAATAAGTAACTAATTGTTGATTAACCGTATTTAAATAATAATTAATTATATAATTAAACTTAATTAAACAAAATTTAATTCTTAATTAACCTTTAACTTAATCCATCATTAATGAAAACTTACTTAATTAATTATAATTTATTTATCTAATTTATACTTAAACACTAATTACCTAACTTAATTACAAATTATTTAATTGTTCTTAATTAAAGAATTAATTAATTCACTAACTATTAAACTCATATTTAATTTCAAAATAATTAACTTTTATAATTAATTAGTATTTTGAAAAAAATTCAAAAATATTTTATAAAGAAACCATTTTAAGTTTAAAACGCTCATTTTTCTCGAATTGCATCCATAGCAACTATCGCTATGGATACCGTAGCTTGAAATTAGTTTCTAAGTTATCTTTTCCAAACCCTTTACTCCTAACTTTACTTATCTTATAAAATAAAAGTAAAATTTGTTGAAAAAAACAAAGTTAGAAACTTGGAATCTTTTTAGTAATTAAACAAACAAATAAAAGATATTAGTTTTTCCAAAGAATCTCAAGTCGCTTTTACATTTCAAAATGCTAACTTTTATTTTAGTTTACCATAACAAAGCAAGGTCTCAAACACACACACACAAGCGCTATATATATATATATATATATATATATATATATATATATATATGCCATGATTTAACATATACAATAACAAATTGCAAATTGCAAACTAACTTGACTTTCAAACTTCCATTTTCAAACTATATGTCAACACATCCAAACACACATACATACATCTTAGCCAACACTATTATTCACCCAAACAAGCAACTATTTCAAAAAACTAAGCAACAACAAAATATGCATCATAATTAAAGTTAGAAACTTTAAATAAATTAGTGAGCTTTACTCACCAAAATCAACCAAATCAAATCGTTTGGAAACAACCCTGGATCCTTGCTCTGATTTAATAAAAATGGATTTTTAAAAGCCTTAAAGGCCAAGGTGGGTTTGGCCGAGAGGTGTAGGAGGTTCAAACTTGGACCTTTAGGGGAATTTAGCCTTGCTTTAGAGAAGAGAGAAGGTGTAAGATAGAAAGGAAGACTTTTTCAAAGGTTTTAAGGAGTTTAAAAGTTGAAAAGGACTTGGTTTTTAAACTTCTAGAACAAAGAAGCCATTAAAGAAGAAGGTAAGCTTTTTGAAAAATAAACGAATGGAATGGAAAATAAAAATAAAATCTTTTATATAAAATAAGATAATAGAATTACTAAAATATCCTTAAGTAAAAATACCCTCCACTAACCTTTTGCCACATCATCACTACATTTTCCCATCCTCCTTCGTAACACACATTAGCCCCCCTCCCTTAACCTTTCCATTATATCATCACATCAAAGTATAAGGAATTTGAATATTCATTGGATAATAAGGTATTTTCATTTGCTTAGTTGAAATTTACACTTAAAGTTTCAAATCCATGATATATCGTTCCATATTTACTTAAGTAAATGTATTATCACCATATTACTAACTTATCCACACTTATATTATTTGTAAATGTATATATGTGTTAACTTAAACTTACACAAAGGTGTTCATAATATTTTAAACAACTTACTAACGGTGAAAAATTGAATTTTTGGAAAATGCTTTCTTATCACGTTTTCTATTTTTCTTAAACTAATTGTTTTTGTAAATGCATTTTAAAAATCATTTCACCTAAAGAATTTCAACCCTGAAATTCCATCACAACCCAAACCTAGAAAGAAACATGCGAATTATTCATAAGTCCGCATGATGTTCATACATCGTCCATATGCAAAAATATAGTCTCATCTTTATTTGAATACATAACTCCTATTTTGAATTAGTATCGCTCGCCCGATTTCCTAGTGCGGACTCCGATCAGGGTCTTTGATTAAGAACCTCTGTTCTCCTTCCATAGCAATATACTATGATAGAAAAATTTGGTTCCATATCAAGAACCCTTACCAAGCGTTCTCCGTCAAAAATCGAGTGATAGGTCCTTATTTAGAGTGGTATGACACATATTAAAGTCATGTACTCGAATTTGGGATTCAACCTATGTGCAAAGAGGAATGATCTATGTCTAAGTTATGTACTTACCTTATTGGTTCTCTAATACCAATTTGATTTCTACTAAAATAATTTATGAAAACATTTCATAGTAGAACTAACTTAAGCTTAATTTTTATAATACTCTTCTGCATCCTGGGAGTGCATACTTCTATTTGATTCAAACTTTTTCATCTTGAACTTATTCCCTTAAGTAAACTCGAGATCCAAATACCCAGTTTTATTTCAAAACTCCTTTGAAATGGTTTTTACACATTTTAACCACAGAAAACATATTTATATAGGTTAAGTAACCCCAAAATGATACTAAGGAACTAGGCACTACCCAAGAGTATCATATATTCTCTTACCAAGAAGGGTAATACTTAAGAGAAGTGCTTACCATCCAAACACATCTCTTTACCATTTTTAGTTATTTTCAGGCCACATGAACAAGTTAACATAAAATTCTTCTTCTATTTTAAAATCCATTTTATAAAATAATATACATATGTGATACGCACACACGCACACACTTATTTCTTAAAATTCTCTTTCCAACATATTCGTACTTATAAAAACTTTCAAGTAATACTATTTATTATTTTCTCAAAAAATCATTTAAAAAAATAATATACATTTTCTCTTTTTTTTCAAATCAACTCATACTTTTAGGATTTCATCAAAATCTTCTTTATCAAAACAATCCTATAGAAAATTGCTATGGTAGCATTTTCCCACTCAAACATAAACACCGATGATGCTAGAGTCATTATCGGTGTATTTTCCAGCGACCGAAGTGAGTTTGGTGCTTTCTGCCTCTTTTAAAATAATTCCAAAATACATTCATCCATAAATACTTTTAAAATAATACCAATATTATTTTCCTTAAAACGTTGAAAACAATTTTTTTAAAACATCGGGATTTTTGTTCTCAAATTCTCAGTTTAAAATCTTCTTCCATTCATAACCCATATGAATAAATTATACTTATAATTTCACCTTTTTATAACAATATTTCACAACTTTTATTATTATTTTAGATTATAATAAACCACTCTTATTAAATTTAAATTTAAATTTTATCCTAACACTCTCACTGAACGTCTTATAGTCAAATTATGAAACTAAATTCATAAGGTGTTCATGTTTGATTTAACGAAAATAATAAATGCTCAAAAACTATCCGATCCTAAATAATCAACAATAAATGATAATGATCAAACATTATCATTTTCTAACGGTAATCATATCTTAAATAACTATTACCGTTTTTTGAAAATTTTCTTTTGTATATAAATATAATCTAGGAAAAATTATTTCATTTACCTAATTCAAAACAATACTGTTAACTGGCCTTATTTAAGTGTTTTAGAGATTCTTATCAAAATTGCTAACTATTTGCATTGACATGAATCCATAAACCACTCGATAGATCAATCATCATAATATAAAATATTTTTATAAAAATAACAAATGCGCGCTCTTATATATAATACACTCAAACTCATTCTAGGGTGTCACATGCCTACCTCTAATGAGTTTACCCTAACCAAAGCCTAAGTGTCCGCTCAACCTAAGCACCGATACCACTTTGTGATGACCAACCTTTTTAACCCCTAGAAACGACACTTAACGTAGCCTCGGTGTTCATGTGTCATTGTCCAAGCATTTGAAAGATGAGTTGTCGAGGATTAAATAAAAGAACGGAATAGAAAAATCTCCTAATGGAACGGTTACATATAATTCAAAATAATTTAGTAGAAAAAGGTTACTCCTTACATGGAGTTATCAGAGTTGCACAAAAGTACTAGAACTATCAGACTGGGCAATTATACACTCTACCATTACATATGTTGATACAAAATACACATACATAATAGACATCGCAGCGGAAGTACATTAGTAGATAGCAAAAGAGCCTCCTTCTCGTTCATCGTCTTCAAAGAACCCAAAGAAAATATACTACTCTCGGACTACTCAAATATAATTGACTAACTGAGAGTTTAGGGAAGATAAACAAATCGAGTCAAACAATAAGTCTGGTACGATTAAATCCCTAAATAAAAGGTGGAAATAAACACAATATGTGATACCACACTGTCAACTGCGGAACGAATTTTCCCTCACAACAACAACATCAAATCACAATAATGGATATAGATAATTAAATATCGCGAAGTACTCACAATGCTTCCCGATGCAATTAAGAAAAAAGTAAATTTAAAAGTCTGGAATCAAAGGAAGGGAAAGGAAAATTTTCCAATAAATGACTAGGTGGATACACCCCTTTACCGAAAGTATACCTCTAGAATATAATTAAGAGCCTTGATAGCTCTCGAAAACTTCCAAGTAGGACCCCATGAACCTTTACCGAGAATCCAAGTATTTCACATCTTATTTACGCATATAACTGAAACCAACCTAGATTAGATATGAAAGTACTCTAGCGTAAGCAATCCCACATAGCTTGGCCCCCATTCGCACTTTGGTTTTAGTCATTTTCAATAGAGGATATCAATGCTCAAATGGGAAACAAATCGTCCTAGATTGACGGTATACAGTGAAGAAAGCTGAACCGATAACTAATAAATCAACTATCAAGAATAATTAAAAATGATCGTATATTGAAATTAAATTTCATATTCTTACTATCACTCTCAATCCAAACAAGTGCCATCCCTCGCTTGAAAATGAAGCTAAGCAAGTTGAAATAGTGTTACCTCTAGGTATTCCCTTGACGACATCTTTTACCTTCGAGATAGATACGAGTTCCTGCCTCGATGTTTTGTTTTAAGAGTATGAATAAATCATTTCCATATAAGCGACATCGGATTACAGAACAACTTTTCCATAACCGAATGTATGCTTATAAAACCAAAATTGTGCTAGGGTTTCACATTAAAAATATTAACTTTTAAACAACTTTATCAAAATGATTTATTAACTTTAAATACTAATAAATTAATTTAGCACATTTTTAATGATTAATCAACTTTAGTCAATGATTAACTACTTAAAACATCTTCATTTAAAATAACACTGTTTAAAAAGATTAATTAACTTTAAAATATCCTTGTTTAATTGATTAACTATCTTTAAAGCATCATTATTAAAATGATCAATCAATTTTAAATCACTACTATAAAAATACTTAGTTGATTTTAAATCTTTATTATAAAAATAATCAGTAAATTTTAAAACCTTATTATTGAAATAATTAATTTATTTTAAACCATCTTTATTCAAATAATTAATTTTCTTTGTAAAACCCATGCACAAGATTTAATAAAATATTTCAAAGGGGATAACAATTCGATTCAAACATCACATAACCCAAGGGTAAGTACAACTACAAAATCAATTAACAAGTATACATAATTAGAGAACATCTCTTATCCAATATGAATATACTTGCATACAATGTAATGTCCAAATCAATATAACAGTAGAACGGGGATTTATACTACCAGCCAGATGTCTAAATAATCTAATTTAATAATAGCAAAATAAGAATTTATTCTGCTAAACAAATATCATTTATATTTTATCTAATCAAATGAGAGTAGAACGATGTTTTATTCTGCTAAACAGATGTCCAAAATAATCTATTCAATTATGTTGTAGCAGAACAGGGATTTATTCTACTAAATAGATGTCATCAATAAAACATTCATACTTATTAGACTAGCTTAATGACAGAGACAAGAGATCCCTTGATTTAAAATCAGTTTACTTATAAAAGAGAGTTGACTTAAAAATAATTGATAGAGTTTAAAATTAAACCTTTATTAGCTACTAATTAAATCTTAATTTAATTATAAATTTAAACCATAATTAACCCAAATTAAGAACTAAATAAAACTTGGTTAACTCATAATTTAATCTGAGTAGATTAATTAATTAAACTTTGCCAAATTAGTAATTAATTATTAATTAACCCTAATTAAATAATAATTAATTAAATAATTAAACTTAATTAAATAGTTAAACTTAATTAAAAGAATTAATTCTTAGTTAACCTTTAACTTAAACCATCATTAATTAAAACTTCCATAATTAATTTATTACAATTAATTTGTTTAATTAATAATTAAACACTAATTACCTAAATTAATTACAAATTAATTAATTATATATTTAATACTAATTATTAAACTTATATTTAATTTCAAAATAATTAACTTTTATACTTAATTAATATTTTGAAAATATTTTCAAAAATAATTTAAAAAGAAACCATTTAAAGTTTAAAACGCTAATTTTTCTCGAATTACATCCATACCGTAACTTAGAATTAGTTATTAAGTTAACTTTTACAAACTTTTTGAAAGAGGTTATGCAATAGGATCGTGTAATATGGATTAACGGAATAGTCTAGTAGATAAAGTAAGTAAAAGCAAGGAGACACCAGGATTTTATACTGGTTCGTACCTCTAGTCCTACGTCCAGTCCCTAAGCTTCACTTAGGAATTTCACTAACTAACGCCCTCACTTAACCCGGAGGAATAGGTTTACAACTTACCCGAACAACCGAACGAGATTTCTTGCCTCAAACACCGAAGAGGACTTCAACTCAATTACAAAAACAATATTCGACTTGTTATGTTCTTATCAACACTAATGAGTCTAATGTAGTACAATATTCCTATAATCTTATCCTCGAGAGTATGCAATGTGTTTGTGAAGATTTAGAAAATGTGAATTGCTATGAATCAAAAGAATGTTGAAAACAAAGCAGTGATTCAAGCAATAGATTTGTGAGTGCTTTGAGAATTTCTAGATAATATATTTAAGAAGATAGTAAGATTAAAGCAAGAGAATTCGGTGAATTTAAGATGTTAGAATTATGTATATATACTTGTAAAAGAGGTGCATCTGTTGGCTAAGGTTGCAGACAAAAGATGCTTCCATTTCCATTGGTGAATGGTTGCAACTCTTGGGAGGAAGAAGGTGTCTATTCATAGAAAATTCGCAGGTTCAAATTCAGTCGACTGAACAGAGAATTCAGTCAACTGAAAATATGAAGTAAAATTTTTAGGAACAAATTCAGTCGATTGAGCAGGGTGTTTCGGTCGACTGAAACTGTACATGTTTGTATATGTGTAACAGGTTCAGTCGACTGGTCATCCCTGTTCAGTCGACTGAACTATTAAGCTGTGCACAGTGAATGTGTATTAAGAAATGAAATTTATAACATGTGTTCTAGTATTTGTGCAAGCCTCTTGAGGATAGATTTTAACAATAAATCTAAACTAAGACCTATATAAAAATCATACTTATGTTTATTCTTGGTCTTCATCATTCTTTCTTTAGCTTTGCACATATCTCTTCCTTTTTGTTGAAGCACATTGTCATTGATCAAAATCTTAGCGTATCAACATTCTCCCCCTTTTTGATTGATGACAATACTCATGTGTGTACAGATTATTTTCTCCCCCTAAATATATGCACTATCTTTTCTACAAAAACAAGGTTAGTAACATAGATTTCTCCCCTTTTGTCATCGACAAAAAGGAAGTAATAATCGCAGAAGTATATTGTCAAAGCAATCAATGATATGCATGTCTATCGTTTAAGAATGTAGCATAGAATATAGCATAAAAACGTAGCATGAGAATAAAATATAGAACATTGCATGAATGAATAAAACATAAAAAGTAGCATGAATGAAACATAAAAGGCTATTTATACAAGCCTTGTGATACTTCAAAGAATAAAAAGCCATAAAAGAGTTTATTCATCTTTGTCCCAAACATATGAGGCTTCTCTCCCTCCCCTTGGTTCGCGGATAACGGGTCCACCTGTGGGAGGTCTATAGCTTCCTCCTTGACCACCACTAGCACCACTCGTGTTGCTGCTTGTATGTTCTTCGGAAGATGTCCATGTGAAAGTAGGTGCAGGACGCTTACCACGTGATGTTGAAGCAGTAGTGGAAGTTGAGCATGAGATGGCATCCCATAATTTATTGAAGAATCCTTTAATTTTATCAAGTTTGTGATCTACCTTCTTGAGGCGATTATCAAGAATTTGTTGATTTATTGATAAAATTCCTAACGATTGATTGGTAGTAAAACTTGGCTCAATGATACGAATTTCATCTTCTTGGTCGAAGGGTTCTTCATGTGCAGGTTGTGGAGGTTGTTGCGCTTGTGGAGGTTGTTGTTGTTCTTGATGCCTAGCTTCCCATTCGGCAAGAGATATAATGCTAGGAGGTCTATCCGGGAGTTGCATAAGGCTTATTGTCCGTTGGTTAATTTGATGGACCATTGTATTTTCGGACTCGGTAATGGCGTATCAACATTGAGGAGAAGTCTCATGATATATTCTCCAAAATATATAGTTCGCATTTTTCCATTATTAAATGTGAGAAACTCATCAAGGATTAGTTGGAGCCAATTGACTTGAATATTGCCCCAAATAGCGTATAGAGCTCGATAATTGATTGGGTAGACAAGTTCATATGAACCCGTTCGTGGAGTAATAGTTCTCATAAGAGCTTTGTGAAGGATTCTAGATCTAGGTCATAGGGAAGTGGATTTAATATCTCTAATGTTAACACTATCATCCAGAAATTGATGATTTATGTTATCACAAATTTGAGGATTGAATTCTACCTCATCAAGCTTTCTCCCTACATTAGGTGATCCTAAGATGTGTGCCATACGATATAAGGAGAACCAAACTTTCTTCCCACACACCATACTCCAAACACTATCATTTGGATTTCTTGGAGTTTGGTGACCAAGACTAAGATTTGCATAAAATAATTTGACCATGATATGGTTTATTGCATGGTCATTTCTTTTCAAATCCAAAAGAGAAGTTAAACCTGCCCGATCCGTTAATGCTTGAATGTTGTATGTCTGAAGGCTTTGAAAATCAACGAAGGAGTGCTCGAAAATGCGAGAATTCTTCATTTTATTCCACCTTGTTACAGCTACGCCATCATAGAGCCATTGTGCAATTTGAGCATCAGTTGGCTCGGAGGATGAAGAAGAAGAAGCTCTTGATCTTTTTGGGGCCATTTGTCGTGAGTTTTGAGAGTAATTTGTGAATTGGGTGCTAGGGTTTTGGAAATCAATGGGGAAGAGAGAACTTTTGGAAGGTAAAAAGTGAAGGTACTGGTTAATAAAAGGGGAAAGTTGCATGGGAATTGGCGTTCAGTCGACTGAAAAAGTCTGTTCAGTCGACTGAATTTTTGGCTGAAATTTTCTATGTTAAATTCAGTTGACTGAACAGAAGTTTTAGTCGACCGAACTATTGTATATTTGTTTTCTGCCTAGTGTTCAGTCGACTGAGCAGGAAGGTTCAGTCGACTGAACCTTGAGTTTTTGAAATTCTAAAATTTTAAAATAAATTTCAATAAATGATTACAATAGTATAGATATAATATGATATAATAACATGATTTGGCCACCGAAATAATCATTTCTTTGGAGATGGACTATTTTTCTTTTTGCGTCCTTCATTCTCCATATAGTTTATATCCCATGAGTTTAGACAATATTGAGGAGTCTTTGATGACATCCAAGGATTCACGGGATCAGCTGGTGTACGGTATGACGAAGATGGATCATACGAACTAACTGGCCGAGGTAGAGGCTCGGTCACTTCGTTTTTCTTTGAGCCACAAAAACGTAAACCGATTTGCTCTAGGAAGCTCAATCGTCTCGCCGTTACTTTTTGTTCGAAATATAATTCTCGTTGAAGATCTATTTATTATTGTTGAAAGTGATGAATCTCATCAATTTTTCTTTTTATATCTGGTGAGATAAAAAGAACATGTTTAGCCTTCTTCGATTCCGGTGTGTATCCAGTTCGATAGTTGTCCCATTTATAGACTGGCTCATGCTTTGGTGTTGGAGTAGGAAGTTTTGGTGATGTTGGTGAGTTATCGATCGAAGAGGTGATGTTGATTGGGGAGTATGAGTTGTTTGAGGACATTTTTATATCTTTTCAATCTTTTGCAAGTAAAGAAAATGAAAATAAGTTAAACATGTATTTATAGGATTAACATTCTAAAAATATTGTGGTGATAATTTATCAAAGTTTTTAAACCAAACAAAAATTTAATGGTTAAAATAAATCAGTTAGTAATGTATGGATTAGAGATAGCCCTTATATTATTATTTATAATATATCATTATTTTGAAAATGCAGATTGAAAGTCATAGTTTTCTTCATTCAGTCGACTGAACGTATAGATTTAGTCGACTGAACTAAAAAAATTTTGATAACTTCCTATAAAATCTCTTTAAAAGAGATTATTCCTAATTCTCGTCGTAACTTTATAAAGGAGTTTTCTAATAAAGGTTTAGTAAATATATTGGCAATTTGATTTTCGGTAGAAATATGTTCTAAATTTATGATTCCTTTTTCGATATTGTCTCTTAGAAAATGGTGACGAATGTCTATATGTTTTGTACGAGAGTGATTAACTGGATTTTTAGATAAATTTATTGTACTTGTATTATCACAATATATTGTAGAGTTTGTTAATTTTATATTAAAATCCTTATATGTTTCTTGCATGTAGATAACTTGAGTACATGCTAAGGCGGCTGATATATATTCCACTTCACACGTGGAAAGTGAAACATAATTTTGTTTCTTATTAAACCAAGGTACAAGTGATTTTTCGATGAAATGGCACGTACCACTTGTACTTTTTCTATCTGTTCGAGATCCACCAAAATCAGCATCACTGAATGATACTAACTCAAATGGACACTCTTTTGGATAGAAAAGACCAAAATCTTTAGTATCATTAAGGTATCGCATAATTCGTTTTACCGCTCTTAAGTGTGATTCTTTAGGATTAGATTGAAAACGTGCACATAAACATACACTCATCATTATGTCTGGTCTACTAGCGGTTAAGTAGAGTAAGGAACCTATCATACTTCTAAATAATTTTTGATCTATACTTTTTCCATTTTCATCTCGATCGAGATGAGTAGTGGTACTCATAGGAGTAGGTTTAGCAGAAGTGTTCTCCATTCCGAAACGTTTAATTAGATTAGTACAATATTTTTCTTGGTTTATAAAAATTCCATTTGTTAATTGTTTAATTTGAAGTCCGAGAAAATGTGATAATTCTCCCATATGAGACATTCGAACTCCTTAGTCATTATATTTGAAAATTCCTTACATAAATTTTCATTTGTCGAACCAAATATAATATCATCTACATATACTTGAATTATTGAAATATATTTAGTAGCATTTTTAATGAAAAGCGTTTGATCAACTTTTCCAATTTGAAATCCCGAATTTAGTAAGTAACTTTTAAGTCTTTCATACAAAGCACGAGGTGCTTGTTTAAGACCATATAGTGCTTTCTTTAATTTATATACATGATCTGGATATTCTTCATGTATAAATATAGTAGGTTGTTCTACGTATACATTTTCTTTTATAAAACCATTTAAAAATGCACTTTTAACATCCATTTGATAAAGTTTAAAATTGTGAAAACATGCAAAAGCTAATAGAATACGTATTGCTTCAAGTCTTGCAACTGAAGCAAAAGTTTCTTCAAAATCTATACCTTATCCTTGATTATATCCTTGTGCTACTAGTCTAGCTTTATTCCTAGTTATATTACCTTGTTCATCTATTTTATTTTTGTAAATCCATTTTGTTCCTATAACAGATTGATTATTCGGACGGGGAACTGATTCCCAAACATCATTACGTTCAAATTGATTTAATTCTTCTTGCATTGCGATAATCCAGTAATCGTCTGTTGATGCTTCTTTAGGATTTTTATGTTCGATTATTGATATGAAAGCTACATGTCCCATTTGATTTAGTTGATTTCTTGTCTTAACTTGAGAATTGATTTCACCTATTATGTTTTGAGTAGGGTGATCTCGTAATATTCTTGGTGATGTTCTTAGTTCATTATTACAATTTTCAAAATTTGTATTTTCTATATTTATCAATTCTTCATCATCTTTTATACTTAATTCTTCGTTGAAATTCTCATCAAAAGATACATGTAAGGTTTCTTCGATTACGTTTGTTCATTTATTAAATACTCGATATGCCTTACTTCGTTCTGAATATCCTACAAAAATTCCTTCGTCGGCTTTTGAATCAAATTTACTTAGTTGATCTTTTGTATTTAAAATAAAACATTTTGATCCAAATATTTTGAAATAAGATATATTTGGCATTTTGTTGTTGAATAGTTCATATGAAGTATTTTTAGTTAATGGTCTAATTGATATTCTATTCAATACATAGCATGCAGTAGCTACGGCTTCTGCCCAAAAATGTTTTGGTAGAAAACTTCCATTTAATAATGTTCTAGCGCATTCTTGTAATGTTCTATTATTTCTTTCTACAACTCCATTTTGTTGAGGAGTTCTAGGAAATGAAAATTTGTGATTTATTCCTTTCTTTTTACAGAACATTTCTAAAGCTTCATTTTTGAATTCGCCTCCTTGATCACTTCGTATATTTTTAATCTTCAAATCTTTAGTGTTTTGAATTCTTATGACAAATGTTTTAAAATGCTCAAAAGTATCATTTTTATTTTTCATAAAAATAGTCCATGTATATCTTGAGAAATCATCAACTATTACAAACACGTATCGATTATGATTAATGGATTGAACTTGTGTTGGTCCAAATAAATCCATATGTAGTAACTCTGATGGTTGTAAAGTTGAAATATTTTTCTTAGATTTGAAAGATGATTTTGTTAATTTTCCTTTTTGACAATCATCACAAAGATTTTTTATTTTAAAGTTTATTTTGGGTAAACCTCTTACTAGTTCATTTTTGGAAAGTTTTCTAATAGTTTTAAAATTTGTATGACAAAATCTTTTGTGCCATAACCAAGGATCATTATCTTTGGCTAGTAAGCACATACTTTTATTATGATTAATATTCATAGTTAGAATGTAAATATTCCTATCACTTTTTCCTTCAAAAACAAGATTTTGGTTTTGATCAAGAATACTACATTTATTTTCCGAAAAAGTTATTTTAAAGCCTTTGTCACAAAGTTGGCTTATGCTAAGTAGATTATGTTTTAGATTTTCAACTAATGAAACATTTGTTATAAAAGGTAAATTTGATGTACCGTAATTGCTCACATCTCCTTTGCCAATGATATAACCTTTTGAATTATCTCCGAAGGTAACTGAGCCACCATCAAAGTATGTGATGTTTGTAAGCATATCTTTGTCTCCGGTCATGTGTTTTGAGCAACCACTGTCCAATATCCATTTCTTCTTTTTAAGTGGGACCTGAAAATAAATATAAAATTATTGGTACCCACCTTTTAATAGGGTCCTAAAAAGTTAGAACTTAGGAAGCCAAACCCAATTTGGTTTAGTATCCATTTTATAAATATAGTTTTTATTATTATGAACACTATCCATAAATGTTTTAATATATTTATTCCTAATTAAAATATTGTTAGTCTTTGGAACCCAAATTTTGACTATCTTGGTTTCTACTTTTGTTTTAATAGGTTCTTTTAATAATATTTGTTGTTTTGAATCAATATTCCTCTTAAAATATGTATTTTTATTTTTAGGAAATTTTGACTCCTTTTTATATCCTAATCCATGTTTATTTGAAGAGGATTGAGAATTTTCTAAAATCTTAGATAAATTTTCTCTTCCTTTGTTAAAGTTAGAAATATTTTTAGTGATGTTATTTAATCTAGCTTGAAGACTATTATTTTCTAACTCAACTTGTCTAATCTTAGTTTTTAACTCATGATTTTCAGAAACAATTATATCATTCTTTGTCTTTTGAGTTTCAATTTCTTGACTTAAAAGTGATAATTGAGTTTCCGAGTTTGAATGAGATTCTTAAACTTTTTCAAGTTCTTCTTCTAAAATTTTCTTTTCATCTTTTAACATATCCCTTTCAAATTCATCTTTGTTTTGATTTTCACGAGTTTCTTTGAGTTTCTTTTTAAGAGTTTTTATTGTGTTCAAAAGTTCAGTGTTTACTTCAATTAAGTCATCGAAAGTTAAAATACTTACCTCAGATTCTTGAGCCATGAAGCATACAATTGCCTGTTCATTGTCGCTATCATTTTCACTTTCGGATGAAGATGAATCCGAATCATCCCATGTTACAGAGAATGCCTTCTTTTTGAATTTCTCTATCTTGTTTTTGTTGTTGAGAGCTTTTTGATTCTCCTTCTTTTTCTTTGGGCAATCCTTGTGCATGTGACCTTTCTTGTGACAGTTGAAACATTCTATATTCGAGGATGTAGGTTTGTTCAAGAAATTCTTATTGAATCCGTTTTTATTTCCTTTTTTATATCTTAATAATTTCTTGAAATTTTTGGCTATAAATGCTAAATCCTCATCTTCATACTCTGATCCTTCCTTTTCTGCATGAAAAGCTACATTCTTTCTTTCTTGAGCTTGGTCTTTCTTAGCTTGCATATTTACTTCATACGACATAAGATTTCCAATCAATTCCTCTGGTTTCATTGTAGATAGATCATTTGCTTCCTCGATTGCTAGTACTTTTCTCTTCCATTTATCAGTGAGTGAATTTAGAACTTTAGACACAATGTCAAAATCTGTGTATTTTTCTCCTAGTCCGATTAAAGCATGATGAATGTCTTGAAATCTTGAGTACATGTCATTGATGGATTCATTTTGTCGCATTCTAAAGTTTTGGAATTGATTCTTTAGCATAGATATCTTTGTTTGTTTAACCTTGTTTGTGCCTTCATGTATGACTTTAAGTGTTTCCCAAATTTGATATGCAGTAGTACATATGCTAACACGGTTGAATTTGTTTCTATCCAGGGCGCAAAATAGCATATTCATAGCTTTGGCATTTGCACTAGCTTCATTCTTTTGAATTTGTGTCCATGTAGGATAATCGGTTGTGGGTACAACGAACACTGCTTGAGTAGCATTCCAGGCTTCGAAACTTGTTGCTTGCATATAAATCCTCATCCTTGTAGCCCAATAGTTATAGTTTAGTCCATCGAATAGAGGAGGTCTTTGGGTAGATTGTCCTTCCGCAAATGTAGAACTATAGGCAGATGTTGTGCTTGTACTTGCGTTATTTTCCATATTATCAATATGTCTAATAACGGTGTTATGGTTATAGGACGACCTTGCTCTGATACCAATTGAAAGACGTTATGCAGTAGGATAGTGTAATATGGATTAACCGAATAGTCTAGGTAGATAAAGTAAGTAAAAGCAAGGAGACACCAGGATTTTATACTGGTTCGGACCTCTAGTCCTACGTCCAGTCCCTAAGCTTCACTTAGGAATTTCACTAACTAACACCCTCACTTAACCCGAAGGAATAGGTTTACAACTTACCCGAACAATCGAACGATATTTCTTGCCTCAAACACCGAAAAGGACTTCAACTCAATTACAAAAACAATATTCGACTTGTTTTGTTCTTATCAACACTAATGAGTCTAATGTAGCACAATATTCCTATAATCTTATCCTCGAGAGTATGCAATGTGTTTGTGAAGATTTAGGAAATGTGAATTGCTATGAATCAAAAGAATGTTGAAAATAAAGCAGTGACTCAAGCAATAGATTTGTGAGTGCTTTGAGAATTTATAGATAATATGTTCAAGAAGATAGTAAGATTAAAGCAAGAGAATTCGGTGAATGAAGATGTTAGAATTATGTATTTATACTTGTAAAAGAGGTGCATCTGTTGGCTAAGGTTGCAGACAAAAGATGCTTCCATTTCCATTGGTGAACGGTTGCAACTCTTGGGAGGAAGAAGGTGTCTATTCAAAGAAAATTCGCATGTTCAAATTCAGTCGACTGAACAGAGAATTCAGTCAACTGAAAATATGAAGTAAAATTTTCAGGAACAAATTCAGTCGACTGAGCATGGTGTTTCGGTCGACTGAAACTGTACATGTTTGTATATGTATAACAGGTTCAGTCGACTGGTCATCCCTGTTCAGTCGACTGAACTATTAAGCTGTGCACAGTGAATGTGTATTAAGAAATGAAATTTATAACATGTGTTCTAGTATTAGTGCAAGCCTCTTGAGGATATATTTTAACAATAAATCTAAACTAAGACCTATATAAAAATCATACTTATGTTTATTCTTGGTCTTCATCGTTCTTTCTTTAGCTTTGCACATATCTCTTCCTTTTTGTTGAAGTACGTTATCATTGATCAAAATCTTAGCGTATCAACACTTTTTACTCCTAACTTTACTTACCTTATAAAACATAAGTAAAATTTTGTTGAAAAACAAAGCTAAGTTGGAAACTTGAAATCGCTTTAGCAATTAAAAAACCTAATAAACGATATTTGTTTTTCTATAGAATCTCAAGTCGCTTTTACATTTCATAATGCTAGCTTTTATTATAGTTTACAGCAATAAAGCAAGGTTTCAAGCATATACATACATACATACATATATATATAGATATATGTATGCCATGATTTTACACATACAATAAAAGATTATAAATTTCAAACTAACTCGACTTTCAAACTTCCATATTCAAACTATATGTCAACACACCCAAACACACATACATACATCCAAGCCAACACTATTATTCACCAAATCAAGCAATTATTTTAAAAATTAAGCAACCACAAAATATGTGTCACAATTAAAGTTAGAAATTTTTAATAAATTAGTGAGCTTTACTTATAAAAATCAACCAAATCGAACCGAACTTTTTCTACCTTTTGGGACAACCCTAGATCCTTGCTTTACTTTGATAAAAAATGGATTTTTAAAGATCTTAAAGGCCAAAGTGGGTTTGGCAAAGAGGTATAGGAGGCTTGGCCTTGGACTTTTAAGGGAATTTAGGCTTGCTCTAGAGAAGAGAGAAGTGTAAGGTAGAAAGGTAGACTTTTTTAACGGTTATAAGGAGTTTAAAAGTTGAAATGGACTTGGTTTTTAAATTTATAAAACAAAGAAGCCAATAAATTTTAAAAAAAAGTTAAAGGAAGATGGTAAGATTTTTGAAAACAAACGGAATGGAAAATAAAAAGAAAATCTTCTATATAAAATGAGGTAGAATTACTAGAATATCCTTAAGTATAAATGCCCTCCATTGCATTTTGCCCCATCATCATTACATCTTCCAATCCTACCTTGTAATACCGGTTATCCCCCCTTTCTTTCACCTTTCCATCATTTCATAGCATCAAATTACAAGACATTTGAATATACATTGGATAATTAGGTATTTTCATGTGCTCAGTTGAAATTTACACCTAAAGTTTCAAATCCTTGTCACATCCTTCCATATTTACTTAAGTAAATATATTTTCCCCATATTACAAACTTATCCATACTTATATTATTTGTAAATGTTTATATTTGTCAGCTTAAATGTACAAAAAGGTATTCACGACATTTTAGATAACTTTTTGATGGTGAAAAATTAAATTTTTGGAAAAAGCTTTTCGATCACATTTTCTATTTTCCTTTAAACTAATTATTTATGTAAATACATTTTAAAATCATTTCACCATCACTGATAAATATTTAAAAAAGGGTATTTTGAATAATAAAATCCATTAAAAAATATATTATATATCCATATTTAAAGTGATTAAATTTTAGGCCATTACAAGCGGGGCTTTGACTGCATAGGTCTAGCCTACATTAAGAACATCGTCCCCAATAAGCTTGAGGCATCACCATTCTTGTGTAAACTCATAGGAGCAAAAAGTCATTGTTTTCCAACATGTTGTCTTTTTGGAAAAGGTATATTTGTTGAAATTAATTAATAATGAAATTGTAGAATTAGATGTGATCCGAGAGTCGAACAGGGAGACCGGACTAGTTGGAGAACCAAGTTCACCCATATATGAAAACACGCAATTTTGGATAGCGTTTTTCTTCGTCGATTTTGTTTAATTCTTGAAAATTGATGCATAACCTTAAGAAACCGTCTACCTTAGTAGTGAAAATGAGAGGCACTCCCCATTTCAAAATACTCCTATGAATAAAACCCTCTACAAAAATTTAGACACCTACTTATCCAACTCTCGTCTTTTGTTTAGAGCCATATGCTTAAGAGGCATTACAATTGGTCCAGCATTTTTTTGAGGCAAATACGAAATTCAATTTCTCTTCAGGGAGGAAGATCGGAAACTTCTTCGAATATATCGAGATAGTCTTTCATTACAGGTATACACGATAACTCTTCATGTGATAAGCTAGCAAATACAGATAAGTC
Organism: Allium cepa; assembly: GCA_030765085.1. Lineage (NCBI taxonomy): Eukaryota > Viridiplantae > Streptophyta > Magnoliopsida > Asparagales > Amaryllidaceae > Allium > Allium cepa. The sequence continues at coordinate 978,728,138 of CM060935.1, forward strand.
CTTGTCATCAAAACATCAGACTCACAACACACAATTAAATCAAACCCGTCACCTTTTCTCAACTGAACCATCCTCTGTCACAATCCAAAACTACCCAATAACAAGACATCCAGTCCATTCCAAAAATCAATATATATCCTGAAAAGTTATTATATATGCATCATAAAGGAACTCCACACCAAGAAGACCAACTTTAGATTTTGACACAACATAGATAGATGGGTCGATCCCCAAAAGTATTTGAACCATAATCAATTCATATGCAATGTCAAGTTTAATAGATCGTTAGTCAACTAATGCACTTGTTATGAACAATGGGATACACTAGCATCAAACAAAGTTTTGAAAGTGTGTTATAGATCGTGTAATATGGATATACAATGATACAGAGTATAGTGATGATAGTTATACGGTAAATAATGCAGAATATAAAAGCGGTAAAGTAAAATGACACCAGGAATTTTTATACTGATTCGGAGCACCGTCCTACGTCCAGTCCCAGACTCTTTCTGAAATTTCACTAAAACAACAACCCTCACTTAACCTGGAGGAACAGGTCTATACAACCCCTGAGCAGCCGAACAGGGAACCTGAGCAGCAAAACAAGATTTCGCCTCAACGGCCGAAGAGGACTTCACACGCATGAGCAGAAGAACAGGACTTCAACAATACAAAAGATTGTTTTGACCTTGTGTGTTCTAATAACACGGATTTGTCACTCGTATTACACCCTTCCTATAATCTTTTCCTCAAGTATGACGTGTGTAGTTGTGTGTATATGAAGATTAGGAAGTTTCAAATTGCTTGAAGAATATGGAAATGAATATGTAAGCAATGAATGTATGAATTCAAGGGAGTAGTTAATTAAGAAAATATGATTCAAGTATAAGCAAGTAAGTGTGTTGAATATGCGCTTTGCGCTATATGATTTTTGTTTGATGATAATAAACATATATACATTCATATAAATGTATTTGGTAATGTACTATTTTGTTTTTCATAGTTTAAATAAATATTTGTTGAATAAAATTAAATTACACAGAATTCGAATTTGAATTCAAACAGAACAAGTTAAACAGATTTTGAATTCAAACAGAAATTTTATTCAAACAAATATTTTGAATAGTATGTATTTGGTTAGATAAATATCTGTTGAATAAAATTAAATTACACAGAATTCAAATTTGAATTCAAACAGAACAAGTTAAACAGATTTTGAATTCAAACAGAAATTTTTATTCAAACAAATATTTATTACAATTTTAAATAGTACAATTTCATGATCTCACTATACATATACATTTTTGATTACAATCACATCACATTTACAGTTAACCTCACTACATATCACTCACACTCGTATTTTGTCTTCAACTGCATTCCGGTTTGAATCCAGCATCTGAGTAATCTGCAAAAATATTTTCAAATGCAGTAAAATTGAAAGAGAAATATTTTTGAAATTTGAAAGAAACGATGATTTTGAAAACATTGTTTGCCTCAGTTATTTGGGTTGTTCGTCATCATTTTTGACTGTGCAATATCTGTGCATATCAGTATTTTTATCAGGGACAGGTAACTATAAGTGGCTGCAGTACACACGTGTACATTCGTATACGTGTGCACTGCCTCGCCAACTTGTGTGCAAAAAATCAAACAAAAGCACAGAAATCAAAAACAAGGTCAAACCCAAGATAGGTTCAACTCAAGGCAAATAGACAAAGCAATTGACTACAAACAGTTCCAGTTCAAGCCACAAGTATACATGAATACAACTCTACTGCAACAGTACAGTCATGAAGACTGCAAGGACATGAATGCAACAAAGTTCAAAATTGCATCAAAAGCAGTTCAATGTGGATAGCAACAGCAAAAAGGGACTGCAACAAACATGTATGCAGCATCAAGTTAGAACACAGTGAAAACTCGAGTCACAGTACAGGCCAAGTCTACTGCATGCAACATGGAATGCAAAAAAAAAAAAAAAATGCACCACTGCAAATTCAAACAATGTCCAAACTTCAAATATGCAAATGCTCAAACTCAGATGAACAACAACAGGGATGAACACATGAGAATGGACAAGGCACAAATTAAGTCCAGCTACTAGTTGCAGACTCCAAGTTGCAGACTCAAGAATGCATCACCATGACACAGTTTCAAACTATATAGAGCTGTGACAATATCAAACTCATGTATGCAACAGCAAATACTCGAGCGCAAGACAGTACAGCTACAACATGTCAATGCAACACTGCATACAATATGGTGCAGAACCAAATGCCACCAAGAATCGGTGCAATGACCAAGAAATGATACAAGACTTCAAATATGCAATGCTCAATATCACTACAAACTGCAGTGGACAGCAAAAATGATCAAATATACACAAATGCAGCCCAATAGACCAAAGTACAACATCAAAGACAGCACTGACTTAAGTATACAAGTGAAACTGCAATAACTCAGTGGACAGGAATGTAACAAAGACCAAGGCTACGGCATAATGCACCAGAGATATGGAACCACTGCAACAAAAGTGTACAAACACCAATGAACCATCAAAGAATGCAACACAGTAATGAGACCAGATACAAGCTAGTTCCAGTTCCAACATATTTAACTCAATGTGCAACTGCAAGTGTCGACCAAGTGACAATGCAAGCAAGATCAACACAGCAGCCAACTAAAGAACAAAATTACTCACAACATCGACAAACCCAAATGTCCAGACCAACAACAACATGAATACTGCACCAACCAGAATGGATGCAGAGATACAAGTCATAGCAAATGCATGCAACAATGTGCACAGGCCAGAAACAATATAGTAATGACAGCAAACATGAAGTGAAGAGAATAGTGTCACAATATCAAAGCACAGAACAACCTTGTATCAATAACAATGCAACACAGTGACAAATGCAGACACAACTGAAATGAGACAGGTGCAAGTGAATCAGAATAAAGCAGTGCAACATCTACGACTGAAAGTACATGAATGCAAACTACAAGTACAGGTTCAAGGCCAGAATGACAAAGTGTATGCAACGGCAGGGAGTCGAACCAACACTGCAGCAAGATGTTAAAATATGCAAAACAAGAATGGAAAGTTTACAAAGTATCAAAGCCGTGCTTTTTACCAAGTCAATAATCAACACCGTGGTCATCACGAAATAAATCACCAAGAGCATATTCATATTGAACAAATCAGAATCAATCTCAATCGTTCAAGAATAATAAAGTGGCCAAGATGAAGAATTTGACAATTTCAAATCAACATATACGAACGCAATTCTAGGATTTCGAATCCTATAAATACCCAATATCATCATCGGCATAAATCATCGAGTTCAAGTATCAATTTAGAAAAGCAAAAGGAGACAGTACATACCGAATTCACAAGCAACGAACTCGATCGAGCAACTGCAAAACGAGCAATAGTCAACCATCAGAGAAGTAGCGAGTTAGGGCAACATATCTCAGATCAATTGAAGGAGCCGAAGCCCTAATTGGAACAAAGAGCCGAAGCCCTAACTGGAACAAAGGGAACGAAGCCCTAATCAGAACGAAGCCGCCATTATTCTCACGAACGAGACAAAAGGGGATCGGGCAGGAGATAACAAAGAAAGGAACGGGTTTAAGTGGGCCGGTCTTATTAAAAAAAAAAGGGTTTTGTTTTTAATTTAAGGCTTTATTATATTAATTAGTTTTTTTTAGGGTTATTTTCTATTGTTTCTTAATTATTGTTTTTTATTTTACGAACCAAAGAATCTTGGTAAATCACCACCTAGGTTTAGGTAGTGTCAGATTGTCTATTTTGAATTAGTTCAGTGAGCAGGGTGTGCGAGTTTGCAAAGCTCTATAGGCGGGAGCAGTGTTTGCGAGTGAGCGAAACTCTATAGGCGGGAGTAGGGTGTGCGAGTCTAGTAGAGTGTTTGTGAGCGGGAGCAAAAGGGTCTGCGAGTCTAGTAGAGTGTTTGTAAGCGTGATACTGTTTAATTCTAATAGAAATCTGTGAATGCAGCAGTAGGCAGGGGTTGCCGAAGCTGGGTAAATTTTGTGTGTGATTTATTTTTCAGCATATTTATTTCTGCTATTATATTTCTGTGTTTAATTCGAGAAAATTTGCTATAACCCTATTCACCCCCCCCCCCTCTAGGGTTAATCTAGATCCTACAAGTGGTATCAGAGCCCGGTAAATTTTTTTTATTTAACTCTAGAGTCATGAGTCTACAAAATAATGCTTTTTCTGAGGGGCAATCTATTGCTAGGCCACCCATGTTTAACGGGAACGATTATGCTTATTGGAAAGTTAGGATGAGTATTTATCTTAGTTCCGTTGATTATGATGTTTGGGATATTATTGAAACTGGCTATAAACCTCCCACTATAATCGTTGGTGGTACTGAGATTCCTAAACCTAAGGATAGGTGGGATGCTAACGATAAGAAATTGAAAACGACAAATGCTAAAGCCATGAATGCTTTGATATGTGCTCTTGATAAAAATGAATTTAATAAAATTTCTCATTGTACAACAGCACAGGAAATATGGCATACTTTGGAGGTGACACACGAAGGAACTTCTCAAGTCAAGGAGTCTCGGCTAGCCCTATTCAGCAATGAATACGAAAACTTTGTGATGGACAAAGGCGAGAGAATGCAGGATATGTTTGGACGCTTTTCAACCTTGGTATACAATGCTAGAGTGCTTGGGAAGGTATTCACTGAGGTAGAGCTTGTGCGGAAGATACTACGAGTTTTACCAATGAACTTTGAGGCAAAAGTCACAGCAATCCAAGAATCGAAAGATCTGAGCAAACTAAGCATGGAGGAGTTGATTGGCAACTTGATGACATATGAGCTTGAGTTAAAAGCAAAGGAAGAACGCAACAACTCCGAACCAAAGAAGAAGACGATTGCCTTAAAAAGTAAAGAAGAAAGCGATGAAGAAGATCCAATTGAAGAGCTTGCAATGGCTGTCAATAATCTTAGAAGATGGTCTAGATTCAAGCCACGCAAGAAGAAAACAAAGGGCAATAGGTCAAAAGATTCCGAAAATTCCGATAATGAACTGACATGTTATAACTGCAACAAGCCTGGCCACATCAAACCAAAATGCCCACTTCTCAAACAACAAAGAAAAGAAAAAGGCGAAGAAGGTATTTGCAGCAACTTGGGATGATGAAGAAGGAGAGGAAGCTTCGGATAGCAGCCCAGAGGAGGCTAACTTGTGTTGCATGGCCAAATCAGAATCAGAAGCAACCTCCGACGAATCTAGTGAGGCAGGTGAGTTTTCTTATAAAGAACTTGTTTTTATGTGTTCTGATCTTACTAAGGTAGTGGATACTCTTGAATCTAAAATTGAAAAACTGAAATCTGATAGGAGAGAATTTGCTCGTGAAAATTTTAGGTTAAAAACTGAACTTGAAAATATTCAAAACCTAGAATGTAAAAAATGTAAGATTTTAGATTCAGAATTATCAAAACTGAGGAATAACTTTGAAAGTCTTGAAAATGAAAACTTGAATCTTAAGGAAACCATCGACACTAGGAGAAAGGATTTTATTAATCGATACACCTCACTTGTCACTGAAAATTCAACATTAAAAACCAAAGTCCAAAATCTTGAGAAATCTTTGAATAACTTTTCAAGATGCGAAAAATCTTTCAAAATGTTATTTGGAAATCAAATTTTTGCTAACAATAGAAAAGGACTAGGCTTTGGGAAATCACAAAATAATGATAATGCAAAAAGTAGAAGTGTTTTTGCTCGATCTGAAATAATTGGAAATCATGTTGAAAATCGTAGTCATAGAAACACAAATTTTAATCAAGTCAATTTAATGTGCACGTTTTGTAGAGAATTTGGACATAATCGAAATAATTGTTGGTATAGACCCAAACACGTGAAAACTATACCAATTTGGGTTCTAAAAGGCACAAATATAAAATCTTTGAAAGTCAAACAAATTTGGGTGCCAAAAGGAACATATATAAACAGTTTTGAGTCTCCAAAAACATATTTTTCATATTCTGCCACTAACAACAATGGACCTATAAAAACAAATAGGTCACACAAATCTTTTATCGTGTAGGTGTGGTGGCAGGCTAAGGAACAACAACAGTGTTCTCTGGATTTCGGCTGTTCCAGAAACACAACGGGCGACAAAGCAAAGTTCCTTAGCCTAGTATAAAGGTGACAGAATCACAATGGGCAATCACGAAAAATTATCGTAAAGGTAAAACAGGTAATTGTTTTTTAAAATGTGATTATCTGCACCATACTCTAAATTAAAATCAGCCAATATTGAGATGAACAAAAGATGATGATTTTGATGCTATGATTTTTTTTAAACTATTGACTAACCATCTTTAAATAGAATTACTTGGAGTAATTATGATGGTTGACTGATTCGGACTTAATTGATATGATTTTTTGACTTGTTCTTATTTATGACATTAATTTGTGCTTAATTGATGACCAATCAGATTTTCAATTTTGAACTAATTTATATAAATTTGTTCGGTCAAATACTGGTTACTCATGCTACACGTAGATATATTGGTTCTGACATTTTGATCACTGCTTGTAAATTTGCACGATTTCAAATTCATGAGAAAAAGGATTTTAAGAAATTGTTTTTGAAATGATTATGATGTTGATTGACTGTTGATTACTCATGAAAATAATTGTTTATCCTCTGGTTTCTGAAATTAACATCATGATATTTGTTTGAGTGTTAACACGGCTTAAATTCAAATTCAAAAGAATGATGTTTTGAAATTTTTGGTGCACATCTCATGGTTTGATTCAACAAGTGAATATTGAGTGAAATTTAAATTCAGATGCGGATTACACTGGTAATATAGTTGATAGAAAAATTATTAGTGTAACGTGATTAATTTTTGAAACATTCATTTGCTGCATCGTTTTTTTTTTCAAAGAAAATATCTGCATATTTTTCACTTGAAATAATTTTCAAATAGCAGAAAATTTTCTTATAAAACTCCCCTCAAGAAAATCATGTTTGACCATATTTACAGCTTAATCATTTTTGAAAAATTGATTTTATAATTTTTAATTTGATTTTAAATGACAAATTTGACTAATCTGACTCCCTTTGATTATCGAAAAGATAAATAGTGACTGAAAAAGAGATGAGTGTTGATATTTATCATATATTATAACTCGAGAAAGTATAATTAGAAAATTTCTTTAGAATTTCATAACAAGAGTTATAAAAACTTTTTGTTGGGTAATAATTCCATGACCATTTCTATTTCTATCATCTTTCTATCGAACATCACTCATCAAGATCATATTTAGTATGTAAATTTGTGGTAGTTTACAAAGGAAATCATTTATTCTTCAATATCTTAAATCTGTGAAGGAAATTATTTGTGCTTCAACTTATTATATTTAGCAATAAAAATAAATATCCAAAGTATTCACTCTCATTTAAAAGTCCTCACGGTTATGCATGGGTGAATTACTTGGATTTTTGATTATGTGCTTCCATGCTCATTTAAAAGTCCTCACGGTTATGCATGTATGGAACGCATATTAAAAATAATTGATTTAATAGACAAGTTGATTCTAATCCCATTTAAAAGTCCTCACGGTCATGCGTGGTTAGAAGATACTTGATTTCATTTTTTAAATTAAAATTGGAATACTACTAATCTCATTTAAAAGTCCTAACGGTTATGCATGGTTAGTAGATATTCAAATTTCCAGAAATAAATATACCACAAATAGACATATCTATATGAATTTTTGATGATTCTATCTCCATCACTTCTGAAAGTGGAATATGCGCTTGACAAGGGTAATTATGATTTTTGTTTGAGTTTTATTGAGATTTGATATTTATATTTAATTGAGTTAAATGTTCGATTCATGTCTATCACTTCATCCCTATTTTATAACACTATTATTCTTTTGCTGATAACAAAAGGGGGAGAGAAAAGTTAAGATTTTGTCAAATAGAATCAAGCAAAGGTCAAATAACTTTCAATTTGCATATAGGCTCATTTACATATTTTTATTTGTATGCATATATGTAGGGGGAGCCATATATGTAGGGGGAGTATCACATAAAAAGGAAGCATTCAAATAGGGGGAGCAAATGAAATTATCAAATACATTTAATATATTCAAAATCTTAAATATATGTTTGTTATCATCAAAAGGGGGAGATTGTTGAATATGCGCTTTGCGCTATATGATTTTTGTTTGATGATAATAAACATATATACATTCATATAAATGTATTTGGTAATGTACTATTTTGTTTTTCATAGTTTAAATAAATATTTGTTGAATAAAATTAAATTACACAGAATTCGAATTTGAATTCAAACAGAACAAGTTAAACAGATTTTGAATTCAAACAGAAATTTTATTCAAACAAATATTTTGAATAGTATGTATTTGGTTAGATAAATATCTGTTGAATAAAATTAAATTACACAGAATTCGAATTTGAATTCAAACAGAACAAGTTAAACAGATTTTGAATTCAAACAGAAATTTTTATTCAAACAAATATTTATTACAATTTTAAATAGTACAATTTCATGCTCTCACTATACATATACATTTTTGATTACAATCACATCACATTTACAGTTAACCTCACTACATATCACTCACACTCGTATTTTGTCTTCAACTGCATTCCGGTTTGAATCCAGCATCTGAGTAATCTGCAAAAATATTTTCAAATGCAGTAAAATTGAAAGAGAAATATTTTTGAAATTTGAAAGAAACGATGATTTTGAAAACATTGTTTGCCTCAGTTATTTGGGTTGTTCGTCATCATTTTTGACTGTGCAATATCTGTGCATATCAGTATTTTTATCAGGGACAGGTAACTATAAGTGGCTGCAGTACACACGTGTACATTCGTATACGTGTGCACTGCCTCGCCAACTTGTGTGCAAAAAATCAAACAAAAGCACAGAAATCAAAAACAAGGTCAAACCCAAGATAGGTTCAACTCAAGGCAAATAGACAAAGCAATTGACTACAAACAGTTCCAGTTCAAGCCACAAGTGTACATGAATACAACTCGACTGCAACAGTACAGTCATGAAGACTGCAAGGACATGAATGCAACAAAGTTCAAAATTGCATCAAAAGCAGTTCAATGTGGATAGCAACAGCAAAAAGGGACTGCAACAAACATGTATGCAGCATCAAGTCAGAACACAGTGAAAACTCGAGTCACAGTACAGGCCAAGTCTACTGCATGCAACATGGAATGCAAAAAAAAAACAATGCACCACTGCAAATTCAAACAATGTCCAAACTTCAAATATGCAAATGCTCAAACTCAGATGAACAACAACAGGGATGAACACATGAGAATGGACAAGGCACAAATTAAGTCCAGCTACTAGTTGCAGACTCCAAGTTGCAGACTCAAGAATGCATCACCATGACACAGTTTCAAACTATATAGAGCTGTGACAATATCAAACTCATGTATGCAACAGCAAATACTCGAGCGCAAGACAGTACAGCTACAACATGTCAATGCAACACTGCATACAATATGGTGCAGAACCAAATGCCACCAAGAATCGGTGCAATGACCAAGAAATGATACAAGACTTCAAATATGCAATGCTCAATATCACTACAAACTGCAGTGGACAGCAAAAATGATCAAATATACACAAATGCAGCCCAATAGACCAAAGTACAACATCAAAGACAGCACTGACTTAAGTATACAAGTGAAACTGCAATAACTCAGTGGACAGGAATGTAACAAAGACCAAGGCTACGGCATAATGCACCAGAGATATGGAACCACTGCAACAAAAGTGTACAAACACCAATGAACCATCAAAGAATGCAACACAGTAATGAGACCAGATACAAGCTAGTTCCAGTTCCAACATATTTAACTCAATGTGCAACTGCAAGTGTCGACCAAGTGACAATGCAAGCAAGATCAACACAGCAGCCAACTAAAGAACAAAATTACTCACAACATCGACAAACCCAAATGTCCAGACCAACAACAACATGAATACTGCACCAACCAGAATGGATGCAGAGATACAAGTCATAGCAAATGCATGCAACAATGTGCACAGGCCAGAAACAATATAGTAATGACAGCAAACATGAAGTGAAGAGAATAGTGTCACAATATCAAAGCACAGAACAACCTTGTATCAATAACAATGCAACACAGTGACAAATGCAGACACAACTGAAATGAGATAGGTGCAAGTGAATCAGAATAAAGCAGTGCAACATCTACGACTGAAAGTACATGAATGCAAACTACAAGTACAGGTTCAAGGCCAGAATGACAAAGTGTATGCAACGGCAGGGAGTCGAACCAACACTGCAGCAAGATGTTAAAATATGCAAAACAAGAATGGAAAGTTTACAAAGTATCAAAGCCGTGCTTTTTACCAAGTCAATAATCAACACCGTGGTCATCACGAAATAAATCACCAAGAGCATATTCATATTGAAAAAGTCAGAATCAATCTCAATCGTTCAAGAATAATAAAGTGGCCAAGATGAAGAATTTGACAAATTCAAATCAACATATACGAACGCAATTCTAGGATTTCGAATCCTATAAATACCCAATATCATCATCGGCATAAATCATCGAGTTCAAGTATCAATTTAGAAAAGCAAAAGGAGACAGTACATACCGAATTCACAAGCAACGAACTCGATCGAGCAACTGCAAAACGAGCAATAGTCAACCATCAGAGAAGTAGCGAGCTAGGGCAACATATCTCAGATCAATTGAAGGAGCCGAAGCCCTAATTGGAACAAAGAGCCGAAGCCCTAACTGGAACAAAGGGAACGAAGCCCTAATCAGAACGAAGCCGCCATTATTCTCACGAACGAGACAAAAGGGGATCGGGCTGGAGATAACAAAGAAAGGAACGGGTTTAAGTGGGCCGGTCTTATTAAAAAAAAAAGGGTTTTGTTTTTAATTTAAGGCTTTATTATATTAATTAGTTTTTTTTAGGGTTATTTTCTATTGTTTCTTAATTATTGTTTTTTATTTTACGAACCAAAGAATCTTGGTAAATCACCACCTAGGTTTAGGTAGTGTCAGATTGTCTATTTTGAATTAGTTCAGTGAGCAGGGTGTGCGAGTTTGCAAAGCTCTATAGGCGGGAGCAGTGTTTGCGAGTGAGCGAAACTCTATAGGCGGGAGCAGGGTGTGCGAGTCTAGTAGAGTGTTTGTGAGCGGGAGCAAAAGGGTCTGCGAGTCTAGTAGAGTGTTTGTAAGCGTGATACTGTTTAATTCTAATAGAAATCTGTGAATGCAGCAGTAGGCAGGGGTTGCCGAAGCTGGGTAAATTTTGTGTGTGATTTATTTTTCAGCATATTTATTTCTGCTATTATATTTCTGTGTTTAATTCTAGAAAATTTGCTATAACCCTATTCACCCCCCCCCCTCTAGGGTTAATCTAGATCCTACAAAGTGAAGTGATTTGATCTTGAAATTCATGCATATATATAGTAGTTAAGGAGTTGCAACTGCTGGTGAAGAGATCTATTCGAATAACAATGGCTGTAACCCTTGGGGAAGAAGAACGCTATTCAAAAAGGAAGTGTCTTTTCACAAAAAACGACTATTGCAGAATTCAGTCGACTGACTCAGGTCATTCAGTGGACTGAATTTAAGAACATGCACATATATGTTAAAATGCACAGGTTCAGTCGACTGACTGACTGTATTCAGTCGACTGAATTCTGTTGTTAATAAAAAACTACAGTAGCTCATTTGGTTAGAGTACTTACCTTCCAAACTAGTGATCTGGGTTCAGCCCCACTCCATGCATTTTTTTGAAAACTTTATTTTGATTAAAATATGCGTGCAAGTTTATTGAATGTGAATGATGATTCTTGAGGAAAGATTTTAACAGTGCACTAAAATAGACTTTATATACACATTTGATGACTCTTGTTAAAATATAGAACTAAACAAACCATATATTGAGCCGATGAGTCTGGATGTTATCATAGTCGTAGATTCGTGAATTGTTGTGCCTTGTCAACAATTAAAACCTATGATCCAACATTCTCCCCCTGTTTGATGATGATAACTTTATTTGCTAGGAATGAATCTTTGACAAGCTTTGTTGATCTTATCTCTCTCACTGAATATATTCCTGTAATTGTGCTATAGATTTCTCCCTCTAAATCTATACTATATATTCTTGTAAATAATTAATCTTTTCTCCACTTTAATCTGTGCTTGCATGGTTTATTCCTACAAATAGTGTTAGAGCAATATCTTTCTCCCCCTTTGTCATCGACAAAAATGAGAGTTTATATGATGATATAAATTATATTTTACATAAGTGTTAACGTAGAACAATATAAAACAAAATAACTACTACTTATAATGTAAGGTATCAGAAAAAAATTAACATTTAAAGCATGCGATACCCAAGGTTCTTATAATTTTCTAATTTTTAGGAAACCATACCCATTTGGGTGTGGTTGAACCTTTATAAATATAATTTTCATTATTAACTACCATATCAAAATAATCATCAATGTATTTTCTCTATTTTTTTTAATTAACAGGAACCAAATATTTAGATAATTTTTATTCATATTTCCCATCAATGGTTTTGTACTTCTAAAGAAATTATAAACATTATTGGTCATAGCAGTATTTGAATTTCTATAAAAATTGGATTTAGACTTTTCTCGTAATCTAGTACTAGCAATAACATATTTACTATACATGAAAGCGTGTCTACTACTATTTCTACGATCTGTTTTATTACATCCTATACCACTTTTATCATGTAAAGATCTAGAACAAGATAAAATCACGTTTAAATTGTTTTGACCTTTACTAAATTTTGTGACTTCAGTGTTAAGTTTATCAAATTTAACTTAAAGTCGCAATTATTATTTTCCAAAGAAATATTACTATTATTCAAAATATCAATTTTCTCATTTAATTCAGAATTCTCGTTTTTTAATGTACGGTTCTTATTTTTGAGAAGGGAATTTTGAGATTCTGAATTATCTAAAGAGGATTGTAATAAATCATTTTGTCTTTTCAAATCAAAAATTTCTTTTGAAAATTTTTCTCTCTCGTTTTCAAATATGATGTTTTGTTCATCTAGAAAATCTTTAACAGTTATAAAATTATTCTTTAAAACACCAAATTGATTTTCTAAATTTAACTTTTCATTTTTCAATTTCTCATTTTCAAGTTCAACAGATTTCATTTTTTCTAAAATAATAAAATTAAGCTTTGAAATCTTATTGCTTATACTAGCTAATTCATTATTATCTTTTATTGAAAATTTTAAATCAGAAAGTACCTTTTTGTAGTCCTCACTGGTGGCTTTTGACAGGGATTTTGCTTGTTGTATTATGAATGGATCGTTTTCTGGCCATTATTCTATGATGTTGTGACGATCGATAGAATTCTAGGCTCTGATACCAAATGAAGTGTGTTATGGATCGTGTAGTATGGATATACAATGATACAAAGTATAGTGATGATAGTTATACGGTAAAAAATGTGGAATATAAAAGCAGTAAAGTAAAATGACACCAGGAATTTTTATACTGGTTCGGAGCACCGTCTTATGCCCAGTTCTAGACTCCTTCTGGAATTTCACTAAAACAACAACCCTCACTTAACCTAGAGGAACAGGTCAATACAACCCCTGAGCAACCGAACAGGGACCTGAGCAGCAGAACCGGATTTTGCCTCAACAGCCGAAGAGGACTTCACACGCCTAAGCAGAAGAACAGGACTTCAACAAATACAAAAGATTGTTTTGATCTTATGTGTTCTAATAACATGGATTTATCACTTGTATTACACCCTTCATAAAATCTTTTCATCAAGTATGATGTGTGTAGTTATGTGTATATGAAGATTAGGAAGTTTCAAATTGCTTGAAGAATATGGAAATGAATACGTAAGCAATGAATGTATGAATTCAAGAGAGCAGTTAATTCAGAAAATATGATTCAAGTATAAGCAAGTAAGTGAAGTGATTTGATCTTGAAATTCATGCATATATATAGTAGTTAAGGAGTTGCAACTGCTGGTGAAGAGATCTCTACGAATAGCAATGGCTGTAACCCTTGGGGAAGAAGAAGGCTATTCAAAAAGGAAGTGTCTTTTCACAAAAAAACGACTGCTGCAGAATTCAGTCGACTGACTCAGGTCATTCAATGGACTGAATTTAAGAACAAGCACATATATGTTAAAATGCACGGGTTCAGCCGACTGACTGACTGTATTCAGTCGATTGAATTGTGTTGTTAAGTAAAAACTACAGTAGCTAATTTGGTTAGAGTATATGCCTTACAAACTAGTGACCCGGGTTCGAGCCCTGCTCCATGCATTTTTCGAAAACTTTGATTTTGATTAAAATACGCATGCAAGTTTATTTGAATGTGAATGATGATTCTTGAGGAAAGATTTTAACGAAGCACTAAACTATACTTTATATACACATTTGATGACTCTTGTTAAAATATATAATGATACAAACCATATACTGAGCCGATGAGTCTGGATGTTATCATAGTCATAGGTTCGTGAATGGTTGTGTCTTGTCAACAATCAAAACCTATGATCCAACAAGTTTGAGCAGGATAATCAGACAAGATCAACAAACCTTCCATCACAACTATTTTTCCTTCCTATTGTGCTGATGAAAGCACCTTGTTTGACATAGAAACATCATTCATAGCATATGCTATCATGAGTTGACCCTCATTCCTTAAGTTTGGACAATCTCTCTTTGTATGCTCAATTTGATCATAGTTATAGCACTTTAATTTTTTCTGAGCAAGGGTTGCCTTATGGTCTCTAGCCGTATGTCCCACCTGATTACAATTATAACATCTGCTTTGAAAGATTTTTCTTTTAATTCTTTGTTACATGTCCTACCTTCTCACACTTGTGGCACATGACTACTTACCTCTTGCAATATCCTCCTTGGGATCCATTTCCTTTCCATTTTCCATGTCGTTGCTGTCCTTCCATTTCCTTGCTTCATTCCTTTACTAAGTTTCTATTTAAATAGTTTAATAATGCTTCTTCCACCGATCCTTCAAATGTCACTCCAAACGTTATTTGGTTCAACGCTAACTCTCTCAAAGGCGAATTCTGACATTTTGCCAACTTCAATGCCTTCTTCACCGAAGTATTCACCAATTCGAAATCAAGCAGTGCTAATTCATTAAATAACTGATATACTCATCCATTTTTAATTATTCTTGCTTTAGATGAATAAACTTCTCTAACAACAAATCCTTCTTGGCACTTGAAAGAAATTTCGTATCAAATCTCGATTTAAACAAACTCCATGACATAGTTCCTCATCCACTTCATTCGTTACTGTCTACCACCAAGAATATCCAGTATATCTACACGACTACTAGTCCCTTCTTTGGTTTCTAGCGCACCAGTATTGACTCGTTAGCCATTGTTCCAATCGAATTACCCATATTCCGCAATCTGAAAAGAAAACTGGGATTCATTAGCAACTCCCTAATTGATAATCGATAAAACTAGAACAGTAAGTGGGTGTGTGCACATGTACCTTTTCATTTATTCCTAAATATATATACTTACACAAACATGTATCTAATAGAAAATACAAACACACTCTCTTAATACTATCCTAACCTTTATCCTAGTTCCTAACCTATGCTCTATACCAAATGCAACAACCCGCCCATTCAACCTCTACGTTTGATGCCCAAACCCGACGCCAAGACCTGAGAATCAAAAGGGCGGATCATTGGGATAGTAGGTAAAATTAACTAACTAAGAATCTTACTAGGATAGATACAATTAGTAACGAGTAATAAATAAATTCTAACTAACACTAACTACTTTTAGAGTCTTACAACGAAATGAATAAAATATAATTCATGATCAATATTATAGTCACATCACATTAACATGTTTAAAACTGTCAAATAAATATGTCTGACAAATACAGATACAACGCAATCCCTTAGATATAAAATCAACTCCAAATATAGTACTCAACAACTCCATATATACAACACATAAATAGCTCTCCATCTCTGATGTCGCCTCATCACTGAACTCCATCAACTTGGATACATGTATAAAAGTAAAAGTAGGAGTGGGTCAGACATAAGTCTGGTAAGTCAACTATAATTGACTCTACATATACTGCAAATTAATACTATAACATGATATGTGTCTATTGTTTGGCCACCATACATTTTATCATCAGCTCATACATAAATGTCTTACAAATCTAGCCATATCGCATCTATACAGACTCACACTTTGGTTCGGCCCCTTGCTCTATAGAGTTGCATGTTCCCCATCTCCTAATACATCATACAGGACTTATGCCCTAGATCGCCTGTAACCTACAAAGTCGCGTATTGTCCTCGTACTACCTAATTGACTCACAGATAGACCACCCATAGCCTACAGCGTCGCTTACTATCAACTCCCTTCCACTAATACACTGAAGCACTACAGGGAACCAAAAACCGTCAAGCTTAGACTACCTACTAAGTTTCATAGGACCATGCTCGCACTGCGTACACATTCGGGGCATATATCTTATGTTCCAGACTCATTCTTGTCTACATTCACTATAGCATCACAATATCATTTCATAACACATATATACACATATATATACACATATATATTCTCTTTATACCACAACCAAGTCATTCAATATTTGTTCATTTCATATCATTCATCGCATTCCATACATCCACTCATTTTTTATCACCATCACACTCCATACACCCCTTCATTTCATAGCACTGTCACTCGTCTTTTATGATTTCCAATCACCTTCAAGAATATAAGAGAAATGCATGAATTGAATTATATATTATATATATAAATTGGGTCGTTTGGCCGAGGTCACACGGGCAGTTTTATATGTACACCGGTCTAGGCCACCTATCCGCCATTGTATGTGTTTGTTTAGAATTTCAGAGTTTGGATTTTTATTCTTTTTGACTTTGTTTTCGAATTCGGTCGCCGTCGCTCCGTCTCAAATCATCAAACAACGTCCCCAAACCCTAGATTTAGATTCCTAATCCAATTTTATTAATTATTTCACAAATTTATGAGTTATACTTTCAGATTTCCAGAAATTACATAAACCTAGTTTCTAATCCCTTATGTTAAGCAAATTTCTCTAAAACCATGTTTAGTTCGAAATTAAATTGTGGTGATTATGAAATGTTACTCTAATATAGTATGCATATCACTTTATAGGGTTAAAAGTATTATAAAAAGGAGTAAGGTGTAGATCAATCATCAAATAGCAAAATCTAGTCCAACTTCTCACTGTCCGGCATTGATACACTTTATATCTTTGAGTTTCGACCTTTAAATCATCGTTGGGTCGTAGCCTTCCCTGCTAGTTTCGAATTCATTTGGTTTTGTTGAATTTGGTTAAGAAATGGGTAAGTTATCTTTGTTTTAGTAGAGTGGTTTTCCAGAGAATGAAGGAGGTGGAGGAAGTTACGGAGTGGTTTCTGAAATGAGAAATGATGGGTATGCATTTCAGTTTTGGGTTAAAGGAGGGAAATAACCATATCCACCAAAATTCAAATTTAAATTCAGCCCATGTAGTGCTCATTCGATTCGATAAAGTTTTTGGTCATATCTCTTTCATATGAGCTCCATATGATATAAAAAAATATCGCATGAACCAAAAAATAAAAGGTTGTAATAGCGCTATTTTTATGGTAAAATTCCAAAGTTTTAAAATGACTATTTTGCCCTTCCTTATATTTGGTTTATTTGATTAGTTCATTAGTTCCACGAATTTCATATTTTTATATTATTAATATTTAATTGAAATATTACTTGAATTTTAGGTATCATGTTTTATCTGACATACCCAAAGGGATAAAACCTATCGGTTGCAAATAGATTTTTAAGAAAAAGTTGAATGTAGATGGACAAGTAAAGACTTATAAAGCTAGCTAGTTGCGAAAGGATTTCATCAAATTCAAGATGTTGATTATGATGAGACCTTTTTGTCCATAGTTATGCTTTAGTCCATTCGAATAATGTTGGCTATTGCTGCATCTTATGACCATGAAAGGTGGCTAATGGACGTAAAGAGAGCATTTTTAAATGGTGATTTAGAAGAGACCGTCTATTTGTCGTAGCCTAGGGTTTCGATGTCAGTGGGAATGAGGGAAAAGCTTACATGTGTTAAAGTCCATTTATGGACTTAAACAAGATTCAAGGAGTTGTAATAAGTGTTTTGATAAAGTGACCAAAGAGTTTGGTTTTTATCAGAACACAAAGGTAGCATGCATCTACCGAAAGGAATAGGGAAATGCTAGCATATTCTTAGTGTTATACGTTGATGATTTTCTATTGATTGGCAATGACATTTCGTTATTCCAATCGGTGAAAGTTTGGCTTTTCAAGAATTTTTCCATGTAGGATTTGGGAGAAGCAGCCAATATGCTGGGTATAGAGATTTATAGAGATAGATTTAAGAGGCTATTGGGATTGTCCCAATCCCTGTACTTAGTACCATAGTGAAAGGGTTCAGTATGGAGATCTTTACCTGATTCTACGATGGAGACCGAGTGCATTATCCTCATGAAGCAACTAAAGAAGTAGTCTAGATATGCAAGTTTTTAGTGAGCTAGGAGTTATTCCCGATACAAAAAATCAAATGGCGTTATTTTGTGACAACAATGCGGTGATACAAATCGCAAAGGAACTAAGAGTGCACAAGAGCATAACATATCCGTCGAAAGTTCTACCTCATCAGAGAATTATTAAGAAGAAAGAGGTTGAGATACAAAGGGTAGAGACAAAAGACAACATAACAGATTCATTCACGAAGGGCTAGATTGGCCGGTTCTCATCAAACTAATAGAAGGGATGGGATTGAGGTTCCATAATTGGCCCCAAATGCAAATCAGAGATTGATAGGGTCAGGGGTATGTCCTTGGGGTAATAATGGTAATCAAGTTTAGATTATGGATATGTGGTTAATATGTGATATATGAATGGTTAAGGCAATATAAAATGATGTTTAAGAGAAGTAGAAATGCATCGAAACAGCAAATAATGTAGGGGAGAAAAAATGAAATAAGGAAGAAACGGTTCCGATTTTTCGTTTTCAGGCATTTAGCGTGTTCACCGATCCATCGGTGTTATGTAAACCGGTCCATCAGTGAGTTTTTCAATCGAAGTTAAAATTGAACCAAGCTGAAGTATTTTAGCTTTAGCGAGGCCTATACAAAATAGATGGCAGGAGATGTATGGGTTTCTTTATGACAATTGAAGGCGTTTAATGTCTAGAAATGTATATGGCTGATATTTGTGTGTTGTGACAATTATATTAAATTGTTTGTAACTGGGGTCAGGCTATGTTTACCTATACCATCGTACATGTATGAATTAGTCTTTTTTTATCCAACTCATATTTATGTTTATGTTTACGGGATTAGTCTATGTTTCATTATATATTGGGGTTAGGCTATATTTACCTATACCATCGCACATGTGTGAATTGGTCTATTTTTTTATCCAACTCTTGTTTTTGTTTATGTTTACAATATTACTCTATGTTTCGCTATATATTGGAGTTATTCTTTGTTTAACTAACACTTGTACGTGTTGACGGGTTAATATATGTTTAATTAACTCTATTATATGTGTATGGATGTTAGGTATATGATAGGATCCTCATATTATGTTTATTATAATGGACTAACTCTATGGATGCAGGTAAGACAGGTTGAGGTAAAGTAAGTGTTAGCTCTGATATGATGTTTATGAAATCATGTTAGCAGGCATACTTGGTAATTGTTTTACTCACCAGACATGTGTTTGACCCCCTCCTTATACAATTTAGGTTAACGGAGTAACTGTGGCGTATGTGGCGTTTGAAGATGGTGACCATAATATGTATGAACGTACGTACGTATGTATGTATGCATGTTATTCATTTAATTATACATATTGTATATATGGTGTGAGTGTATATGAATAACATGATTGACTTATGGTGTATATAGGTTAGATTTGTTTATTTTATCTATAATATACTTTAATCCCATTCCGCTGTGAATTCTAAAAGATGCAATTAGTTAGCTTGGGTAATCGTATACCATTGTTTAAAATAATCATACTTTTCAGTTTACGATGCATATGTTTCGATCATATAGTTATGAAAAGTTGGGTTGTTACAATGAGGATGTTGGTGGATTTTGAAAGTACTGGGGTGTGTATACAATTATATATGCTAATATAGTATACATAATATGGATTACAATACAAATGCAGAAATAGATGATAATAGCATTGTAAATAGAAAATAGAAAAATCACACCAGAGATTTTTATACTGGTTCGGAGCACCGTCCTACGTCCAGTCCCAGACTACTATCTGGATTTTCACTAATTACAACCTCGCTTCACCCGGAGGAACAGGTTTACAATTACCCGAACAGCCGAACGGGATTTCACGCCTCTACAACACTGAGGACTTCAACACTTGCCTCTTACAATACCGAGGACTTCAACAAAAACAATTACAATTGTTGTTGACAACTTGTGCTCTTGTAAACACGGATTTGTCACTTGTAGTACACTCTTCCTATAATCTTATCCTCAAATTGTGAATGATGTTTGTGAAGATTATGGAATTTATATTGCTTATTGAATCAAAATATATTGAGATAGTGTCAATGATTCAATAAGGAATGAAAGTAGTTTAGAGCTTTTTGAATGCAAGTGAATTAGATAGAAAGCATATATAATTTTTAATAAAACTTGTTGTTTTAATCAATGATATTGATGTGTATTTATAGAGAGAAAATAGTTATAACCCTTGGTGAAAAGTTGCAGTCAAAAGTTATGATCATTGATGAAGAAGAAGAGACGCAACCATTGAAGAAAGATGTGTCTTTTGGAAGAAGTTGCTCTCTGTTTAAAAACGGTCGACAGGTCAAAAACTAACCGGTAGACAGGTTTTTAAAAATATAGTCGTTATGTGCATGTGTGCACGTTTATTGTGCACATTCAACAGGAACGGTCGACCGTTCATTTTTGGACCGGTCGACCGGTCTCTGTTAAGTTGCACAATAAAGTGCACAACCTATATAAATGTGTATATATATATATATTATATTTTGTGCATGATTATTTGAGGATAGATTTTGACAATTTTATTACTATTATAACATCAAATAATCAACCTATAATCTAGAGTACCATATGTAGGTCTTGATTTGTCGAACGCTTTAATATTGTTGTCAGCAATCAAAATCTTCATAGAAGCTGTAACTCAACATTCTCCCCCTTTTTGATTGATGACAATATAAAAACTCAAGTATAGAATCTCCCCCTGAATATGTGATTTCCTGCAGACAATTATTAGCTTCTTTCATCCTGCAAACAATTATTAGCACCTTTCTCCCCCTTTGTCATCGACAAAAAGGAGTAAACAATAGAAAATATAAACCAAAGAGAACAATGCATACATTCAAACACAGGATGTTTTGATGAAGTACAATGCAAGTCATAGTCTACTACGAATAAAAAGATGGACACTATTTAGTACAAGTGCCATAGATGTTTTTAAAGAAATGAAAAGAAAAACAAACTAACTTCATTCCGACTGAATCTCTTCCTCATCATCATCATCATCATCATCGTCGTCATCTTCATCGTCATCATCATCGTCATTGTCCCCACGACCTTGTCCGCTTGTACCACCGGATTCCTCGGATGTCGACCAAGTAAAAGTTGGAGGAGCCGGACGTTTTCCGGGGTCTTGATGTTGGGTCGAGACGGATGTGCTACATGATATAGCATCCCATATAGCGCCGAAGAATGACTTTACCTTATTGAATCGTCTATCAATTTTCGAATCCATTCGTTTTAGTCTTGATTCAAGTAAAAATTGATTCCGAGCGATGGTTTCAAGAGATTCTCTTGTAGATGATTTAGATTTCAATAATCTAACATCTTCAGAACGACGACGAGATGGTGGAGCTTGTTGTTCTTGAGTATCGCGTTGTTGCCATTGTTCGAAAGGCATAACATGAACATATGGAGGAGGAAGCTTCATCCGTTTGATAGTAGTGGAGTCAATACACTTTGGTGTAGAATATGCCGAATCCGGGGGTGTGACTCCATATGCAAGCAACATACGCATAATATACTCGTTATAGAAGAAATGTGGACGAGTAGAGTTATTTACCTTAAGAATTTCATCGAAAATCATGTGAACCCAATTTATTTCGATATCACAGTAGATAGCATAAAGAGCCTTGAAATTCTCTTTGTAAACGGCATCATAGTTTCCTAATCGAGGAAATAGAGAGTGCATTAGGACATGGTGTAACAACCTTGCAGTTGGTCGTAGCCCAATCGATTTGGTGCCGTTACTATCATCTTCTATAAATTTATGACTCGTACTATTCCGAGTGAAAACTTCACAAAATGTCGATGAAAACTCTTCACCTCTATTCGGTATTCCCAAAATAGAAGCAATTCTATCATAAGTGAGATAGATTCGTTTGCCACATACTACTGACCAAATAACTCCATTTGGATTATCCGGTGTATATTCCTCTAAATTCATATTCGCGTAAAATAGCTTAATCATCAAATGATTAATTTGTACGCTATTTACAGAAAAATCAATAAGAGGAGAGATACGAGATCTATTTGCTAATCTTTGAATACCGTATGCAGTGAAATCGTCGAATTTGATGAATGAGCCCGGATGGAACTTGTAATTTGTCATTTGATTCCATCTAGTTACTGCAACCGGAGATTCTAGCCATTTTCTAGCAGAGAGAGTAAGAGAAGAAGATTCTGATGTTGCTCTTTTCTTTGATTTCTTCTGAGGAGGAGCCATTGAAGAGAATTTGAGAGTTTGTGAAACTTGAGAATATGAACTAGGGTTTGGAAATGGGAAAGTTTTCAGTAGAGAGTAGAAAGTAAAGAGGGTTGGTGGCAAAATATATACGTGAAGTATATAAAAAAAAAAGGAATAACTGCCGACCGGTCGACCGCCTGCATATGGCCGGTCGACCGTTTTCAACCCGAGAGCAAAACGGTCGACCGGTCATATTTCAGGGGGTCGACCGGTTTGGCTCTGTGTGCAAAAATGCAGAATTTGGGAAAAATTTTGAAAACGAGTCGAATGAATATATTATATATTATGTTATTATTGCAAAAATATACTGTATTACAAGAATTATATATGAAAACAAAACAACATACATTATTGAATTCTAATGAGAAGGTGAGTTGTTATTAGAATTCTTGTCGTTTTCAATGCGTTTAGCCCACGGACTCCACTTATATCGAGCTCCTTCATTCTCGTTATAGTTTTTATCCCAAGAGTTTGGAGTTGTTGAAGTCGATGGTCTTGACGGCATTGGTTCATGAACATCGTGTTTGTTTGAACCGCAGAAGAATGATGCCATTCGTTCTAAGGCGGATAAACGAGTTGAAGTACGTTGTTGTTCATGGTATAGTAGGTTTTGACCATAATGTAGTTATCGTTGAAGATCGATTTGATGCTTTTGGTAGTGATGAATCTCATCGATTTGCGCCTTCGTGCGCGGAGAGCAGAATAGTGCTTTCTTTGCACGCTTGGATGTTGGAGTATGGCCAGGTGTGTGAAAACAATGGTGAGGGCATTCCGGCCTTTGTTTCGGTGTAATCGGAGAGTATTGTTCCTCCGACTCCGAGCTTGTGATAGAAATATGAGATTCCTCTGCGCATTTGTCGCAAATGTGTGCCATGGTAGCTTGTTTAAGATGATTTATAATTTTCAGCAAGAAGGTGAATGAATGAAAGTGTATTTTTCAAACGTTTATATAGGAAAAAAGTTTGCCAATGAACTTGAGGATAGGATTTGTTAGAGATAATTAGCCGTAAACAAAAACAATTACAATTGTTGTTGACAACTTGTGCTCTTGTAAACACGGATTTGTCACTTGTAGTACACTCTTCCTATAATCTTATCCTCAAATTGTGAATGATGTTTGTGAAGATTATGGAATTTATATTGCTTATTGAATCAAAATATATTGAGATAGTGTCAATGATTCAATAAGGAATGAAAGTAGTTTAGAGCTTTTTGAATGCAAGTGAATTAGATAGAAAGCATATATAATTTTTAATAAAACTTGTTGTTTTAATCAATGATATTGATGTGTATTTATAGAGAGAAAATAGTTATAACCCTTGGTGAAAAGTTGCAGTCAAAAGTTATGATCATTGATGAAGAAGAAGAGACGCAACCATTGAAGAAAGATGTGTCTTTTGAAAGAAGTTGCTCTCTGTTTAAAAACGGTCGACAGGTCAAAAACTAACCGGTAGACAGGTTTTTAAAAATATAGTCGTTATGTGCATGTGTGCACGTTTATTGTGCACATTCAACAGGAACGGTCGACCGTTCATTTTTGGACCGGTCGACCGGTCTCTGTTAAGTTGCACAATAAAGTGCACAACCTATATAAATGTGTATATATATATATTATATTTTGTGCATGATTATTTGATGATAGATTTTGACAATTTTATTACTATTATAACATCAAATAATCAACCTATAATCTAGAGTACCATATGTAGGTCTTGATTTGTCGAACGCTTTAATATTGTTGTCAGCAATCAAAATCTTCATAGAAGCTGTGACTCAACAGATTTGGTAGGCTTGCATGAAAATATAGTATCAAGGTAGATATTGTTAGATTTCGATGATACAATATTTTCATAGTGAAATAATTTTGAAGATATTTTGAGTCGATATAAAATTATGAATATGATATATTGTCTCTTTTATTGTATTAAAGAAGCAAAGAATTATCTGAATGAGAAGAAATTATTTGAAAGATTGAAGTAATCGATTAATTTCCAAATAGTTGATTAAAGATGACATTTTATCAAGCGCATGCATGTTGGAGAAAAATAGAAAAATCAAACAGATAAGCATTTCCTATCTGAATTGATGAGTTGACCAGAAATCGATTTATTGCCATACATCAATTACTTCAATCCTAAATAATAATCTCTACATAAAGACAGTAGTTCTTTAGAGATTTGAGAACACATGAAGTAGTATTTCTTTATATTCTTTTTCTTAGCCTCCATTATCTATTTTGTAATTTTATTTTCTCATAAAGTAATAAAATCTCTCACTCCAAAGTGGATATACACTATCTCGCGATGGTGGAACCAATATAAATCATGTTTATGATTCTTTTCTGTGCATCTGTGATTTGTTATTGTTATTTTGGAATATTAGTTTTTTGTTTGTTCTACATGACCATCAACACGATCCTATTATTTTTACCGAGTTTGAATTGTTAATCCAAATTTTTTCCAATAGTGCTCTACTTGAATAAAACACCACTCTTATTCTTAAAAAAGAAACTGTCGCTTTACAATATTTTAGGAAAAAGCGGCTATATGCAAGGATTTTTGAAATATGTCGTACGGTTTAATTGTTTACTATTGCACATTTTAAACGACCCCGCTTTCAGAAAAAAGTGGTATATGCCTGGATTATCTAATATATGTCGTATGGTTTAATTGTTCGCTATTGCGCATTCTAAATGGTTCCTTCCTCCTATTTCCTATGAACCTTTTTCCCTTTACTACTAAATACACTTAAACAAAAGAATAACACTACATGCAAGTACCTTTTCGATCGGAAAATGTCTATAAATCTCTATTGTATTATTATATGAGCATTGTTAAAGAGACTTCAACTTTGGATAAGGAGGGCCAATTTCAAGGGGACTTCACCCATAAAAAAATCATTCTTTTCAGGACGTGATAAATAGAACCAAATAAAACGATTTACCGTTTTGTCTTCATGTAAAACGAAAAAGAAAAAAAAACGATGACGGCTCACCGAAAACCATTTTCAATAGAGTTTGATCGAAATGAATGTCAAAAAATGGGAGGATCATCAAAATAACGAGGCAGTTACAGTTTTTTTTTTTGTCAAGGGGTAACATTTTTTGGTACATCCAAGATCAATTTTAGGAAAGTTGATTTACCCTTACCTAAAAATTGGGGTAGCTTTACCATCGCTATATTAGATACCGATATAAATGCAGTCGCTCGTAGGTGTGTAGTGGAATCATTTTATTACGATTGTTCATATTATTTGTGCGCTTTAAGTGCAAATGTCTTATGGCTACATGCATCTTTATTTCAAGCGGTTTGTTGGTGTTGAAAGTTGCAAAATAATAGTGAGATTCCATTGATTAATGATCCGATAGGAGATGATAATGGATGTTGTAAATCGATGCAAAATTATATTGATGGTTAAGAAATGATGACGTTTAGGCTTCGCTTGGAAGTTTTGTAGTATTGACTATGAGAGGTTTTTAGAGTACCGGTTTTAACCGTAAATGATCGTAGCATTTTTGATTGGTTTATATGAAGTTTTTATTTTTTTAAAAGAGAAGAAGAAAGAAGTCAGTGATCAGAACCATATTTCTGAACCAGATTTCTGACCATATTTCAATTCTGATTGGAACCAAACCGGATTGGTCGGAACCCCAGGTTTTGGCTGAAATTGCATACGTTAGCTATTTACAAAATAGTAGCGGTAACTGTTACCATAACAGCCATAGTCATTGTCGCTAAATTTTAATTTGTGCATTTCTTAAGGTTTTGTACATTATGTTTCTTTCATTGTCCACATTAATGTTTTTTTTTTCAAATTAAGAAGCAATTCGCGATCCGCGTACCAGAGTCATGAGCTATGAGTTTTATAAATTCTAGATTATAGGATTAAGGAAAAAGAGCCTTAGTCATAGAGTTTGGTCTTTGATCGTTTTATTTATTTATTATTGTTATTGTTATTTTTTTTACATTTGTATTTCTATTTTTATTTTTATTTTTACTTAGTCACTATTATTACTAATTTACTTATTTGACTTTATTTTATTATTGTTATTGCTATTGTTATTGTTATAACCTTTAAATTACTCTTGTCACTTAGTTTCGCGTTCCATCTCTATACTTGAAAGTTTAACATACACTGGTTGTAAGAGCTTTCTACTAAAGTAGTACTACATGTATACACTTATATTTATTTTTAGTTTTGTGAAAATTAATTTTTCAATATGTTTAGTAAGTGTATAATTGGAGAAAAAAATTAGAACCTCTCGAAACACTTAAATTTGATGGGTTGAGAATTAATTGTCTATTAAATTACGGTACATCGGTTTTCATCGGTTTTCTAACCAGCAATAACAAAATTGAGAAAAATTTACAAACTTAAAGTCCAAAATTAAATAATGACAAATTTACCCACAATTCTACGTCAATCTCCCTGTCTAATTTGGGCAAATTCGTAATTTCTAAATAAGCCCGAGAATTCATTCGTTATCTGTTTTCTTCCTTCATTGCTCAAATTTGGGGAGTTTTGTTCTAATTTTTTTTATCAGCTTCTCTTTCTAGGTTTTTTAACATCTTCAGATTAAAGGTTTATTCGATGGAGAATGTAAATTATGCAGTGCCTGCAATTGCAAGAGATATTGGGAAGAAGAAAAGGGTGAGATTTTCATTTATTTGGAATCCAGGATTTTTTTTGGGGTCAATTCATTCGAAATTGAACATGGATTTTATAATTGCTTTCAGGCTAACAGAAGCGCAAAGCTGAAGCAGTGTAAGCTTGATGCGAAGAGGGAGCAATGGCTTTCTCAAGGTAATAAATAATTTCAATTTTCTGATGGGGAAATTAGGGCTTTATTGTATGTTGTGATTTGGGGAGTGTATTGCGTTGACGTGGTTTTACCCCAACTTACATGATTACAGTTCGTATTAATTAGTTTGAAATAAAAGCTATGGTTCACTGTTTCGTTTGTATATTTTGCTAATAGTTTTTGTTGGAGCAAATTTATACATAATATATGTTAAAATTTGTATGCAAAACTGAACTTTTACCTTGCATGCATTTGAATTCTAAAAGCAAAATCAAAAACTTTATGCATGCACTAATTTTATTTTATTTTGCTGTACGATTTTTAATTTTTTTTATTCTTAATTCAACTTTGGTAAATATTTTTGTGGCATTGCCCAATAGACGATTTTATTGTATAAGGAAGTGTTTGTTGAAGTCGTAAAGATATAAAATATTTTTCTTGGTTACATTGCATAAATTTCCCATTTCAAATAATATTGCGTAGGTTAAAATAAACCTTTGTTGTTATTATGATTCTATGAACACATCTCCTATGCATCGCATGTGCAATGCCATTATGGTATATCATCCCTTGTCAATCAGTAGAAGTTTACCTAACTAAAGTTTGCACTAATTGAACTTGGGGGGGAAGCATATCAATAATAGATTGTCCTCCTATGTTTTATGTATATATCCTTGAATCTTATATATCAAGATGACATACTTTTGTGACTGATATGTGATACCACTATTGTTTCCCTGTATTTGAAGTCAAGATGAATGAATGCAAATGCGAAAACATTTCTGCCTCTCCAACCTCACCCTTTCAGCACACTTCACATAGCAAATCAACCAAAAGAGAACACTCACGTCCAGCTGCATCAACCCTTTTAGAGCAAGAAGAAACAACTAAGCAAGAAAATAACAATACAGACTCACCTAAACACAGCAACAATATTCCTTCAAAGAATGGAATCAACACCATTACCAGCAGCAGCAGCAGTAGCAGTGGTAGCAGCACAGGATCCTATTCCAGGAGCGTGAGTGATGACGAAGAAGAAGAAGATGAAGGAGAAGGTGTATCAGACGAAAATGATGGAGATGGACTTGACGATTGGGAAACTATCGCCGATGCTCTCTCTTTGGCTTCAAACAACGAGGTAGAACCCAAATCTGTTAATGATAATGTATGTCCTACAGTAGGAAGGGCATCCGACCCTACAAAGCATAAGCCTCAACCAACTGCTCCTAGAGCATGGAGGCCAGACGATGTGTTCCGTCCTCAAACCTTGCCTAACCTATCGAAGCACATGAGCTTCCCATTAGAAAGGCACCATAAGTTACGAGGAATTCCATCATCGTGCCCTATATGCTACGAGGACTTGGACCTTACGGACTCGAGCTTTCTACCATGTGAGTGTGGGTTTCATATATGTTTGTTCTGTCATAAGAGGATTCTTGAGGACGATGCACGTTGCCCTGGGTGTAGGAAGCTGTATACTTCCAAGCCTTCTAGTGAGGAAATTGGTATTGTAACCGGAGTAGGGGGGCCAGCGTCGGTTTACAGAGTTTCTAGGTCTTGTAGTATGAGTAGTAGTACAAGGTCCTAAGTTATAGGGTGGTGTGGGTTATACAGTGATGTGAATATGGGCATAGTACTGAACATTTGTAGGGTTGTGTCCTAGGCAAAGCACTTGTGTGCTGTGTTTTTTGGGCGTTGCATTTGAGTGCTTATATGTGTTACTTTTGCTATAGTGTTTTTTAATGTTAATATATTTAAAGACAAAATAAACTTTATACAACTTGTTTCAATAGCTGAGACTTTTCTTAAGGATTTCTGAATTCTTTTTGTTCTTCATCCATACCTCATAGTTTCATAGAGTATCTTTAATAAATGTATGTCTCATGACTTTAGAGTTTCTTGACAAGTCTAGGAATATTAGACTATGCTAGTTATTATTTTATGGTTTTTAAATTATTTGCATTCAGCACATTAGGTCAGAAAGCTCGAACAGGGTAAGAATTTTGTGCATAATTCTGATAGTTTAAACGTGTAATCTTTAATAATAGTTGTAATACCTTTGGTGTCATACTTTTTTGGTATCAACGTGAACTACCAAAAATGCCCCTCTTCAAATATTATTAAATATTACTATTGCTTAAAAATAGGATCTAACAGTCAAATTTTTTAACAATTCAAAACATACTTATCTTATTATCACTTAGAAATAGGATCTTACAAATAAACTTTTTTCAAAGTCATTTTCTACCAATTAATAATAGAAATAAAAATTTAAACCAATATAAAATTAAATTCATTCTTTATTAATTAATAATAGAAATAACGCCCCTAAAAGTTGATAATTAAACATACTTTACAAATTCAAAACGCTTCTAAAATTAGGATATAAAATTAAACTTTCTTTAAAATTCAAAATACTTCTCGACAAATATACAAATCTTTGTATCACTTGAAATAAAAAATTATTTTTTTGACTAATTTAAATATATACAATTTATAAGAAAAATAATTCACGCGCAAAACGCGTGCCATTACACTCGTATTAATATTTGTATTTCTCCTACTGCATGTTTTCTATATTATTTTAGGCCAAACGACCAACCTGTGGTCTATGGTACTGAGCTTAAGCTTCGTTGATGTTTACTTGGTTTTTCAGCTTTAAATATTGATTGAGAATTAACCTATGTCACTATGTTAGAGCTTTTAGAAATAGCTAAGTGTACGGGTTTGGGGGGAAAAAAATCAGAAATTGAATTTGAAATAAAGCACCCGATCCTTTTGAAATGAATATAAAGATAGAGTTACAGCAGTTTATGTTGGCAAGAAATAATAGTAAGATAAAGATCAGAATATGCAAATTAAAATAGTTCAATGTCAGGAATAGAATGATAGTTGAAAACTTTTGAAATTTTGTGTATTTACAGTGGAAAGGAAGCGTTCATTCAGAAAGAAATTTTAATGTGATTTGTTAACAAAGATTATAAGCATCTCGACAGACCTGTATTATTTTGCTTTACAGATTTTACAGTGAATTTAATATCCATCGCTTTAAAAAATATTTATGGAAAAACATTTGGAAAATATAAAAACCTTTTGTTTGTGTGTTGCTTTGGTTTTTTAACAATATCTGAAACACAAAAGAAAACCTATTATACTTAATAATATTGAACTCTTAGTTCATTTGAGTTTCTTTTTCTTGTATTTGATGTTTTTTTTACGTTATAAAGCATATTCTATTTTCCGTATATAGCTGTTAAAATGTTACCGCAAGGTTTATATGGTTATCATCAAAACATATGAAATAAAAATCTGACATTCGCCCATATTTTGATTTAGATATATTTATAAACTCTCCCTAATTCCATGCATTACCTCTAGCCTTTTACGCTTACATATCAAACGATTCATAATTTTTGTCATTAACAAAATCAACTAAAAGGAACAAGAACAAGACTTTGAATTTAATTGCAAAGCACTATTGGAGTGTATATAGTTAGATATAATATTGTAAAGCATGCTATTTTAAACAGTCATGCATGAGTCTACAACACCACCTTTACGCTTTAGACAATAGAAAAAGTATCTTTATAGAGATGTCGAATCCTGCTGACCTCACATGCATTAACAGAATATGAAATTAAGAAAAGTAATATACAACACAAATCACAGACATATTTACAGAATATGTTAGAAATCTTACTAAATGCACAAGACTAAACAAGTAAATATGCAATTCTAAGAAAGAGTCATTACAGACTTTATCACAATAATTGATTTGCCTCAAGGGGTTGGTAGTTTGGAATGGATGGCATTGAAAAATATCAAATGTTAAGATAAAACTTGCTACATAGCCCCAAAAGAAAGATTTGAGAAATAATAAAGACGAAAAATTGGATTAAAAAGGAGGAATTCAAGGGTTCCAGCATTATTTTTCTCTATGTTTGACAAAATGCACAAATTTTTTTTTGAGACTTAGTAGAACCTAAAACTGATACATAATAATAAAAAATGCATCAAATAACATCACCTCGATATATATCATGAAATATGATGCATAAAAAGGTGAAAATGCATGAATAGAACACTGAAAACTATTTAAATTGCATGATACATACTAAAAATGCACCAAAATAACAGAAATATCATATATAAAGCTGAAAGTGTACAACACTGAAAAGTTACCAAAACCATATTACATTTGGTTCTTGGAATATAAATGTAAAGAGTATTAAAACATGTAAACTAAAGATAAGTTTCCTTGTCTTTCACAATTCACTTCCATGTCATTTTCCAAAACACGCATATACAACAGAAAATGTCATTCTTAATGTACAGTTCAAAAAATTTGACACTGCCGCATGATTTTGAAAGGAGAAGAAAGCGTGAACAATGACGGATCTTTCTACGTGAACATGGAGAGACTGGTGCATGACTTGCAAAATCGCTATCAGGTGATGAAATCCAACTGTGTGGGTTTGTCTATTTGTGAGAAACAGGTGCATACATAATGTCAAAACCGATTTAGTAGAATATTGGTTTTTGAACCAACTCTTACGTCATTGTCACACCACCATAATTACATCACTAGTGTTAATTAAATACACAAAACTGTCCTCATCATGGAATTAAATGATGAAACGTGAAATTATATTAGGTAAACAGTGTGTGACCAAGTGAGGTCTGAAAAAATAAAATATATAGATAACAAATGGACCTATCAATGTACCCTTTTGCAACATTTTGGGTTAGCACTAAAAAGCAGAGCCGGCCCTACACAGTTTGTTGCCCTAGGCAAACATGAAATGGAAGAGGAGTAAAAAATTAAATTGCAAGAAGACATGCTCGAACTCAGGTTGTTCAATTAGAAAGGAAGCAAACAAACCACTGGACCAAATAATCTTATTAAAATTTATGCCCTTTTACTTATATCAACCAGATAATTTGTAAACACGTATACCAAAAATGTTGCCCTACTCCGCCGTGTTGCCCTAGGCGACCGTCTTGGTCGCCTTGCCCTGGGGCCGGCCCTGCTAAAAAGGTTTTGGTTTCTTACATGAAATTAAACAGAGTAATAACCAAATGGTTGCAACGACTTAAGTATAGGTATTAACCTCGTAGATCTCAATTCCCAACCACACGAGCACTACAAACAAAAAGAAATACGTGGAAAAGGCAAATGGATTCTTATAACATTGAGAGACCGAATGTGTTTACTATTATCTAAAAAAGTAAACACCACTACTTTTTAGTAATAGATTGATTTTTGGATAAATACGGTTGAATTTGGTGATTCTATATTGATGAAAATGTAGAGGATTGAATAAGCTTTACAAAGATTCGTGATTTGATGATCGTATGGAAGAGTTATTGCAGTTCGAAAGTGAGATAAACTTGCAGACAGATGGAAAAGGTTAGCTATAGCAAAACAATCGACCATTTGGCTGTAGCAAACCCTGTGTATTTTCCAACAAGTTATATGGCTGAACAGGATGTTTGGGAGGCAAACATTTCGACCGAATTCAATCGACTGTTTGCCCATAAACAACCGCCTATTTAGCTGCTATGAAGTTTTAACTTGGAGGGATCAGTTGACTGCTTGCTTATGGTCAATCGACTGATCGGCTACTATGCAGAATTCTCAAGGCTATTCCGATGCTCGTTTCTTGGTAGTATTTTCATCATTTTTATTGTATTTTTCTTGTGCTACAAAATAAGAAGGTTAGAACAGAATCGATGCGTCAATTTGAGGTTAGAGTTTGTGTTATTGTTTTAGGTTTTCCACCGTTACTATTTCTTCATCTCTTGTCTTTACAAAATTAATTTCTAAAGAAAAAAATTATTGTAATCAATGGCACTCTCTACTTCGTACTAATAAAGGCTCTTTCCAATGTGGATGTACGTTGACACAACACTAGTGAAACCACTGTAAAATCTCAATATCATTTATTTTTTATTGTTTTCTATTTGTGCTCTCTATTATTATGATTATTGATTGTGTTGGATTGATAAATTGTCTAATTGATTATTTTACATCATCTGTGCTGATCTGTTTGGAGCCTCCATTGACTTTGGTGTTAATTTGTGTGGAAATATATTGAATTGATTAGATCTATGAGTAACCTTACATTTGGTATCAAAGCATCAATTTGCGCTAAGGTATTTGTTGAAAAGTTGGAATTAGATAATGCCTCAACTAATCTTTGTAAAGGGTACTGATATAGTAGTAATGTAGTATCGTATCTGGCATTGGGATCACAATTGGCTATAAAGAAATGGAATGGTGACAGTGAGTTTGAAAAATGTGGAAATGAAAGATGGATATTTGGGAGGTTGAGAAGGAAGAGATGGAAGAATGTAAAAACCCTACTTTCTACGTTGTAATAATAAATAAATTTAATTAAAATAAAAATGTTCGAATTTTATTTTTTAATAATTATTTTTTTTGAAAATAAATTTATACTTAATTAAATTAGACTTACTAAAACTTTTTTTGATAACCGGATTAATAATTAATAAATTATTTTCAAATAATATATTGAAATTGACTAAAATGGTTTCATACAGTAAATAATTTTAAAAAGATTAAAAATAATTGAAGATAAATTTACTTTACGATAATACAGTGAATAATTAAATATAAGCAAGTATTGAATTGAATAAAATTACCTAATTATCGAAATATATCTTGCAAAATGAAGTTTAAATTAGATTGAGATAAATTTGCAAATAAATTATAAGAATTATTTAAAAAGAAAAGAAGAAAAATTAATTGATTTAAACTAGAGTCCAAATTTAAGGTCATGCCCTTTCTTTCCTCTCCATTGTTCTAGAAAGACCTCCTGTCTTATTACCCAAACCCGACTCCAATCCTCATATTTCAAGATTGCCTGAATCTCCCTAAATCAATTTGACGCATAAAAGAAAAGAAAAATATTACATGCGGTCGCATATGCGTGTGCAGTTGGCATCGTCGGCGATCGCCAAAGAGGGGGGCTGGGACGTGACACGGGGCGACGCCACGGCTGAAGCATGGCGTGATTTAATGGTCGATGTTGGAGGATGTCACGTCGACCGTGCTAGCAGCAAAGTGGAGGAGGCGTGCGATGATGGTTGATGGTGTTGTGCGTTGGTTGCTGATGGCTGGTGTGTTGACAATGGGGCAACGACATGGTGACAAGCAATGGAAGAGGTGAGTGTTAGTGTATGAGGCTATTGCGTGAAAGGTGATGAGGCATTGGTAGCGATGAATGCGAAGGGCAGTGATGTGGTCGCCGTTTTGGAATTCAAGCATCATTTTGCCGAGTTTACACTCGCAACTACATTTTAATGTCTATGCAAGTTCTGAATATACCTGTTCATTATCTTAGTTATTTGGTTGTTTTTGGGATTGACTGTTGTTTGGACGTTGGTTGATTGTGTTGTTGGAAGTGTCAATTTGCAAACAGAACTCTTTTCGATTGTGAATTATATATATGTGTGTGTGTCGATATGTGTGTATTTCATAGATGATCGAAGCTCAATGTAACTCGACTCGGATCACACGATAAATTCGTAGTGTGATTGGTTGATAAATATTCTTGGAGAAAACTTACTCCATAATTATATATTTAAATGTTTATTTACTTTCTTATTTTTAAAAGATGTTTGAAAAGCTATGAAAAATTATTTAAGGGCTTTAAAATTTTACTAGAAGTATTTAGTAAGTGTTTTACAAAATTTTATTCTTTTGAATTTACAAACATTTTTTTTAATTATAAATACAATTATAGTTTTCTTTTGGTTATAAAAACCCTTTTAAAATCAATATTATAATATATTATAAGTTTGGAATCGTTTTAAAGGAAAAATAAAGTATAATGCTATTATATAAAATATATTATGAAAATGATTATATTATTATAATTCTTTTTAATATAAAGGTTATTTAAATATTATTGAAAGCGTTTTTCAAACCTTGGAAAAATATATAATTCTTTTATGAATAATTATAAGGTTTTGGATATGTTTTGAATAAAAAAAAATCTCTTTCTATAATATGAAAATTTCAAATATGATATAATTTAAAGGAAATGTTTTATTTCTAATTAGCTAGAGTCTAAAGTAAAGATTTTGGAATTATATTCTATGGTTTGAAATAAATATAACTTATTATGTAACTTATAAATTTGTTTTGAAATAGTATTTTATCATTCAAGATTATGAGATGAATTTAAAGTAATATTGGATGATTTTAGTATGAGATATTAGGGACTTTGAGGACATAGTGAAGGTTTTGAATTATAAATTATGGTCTAAAATGGTAAGAAATTTTTTGGAGGTTCATAAATTTATTTTAAAGTAGTATTTAACTATAGAAAATTATGAAATAGCTTATATAATTAATTTTGATCCGTAAAGTGATTGCGGAAATCTTGGAAATATGTGCAAAAGGATTTGGAAATGAATTATAGTATTTGAATCTTTATATTGGGATTAAATAAACAAAGTGAATATATTATTCGATATATATAAATTTTTGTGTGTGTAAGTGTTTTAAAAGTTTTTGAAAATAAAATTGATTTAAGAAGTTTTATTACATTTTAATGAATATAATCTCTTTTTCTAAATTTATATTCGAATGTTTTGATTGTTTTCCATTCCATTTAACGTGAAATCTGAATTAACAGAGTTATTATAAGATCTGGTATGAGACTTTCGATAATATTTTTTCGGTTATATTTTGAACCTGTTATATAGAATATTAACGAGATTGAATGTAGTTTATGAGCAGTGAATAAACGTTTGAGTACCACATGATGGTATAGGACGCCGTTGTAATATTTGTTTGGTTATTCTTCGTAAGTAAACATCACTCATATGAGAATTTGTTATGTATCATGTGGCTTGCTGTGGTGAGCCATGTATTTAGCCATGTGTCAGCAATTGTATGGAGCTGTGCGTCGGCATATGAATTTAGCTATGTGTCAGCATATGTATAGTGATGTGTATCTGCATATGTACTTAGCTTTGTGTCAGCCAATATCTATATATATTGCGTGTATTTGTCTATCATTGTCCAACTCCCTTTGTAGTACAAGGGAGTGAACCAGATTGGCTAGTATCCATCCTAGCGGGCTGATTGTGGTGGCCGCACCCCGAATCTGTGACACCTTATTCCTATAGCCATGTGTCGGCAGTGCATAGAGCCATGTGTCAGTAATGTATCACATATTTTGTCATCTATGCTACCACTCTGTTACCATTTAGAGGCATGTGTAGGGTCGTGACGGAGTCCTCGCATTGACATGCACATTGATGGATATGAATCACGATGGCCATTGAGGTAACTAAGACTATAAGAGTCATGTTAGAAGGATACATGTCAATCTCCTAGGGTAAGTGTGTGCTGTCAGTCTCTCGTTTGGTTTTGGCATGTATGATATATAGATATATTACTTACACGTCTATTTGAGATGATGAGTACGATTATACCTAAGACAGTGTCCAATGTGTAACGACCTGCCTTTTTGGACGGTTTAAATCGACGATAAACCACACACGTCAAACTCGAACCATTCAAAGGGGCAGATTGTTATGGGGTAAATAAGAAAACGAAGAGAAAGAAGTAAAACAAATACAGAATCTCACAGTGGAATGACAAAATATAATAACCAAATAACAGTTCATGAAGCTGTTTTGTAGAGACATTTGATTATGTGGAAATTAGTGGTAAGGGCCTCAAAGTCAGGCCCATTTATTTTATTGGACATGGTTTCGAATGAATTATTTTGCAGGACAAAAACATACATCCGACAATTTTTTTAAATTAAATCGTCTCAGCTGCAAAAGGCAATTTTTCTAATCTCCCAATCTATGATTTTCTCCTTATCTACAAATCGGCAAAAGACAATTTCTCCCGATCTCCAAATCTGCAAAAGGTGATTTTTCTACGTTGATTAGGCGACTTGCGAATTCCTTAAATTGATCAAACGATTTTTCTAATTTGATAATGGGCTCTAAAAATCAATGCTCAAGATATCAGTTAATGGATTGTGGTGATGAAAGGCATTTTTTTGTTTTTTAAGTATCTATTTTTTTTGGTTGTGATAATAGTTCCTCAATTTGTTATATTTTTAGTCCATTGTTCTCACTTCAACGTCAAATTGTTTCATAAATGAATTTCTATTTTTGTTAAAAGTAGTATATAAATATTTTCAAACATTTGTTATGTGATTTAATTAGTTGTTAATTAAGATTAGATGTTTTTAAACATTTTCATACGCATATTTATTTGTTTACATCTTTAATTGCAGGTGTTATTCATCTGTTATGGTTGTGTTTGATTTCAATAAAAATTCTTTTAGTGCTCGTTTTGGATTGGATGCTTCTATTTCTTATGTTAGGAATAAGATTTGTGAGGAGTGGAATAATTTTACTCCATTATGCTTCGATATTTTTTATATTCGAGAATCAAAGACCACCTTTGTTTAAACAAATAGTGATCTTCAAGCTATATTATGCTTATCTTGGTATAAAAAGGAAGAATATTTGGTTTTTTTCTAGGGTTAAAGAATAATTCCATGGATAGTGTTGTTGGTGGAAGTAGCAAATCTTGTTCACTTGCTGTTGGAGAATCAAGTAGTAATATGTTAGAGTGTGCTGATGATTTACAGTCTGGTTTTACACAAGAAAGGGATTTACATGAGCTGATGAAGAATAATTCAAATTTTGAATTTTTTACTGGGGTAGGTCAACAATTTGATTCTGCTCTTGGATTTCGTCGAACAGTTAGTGCTTATTTTTTGAAGAGCGGGTCTAAAGTACAGTATGTTAAGAATTATAAGGACCGATTGAAAGTTCGATGTGCTATAGATGGTTGTCCTTTCAAGATTCATGCTTCTTGCACATTGAAGAAATTAGACCAATTATTTGTTAAAAATATTCATTTAAGTCATTCTTGTGATGGTGGATTTCGATCAACTAGTAGTCCAACTATTAATAGTGATCTTGTGAGAAGTTTAATTGTTAATCAAATTCGCAATGAGCCAAAAAGGAAAACGAAAGTTATTATGAAAAGTTTTAGAAGAGATTATGATGTGGATTTGAGCTATTATTTTGCTTATAAGGGTAAGAAAATGGCTATGAATGATATTTATGGTAATGAAAAGAAATCTTATAATGATTTGGTTTCGTATTTGAAGGCGATGGAAAGAAATAATCTAAATAGTTACTCAAGTATGAAATTGGATCCGGATACTAATCAATTTGAGATAGTTTTTTTTTGTTAAGAGGCACGTATCTTTGGATTTTGTTATTGTCATCCTATGGTGTTTTTAGATGCAACATTTTTGAAAGGTCGAAGTGGTATTTTGATGGCAGCTACTGCAAAAAATGAGAATCAAGGTATGTTTGTTATCTTTTTTTTTAAATGTAAGTTTGTTATCTTCTTCTTTATTATAAATTTGGAATTGATAGTTGTACTGCTGTAATTTATTTTTATAAATTTGGATTAGATAGTTGTGCTGCTGTAATTTATTGTTGCTGTGTGGATTAATAGTGAATGTATTTTGCTTTTTTTGTTTCAGGTTTTTTTCCATTGGCTATGGCTCTTGTTCTTAAGGAAAATGAAGAGTGTTGGAGTTGGTTTTTGACTTACTTAAAGAATGCTCTTACTTGTGATAGACCATGGTATTTTTTTAAGTGATAGACATTGGCGTTTGGTTTTAAGTATTCTTAAAAAATATCCAAATAGTTATCATTCTTATTGTTTGTACCATATGCAAAATAATATTGCTAGTATTGTGAAAGTTCGAAGAGGTTTATGGGTAGCCCATTTACTAGAATGTTGTGATTTAGCTTCTAATTGTTATGAGTTTGTGCTTTAGCTTCTAATTATTGTGAGTTTGAAAAGGCTATGTCAAAGTATAAAGAAATTGGAGGTGCAAAAGCTATTGAATATTGAATGATAAGCCATATGACCACTGGGCTGACTTATTTTTTCCTAGAAAAAGATATGATAAAAATAAGTATAATGTAGCCAAAAGTTTTAATTCTTGGATTTTGGATGAAAGAAGTCTACCTGTAACTTCATGTCTTGATGGTATTCGGGTTAAACTTATGATGCAAATGTCCAATCGAAGAGAAGAGGCGTCTAAGTGGACTAGTGCACTTTGTCCAAAAATGGAAGCTCGTTTGTTGAAATTGAAGGAAGAAGGATTTGGATGGAGTGTCTCTAAATCATCTAGGTATGTATTTTTATTTTATTATATGCTTTTCACAGTTTCTAAAAAAGATAAATGTATTTATCTTTTTTTCCATCTGCTATATATCCTGTGTATTATGTTTTGATTCTGTTGCTACATGTTATTTTTGCATTAAAAATTCATTTTGTTATCTGACACAATTTTTTGCACATGCTTTGAGGCTTATCTGTTACAGAGAATAGGATATTTTGATAATCATTTTTTTAATTTTAATTCAACATTCTAAACAAGAATAGGATAAACATAGATCAATGATTGTAAACTTAACCGACCCTCTTTTGCTAGAGTTTTTGTTATATAAATAATAATATGACTAGAAATTTAGATTTAACAATTGAGAATGATACGAAAGATGCCTTTATACCAGCATAGTGAAAGCAATACTCTTTACAATGAAAACTCTCACAATCTAACACCCATGAAAACTATTTAGATTTCATTCAAACTGGCCGTCTGGATTCAAGCTATTTACAAGAGATGTGTATTGAAAATTCAGGTAAAATTAACATCAACAGTTCTGTCAACTTTGTCTATGATATCAGACAGAATCTACACTAGCCCAATGATATTTGACAACAAATGTAATAGTGGTGAACATCCTTTATTGCATTTAGTCTTCGTAGATCTATTACGTTTCTTTTGTAATAGTGGTAAACATCCTATATTAGGATTTTCTGACAATGATTTTCCTAATAATTGTGTTGATGCTAAAATTCTCAGTTTTATTTTCTATTGTGGTTGTGTAAATTTTTA
Source organism: Allium cepa (assembly GCA_030765085.1). Taxonomy (NCBI): domain Eukaryota; kingdom Viridiplantae; phylum Streptophyta; class Magnoliopsida; order Asparagales; family Amaryllidaceae; genus Allium; species Allium cepa. The sequence continues at coordinate 978,768,864 of CM060935.1, forward strand.
GAGCAAATAATTGCTTACATTTTTTGCTTTAATCTTTTGATTTTTTTGTATAGTTGATACGTTGATTAATTTTTTTAATTTGTAGGTATATTTTTAAAGTTCATTCTCCAACGTTGCAAAAAGTTGATCTTAAAAATTGTATATGTTGTTGCAATCAATGGGAAGTGACGGGTTTTCCTTGTGCACATGCTTTGAAGTGTATTTCTTTAACCAGAAATTATGTTTATGAATTTATTGAGAATTACTTTACTATTGAGTATTATCGAGCTTCGCATTCACATGTGATTAATCCTATTCCAAATTTTGGTAAGGAAGCAATTAAAGCTGAGGAATCATCTATTGTTCTTCCTCCTAAGCCTATTCATGGAGCTGGTAGGCCTAGGATGAATAGAATTGAAGGGGCTGATTTTCATGCTAAGCAAAATAGATGTGGAAACTGTAAAAAACTAGAACATAATAGAAGGGGGTGTTCTTTGAATAATTGAGTTGAGTGTTTTAATCCAATGTATTTGATTGATTGTTCTTTGAATATTTTCAGTTGAATATTTGAATAATTGGGTATATTGAATTCTTGCTAATATGTTTCTGGTTATTTTTGGTTTTAAGCAATTTTTATGTTTAATTGCTATTTGGTATACATTGTTGTTATTTTTGTGAAAAGGATAAATTCATATATCCTTTTTTTGGTTCTGTTATAGATTGAAAGATCCATCAATGTACCAAGTGTCATTTTCTTTCCAAAAATTATTTTTCTGTGCTGTTACACTAATAATTTGGTATGTGTAAACTGTTAGATTAAAGATTGAATAATTCTAACATGTTGTATGTTGGGATGAGAGTTTAATATTTTTCCTTGTTATCTTTATCTGTATTTAAATGATTTTCAATCAAAACACATTGCAAGTGTACAGAAAGAGTTATATGAGATACTGGGTGTTATATTAATTTTATAAAATTAAGATCCTATAGTAAAACTAACAGCAGTACTAGCTGTATTATACTTATCCCAAATTTTACTTGCATTATTATGAACAAAAAGCATTTATACATAATATGCTTTGAAAAGAAAAGCTGCATATGGTTTTTCTTAGGTTATCAATTCTACAAATGTCATTTTCAGGGTGATGACTTCAGTGCAACTGAGACCACGAATGTAATTAATGTTTTTATTTATATCCTGAATAATCATCTTACTTCTATAATATTGATGGACCAAAAAGGAAGTAACAAATGTTTTATTCTCTTATATGCAATGTTTCTTCCGGTGTATGTTGCATTTTGAAAAACTTTTTAATTGACACGTATTATCATCCAACGTTAATTTAAATAAGAGATTGGCATTTCTTTTGCTTTTGTAGCTATATGAATCAAGTAAACATGGTGAAAACTCAAGATTTTGTAAATAGTTTGCTCTGTAACAATGTCAATTATTTGTTTTTAGGCTGCTTACTCTTATAAAGGCATAGGACAATATGCAGAATGTTATATTGTACATGAAATAAAATGAATAGTGCTATACATGTAAATATAGGACACATAAAAACAGTGCGTACTGCAAAAAACTGATACACCATACTATTAATAATGTATTTTTATGACATCAGAATATTATGAATAAAAAATAAATGCTTTTTTCTTTATCAACAGAGCATTAGAAACTAATTAGCCATTACAAATTCATGATCAGTTATCAAAATTTCATCATCAAATTAACATCAGTTGTGTAATTTTTTGCTATTTAAGATCAGCCATTACAAATTCATTAGTAAATTCAGATGTGCTGCCTAAAATCTATCATCAAATAATTTTTTAACAAATGTATGATAAAAAGACTGTCAGACATCAAAGAAATTGTTGCTATCATTGTGATAACCCGGATTTTTGGGCATCGGGTAATTGGATAATTATCTGATTTTAACTTTTGAAAACACTAATTTATAAGTTGAACAAATAAATCTGATAATAAATATTTATATCTGGATAAACATTTATTTGATAATCTCCTAATATAATGATTTAAAATTGGGCAAATTATTATTTTCAAACAATTTAAATATGTGTTGTTTAGATACATATATTTATATAAGTTGATTTTAATTTGAATTTGAATTTGAAATTGAAATCCAAAAGACAAATATCTTAAAATAAATTGGATTTAAAAATAATGTATATTTGAATTTTTTAGTATATAATTAGTTCTATATTATTTTCTTTAAAGGATTTTATAAAAATAAATCAAGAAAATGTATTAATCAAATAGAAATTTACTAAAAAGTTTTATAAAAACATTTACAAAATTTAATTTACACATGCAATAATTACAAATGTAAATTAATTTAATCATGCTAATTACAAATGTAAGATTTTTAGCATATAGTTTAACAAATGTAAGCAAATATTTTCATGAAAATTACAAGTGTCACAAATTTTCTTTTATTTTTAAATTATAAATTAAAGCTATAAATATATCTCTCCACTCCTCTCTTTCATTTCTTTGATATCCTCAATTCCAAAACAAACAAAATCAAAAGCCTGTAAACTATATTTAAACCAGAAAATTTAATCAAAGCTACAACCTTTTCAAATTGATCGAGCAATCAACTATCTCAAAGTAAATCCATTTCAGTTTCAAAGCAAATCATCTCAGATTGAAAGCAAGAGCAACTCAACATCCAGTTCAAAATCTAAAGCATTAAGTTTTCAAAATCTAGCATTCCAGTTCAAAAGCTCTCTGTCCAAACATTTTTCTTGGTGAGTAAACAAACTAATACTTTTTTAAATCTGTTGCATGTGATGGAAATCTGAAATAATGATGTGATAATTGTTTGCATGAGTGAAATTTTGGCTTGCATGTTATAAGTATGCAGATATACAAGTGTGCATGACTGGATATATTTATGCATCTCTGTTTCCAAGTTACAGGGTTTAAAATCTTGAAAAAAAATTCAAATCTCCTCATCTAATCTCTGATAGGCTTTGAAATTCAAAAAAGTTATGATTGTTTAAACATGAACTAAGTTTGAAAAATATATTTAAGTATGATAAGTTTGCAAATTTTCTGAAACTTAAGAAAAACAGTGAAAATTGTAAACATATCAAAATCTCAACTTAAATAATTTATATTTTCAGGTATATAATCTGTTATGTTTCCAAAAATCATGAATTTTAAGAGTCAATTCTAGATTTTTATTGCTAGATCGAGTGATATAATCGTAATTGATTAGAAATGGAACTGTAACAACCGGCATATTTTACGATTGAATATTTAAATATTTTATTTTAATATTTTATCGTTAGTCGGATTTTAGTCCGAAATGTTACTTTTTGTGTACGGTTGAATTAGGTCTCGGAACCACTTCCAATGGGTCTAAAACACCGTTTGCGATCTTTTTGAGTATAAACAGTGTTTGGAGTTAAGGGAATTTTGCCACCTTTTCACTTTGGGCTTTGAGTTTGGTTTAGCCCATTTGCCTAAACTATTAACTCTAGCTCAACCCCCCTCCCCTTCATAACTTTACTTTCATTTCCTAACACCCAAGCTTCATCAAAAATGGAGGAAGGAATGGGAAATTAAAACTCCAAGCTCAAGTTCATTTGCAAATCCAACATCTAACTCCAAATTCAAAGAGAAGCCATTGATTCTTCCTTTGCTCTCAAGCTTCTTCTTCATTGATTTTGTGTAAAGGTGATATTTTTATCTCACATGTTTGTCAATAACTATCTTTGATTGTTGGGTATGAATTCCTAATACTTATGTGCATTTGCTTTTGGTTTGGATTGAATTGGTGAAAATCCCAATTTTTAATGTTTTGGGTTCAAATCTTTAAAAATCCAATCTTTGACGTTTGAACACGTTTTTGGTGATGCATCGAAGAGCCAATAGGATCGGGTAGCCGATAGGCGTAATCCCCTAGCGTTCGTGCTCGATCGGTTGCAAATTGAGAGAGTTTTTGGCATTTTTGTTGCTTAGGCCGTTCGGCCTGCACATATCATTCTTGGCCTGCAGTTAGGTCGGCCTGCACTTAGGTCGCTCCCCTATAGGTCGCGCCATGCTTAGGTCATTGCTCGGCCTTGTTTACCCCTTAGGTCGTTAGGTCGCTCGGCCTTCTTTACCCCTTAGGTCGTCTCGTCCCTAGGTCGCTCGGCCATATGTTAAACCGTATTTGTTAGGTCGCTCGGCTTGCCCCTGTGCCTTAGGTCGCAACCCATAGGTCGCTTGCCTTGTTGTTGAGTCGGCCTGCCTTACGTCGTAACTCCCTAGGTCGCTCGGCCTGCTTTCTCTGTTAGGTCGCGTGCTCGGCCATTAGGTCATTCCACCCATAGGTCGCTCAACCATGTTAAGTCGCACCTGCTATCTCGCAACCATGTCAGGTCACTTGCTCTCTTAGGTCGTGCCATTGATCTCTTAAGTCGCTCGGCCTTCTTCACAACATAGGTCGCGCCATGTTAGGTCGCGCCATACTTAGGCCATTCCTCACTTAAATCGCTTGCACTTTGGTCGCAACCATATAGGTCGCTCGCCCTACTTTAGGTCGCGCCATGCTTTAGGTCGCGCCATGTTAAGTTGCTCCGTTAGGCCGTGTGCTATTTCTTGAGTCGCTAATTTCTTGTGTTGACTTATGTTAAGTTGTAAGTCGTGGCTGTTAAGTCGCAAGGGTATTTCCACTTTGATGGATTTGGAATCGAATTCTTTGGATTTTTATTCACGTCTTCGAATGTGAATTTTTGTGATTTATTGTTTCTACAATCATTTTTGTGATTTGTCACGCTATCTCACTCGTATGAGAAATCTAATTAAACGGCTTAGTAAAATAAATGGTACGAAACATTTGCATTTACTTTGCCGGTTAATTCTTGGACTTGTTTGATTGAATCTCTTGTGACAATTTTCGAGTGCAGATCTACAATTTGTTCGTAAATATTTAAGTTAAGCTAGTGGTTATGGGACATGAAGCTAAGCTTATATATTTACTAGCTTACTGTAATTGACACTTCTTGCTGATCGTTGATGATCATTTTTGTGATTTAGACTAGCAAATGTGCGATGTCTCTTTGTCTATGAGGGAGACTAAACCCCGTTTCTGTGGAGCTTCGGCTCAATTTGGTGGGGTAGCAACCCATGGTCTTCGGGCCGTTTTGTGGAGCTTTGGCTCAAAAAAATTAATGGTTAGCAACCATGGAATAGCGTTCCATTTTGTGATACACGTGTTGGTGAGTTTTCATGCTCCCGTTTTGTGATAGGCCTCCCTCTTTTTGTGATTTCTGGATTTCCATTGATGATTTCTGGAATTTGTGTTTTCACCAATTTTCGTGATTTACATTGATAATTTTTATCAATATTTATGCGTTGGTGAATTTGTGTGTGTTTAACTTTTGTGGATTGGCATTGATATTATTGTCAATATTTATGGTTTGGTGAATATAAATAAAGAGTATGACGTTCTTTTTGATCTTTGAGAAGATTCTTGTGATATTGATTAATCTCTTGTTGATTTTTCAATTACATACTTATTATAGTATGGCTTTACGGTTATCATATGTTTACGTCATATCTCTTATTCTATATCATTTTATCTGATATTTATAGGTAGACTGATCCGTTTATTATTTTCTTATTAAATAATACTCGGGTCAGACCGAGATGCTACATTTGCTTCTGCTTGACTTCACATCTGGGATTATCATCCTGACTTTTGGCTAACTACTTAGATTAGTAGTTTTTGTTGTATACATTTAATATATAGACTCATAGATGTATCCATATTCTTTTGTCTATCACTTGTAGCTATTCTTTTGTGATATTGTGGACCTTGTTTGACCACTACTCTGATGTACACTTTCATGTGTTATATATTCATATCTATTTCCGCCTTTATGATATGGATGTCTGTGACTGATTTGTGTTATGTTTATTTCTATATTTGTTTCCGAAGAGTTTATTTATAGCCACCGGGTAGTAGCTTTGAGTTTATATCGGTATGTCGTATTTCCTCTTGAAACCAGATACTTGTTGTACTATCTGACATATCGGTGCTCGCACAAAGCAATTACACGGATGGTCGCTTCTCAACAGCCTTATCCTCCGTGCTAGTTGATGGAATTACCTCGTAGTGTCCTTGGCTAGCGTGTGTATAGAGGTGGGGCGTCAGAGCTTGGTATCAGAGCCAATTTTCGGAACAATGTAGAATAATCTAGCAAGGATCGTCGTCCTAAGTCCATCTTAGGAGTCATGCTTTAGGATTTAATTCGAGTCTTCGTACCGATTCATTCTATTTTCTTTATGATTCCTTGTTTATCTATCAAGATTGCTTGATATTCATTTGGTGAATAACCTTATCCTTCTTCTTTCTTTCTTTCAAAAAGGAAGAGAAATGGTTAGACCCGGCCGTCCCAGCACCGGTCAATCTCGTGCTACTCACCAAGATGGAGTATTTATGTCTGCCCAGCAGCTTCTTGATCTAGTAAGGAACGCTCAAGCAGCCGGATCTAATCCGGAGTCTACTCACCCTAGGTCTGGATTTGCATGTTTGTGCAACGATTATACCAATTTGTGTGGGAATCCATTCAAAGGTTCTGAAACTATTATTGAAGTCCAAACATGGCTGAGAACGTGCGATCGAATCTTTTCTCGCATGAATCTTGTTGATCTTCAGCATGTTCAGGTGGCCTCTAGTATGCTCCAAGAAAGAGCATTAGATTGGTATGAGCTTCTGATTTCTGGAATAAATGAAGCGGATCTTACTTGGGAGAAATTCCGGGAATGATTCAAATTAAAGTTTGTACCAAAAGCTGAAAAAGTAACCTTGGCTCGTCGTTTCATTGACCATGTTCAAGGTGAATCCTCCGTGGCAGATTATATCGCATCCTTCGAGTAACTTTCTAAAAATGGGGTCGAGTACATAAAGACCCCATTGAAGAAGAACCAAAGATTTGTTTATGGCTTGAATAAAAATCTCAAGAAGCCACTACTTCTAAAATTAGAAGTTTCTTTTGATCAACTCATTGATATCGCTCTTCGTCTTGAAGAAGCAGATAGGGAGAGTGATGTTGAAGTTATGGGTGCCAAACCAAACTTCAACAACAAGAAAAGGCCTAATAAGTTCAAAGGTCCTTATCCCAACAATAAGAAAGGGAAGCAAGCCTCTCCGACAACTAAGACTTCTACCTCAAGTAGTGGGCAATGCTACAACTGTGGTTCTAAGGACCATTATGCGAACAAGTGTTCAAAGCCTCGTGCTTGTCGCTATTGCAAAAGCCCGGATCATTATTTATCTTCTTGTCCCAAACTTCAAAATAGGAAGAAGGGAAAGCTTAATGTTGCTCAAGCCCCTGGCAACACATCTCGTGGTAAAGGTATTTCTCATTCTATCCTTGATGGCATTATTTTATTTCGTGATCATCCTATTCGAGTTCTTTCTGATACGGGTGCGTCCCATTCTTTTATTTCAAAAGAACCTGTTGATACTTTTTCTTTGGATGTTTTGTGTTTAATGACTTCTTTGAGAATTGCAAATCTGGTTGGTGGATCCGCAACAATCAGTTTATTGTGTAATGATGTCGAGATTATTTTGTGTGATTTTTCTTTCCGAGCCGATTTGCATGTTATGCGCTACTTAGGATTTGGAATGATTTTGGGAATGGACTGGCTTAATCGCTATAAAGCCCAAATCCTATGCATTGAGCGGACTATTCATCTTCGACATCGTCAATCTGTTAAGCAGATTTCTATTGAACTTAAAGATTCGGATTCCAGCTTGGTTGCATCTTTATATTCTTTAAATCCTCGTGATGATGATAATGACGATGAGGAGGATATTATTTCTCTTATTCACGTTGTTAGTAAATTTTCCGACATATTTGAGCCCGTTTTAGGATTACCACCTAAGCGAGCAATTGAGTTCAGAATTAATCTCATCCCTGGAGCTCAACCTACCACTCGTCCTCCTTATCGTATGTCCGATAAAGAAAATGTGGAGATGCGCAAACAATTATCCGAATTGGAGACAAAGCAATTTATTCGCTCTAGTTCCTCGCCTTGGGGAGCTTCGGCTATTTTTGTGAAGAAATCCGATGGTACACTTAGGCTTTGCATTGACTACTGCAAGCTTAATGATCTTACTATCAAGAATAAATATCCTTTACCTCGAATTGATGATCTATTTGATCAACTTAGTGGTGCTAGAGTTTTTTCACAATTAGACTTAGCTACCGGTTTTCATCAGCTTCGTATTACAGAGGATAGTATTCCTTTGACATCGTTCCGTACTCGTTATGGATCTTATGAATGGCTTGTTATGCCATTTGGTTTAACGAATGCTCCGGCTTATTTCGCTGACCTTATGAATAGAGTTTTCAAAGACTTCCTCGATCGGTTTGTTCTCATCTTTATTGATGATATTCTTGTGTATTCTAAAACCGAGGAGGAGCATGAAAAGCATCTTCGGATTGTGTTGGAAACTCTTAGGAGTAATCAATTAAAAGCAAAATTTTCTAAATGCCACTTTTGGCAATCTCGTGTGAAGTTTCTCGGTCATATTATTTCCGAATACGGAATTTCCATGTATCCTTCAAAGATTGAAGCGATTCAAAATTGGAAGAGACCGGAGAGTGTGACAGAAATTCGTAGTTTCCTTGGATTGGCGGGCTATTACCGTCGTTTTATAAAAGACTTTTCAAAAATTTCCATGCCTCTTACTAGTTTGACAAAGAAGGGAGTTAAATACATTTGGTCGGATAAATGTGAAGCTTCTTTTCAGAAATTAAAAGAACTCCTTTCCGATGCTCCTATTTTTGTGATTCCCGAGGAAAACCAAGATTTTGTCGTTTATACCGATGCTATTCACATTGGTTTGGGTGCCGTTCTTATGCAAGGAAAATGTGTTATTGATTATGCTGCTAGGCAATTGAAGCCTACCGAGACTAGATATGCCACTCATGATTTTGAGCTCGCGGCTATTGTTTTCGCCCTTCGTATTTGGCGTCATTATCTTTTGGGAGAAAAATTTATTCTTTACACCGATCATAAATCTTTGAAGTATCTATTTTCTCAAAAGGAACTAAATTTGCGTCAACAACGTTGGCTTGAATTTCTTGCAGCTTATGATCTTGATATTCTTTATACCCCCGGAAAGAGAAATCGTGTTGCCGATGCACTTAGTCGTAAGCAACAAGCGGTTGTTTCTATGATGATATCCGAATGGAATGATATTGGAATTATATCCACTTGTGAGATTCAAGATCATGTATCCAATTTGTGTTTATCTCTTGTTTCGTGTAGCCTTGAGGCTCATCCTTCTCTTTTAGACCGCATTCTTGAAGCTCAAAATCTAGATCCCGAATTGGCTCTTATTGGCCAAAATTTTAGGGATAAAATTGATATTGAGGGCTTGAAAGACTTTGATATTGATTCTCGTGGCGGTATTCAAAAATTTGGTAGACTTATCGTACCAAATATTAGTAATCTTCGTAAAGACATTTAGAAGATTCTCATCGTTTTAAATTTACCATTCATCCCGGTAGTAGTAAAATGTACGCGGACATGAAGCGACTTTATTATTGGGGGGAATGAAATCTGATATTGCTAACTTTGTTAAGTGTTGCATGACTTGCCAACTCATTAAGGTCGAACATCAAAGGCCCGGTGGGTTGTTGCAACCTTTAGAAATTCCAATTTGGAAGTGGGACCAAATTTCCATGGATTTTATAGACGGCCTTCCCGGTTCTCGTTCGGGTCATGATAGCTTATGGGTGATAGTTATAGACTTACTAAATCCATCCATTTTATTCCCGCTCGGTCCAATCGACCGTTCCTCTCTTGGCCAAACTCTTTATTAAAGAAATTGTAAAATTGCATGGAGTTCCTTCTTTTATTATTAGTGATCGTGATCCATTGTTTACTAGTGGATTTTGGAAAAGTCTTCAAAAAGCTTTGGGAATGAAGCTTAATTTCAGCACCGCTTAACATACCCAGTCCGATGGACAAACCGAGCGTGTGAATCAAACTCTTAAAGATCTTCTTCGTGCGTGTGTTCTTGATTTTGGTGAAAGTTGGGAAGATCATATTTCTCTTGTTGAGTTTTCCTATAACAATAGCTTCCAATCTAGTATTGGTATGGCACCTTTCGAGTCACTCTATGGAAGGCCATGCCGATCTCCTTCTTGTTGGCTTGAAGCCGGTGAGAGTCTGGTTTTAGGTCTAAATTTTATTCGTGATTCCACAGAGAAGATTGACCTTATTCGTCATAGGATGAAAGAAGCCCAGAGTAGACAAAAATCCTATGCCGATAACCGGAGAAGGAAATTAGAATTTTCTGTGGGAGATCTTGTGTTTATTCGTGTTTCACCTATGAAGGGTGTTGTACGTCTCAGTTGATCGGGAAAGTTAGCACCTCGATATATTGGTCCATTTCCCATCAACGAACGTATTGGTTCCATGGCTTATCGCCTTTTATTACCGGCTCAGTTTTCTGCTATTCATGACGTGTTTCACGTTTCTCAATTATGGAAATGCCTTCGAGATTCTGATTCTATTCTTGAGTCCGGTGTTGGAAGAAATTGAAGTTTCACCTAATTTAACTTATGAGCAACATCTTATTAGTATTATTGCTTCGGAGGTCAAGCGCCTTCGAAATAAAGATGTTCCGCTTATTAAAGTCCAATGGTCCTCGAATCCTAAGGATTTCTCTTGGGAATCTAGAGAGTTCATCGAGCGAACAAATCCGGACTTAATTTCCCGTGCTCTTTAAGGTGAATTTATTATTTCAAATTTCTTCTGTGTTGATATGCTTTCATGGTTGTTACCTTATATTTTCTTCTTAAATATTGCGAGGACGCAATTTCTTTAAGGAGGGGAGTCTGTAACAACCCGCATATTTTACGATTGAATATTTAAATATTTTATTTTAATATTTTATTGTTAGTCGGATTTTAGTCCGAAAAGTTACTTTTTGCATACGGTCGAATTAGGACACAGAACCACTTCCATTGGGTCCAAAACACCGTTTGCGATCTTTTTGAGTATAAACTTTGATATGTTTGGAGTTAAGGGAATTTTGCCACTTTTTCACTTTGGGCTTTGGGTTTGGTTTAGCCCATTTGCCTAAACTATTAACTCTAGCTCAACCCCCCTTCCCTTCATAACTTTACTTTCATTTCCTAACACTTAAGCTTCATCAAAAATGGAGGAAGGAATGGGAAATTAAAACTCCAAGTTCAAGTTCATTTGCAAATCCAACATCTAGCTCCAAATTCAAAGAGAAGTCATTGATTCTTCCTTTGCACTCAAGCTTCTTCTTCATTGATTTTGTGTAAAGGTGAGATTTTTATCTCAGATCTTTGTCTATAACTATCTTTGATTGTTGGGTATGAATTCCTAACACTTATTCATGTGCATTTTCTTTTGGTTTGGATTGAACTGGTGAGAATCCCAATTTTTAGTGTTTTGGGTTCAAATCTTTAAAAATCCAATCTTTGATGTTTGAACATGTTTTTGGTGATGCATCGTGGAGCCAATAGGACCGGGTAGCCGATAGGTGTAATCCCCTAGCGTTCGTGCTCGATCGCTTGCAAATTGAGAGAGTTTTTGGCATTTTTGTTTCTTAAGTGGTTCGGCCTGCACATATCATTCTCGGCCTGCAGTTAGGTCGGCCTGCACTTAGGTCGCTCCCCTATAGGTCGCGCCATGCTTAGGTCGTTGCTCGGCCTTGTTTACCCCTTAGGTCGTTAGGTCGCTCGGCCTTGTTTACCCCTTAGGTCGTTAGGTCGCTCGGCCTTCTTTACCCCTTAGGTCGTCTCGTCCCTAGGTCGCTCGGCCATATGTTAAACCGTATTTGTTAGGTCGCTCGGCTTGCCCCTGTGCCTTAGGTCGCAACCTATAGGTCGCTTGCCTTGTTTTTGAGTCGGCCTGCCTTAGATCGTAACTCCCTAGGTCGCTCGGCCTGCTTGCTCTATTAGGTCGCGCACTCGGCCATTAAGTCGTTCCACCTATAGGTCGCTCAACCATGTTAAGCCGCACCTGCTATCTCGCAACCATGTTAGGTCGCTTGCTCTCTTAGGTCGCGCCATTGGTCTCTTAAGTCGCTCGGCCTTCTTCACAACATAGGTCGCGCCATGTTAGGTCGCGCCATACTTAGGCCATTCCCCACTTAAATCGCTTGCACTTTGGTCGCAACCATATAGGTCGCTCGCCCTACTTTAGGTCGCGCCATGCTTTAGGTCGCGCCATGTTAATTTGCTCTGTTAGGACGTGTGCTATTTCTTGAGCCGCTGATTTCTTGTGTTGACTTATGTTAAATCGTAAGTCGTGGCTGTTAAGTCGCAAGGGTATTTCCACTTTGATGGATTTGGAATCGAATTCTTTGGATTTTTATTCACGTCTTCGAATGTGAATTTTTGTGATTTATTGTTTCTACAATCATTTTTGTGATTTATCACGCTATCTCACTCGTACGAGAAATCTAATTAAACGGCTTTGTAAAACAAATGGTAGGAAACGTTTGCATTTACTTCGCCGGTTAATTCTTGGACTTGTTCGATTGAATCCCTTGTGACAATTTTCGAGTGGAGATCTACAGTTTGTTCGTAAATGTTTAAGTTAAGCTAGTGGTTATGGGACATGAAGCTAAGCTTATATATTTACTAGCTTACTGTAATTGACACTTCTTGATGATCGTTGATGATCATTTTTGTGATTTAGACTAGCAAATGTGCGATGTCTCTTTGTCTACGAGGGAGACTAAACCCCGTTTCTGTGGAGCTTCGGCTCAATTTGATGGGGTAGCAACCCATGGTCTTCGGGCCGTTTTATGGAGCTTTGGCTCAAAAAAAATAATGGTTAGCAACCATGGAAAAGCGTTCCATTTTGTGATACACGTGTTGGTGAGTTTTCATGCTCCCGTTTTGTGATAGGCCTCCCCCTTTTTGTGATTTCTGGATTTCCATTGATGATTTCTGGAATTTGTGTTTTCACCAATTTTCGTGATTTACATTGATAATTTTTATCAATATTTGTGCATTGGTGAATTTGTGTGTGTTTAACTTTTGTGGATTGGCATTGATATTATCGTCAATATTTATGGTTTGGTGAATATAAATAAAGAGTATGACGTTCTTTTTGATCTTTGAGAAGATTCTTGTGATATTGATTAATCTCTTGTTGATTTTTCAATTACATACTTATTATAGTATGGCTTTACGGTTATCATATGTTTACGTCATATCTCTTATTCTATATCATTTTATCTGATATTTATAGCTAGACTGATCCGTGTATTATTTTCTTATTAAATAATACTCGGGTCAGACCGAGATGTTACAGGTGCTTCTGCTTGACTTCACATCTGGGATTATCACCCTGACTTTTGGCTGACTACTTAGATTAGTAGTTTTTGTTGTGTACATTTGAGATATAGACTCATAGATGTATCCGTATTCTTTTGTCTAGCACTTGTAGCTCTTCTTTTGTGATATTGTGGATCTTGTTTGACCACTACTCTGATGTACACTTTCATGTTTTATATATTCATATCTATTTCCGCCTTTGTGATATGGATGTCTGTGACTGATTTTTGTTATGTTTATTTCTATATTTGTTTTCGAAGAATATATATTTAGCCACCAGGTAGTAGCTTTACGTTTGTATCAGTATGTCGGATTTCCTCCTGAAACCAGATGCTTGTTGTACTATCTGACATATCGGTGCTCGCACAAAGCAATTAAACGGATGGTCGCTCCTCAATAGCCTTATCCTTCGTGCTAGTTGACGGCATTACCCCATAGTGTCCTTCGCTAGCGTGGGTATAGAGGTGGGGCGTCACAAGAACTTTGGGCTATTACTAGTGATCGGCGAGGTTTGGGTGGTCGAGTTTATTACTGGAGACGGTGAGGGAGTAGGCGGCCTCGTGAAAAATGGCAGGTGGATTTTTAAACCACGGTGGCAGTGGCTTTTGGTCGGAGTGGGGTTTTGGACACAGGTTTGGTCGAGGCTGGGAATTTGAGTGCTGCAGCATCTCTAGATCACTGGATTCGTGCGGAGGTTGGGGGATGGAAGCGTGGGTCTTCGGCAGAGCTGTGGTCGGAGGTTCGTGATCTCTGGTGGTCTGAGATGGTGGGTCAGGTGGATTTGTGGGTAACCAGTTTCGTTCCAGTGGTTCGATCGAGTTGATTTGGATTTCACGATCGATTTGGAAGTGTGCGTGGTCGGGATCGATAGTGGGAGCCAGCGATGACTTGTCGACGGTAGCCTTGGAGGCCGGAGCATCGTCGTTGATCGGTGCATGTGCACGAGGAGTTTTATGTGCATCTGTGTTTAGTATTGGAGAAGAAGGGAATAACCTTGGGGTCGATCTCGGGTAAAAGAAGGATCGTCTCGGGTTTGGTTTCGAGTATGCGTGAGTGATAATACTTGTAACAGTTTTTAAAATTTAAATAAAGGTTTTAAAAAAAAGAATAATAAAGAAGAAGAAGAAGAACTCAGAGTTGAGTGTGGGATTGCTCGGGTTTTATACATGTAAAATGTTAGAGATTAACAAGTTTTAAGGTTAAAACAAAAATCAAGTTTAACAATTTTCTTAACTATTTCTTCTAAATAATAAATTATTTGGTAAATTTAAAGTTGTGTAATTTATTTTAACTTTAATTAATTAAGTTAATTCTTAAGTAGTTTTAAAACTTAATTAATAATGTAATTAAGAAGTAATTAAGGAAATAAAATGTTTCATCATTAACTAAACTTAAGGTCTTGAATAATTAAAGATTAATTATTAATAAATTAGTTAATAATCAAAGGTTATTAAATTAAAAACAAAAGAATAGTTAATTAATGTGATTAATTAATGGATAATTAATTAAGGTTAATTAATCAGTGTAATTAATTAAGGTTAATTAACTAATGTAATTAATTAAGGTTAATTAGCTAATGTAATTAATTAAGGTTAATTAGCTAATGTAATTAATTAAGGTTAATTAATTAGATTTTAATTAATTGGTAATCACATACTAATTAATGTAAGTAATTACTTAAATGATAAATACT
This sequence comes from Allium cepa, assembly GCA_030765085.1. Lineage (NCBI taxonomy): Eukaryota > Viridiplantae > Streptophyta > Magnoliopsida > Asparagales > Amaryllidaceae > Allium > Allium cepa. The sequence goes on from CM060935.1 coordinate 978,783,895, forward strand.
TAATGTTAGTAATTAAAGGATTAATTTTTTAAGGGTTAATTAATGTAATTAGTAACTAGAGGATAATTATTTAATAATTAAAGGTTAATTAATTGAGGATAATTAACCAATGGGATAATTACTTAATGAAAGTAATTATGGATAATTAAGTGGATTGATAATTAAAGAATAATTAATTAATGGTTGTAATTAATTAATTTTAAGTAAGTAGGATTTAAAAGCAACTAAATTAATTAGAAATGATACAATTAATTTATCTTGCTTATAGATGATTAAGATATATTAAATGAGTCAGATTAATTAATATCTCTGATATGTGATTTGTGATGCTTTATGATATGAGATACCGGGATATTATGGGTTATCTATGTGAGATGAATTTTTGTGTGGATATGAAGTCCTGAATATAAATTGTATTGTTTAAACTTAAACATTTTTCTTAAAGAATAACATTGGATTCGAAGAGACCGGGGTCGGATATCAGTAAATACCCGAAACCACTTTGATTTGTAATCTACAATAATTCTTATAGATTTGATATGTGAAATTAATATGATGGAATGGTATAATTTAAATAAACTAGGCCATTGAAATTATGTAGTGGTACTTAGGGATTGATTTGTGAAATAAGCGTTGGTTTTAACAAGTTTAGAACTCGTTGTGTGGTACGAGTTACCCTAGATTTTCTAATAAGTCTTATATTTCCGTATTTTCAAATTTTATGGGTTTACTCACGCTGGTTTCTAGCCTGACCCGGGTGTTACTTTGATGTAATACTCGGGTCAGACCGAGTATTACTGATTTTCAGGTCAGGAAATTCTGGAGCTCAGGAGGAGAGCTGGATGGCAGGAACGTGTGAAGTATTATCCCACTGTGTTATATTGTTTGTAGTTGGGACAAGTTAATTGTAACTGTCCAGTTTATGTATAAATGATTGTACTCTGATGTATTGTTATAAAATTGACAATTACAGCTTTCTTTGTATAAATGCTATTATTTGATATTATATTTTAATCCGCTGTGAATGTGAGATTTTGTGTTTTGTTTTCTGTTCTTCTTCTACCTTCTTCTTCTTTTCTCTAACAATCTGAAATTTTCAACATTCGATTGTTGGCACTTCTATAGTGAACGTATTAGTGTCGTATTTTCGGGATCGAAAATTTCGGGTCGTTACATTTTGGTATCAGAGCTGAAAGTTAAGCGAGAATTTTGGCTCTGGTGGGGATTAATCATTAAGGATAGGGACAGTAGTATCCAAGAATGGGTTGAGTGTATTATATATGAGGGCGTACTCGTTATTTTCTTATATAATGATTTTAAAAACGGTTTTAAAAATGAATGATTTTTATATAATCTTATATTTTGATATATTAAGCAATAATTTTTCTAATTATCATATATATTAGATAATTGGTTGATGGTTATTGAAATTAAATATATTAATAAGATTTAAGTGGTAATACATATAACCAAATAAGAATTGGATAATATGAACTATACAAATAAGATAAACTAGAAATGGATTCAAACTAGAGAATAAAATCCTAAAATTTGTAGAATTGTTTCTCAGAAGGTGGAATTAAGTGACCCTGATTTTATTTTCCAATAAATTATGAGATAACATATAGTGAATTGGTTTCCAGATATGATAATCTTGGATATTATCAAAAATGGTTATGGTATTTAATAATGGGATTTTTGTTTTCTAATGATAGCTAATGAAAAGTAGAATGAAATATTTTAAGAAAGTAACAATTTAAGTAAGTATGACTTATAAATTGAAAAGAATTAAAATTTTGAAGTTTTACATCTAAGTCCAAGAAATTTGAATTTGTTTCGAAATGTTAAAAGATATAATAAATAATATTTTTAAATGAGGGAATCTTATCTTAAACAAGAATTGTTTTAAATTTTAAAGAAATATATTTTGAACTAAAAACCAAGAATGGTTTAAAATTTAAAATATGTCTTAGGGTACAAAGAAATGAATATGTATATATATGGGATATACATAAGATCAAAGCTGATTCGAAGTAAACACTATGTATTGAGTTTTGAAATTTCCTTGAAATGTGATGTAATAACCCAAAGAGAAATAAGCTTTCGAACTTATAAATGAGAAAGGATGTTGATAAGAAGTTTAAAAATTTGAAATGGAGAATTCAAATTGAATAAGGTTGACTGGATGAAATGAATTGAATTTAACTTAGGAGAAGTTAAATAAGTTTAGAACAAACAACATGAATTGGAAATTTCAAGATGAAATTAAGATTTAACTTAGGAGGTTAAATGGGTTGGTTTGAAATGGGAGCTATGTGTGATCTCAAAACGGATTTGAGATCTGGAAATGGGTAATGTATGCCATTAATGGATGCTATTGGTGAATGTTTTAAATAATTTAGATGTTTATTTAATTTGGCTTATCCTCATATCATCCTATTATTATTAATAATCCATGAAATGTGAATTGGATTATTTAAATGAACTAAAAGTAGGTTGAGATAATATATATCCATTACCAAAATTAATTAGAAATAAAATTTGAAATTAAGGGAATTGAATCATTTTGAACTTAAGATTTAAATATTAAAAAATTGAACTTGCAAACTGAAATTGTTTAAGAAGTGGTTTCAAAATTGGAAGATAAGGATGGGTGATAATTTGGATTTTGAAGATCAAACTGTCTAAAAAGTTTTGAACTCTTATTTGAAACGTGAGATAAATTTTATTTGAACCGTGATATAAATTAAGTAAAAGTAATTTATACGAATGTTAAAATGTGGACTTAATTGTTTAAAGACTTAGGCTGTTAATTAAAAAGTAAAGGTTAATTTGATTTAAGGAGATTAGATCATTTAAAAATTTAACTCGAATTTATATAATTCGAAATGGTTTAAAGTTGACATTTGAATTGAATTAGTTCAAATTGAATTTGATTTGAATTAAATGGCAACTGTGATTGAAGTTGAATAAGTTTGAATTCAAATTGGAATTGATTTGAATTTGGGATAGGAATTGAAGATAATTCAAACTGAATTGGAATTGAATCAATATGGGAAATTGACTGAAATGAGAAATTGGGAAATTGAACCAGTTGGACTCTGAAAACTTTTTTAAATAAATTATTTTAATATAAACTGTATTAAATCTTATTTTCCTAGCTATTTACTATACAACCTTTCTTTTAAAAACCCAAACTATCTTATACTTATTTTACAATTATTTTGAAAATTAGTTACTATGTTACATTTGTTTTACAAACTAATCACTATTTTACAACTACTTACAAACTTATTATTATCTTACAACTATTTTGCATATTCTACAACTATTTGACTTGTAATGATCCGTAATTTTGTTAATTAAAATTGGTTAAATTTGTAAGATTTTGTAATTAAATGTAGAAAGAAATGAAAATCTTATAATTTATATTGGAGCGAATGTTAGAAATTAAATGTTACAATGGTAAATAAAATTTAGTTTTGACAGTTGGAATGAAATCCCAATAAAGAAATAGTGGAAAACATTATAATTTGTTAATTTAATATGATTGTGTAATTAATACCGAAATAAATAAAATTGGAAATAATATTAATGAAATAATAACTAACATGAATTGCAACTGTATAAATGTAAGTGTTGTATAAATAAAGGAATTTATACATAATTAATAATGATTGAATTGGAATTTAAATGATATAAATGAATATAAATAAAGGTTACAATAATAGGAATGAGAATATGGAAAGTAAATGCAAGGCAAACAATAGTAACCAGTTTATAGCGTAGTAATAGGCATAATATAAAGATGGAAATTTAATTCAAATCAATGGAAATAATGTAGATGTTATACAGCTACAAATTGGATACATGGAAATAAATGTAAGCATTCAATTAATTAATGAATTTGAATTTCAATAAATAGTAATTGAATAAAAGTCAATGTTCTGTAAGTAATAATATTACTTGTTTGAAAGTAATAAATATAAAGTTAATTAAATTTTAATGGTTACAATTGTATAAGTTACCTATTTATTTAGTTCATAAAAATTTAGTTTGAAAGCAATTGTAGTTATTGACTTAATTACTGGTGATTGAATGAATTCAAAGTTATATTAACCAATGAAGTAATACGTAATAAATTGAAAATTTATATAATCAATGTAGATAAGTAATTATAATGTTTGTTGCTGATAATAAACGTTACCTTAATGGTGATTAATAAAACAACGGAAGTGTGAATCTATAAATTACATAGAAACTAATGTATGTATAAGTAATAAATTGGTATAAGAATGGAATTAAGATAAATTCATTAATTGGCTTTAACCCTTAATTAACGTGTACAATTGATAGAAGTACACATTTAGAAATGTAATATTTATTCAAATTAAGATGTAAATAGGAATATATTAGTGCAATGGGAAATAAATTTCATTTAAAGGTAATTAAATATTATGTTTATGTAAATTGAGATAATATCTGAAATTAACGTTAATTCCATTCATAGTATAACAATTATTATAAATTACCTAATTTATTGGTCAATGAATTTATTGGAAATCAAGTTCATTTAAATGTTAAGTAAATGAAGGGTAAACAATAAGAACTAGGTATAGAGTAATAATGGACTTAGTATAAAGATTGAAAATAATCAAATCAAAGTTATTTGGAATTTATTATAATTAATTTGAACTCAAATTTTAATAAATTAATTTGTTATAAATGAAATTTAATTTATTGAGTTAATGGAGATTAAGATGAAATTTGAGAATAATATTGTAATGAACCATAAACAAATGTAAATTTCATCCGTTGGATAATAATGAATTGAATAATAAGAACGAAAAGTAAATTTAATGGGATTATTGAGAATTTAAATTTTAAATTGTGAATATAATGAAATTGAAAATTTAACGTTGAAATTGATAAATTAATCAACTGTTAATCGACATTTGAATTTGGCTAAATTAGTGTTAATGATTAAGAAAGTTAAATTTGATGAAATTTGTTAATTATAGAGCTGAAATTGAAAAGTGATTTAATTTATTTATTTTTAATTTATTTAATTAATATAAAAATAGCCGTTTTGGCCACTGACTCGAATTTCGACGAAACCAGTTTCATCGGATCCATAACGGTGAATTATTGTAGGATTTCAAGTTTCGTATCGATCGGACTTGTCGTTTGATCGTATGGGCTTGAAACGCCTTGAAATCGATTAATTGAAATCAGTTGAAATCAATTTGAAAAATATTGGTTTTAGCATAACTTCCCATACGATGGGATTTTGACTTGAAACCTTTTCCGTTGCATTTAAAATATTTTAAAATATCTATTTTGATATATGGGTTGACTCAATTTCGTTCCGGAGTTAGAACGGGCTTTTCGGGCCATTCATCGTTCAACGCGTTTATAAACCGAGTCCATCTATTCTATTTTGCTTTGTCTATGAATACCCTATTATAAACCCTATCCTACCTCTGTTTCTCATTTGTATGTGCGTACAATTCCTCTTCACCTCCTCATTTCAATGGCAGACAATTCCAAACCCAATTGCAATTAAAAAATCAAAGTGAAATTTCAAACTCCTCAAAAAAAATTCAGAAAAATTATATATCGAAGCTCTCGATGTACGCATCTCAGATATGCAATTCGTTTTTGGTTTTGAATCACCATTTGTCTAGAAATTTAAGGTGAATTCTCGGCCATCCATCGCGTTGAGATTAATTTCGTCTGATCGACGAATCGAAGGTACAATCGTGTAGAGGGGACGGAGGAGAACACATCTATATGGTTCATCATGCAAATCGACGGCTGGATCTGCCATAAAAGTTCGAGTAGGGCTCTTTTTACTTGGCGGCGGCGGCTGCATTTATGGCGTCGCGTGAGGTCGCGAAGGGCTGGAGGGGTCGGCCTGGGAAGATGTTGTGGTCGGCGGCGTCAGCGTGGGATGCCTAGGCGCTGGTGCGTGTGCGATTCCAATCGATTGGAGGTGGGAATTTATGAGCTGAAGAAGGATAGGGCTTCGTGCTGTGTTAGTGGTGATGGTGTGGCGGTTTGAAGGAGGGTGAGTTGTTATTTTTGTTTTATTTTAAATTTTATTTCAAACGATCTAACGCGTGTAACTTTTACATACATGATCCGTTTCACGCGCGGTTTTCTCCACTTGGTTCGTAATGGAATTCCAGATTTTTTGGCGCTGGTTTGGATGAATTTTGAGGTCGTTGGAATTTCGGGTTTAAATTGAATTTAAATTCAAAAGGTGAGTGTTTTAGTCCACTCACAACTTCTAGAATTTCTTATGTTTGTTAAATTTAATTTTTGTTGTGATTATGCATTTATTGATAACTGTTTAGTTAATCATCGTCTCAGTTAATTGCATTTATTTAAATTAAATCGTTATTTATTTTATTATTGAATATAACTGTCAGTTAATTACCTGTTAAATATTATCAGTTATATATTGATAGTTGATTGATTGTTTTGGATGATGATTGTGATGGATGTATGATTTTATGATGGGTGAATGGATGTTTATTTATATCATCATAATCTGCAACTTCTTTATTTCTTTATCATTATTGATTCGGGATTGCGGTTTGAAATGATATATAACCGTATTTTATTTTAAATTACGGATTGAAATGATAAATATCCATATGACTTGACCATAGGATAGAAATTTATATACAGATACCGTCGGTCTATATATATAAATATTTTGAAATGATTTCTATTGTTTTGGATATTAATATACGGTTTAATAAATAATAAATTTTGATATTATATAAATATTATTTTTGTATATATAGTTAAATTCTTGAATTTAAGCTATGTATAAATTTGTTTAATAAAAATAAGTTTATTCGTGGAGTTTGATTGTTTTATATTATATGGTCAAGTACCTGTTTAAGATATTGTGTGTATATATATATATATATATATATAGAGTTTCAATGACTTAAATAAAATTTAAGTTGGAAGATAAATATGAAATTGGTTAAGAATTTTACTCGAATAAATTGGATTTGAAATTTAAATAAAATTGAGATTTATAGGGTGGGATTCTTATAACTTGGTTTGGCTTAGAGGGATTTAAATGAATATATCAAGTTAAATAAATTAAAAGGATATCCAGTTGTTGAAGTTAGAAGTATTACTTAAATTATATTGGATTTATTAAGTTGACATTTCAAATCTAAATAATAGTAACTGAATTTGATATATATGAAATTATTAAAGAATTAGTTTTGAAATGGTGGAATATTTAAAGCTTTAAAATATATGAATTGAAATGGTTTATTTGGGGGTTTAAATCGATATTTGGAATTTATTTGTGAAATTAAAGAAGCTACTTTATTATATAAAGTAATTTAATATTTAAAACATTAAGTATTAGAAGTTATGTTTCAAAGCTATGGGTTTCAAGGTATATAGATTTGAAAGTACTATGATTTGGAAAAAGGATATATTTGAAATAAAAATGATATCATACGGATTTGGATTTTAAAATAGAAATGATATCGTATTTATATGGTTTTGAAATGGATATTATATTTTGGTTTTAAAGTATAAATTATTTTGAAATGACCGCGGTGTTATAACAACGTTTGGTTTTTGAAGAGACCGGGATCGAAAGTTGTCATACTCTCTAACAACTTCGAAAACCACTTTAACAACCGTGTACGCGGTGGAGATTTTAGAATGAAGTAGGATGGTGGTGGCATTTCCTTTGAGGTAAATACGTGGACTCGACCCCATGAGTTGGCGTAAGGTGGCTAAAACAGGAGCGATTATCGGGCCAATGAGGTAGCACCTTTGATTGGAGACATCCCTTCGATATTATACTTTGACTTTTGGATTGATTCGGTGGACACTTTTGATTTTTTTATTTGGGGGTGTGGCTCGAGGTGGGCGGTAGCTACGGCTATGCGTTACCATCAGTCTGGATAACAATTGGTATATCTACCCTGGCATTGCCTAGTTGTGCCGTGTCACCTACCTTAGCACGCCTTATATGATTTTGTTTTGTACCATACCTGTGGAGTGCCCTCTGACGACGCCAAGTACGGGGGAGATTACGGTACTGTATAGACTATGAGAATATAAAAGTGTGTTAAGGGCTATATGGGTAACCCCTTAACGCTATTTTCAATATATTATACTTTACTTTAGGCACTATTATAATAGCGTATATTACTACATAGTAGATAGTTTAACGGATCCTTAGGGGATGTGAATCCCAAACATCTCTTAAGTTACTGCACTCACGTTGGACACTGGATAGGAGATGTCAAATCCCGTAAACATCTCTGACGCCGTCACACTCATATTTATTTCTGTTGATTTAACTCACATAAGATATTTTAGTTCTGAATCGAGTGTTTTGTCTTTTCAATTCGCTCGGGTCAGCCTGAGCATTTCAGGATTTGAAGCTTTTATATCTAGAGGACGAAGATGAAGATTTATTATAGTATTCCACTACATCCATAATGTTCCGCTGCATTAATTATCATTCTATGGTATGTGTAACTCTGATATATGTTGTATAAGTATAATTGAATATTTTGTAAAACAGCTTCATGAACTATATATTTGATTATTTTATTTTATCATTCCGCTGCAAGAATTTGTTTTGTTTTATTTCTTCCTTCTTTTTCTTATTTACCCCATAACAATCCACCATTCTATATGGTTTAAGTTTGACGTGTGTGTTTATCGTCGATTCAAACCATACAAAAAGGCGGGACGTTACATCTGGTATCAGAGCTTTGGTTTAGTGAAAAACCTTAGCTTTGTGGGGTCTGACTCTTTATCAATAGGGTAGTAATACCCTATGATGAGTCGCTGAGTTTATATATGTGGGAGCGTATTTGTTAGTGTATAAAAAGGTTTTAATATTGTGTTAATTTGTTCCGTTCTGTATTTATAAATTCTAGTTGATACATGGGACGCTATGACATCAATAGAGATTTCTAAATACTTAATAGGACAGACTGACACAATATTTGTTTTTGAATATAGGTGAATGAAATAATTTTGCCTATTATATTTTCTATATATAAAATAAATTTTATAAAGATTTTATTTGGTTGTAATATATTGGTTTTTAGGTAATGAAATATTAAATAATAGTGGAAATAAGATTGAAAATAATAAAATAAATGGAAATTGGAAATTTAGAACTTAAGTTTCGGGGTTTTGAAACTTTCTTTTGAATGATTTTTGAAATATAATAATAATATTTTAGAAGTATTTTCTAATATAAATATTTCAATAATTTGAAAGAATTGTTTTAAAGAAACTCTGTAAAGAAATAAGTTGTACTCCCCTCTCCGTCGCTGGAAAATAATTTCGGTAATGGGTGCATGCTTCATCGACATTCATTTTCGAGTTTCGAAGTGGGAAGGCTACGGTAGTAGATTTACTGCAGATTTATTTTGATAAACAAATATAAATTTTAATTTTTTTTAAATATAATTAGATATATAAACTGTAAGTATATACATTTATCTATTATTTTAAATGATTTGAAATTAAACCCAGTATTTAAAGTCTTAAGTTTCCATCAATTAATGGTTTCAATTGCATTAGTGAAATGGAATTTAACTAATAATTGGAACTTCTAAATGAAATAAGAGACTAAATGCTAAGTATAAATGAAACAATAAGAAAGTTGGAAATTATAATCTATAAAACAAATGATATGATTATTGAACAGTAAATTTATTAAAGAAAATGAGGAAACTTGTATAACTTTCAATTACATTCTTAAAAAGCATATATATAACTTACCAAATATTAAAATTTGAAATGTTTAATAAGAAAATGTAATGGAAATTGTACAAGTAAAAGTACGTAATGAAGTGTTCAATAAATTGCTTTTATTAATAAGAATTGAGGTTATAATTGTTATATACTTAAGTAAGTAATTATAGACTTAAGTAAATGATTGAAGTTATTTATTTTGAAAATAAGCAGAAAGATGAATACAGTAATAAATGAAATTAAGCAGCGAATAAATGAATGTAATATAATAAAAAGGAAAATTTCATGATATGAATAAGTGAAAATGTGACTGTTAGAGATGAAAAAAAGCAAATGAAACTGTAAGAAATAAAAGGCAAATTAAAAAGATAAATTATTATATGAATGAAGTTAATAAAGTTGATCTATTGTTTGAAATTGTTGTTTTTTTGGTTTATGGTTGTTTGGGCAAGGATACTTTAAAATTGTTTAGATGAATGAATAATCTATTTAGACTCATCTAAGACTGTTGAGTAAATGGTGCACTAAGTAGTTTATTTTCCCATCTATGCAATTTAAAGTTGAACCCGAACAACTATTTGTTTTGTTTGATATGAATGAATGATTGATTTGTGTTGATTTTATGTGATGGTTGTATACCTGGTTGCAAGTGATTGTTGTATGTATTGATTGTTGGTTTGTAGTTAAAACAATCTTAAATATTTCATTTTATATAGTTATTAACTCTTTTGGATTATATAAGTGAAATACAGGTCATTGAAGCAATTGCTACAGCTTTTGGTTTCATAATTAAGCGTAATTGCCCGACCAAAAGGTACGTTTCTCGGATTACGGTTTATATCGTTATTATATTATTTTTCCCATGTTGGGATATATTGTTTTGGAAAATATATGTTGTATATTATTATATTTGATACTATATTTTCTCCCGAGCCGCTCCATACAAAGGAGGCTCTGCCGAAATTTTCTGTAAATTTTGACTTAGAAATTTTTGAAAAGGTTTTCCAAATTTTATTAATTTGAGTATAAAACGATCTAATGGTTATAAATTGGTATATTTTATTTTTAATTTATTTTATAAAATTTATCTGTTTATAAATTTAACGTTTTAAGTAAGATATATTGATTTCCTAATTCTTCTTTTCCCTTCTTTTCCTTTTCGGGGACGAAAAGTTTTGAGTAGAGGAGAGTGTAACAACGCGTAAATTTCGATAATTAAAATTGGTTAAATTTTTAAGATTTTGTAATTAAATGTAGAAAGAAATGAAAATATTATAATTTATATTGGAGTGAATGTTAGAAATTAAATGTTGCAATGGTAAATAAAATTTATTTTTGAAAATTGGAATGAAATCCCAATAAAGAAATAGTGGAAAACATTACAATTTGTTAATTTAATATGATTATGTAATTAATATTGAAAGAAATAAAATCGGAAATAATATTAATGAAATAATAACTAAAATGAATTACAACTGTATAAACGTAAGTGTTGTATAAATAAAGGAATTTGTACATAATTAATAATGATTGAATTGGAATTTAAATTAAATAAATGAATATAAATAAAGGTTACAATAATGGGAATGAGAATATGGCAAGTAAATGAAAGGAAAACAATAGTAACCAGTTTATAGTAATAATAGGCATAATATAAAGATGGGAATTTAATTCAAATCAATGGAAATAATGTAGATGTTATACTTAGCTACAAATTGGATATATGGAAATAAATGTAAGCATTCAATTAATTAATGAATTTGAATTTCAATAAATGGTAATTGAATAAAAGTCAATGTTCTGTAAGTAATCATATTATTTGTGAAAGTAATAAATACAAAGTTAATTAAATTTTTAATGGTTACAATTGTATAAGTTACCTATTTGTTTAGTTCATAAAAATTTAATTTGAAAGCAATTGCAGTAATTGACTTAATTAGTGATGATTGAATGAATTCAATATTAACCAATGAAGTAATACGTAATAAATTGAAAATTTATACAATCAATGTAGATAAGTAACTATAATGTTTGTTGTTGATAATAAACGTTACCTTAATGGTAATTAATAAAACAACGGAAGTGTGAATGTATAAATTACATAGAAACTAATGTATGTATAAGTAATAAATTGGTATAGGAATGGAATTAAGGTAAATTCATTAATTGGCTTTAACCCTTAATTAATGTGTATAGTTGATAGAAGTACACATTTAGAAATGTAATATTTATTCAAATTAAGATGTAAATAGGCATATATTAGTGCAATGGGAAATAAATTTCATTTAAAGGTAATTAAATATTATCTTAATGTAAATTGAGATAATATTTGAAATTAACGTTAATTCCATTCATAGTATAACATTTATTATAAATTACCTAATTTATTGGTTAATGAATTTATTGGAAATCAAGTTCATTTAAATGTTAAGTAAATGAAGGAGGGTAAACAATAGGAACTAGGTATAGAGTAATAATGGAATTAGTATAAAGATTGAAACAAATCAAATCAAATTTATTTGGAATTTATTATAATTAATTGGAACTCAAATTTTAATAAATGAAATTTAATTTATTGCTTTAATGGAGATTAAGATGAAATTTGAGAATAATATCATAATAAACCATAAACAAATGTAAATTTCATCCGTTGGAAAATAATGAATTGAATAATAAGAATGGAAAGTAAATTCAATGGGATTATTGAGAATTTAAATTTTAAATTGTGAATATAATGAAATTGAAAATTAAACGCTGAAATTGATAAATTAATCAACTCTTAATCGACATTTGAATTTAGCTAAATTAGTGTTAATGATTAAGAAAGTTAAATTTGATGAAATTTGTTAATTATAGAGTTGAAATTGAAAAGTGATTTAATTTATTTATTTTTAATTTATTTAATTAATATAAAAATAGCCATTTTGGCCACTGACTCGGATTTCGACGAAACTAGTTTCATCGGATCCATTATGGTGAATTATTGTAGGATTTCAAGTTTTGTATCGATCGGACTTGTCGTTTGATCGTATGGGCTTGAAATGCCTTGAAATCGATTAATTGAAATCAATTTGAAAAATATTGATTTTAGTATAACTTCTACATACGATGGGATTTTGTAACGACCCGCAAATCCATACCCCTTGAGTCAACTCTATTCTACATAAATCAACTCGAGTTGAACAGAAATACGAACCATTTGGGTTAAAGAAGAAGAGGTAGAAGAAGAGCAAACAGATAACAACAATAGAGTCTTACCATCGCAGCGGGATAAAATATAATATATAATAACAGATCTTTACACACAAAAAACTATCTGGTTTATACATACATCATCAGAGTACATCAATCACAAAACACACAATTGGCAGTAATCATAACCTGCTCTCATACAACTGAGCACACAACTAAACAACACAGTGGAATATATATAAACAAGTACGGGAGTACGTATCGTCATCCAACTCATCTCCTGAGTTCCACAGCATCATATCCTATATCCTATAACATTCGGACTGACCCGAGCATTACAGTTAAATAACACCCGAGTCAGTCTGGAATACCAGCGTGAGAAAATCACACTCAATTTATTATTAAAGTTTCAAAAATTCTTTGAAAACAAAGCATCTCGTAAGACCACGCCACAAATAAACATGTTGGGTTTTTACCTTACGATAGCTAAAACATTTTTTATTAAAATCCTCTGATATTATAATAGGGTATATATACAAATACTTATTAAAATAGCCGAAATTGTTACATCTATTAAATTCCAGCTACTAGCCACAGAGTGAGTAATACAAACAAAACTCGTGCAAGGCTCGTAGTGAGAATGGATTTCCAACTAATGACTAGGTACTGGGGTACCACCTGTCACAGTACGTGGCATAGATCACGGTACCGAGGATCACTCCCGACCCCCTGCAACACAATACCGGGACTACCCCTTAATGGATAATCCCGAGTGAGATCACCCCACGGTTGGGATCAACAACCCCACCACTAAGCCGAAATAAAAAGGGACATCTAGACAGGGAGGACCTCACCTTGAATGGGTGCTACCCACCTAGCCTTGCTGCATAACCCCTGATTTTCGGTCATTCCCGGCTGATGAGGCTTGAGGATAAGCGTTACCTTTTTAGAACATATCCCTTAGAATGCCCATCGTCCACTTGACGATGTTCCGAAAGCATTCATCCATACAAGTCTGTCCCGGGTTCGAACGGAACCGAAGGCACTATTCCTACTACATCCATTTTAGAAATATCCTTAGGATTTGTAGCGACCAGCCCTTGCACTTCACTGCTCCATCTTCGAATCCAAACTCATTTTCCACAAAAAAGTACAAACCGGATCGAAGTGGTTTTCGAGAAATAAATCTCGATCCCGGTCTCTTCGAAACGATCAACGCATTTGGCTAATATTAATAGTCCGTTATTTAACTATCAATTAATATTCACAAACATCCATCAACCATAAATAATTTCTCCAAATAATTTATTTATCTCGAAATATCTTCACAAGATATATTTCCATTTCAACCTTTGAAAATAGTTTCAAACTATCTTCCTTTTTCAGATTAAATTTCTCAAATATTTTCTATTTCCACTGAAATCACCAAGCACAAAACTTAGATTTTTTTTAAAATATTTAAAAACACTTTATTGTAAAATATGTTTTAACATTTAAATTTTAGAGAAGTTACTTTAATACTTAATTTAAAATAATACTTTAGAAATAATTAAAATAAGGTTACTTTATAAATATAAACTAGATTTTTCTTCTTTAAACAAAATATCAAATCATCTTTTAAATAATTATTACGATAATAGATTTTAAAAAATACGTACTTTAGAATTTAAACATTTAGAAATAATAAATTTTCTAAACATGCTTTTTAAAACAACATTAAACTTTTACCTTATATTTAAAAATTTACTTTGAATGTACTTGGCTATCCAGAGAAATATACTTCTCTTCACATTCTTCTCTAAATTTCAAATTTCAAACACTTGAATCAATTCCCAAATTGATTTCCAATTTACTTCCTTTTTAAATAAATTTAAACTTTAAATTTTAAAATAATTCTTTATTCCTTTAAAATAATATTACTAAATTTTACAATTCATTAATTTCCGTTTATTCAAAATCTTCTTCTTTTTATACTCGAAGTTATTTATTAGTATTGTAATATCACTTCCATTTCTTTCAATTCATTCTTAATTTATTCAAATTTTATATGGTCATTTCGCTTACAAATTCACTTCTTTATTTTCTTTCCAAAATCCAACTTATATTTTTTTTGTAACTCGTTATACCAAAATATATTCAATCAAACCATAGCATTCAATACTCCAATATAATTCATCATATAATATCAAAAAAATCACAACAGAGAATATTAAATAATTTAAATAAATGTTAAGGGGTCCAGTTGGATCCCTCCAACCTTTTTTCCCTGCATCCACAAACGTTAGCACAACATAAATACCAATTCCACTTCGAGGTGGAATATCGCGGTATATGGGATTAAATATAATATTATCCGCTATTCTGCGGTGCATAGGGCTTATCCGCTATAAAAATGTGGGAAATCAATCATTCCAAGATATATTATATTCTATAATATAGCACATCAAATCAATTCAATCATTCAACCAATTATTTAAATTTAACCATTTGATTCCTTTTTTGCAACCCACTTCATTCTTGATTTGATTCCACGATTCTCAGACCTTGTATAAACATTAGGTGTTTTATCAACATTTGAACTGTTCGAATAGTCAATTACATTTAACAAATTTAATTAACCAATAATTTGATTTAAACTATTTTCTTTTAATAAAATACTTTTAGTGACACAAAATTAAATAGGTTTATTAGACAAATCAACCACCCGAACTACAGTAACTTGAGATAAAGTAGTAGATTAAAATGTGAATAGGTATATTTATTTGTCTTTGAAACTATATATGTGCTTATATAAATATATCTCTTATAAAAATTGGTTTTTACCTTTCAGATTCCTATCTTATACATATCTTTACAGGACTATATTTTTTTCTTCTGTAAATTAAAAATCCTATTTATAATAATTTCCTAAAATTTCTGTTTTTAATCTATAAATATTCATTAATCTAAATTAAACAACTGATATACCTTACTGAAAACTTATTCTTACTGTAACATGAGCATCTAATTTAGGTATATATATGTTTACATCAAAAATCAAATACTGTTTTATTTTTATTTTATTTTATTTTTTTTACACAAATTTATTATATGTAAATTGAGATCAGAAATTTATACCTTGAAGTTCAAATCCTAAACCCGAGATGATCGCAGCACCATCACCTCAACATCGCGACTCCAATCCTTTTTTTTTCCAGTAACGAACATCAGCCGCGACCGTAGCTCAAGGCTCGATCGACACCGACGACGACGATGAAACCCCCAATCGTGAGTGCGACGATGAAATCCCCACATCGCGAGTCTTCCAGAAACTTGTAACAATCCACCTTTTTGGATGATTTAAATCGACAATAAACCACACATGTCTGATTCAAACCATTCAAAAGGGAGGATTGTTAATGGGGTAAATAAGAAAATAATAGAAAAGAAGGAAAAATAAAACAGAGAATCTCGCAGCGGAATGACAAAATATAATAATCAAATAAACAGTTCATGAAGCTGTTTTACAAATGACATTTGATTATACTTTTACAATTCAAATCAAGGTTATACATACATCAGAAAATAAAAATATAATGCCGCTGTGGAATAATAATAATAAATAGCAATAATATACTAAATCTTTATCTTCGCCTTCGTCCTCCATAAAATAAAATGGTCTTCAATACACTGAAAAAGCTCAGACTGACCCGAGCATAATGAAAAACAATACACTCGAGTCAGAACTAAAAATTCTTATGTAAGTCATATCAATTTCAAATAAAAATATGAGTGCAATGGCTTTAGGAGGTTATGGGATTTTTCATCTCCTATCAAGTGTAGATGGTGAGTGCAGTAATTTACGGGATTTCAAATAATTTGAAATACCAATTTTAACCACTTTATTTAAAATAAATCCGAAGTTTAAATTAATAACATAAACTTTTTAAATAATTCAGTTTTAATAAATAATCCAAATTCAAGAAATTGTATGGGTATATATCATTTCAACCCATAATTTAATTGTCTTAATTATCCAATTCTAAAATGATTTAGAGGACCACTTAAATGATGTCAATAATATAGAAGGTGATAACAGGGACATATTACAATAAACAAACAACATACATCCAACATATCAATCAATAAGCATCCATTTCAAACAACATCCAAATCAACCAATATATTTCAACATATAATAGTTATAATATCGGGGTTTAACTATCAATTAAATTCCAATATAAAATTAAATGTCAATTCAGATTCAATATCAATTCAAATGTGAACTTAAATCAACAAACTTAAAAAAAATTATATATCACATCATATATTTTATTTAACTTGCAATAGAATTTTTAGTATTGCGTGAGTGGGTTGAATCACTCACCTTTTTGCTTTCCCTTTTCTAGCCAGATTTGGATCTGCAACTACTTTCTCATTTTATTTTGTTTCCTTGTTATCTTAATCTTTTTTTTATAGAAAGTTTTGAAGAGAAGATTGTATAAATCTGGATTTGAAGAAAAAGACATATAAAGAAGAGAAGGTTTAAAAGAGAAAAAAATTAAAGAAGAAGATGAAATAAAAAAAAGAAAAGGAAGCTTTGAAAAAGAAGAAGATTTGAAGAAGAATAAAAAAAAGCATAAAAATGAAGCAAAAAAAAAAGAGAAGAAGGAGATTTAAAAAAGAAAAAAAATGAAAAGGGAATGAGGAAGGTGAAGGGTGAAAAGAAATAAGATGAAAATTTTATTTGGAAAAAATGAAGCTACAGAAGATGAGATTAGAAATAAGGCTACAGGAATGAAGATGAAAAAAAAAATGAAAAGCTAATAAGGTATATATAAACAAACTAGGAATGGAAATAAAGTAAAAATATGAATAGCTCTAAATGTAGTATTGAAAGATGCAAACTAAAGAAATAAATATATCAATAAAGATAAAAATAAATCTTCCGTTATAAATATGAAGTTTCCAGAATTGCGAATGAAAGGAAGCTACAAGAACTAATGATGCATAAGCAAAATAAACTTTTGAAATGGAAAATAGTAAACGCTAATTAGATGGCATGCATATTAATTTGGATGTTCGCATTTAAAAAGAAAAAAAACAGAAAAGGAAAAAACTTCAGGTAAAGCATTTAAAAAGAGCAAACGAATAAAGGAGAAACAAATGAAAAGAATGTGGAAATTATTAATTATAAATAAATCAAATGAAACAACCATTAATTTATAAGAAATGAATGAGTAGTTTAATTATTAGACTACTTGAAAACGAAAAGAGAGAGATTGCAAGGTGATAATAAATGTAAAGTAAATGGAGGGACCACCTATTTCCTATAAACAAACCTTTTGGGTCCACATTCCAAAACTTGCTCCAATTAATTTATATCAATAAACCCAAATATACATATATTTACATTATTTAATTCCAAATTAAAACATTCGTTTTATGCTAATATATGTGCACACTACATTAACTCAATCAATCAATTAACAATCAACTAATCAATTAATCAAACATTCAATATATATTTATTTACGTTACTCAAACAAATTTTATTGATTAATGAATATATATCAACTTATGCACTATAAAAATGATTTACTTTACTTTTTAATTACTGTAATGGTCGCATTAATGCAACCCATTTACAAATTTTAACCGTATATAAAATGGAAAAATAAATATAAACTTATGTAATCAATATACAACTGAAAAAAAAGTAGTTTCTAATTGATTCCACGATATTTACACAACCATGAACCCTCTGATATATTTAAAAGTTTGAATATTAATGTGCGTGTGTGTGTAAATATTATTCTAAAATTCAATTTTTTAATCCAAAATCATTCTTGTTCAAAATGAAAGTTTTATTTTTATACGTCTCAAAACATGCAACAATTAATGACAAAAGAAATGAAAGGACCATGTACATCGCACAACCTTTGTGAAATTCAATTTGTGAAACGTAACCAAATTGACTTCATTAACTCAAATAATATTCAAATTTTTACGCATTTAATTTTTTTATCTATGCATAATAAATTAAATTACTTACCATAAAAATGAAAACGTTCAATTTGGTTTTCCCAAAATGATCTTTTATTTCCATTAAAACATCCTTTCTGTTTAACAAAAAAGATGCGTTTCTTTTATTAAATCTATTAATTGCAGTCAACGTTTTCTTCCCTTCTCATTGAAATATTTCAATTATATTAATTACAGTTACTTATAAAGTTAAATTTCAAAACAGACAACTAAAATGGATGAAAAATAGAATAATTGTTTCCTGTAGTCATTTAAGCACATTTATAAATTTGTTGCTTATACAGTAGAGAAATAAATAACTTACTTAAATAAATTATTTTTCCACTCTTGTAATCCATCTATATGCTAAAACACAGTTCAAATATACTTATATTTCTTCCTTTAAATCAATCATTCTATTCTTTATCTTAATGAAATTAAAACTACATTCACAAATGAAAGATCCATTTTATTTGATAATAAATATTCTTTTCATTAAACCAACTTATATTTAAAGATTATCCCATTAAAGAGTCACAGAAATAATACTTCGTACAACCACATCATTTCTTTAGTAATTAATTTCATATTATCATTATATTTGTACCAAATTTAAGTGCTTACAATTTGAACGTAATATTTCTCAATGAAATTCTCATTATATTTTTAACATAAAACATATGCTGCACATATCATTAATTAATTACCATTTACTTCTATCTCTTATTAATGGCAAGATATAATTACTATTACTTACAATGATTAAATCTCAAAACATACCCTAATATAGGGAAGATGATTAATCCAATTGTTTCCTTTGAAATCCAATTCCAATTTTCTATGTTAAACCCAATATCTATATACTAATTTAATTCCATCATTTAATTACAAATGTAATAAAACCTATTCATTATATATTTAAATTTCAAACAAATCCTTTTATTTGATTTACATTCTTATTATTAAATCAACTATTCCCTTATGCAATTGATTGACATAAGTTTTACACTCACCACTCAACAGTTAACGTTTCTTCTTATATCAATTGTAATATTTTAATTACGTTAATTCTCCATTAATAACCAAATAAATTTCTAACTGATTTAATAATAAGAAAATAAATGAAACAATGGTTATACGTTAATAATCTATATCTATTAACTTATTCTTTACAAACAAAGGTTAATAAATTTATGTACAAAATAATTGATACTCCATATTAAAACAAATTGCAATTAATAACATAAGATTACATCAATTTATACATCATTTATTCTATTCCTTATTAACCTTTATTATTTAAATTGATTGAAATTACATTGACATCGTATAGTAGTCAATTACATTCAATCAATATTAGCCAATTATATGTTTTATCTCATTAAATTATTTGTTTTAAGATTTATCTTAAAGTCAAAATTTCAAATCTAATAAGATTTAATTTAATAAATCATAAATTTTAATTTCTGACAATATTAAAGCCCAAAACCTTATTAAATTTAATATTTTTAATTATCAAAATATGGGTTGTTACAAAACGCGATTCCCTCAGGCCAATTTGTAGCAACCCTCTCCAAAGTCTTCGAAACCCTAGACGTCGTGCGTGCATCCCCAACCCATCGCGAACCACCAACCCATGAGCGTGCGCCGCCCCCTCCCCTTGATCTCCTTCTGCTCTCGCGACTTCGAGTCGCGAGGTCCTGCCACCTAGCCCCGGTCACCAAATCTCTCGAATATCGATTCATCGGAAGCTTGAAGGGAATAATGAGTCTCGGCTTTGATTTTATTCGATTTCGTTTGAGGAAAAGAAGGGGTTTTGATTAATTGAAGAAGGAAGAAGGTTTATACGAACGAATTCGTTTTTTTAATCTGATGCTCGTTCCAAAACAATAGAAGAAGAGTGCGTGATTTTATTAAGAAGGGTTCGGCTTGGCTTCCAGAAGAAGGAAGATAAGGTAGCGTGTTTAGGAAAGAATTGTAAAAAATTTATGATGTGAAATAAGTTTGACTAATCAAGTACAGTATTACTTATTTTTAAATTCAAATTCAAATAGTCACAAAAATGGAACTTACAAATTTTGAATTCCTATCGAGGCATGCCGCTAGGCGTTTCTAAGGTTTTACCCATGTTCTGAACACAATGGGAAAGGTTTCGAGTCCTAATTCGATCGTATGGAGAAGATAGATTTTGGACCACTTATTATATTGAATTTTCTATAAATTTCAACACGTTTACTTATCGTACGCTCACATAACAACTCCAAACATTACGAAAATTGAAATCCGATAATAATACAATATTACGGACCTAATGGAACTGGTTTCATTGAATTCCGAGACTATGCATTGGAAGGCGATTTTTAAATTCAATTTAAAACGATAAAATTTCAAAACTGAACAAATCAGTGTTAAATTGAATTTTACAACTTCTATTATCCTCAGTACTATCAATATAAATTTTACAAGCCTTCAAATTATTTTTAACAAGCTTAAAACTCCAGATTGAATATTTTCCCAACTTCAAATAATTTAATTTACTAATTTAATTATCAAATAAATAGTGATATTCGTAATTCAAGTTAAAATTACTCTATTGAATATTTAAAATCAATTAAATATTCCGATTTTAAATGCTCGAAAATTTCGGGTCGTCACATTTCTCCCCCATAAAAGAATTTCATCCCCGAAATTACTAGTTAGGAAGAATGGTCCAATACCCGTTTATTATTTTTCCCTAAAACCAAACAGTTTCTAACAATTCAACATCCTACCAATCTATCTTTTTATAGAAGACCCATTATCATTCTTATTAACTTTCCAAACTCTCTTATAATTTTGCAAACAATATTATTTTCTTAATCATTCAAGTTTCAATTTAAAACCAAATTTTGAATTACCAAAATTTTGTCAAAATTTTTCTAACTCCCTAAATTTTCGAAAATTTTCGGTAGCGTCTCCTTTGCGCGGCTAGCTCGGTACAACTACAAAAGGCCTCTACGGGCTCCCAAATTATAAAAGAAAACAAAAAGCCAAGTGGCTCGATAAAGAACCCAATCAAATTTCATACAGAAATTTAAACACATACCTTTTTATCGAGCAATTCAAATTTATCTTCTGAAATCAAAACCAATTTTTTTTCCTTTTATATTACCTACATATCCTGCTTAGCACTAATATCCAATCACAACTTTCAAAACATTTTATTGACTTCCTTAGCAATGTCAATATCTATTCATCCAAATATTAATCTTAGAATATATTTGTAATATCAATTTCCAATCAAGAATTCACCATTCCTTTCTTAAGTTTATTATAAGCATTTTATGTGTTTTTTTTTATTTATTTTCACTTCATCACTTTAGTTTATAGCTATTTCTATTCAAATTGGTTCTCACATTCCATAAGAATTTAATTTATTTTCAACTCTGAACATTTAAATTTTATCTTCTATTTATACTGATTCATATTACTATTTTAAAGTAGTTTCATTCCCTAATTTATTTTGATTTTCAATTTGAAATCGTTTTGTCGTTAACAAAAAAAAAATTTACCAAAAATTTTCAAAATTTTTTCTAACTCCCAAAATTTCGAATTTTTTTGGCAGAGTCTCCTTTGTACGGAGGAGCTTTTGCGATTTGACAAAAGATATAAATATATATACATCGACCCACACGGTCGGAAAAACCAAAAACAGTTCATATTTCCAATTTTTATTGCGTAGGCGTACCTTTATTTAGCATTTTTAAGCAAGCGGCTTATTATTTTAACATTTAGCGCGATTAAATCCATCCATACGGCTTCCCTGAACCTGTACTTACTCAATTTAAACATATAAGTACTAAATATATGCAATTTATCAACATTTCACTTACTTTCAATAGCTATCACATAAATTTCACATAAAATGCTCGTTATATAATTTCCATAAGCACATATAAGGTTCCAACACTTATTACAAATGCTTACAACCAATTCTCAAGCCATTCCATTCAGTTTAAGTGATTTACAACTTACTTGCTTATATTTAATTCATTCTAAGCAAAACAAACTCATATCCATTCCAATTGATTTCAAAATCATCATATTTCACTTCTAATAGCTCATAGAATTTTATATAATCTCGTTTACATCAAACGACTCATTTTCTTATGCCATTCGACAATGTTAATGTGAATAAACAATTACATTAGCTTTATAACCAATTTAAATTGATTCCAACTCAATATATATAAATTCCATTCCAATCTAACTTATTTACAAACCATATAGTTGCATTCCATCCCGTCTCACATTGGTTTTGTTCAAAGTCATTTCTTTATACTTGACATCATCTCATGCTTCTATTAACTTTAAACCTAAGTTAATTTACTTCAATTCCCTACCATTTCATAACTTAAGTTCATTCTCGTTTTAATTTATTCATACTCGAATTGGATTTATTTTCATCTCAAATCATTTTTATCTTAACCCAATTCCATACAACTTCAATTCATTTTTAATCCACTTACAATTCTAAGTTGAATTTCTATTTATAACTCAAGCTTCATTTCCAAACCCTATTATCTATTCACAATTCAATTCTAAGTTAATAATTTCGAGTTCCATTTCCATATTTCATCAACTAATTTGTTATCTAATTAGCTCTCCCCTGGTTTAAATTCAATACTTGATTTTTAATCTCAGAATCTTTTTTATTAAATTTCTTAAGTGCAATTTATTTTATAATTCAAGTTTGTATTTTTCGTTTTATTTTCCAATTCATCAAAAATATTTATTTTAGGTTTTCTATCCCACTTTTCAATTTTATAAGTCACAACTTATTATTTTACACATTTCCATTCATTCTAGGCTTGAATATATTCATTTTTATTTTTAACTCAAGGTTTACGCTTATTTATAGCCCAAGTATATTTTATTCTAAGGATTTTTAATTCTTTTATAAGTTATTCTAAATTATTCATTCCAACTTATTTCTTATCCAACTTACTTCCATTTATTTAGGTAAGAATCTAATTCCATTCAATAACACCCATAACTCAATTGAATTTTACTCTTCAATTCTATTTAACTTAACCCCATATAAATCTTGTTACATACCATTCCTTTTTGAATTTTGTTAAGCAAGGACTTAATTCCATTTAATATCATTTCAATATCCAATTTTCAGTTCATTCACTTACAATTATAAATTCATTTGTTCATTCTTTAATTCACTTCCAACCAATAAATTTTATTTCTAAACATTAATTAATTTTAGTCCATTTGAACAAATTCTGCACTTATTTTTATACAATTTTAAATCAAACTTCATCCAATATTCAGTTTCATTTCAGTTGCATACCATATAAATCATTCAGTTACTTACTAATTTTAAATCTCAAAACTTTGTTTTATTTAGTCCAACTTGACTAATTTTTTTCCATTTCACATAATTTAACACAATTCAGATTTTAAATTCCAGTATTCAGTTTTCACTTTACTTACTTACAAAGTTGAATTTTATTTCAACAAATTCCAAATTTACAAGTTATCAAATTTTTTATTTATATGCCACAAACATTCTTAGTTAAGATTCCAAAATTTAAACAATCTTTCGACTTTTCAAAATTCCCTTTGAAATCACCTATATCCAAAATTCCTTGCATTTTCAAAAGCAAACCCAATTTCGCAAACGAACATTAATGCAAAACATTCAGGTAGCAATTCCCCTTTTGGAAACTCGAAAATGAACATCGATGATGTCGCGATCATCATCGGAATTATTTTCCAGCGACCGTAAGAGTTCAATGCTTTTATCTCTTTTAAAACATTTCAAATATTCTTAAATTCCAAATCTCTCTAGATTTTAAATTCGATTCAAAATATTTCTCACGTATATTTTTTTTTTCAACCTTTGGGAATCATTTTCAAATTCAAAGGAACTTAAATTTCCAAATCACAAATCCTTTAAATTTATATTCAAACATTACTTTGAAATTTTATCTTATTTTAATTATTAATCACACTATAATTAACCTTTATTGTTTACATTTACAAATCTCATTCGTATATGAATTTGTTTCTTAGTTTTCAATTATGATTTCAATTCCTTATTCAATTATGAACCACATTTACAAATTCCATTTATTTTATTAATTTATTCCTTAATCTTTGGTTATTATTTCAATTTCTTATTCAATTCTCATACAATAATGATAATAATTTAATATTATCACTTTAACCAAGCATCCATATATAACTATAACAATTTACGACAAAACATTTCCTTTATATACAAAAATAATTTTGGGTAAAAATATCTCATTTACCCTAGTTAAAACAATACAGTGTCGGTTTATCTTGTTTAAGAGTTTAGAAATCCCTATCGATAACATGGCGTCCCGCATATCGACCAGAATCCATAAACACTCAACCGATAAATCAACACAATATAAAAACAATTTTATATTCACTAACAAATGCGCACTCATATCTATTAATACGCACAAACTCATTCTAGAGTACTTCAGACTCTATTTAATGAGTAATTCCCACCTGAGCCAAGGTTATCACCAACCAGGCTCTGATACCAAGTGTAACGACCCACAAATCCGTACCCCTTGAGTCAACTCTATTCTACATAAATAAACTCAAGTTGAACAGAAATACGAACTATTTGGGTTAAAGAAGAAGAGGTAGAAGAAGAGAAAATAGAAAACAACAACAGAGTCTTACCATCGCAGCGGGATAAAATATAATATGTAATAACAGATCTTACACAAAAGAAAACTATATCTGTTTTATACATACATCATCAGAGTACATCAATCACAAAACACACAATTGGCAGTAATCATAACCTGCTCTCATACAACTGAGTACACAACTAAACAACACAACGGAATATATGTAAACAAGTATGGGAGTACGTATCGTCATCCAACTCGCCTCCTGAGCTCCATAGCATCATATCCTGTATCCTATAATACTCGGTCTGACCCGAGCATTATAGTTAAATAACACCCGAGTCAGCATGGAATACCAGCGTGAGAAAATCACACTCAATTTATTATTAAAGTTTCAAAAAGCCTTTGAAAACAAAAGCATCCCGTAAGACCACGCCACAAATAAACATGTCGGGTTTTTACCTTACGATAACTAAAACATTTTTTTACTAAAATCCTCTGATATTATAATAGGGTCTATATACAAATACTTATTAAAATATCCGAAATTGTTACATCTATTAAATTCTAGCTACTAGCCACAGAGTGGGTAATACAATCAAACTCGTACAAGGCTCGTAGGGAGAATGGATTTCCAACTAATGATTAGGCACTGGGGTATCACCTGTCACGGTACGTGGCCAAGATCACTATACCGAGGATCACTCTCGAACCCCTGCAACACAAGACCGGGACTACCCCTTACTGGATAATCCCGAGTGAGATCACCCCACGGTTGGGATTAGCAACCGCACCACTAAGCCGAAATAAAAAAGGACATCTAGACAGGGATGACCTCACCCTGAATGGGTGCTACCCACCTAGCCTTCCTGCATAACCCCTGATTTTCAGTCATTCCCGGCTGATGAGGCTTGGGGCTAAGCGTTACCTTTTTAGAACATATCCCTTAGAATGCCCATCGTCCACCTGATGATGTTCCGAAAGCATTCATCCATACAAGTCCGTCACGGGTTCGAACGAAACCGAAGGCACTATTCCTACTACATCCATTTTGGAAATATCCTCAGGATTAGTAGCGAATAGCCCTTGCACTTCACTGCTCCATCTTCGAATCCAAACTCGTTTTCCACGAAAACGTACAAACCGGATCGAAGTGTTTTTCGAGAAATAAATCTCGATCCCGATCTCTTCGAAACGATCAATGCATTTGGCCAATATTGATAGTCGGTTATTTAACTATCAATTAATATTCACAAACATCCATCAACCATAAATAATTTTTCCAAATTATTTATTTATCTCGATATTTCTTCAGAAGATATATTTCCATTTCAACCTTTGAAAACAGTTTCAAACTATCTTCCTTTTTCAGAATAAATTTCGCACATATTTTCTATTTCCACTGAAATCACTAAGCACAAAACTTAGATTTTTGAAAAATATTTAAAACACTTCATTGTAAAAAAAAATTTAACATTTAAATTTTAGAAAAGTTACTTTAATACTTAATTTAAAATAATACATTAGAAATAATTAAAATGAGGTTACTTTATAAATATAAACTAGATTTTTCTTCTTTAAACAAAATACCAAATCATCTTTTAAATAATTGTTACGATAATAGATTTAAAAAAAATACTTACTTTAGAATTTAAACATTTAGAAATAATAAATTTTCTAAAACATGCTTTTTAAAACAACATTAAACTTTTATCTTATATTTAAAAACTTACTTTCAACGTACCTGGCTATCCAGAGAAATATACTTCTCTTCACATTCTTCTTTAAATTTAAAATTTCAAACACTAGAATCAATTCCCAAATTGATTTCCAATTTACTTCCTTTTTAAATAAATTTAAACTTTAAATTTTAAAATAATTCTTTATTCCTTTAAAATAATATTACTAAATTTTACAATTCATTAATTTCTGTTTATTCAAAATCTTCTTCTTTTTATACTCGAAGTTATTTATTAGTATTGTAATATCTCTTCCATTTCTTTCAATTCATTCTTAATTTATTCAAATTTTATATAGTCATTTTGCTTACAAATTTACTTCTTTATTTTCTTTCCAAAATCCAACTTATATATTTTTTGTAACTCGTTATACCAAAATATATTCAATCAAACCATAGCATTCAATATTCCAATATAATTCATCATAGAATATCAAAAAAATCACAACAGAGAATATTAAATAATTTAAATAAATGTTGAGGGGTCCAGTTGGATCCCTCCAACCTGTTTTCCCCGCATCCACAGACGTTAGCACAACATAAATACCAATTCCACTTCGAGGAGGAATATCGTGGTATATGGGATTAAATGTAGTATTATCCGCTATTATGCGGTGCATAGGGTCTCATCCGCTATAAAAATGCGGGAAATCAATCATTCCAAGATATATTATATTCTATACTATAGCACATCAAATCAATTCAATCATTCAACCAATTATTTAAATTTAACCATTTAAATTAAAATTAAAATTCGACCGAGTGGGATTAACTCACCTTTGATTCCTTTTTTGCAACCCACTTCATTCTCAATTTGATTCCACGATTCTCAGAACGTGTATAAACATTAGGTGTTTTATTAACATTTGAACTATTCGAATAGTCAATTACATTTAAAAAATTTAATTAACCAATAATTTGATTTAAACTATTTTCTTTTAATAAAATACTTTTAGTGACACATAATTAAATAGGTTTATTAGAGAAGTCAACCACCCGAACTACAATATTTTGAGATAAACTAGTAGATTAAAATGTGAATAGGTATATTTATTTGTCTTTGAAACTTTATATGTGCTTATATATATATATATATCTCTTATAAAAATTGTTTTTTCCCTTTCAGATTCCTATCTTATACATATCTTTACAGGACTATATTTTTTCTTCTGTAAATTAAAAATCCTATTTATAATAATTTCCTAAAATTTCTATTTTTAATCTATAAATATTCATTAATCTAAATTAAACAACTGATACACCTTACTGAAAACTTATTCTTACTGTAACATGAGCATTTAATTTAGGTATATATATGTTTACATCAAAAATCAAATACTGTTTTATTTTTATTTTATCTTATTTTTTTACACAAATTTAATATATGTAAATTGAAATCAAAAGTTTATACCTTGAAGTTCAAATCCTAAACCCGAGATGATCGTAGCACCATCACCTCAACATCGCGAATCCAATCCTTTTTTTCCAGTAACGAACATCAGCCGCGACCGTAGCTCAAGGCTCGATCGACATGGACGACGACGATGAAACCCCCAATCGTGAGTGCGACAATGAAATACCCACATCGCGAGTCTTCCAGAAACGCGAGTCCCTCAGGCCAATTTGTCGCAACCCTTTCCGGAGTCTTCGAAACCCTGGACGTCGCACGTGCATCCCCAACCTATCGCGAACCACCAACCCACGAGCATGCGCTGCCCCCTTCCCTTGATCTCCTTCTGCCCTCACGACTTCGAGTCGCGAGGTCCTGCCACCTAGCCCCGGTCACCAAATCTCTCGAATATCGATTCATCGGAAGCTTGAAGGGAATAAGGAGTCTTAGCTTTGATTTGATTCGATTTCATTTGAGAAAAAAAATTGGTTCTGATTAATTGAAGAAGGAAGAAGGTTTATACGAACGAATTCATTTTTTTTAATCTATTGCTCGTTTTAAAACAATAGAAGAAGAGTGCGTGATTTTAATAAGAATGGTTAGGATTGGCTTCCAGAAGAAGGAAGATTAGGTAGCGTGTTTAGGAAAGAATTGTAAAAAATTTCTGATGTGAAACAAGTTTGACTAATCAAGTACAGTATTACTTATTTTTAAATTCAAATTCAAAGTCACAAAAATGCAACTTACAAATTTTGAATTCCTATCGAGGCATGCCGCTAGGCGTTTCTAAGGTTTTGCTCGTGTTCCAAACACAATGGGAAAGGTTTCAAGTCCTAATTTTATCGTATGGAGAAGATAGCTTTTGGACCAGTTATTATATTGAATTTTATATAAAAATTTCAACCCGTTTACTTATCGTACACTCACATAACAACTCCAAACATTACAAAAATTGAAATCCGATAATAATACAATATTACGGATTCAATGGAACTAGTTTCGTTGAATTCCGAGACTAGGCCTCAGAAGGCGATTTTTAAATTCAATTTAAAACGATAAAATTTCAAAACTGAACAAATCAGTATTAAATTAATTTTTACAACTTCTATTATCCTCAGTACTATCGATATAAATTATACGAGCGTTCAAATTATTTTAAACAGGCTTAAAACTCCAGATTCAAAATTTTCCCAACTTCAAATATTTTAATTTACTAATTTAATTATCAAATAAATAGTGATATTCGTAATTCAAGTTAAAATTACTCTATTGAATATTTAAAATCAATTAAATATTCTGATTTTAAATGCTCGAATATTCTGGGTTGTCACAGATTTGGACTTGAAACCTTTTCCATTGCATTTAAAATATTTTAAAACATCTTTTTTGATATATGGGTTGACTCAATTTCAATCCTGAGTCAGAACGGGCTTCGGGCCATTCATCGTTCAACGCGTTTGTAAACCGGTCCACCTATTCTATTTCAGCTTTATCTATAAATACCCTGTTATAATCCCTAGCCTACCTCTATTTCTCATTTGTATGTGCGTACAATTCCTCTTCACCTCCTCATTTCATTGGCAGACAATCCAAACCCAATTGTAATTAAAAAATCAAAGTGAAATTTAGAACTCCTTAAAAAAAAAATTAGAAAAATTATTTATCGAAGCTCTCAATGTACGCATCTCAGATCTGTAGTTCGTTTTTGGTTTTGAATCACCGTTTGTCCAGAAATTAAAGGTGAATTCTCGACCATCCATCGTGTCGAGATCAATATCGTTTGATCGACGAATCGAAGGTACAGTCGTGTAGAGGGGACGGAGGAGAACACATTATATGGTTCATCGTGCAAATCGACAACTGGATCTGCCGTAAAAATTCGAGTAGGGTTCTTTTTACTTGGTGACGGCGGCTGCATTTGTGGCGTCGCGCGAGGTCGTGGAGGGCCGGAGGGGTCGGCCTTGGAAGATGTTGTGGTCGACGGCGTCAGCGTGGGTTGCCAAGGCGTTGGTGCTTGTGCAATTCAATCGGTTGGAGGCGAGCGTTTACGAGCTGAAGAAGGATAGGGCTTTATGCTGTGTTAGTGGTGATGATGTGGAGGTTTGAAGGAGGGTGAGTTGTTATTTTTGTTTTATTTTAAATTTTGTTTCAAATGATCTAACGCGTGTAACTTTTACATACGTGATCCATTTCACGTGCGTTTTTCTCCGCTAGGTTCTTATTGGAATTTGGACTTTTTGGCTCTGGTTTGGATGAATTCCGAGATCATTGGAATTTTAGGTTTAATTGAATTTAAATTCAATTTAAATTTAGAAGGTGAGTGTTTTAATCCACTCATAACTTCTAGAATTTCTTATGTTTTAAATTTAATTTTTGTTGTGATTATGCATTTAATTATGACTGCTTGGTATATTTTAATCATCATCTCAGTTAATTGCACTTATTTAAATTAAATCGTTATTGATTTTATTATTGAATATAACTGCTAGTTAATTACCTGTTAAATATTATCATTTATATATTGATAGTTGATTGATTGTTTTGGATGATGATTGTGATGGATGTATGATTTTATGATAGGTGAATGGATGTTTATTTTTATCATCATAATCTGCAAGTTCTTTATTATTTTATCATTATTGATTCGGGATTGCGGTTTGAAATGATATATAACCGTACTTTATTTTAAATTACGGATTGAAATGATAAATATCCGTATCACTTGACCATAGGATAGAAATTTATATAAAGACACCGTCGGTCTATATATATATATATAAATATTTTGAAATGATTTCTATTGTTTTGGAGAGAAATATACGGTTTAATAAATAATAAATTTTGATATTATATAAATATTATTTTTATATATATAGTTAAATTCTTGAATTTAAGTTATGTATAAATTTGTGTAATAAAAATAAGTTTATTCAATGAGTTTGATTGTTTTATATTATATGGTTAAGTACCTGTTTAAGATATTGTATATATATAGATTTTTAATGACTTAAAAAAAAAATTTAAGTTGGAAGATAAATATGAAATTGGTTAAGAATTTTACTCTAATAAATTTGATTTGAAATTTAAATAAAATTGAGATTTATAGGGTGGGATTCTTATAGCTTGGTTGGCTTAGAGGGAATTAAATGAATATATCAAGTTAAATAAATTGAAAGGATATCCAGTTGTTGAAGTTAAAAGTTTTACTTAAATCATATTGGATTTATTAAGTAGATATTTCAAATCTAAATAATAGTAATTGAATTTGATATATATGGATTTATCAAAGAATTAGTTTTGAAATGGTGGAATATTTAAAGCTTTGAAATATATGAATTGAAATGGTTTATTTGGGGGTTTAAATCGGTATTTGGAATTTATTTGTGAAATTGAAGAAGCTATTTTATTATATAAAGTAACTTAATATTTAAAACATTAAGTATTAGAAGTTAGGTTTCGAAGCTATGGGTTTCAAGGTATATAGATTTGAAAGTGCTATGATTTGGAAAAAGGATATATTTGAAATAAAAATGATATCATATGGATTTGGGTTTTAAAATAGAAATGATATCGTATTTATATGGTTTTGAAATGGATATTATATTCTGGTTTTAAAGTATAAATTATTTTGAAATGACCGCGGTGTTATAATAACGTTTGGTTGTTGAAGAGACCGGGATTGAAAGTTGTCATACTCTCTGCCATCTTCGAAAACCACTTTAACAACCGTGTATGTGGTGGAGATTCCAGAATGAAGTAGGATGGTGGCGACGTTTCCTTTGAGTTGAATACGTGGACCCGACTCCCGTGAGTTGTCATAAGGTGGCTAAAACAGGAGTGATTCTTGGACCAATGAGGTAGCACCTTTGATCAGACACATCCCTTCGATATTATACTTTGACTTTTTGATTGATTCGGTGGCCACTTTTGATTTTTTTTATTTGGGGGTGTGGCTCGAGGTGGGCGGTAGCTGCGGCTATGCGTTACCACCAGTCCGGATAGCAATTGGTATATCTACCCTGGCATTGCCTGGTTGTGCCGTGTCACCTACCCTAGCGCGCCTTATACAATTTTGTTTTGTACCACCTATGGAGTGCCCTCTGACGACGCCCAGTACGGGGGATATTAAGGTACTGTATAGACTATGGGAATATAAAAGTGTGTTAAAGGCTATATGGGTAACCCCTTAACGCTATTTTCAGTATATTATACTTTACTTTAGACACTATTATAATAGCGTATATTACTACATAGTAGATAGTTAGCGGATCCTTAGGGGGTGTGAATCCCGAACATCTCTTAAGTTATTGCACTCATGTTGGATACTGGATAGGAGATGTCAAATCCCGTAAACATCTCTGATTTCGTTACACTCATATTTATTTATGTTGATTTAACTCACACAAGATATTTTAGTTCTGACTCGAGTGTTTTGTCTTTTCAATTCGCTCGGGTCAGCCTGAGCATTTCAGGATTTGAAGCCTTTATATCTGGAGGACGAAGACGAAGATTTATTATAATTTATCATAGTATTCCACTACATCCATATTGCTTCGCTGCATTAATTATCATTCTATGGTATGTGTAACTCTGACATGTATTGTATAAGTATAATCGAATATTTTGTAAAACAACTTCATGAACTATATATTTGATTATTATATTTTATCGTTCCGCTGCAAGAATCTTTTTTTTTTATTTCTTCCTTCTTTTTCTTATTTACCCTATAGCAATCCGCCATTCTGTATGGTCTAAGTCTGACGTGTGTGTTTATCGTCGATTCAAAACGTACAAAAACGCGGGATGTTACACGACTATTTTACAACTATTTTATAACTACTTAACTATTATACAACTATTTTACAACTAATAACTACTTTTGTGACGCCCCACCCCAAGACCCACATTAGTAAAGAGAATTAAGGAGTAACTCCGTCTACTAATGCAGAGAATAGGGATGGTTAAGGACGACCGAATAGTAATGCATTAGCTAAAGACTAAGTACATCAATTTTTACCATATTTTTTTTCCGTATATCTCAGGTGATCGGCATACTCAATGTTTAACTAATAGGATGCTACACGGCTATCAGATCTATTCAGAAACAAAATGCAATAAATATAACAATCACATCACAGAACAACAACCACAGATATATATACTAATACACGCCAAACATCAAATGTAATACCCTACATCATAGTGGCGTGTAACCACACAATATACATACATCTCCGTCCCTATAAAAGAATATGTACAATAAGCTGGCACAAAAGACACAACACGAAAGATGTAGCCAAGTCCATAGTCATGAGCCCCTCAAAAAGAAAAATGGGTCCAAGCACAAAAGATAGATATCCGACCTAACATGTAACTCGGTCTGACCCGAGTGATAAACACACGGGTCAGGCAAACTGAATCTTATTGTTAGAAAAGAAATACGATAAGGTAAAAAGGAATTTCCCTTTATAGCCTAAAGGGAAACATAAGCAGATATGAGCTACTAGAATAGATAACATATAACTTCAACATGTTACTACAGGTGGTTTGCATATATATATATATATATATATATATATATATATATATGGTTTTAACATGAGAGAATGAGTGGGTAGGGTATAAGGGAAAACTCCTAATAATCATTCATGAAATAATCAA
Source organism: Allium cepa (assembly GCA_030765085.1). Classification (NCBI taxonomy): domain Eukaryota; kingdom Viridiplantae; phylum Streptophyta; class Magnoliopsida; order Asparagales; family Amaryllidaceae; genus Allium; species Allium cepa. The sequence continues at coordinate 978,818,315 of CM060935.1, forward strand.
CCTTCCAAAATCATATAAAATCCCAAGTATCAATCCATAAATTCGAAATCACCAAAATCCACCAAGAAATCATATATGCCTTTCTCACATCTATAAAGCTGTAGAAAACACATAAAAAGATGGTGAAATCGAAATCATCATGAATCATCAAAAGAAACCTCGGATTGGCCAGATCCCGCATGACGAAGCAATGCTGCACGTGCTACTTACCGTACTACCATCATTATGGTACCATATGCATCTATTTACCGGAGTCCTCACATCGAATTGTTCCGGTCTATGACGTCATCTGTATCCATCCCGAACACCCGCCATCACAGTGATTGGAGTCTTCACTCCAATCAATGTCCGCTGAGCCCCCGCCATCACAGTGGTCGAGCCAAACATTGCTTGACCCGGTAGGGACTCAAAGTACTGGTATTCCTTCTAGAATGTGTTAGAAACCCTCGGATAGTAACCCGGAAAGTGGTTACGTACGTCCCATACCGCACGTTCTCACTTATGGTTTGCATATAAGAATCGCCTAATGTCATCGGCAAATGGTATGAAATGCCAAACTTGTCTCATCTCATCGACAAGTAAGAAATACCATAAAGTCATCAATCATCATCAAATTTCATCGAAATATTTTCCACATATCATTGGTAAGAGCATCTCCATCAATATAGCCCATCATCGAATATACTCCTATTTAGGAGTTCTTGGACTATATATATATATATCAATCAAATAAATTTATATGGAATAATGCCCTAATTAGGATTTAAATACATCAAAAACATACCACGAAGTGCTTGTCATCAAAGAGGAATTCAAACAATCCTCAAAAGTTGTTTCGATCGTACAAGTCCGGAATTAACCGATAAAGTAAATTCATGAGTCCCATACCTCGTAATTTTGCTAAATCGTTTAATCTACTTCCTCATACATCCGAAAAAGCATCAAAGTAATTAAAATTAATTATAAAAGATTTGACTTGAGTAAATGGGGTTATAAAAAAAAATTTAGAAATTTATCTAAAAGATTTTGAGAGAAAACACATCATTAAAAACGATTTTGATAATTTTTAAAAGCCTTAAAAATAAATAATAATTGTTTAAAAACCTCTAAAAATGTATAAAAATAGTTATTACTCCAAGCATGATGTTAGAAGATTTTCTGGAATTTATTCGGATTTTTAAAACTCAAGAAAACATCAATTTGCAATTTAATCGGCCTAAACCGATATTCAAATTTAAATCGAATTTAAATTCAAATCACATCCTAACTTGATTAGTCCATTTCTAGAAAGAATGATCAAATATTAGCATCAAATTTCATAATTTTTTTTGCAAAAGAATGCAAATGAAATCGTCGAAATCGGACAAATACATAAATATTATGGCTGTCAATGACAGGCCAGCAGTAAAAACATCAATTTTCCACCATGTAAACTTCGAAGTCATACAAAACTCAAATACTTAAGTTGTAGCCTACATCCTAAGGTTTTCATAACTTCAAAAATTTTGATATTTCGATGAGTAACGAATAAGTTATGAGCGAAATACTACTTAGAAAAATTTATGTGCACTGGCTATCAACACAGGCCAATGATAAAAAAAGTCAGTTTTTCACTATGTAGACCTCAAAATCATTCAAAACCAAAAACAGAAAAAGTTATGGTATATTTCGCATGGATTTCAGAACATCTAAAATTTCAAAATTTCGATTTGAAATGCAAAAGTTATGCTAGAAATACTATTCAGCCAATAGAGCACTATTATTATTATTTTCTGTGCAAATACCCTCTCGTTTTTGCAACTTTGACAGCAAATAAGGAGGTCCAAATGGACTCAAAACTCGATTAAATTTTTTAGGAATGAACTTTAACAAATGCACTATAAACTGAATAAATTTTTACGGCAATTCGACGCTGGATGAACAAGATATGGGCAAACAAAGTTGCACCATTTTCAGCAAGACATAACATATATTAAGAACAAAATTTTATACGTAATCCAATCATTATAGCTTCAGATTTTTTTTAATAGAGTGGCCATTTCAGTTTGCATAAGCTTTAACTTACTGTAAGAAGGCAAAAGATGTTCAATTACCTTGCAAGATGAAGCCTTTCAGCAAAGATTTGAGCCTAGAGAACCTGTAATAGAAGCATGCAAGAAGGAAAAACATCAAAACCAAACTTACAGTAACTGAATCAGAGATTTCTCATGAACTTTGGTTTATGCTTTTAACAAGAGAAACTCTAGATTTTACGAATTTAATTAGGAAATTAACAAGAAATTAGCATGAAGGTCATTATTTCTATTTCCAAAAGCTTTCTCTATTTTTGAGATGATGAGAAGGAGTACGAAGTGTCTGTACGTACTTCTCCTCTCTCTAGATGCTTGTCAAGTGGGTTCGGGTTTGGATTCAACCTATTAGCCCAAAATTAATTACCTAGCCAAATAATGAAGTTGATTAATTTACACTTATACAATGTTTTTATTCATAACTTTCTCAATTTTTAATGTTTTCAAACGAAATAAATTGCGTTGCGATTGTTGCAACGTCTAGAATTTATTAAAATGATAAAACATCCCATTATATCAAATTTGAAATTTATTTTAACAATATACTCGTATTTTTAACAAATTTGCACAATCTAAAGAAATAATGCAAATTTTGACATGTACTTGTTAAATAAAATATATGTTCCTTCCAATAAGTGTAAATAATTATTTTAACATCCCTAAAACATAAAAACACCATTACTAAAATATTTATTGTAATTAGTTAATTAATAACCATTTTCCTTTGTATTATTAACAAAGAAAAAGCAATTTTGGCAATAAATTACAATATCAGCAAATTTTTACATGTTAATTGAATGTAGTTGCACAACTACACTCAAAAATTCATGAAATAAAGTAATAACTTTATTTCCATACATGTTTATCATTTATGTTCAGAATAAAAATATTTCTTCTTTTATTTGTCCCATTTATTTTACAGTGAACGGAGAATATTGGGATTAATTGCCAATATTCTTTTATTACTACCAATTAAATACCAACAATGATCATTATCAATCCAATCATCAAAATTAAGTAGTTAACTTTATTTTCTTCCATTTTAAATTTATTTCAACTATTTTAAATTGAAATAAACCTCATGTTCTTAATTAATTTTATACACCCAAGATTAATTCATATTGTTTATATCAAATAAACAATATAATTCACAATTTACTTCCAATCAATCAATAAATCCAATATTAAATTATAATTATCATTATAACTTAATATTAGTGGTAATCTCCAATAAGGGTTGTTACAGACTCCCTCTCTTAACAAAATTGCGTCCACGCATTTTCGAGGGGAAAAATCGTAACTGTTATAACGATTCAACAAAAAGAAACAAGAAATAGCTTGAGATAATAAATTCTCACCGTCACTGGAAGAAGAAAGAAAGCCAGGGAAAGATCGCTCGATAGATTCTCTGGTTTTCCAAGTACAGTCGTTGGGTTTTCAGACCAATGAATCTTGACAAGAGGTACGTTCTTGCTTCAAAGGCATCTCACCTCCGAATCGAGCACGCAAATAGGCTGCTGAACTATAAATAGACTCAGTGAGATCTCAAGCTCAAGCTGCTCGGATGGATCAACAATGGAATCAGAGTGTCGAATTCACTTCCAAAGCTGAGAGACGAGGAAATCGTCATGAATACCAGATAAATGAGATGGAAGAGTCACTCGATAAGTAACTAGACCGATGCGCTCAGTAATCGAAAATGATCCTATAAAATGAGGAGCCAATTTCCCTGTAGAGCTAAAGCGCATCACTCCCTTTAAAGGAGATACTCGAATGAACATAAGATCACCAACAACGAATTCAAGAGGCTTCCTATGGTTGTCCACGTAGGATTTCTGGCGATTTTGTGGCTCTTTCATCCTCTGTCTAATAAGAGATACTTTTCTGAAGAATCATGAACTGAGTCTGGACAGAGTATAAACTTCTCGCCAGATTCTAGCCAACAAGATGGAGATCGGCATGGTCTTCCGTACAGTACCTCAAAGGGAGCCATACCAATACTAGATTGATAGCTGTTATTGTAGGAGAACTCTATCAATGGTAGATGATCCTCCCAAGAACCACAGAAACCAAGAATGCATGCACGGAGAAGGTCTTCAAGAATACGATTCACCCTCTCAGTCTATCCATCAGACTGGGGATGATAAGCTGTAGAAAGATTCAGCTTTGTTCCCAAAGCTTACTGAAAACTGGTCCAGAAATGGCTGGTAAACAAAGGATCACGATCGCACACGATCGAAGAAGGAACACCATGTAATCATATGATTTCTTTTATATAAAGTTTTTCCAAAAGAGGAGCATTCCTATTAGATTTAATAGGAACAAACTATGCAGACTTCGTGAGATGATCCATGATAACGCAAATGCTAGAATGACCCGACCTCAAACGAGGTAAGCCATCCACGAAATCCATCGATACCTGATCCCACTTCCACTGTGGGACCTCTAAAGGCTGAAGAAGACCGGATGGCCGCAAATGCTTGGCCTTAACAAGCTGACAAGTCATGCAATTGCTTACATAACTTGCAATATAACGCTTCATGCCCCTTCCCAATAGTAAAGGCGATGCATATCCGCGTACATCTTACTGCTACCCAGATGAATGGTATACTTAGTGTGATGATAATCATCAAGTTTGTCAAGCCTAAGTGATGAATCAGATTGCACAACTATACGGTTCTTCAGACGAAGGCAACCGTGAGAAACAGTAGAAAAATCCTGCAACTCCTCATCACGGGACCTGGATGAGCATGACTAAATAAGGTGCATAGTATAAGCATCACGCCTCTGAGCCTCTGAGATATGATTTAGAAGAGATGGCTGAGCCTCCATACTGAATAATAACACAGGTAAATCAGATGATGGTGCTTGATCGCGAATATCAAAGCAAGATAAGGTCTCCAAAACATCCCATTCGGTTATCATCAAAGAAACTACGGCCGAAATGCTTACGACTAAGCGCATCAGCTACACGATTACCCTTTCCAGGGGTACACTCGATATCGAAATCATATGAGGCGTGGAACTCTAACCATCATAATTGCCTCATATTCAAATCTTTTTGAGAAAAGAGATATTTGAGGGACTTGTGATCTGTATATAGGATGAAATGCTTACCTAAGTGATAATGACGTCATATCTTCGATGCGAAGATGATAGCTGCAAGTTTCAAATCATGGGTAGCGTACCGAACCTCGTTCTGACGTAATTGCCTTGAAGCGTAGGCAACTACCCGATCCTTCTGCATCAAAACTGCACCGAGACCACTATGGCCGGCATCGATATAAATGATAAGATCTTGATTCCCTTTAGGAACGACTAGCACGGGAGCATGTGTGAGAAGCTTCTTCAATTGCTAGAAGGAAGCTCACACTTATCTGACCAAATATAACGAACACCCTTCCTAGTAAGGTTTGTGAGAGGAAGCACGATACTAGAGAAATCCTTAATAAAGCGACGATATTAACCGGCCAATCCCAAAAAGCTACGAATCTTATGAACATTCTCAGGCCTCTTCCAATTCTGAATAGCCTCGATCTTAGAAGGATCGACTGAGATACCATTGGAAGATAAGACATGACCTAGGAATTTCACTTGCTTTTTCTAAAAGTGACACTTAGAAAGCTTTGCCTTGAGTTGATGTTGGCAGAGAGTACTCAAGACAATTCTAAGATGTTGAGCATGGTCCTCTTCGGACTTGGAATATACTAAGATATCATCGATGAATACAAGCATGAATTTATCGAGATATTCCCGGAATACCTGATTCATGCGATCGAAAAAATAAGCAGGAGCGTTCGTCAAACCGAATGGCATGACGAGCCACTCATAAGAACCATAACGAGTGCAGAAAGCCGTAAGTGGGATGCTGTTTTTCGTAACTTAGAGTTGATGAAAACCCATGGCAAGGTCCATCTGAGAAAAGACCTTCATGCCACTCAACTGATCGAACATATCGTCAATTCTCGGCAAAGGATGGCGATTCTTGATGGTTAACTCATTAAGTTTGCAATAGTTGATGCAAAGCCTAAGGTCCCACCGGACTTCCTTACGAATATCATCGCGGCACCCCATGGTGAAGAGTTAGATCGAATGAAGTGCTTAGCTTCGAGCTCAAGGAGTTGCTTCTTAAGTTCCTCGTTCTCCTTAGTAGACATCCTCGTGGGAGGACGGCTAACTGGTTGCGCACCAGGGATGAGGTCAATAAGAAATTCTATGGCCCGCTTGGGTGGCAATCCCAAAACAGGCTAAAAAATATTAGCAAAGTCACAAACGATCGGAATTCGAGACACATCATCCTCATCATCTCGAGAATCAAAAGCATATAAGGATGCTACGGAATCACGATCTGTATCCCGAAGCATAAGAGATAAATGTGAAGGAGAGTCTGGATAGCGGAGATAAACGACTCAATCAGAAGAAAGAATCCTGGCATCGTATCGAACTAGCCAGTCCATACCAAATATCATATCAAAACCAAGCGAAGGAATCACGTGCAGATTCGCATGGAAAGAGAATCCACAAAGAAGAACCTCAACATTATCACAATATAAGCTAAGGGTTGCGAACCCCTCGATGGGATTCGCAATCCTCAAAGAAGTAAGCAAGCAAGGAACATCCAAAGAACAGGCATCCACTAGTTCCTTCGATACGAATGAGTGTGACGCACCCGTATCGAAGAGCACTCTAATCGATTGATCATGGAGAACAATGGAACCCTCTAAGATGGAAGAAAAAGCACCTTTCGACTAAGTCGCATCATTAGAAGTTGCTACATTGAGATTCCCCAAACGAGAACCTCTATTCTTCTTAGGACAAGTAGAAATCAAATGTCCTTCATCTTTGCAGTAGTTACATCTCTTGGGCTTGGGACATTCTCGGACTGGAAGGTTAGGAGATCAACAATTGTAGCAAGCAAAAGGCTTAGCTTGAGGAAGGGATTGAGAAGAAGATCCGACTTGCTTCTTCTTCTTGGAAGGAAAGAACTTAGGCTTACGGAAAGGAAACTTCTTATTCTTTGGATTAGACTGAACACCACCCTCGCCATCACTATCTTTCTCGTTCTCAACTGTCTCGAGATGGTGAGCGGCATCAACTAACTCTTCAAAAGAAAGCTTAACTTGGAGCACTAAAGACTTCTTCAAATATTTCTTAAGTCTGGATACGAACTTAAGATTCTTCTTGTATGGGGTACTAATGAACTCCAACCTATACTTAGAGAGGGACTCAAAGGAAGAAACATAATCTTAAACTGAAGAGTTGCCTTGCTTTAACTCGATGAAGCGGCGAGTAAAAAAAGCCTTTTCAGACTCGGGTACGAACTTAAGCTCAAATCTGTCTCGGAATTGCTGCCATATGAGGTTAGTCTCGTCCATCTCAGCGATAAGAAGCTCGTACCAATCTAAAGCATGCTCTTGTAGCATACTGGATGCCATAAGAACTCGATGACGATCTGAAAGCTTCATACGTAAGAATACACGCTCATAAGTGCAAAGCCAGGCTTGCACATCAATAACCGACTTGGAGCCTTTGAATGGCTTGCCTCCGAGATGAGTAAAGTCACTGCATAGTCGCGCAAATACAGACTGCGAGATGATGAAGAGGGAACCTGCACGGGAGGCTGAGTGCTTCGAAGAAGCTTATGAATCTGATCGGTGGACATGTAATTGGCTTCGAGGTGAGAACAACTTGATAGTCCCGTAGTCGAAGGGCGAGCTCTACCTCTTCCAGACATAGCTGAAAGATAAAAATGAGAGAAGATCATTCACATGGTATATATACATATATATAGCATTTTAAATGCTTTAATTAAGGAATACTACGGAATAACATTTAACATTCCTAGATGTATTACTTTCTATCTACCCCAAAGGAATTGAAAAGGATAGGGATACGACTAGGCTGACCACAATTAAGGGATGAGATGTACAAGGGTACTATACTTGATGTATGGTTCATCATGTTCACTGTTCTGCGTTTATTTCATTTTGTTCTGAATCCTTGTTCTGATACCAAGCTATGATGCCCCACCCCGAGACCCACATTAGTAAAGAGAAGTAACGAGTAATTCCGTCTACTAATGCAGAGAATAGGGCTGGTTAAGGGTGACAGAATAGTAAGGCATTAGCTAAAGACTAAGTACGTCGATTTTTACCATATTTTTTTCCGTGTATCTCAAGTGATCGACATACTCAATGTTTAACTAATATGATACTACACGGCTATAAGATCTATTCAAAAACAAAATGCAATAAATGTAACAATCACATCACAGAACAGCAGCCACAGATATATACTAATACAAGCCAAACATCAAATGTAATACCCTATATAATAGTGGCATGTAACTACACAATATACATACATCTCCGTCCCCATAAAAGAATATGTACAATAATCTGACACAAAAGACACAACACGAAAGATGTAGCCAAGTCCATAGTCGTGAGCCCCTCAAAAAGCAAAATGGGTCCAAGCACAAAAGATAGATACTCGACCTAACCTACAACTCGGTCTGACCCGAGTGATAAACATACGGGTCAGGCAAACTGAATCTTATCGTTAGAAAAGAAGTACGATAAGGTAAAAGGGAATTTTCCTTTATAGCCTAAAGTGAAACATAAGCAGATATGAGCTACTAGAGTAGATAACATATAACTTCTACATGTCACTACAGGTGGTTTGCATATATATATATATATATATATATATATATATATAGACACACACACACACACACTTGGGTTTAACATAAGAGAATAATGGGGTAGGGTATAAGGCAAAACTCCTAACAATCATTCATGAAATATTCAACCTTCCAAAATCATATAAATCCCAAGTATCAATTCATAAATTCGACATCACCAAAATCCACTAAGAAATTATATATGCCTTTCTCATATCTATAAAGCTGTGGAAAACACATAAAAAGGTGGTGAAATCGAAATCATCATGAATCATCAAAAGAAACCTCGGATTGGCCAGATCTCGCATGCCGAAGCAATGCTGCACATGCTACTTACCAGTGCTACCATCATTATGGTACCATATCCATCTATTGACCGGAGTCTTCACATTGAATTGTTTCGATCTATGATGTCATCTATATCCATCCCGAACACCCGCCATCATAGTGATTGGAGTATTCACTCCAATCGGTGTCCGCTGAGCCCCCGCCATCACAGTGATCGAGCCAAACATTGCTTGACCCGATTGGGAGTCAAAGTACTGGTAGTCCTTCTAGAATGTGTCAGAAACCCTCGGATAGTAACCCGAAAAGTGGTAAGGTACATCCCATACCGCACGTTCTCACTTAGCGGTATTCTAGCCGCTAATCGATGCCACACTATGAAAATCATCTAAATCATCATAAGAATCGCCTCATGTCATCGGCGAATGGTATGTAATGCCAAACTTGTCTCATCTCATCGACAAGTAAGAAATACCATAAAGTCATCAATCGTCATCAAATTCCATCGAAATATTTGCCTCATATCATTGGCAAGAGAATCTCCATCAATATAGCCCATCATTGAATATACTCCTATTTGGGAGTTCTCGGACTATATATTTTTATCAAACAAATAAATTGATATGGAATAATTCCCCAATTAGGATTTAAATAAATCAAAAACATACCAAAAATTGGTTGTCATCAAAGAGGAATTCAAACAATTCCCAAAAGTTGTTTTGATCGTACAAGTCCGAAATTAACCGATAAAGTAAATTCACGAGTCCCATACCTCGTAAGTTTGCTAAACTGTTTAATTTACTTCCTCATACGTCCGAAAAAGCATCAAAGTAATTAAAATAAATAAAATTAATTATAAATGATTTGACTTGAGAAAACGGGGTTATAAACAAATTTTAGAAATTTATCTAAAAGATTTTCGAAGAAAACACATCATTAGAAAGGGTTTTAATAATTTTTAAAAGTTCTTAAAAATAAAGAATAATTGTTTAAAAACCTCTAAAAATGTATAAAAACATTTATTACTCCAACCATGATGTTAGAAGATTTTCTGGAATTTATTCGGATTTTTAAAACTCAAGAAAACATCAATTTGCAATTTAATTGGCCTAAACCGATGTTCAAATTTAAATCGAATTTAAATTAATTTAAATTCAAATCTCATCCTAACTTGATTATTCCGTTGCTGGACAAAATGATCCATATTACATTCAAATTTCATAAAAAAATTGCAAAAGAATGCAAATGAAATCGTCGAAATCGACAAATATATAAATATTGTGGCTGTCAATGACAGGCCAGCAGTAAAAACGTCAATTTTCCACCATGTAAACTTCGAAATCGTACAAAAATCAAAACATGAAAGTTGTAGCCTACATCCTAAGGTTCTAGAACTTCAAATTTCGATCAGTAACGAATAAGTAATGAGCGAAATACTATTTAGAAAAATTTATGTGCACTGGCTACCAACACAGGCCAGCGATAAAAAAGTCAGTTTTTCACTATGTAGACCTCAAAATCATTCAAAACCAAAAAAAAAGTTGTGCAATATTTCACCAGGATTTCAGAATATCTAAAATTTATAAATTCCAATTTGAAAAGCAAAAGTTATGCTTGAAATACTATTCAGCCAATAGAGCACTATTATTATTATTTTCTGTGCAAATACCTCTCAGTTTTGCAACTTTAACAACAAATAAGGAGGTCCAAGCGGACTCGAAACTCGATGAAATTTTGCAGGAATGAACTTTAACAAATGCACTACAAACTGAAAAAAGTTTGACGGTATTCCGACGCCAGATGAACAAGATATGGGAAAAAAAGTTGCACCATTTTCAGCAAGACATAACATATATTAACAGCCAAATTTTATACGTAAACTAACCATTATAGCTTCATATTTTTTTATAGAGTGGCCATTTCAGTTTGCATAATGTGACGACCCGGAATTTCTAACAATTTGAAATGGAATAATTAATTGATTTTAAATATTTAAAAGTTAATTTTAATTTGAATTTAAAAATATTAATATTTACTTGATAATTTAATTATTGAGTTATATAGTTTAAATATTGAATTTAATAATTGAAATTGGGTAAATTATTGAATTTGAGATTCTAAGCCTGTTTAAAATAATTTAAAGGCTTATAAATTTATAATGATGATACTGAAGAAAATGGAATGGTTGAAATTTAATTTAAAGGTAATTTGTTCAATAATAATAATATATCGTTTAAATTGACAGTTAAAAATAACTTTCCGAGGCACAGTCTCGGAATTCGACGAAACCAGTTCCATTGGATCCGTAATAGTTAGTTATTATCGGATTTTAAATTTCATAGCAATTAGAGTTGCCGGTTGATCCTGGCAATTCAAAACGCTTAGAAAACTTTTAAATCGATTTAAACCAGAATTGATTGTTTTTTTTGTAACTCGCACATACGATTAAATTAGCCTCCGTAACACATTCCATTGTGTTCGAAACACGGGTAAAACCCTATAAACATCTGTCGGCATGTCTGATTCGGGGTTCGGGATTTCGCGTTATACAACGCGAGATATTTACGATATTTAATTATAATAAACAGGCGTATTCGAGAAGCCATAGCTTCTTAATTTCATGTCGTTCTCTCTCTACCTCCCAACAGCAGAATCGAACGAAAAGAGAAAAAAATATATATAATGGCCGAAGCCGACCTCTAACGAAATTCGAAATTCCATTCAATACTCGATTAAAATCTCAAAAGCTTGTCTGAAAAATAAAGTTTTTGTGGGCTTCGGCTGATATAGGTCGATTTGGATGCAGCAGCGGTTGGGGTCGAGGCCGTTCATGGGTTTGAAATTAGGGTTGGCGATTTTCAGAGCTATAGGGCGAGTTTGTAGGTGCCATTGGCTTCGTTGAACTCGGGACGGTGAGGCGCGTCTGTAGGGCGGTTTTGGCGCCGCATGGTGGGACGCGACCTAGGGACGTCGACGAGGCTGAGTGGGTTGTCGTGTTTTTCTAGAAAGGCTTGGGCATGGATCTCTGGGGCTTGTTAGGATGAGGACGCGGGAAGAAGTACGATGGTCGTGCGTGAACACATGGGATGGGTGCGTACCTGTGCGTGTACAGGAAATAGAAGGGGAGGAAGAAGAAGAGGGGTGTGCAGAGTGGACCGGGCTCTGATTTAGGTGGGTTTGAATTTTAAAGTTTTAAAATAATTAGTGTTATTCAATTTAATTGTCATCAACTTATTAATTTGCACACGAGGTCTGATTTAGATGGTTCGAGTTGCGATGGGATCGTGACCTCGTCATCTAACCGTAGAGATCAGTGGGACGAATTTGGAGTTGTGATAATTTCAAACAATTTTGAAATATATCCGGATTCAAATTGAAACGGAATGCGTAAGGCGGCTGAATTCAATGTGAGTAAATCTCACTATGTTTGATTTTTCTTATTATTTAAATTTAAATGGTTAAATTTAAATAATTGATTGAGTGTTTAAATTGATTGGATGTGCACTGATGATGATGTGACTTTGGTTTCGATTTATTCTCGAGTTAAGTGTGGTTTGACTCGAAGTATTTAGGTTCTCAGTTGTTTAAAACTTAAATCATAAATAAAATTTCTTTCATTTTAATGTTAATAAGGATTTAATGATTTGAGATCCATTAAATAAGTAGGGTAATTAAATGAATAATTAATTAATTTATTTAATTAATGATTTGGATTAATTACTTTAGTAATGAATGGTTTGAATTAATTAATTAAGTTCTGAGTTAATTCATTAAGTGTAAGTAACTCAGAATAATCATTGGATGGATTGACAAGTAATTATTTAATGTAATTAATAAAATATAATTACTTTGTGGGATTAATCGAGAGATTAATTAAAGTGATTAATTAAGGAGTAATTTAATTATTTAATGAAGTAAATAACAAGGTAGATAATTACACATTGATATAAATCAAAGGCGATTAATATGTGTGGTTTAATAAATGATTAATTATTTAATGTAATTAAATTAGATTAGGATAAATTGAAATGTAAAGGGAAAATCATAATTTGTATAATCAATGACGTAATAAAAGATTGATTAATTTAGATAAATAAATCGAAAATAAGTGACTTATGAGAAATCAGTCAATAAGTAATTAAGGATAAACGAAATCAATATAGTTAATTAATTTATGGGATAATGAAAGATTACTTATTGACTTTGGTTGAGGATAATTAATATCATGAAATTAATTAAAATTAATTAGTTGAATGTAATTGAAGGATAATTAATCCTGGGTGATTAATAAAGATAAGTAAGGAAGGGATAATTGATTAATTTATTAGAAATTAATTAATGGCAAATAAAGAAATCTAACTGATTGAGGTCAGCAATTCAATTAGGATTAATTAAAATTAATCTGTTTGTGAATAAGTTTTGCTTATGGATGTTTGAATGGTATTGAATGCTTTGAATAAGTTGATATCTATGATATGAAATGTGGTGTATTTTATTTGGATAACTAGGGTTAGAATGACATAGGACTTGAAGAGACTGGGGTCGGGTATTAGGAAATACCCGAAACCACTTCGAATTTTATAAATTGATTTTTGGAATTTAATAGGCTGGAATGAAATAATTTAAGTGAATTGGATATTTTATCTACGTTTGATACTTAGAATTTGATATGTGAAACAAGTATTGTCTATAGCAAATTATGAATTGGTTAAATTGATATAAGTTACCCCGGGTTTATATATGTTGATTGCTTGGGTATTCGATGTTAGTTTGGTTTACTCACGCTGGTTTCCAGCCTGACCCGGGTGTTACTTTGGTGTAATGCTCGGATCAGACTGAGTATTACAGATTTCCAGGTTGAAACGTTCTGGAGCTCAGGAGGCGAGCTGGATGGCAGTAGTGTATAGAGTATTTCCGCTGTATTTATATTGTTATTAATCTGAGGCATGATAATTGTAAATATTCAGTGACTGTATGAAATGTGAAACTCTGATGTATTAGCATGTAATCGAAAGATATAATATTCTCTTATAGTCTGTTATTATTTATTATTATATTTTATCCGCTGTGAATGTGAGATGTTTGGTGTTTCTGTTCTTCTTCTTCTTCTTCTTCTTCTATCACTTTCTTCTTTTCATAAGTATTTGGAATTTTCGGCTTCGAAAATTTCGGGTCGTTACATTTGGTACCAGAGCTGAAAAGTTAAGCGAGAACCTTGGCTCTGGTGGGGATTACTCATTTAAATAGAGTCTGTAGTACTCTAGAATGAGTTTAGTATGTATGTGTGTGTGTGTGTGTGTGTGTGTATATATATATGAGAGCGTACTTGTTATTTTCTTATATAAAGATTTTAAATGATTTTATATAAAATATATTTTGATATATATAAAGCAATATTCCTTTCAAATAAATTATTAGATGATTGATTGTTAAATTTTTAAAATTAAAATTAAGAAGTAATATAATACAACCAAATTGAAATCTTGAATTGGAATTAAAATAAGTAAAAACGAAAATATAACCAAATCAAAATTTAATTAATTGAAAATGAAATTCTAAAATTAGAATTCAGAAATTAAATTGTTTAAAAGCTTTAAATAAAGGTAAGTTTGAAATGGGATTCAAACTGAAATTTAATCTTGAATTTGTAGGAATAAAGAATAATATAAGAAGGAAATGGGTATCTAGATATGATTACCTTGGGTATTATCATAATAGTTATTGTGTTTGGTAATGATATATGTGTTATTAAGTAAGCCAAATGAAGTGAATTTATAAGATGAGTATAACTTTTAAATTAAAGTAATGAAGAATAATAAATAAGTATTATTTGGATAACTGGGACTTGTTGCAAACAATGGGATATGATACCCAAAGTGATAAAAAAAATTTAAGTGGGAAAATTATTATTGTGAAGTTAAGGATTGAATGAGGTTGATTAGATTAAGTAAATCGAACTTAACTTGGGAGGAGTTAAATAAGCTTGAATGAATAACTTAAAGTTTGAAATTTTAAAATGAAATTGGAATTTAACTCGGAAAGTTAAATGGTAGATTTGAATTGGGAATTTGTGTGATCTCAAAACGGGTTTGAGATTTAAAAATTGAAAAGGGGATGGACGTTTTAAAATAAATTGGATGATATCACCCTTGTTGAATATGCGCTTATATGTTTTTGTTTGATGATAATAAACATATATATTCATTTAAATGTAATTGGTAATGTACTATTTTGTTTTTCATAGATTAAATAAATATTTGTTGATTAAAATAAATTACACAGAATTTGAATTTGAATTCAAACAGAACAAGTTACACAGTTTTTGAATTCAAACAGAAATTTTATTCAAACAAATATTTATTACAATCTTGAATAGTACAATTTCAAGCTCTCACTATACATATACATTTTTGAATACATCACGATTTCAATTTACATTTATAACCTCACTACATATCACTCACACTCGTATTTTGTCTTCAACTGCATTCCAGTTTGAATCCAGCATCTGAGCATTCTGCAAAAATATTCACTAACGCAGTAAAATTGAAAAAGAAATATTTTTGCAATATAAAATAAAATATGATTTTTGAAAGTATGATTTGCCTCAGTTATTTGGGTTGTTCGTCATCATTTACATTTGAATTCATCACACACGAACAGTGTGACATGCACAGTGTATCACTGTACATGCCACAAGGCCGTGCACGTCGATATACACTTGATAATGCTACAGGGACAGGTGAGCACAGGTCAAACCCAAACGAAAAGCCGGGTTCAACTCACGTGCAATATATTCAAAATCACGACACGAGCACAAGGTCAAACCCGAGTTTTGAAACTGGGTTCAACACAAGGAAACATGACATGAATGCAACAAAGTTTCCAAGGGCAGTGGACAGTACAGGCAAACTGGCAACAACAAGCATGGCAGATCATAAATGAAACAACTCAAGCAATAATGGAAAACATGCATGCAACATGGAATGCAAAGGCAATGCACCAATGCAAACTCAAATAATGTACAAAAACAAGTCCAGCAGCATGAACAAGTATGGCAGCATGCAAATGCATCAAAGCAAGTAAACAACAATGTTGAGCTCAATGCAACATATTCACCAATGAATCATCAAAGAGTGCAACAGGGATGAATACAACATGAAGTACAGCAACTCAAGGAGATAGTCGACCAACAGTATCAAACTCATGTATGCAACAGCAAATACTTAAGCTCAAGACAGTACAGCTACAACATGTTAATGCAACACTGCATACAACATGGTGCAGAACCAAAGCCAAGCATGATACAGTGGACCAAATCATGAATAAAAGTGCAGTGATACATGGAATCACATAAACAAGTTCGAACAACCAGTTACAACTACAGAAACCAGAGAAATGCGTGGTGGAATGAAGTCAAGTGATGCATATGTAAAAATATTTGAAAGCTACAGCATCAAGTAGACCAAGTTCATATGCAATGAGAAGAACATCAAAGACAACACAAGTTCAGCTATGCAAATGAAACACAGTGGCAACACTGGAAGCACACAAGCTAATGAAGACTGCAATATCAAGTTCATATGCAAAGTGCAATAGCAGATACATGAATACCATTATAGTGATCACAATATAGCAATGACAGAGTACATGCAAATGCATCAACGTGCCATAAGATACAGTAATGCAATAGTGGCCAACCAGAAGTGAAGATTGCAGCAACATCCAGTGACATGCAATGAAGATAGTGGTCAATGCCAAGAAACAATGTATCATGAAACCAAAGTACACAGTGCAGACCAAATGCAATTATACAACAGTGAAGAATAACCAGAGTAATGCAAGTGTCGACCAAGTGACAATGCAAGCAAAAACTCAAGTGCAAGAGTGAATTTCAGTATGGTAGTGAAACAGACAACTACTGAAGCTCAAGAGGTGGTGTAAATACAACTCGAATGAATGCAAGTTCATATGAACAGCAATACTACGACAACAAGTGCATGCAACAGTGAAACTCGAGACTAAATGCAACAAAGTGAAATGGAGTTCACTGAGAAATGCAATGCAGATGCCAACATTGATGAATACATATAGTAGCAGAGAAGCAAGTTACAGAATGCACGAAACAGGAAAAAGAAAAAAAAATTCGTATCTTTATTTTTGAAATAGTCAGCAATTAAAAAGAAGAAAGTTTCTGCATTGTTATTCAAGAAGGATCGAACGTTCTCAAAACAAAGCCGTATGAATCAAGTAAGTATCGAACGCATCAACAACAAGGCCGTGAGTAGCAAGTTGCAAAAAATATCAGGAAAGCCGTGCGCATCAAGTCGCAAATATTAGGAAAGTGATACGAACGAATTAAAGGAAATCAAATCCTTATAAAAACCCACAGTCATCATCGGCACTAATCCATCGATCATGTTCAAACTGTAAAAACCAAATCATCATCATCGGCAATTGAAAAAGCATCGGAGTTCGAGCAAGCATCAAATCAGAAAACAAGAGGAGAAAAGTACATACCGAAATCAAATAAGAATTCGATGCAGTTGAAGCGCCGTGAAGAAACAAGTGATCGACAAGGAAACCAACTAGCAATCAAGAGCGGCGGCTTAAACTGAAGAGCCCTAATTTCCACAAGGGAACGAAGCCCTAATTTCCACAAGGGAACGAAGCCCTAATTCATCGAACAAAGAAAGCAACGGTCGGCATTTTTCTCAAAGGAACAGGGAAAAGGAACGGGTCTAAATAATAAAAGGGGCCGGCCTTTTAAATTAGGGTTTTTGTTTTAAATAAGAGCTTTAGTTTTTATAAATAAGGGATTTATCTTATTTTTAGTTTTGAATTTGTTTTAATTTTTAAATCTCTTTTCAAACGATTGTATTTGCTAGTCGTGTGAATAGGGGACAAGCTACGTGGCGTAGCTTGAGAATTCGCAACTTAGTGGCTGAGTTGTGGCAGGGTTTTGAGCGTAGAGTTAGGTTAGTCAGTAGCGGGTGTCGCGAGTTTACGTGTGTAAGCGTGTGACTATCTAATTTCTAGTAGAAACCTTGGGGGCAGCACGTAGGTAGGTTTTTGCCGAAGCTG
Source organism: Allium cepa (assembly GCA_030765085.1). Lineage (NCBI taxonomy): Eukaryota > Viridiplantae > Streptophyta > Magnoliopsida > Asparagales > Amaryllidaceae > Allium > Allium cepa. The sequence goes on from CM060935.1 coordinate 978,836,438, forward strand.
GGTAAATTCTGTGTCGTTCTATTTCTGCATTTATTATTCTGCTTTTATCTGTGCTGCTACTATTCTGTGATCTGTTTTGAAATTATTTTATAAGCTTCCGCAATTAATTTTTATATTTTATATTATCACCCTATTCACCCCCCCTCTAGGGTGAAATCGATCCTACAAGTGGTATCAGAGCTAGGAATAGAAGTCAACTTCTGTTTTAAAAAATTCGTTTTTCAAAAACCAACTTTTATTTTAAAATTTGAATTTTTAAAATGGCTTCTTTTAGTAATGCTTTTGCTGAGGGTCAGTCCATAGTTAGACCACCAATGTTCAATGGTGAATACGCTTATTGGAAAAATAGAATGAAAATTTTTCTGAAAACCATTGACGCTTGGAACATTGTTGAGACAGGTTATTGATCACCAACTATAATTGTAGACAATCAGGAAATAGATAAACCGATGGACCAATGGACAGAACTAGAAAATAAATTACAAAATGCTAATGCTAGAGCTATGAATTCTATTATCTGTTCATTGGATCAATTTGAATTTAATCGTGTCTCACATTGTCTAACTACACAGGAAATATGGCACACACTAGAAGTGACTCACGAAGGAACATCTCAAGTCAAAGAATCTCACCTTGCCATGCTAAGCAGCGAATATGAGAATTTCACAATGGCAAAAGAAGAAAATGTCAAAGAGATGCATGGACGACTTTCCAATATCGTATACAAATCAAAAGCCCTTGGAAAACCATATACAGAGTTGGAGATAGTCCGAAAAATCCTCAGAGTCCTTCCATGAAGTTTTGAAGCCAAAGTGACTGCCATTCAAGAATCAAAAGATTTGAAACAAATGAAAGTCGAAGAACTCATCGGAAATCTCACTGCTTATGAGCTAGAAATGAAATTCAAGGAAGAACGTGAATGAGGTGATACTCGAAAGAAATCAATAGCTCTTAAAGGAACAACTGAAAGTGATAGTGATGTAGTGATGATGGAGCAGCGGAATTAGAGCTGATAATAAAGAAAGTCAAAAGGTGGAATTACAAATACGGAAATTCATCTTTAAATCGAAAATTGTAAAGCAGAATAAATAAAATATCGGACAATCCAGAAGAACAAAAGATCATCTATCATAGGTGCAACCAACCCGGACACATCAAGCCCAATTGTCCTCAAAATCGACGCGACTTTAAAAATAAATAAAAAAGGAGAAGTTTTGTTGCCACGTGGAATACAAGTGATGAAGATAATCAAAGTGCTGACAATGAGGATGAAAAAGCAGACTTATGTCTTCATGGTGAAATAACTGACAGTGATGATGACGAGCCAAGTGAGGTATCAAAACTTTCTCATTCGGAATTACTTATATATTTCCATGAAGTGAATGGTTGTTTTGAACGACTTAGGGAGAAGTATGCCAAACTTGAATCACAAAAAGATACTTTGATAGATTTAAATAAACAACTTGACCAATTAGTTAAAACCTATCAAAGTAGGATCCCTAAGTGTGATAAGTGTCCAACATTTGAAGAAGAAATCAAAAAATCAGAAACTAATTTAAAATCACTTGAAAATGAAATTCTGATTTTGAAAGAGAACGAAAATACTAGGAGAGAAAATTCTATCAAAAAGTGCACGCAATTATTGAACGAAAATGAATCTCTCAAAATACAAGTTCAACATTTGTCAATAACTTTAGATAAATTTTCAAAAAGTGAGAAATCGTTGAATCTTCTATTAGGGAAGCAAACTGTTAATACAGCTAGACAAGGACTTGGATATAATCAATCTGAAAATGTTGAAAGCGATATTAATCAAAAAGATTCCATGTGCACAATTTGTAGAAAATATGAACACGATCACAATAATTGTTGGTATAGACCCAAACATGTGAAAACCATACCAATTTGGGTTCCAAAAGGCACAAATATAAAATCTCTAAAAATTAAACAAATTTGGGTGCCAAAGGGAACAATTATAAACAGTTTTGGGCCTCCACAAAATTATTTTTCAAAATATTCTGCCACTAACAACCATGGACCTATAAAAACAAATAGGTCACATAAATCTTTTCCCGTGTAGGTGTGGTGGCAGGCTAAGGAACAACAACGGTGTTTTCTGGATTTTTGGCTGTTCCAGAAACACAACGGGCGACAAAGCAAAGTTCCTTAGCCTATTATAAAGATGACAGAATCACAATGGATAAACAACGAAAAATATCGTAAAGGTAAAACAGGTAATGGTATATTTATTTGAACGATATATTAAATGTGATAATCTGCACCATATTCTGAATCATCCAATATCGAGATGATGAAAAGATGATGACTTTGATTCTGACTTATTCAAAATAGTTGGCCAATTACATTTATGCCAAAAACACTAATCTTTGAATTACCTCATACATATTTGTTTGGATTAAATATTGTGTTTTTGTTGGATGATAATGCATTTGGTTATAATTCGGCTAACTCTATATTCATAGTTTTTTGTTATTTACACGGCTTCAATCCAAATTCAAGAGAATGCCATTTAGAATGCGTTTTGAGTTTTTATACACACTTTATGATCTGGTCTATCAAATATAGTTAGAGATATTTTGGAGTGAAAGAAAAATTCAGATGCAGATTACACTGGTAATCTAGTTGATAGAAAAATTACTGGTTGAACATGATTTATGGTGAGACATTTAGTAACTGCATCGTTTTTCAAAGAAAATATCTGCATATTTTTCATTACAAATAATTTTTAATTAGCAGAATTTTTTTCTCATATAACCCCTTCGAGAAAATAATTGTTTGACGATATTTTTAGATTAGTCATTTTTATTTGATTGTAAATGACAAATTTTGACTAATCCGACTCCCTACTAATTATCAAAAAGATAAATAGTGATTGAAAAGGTGATAAGTGTTGATATTTAACATGCATTACTCAAGAGAGTATATTTGGAAAATTTCATTAGGAATTCAAACAAGAGTTATAAAACTTTTTGTTGGGTAAAGATTCCATGACCATTTCTATATCTATCATATTTCTATCGACCATGGTTTATCAAAACTCAAATATAGTTGGTCGATATGTGGTACTATAATTAGGGAACATTTGTTTTCAATTTCATATATTTTTTAAAAATAAATAAATATCCAAAGTATTCACTCCCATTTAAAAGTCCTCACGGTTATGCATGGGTGAATTACTTGGAATTTGTTATGTGCTTCCATGCTCATTTGAAAGTCCTCGCGGTTATGCATGTATGGAACGCATATCAAAAGTTGATTTTCAAAATAAACAAGGTGATTCTAATCCCATTTAAAAGTCCTCACGATTTTGCGTGGTTAGAAGATACTTGAATTCATTTTTAAAAAAATAATAAAATTGGTATACTACTAATCTCATTTAAAAGTCCTAGCGGTTATGCATGGTTAGTAGATATTCAAATTCCTGATATAAATGTACCACAAGTTGATACTATTGTATGATTTTATATTAGAACATCATTTCCATCATTCATTCTAAAAGTGGAATATGCGCCTAACAAGGGTAGTTATGATTTTTGTTTGATTTTTATTGGAGTTTAATATTTATATTCAATTTGAGTTTAATGTTGGATTAATATTGATCACCTTATCTCTATTTTTCTCTAACACTATTATTCTTTTGCTGATAACAAAAGGGGGAGAGAAAAGTTAAGATTTTGTCAAATAAAATCAAGCAAAGGTCAAATAATTTTCCATTTGCATCTAGGCTTAATTATATATTTCTATTTGTATGCATATATGTAGGGGGAGCATCATGTAGAGAGGAAGCATTCAAATAGGGGGAGCAATTAGAGTATATCATTGGTCAAATACATTTAACACGGTCAAAATCTTAAATATATGTTTGTTATCATCAAAAGGGGGAGATTGTTGAATATGCGCTTATATGTTTTTGTTTGATGATAATAAACATATATATTCATTTAAATGTAATTGGTAATGTACCATTTTGTTTTTCATAGATTAAATAAATATTTGTTGATTAAAATAAATTACACAGAATTTGAATTTGAATTCAAACAGAACAAGTTACACAGTTTTTGAATTCAAACAGAAATTTTATTCAAACAAATATTTATTACAATCTTGAATAGTACAATTTCAAGCTCTCACTATACATATACATTTTTGAATACATCACGATTTCAATTTACATTTATAACCTCACTACATATCACTCACACTCGTATTTTGTCTTCAACTGCATTCCAGTTTGAATCCAGCATCTGAGCAATCTGCAAAAATATTCACTAACGCAGTAAAATTGAAAAAGAAATATTTTTGCAATATAAAATAAAATATGATTTTTGAAAGTACGATTTGCCTCAGTTATTTGGGTTGTTCGTCATCATTTACATTTGAATTCATCACACACGAACAGTGTGACATGCACAGTGTATCACTGTACATGCCACAAGGCCGTGCACGTCGATATACACTTGATAATGCTACAGGGACAGGTGAGCACAGGTCAAACCCAAACGAAAAGCCGGGTTCAACTCACGTGCAATATATTCAAAATCACGACACGAGCACAAGGTCAAACCCGAGTTTTGAAACTGGGTTCAACACAAGGAAACATGACATGAATGCAACAAAGTTTCCAAGGGTAGTGGACAGTACAGGCAAACTGGCAACAACAAGCATTGGCAGATCATAAATGAAACAACTCAAGCAACAATGGAAAACATGCATGCAACATGGAATGCAAAGGCAATGCACCAATGCAAACTCAAATAATGTACAAAAACAAGTCCAGCAGCATGAACAAGTATGGCAGCATGCAAATGCATCAAAGCAAGTAAACAACAATGTCGAGCTCAATGCAACATATTCACCAATGAATCATCAAAGAGTGCAACAGGGATGAATACAACATGAAGTACAACAACTCAAGGAGATAGTCGACCAACAGTATCAAACTCATGTATGCAACAGCAAATACTTGAGCTCAAGACAGTACAGCTACAACATGTCAATGCAACACTGCATACAACATGGTGCAGAACCAAAGCCAAGCATGATACAGTGGACCAAATCATGAATAAAAGTGCAGTGATACATGGAATCACATAAACAAGTTCGAACAACCAGTTACAACTACAGAAACCAGAGAAATGCACGGTGGAATGAAGTCAAGTGATGCACATGTAAAAATACTTGAAAGCTACAGCATCAAGTAGACCAAGTTCATATGCAATGAGAAGAACATCAAAGACAACACAAGTTCAGCTATGCAAATGAAACACAGTGGCAACACTGGAAGCACACAAGCTAATGAAGACTGCAATATCAAGTTCATATGCAAAGTGCAATAGCAGATACATGAATACCATTACAGTGATCTCAATATAGCAATGACAGAGTACATGCAAATGCATCAACGTGCCACAAGATACAGTAATGCAACAGTAGCCAACCAGAAGTGAAGATTGCAGCAACATCCAGTGACATGCAATGAAGATAGTGGTCAATGCCAAGAAACAATGCATCATGAAACCAAAGTACACAGTGCAGACCAAATGCAATTATACAACAGTGAAGAATAACCAGAGTAATGCAAGTGTCGACCAAGTGACAATGCAAGCAAAAACTCAAGTGCAACAGTGAATTTCAGTATGGTAGTGAAACAGACAACTACTGAAGCTCAAGAGGTGGTGTAAATACAACTCGAATGAATGCAAGTTCATATGAACAACAATAATACCGCGACAACAAGTGCATGCAACAGTGAAACTCGAGACCAAATGCAACAAAGTGAAATGGAGTTCACTGAGAAATGCAATGCAGATGCCAACATTGATGAATACATATAGTAGCAGAGAAGCAAGTTACAGAATGCACGAAACAGGAAAAAGAAAAAAAATTTCGTATCTTTATTTTTGAAATAGTCAGCAATTAAAAAGAAGAAAGTTTCTGCATTGTTATTCAAGAAGGATCGAACGTTCTCAAAACAAAGCCGTATGAATCAAGTAAGTATCGAACACATCAACATCAAGGCCGTGAGTAGCAAGTTGCAAAAAATATCAGGAAAGCCGTGCGCATCAAGTCGCAAATATTAGGAAAGTGATACGAACGAATTAAAGGAAATCAAATCCTTATAAAAACCCACAGTCATCATCGGCACTAATCCATCGATCATGTTCAAACTGTAAAACCCAAATCATCATCATCGGTAATTGAAAAAGCATCGGAGTTCGAGCAAGCATCAAATCAGAAAACAAGAGGAGAAAAGTACATACCGAAATCAAATAAGAATTCGATGCAGTTGAAGCGCCGTGAAGAAACAAGTGATCGACAAGGCAACCAACCAGCAATCAAGAGCGGCGGCTTAAATTGAAGAGCCCTAATTTCCACAAGTGAACGAAGCCCTAATTTCCACAAGGGAACGAAGCCCTAATTCATCGAAAAAGAAAGCAACGGTCGGCATTTTTCTCAAAGGAACAGGGAAAAGGAACGGGTCTAAATAATAAAAGGGGCCGGCCTTTTAAATTAGGGTTTTTGTTTTAAATAAGGGCTTTAGTTTTTATAAATAAGGGCTTTATCTTATTTTTAGTTTTGAATTTGTTTTAATTTTTAAATCTCTTTTCAAACCGTTATATTTGCTAGTCGTGTGACTAGGGGACAAGCTACGTGGCGTAGCTTGAGAATTCGCAACTTAGTGGCTGAGTTGTGGCAGGGTTTTGAGCGTAGAGTTAGGTTAGTCAGTAGCGGGTGTCGCGAGTTTACGTGTGTAAGCGTGTGACTATCTAATTTCTAGTAGAAACCTTGGGGGCAGCACGTAGGCAGGTTTTTGCCGAAGCTGGGTAAATTCTGTGTCGTTCTATTTCTGCATTTATTATTCTGCTTTTATCTGTGCTGCTACTATTCTGTGATCTGTGTTGAAATTATTTTATAAGCTTCCGCAATTAATTTTTATATTTTATACTATCACCCTATTCACCCCCCCTCTAGGGTGAAATCGATCCTACAACCCTATAGTTGTTAAATTGCAAATTGGATTTGTTTCAATACATGAGGAATAAAGTGTGGTAATATATCCATTATTGAGATAAAAAGGAAATCTAATTTTAATTTGAAATTAAGGATATGGAATCACTTTAAACTGAAAATTTGAATAATTAAGTTTGTAAATTAAAATTGTTTAAGAACTGGTTTCAGACTGGAAGATAAAACTTAATAATAAATTAAAATTTTAAAATAAAATTGTATTGAATTATGAAATACATAAGTTAAGATAATTTAAAATGGAATTTTGAGAATTGGACTCAGAAATTAAATTGATTAAAAACTTTGAATAAAAGTTAATTTGATTTAAAAAGTTAAACCAACCTTTGAGAATCTAACTCGCATTTATATAATTCGAGGTAGTTTAAATTCAAGATTGAAATTGAATCAGTTCAAAATTGAATTTGGTTTGAATTAATTGGATTGGTGATTGAAGATGTATAAGTTTAAGAATTTAAATGGGAAATTGGATTGGATTATGTTGGAATAATTTGAAATTTAATTAAAGTTGAACAGGATTTAAATCAAATGGAAGTGTACATTGAATTGTTGGGGTAGTGAACAATTTGACTCTTGACTATTTTAAATAAATTATTTTAATATAAATTTATTTTTTTTCTAAGCTATTAAATATATACAACCTTTCTTTTTAATGCTAACTTATTATATATTTGGTTTTACCATTATTTTTGGAGCTATGTAACCATTTTTAACTGTTTTCTAAATTAATTACTAATTTTCAACTATGTTACAAATTAATTACTATCTTACTACTATTTTGCAGTTATCTTAAATTTCTGAAGCTATTTAACTATTTTCAACTATTTTACAATTAGTTAACTATTCTATAGCTATTTTGTAAACTAATAATTATTTTTCAACTACTTATCTATTTTTTTTTAAGATTTTCAAGCTATTTTCTAAATATAAACTGGTCGGAGTTCAAACTGTTATTAATTAAATACCCAATTGAGATAAGAATTGAAGGATAATCCAAATGGGGATTAATGTGAATAAGTGAATGTGAATATAAAGGAAATTGATTTGGCTAATAATCAATGAAGTTAAATACGTTGGATGTACGTATATTATTCCATTCGCATAGTGATTTGGTCCAGGTTCGAGCACAGAATTTCGAGATAGTTATCGATCCGAGTTGGGATTTTTCACTCGATTTTCGACGGCGAACCTGGATATGGATTGTTGATTGGTTCTGGATATTCTCTATCATAGTTATGGCTATGCAAGAAGAATAGCGGTTTCTGATCAAGAAACCAGATCTGTGTCCGCAATAGGAAGTCGGGTGGACGATATTAGTTCGGAAGTAAAATTGTGTGATCGAGTGAGCGATCAGATTGGTATAGAGTACGAATGATAAGTGTACATCGTACGGATTTGAATGAAATTGATATTGGAAAGAGTAATCAAATTTGAATATTGATAAACAAAATTATATATCTTTGTTATATAAGATAAATCTTTCCTTGTTAAATCTATTGCCGGAAGAAAAGGATTTTTGAAGGTGTTTGAAGTATAAAATGAGTTTTATACAAGTTTGAAAAGATTCAAAGTTTTTAAAATTTTATATATCTGAATATATATATATATAAGGATCTTATGAGGAATTCGGAAAAAGGTTTTGGGAACCTTTGGATTTGGAAAGGCTTTTGATTTTTGGGTAAAATCAATATTGAATTTGGAAAGCATAGTTTGAGAATCGATTTTGGAATAATCGATTTTGTATAAATGAGCTTTGTATGAGATCATACTAGGTGTATGATTTGAAGATACTATATGTGTATAATATAAAGTATTTTGATGATGGCTCTGGGGAAAAAGGTGCTCCCTTGGAATGAACTTCTCAGGAGTGCCACCGGGTGGTGCTGCCTTGAGCCCCAAGGGGGGGGGGGGGGTTCTAAAGTTGATCCTATGAGGTGTCCGGACAAAACTAGTTCCTTAGGATTATTGGGTAGCGAAAGTCGAGGGTACTGATGCCTACAGTGGCATTTGGGTTATGCTGTGACGACAGCGTAACTCGATGTCACTGCGATCTACTGTGGGGACCATAGCGAAATCGTGTGGAGGATGAGTGCCAACAGTCTACACTTGATTTTGCCGGGAAGGCAACGCAACATCGGTAGACTGCGATCTATGGTCAAGTGGAGGGGAGAAGTTTCATTTTTGGTAGCGAAATTCGATGGCGCTGATGCCTACAGTTATATGGGTTTTTGCTGTGATAGCTACGTAAACCCAGTTGTAGCTGCGATCTGTCGTGGGTTCCATGGTGTAATCGAGGGGCGCGGAGGCCTACAGTTATATATGGATTTTGTCGAGATGGCAACGTAACCATCGGGTTAACTACGACCATGGATGAGGGTGATGATTTCCAGAGCATTCTCACCAAAGATATTTCCTCTATTTTCAAAAACTGTTTTTATATTTTCAATAAAATTATTTTCGAAGTATTTTCACTGGGTGTTGAAAACGGGTTTACCAAGTACTTATAGATTTTCAGTCCTATGCCTCGTATGACTGAATTTCTATGAGAATAAGGATGGACTGGTTGAGGCATCGAGTTATAAAAGTGTTTTTATTAAAAGCTATTTTAAAAAGTATTATCTGAATTTAAAAGCATTTCTAAAATTTTTAAATAAAGATGTTGGAATTTTGGAAAATCAAGGAAATCCAAAATGGAATATTAATGAAGTGAATTTGTAATTAAAATCGAATATTGATTTAGAAGTTAAAAGTAAGCTAATTAGCTAAATAATTATTTGATTGAGTATATTAATAAAATTTAACTTGGGAAATAAATGGGTTGTAAGTTGACAATGGTTTTGGGAATGAATTCGAATTTTAAATAGAATTCGACTTAGATTTGATAATGAATTGAATAAGTAAAGATGCTCTAAAATAAAAATAAAATAAAGTTGGATTGAAAAATGTGATGGTTTGAATTACAAATAAAATTCAAGGGTGATTTGAATAGTATTTAATGAAATTTGCAAGTAAATTAGATATAAGAGAAGTGTCGTCATATGAAATTTATTTATAATAGACATGGTTTAATTGCAACAAAATCCAAGTGAATAGAAATAAATTAAGGATGGCCTTGTATTAATAAAATGAATTCGATAACGAATTAAGTAAGTAAATTAAAATTTAAAATGGGTTAATCGAATTAAAAATAAAATTAATAGATGAAGACTGACTAAATAAAAAAAACTAAATAAAAGTTGTAACTGGAATTGGATTATCAGTTTGAACTTAAGTTCGGTGGCATATGTGCTTGGATATTATTTTGATAAATGGAGAAGGTGAAGTAAATTTAAAATTAAAATGGATGGGCTGACTGAATTTAATGGAAGTTGATTAAATGAGAATCAAATAGAAGTAAACTTAAGTTTGATGTTGGAATAAATTAAAGTAAATTAACTTAAGTTTAAAAATTTATGGAAGCTTGGCTTCGAATAAGAGTGAAAGCGCATTAAATAAAAGCTTGGATTGAATTAATTTGGGAATGGCTAGAAGTGTACAAGAATGGAATGTGTCGAGCTAAATGAATGGTTGGTGAATAAATTAGAAATGAAATGGAATTGAATATAGAATGAGTTGAAATTAATTTAAAGTAGTTATAAACTGAAATAGATACTCTATTAAACGAATATCGTCAAAATTGCATAAAAAATGGTTGTCGTTCGGCGTAAATAAAAGTAATTAAAATGCTATGAGTTAATAGAGATTAAATAAAATTGATTCTGAATCATTTGAAGTGAATATGAGCTTGTTTGGATTAAAAATCAATGGAATGTAAAGAATTGAGTTGCAAACAACTGAAATTGAATGAAATGGTGTATAAATTGGTTGAAAGCAATTGAATTAGTTTTGAAAATACATAAATTTCTCAGGAAGTTATTTTGAATGCATTTCCTTTAGAATTGAAGTGTTATAGTTGTTTAAGTAAGAGAAATGTTGTAAACTTCATATATATGGTGCTTATATGTTTAAATTGAGTAAGTACAGGTACCTGAAGGCCGTTTGGCTAGATTTGGTTGCGCTATTTGCTAGAATAATTAAGCTGCATGCTTAAAATGCTAAATAAGGTACGCCTACGCAATAAAAATAGGAAATAAGAATTGTTTCTGCTTTTTTCTGACCGGGTGGGTCGATGTATATATATTTATATCTCTTGTCAAATTGCAAAAGCCCCTCCGTACAAAGGAGACTCTGCCAAAATTTTTCCAAAATTTTGGGAGTTAGAAATTTTTTGAAATTTTTGGCAAATTTTTTTGTTAACGACAAAACAATTTCAAATTGAAAATTTAAAGTAAATTAGTAGATGAACTAATATGAATCAGTTATACTTGGAAAATAAAATTTAATATTCAAAATTGGAAATAAATTAAGTTCATATTAAAACGGGGAAAACAAATTTGAATAGAAGTAAATATGAAAACCTATATAAGAGAATGTATAAAATGATTTGTAAAGTTAAGATTGGATATTGTTGCTAGACAAGATATGCAGGTATTAAAAAGGGGAAAAGAAAATTGGATTTGATTCCAAAAGATAAATTGAATTGCCCGACAAAAAGGTATGTATTTTAATTTCTGTATGAATTGGATTGGGTTTTTGATCTAGCCACTTGGCTTTCTATTTTCTTTTCGGAATTTGGAAGCCCGTAGAGGCCTTTTATAGTTGTACCGAGCTAGCCGCGCAAAGAAGACACTGGCAAAAAATTTCGGAAATTTAGAGAGTTAGAAAATTTTTGAGAAAATTTTGATAATTCAAAAGTTGGTTAAATTTAAATTTAAATGAATGAACCAAAGGGTAGTATTTGGAACTATAAAAGATTTTGGGAGGTTAGTTAAGGTGATAGTGAGTCCTTAATCAAGGATAGTTGGTAGATGTTGATAAAACTGTGGGTTTTGGGAAAAAGTAAGCGGATATTGGACCCTTCTTCCTAATTAGTAATTTCGGGGACGAAATTCTTTTAAGGGGGAAGGAATGTGACGACCTGGAATTTCTAACAATTTAAAATGGAATAATTAATTGATTTTAAATATTTAAAAGTTAATTTTAATTTGAATTTCAAAATATTAATATTTACTTGATAAGTTAATTATTGAGTTATATTGTTTAAATATTGAATTTAATAATTGAAATTGGGTAAATTATTGAATCTGAGATTCTAAGCCTGTTTAAAATAATTTGAAGGCTTATAAATTTATAATGATGATACTGAAGACAATGGAATGGTTGAAATTTAATTTAAAGGTAATTTGTTCAATAATAATAATATATCGTTTAAATTGACAGTTAAATATAACTTTCCGAGGCACAGTCTCGGAATTCGACGAAACCAGTTCCATTGGATTCGTAATAGTTAGTTATTGTCGGATTTCAAATTTCGTAGCAATTAGAGTTGTCGGTTGATCCTGGCAATTCAAAACGCTTAGAAAACTTTTAAATCGATTTAAACTAGAATTAATCGTTTTTTTGTAACTCGCACATACGATTAAATTGGCCTCCATAACACGTTCCATTGTGTTTGAAACGCGGGTAAAACCCTATAAACGTCTATCGGCATGTCTGATTTGGGGTTCATGATTTCGCGTTATACAACGCGAGATATTTACGATATTTAATTATAATAAACAGGCGTATTCGAGAAGCTATAGCTATCTTTATTTCACGTCGTTCTCTCTCTACCTCCCAACAGCAGAATCGAACGAAAAGAGAAAATATATATATATAATGGCCGAAGCCGGCCTCTAACGAAATTCAAAATTCCGTTCAGTACTCGATTAAAATCTCAAAAGCTTGTCTGAAAAATAAAGTTTTTGTAGGCTTCGGGCTGATATAGGTCGATTTGGATGCAGCAGCAGTTGGGGTCGAGGCCGTTTGTGACGCCCCACCTCTATACCCACGCTAGCCAAGAACATTACCGTGAATGCTGTCGACTAGCACGGAGAATAAGGCTGTTGAGGAGCGACCATCTGTATAATTGCTTTGTGCGAGTACCGATATACCGGATAAAAATATAACTTTTCATCTCAAGAGGAAATCCGACATACCGACACAAACTCAAAGCTACTACACAGTGGCTATAATATCTTCGGAAACAAATATAGAAATAAACATGACATAAATCAGTCACAGACAATTCATATCACAAAGGCGGAATAAGATATGAATATTACACTAGAAAGTGTACATCAGAGTAGTGGTCTAAAAAGATCCACAATATCACAAAAGAATAGTTACACGAACTACACAAAAGAATAAGTATACATTAAGGAGTCTATATCTCAAATGTATACAACAAAATAACTACTAATCTAAGTAGTTAACCCAAAAGTCAAGGAGTTAATCCCGGATGAGAAGTCAAGCAGAAGCACCTGTAACATCTCGGTCTGACCCGAGTATTATTTAATAAGAAAATAATAAACGGATCAGTCTAACTATAAATATCAGATGAAACGATATAGAGTAAGAGATATGACTAAACACATAATAATCACAATGCCAAGCTGTGATATATATATATAAATATATACTTAGTTGATAATCATCAAGAGATTAATCAATGTCACCAAATCTACACAAGAATCAAAGAAACGTCATACTCCTAATTTCGTTCACCATACCATAAATATTGACGATAATATCAACGTCAATCACAAAAGTCAATGACACACAAATTCCAGAAGACTACACAAGAAATCCAGAAACCACTAAAGTCAATGACACACAAATTCACCAATGCACAAATATCGATAAAACTTATCAATGGAAATCACGAAAATTGGTGAAACACAAATTCTAGGAATCTACACAAGAAATCCAGAAATCACAAAGGGGGGAGGCCTATCACAAACGGGAGCATAAAGCTCACCAACACGTGTATCACAAACGGAACGCTAATTCCATGGTCGCTAACCATCACAAATTGAGCCGAAGCTCCACAAACGGCCCGAAGACCATGGGTTGCTACCCCATCACAAATTGAGTCGAAACTCCACAAAACGGGGTTTAGTCTCCCTCGCAGACAAAGAGACATCGCACATTGCTAGTCTAAATCACAAAGATGATCGTCATGATCAGCGAGAAGTGTCAATTACACTAAGCTAGTAAATATATGAGTTTAGCTTCATGTCCCATAACCACTTGCTTAACTTAAATATTTACGAACAAACTGTAAATCTCCACTAGAAAATTGTCACAAGTGGTTCAATCGAACAAGTCCAAGAATTAACCGACAAAGTAAACGCAAGCGTTTCATACCACTTGTTTTACTAAGCAGTTTAATTAGATTTCTCATACGAGTGAGGTAAAGGTTTGTATATACTAATAGATTGGAAAACGGTTTTCTAAACGAATTTGGTATTAAAAGAGTATTGAAATCGTTTGAGTAAAGAGTTTTGATATTTACTACTAGTATAGGAAACCTTTATATTTTTAAAGTGACAAATCACGAAGAAGATTGTAAGAACAACCAATCACAAAAATTCACATACGAAGACGTGAATAAAATCCAAAGAAATCGATAAAGAATCCATCGAAATGGATATTCAAAAATCCCTAAAAAGAGTCATCAAAATCATAATAGATGATAACAACAAATAGGATTATCACGAATCGATTTAAATTGGAATTCCAATCCAAAAAGGCAAATTGGACTCAAACAGCAGGTTCAGTCGACTGAACAGAGAATTTCAGTCGACTGACCCTGTACATGGAAGTTTTCCAGGTTCAGGAAACTTTCTGTTTCCAGTTTCAGTCGACTGTGCAGAAGTTTTCAGTCGACTGAATCATGCCTGGAAACTCTCGGGTTTCAGGTTCAGTCGACTGAACAGAGATTTCAGTCGACTGAATCATGCGTGGGCTGTTTTTCAGCCTTATACAAATGAAGAGCAAACTCTTCCAAAATGCAATCGGACGAACATTGGCTCTAAGGGTTTATGCCAAACGGCAACCTGGCCCTATATGCTCCTCGATGCATCACCAAAAGCATGATCAAACATCCATAAAAGGATTTTACACAAATTTGTCTTAAAAACCCAAAAATTGGAATATTCACAAAACCAATCCAAATCAAGAGCAAATGCACATGAAGAAGTGTTAGGAATTCATACCCAACAACCAAAGATAATTATAGTCATAGATGTGAGATAAAAATCTCACCTTTTCACAAAATCGAACAAGAAGAAGCTTGAGAGCAAATGGAGAATCGACCTCTCCTCAACCCAACCCAAATGAGCTTGAATCTAAGCTCAAAAACAAGAACATTCCCAAGATTAGGTTTAGGAATTTCTGAAATTGGGAAGAGAATAAGTTGGAGAAGAAGAAGAGAAGCTTACCAATGGGTTCTTCTTGAGTTTGGAGCAAGGAATTTGATTTGCAAGAGAAACTAGGGTTTTGGAATTTTAATTTCCAATCTCTCCCACCATTAACACTCTAAAAACTGAAATGAGAAGAGAATGAGGGTGAGTGGGGAAGAGTGGCTCAGATTTGAGCATAAGTTAACATAGGATTGAGCCCAAAAACCAAACCCAAAGTAAAAAGTAGCAGAAATCAACTTTCTCCAAACATATCGAAGCTTATACTCAAAAAGGTCGCAAACGGCATTTTAAACTCAATGGGAGTGGTCCCGAGCCCTAATTCGACCATATGCAAAAAGTAGCTTTTCGGACTAAAATCCGACTACCGATAAAATATTTAAATAAAATATTTAAATATAAAATCGACAAATATGCGGGATGTTACAGACTCCCCTCCTTAAAGAAATTGCGTCCTCGCAATATTACAAGAAGAAGATATATAGTAACAACCATAAAAGCATATTCAACACAAAAGAAGTTTGAAATAAGAAGTTCACCTCAAAGAGCACGAGAAAGTAAGTCTGGATGTGTTCGCTCGATGTACTCTCTAGATTCCCAAGAACAATCCTTAGGATTTGAAGACCATTGAACTTTAACAAGCGGGACATCTTTATTTCGAAGTCGCTTGACTTCCGAAGCAATAATACGAATAGGATGTTGCTCATAAGTTAAATTAGGCGAAACTTCAATCTCTTCCACAACACCGGGCTCAAGAATAGAATCGGAATCTCGAAGACATTTCCGAAGTTGAGAAACGTGAAACACGTCATGCATAGCAGAAAATTGAGCCGGTAATAAAAGGCGATAAGCCATGGAACCAATACGTTCGGTGATAGGAAATGGCCCAATATATCGAGGCGCAAGTTTTCCCGATCGACTGAAACGTACAACACCTTTCATTGGTGAAACACGAATAAACACAAGATCTCCCACAGAAAATTCTAACTTCCTTCTTCGGTTATCGGCATAGGATTTTTGTCTACTCTGGGCTTCTTTCATCCTATGACGAATAAGATCAATCTTTTCTGTGGAGTCACGAATAAAATCTGGACCTAAAGCCAGCTTCTCACCGGCCTCAAGCCAACAAAAGGAGATCGGCATGGCCTTCCGTAGAGTGCCTTGAAAGGTGCCATACCAATACTAGATTGGAAGCTATTATTATAGGAAAATTCAACAAGTGAGATATGATCTTCCCAACCTCCACCAAAATCAAGAACACAAGCACGAAGAAGATCTTCAAGAGTTTGATTCACACGCTCGGTTTGTCCATCGGACTGGGGATGATAAGCGGTGCTAAAATTAAGCTTCGTTCCCAAAGCTTTTTGAAGACTCTTCCAAAATCCACTAGTAAACAATGGATCACGATCACTAACAATTGAAGTAGGAACCCCATGCAATTTAACAATTTCTTTGATAAATATCTTGGCCAAAAGAGGAACAGTTCGATTAGACCGAACGGGAATAAAATGGGCAGATTTAGTAAGCCTATCAACAATCACCCATAAGCTATCATGACCCGAACGAGAACGGGGAAGGCCATCTATAAAATCCATGGAAATTTGATCCCACTTCCAAACTGGAATTTCTAAAGGTTGCAATAACCCACCGGGCCTTTGATATTCGGCCTTAACGAGTTGGCAAGTCATGCAACGTTTAACGAAGTTATTGATGTCAAGATTCATTCCCTCCCAATAATAAAGTCGCTTCATATCCGCGTACATTTTACTACTACCGGGATGAATGGTAAACTTAGAACGATGTGAATCTTCTAAAATATCTTTACGAAGATCACCAATATTTGGCACGACAAGTCTACCAAATTTCCGAATGCCGCCACGAGAATCGATATCAAAGTCTTTCAAACCTTCAATATCCATTTTATCCCTAATATTTTGGCCAAGAAGAGCCAAGTCGGGATCTAGCCCTTGAGCTTCAAGAATGCGGTCTAAAAGAGATGGATGAGCCACAAGGCTACATAAAACAAACGATGAGCATAAATCGGAAACACGGTCTCGAATTTCGCAAGTGGATAAAATCTCGAGATCGTTCCGTTCGGATATCATCATAGAAACAACAACTTGTTGTTTACGGCTAAGAGCATCGGCGACAAGATTACCCCTACCGGGAGTATAAAGAATATCAAGATCATATGGTGCAAGAAATTCGAGCCAACGCTGTTGACGCAAATTAAGTTCCTTTTGAGAGAATAAATATTTCAAAGACTTATGATCTGTGTAAAGAACAAATTTCTCTCCTAAGAGATAATGACGCCACATCCGAAGAGCAAAAACAATAGCCGCGAGCTCTAAATCATGAGTGGCATATCTAGTCTCAGCAGGCTTTAATTGCCTAGAAGCATAAGCAATAACGCGTTCCTTTTGCATAAGAACGGCACCCAAACCAATGCGACTAGCATCGGTATAAACAACGAAATCTTGATTCCCATCGGGAATAACAAGAATAGGAGCATCAGAAAGAAGTTCTTTTAATTTCTGAAAAGAAGCTTCACATTTGTCCGACCAAATGTATTTAACACCTTTCTTCGTCAAGCTAGTGAGAGGCACGGCAATTTTAGAAAAGTCTTTAATAAAGCGACGGTAATAGCCGCCAATCCAAGAAAACTCCGAATCTCTGTCACATTCTCCGGTCTCTTCCAATCTTGAATCGCTTCAATCTTTGAAGGATCCACGGAAATTCCGGATTCAGAAATAATGTGACCGAGAAACTTCACACGAGATTGCCAAAAGTGGCACTTAGAAAATTTTGCCTTTAATTGATTACTCCTCAGAGTTTCCAACACAATCCTAAGATGTTTTTCATGCTCCTCCTCGGTTTTAGAATACACAAGAATATCATCAATAAAGATGAGAACAAATCGATCAAGAAAATCTTTGAAGACTCGATTCATAAGGTCAACGAAATAAGCAGGGGCATTCGTTAACCCAAATGGCATCACAAGCCATTCATAAGATCCATACCGAGTACGGAACGATGTCAAAGGAATGCTATCCTCTGCAATACGAAGCTGATGAAAACCGGTAGCCAAGTCCAATTGTGAAAAGACTCTAGCACCACAAAGTTGATCGAATAGATCGTCAATCCGAGGTAAAGGATATTTATTTTTGATAGTAAGATCATTAAGCTTGCGGTAGTCAACGCAAAGCCTAAGTGTACCATCTGATTTCTTCACAAAAATAGCCGAAGCTCCCCAAGGCGAGGAACTAGAGCGAATAAATTGCTTGGTCTCCAATTCTGATAATTGTTTACGCATCTCCTCGTTTTCTTTATTGGACATACGATAAGGAGGACGAGTGATAGGTTGAGCTCCCGGAATAAGATTAATTCTGAACTCAATTGCTCGCTTAGGTGGTAATCCTAAAACGGGCTCGAATATGTCGGAAAATTCACAAACGACGTGAATAAGAGAAATAATATCACCCTCATCATCATCATCGTCATCACGAGGATTTAAAGAATATAAAGATGCAACCAAAGCAGAATCTGAATCTTTAAGAATAACAGAAACCTGATTAACAGATTGAGGATGTCGAAGATGAATAGTCCGCTCAGGACATAGGACATGAGCTTCATAACGGTTAAGCCAATCCATTCCCAAAATCATTCCAAAGCCTAAATAACGCATGACATGCAAATCGGCTCGGAAAGAAAAATCACACAAAATAATCTCGACATCTTTACACAATAAACTGATTGTTGCGGATCCACCAACCGGATTCGCAATTCTCAAAGAAGTCATTAAACACAAAACATCCAAGGAAAAAGTATCAACAAGTTCTTTTGATATAAAAGAATGGGACGCACCCGTATCAAAAAGAACTCGAATGGGATGATCACGAAACAAAATAATTCCATCTAGAATAGAATGAGAAATACCTTGGCCACGAGATGTGTTGCCAGGGGCTTGAGCAACATTTAACTTTCCCTCCTTCTTGCCCTGAAGCTTGGGGCATGAAGATATAACATGACCGGGAACTTTGCAGTAGCGACAAGAAAGAGACTTTGGGCACTTGTTCGCATAATGGTCCTTTGAACCACAATTATAGCATTCCCCACGACCAAAGGAAGAAGTCTTTGCCACGGAGGTTGCTTGCTTCCCTTTCTTATTGGGATAAGGGCCTTTAAATTTGTTTGACCTCTTTCTGTTGTTGAAGTTTGGTTTGGAGCCCACCACTTCAACATCATTCTCTCTATCCGCCTCTTCAAGACGAAGAGCGATATCAACAAGTTGGTCGAAAGAAACTTCTAACTTTAAAAGTAACGGCTTCTTGAGGCTTTTGTTTAAGCCATAAACGAATCTCTGGTTCTTCTTAAGAGAGGTGTTGATGTATTCAACCCCATATTTGGAAAGCGACTCGAAGGAGGCGACGTAATCAGTCACAGAGGACTCACCTTGAACAAGGTCTATAAATCGTCGAGCCAACGTCACTTTCTCTGCTTCCGGTACAAATTTCAACTCGAAGCGTTCTCGGAATCTCTCCCAAGTGAGATCCGGTTCATTAATCTCAGAAATAAGAAGCTCGTACCAATCCAATGCTCTTTCTCGGAGCATACTAGAGGCCACCTGAACTCGGTGAAGGTCAATAAGATTCATGCGCGAAAAGATGCGATCGCATGTTCTTAGCCAAGCCTGTACTTCAATAACAGTTTCGGAACCTTTGAATGACTCCCCACCCAAATTAGTGTAATCGCTACACAAGCGTGCAAATCCCGACTTTGGGTGAGTAGGTTCCGGGTTAGCTCCAGCCGCTTGAGCATTTGCTACCAAATCAAGAAGCTGTTGAGCAGTCATAAAAACTCCATCCTGGGGCGGAGTGCTAGATGGCACGGCTCTGGGGCGGCCTGGTCTAGACATTTCTCTTCCTTAAGAAAGAAGGAAGAAGAAGAAAAAGGTTATTCACCAAATTGAATATCAAGAAATCTTGATAGATAAACAAGGAATCATAAGAAAAATAGGATGGAATGGTACGAAGACCCGAATAAAATCCTAAAGCACAACTCCTTAGAAAGACTTAGGACGATGATCCTTGTTATAATATTCCATATTGTTCCGTTGTTTGGCTCTGATACCAAGCTGTGACGCCCCACCTCTATACCCACGCTAGCCAAGAACATTACCGTGAATGCTGTCGACTAGCACGGAGAATAAGGCTGTTGAGGAGCGACCATCTGTATAATTGCTTTGTGCGAGTACCGATATACCGGATAAAAATATAACTTTTCATCTCAAGAGGAAATCCGACATACCGACACAAACTCAAAGCTACTACACAGTGGCTATAATATCTTCGGAAACAAATATAGAAATAAACATGACATAAATCAGTCACAGACAATTCATATCACAAAGGTGGAATAAGATATGAATATTACACTAGAAAGTGTACATCGGAGTAGTGGTCTAAAAAGATCCACAATATCACAAAAGAATAGTTACACGAACTACACAAAAGAATAAGTATACATTAAGGAGTCTATATCTCAAATGTATACAACAAAATAACTACTAATCTAAGTAGTTAACCCAAAAGTCAAGGAGTTAATCCCGGATGAGAAGTCAAGCAGAAGCACCTGTAACATCTCGGTCTGACCCGAGTATTATTTAATAAGAAAATAATAAACGGATCAGTCTAACTATAAATATCAGATGAAACGATATAGAGTAAGAGATATGACTAAACACATAATAATCACAATGCCAAGCTGTGATATATATATATATATATATATATATATATAAATATATACTTAGTTGATAATCATCAAGAGATTAATCAATGTCACCAAATCTACACAAGAATCAAAGAAACGTCATACTCCTAATTTCGTTCACCATACCATAAATATTGACGATAATATCAACGTCAATCACAAAAGTCAATGACACACAAATTCCAGAAGACTACACAAGAAATCCAGAAACCACTAAAGTCAATGACACACAAATTCACCAATGCACAAATATTGATAAAACTTATCAATGGAAATCACGAAAATTGGTGAAACACAAATTCTAGGAATCTACACAAGAAATCCAGAAATCACAAAGGGGGGAGGCCTATCACAAACGGGAGCATAAAGCTCACCAACACGTGTATCACAAACGGAACGCTAATTCCATGGTCGCTAACCATCACAAATTGAGCCGAAGCTCCACAAACGGCCCGAAGACCATGGGTTGCTACCCCATCACAAATTGAGTCGAAACTCCACAAAACGGGGTTTAGTCTCCCTCGCAGACAAAGAGACATCGCACATTGCTAGTCTAAATCACAAAGATGATCGTCATGATCAGCGAGAAGTGTCAATTACACTAAGCTAGTAAATATATGAGTTTAGCTTCATGTCCCATAACCACTTGCTTAACTTAAATATTTACGAACAAACTGTAAATCTCCACTAGAAAATTGTCACAAGAGGTTCAATCGAACAAGTCCAAGAACTAACCGACAAAGTAAATGCAAGCGTTTCATACCACTTGTTTTACTAAGCAGTTTAATTAGATTTCTCATACGAGTGAGGTAAAGGTTTGTATATACTTATAGATTGGAAAACGGTTTTCTAAACGAATTTGGTATTAAAAGAGTATTGAAATCGTTTGAGTAAAGAGTTTTGATATTTACTACTAGTATAGGAAACCTTTATATTTTTAAAGTGACAAATCACGAAGAAGATTGTAAGAACAACCAATCACAAAAATTCACATACGAAGACGTGAATAAAATCCAAAGAAATCGATAAAGAATCCATCGAAATGGATATTCAAAATTCCCTAAAAAGAGTCATCAAAATCATAATAGATGATAACAACAAATAGGATTATCACGAATCGATTTAAATTGGAATTCCAATCCAAAAAGGCAAATTGGACTCAAACAGCAGGTTCAGTCGACTGAACAGAGAATTTCAGTCGACTGACCCTGTACATGGAAGTTTTCCAGGTTCAGGAAACTTTCTGTTTCCAGTTTCAGTCGACTGTGCAGAAGTTTTCAGTCGACTGAATCATGCCTGGAAACTCTCGGGTTTCAGGTTCAGTCGACTGAACAGAGATTTCAGTCGACTGAATCATGCCTGGGCTGTTTTTCAGCCTTATACAAATGAAGAGCAAACTCTTTCCAAATGCAATCGGACGAACATTGGCTCTAAGGGTTTATGCCAAACGGCAACCCGGCCCTATATGCTCCTCGATGCATCACCAAAAGCATGATCAAACATCCATAAAAGGATTTTACACAAATTTGTCTTAAAAACCCAAAAATTGGAATATTCACAAAACCAATCCAAATCAAGAGCAAATGCACATGAAGAAGTGTTAGGAATTCATACCCAACAACCAAAGATAATTATAGTCATAGATGTGAGATAAAAATCTCACCTTTTCACAAAATCGAACAAGAAGAAGCTTGAGAGCAAATGGAGAATCAACCTCTCCTCAACCCAACCCAAATGAGCTTGAATCTAAGCTCAAAAACAAGAACATTCCCAAGATTAGGTTTAGGAATTTCTGAAATTGGGAAGAGAATAAGTTGGAGAAGAAGAACAGAAGCTTACCAATGGGTTCTTCTTGAGTTTGGAGCAAGGAATTTGATTTGCAAGAGAAACTAGGGTTTTGGAATTTTAATTTCCAATCTCTCCCACCATTAACACTCTAAAAACTGAAATGAGAAGAGAATGAGGGTGAGTGGGGAAGAGTGGCTCAGATTTGAGCATAAGTTAACATAGGATTGAGCCCAAAAACCAAACCCAAAGTAAAAAGTAGCAGAAATCAACTTTCTCCAAACATATCGAAGCTTATACTCAAAAAGGTCGCAAACGGCATTTTAAACTCAATGGGAGTGGTCCCGAGCCCTAATTCGACCGTATGCAAAAAGTAGCTTTTCGGACTAAAATCCGACTACCGATAAAATATTTAAATAAAATATTTAAATATAAAATCGACAAATATGCGGGTTGTTACACCGTTCATGGGTTCGAAATTAGGGTTGGGGATTTTGAGAGCTATAGGGCGAGTTTGTAGGTGTCGTTGGCTTCATTGAACTCGGGACGGTGAGGCGCGTCTATAAGGCGGTTTTGGAGGCGTACGACGTCGCATGGTGGGACGCGACCTGGGGACATCGACGAGGCCGAGTGGGTTGTCGCGTTTTTCTAGAAAGGCTTGCGCATGGATCTCTGGGGCTTGTTAGGATGAGGACGCGGGAAGAAGTACGATGGTCGTGCGTGAACACGTGGGATGGGTGCGTACCTATGCGTGTACAGGAAATAGAAGGGGAGGAAGAAGAAGGAGGGTGTGTAGAGTGGGCCAGGCTCTGATTTAGGTGGGTTTGAATTTTAAAGTTTTAAAATAATCAGTGTTATTCAATTTAATTGTCATTAACTTATTAAATTTGTATCTTGCATACGAGGTCTGATATAGACGGTTCGAGTTGCGATGGGATCGTGACCTCGTCATCTAACCGTAGAGATCAGTTGGGACGAATTTGGAGTTCTGATAATTTCAAACAATTTTGAAATGTATCCGGATTCAATTGAAATGAAATGCGTAAGGCGGTTGAATTCAAGGTGAGTAAATCTCACTATGTTGGATTTTTCTTATATTTAAATTTAAATGGTTAAATTTAAATAATTGATTGAGTGTTTAAATTGATTGGATGTGCACTGATGATGATGTGACTTTGGTTTTGATTTATTCTGGAGTTAAGTGTGGTTTGACTCGAAGTATTTAGGTTCTCAGTTGTATAAAACTTGAATCATAAATAAAATTGTTTTCATTTTAATGTTAATAAGGATTTAATGATTTGAGATCCATTAAATGAGTAGGGTAATTAAATGAACGATTAATTAATTTAATTAATTATTTATTTGGATTAATTAATTTAGTAATGAATGGTTTGAGTTAATTAACTAAGTTTTGAGTTAATTCATTAAGTGTAAGTAACTCAGAATAATCATTAGATGGATTGACAAGTAATTATTTAATATAATTAATAAAATATAATTACTTTGTGGGATTAATCGAGAGATTAATTAAAGTGATTAATTAAGGAGTAATTTAATTATTTAATGAAGTAAATAACAAGGTAGATAATTACACGTTGAGATAAATCAAAGGCGATTAATATATGTAGTTTAATAAATGATTAATTATTTAATGTAATTAAATTAGATTAGGATAAATTGAAATGTATAGGAAAAATCATAATTTATATAATCAATGACGTAATAAAAGATTGATTAATTTAGATCAATAAATCGAAAATAAATGACTTATGAGAAATCAGTCAATAAGTAATTAAGGATAAATGAAATCAATATAGTTAATTAATTTATGGGATAATGAAAGATTACTTATTTACTTTGGTTAAGGATAATTAATATCGTGAAATTAATTAAAGTTAATTACTTGAATGTAATTGAAGGATAATTAATCCTGGGTGATTAATTAGGATAAGTAACGAAGGGATGATTGATTAATTTATTGGAAATTAATTAATGGCAAATAAAGAAATCTAACCGATTGAGGTCAGTAATTCAATCAGGATTAATTAAAATTAATCTGTTTGTGAATAAGTTTTGCTTATGGATGTTTGAATAGTATTTAATGCTTTGAATAAGTTGATATCTATGATATGAAATGTGGTGCATTTTATTTGGATAACTAGGGTTAGAATGACAGGGGACTTAAAGAGACTGGGGTCGGGTATCAGAAAATACCCGAAACCACTTCGAATTTTATAAATTGATTTGTGGAATTTAATAGGCTAGAATGAAATGATTTAAGTGAATTGGATATTTTATCTAAGTTTGATACTTAGAATTTGATATGTGAAATAAGTATTGTCTATAGCAAATTGTGAATTGGTTAAATTGATATAAGTTACCCCGGGTTTATATATGTTGATTGCTTAGGTATTCCATGTTAGTTTGGTTTACTCACGCTGGTTTCCAGCCTGACTCGGGTGTTACTTTGGTGTAATGCTCGGATCAGACCTTGTATTACAGATTTCCAGGTTAAGACGTTCTAGAGCTCAGGTCGCAAGCTGGATGGCAGTAGTGTACAGAGTATTTCCGCTGTATTTCTATTATTATTAATCTGAGGCATGATAATTGTAAATATTCAGTGACTGTATAAAATGTGAAACTCTGATGTATTAGCGTGTAATCGACATATATAATATTCTCTTGTAGACTGTTATTATTTATTATTATATTTTATCTGCTGCGAATGTGAGATGTTTGGTGTTTCTGTTCTTCTTCTTCTTCTTCTATCACTTTCTTCTTTTCATAACTATCTGAAATTTTCGGCTTCGGAAATTTCGGGTCGTTACACAAAAGCTTTAACTTACTATAAGAAGGAAAAAGATGCTAAATTTCCTTGCAAGACAAAGGCTTTCAACGAAGATTTGAGCCTAGAGAACCTGTAGAAGCTGAAATAGAAGCATGCAAGAAGGAAAAACATCAAAACCAAACTTACAGTAACTGAATCAGAAATTTCTCATGAATTAGAGATTACCGAGGTAGGAGATTACGTTGGTTTATGCTTTTAACTAGATAAACTCTAGATTTTGTGAATTTAGTTAGGAAATTAACAAGAAATTAGCATGGAGGCCATTATTTCTATTTCCAGAAGCTTTCTCTATTTTTGAGAAGATGAGAAGAAGGAGTACGAAGTGTCTGTACGTACTTCTCCTTTCTCCAGATGCTTTTCAAGTGGGTTTGGGTTTGGGTTTGGATTCAGCCCATTAGCCCAAAATTAATTACTTAGCCAAAATAATGAAGTTGATCAATTTACACTTATACAATGTTTTTATTCATAACTTTCTCAATTTTTAACGTTTTCAAACGAAATAAATTGCGTTACGATCGCTGCAATGTCTAGAATTTATTAAAATGATAAAACATCCTATTTTATCAAATTTGAAAGTTACTTTAACAATAAACTCGTATATTAAACAAATTTGCACGATCTAAAGAAATAATGCAAATTTTAACATATACTTGTTAAATAAAATATATATGTTTCATCCAATAAAGTGTAAATAATTATTTTAACATCCCTAAAACATGAAAACACCATTAATAAAATATTTATTGTAATTAGTTAATTTATAACCATTTTCCTTTGTATTATTAACAAAGAAAAAGCAATTTTGGCAACAAATTACAATATCACCAAATTTTACATGTTAATTGAATGTAGTTGCACAATTCCACTCAAAAATTCATGAAATATAGTAATAACTTTATTTCCGCACATGTTTATCATTTTTATTCACAATAAAAATATTTCTTCTTTTATTTCTCCCATTTATTTTACAATGAATGGAGAATATTGGGATTAATTGCCAATATTCTTTTATTACTCCCAATTAAATACCAACAATGATTATTATCAATCCAATCATCAAAATAAAGTAGTTAACTTTATTTTCTTCCATTTTAAATTTATTTGAACCATTTTAAATTGAAATAAACCTCATGTTCTTAATTAATTTTATACACCTAAGATTAATTCATACAATATTGTTTATATCGAATAAACAATATAATTCATAATTTACTTCCAATTAATCAATAAATCCAATATTAAATTATAATTATCATTATAATTTAATATTAGCTGTAATCTCTAACAAGGGTTGTTACAATTTTTCAACCACTTAACTATTTTAAACTTTTTCAAGCTAATTTCTAAATTCAAGTTGGTCAGAATGCAAACTGTTTATAAGTGAAGTGATAATCCAAATGGAAATTGGAGGCAATTGTGAATAAGTGAATAGAATCGAAATGAGGGTGAATAAAAATAAAATTTATTTAGCTGATAATCAATGATGATAAATACATAGGATGTACGTATATTATTCTATTCGTACAGTGATTTGATCCGGATTCGAGCATAGAATTTCGAGATAGTATATCGATTCGAGTTGGGATTTTTCACTCGATTTAGACGGCGAACCCTGGATATGGATTTTTGATTAGTTTTGGAAATTCTCTATCATAGTTAGGCTATGCAAGGAGAATGATGGTTTCTGATCAAGAAACCAGATCTGAGTCCACGCTAGGAAGTCGGGTGGACGATACTAGTTTGGATGTGAAATTGTGTGATCGTGTGAGCGATCAGATTTAATATTGTGCGCGGATGATATATGTATGTGCTAGAATGAAATTGATATTGAAATTTTGAAAGAAATGAGAAATGATTTTTGGAAGAAAAGTATATTTTGAGAAATATATATGAACAAAGGTGGAAGTTGGATATCTTTTGAAATTCACTTTATGAAAAGTAAGTGATATGGCAAGTAACTTTATATAAGAAAATCAAATTTGAATGTTGATTTGGCATAGTAAAGTTATATATATATATATATATATATATTTTATATGTGATAAACTCCCCTATGTTGAATCTAAAACCAAAAGAAAAGGTTTTCGAAAAATGTTTGAAGTATAAAAGGGGGATCTATATAAGTGATCCAAAGATTATCTTCAAGTTGGAAAGGATAAGTTATATATATAATATAAATGATTTTATGAGAATGAATTTGGAAAAGGTTTTGGAACTATAGATTTTGGAAAGGCTTTTGATTTTTGAGAAAAATCAATTTTGCGAATTTGGAAAGCCTAGTTTGGAACTATCGACTTGAGATACCGATTTTGAGTAAAGGAGATTTATGTGACTCATAAAGAGTATGATTTGAAAGATACTATAAGTGTATAGTATAAAATGTTTTGAGATTGGTTTTGGGGGAAAAGGCGCTTCCATTGAAATGAACTTCATAGAAGATCCAAGGGGTGGTTCTGCCTTGAGCCCTAAAGGGGAGGCTCTAAATTGGATCATGGGAGGAAGTTTGGAAAAACTAAAGTTCCTTAGGATTATGTGTATGGGTAGCGATAGTCGAGGGCGCTGATGCCTATAGAGACATTTGGGTTATGCTGTGATGATAGTGTAACTCGATGTCACTGCGATCTACTGTGGACCATAGGAAAAGTCGTGTGGCCGTAAGAGCCAACGGTCTACGTTTGATTTTGCCATGATGGCAACGTAACATCGATAGACTGCGATCTATGAAGACATAGTGAAAGTCGTGAAGTAGTGAGAGCCTACAGGCTATATTGGGACTTGACTGATGTAGTCTGCGATCTATATAGGAGTGGTGAAGTTTCATTTGGCAGTGAAATTCGAGGGAGCATGCCTGCAGTTACATGGATTTTTGCCATGATGGCGACGTTTGGGTGTAGCTGCGATCTATGGCGGGTTCCATGGTGTAATAAAGGGGCGCGAAGTGCCTACAATTATCTATGGATTTTGACGTGATGGTAACGTAACCATCGAGTAAATTGCGACCATGGAGGGGGTGATGATTTCTAGAGCATTCTCACCAAAGATGTTTCCTCTATTTTCAAAAATGTTTTCTATATTTTCAACAAAATGTTTTCCCAATTTTTTTCACTGGGTGTTGAAAATGGGTTTACCAAGTACTTATAGATTTTCAGTCCTATGCCTGATCAATGTATGACCGAATTTCTATGAGAACGAGGATGGACTTATGGAAACATCGAGTTATAAAAGTATTTTTGTAAAAAGCTATTTTGGTAATAATATGTATATTTTTAAAGTATTTTAATTTTTTTAAGTAAAAAGTGTTTTTAGTTAAAATGTTCAAAGAGTAATTTATCAGATAATAAGTATTGAATAAATTCTGGTTTCGTTCCATTTCGAGGACGAAAAGATTCAAAGGTGGGAGGAATGTGATAACCTGGATTTTTGGGCATCAGGTAATTGATAATTATCTGATTTTAACTATTGAAAACACTGATTTATAAGTTTAAATCTGAAAATAAATATTTATATCTGGATAAATATTTATTTGATAATCTCTTAATATAATTATTTAAATTTGGCAAAATTATTATTTTCAAACAAATTAAATATGTGTTGTTTAAATATATATATTTATATGAGTTGATTTTAAATTGAATTTGAATTTGAGATTGAAATCCAAAAGACAAATATCTTAAAATAAATTGGATTAAAAAATAATGTATATTTGATTTTTTTAGTATATAATTAGTTCTATATTATTTTCTTTAAAGGATTTTATAAAAATAAATCAAGAAAATGTATTAATCAAATAGAAATTCATTAAAATGTTTTATAAAAGCATTTATATAATTAAATTGACACATGAAATAATTACAAATGTAAATTAATTTAATCATGCTAATTACAAGTTTAAGATTTTTAGCATATAGTTTAACAAATATAAGCAAATATTTTCATGCAAATTACAAATGTCACAAATTTTCTTCTATTTTCTTTTATTTTTAAATTATAAATTAAAGCCATAAATATATCTCTCCACTCCCCTCCTTCATTTCTTTGATATCCTTAATTCCAAAACAAACAAAATCAAAAGCCTGTAAACTATATTCATACTAGAAAATTTAATCAAACCAACAACCTTTTCAACTTGATCAAGCAATCAACTATCTCAAAGTAAATCCATTTCAGTTTCAAAGCAAATCATCTCAGATTAAAAGCAGAAGCAACTCAACAAGTTTCCAGTTCAAAATCTAAAGCATTCAGTTTTCAAAATCTAGCATTCCAGTTCAAGAGCTCTCTGTCCAAACATTTTTCATGGTGAGTAAACAAACTGATACTTGTTTAAATCTGTTGCACGTGATGGAAAACTGAAATAATGATGTGATAATTGTTTGCATGAGTGAAATTTTGGCTTGCATGTTATAAGTATGCAGATATATAAGTGCGCATGTATGGATACATTTATGCATCTCTGATTCCAAGTTACAGGGTTTAAAATCTAGAAAAAAAAATTTAAATCTCCTCATCTAGTCTCTGATAGGCTTTGGAATTCAAATAAGTTATGATTTTTTAAACATGAACTAAGTTTTAAAAATATATTTAAGTACGATAAGTTTGGAAATTTTTTGGAAATTAGGAAAAACAGTGAAATTTGTAAACATATCAAAATCTCGACTTAAATAATTTATATTTTCAGGTATATGATTTTAAGAGTCAAATCCAATTTTTGGTGCTAGATCGAGTGAGGTAATCGTAATTGATCAGAAATGGAACTTTACGCTATTACTGGTGATCAGCGAGGTTTGGGTGGTCGAGTTTGTTGCTGGAGACGACGAGGGAGTAGGCGGCCTCGGGAAAAATGGTGGGTGGATTTTCAAACCACCATGGCCGCGGCTTTTGGTCGGATTAGGGTTTTGGACACTGATTTGGTCGAGGCTGGGAATTTGTGGATGGAAGCGTGGGTCTTCGACGGAGCTGTGGTTGGAGGTTCGTGATCTTCGGTGGTCTGAGGTGGTGGGTCGAGGTGGATTTGTGGGTGACATTTCCGTTCCAGTGGTTCGATCGAGTCAATTTGGATTTTTTGATCGATTTGGAAGCATGGGTGGTTGGGATCGATAATGGGAGCCAGCGATGACTTGTCAGCGGTGGCCTTGGAGGCCGGAGCATCGCTGTTGATCGGTGCATGTGCATGAGGAGTTTTCTATGCACCAGGGTTTAGTATTGGAGAAGAAGGGAATTGCCTCCCGGTTGATCTCGGCTAAAAGAAGGATCGTCTCGGGTTCGGTTTCGAGTATACGTAAGTGATAATACTTGTAACAGTTTTTAAAATTTAAATAAAGGTTTTGAAAAAAATAAAGAAGAAGAGAAACTCGGGTTTGAGTGTGGGATTTCTCAGGTTTTACACGGGTAAAATGTTAGAGATTAATAAGTCTTAAGGTTAGAACAAAAATCAAGTTTAACAATTTTCTTAACTATTTCTTCTAAATAATAAATTGTTTGGTTAATTTAAAGTTGTGTAATTTATTTTAACTTTAATTAATTAAGTTAATTCTTAAGTCATTTTAAAACTTAATTAATAATGTAATTAAGAAGTAATTAAGGAAATAAAATGTTTTATCATTAATTAAACTTAAGGTCTTGAGTAATTAAAGATTAATTATTAAAAAAATAGTTAATAATCAAAGGTTATTAAATTAATAACCGAAGAATAATTAATTAATGTGATTAATTAATGGATAATTAAGGTTAATTAATCAGTGTAATTAATTAAGGTTAATTAACTAATGTAATTAATTAAGGTTGATTAACTAGAGATTAATTAATTGGTAATTAGAGACTAATTAATGTATGTAATTACTTAAATGATAAAGACTTAATGTAAGTAATTAAAGGATTAATCTGTTAAGGGTTAATTAATTTAATTAGTAATTAGAGGTTAATTAATTAATAATTAAAGGTTAATTAATTGAGGATAATTAACCAATGGGATAATTACTTAATGAAAGTAATTATGGATAATTAAGTAGATTGATAATTAAAGAATGATTAATTAATGGTTGTAATTAATTAATGTTAAGTACGCAAGATATAAGAGCAATTAAATTAATTAGAAATGGAACAATTAATTTATCTTGCTTATAGATGAGTAAGATATATTGAATGACTTAGATTAATTGATATATCTGATATGTGATTTGTGATGCTTTGTGATATGAGGTATTTTGGTTGAACTGGTATACTGTGGGTTATCTATCTAAGATGAATTGTTGTCTGGATATGAAATCCGGAATATAAATTGTATTGTTTAAACTTAAACATTTGGCTTAAAGAATAACATTGGATTTGAAGAGACCGGGGTCGTGTATCCGTAAATACCCGAAACCACTTCGATTTGTAATCTACAATAATTCTTTATAGATTTGATATGTTAAATCAATAGGATGGAATGGAATAATTTAAGTAAGCTGGACCATTAAAACTATGTAGTGATACTTATGGATTGATTTGTGAAATAAGTGTTGGTTTTAACAAGTTAAGAACTCGTTGTGAGGTACGAGTTACCCCAGGTTTTCTAGTAAGTCTTATAGTTCTGTATTTTCAAATTGTAGAGGTTTACTCACGCTGGTTTCTAGCCTGACCTGGGTGTTACTTTGATGTAATGCTCAGGTCAGACCGAGTATTTCAGATTTTCAGGTTAGGACGTTTTGGAGCTCAGGAGGTGAGCTGGATGGCAGGAACGTATGAAGTATTATCCCATTGTGTTATATTGTTTGTAGTTGGGCCAAGTTAATTGTAACTGTCCAGTTTATGTATAAATGATTATACTCTGATGTATTGTTATAAAATCGACAATTACAGCTTTCTTTGTATAAATGTTATTATTTGATATTATATTTTAATCCGCTGTGAATGTGAGATTCTGTGTTTTGTTTTTTGTTCTACTTCTACCTTCTTCTTCTTCTTTTCTCTAACAGTCTGAAATTTCCGGCGTTTGATTGCTCGGCACTTCTGCATTGAATGTATTAGTGTCGAATTTTCAGGTCGAAAATTTTGGGTCGTTACAATCATTCTCAGTTTGAATTTTTTGTTGTTGAAGCTGAACTGCCAAAATTTTCAACTGTCCAGCAGTATGGTTCATCTGAGAGAATTTGTGCAGCTATTTGTGCTCTAAATGCTTTTAATTGTTCTAGACTGATTTTTGATGTAGTGTCCATTCCTTATGCAAACTTTTGTATAAACATCATTACAAAAACTCCATAGTGAAACCTGTATTTGTTAATTTTAGTTATTGTGTAACATGTATTTTTGTATAAAAATCTCCTGTATGTTGAAATTACTCATTGGTTTGTTGGGCACAGTTTACATTTTTAAGCAATGTAGACTTCCCCATAATTGTTTTCTCCCCTGTGTTTGTAGCTCTTTATTTATGTTGTTTACCGCTGCTTTCTGCCAATATATATATATATATATATAATTATTTTAGAATAATGATAAATCTATTTATCTTTTTTACTTTCTGTGTATTTTTACTTACCACATTAATAGCAAACTTTGAATGTCCACTTCTTAAGGTCTTAGATCTTGTGGTAAGTGTAGAGAATCATAACGATTCCAAGTACATGATTCCACTACTACTTCTAGCAAGCTCCAATGTTCTTTGCCATGTATAGGAAATAATATATTGCAACATAATGGATTTAGAAGGGTTTGCTTAACAAAAGGATTAAACATATCTCTTTTGATATTTTCCATGTTTCCATCTGTTGCACTTTTCTGTTAAAAAATAATTTCAGAAAATTTATCTTATAAATAAATTAAATTTGACAATATAGTTCATTTACTGTCATTGTTGTGTTCACTTATATAATGCTGGAACTTTGTTCTAATAATTTTGTTTTTTTGAACCAAAACGAATCAATAGCCTACATTTCAAAAAGAACATGGATTGAGTAGAGAATTTATAATGAAGCAAAGCATAGAATTTATAATGGGGCAAAGTATAGTTTTTTCTACTTACTTGACCAGAAATATATTCTCCATAGAGAAGTTCTTCTATCATAATTTTTGTGATGGTGATGAAGTTTCCATCATCACAAGCAAATGCTTCATTACAGAAAAATTGAGAGTAGTATGTTTGCAAAAGATATAACTAGTATGTTTATGAAAATACTAATTCTATTTGTTAATGTTACGGGTTTTTTCTGAGTAACTGAATTTGGATATCCAAAAGAACATGACAAACCAACACAACAGTTCATTATTAATGTTACTGACCGTGGTTTTTTACTGTTAGCTTTGAGTACATCTTCCGTCTTTTTATTACCATTTCTCAAATTTGTGTAGTCTATATCATATATAACTAAC
The DNA here is from genome assembly GCA_030765085.1 of Allium cepa. Taxonomy (NCBI): domain Eukaryota; kingdom Viridiplantae; phylum Streptophyta; class Magnoliopsida; order Asparagales; family Amaryllidaceae; genus Allium; species Allium cepa. The sequence continues at coordinate 978,870,575 of CM060935.1, forward strand.
AAACCTAAAAATGCAAAGCATCAAACCAAAAATTTAAAATATAAAGATAAATTAATTTATCTTTTTTAGTTTTTTTGGTATTTTTATTTTTTTAGTCTGTAAATCATCAAATTTTGATGCTAAAATAAAAGGCTTTTTTTTGAATTATATGTTATTGTCATATTGTACCAGAAACAATATCATATTGGAATAAATCTATATTTAAGTAAATTGATTAAAAAGTAGTTTAGTTACTTGCTTGTGTCCTTCAAGAATTTTGAAACTTTTTTTGACAATTTCTTTTTGTTCTTCGGTAAGATATTTGAGGAGTGGACATTTCTCAACATTCCTTGGCTTCTTCATCTTTTTTGGTTCTTTTAGGACAACATATTCAACAACAATAGGAGTTTTGGGAGCAGTTTCTAGAGCAGGCACTTTCAGATCGTCAGATTTTAAACTATCTTGTGTTTGCTTTTCTAATATGAAATCTTGAGTCTGCATTATATTAAAAGTTGGAAAATTAGCAGAACTGTTTATGTGAATTATACCAATAATTTTTCTTTATTTCTTACCTTTTTCAGCTTCGGTTTTTTGTTCAAAATATCTTTTTCCTTCACATTGTGCTCTTGTAAATTCAACTTCTGGGGCTTCATTTCAAGAATCTGGATTCTTTTTTCAGCCATTTCTCTTAAACTTCTTTCCTCAATTAATTGTTCTGCAATATTTTTCATCTCAGTAGTAAAAAAAATGACTTTTGACTCTAGCTCCATTATGTTATTAGCACATTCTTTGGCATATTTTTTCAGACTTGTGTCTTCCTGGTGCTCATCAAATTTTCTTTTGTTGTTTTGTTCTTCTTCGACCTCAATAGGTATTATTTTATTGGAAAGAAATTCTTTCTCTTCTTTTGTTACAGCTGCAATTAAAATTTGCAAGGAATATATTTAAAGTTAAGCTTGCACATATATTCTCATTCAAGTGCTAGACAAGTTACACAAAACCGGTTTTGAGGTAATATAGTTCTATGCTAAATAATTAATGAACATAATTATTTTGTAGAATAAAATACTTATATAATAGAACAGGAGTAGTCCTACTTTCCGAGAACATGAGAAGTTGATCGTTTCTATTTTCTATCAGATCAGTTACAGACTTCCTAGTTTTTGTTATTATTAGCTATTTATAAAAATTAGCACCCTTAACTAACGGGAAAAAGTGTGATATGTCAAACTTATAAAGTAGAATGTGACTTTAGTATTTAAGCCTTTAATATAATATTGTTAAGCAATTCACATAGAGGTACGATCCTGTATTAGTACCAACTGAAACTAGCTTGCTTTCTATACTCATTTTGTTTTCTATTATTTAGGCCACCAACATTCCAAGAAATAGCATTCCAAGAAATTAAAAAAATCTACAAACTATCATACATTTTCATTGTCAACTTCAATGAGGTCCAAATCTTTAGTTTTGATAAATCCCATTTTCTCATTCTTGGGATTTTGGTTTGCAAATATTCCTTCTCATCAATTATTTATGTTTGTTCACAAAACCAGTACTGCAAGAAAAAGATAAATACATTTATATTTTTGTAAAAAATATAAATGTGACGCCCCACCTCTATACCCACGCTAGCCAAGAACATTACGGTGAATGCTGTCAACTAGCATGGAGAATAAGGCTGTTGAGGAGCGACTATCCGTGTAATTGCTTTGTGCGAGCATCGATATGTCAGATAGTATAGCATGCAATTCTTTTCAAGTGGAAATCTGACATGCCGACACAAACTCAAAGCTACTACACAGTGGCTATAATATCTTCAGAAACAAATATAGAAGTAAACATAACATAAATCAGTCACAGACAATTCATATCTCAAAGGCGGAAATAGATATGAATATAACACATGAAAGTGTTCATCAGAGTAGTGGTCAAAAAGATCCACAATATCAAAAAGAATAGATACAAGTGCTAGACAAAAGAATAAGTATACATCATAGAGTCTGTATCTCAAATGTATACAACAAAAACTACTAAACTAAAGTAGTTAGCCAAAAGTCAGAAGATGGTCCGATAAGGAGTCAAGCAGAAGCACCTGTAAAATCTCAGTCTGACCCGAGTATTATTTAATAAGAAAATAATAAACGGATCAGTCTAGCTATAAATATCAGATGAAGTGATATATAATAAGAGATATGACATAAACATATAATAACCACAATGCCAAGCTGTAATAAATAAGTAATTGAAAATCATCAAGAGATTAATCAATATCACAATAATCTACTCAAGATAAAAAGGAATGTCATACTCCTAATTTCATTCACCAAGCCACAATAAATGACATATATATCAATGCCCATCGTAAATGTTGGTGAAACATAAATTCCAGAAATCAACACATGAAATCCAGAAATCACAATAAAAAGGAACAACGACGTCGTACAGCGGGACATCCGATGAACCAAATCACAATAAAAAAGGATGGCCAATCCCACAAACTGGACATCGACGCACCAAGAAAGACACGCCCCATGTACAGTCGAACATCGACACACCTAGAAAGATATGCCCCATGCTCTAGCATCGACGCACCTAGAAAGATATGCCCCATGCATAAATAAACATCGATGCACCTAGAAAGATACACCCCATGCATAAATAAACATCGATGCACCTAGAAAGATACACCCCATGTAATGTCTAACACCGATGCACCTAGAAAGATACACCCCATGCTAAGTCGAACATCGACGCACCTAGAAAGACACGCCCCATGCATAGACGAACATCGACGCACCTAGAAAGATACGCCCCATGTCCCGACTTATTGAGCCGATTGCTCCACGAAGTAAATAAACATCTATGAACCTAGAAAGGTACACCCCATGTATAAATAAACATTGACGCACCTAAAAAGGTACGACCCACGCATAAACAAACATCGATGCACCTAGAAAGGTACACCCCATGCATAATAAAACATTGACGCACCTAAAAAGGTACGACCCATGTGAGAAATGAGACGAAGCTCAATAAAAATGAGGAACAGTCCTCCACATAAACAAAGAGACATCGCACATTGCTAGTCTAAACCATAAAATGATCGTGATGATCAAAGAGAAGTGTCGATTACAGTAAGCTAGTAAATATATGAGCTTAGCTTCATGTCCCATAACCACTAGCTTAACTTAAATATTTACGAACAAATTGTAGATCTCCACTAGAAAATTGTCACAAGAGATTCAATCGAACAAGTCCAAGAATTAACCGACGAAGTAAACGCAAGCGTTTCATACCACTTGTTTTACTAAGTCGTTTAATTAGGTTTCTCATACGAGTGAGGTAAAGGTTTGTATATACTAATAGATTGGAAAACGGTTTTAGAAAATGAGCTTTGTAATAAAATAGTGTTGAAATCATTTGAAGAAAGAGTTTTGATATTTACTACTAGTATAGAAAACCTTTATATTTTTAAAGTGACAAATCACGAAGAAGATTGTAGGAACAATCAATCACTAAGATTCACATTCGAAAACGTGAATAAAATCCAAAGAAATCGATATCAAATCCATCAAAGTGGATATATCTGAAATTCCCAAAGAAAAGGTCATCAAAGTCGATAATAAATGACAACAACAAAAGGGAGACAACACGAATCGATTAAAGTTGGGAATTCAAACGAATTAGCAATATAGGCTAATCTGGCAAATAGTAGCAGGTCGGTCGACCGGACTCCCTGAGTCGGTTGATCGAATCAAAGGTTGGAAGTGCTCGGGGCACCAGGTCGGTCGACCGGCCCAGGGGGCTCGGTCGGCCGAAGCCTGTAACCAGCACTTCCAAACAGAGGCAGGAAGTGCCTGGACTACAGGTCGGCCCAGGGGGCTCGGTCGGCCGAACCTGTATACTTGCACTTCCTACCCTATTTCAAAGGAGGTGCAAATCCCGACCAAATTGCAATCGCACGAGCAACGGCGCTAAGGGTTTATGCCAATCGACTACCCGGCCCTATAAGCTCCTCGATGCATCACCAAAAACATGTTCAAACATCAAAATTATGATTTTTAAAGAATTGAACTCAAAACACTAAAAATTGGAATATTCACCAAATCAATTCAAACCGAAAGCAAATGCACACGAATAAGTGTTAGGAATTCATACCTAACAATCGAAGATAATTATAAGCATAGATGTGAGATTAAAAATCTCACCTTTGAACCCAAACGAATGAAGAAGATGCAATGAAGCAATGGCAAGAACAAGCACTCTTTAATTCCAACTCAACAAGCTTGAATCTAAGCTTAAAAGAGAAACATTCCCTAAATTAGGTTTAGGAAATTTCTGAAATCAATGAGAGAATGAGTTGGAGAAGAAGAAGAGGAGCTTAGCAATGGGTTCTCTTTGATTTTGGAGCAAGAACTTGAGCTAGCAAGAGAACTAGGGCTTGGAGTTTTAATTTCCACTCTCTTCTACCATTGTTGCTAAAGCTTAAAGAGTTAGGAATTAGAAATGAAGTAATGAAGAGTTGGAAAGGTTTGGGACTGAGTTAGTAAGTAGCTAATGGGTTCAGCCCAAACCAAAGCCCTAAGTGAAAAAGTGGCAAAAATCAACTTTCTCCAAACATATCGAAGCTTATACTCAAAAAGGTCGCAAACGTCATTTTGAACTCAATGGGGGTGGTCTCGAGTCCCAATTCGACTGTTTGCAAAAAGTAGCTTTTCGGACCAAAATCCGACGAACGATAAAATATTTAAATAAAATATTTAAATATAAAATCGATAAATATGCGGGTTGTTACAGACTCGCCTCCTTAAAGAAATTGCGTCCTCGCAATACTTAAGAAGAAAATAAGAAGTAACAACCATAGAAGCATATCAACACAAAAGAAAATTTGAAATAGGAAGTTCACCACAAAGAGCACGAAAGAGTTAGCACGAACAAGATCTCTCGATGAATTCTCTGGATTCCCAAGAGCAATCCATAGGATTTGAGAACCATTGAACTCTCATAAGAAGAACATCTTTATTCCAAAGGCGCTCAACCTCCGAAGTAATGATGCGAATGGAATGTTGCTCATAAATCAAATCTGGTGAAACTTCAATTTCCACAATATCACCGGGCTCAAGAATGAATACCGGAATCCCTAAGGCATTTCCGTAGATAAAAGACGTGGAGAACGTCTAGAATAGCAGAAAATTGAGCTGGTGCAACGATGTAGTATAATTACAGTACGCCCGAGAAACTAGAAACTCAAATAATCTGGAACATCAGCGTAGTACAAAAACGGTACGCCAGATGAACCGATAAACCGGATCAACGATGCAGTAAAATAATGGTACATCTACTGATCCAGATAAGATGGAACATCGATGTATTATAATAACAATACCTCCGATGAACCGAACACCATAAAAGAACATCGGACACTAGTCCATAAAAGGAATGAGATAAGGCTCAATAAAACGAAGTATATCAAAACGTTCGATGAACTTGATAAAAAAAGATGATTCCATTCCGACATCATCAAAGAATCAACACCTTATTGCCTACGACAAACGTATTGGCAATACGATTTCCCCTTCGGGAATAAAAAATATATCAAGATCATAAGATGCTAGGAACTCGAGTCAGCATGAAGTTCCTTATGAGAAAATAAATATTCCAAAGATTTATGATCGATGTAGAGAACAAATTTCTCGTCCAAATATGATGATGCCAAATTCCAAAAGTAAAAACAATAGCCGAGAGCACCAGATCATGAGTGGCATATCTAGTCTCGATAAGCTATAATGATTTAGAAGCACAAGTGATAGCACGTTATCTTATGTAAGAGAACGACATCCAAACCAATATGACTAGTATCGGTACAAATAGCAAAGTCTTGGTTCCCCTTCAGGAATCACAAGAATAAGAGTTTCGAAAAGAAAGAATTTCTTTTAAATAATCTTCTTTCCCATAAAGTTAAAACTTTCAAAATTACACTTATCTTTATGTAATTATCATTCTAGAAAAATTTACTATTTTCAAGTTAATATAGTGTGTATGATTGTCTCATCAAAGCGTTTAGAAAATTCCTATCGATAACGTTGATCAAGCGCATCGACCAGAATTCTTAAAACACTAAATGGGCAATACAATCACAAAATCATATTCTATAGGATAAGAATATCTTTTAAAAAGTTTTAAGAATATTCTTTGCTCGCTTCAAGAACAAAATCCAGTTTTACTTATAAATAAATCTTATGAAAAAGATTTGCAAAATTTTAAATTACTATTTTCATCCAAAATCAATAAATACAAGAATGGTCTCATCGAAATATTCATAGAATATTCGATATATAAAATGGATGAAATAAGCTAGACAATTTGAATGACATAATAAGTCATTCATAAGAATCATAACGAGTGCGGAATGCGGTAAGTGGAATGCTAATTTCTGCAACTCGTAGCAAACGAAAATCGGTGGCAAGGTCGAACTAGAAAGACCTTAACACCGCATAAAAGATTTCTTAGGTGATAATCCTAAGGCAAACTCAAAAATACCAGAAAATTTCTCAAACTACATGAATGAGAGAAATAACACTTTCCTTATAAGTGGGCTTAAGGAATAAAATGATGCCATCAAGTTGGAATCAAAATCATAAAGGAAAAATAGAAATCTGCTTAACAGATTGAAAATGTCGAAGATGAATAGTCCACTCGAAAAATAAGATACGGGCTTCACAATGATTAAGCCGATCCTTTCAAAAAAATCAATTCCGAAGCCTAAGTAAAAATATCGGCTCGGAAAGAAAAGCCTCATAAAATAATTTCGACATCAATAAAAAGCAAATTGAGTGTTGTGGATCTACCATCCGGATTCACAATCCTCAAAGAAGTCATCAAGCCCAAAATATTCAAAGAAAAAGAATCAACAAGTTCTTTTGATATAAAAATAATGAGATGAAACCTATATCAAAAAGAACTCAAATAAGAAGATCACAAAATAAATGTAATCAAGGATTAAATGAGAGATACCTTGACCACGAGAAGTGTTACCAGAAGCTTGCACCACATTGAGCTCTCCCTCCTTCTTATTTTGAAGTACGGGACATGCAGTAATATGGTGACCCGAATTTTTGCAATAGCGACAAAAGAAGGGTCTCGTGCACTCCCTTGCATAGTGGTCCGTGGAACCACAATTGTAGCATTGACCACGACTAGAGGTAGGAGTCTTTGCTACCAGAATTTGTTGCTTCCCTTTCTTATTAGAATTGGGGCCTTTGAATTTGATAGGCCTCTTCAAGTTATTGTCGAAGTTCCGTTGGGCACGCACAACTTCAACATCACCTTCATTATCGGCCTCTTCAAGACGAAGAGCGATATCAATAAGCTGATCAAATGAAACTTTAAGTTTCAGAAGTAATGGCTTCTTAAGATTCTTATTCAAGCCATAGACAAATCTCTAATTTTTCTTCAATGGGGTGTTGATGTACTCAACCCCGTATTTGGACAGAGATTCGAAAGATGCGACATAGTCTGTCACAGAAGATTCACCTTGAACAAGTTCAATAAAACGCCAGGCCAAAGTTACTTTTTCAGCCCCCGGCACGAATTTCAATTCGAATCATTCCCGGAATTTCTCCCAAGTGAGATCTGCTTCAATGATTTCAGAAATTAAAAGCTCATACCAAGCTAATGCTCTTTCTTGGAGCATGCTAGAAGCCACTTGGACTCGATGTAGATCAATAAGGTTCATGCGAGAAAAGATGCGATCGCATGATTTGAGCCAAGCCTGAATTTCTATAACGCTCTTGGATCCCGTGAATGGCCTTCCATCCAAATCGGTATAGTCTCTGCATAGGAGTGTAAAACCGGATCTAGGATGAGTAGGCTCTGGATTGGGTCCGACAGCTTGGGCGTTCTTAACATGATCTAAAAGCTGCTGGGCAGACATAAAAACTCCATCTTGGGGAGTAGCACTAGATTGACCGGTGCTGGGACGGCCTGGTCTAACCATTTCTCTTCTTTAAGAAAGAAAGAAAGAAGAGGAAAAAGTTATTCTCAAAGTAAATTTCAATCAAACTTGATTAATAAAACAAGGAATCATAAAGAAAATAGGATGAATCGGTACGAAGACTCGAATAAAATCCTAAAGCACGACTCCTAAGAAAGACTTAAGACGATGATCCTTGTTATAATATTCCATATTGTTCCGAAGTTTGGCTCTGATACCAAGCTGTGACGCCCCACCTCTATACCCACGCTAGCCAAGAACATTACGGTGAATGCTGTCAACTAGCACGGAGAATAAGGCTGTTGAGGAGCGACCATCCGTGTAATTGTTTTGTGCGAGCATCGATATGTCAGATAGTATAGCATGCAATTCTTTTCAAGTGGAAATCCGACATGCCGACACAAACTCAAAGCTACAACACAGTGGCTATAATATCTTCGGAAACAAATATAAAAGTAAACATTACATAAATCAGTCACAGACAATTCATATCACAAAGGCGGAAATAGATATGAATATAACACATGAAAGTGTTCATCAGAGTAGTGGTCAAAAAGATCCACAATATCAAAAAGAATAGATACAAGTGCTAGACAAAAGAATAAGTATACATCATAGAGTCTGTATCTCAAATGTATACAACAAAAACTACTAAACTAAAGTAGTTAGCCAAAAGTCAGAAGATGGTCCGATAAGGAGTCAAGCAGAAGCACCTGTAAAATCTCAGTCTGACCCGAGTATTATTTAATAAGAAAATAATAAACGGATCAGTCTAGCTATAAATATCAGATGAAGTGATATATAATAAGAGATATGACATAAACATATAATAACCACAATGCCAAGCTGTGATAAATAAGTAATTGAAAATCATCAAGAGATTAGTCAATATCACAATAATCTACTCAAGATAAAAAGGAATGTCATACTCCTAATTTCATTCACCAAGCCACAATAAATGACATATATATCAATGCCCATCGTAAATGTTGGTGAAACATAAATTCCAGAAATCAACACATGAAATCCAGAAATCACAATAAAAAGGAACAACGACGTCGTATAGCGGGACATCCGATGAACCAAATCACAATAAAAAAGGATGGCCAATCCCACAAACTGGACATCGACGCACCAAGAAAGACACGCTCCATGTACAGTCGAACATCGACACACCTAGAAAGATATGCCCCATGCTCTAGCATCGACGCACCTAGAAAGATACGCCCCATGCATAAATAAACATCGATGCACCTAGAAAGATACACCCCATGCATAAATAAACATCGATGCACCTAGAAAGATACACCCCATGTAATGTCTAACACCGATGCACCTAGAAAGATACACCCCATGCTAAGTCGAACATCGACGCACCTAGAAAGACACGCCCCATGCATAGACGAACATCGACGCACCTAGAAAGATACGCCCCATGTCCCGACTTATTGAGCTGATTGCTCCATGAAGTAAATAAACATCGATGCACCTAGAAAGGTACACCCCATGTATAAATAAACAATGACGCACCTAAAAAGGTACGACCCATGCATAAACAAACATCGATGCACCTAGAAAGGTACACCCCATGCATAATAAAACATTGACGCACCTAAAAAGGTACGACCCATGTGAGAAATGAGACGAACCTCAATAAAAATGAGGAACAGTCCTCCACATAAACAAAGAGACATCGCACATTGCTAGTCTAAACCATAAAATGATCGTGATGATCAAAGAGAAGTGTCGATTACAGTAAGCTAGTAAATATATGAGCTTAGCTTCATGTCCCATAACCACAAGCTTAACTTAAATATTTACGAACAAATTGTAGATCTCCACTAGAAAATTGTCACAAAAGATTCAATCGAACAAGTCCAAGAATTAACCGACGAAGTAAACGCAAGCGTTTCATACCACTTGTTTTACTAAGTCGTTTAATTAGGTTTCTCATACGAGTGCGGTAAAGGTTTGTATATACTAATAGATTGGAAAACGGTTTTAGAAAACGAGCTTTGTAATAAAATAGTGTTGAAATCATTTGAAGAAAGAGTTTTGATATTTACTACTAGTATAGAAAACCTTTATATTTTTAAAGTGACAAATCACGAGGAAGATTGTAGGAACAATCAATCACTAAGATTCACATTCGAAAACGTGAATAAAATCCAAAGAAATCGATATCAAATCCATCAAAGTGGATATATCTAAAATTCCCAAAGAAAAGGTCATCAAAGTCGATAATAAATGACAACAACAAAAGGGAGGCAACACGAATCGATTAAAGTTGGGAATTCAAACGAATTAGCAATATAGGCTAATCTGGCAAATAGTAGCAGGTCGGTCGACCGGACTCCCTGAGTCGGTCGACCGAATCAGAGGTTGGAAGTGCTCGGGGCACCAGGTCGGTCGACCGGCCCAGGGGGCTCGGTCGGCCGAAGCCTGTAACCAGCACTTCCAAACAGAGGCAGGAAGTGCCTGGACTACAGGTCGGTCGACCGGCCCAGGGGGCTCGGTCGGCCGAACCTGTATACTTGCACTTCCTACCCTATTTCAAAGGAGGTGTAAATCCCGACCAAATTGCAATCGCACGAGCAACGGCGCTAAGGGTTTATGCCAATCGACTACCCGACCCTATAAGCTCCTCGGTGCATCACCAAAAACATGTTCAAACATCAAAATTATGATTTTTAAAGAATTGAACTCAAAACACTAAAAATTGGAATATTCACCAAATCAATTCAAACCAAAAGCAAATGCACACAAATAAGTGTTAGGAATTCATACCTAACAATCGAAGATAATTATAAGCATAGATGTGAGATTAAAAATTTCACCTTTGAACCCAAACGAATGAAGAAGATGCAATGAAGCAATGGCAAGAACAAGCACTCTTTAATTCCAACTCAACAAGCTTGAATCTAAGCTTAAAAGAGAAACATTCTCTAAATTAGGTTTAGGAAATTTCTGAAATCAATGAGAGAATGAGTTGGAGAAGAAGAAGAGGAGCTTACCAATGGGTTCTCTTTGATTTTGGAGCAAGAACTTGAGCTAGCAAGAGGAACTAGGGCTTGGAGTTTTAATTTCCACTCTCTTCTACCATTGTTGCTAAAGCTTGAAGAGTTAGGAATTAGAAATGAAGTAATGAAGAGTTGGAAAGGGTTGGGACTGAGTTAGTAAGTGGCTAATGGGTTCAGCCCAAACCAAAGCCCTAAGTGAAAAAGTGGCAAAAATCAACTTTCTCCAAACATATCGAAGCTTATACTCAAAAAGGTCGCAAACGTCATTTTGAACTCAATGGGGGTGGTCTCGAGTCCCAATTCGACTGTTTGCAAAAAGTAGCTTTTCGGACCAAAATCCGACGAACGATAAAATATTTAAATAAAATATTTAAATATAAAATCGATAAATATGCGGGTTGTTACAATAAATTTGAATATATTTGTATTTAGTTAAAGTTATGAAAGCATACCAGTAACACCATAGTATAGCCTGGTGTACTTCTAGGGTGAGCATGATAACTTTTAACAATTTTTCATAACATTCACACATATTGCTCGTGGCCAGAAGAATGAATTTAATTTTTTTAAATTTAGCAACTTCTGCAAGAAACCCCATTACCTATTGCTTTGGTTGTTTGGAAAAATGAAAGTTATAATCAGCAATAATAGTAACAATTTCACTAAATCTTCATTTCCTTTTTCCTCTTCTAATAGTTTATTCAATCTTTTTGTTACTGTTTTTTGGCTGATTATGTCTTCTTCTTGAAAATTGGCACTTAAAAAATTAGAGAAACTTTCCGTGGCTGAGGCTTTGTTAAAAGCTGGTATAGAAAATAAGTCTTCTCCAGCTAATGGTATTCCAAATATTAAACTGACTTCTTGAGGACTTATTTTGATTAATTTGTTTCCAAATGTGAAAGAATTTTCTTTTACATCAAAAGAAGTAATGATATCATCTAAATTTGAAACACTTTTCCTTAAATCTTGTCGTGCTATTGAATCTCTAAGAAAAACATTGAAGTAGTTTTTGAATGGTATATTTTCTATAAAAGCTTTTGCTTCAGGTGAAAGAATGTTTTTCTCCTTTGTCATTGACATCACTTTATAGATTACATCCAAATTACATCTATATGTACCTGCGTGCTCTTTCCTTTTTTGCTTCTTGGGTAGTTTTTTTAATTTCATACGGATCAACATCATCCGAATTAGTAGTTTCTTCAGCCAGTTGTTGTGAAATAGTTTTTTCTTCATCATAGTTTTCTAATTGATTATGGTTGAAGTCCTTATCTATGAAATCTTCTTTTTCATTAGCATTAGGTAATTCTTGTGTTGATCTAGTCTGATTCTACATTAATGAAATCATAAAATCAATTGGGAGGTAAAAATAACAAGTTGATCAAAAAAAATATCATACTGCACAAAAATTTGAATAAAAAGATAGTATGCTTTATCTTTTTAATCATTTTGTATTTTTTGGGATTAAGTTATATTTTAGTATATGAAGTACTTCTTTTTCAAAAAAAAAAGATAAAGAACTTTTAGTATATAAAGTACCTTTTTTTTTCAAAAAAATATACAAATTACGTCCAACAGTTTTTTTTGTAAAGAACAAATGTTTGAATTTTTTTCTTTTACTCCAATTTCAATTTGCACAGTATAAAATTTTCTTATTATAGACGACATGCAGATATTAAAGTATCTTAACTAGTTTATCAATGAATAATTATTCTTTCACATGTTAAATATCAAACATCTTAACTGAATATTACATCGTATACTATCGAGAAAGTTTTTGATAATAAATGCTATGCTAAGTTAGTTAGAAAGCTAAACTAAATAAGACTTTAGGTGGAAATTAATAAAATAGAAAAGTGAACATTCACAACTAAAAATTAACAAGCATTATTTGATGAAATGAAAACTTACAATTATAAGCAAGTAAAGAAAGTTTCAAAGTGTAGAAAGATAATATGCTTTATCATTTTTAGTTGTCTAATTAATGGTCAATTAGAAATTTGAAAATTTAAAGAGAACGAAACACAAAATAGCCAATATTCACAATTAATAACATCTTTTTAAATAACTAAACATGTTTGTTAATATACATAGTTTAAAACAGTTATCATTCAGAATTAAAAGCATTTTTAGGGAGAAGTAATTTTGGTTGTGGTTGTAGAAGGTAGGGAAGAAATAGATGGTGATAAGTAAGGAGCAATGGGTGACAAAGATCAAACACTGTATGGATATTGGAAATAGGAGACAGAAATAGGAATAGCAATGAAGAATGTAAAACACTAAGTTGAAATGCAATAGTAATAGCAAAAACACAAAAATGATCAATGTAACAGCTGATGAACACTATAAAGTGAGTGAATAAAGATATTAATGTGAAGATATCAATGAAAACAATGAATGGAAAATAGTGAATGGTATGGGAAAATTTCATAAAAAATGCAATATGATGACAATAACAAACAATGGATGAAAATAGTGAATAAATATTGAAAATTATGCTAAAAAATGCCAAAATATCTTTATAGGAATTTTTACGAAAAGATTATATGTTTTATCATTTTTAGTTGGTTTAAGCATTTTTGAAATTATGCTACTTTATAAATAGTATAAAGAGAATGAACAAAGAGTCTAATGTGTAAACAGTAAAGAAAAAGTGAATAGAAAGTAGTAAATAATTTTATTTTATTTTGAGAAAAGTTTTTCATCGTCTAGAAATAAAGGAGAGGACACATAAATTTTTATTATTACCTCTTAAAATAGAAGATGCAACTTACTAATAACAAGAAATAGTGAATAAAAGGTGAATGGAAATTACAAACTAGATTTTAGAAAATGCCAAATATTTGTACAAGAATTTATATAAAAAGATAATTTGGTTTATCTTTTTAGTTGTCATAACCTTTTTTGAAATTTAACTAGTTTTTTATTTAAAATATGGTATCTAGCTTCCAATTTAATATGTATATAAAAACTAAAGAGTACAACTAAATATTATAGGAAACATAAGTAGGAAAATAGTTACCAATGGAGTTAAAGAAAATGATGGTCTCTGGCAATGTTCATTGTAGAAAGGCCTAGATACATATCTTATGTTTATGCATTGAGTTTCTCCTTCATTTATGAATATGCAAGTAGCTTTTCGAATGAATAACTTTGATTTCGAAGACCTTATGTTAGCAAGAGTGAAGAATAATATTTTTGTACTTAAAAGTTGATTAAGTATGTTTATTTCACATAAATTCTTCAGGAAAACTGCAATTGACTTAAATTAAGCATTTATTATGTTATATGTAGTAGCTGATATAAAAAATTATCTAGGGTTTATTATGTATTTTAATGTTTTAGATAAAAACATAAATGCTTTTATCTTTTCGAACTAGGGTTTAAATTAGTTGTATATTTTTTCTAATAACTTTAAATCGTGGTAAAAACAAAATTATATCTAATAAGTAATAGTAATCATGAAACACACCTAAGGTTTACATTAATAGATAGATACGTTTATCTTTTTTAACAGCTAAACAATAGCTTGTTCAATTTAACACCTAGGGTTTAGTATCATCTACCATTGAATATTTAGGTATGCTTAATTAAACAAATATTGATTATGTTAAGTTATAACAAGAACTAAAATACCTTAAATCCATTATAAAAGCTACTATCAGCATCCGTAAGAATGAATATTTAACTATGATTTATCATCTAACTAAACATTTACATCAAAATAAAATACAGCTTACTTGTTCCTCATTTAAGTTTAAGGTGATTGTAGAGATTGCTTGATGAAAGTATTTTAGTTTAAGATGAAACCGATGAAGCTGAAATTGATGATGCTGACATCATTGTAATTGAAATGCAACCATGATAAATGGTTTGTAATCGTTTTAGCAGAAATATTGGGAAGAGAAATCAATCGTTTGTTTTTAAAACCTAGTTTTGTTTTTGGTTTGGAGTTTTGAAAAATCGTATAAAACGAAAGAGAAAATAGAACGAAAGAAAGGATGAAGTAACTGATTGAAGGGCAGAGGGAGCATGTATAATTTTTTTTTCATGCAAGATAAATATTTTAAAGCTGTGCCCTACAAACTTATTGTTCAATGAAAGAAGTCCCTTACGGTAAAATTCCCCTGTGATTATTCTTTTACAACACAAAATCAGAGTTACAGAAAACAGGAATAAATAAATAAATGCGGTAGAACAACATGATGCAGTGGAGTACATATAATAAGTAATAATAGGACAAATTCTTCGTCTTCATCCTCCAGAAAGAAGTCTTCGATAAACTGAAAAGCTCAGACTGACCTGAGCGAATAGAAAAGACAAAACACTTGAGTCAGAACTAAAAAATCTTATGTAAGTTAAATCAACAGTAAATAGATATGAGTATAATGGCACCAGAGATGTTTATGGGGTTTGACATGTAACGACCCGCCACTCATCTCCACAGAATGACGCATCATTAATAAGAAAGAAAGGGATAGAAAAGGGAAAGAAAGAGAAGAAAGAAGAAACAACACATCAGAATCTAAACAGCAGAACGAATAAATTATATTAATAACATAAAATATTACATAGTATACAACAACTATCAGAGTACACAAATAATACAACACATACTAGACAGTTATAAACACCTGTCTAGTTATTACAACTCAATACAATTCAGAGACACCACAGAGATACCAAACACAGCAGAGTACTATATATCTAACGCAGAATCCTCCTGCTCCATTGCTCCTCCATAATTCGTCAAAGCTAACCTGAATCCCTTGGCTACTCGTAAAAATTTAAGTACCCAAGAGTTTAAGAAAAACAGAAATAAACTCCGGACCAGACATGGGTCTGGTGTGAGTAACAGGTTAAAGTTGCTTAATTTTAAAAACATTTTGAAAGAAAGGTATCACGTAAGACTTCCTACACATAAACATGGAAAAGCTTTTACCTTACATTAACCAAAACATTTGATAGGAAATCCAATGATATTATAATAGGTATAGGGTTTTTAAGTAAATATGAAATAACCGAAATTGTTACATTATTAAATTCCAGCTACTAGCCACAAAAGTGGGTAATACAATCAAAACCGTTGGCACTTATTGGATTTTGGATTCCATACAATGGCAGGGCTACCGGGGTAATGCCCGTCACAGTACGTAGCCTAGGTCACCATACAGAGGATCACTCCCAATCCCCTGCAATACAAAGCCGGAACCATCCATTACTGGACAGTCCCGAACAAGACAACCCCGCAGTTGGTGCGCATTTCCAACCGTCCACTAAGCCGAATAAAAAGGGACCTCTAGACGAGGAAAATCTCGTCCTACTTGGGCATGGCCCACTTAGCCTTGCTGCACCTTCCCTGTTTTAGCCATTCCCGGTTGATGAGGCTTGAGGCTACGATTACCTTTATAGGACACATCACTTAGAATGCTTATCGTCCACCTAACGATGTTCTGAAAGCATTCAATCCATATAAGTTCGTTCCGGGTTCGAACGAAACCGAAGGCATTATCTCGTTACACTCATTTTGGAATCACCCTCAGAGTTAACGATGATAACCCTTGCACTCTGAATCTTCATCTCGAATCTAAAAGTACTACTTCGTCAACCTCATCTCGAAATCACCCTCAGAGTTATACTGACGAATAGTCCTTACACCTCGAGTCTTCACTCTTCACATAAGATTCACGACCTATCGTTAATTTGGATCGATGTGGTTTTCGGATATCCAAATATGGAAACCCGATCCCAGTCTCATCGAAATCCAAAGCGTGTCTTTTAGGTCCAAGTTGTTTTAGAGTTTAAAACAGTTCAATACAATTATATATATATACACAGATAGATAATTCATAGATTCACAATAGATAATTATCATTATCATCACAACGGATAATCCATATCGACACAACGCAACCAATGCATCCATATCACTCAACATTACTAATCTCATAGTTGAGATTTCAAACCATTCAAGGCAACCGATATCATTCATTCATATATAAACAATGATATATAATCATACCATTTATAATTAATTTAAAATGAATTAAATTAATCACATCATCTCTAATTAATTTAAAGTGAATTAAATTAATTACCTACATCAATATAAATCTTGCTTACATCACCATTAATTAATTAAAAATTAATTAATTATCCTATAGTTAATCAACTTAATTAATCACCCTTGATTAATTATTCTTTAATTAATTTCACAAAATTAATTACTCTAAACCAAATACAGTAATTACCCTTTAATTACTTCATTAATTAATTAATTATAATTAATTACATTAATCCTTAATTAATTACAATTAATTAATTACCCTTAATAAGTTATTATTGATTAATTAATCTTAATTAATTAATCTTAATTACATCATTAATTATATTAATTAACGATCCTTAATTATATTTAATTAATTATCTTATTTAAATTGATTACATTCGGTAATTAATCTCAATTAAACCATAATTATTAATCACCTTTTATTAATCACATTCAGTAATTAACTACCCTTAATTACTTATCAAATTAATTATTCCTTAATTAATTTCTTTAATTAATCCCTTGATTAATTATACAAAGTAATTTAATCCAAATTAATTTCATAATTCCATCATTACCCACTAATTACATCCAGTAATTATCTTTAATTACTTCACTGAGTAATTTCAATCCATTAATTACATAAAGTAATTATTATCAAACCAAAAAGTGATTAAAATTAATTAAACTTAATTAATTAATCTTAAACAAATTACATTTAAACTTAATTAATTACATTAAGTAATTAATTACTTAATTACTTCCATCAAGTAATTAATCTTAAAATAATTTATAAATAATTATCATTAATTAATTAATCTAATTAATGGTAAAAATTAATCATATTAATTAATAGTTAAATAATCCTTAGTTAATGACCTTCATTAACTATTAATCATTCTTTAATTACTTTTCTAAATTTTTGCTTCTTAATTAATCTCTAATTTAAAATAATCTAATTTATTAATTTATAAATTAAACAAATAATTCATTCTTTTGTTAATCTCTAAGATAAATCATTTCTTTATTAAAGGCCTCATTAATATTAAAGTGTATTTAGAACATTACATCTTAAATTCAAAATGATATTTATTTAAACATTAATCAAATTTAAATTCAATTTATAATCTTTTAAATAAATGCAAATAACCTTTATGACTTACATTTGAAACTTATAAAAGATAAGCTTTGAGACCAATTTACCTAATTTTATTTAAAATTAAGTTTTTAAGTACATTACTATTATACTTGCAAATTCAAGTTATCAGATCATTTAACTTTCATTTATAAATCTTTTATAAAGAACTTATTAAAAAAGAATCAAGTTTTAAATATTTGTTTTGAAAACAAATTTACCTTTAACAAGTTATTTAAATTTAAACTTGTTTTGAAAACATTCAAAAAATTTAAAACTTAATCAAATATCCAGATTTGAATTCCAGATGCTTGAATCCATTATTTGTTTAAAACATTTGATTTAAAACTCGAATTAAACTTTGTTTTAAACCTTGATTTTAAACCTTTATTTATTAAAACCCAAATTTCATTTTTAAAACCTGAAGATTCAAAACTCTTTGAAAAAACTGAAATTAATCTTTAAATTCAAACTGCTGTTTTAAATTAGGTTTCAGGTTTTTAAAATAAAATTCCAATTTCCAGAAACTGTCAGGTTTCTTCTTTTTTTTAAAAACTGAAAAACCACTTTCAAAATTTAAAAGAAACTATAAGATTCAAAACCATTTGAAACTATAATACATACTAGATTTAAACTTGTTTTAAATCTTATCATTACAACTTTGAAATTCATTCAAATTTGAATTAAATTTAAAATTTAAAGGAAGGTTACAGAAAACTGTAACACTTCACTAACCCGAGCCAAAAGAATTTTGCTTCGAGTCATCAGGTCAAAAACTTCGAGCAAACACAGCAATTACTCGAGTATATTCTCGAGCTTCCCCACTGCCTATACCTAGAAAAAACATCATAATGTCAATAGTGCACGGTGCACACGCACCGTGCCTCCGACCAACTTCATCCACCTTCGAAGGACTCCACACATCGACGACCATCTCCATATTCCACTCCGATCATCCCATTGCTTGCATACTAATCGAATTCGAAATTCGCGTTCACATCTTATACCTGGAACAGAAAGTCCAAACCCATCCCAAACCTGTCAGCACTTCAACCACCATCCTCCGACCACCAGAGATCCTCCACCACCGGCCACAGCTACGCCTACGCTTCAGCAGCCATCACCCAAAAGCATATGACACTCGATCAAACATTTAAGTCAAGTCGATCAATTTATTATATCCTCCAAAAACTAGGTCTACAGGTTAGAAAACATCATCACTGCTTCCATGGTGATTTACATCACCTTCACTTATTTTTCCCAGCTTCAAAGGTCTCTCCTCTACCCACTGGAAGAAACCCGATATCCCATAATCGATAGATCATCAGAAATCACCAAATTCCCCTTTTCTGTTCAACAGAGAACTGCACCCTAACCCCTTAACTAAAAATCCTAATTTTTGTCCTAAAAATCATGTTTTGATCTTAGTATTTAATTCATAATACTGAATTTATAAATTTTTCAGTTTGAATTTTCACATATTTTAACATTCACTGATGTTTTTTTCAGTTCTATTGAGCATTCCAATTAAATTTAACTTAAACAAAACTTTAAAACCTTCTCTATGACATAACAACAAATTTTTATTTAAATGCTAAGTACTAACTTCAATGGTTTTAAGAGAATGTGAATTTTGAATCAAGTCTTGAACTTGAAAACTGTTAACAGAGATGACAATAGAACATATACACATAGCTTCACATCCATATATATAGAAATCCATCACATATAAATATTTATTCAACATACATTCATACCAGATCTAAGCATGCAACCATAACCAATTTAAGATTTTGAATGTGATGTTACTCACCATTTTAAATCAGAAGACAGAGCATGTTTATCTTGAAAGCAATTTGAATTTGCAGGTTGCAGACGTGAAACTGAAATGCTCTTGAAATCTTGAGTTGTTGAAGCTTTTAAAACTGATCTTTAAAAAGGACTACATGCATGCAGAAAAACTCCAAATTGAAATGATGCAGGCTACAGATTTCTAATATGGTGACAGGTTTGAAAATGCAAGTTTTCAATTTGAAGATGTGCAGGTGGATTTTGATTTGCATGCTACAGATTTGAAAGGATTATAGGAATTTGATTTCATGAATTTGGTTTTAGCGGAGGGATAACTGATTTTTGGGATGAAGAAGTGATTACAGATTTTAGTTTTTGAGGAAGTGTGTGTTTTTCTTTGCATTTAGATTTAGAAAAGGAATAAAATGAAAGAGAATTTGTTTATATATAAAAGCTGAAATACTTATAAATAAAAATAAAAAAAACAAAATAAATGACACTTGTCTTTAATTCTAACATTTGTCAAGATGTAATGTTTATTGATTAACACATGTCTTTTTTTTAAAGTTAATTAGTTATAATTAGGTTACTTTGTATTTAATTAGATGTTAATATAAGATAAATGTAAATCCATGTTTAATTAATTAGTTAATATGTATTTACTTATGTGTAGATAAATTATAAAATGAATAAATCTAATTTAATTTATAAAATAAAGTTTATGCAAATATCTTAAAATCAAATATTTATATTTTAGATTTCAAAGCTTTGAATTCAAATTCAAATCAAGTTAAATACATACATATATAACTACACAATTAAATTTTAAAAAAAAATTATTTTCATTAAAAACTATTTGTTAAAAAAAATGTATTATTATATTTAAAAATAACAAAATTGATAACTAGAAATGATTTATAAAAGAAATTGTTTTCTTTATTAATAAATTATTTATTTTATCACACTATATCAAAATAAACCTTATTGTTATTTTTATTTAAATTTAAACTTGAGTTAAAACATATGTTAAACCATTTCAACACTTACCTTATGTATTTAAAATCATTTAGTTATTTATTATATACTTTTTAACAAGTTAATATCAAATAAATCAATTTAAACGAATTAAAATTTTATTTTATCAATTTAAAACCATATTTTATTTATTAAATAATCCTTTAAAAGTTTAACTTTAAAATTATACCCAATTTTACTAAAGATATACATTTTTATAGAAAACAGGATTTATTTATTTATCAAATTAAAAAAAATATCTATTAACAATATGTACATATTCTATATACATTATAAATATAAATCAATTATTAGATTTAAAAAGATAAAACCTATCAATTAAATATTAATTTAATTAGATTATTAAATTAATTCAAATCTTATCACAAAGATTATCAAATCAATTTAATTTTTATTTCAAATTATTAAATTGATATTGCTTCAATCACATGACATCTCCTATCCAGTGGCTAACGTGAGTGCAATAACTTAAGAGATTTTCGGATTAACATCTCCTAAAGATCCGTTAAACTATCTATTATGTAGTACAATACGCTATTATAATATGTCTACAGTAAAGTAAAAGTATTAAAATAGCGTTAAGGCAATATCCGTATCCCCCTTAACACATTTTATATATTCCCATAGTCTATACAGTACCGTACGCTCCTCCGTGAGGTTTACCCAGAGGGCACTCTATAGGTATGTTACAAAACAAACCTGTAGGAGGTGCAATAGGGCATGCGATAAGGTATTCGAGGCAATGCCCAAGGTAGATATACCAATTGCGGATCCGGACTGGTGGTAACGCATAGCAGCTACTACCCCCATCTCGAAACACACTCCCAAATCAGAATAAAAGGGTGGCCACCAAATCGATCACAAAGTAATAAAATGGCATCGAAGAAATGTGCCCGATAGGAGGAATGACCTCACTTGGCCCGGCGTAGCTCATGTTTTAGCCACATCAAGCGGACTCACAAGAGTCAGGTTCACGAAAATACCTCATACAGAATCGTTTGTCAAACCATCCTGCTTTATTTATGGAATCTCCACCACATAAACAGTTGTTAAATTGGTTTTCGGCATTGGCAGAGAGCATGATAATATCCGATCTCGGTTTCTTTAATAACCAAATGCTTATTTCACACCGGATGGATTTTTTACATTTCAAAAGTTAATTCACAGTAGGTAGTTAAAATATCATATTCTCAAAGCCATATCACTTTCGAAATCATATTTACTTTTGAAATTATCGATAAGATAGGTTCATTAAATCCTTATTCCAAAACCATCATATTTAATCAATTATGTCATTTCACAGAAGGTATCAATTTCAAATTCCAAATTTAGGTTGTATGTTCCTCAAGGATTTAAATATAAATACTTTAGCTTTACACAGTTTGAAAATTTAGAAAATAGTTTAGGTAGTTATAAATAGTTTTTGTAACGACCTGATTTTTCGACGCCCGAAAATCGACATCCATACGTCCACCGTATCAAATTCCGAACAATCTTATGTCGAAAAACCGAACCATTTGGGTTAAACAAGACAGAAGTAGAAGAAGAAATGGAAAACAAAATCAAAATCTTAAAAACGCAGCGGAATCATATATAATAGATAAACGATTGATCTTTTAAAAAAAAGAACTATATCTGTTTATACATTACATCATCATAGTAGATTACAAATCAATAACTCAATTCAGGACAGTTATAATATCTTGTCCTCCCAAAGCTGAATATACAGCTTACACTGCACAGCGGAAATATAAATCCACGGAAATAGGCCTCGTCATCCAGCTCGTCTCATGAGCTCCACAGCAGTCCATCCCAAAATCTATACTCTATAATACTTGGTCTGACCTGTGCATTATAATAAAACAATACCCGAGTCAGTCTGGAAAACTAGCGTGAGAAAACACACTCATTCGGATTATTAAAGTTTTCAAAATCCTTTAAAAATCAAAGGTATCTCGTAAGATCACGCCACTAATAAACATGTCCGGTTTTTGCCTTACGATAACCAAAACATTTCTTATAAAATCCTCTAATATTATAGTAGTGTATATATACAAATACTTATCCAAATAGCCGAAATTATTACATTATTAAATTCCAGCAATACTAGATTCTACAAAGAAAACCGTAAAGGCACTTAGGGAGAATGGATTTCCATCAATGGCTGGGCTACTGGGGTAATGTCCGTCACAGTACGTGGTCTAGATCATCGTACCGAGGATCCACCTTGATCCCCTACATCACAAGATCGGAGCTACCCCTTACTAGATAGTCCGAATAAGATCACCCTGTGGTTGGGATCAGCAACCGCCCAAACAACCGAATAAAAGGGACTTCTAGACAGGGATGACCTTACCCTAATTGGTTGCTAGCCACTTAGCCTTTTGTGCACTTCCCCTGTTTTAGTCATTCCCGGTTGATGAGGCTCGAGGCTATGCGTTACTTTTTAGCACACATTCACTTAGAATGCTCATCTTCCTTCTGACGATGTTATGATAAAATTAGTCCATACAAGTCTATTTCGGCTTCGAACGGAACCGAAGGCACTACTCCTACTACCACCATTTTGGAATCACCCTCAGGATTAGTAGCGATTAGCCCTTTCACTTCATGGCTCCATCTTCGACTCCAAGCTCTTGTCTTTCTCATGAAAACGTTCAAACAGGATCGAAGTTGTTTTCGAAAAATTAATCCCGATCTCGATCTCTTCGAAACGATCAGCGCATTGGCAAATATTGATAGTCAGTTACGTAACTATCAAAAAAAATTCACAACCAATCATCAGATTTAAATAATTTTCCAAATTATTTATTTATTTCAAAATATCATCGCAAGATATTTTCTACATTTTAATCCTTTGAAAATTGTTTTCAAATCAATTTTTCTCTCGCAGAATAAATTTTCACCTAATTATTTTATTTTCACTGAAAATTTGCCAAGTCTTAATACTTAGATTTTCAAAATAATTTAAATCACTTTAACCAAAAATACATACTTTAAAACACTTAAAATAAAAGCAATTTTAAACACTTTATTTAAAATACTAGTTATGAAATTTTATAATAATTTGTCATGTAAAACTTAAGCCAAAACAAATCTTAAAATAAAAATTATGAAATTCTATACAATTTTTTCACACGAAAACTTTAGCCAAACTATCTTTAAAATAAAACTACTTTATAAAATATAAATATTAATAATTATCTTTAAAATAATTATACTAGTCAAACCTTTAAAATAATTACTACTATAATTAATTTAAATAAATATTTACTTTTAAATTTAAATTTCTAAACTATTTAAAATAATAAAATTTCTCTTAAAACATTCTTTACAAATTACTTTAAAACTTCTAACTTATACTTGGAAATCTTTCTTTGAAAATATACTCAGCTTTTCAAGGAAATACACTTTCTTTTCCACACCTTAAAAAACAAATCACTATTTATTTTTCAATAAATCACCCTTCCCTTATAAATTTCCATCAGGAATTTATACTTCCAAATTATCCTCTGATAAATATTTCACTTAATTTATAAACCCTGTTTATAAATTCCATAATCTCGTTCTCCTTTAATTCCAGTTTCAACCACTTAATCAGTTTTCAAATCGATTTTCAAAACTAACTCCATTTTTAAAAAAAATTCCTTTACTCACCCAAATTTATTTCAAAATCCATTAATTCCCTATTTACTTCTATATTTATAATTTACAATCTTATTTTAAACTAAATTATCCACTTCATACTTTACTCAAATCCTACCCTTTTATATCTTCCCAAACATTTAAAGCTTAAATTTGAAAATAAAATCCTTTAAATTTTATAACAATATCATTAAGTCTCCAACTCTTTTATTTTCATTTGTTAAAATCTCTATCTTCATTTCCATACTCAGAATTTATTTAAGAATTTAGAAATCGAACTTTTATACTTTTCCAAATTCAATCTTTTATTTATCCAAATTCTCTATAATTATTTTACTTAAAAATTTTCCTTTTTATTTCCTATAAAAATTCAAGCTTTATAAATTTTCTCAAACATCAATATATATTCAACTAAGCCATAGCATTCAATAATTCAAGTTCCAATATAAGCAATATAAATATCACTGAATATCACATAAATCACATCGCTGAATATAAAATAATTTCAATGTTTTGCGGAATCCAGTTGGATCCCTCCAACCTGTTTCCGTGCATCCATAGATGTTAGCATAATATAAAAATACCAATCCTATTTTGAGGGGGATAGCGCGGTATAAAGGATCATCCGCTATTATGCGAGGTGCATAGGGTCTCATCCATTATATAATGCGGGAAGTCAATCACTCCAATATATATATATATGTATATGTATATATTACTATATATAATAAAACATCCAGACTGATAATGAATTATCAATTTAAGCAATCAACAAATAATTTAAATTTTAACTATTTAAACTAACCGATAATCCAAATGAGTGAGATTTACTCACATTTGATTTAAGTTTGCAATCCAATCCATCTTGACTTATTTTCTTCATGATTTTGGACCTTGAAACAAACGTTATATGGTTAATATTCGAACTAATTAAACAATTAATTTCTATTAACTAGATTGAATTAACTAATTATTAAACTTATAACTAAATTTCCTTTTATAAATTATTTTTATTAACTGAATAATTAAATGAACCATTTAAACAAATTAGTTACCTTAAACCTTGCTTTAAAATAATTTAGTAAATTTAAAATGTACGCATGTATATTTATTTCCCCTTTGAAGCTTCATATATTTAAAATTTTAATTTATCTAGATTCAAAATCTTGCTTTTATATAAATTCCACAACATTTACATTTATATATATTTCCAAATCTTACTGTATATCTGTGTGTGTGTAAATATTAAATCCTAATAAAATAAAATCCCTTTCCAATCTATATATTGAACTAAAAGTAGATTTGTCTTATATCCTATTGTACAATACACACACACACACACATATATATATACACACACATTATTTATTATCATTTTTTTTACTTTACATGTTTATCAAACAAAATTTAAATTGAAGGATAGAGAAACTGCAAACCTCATAGACATCGAAACCGGGCCAACGCGGTTTTCCTTTCCCCAAATCAAACATGCGCCATGAAATCCAGACGCGCTTCACTACCTCGACCAACGATCCCACTCCAACCTCGCGATTCCATCGCACGTCTCCCTCACGAATATGGACACCTCACTTATATTCCACCCTTCATCGCACTGCGTTGCCGTGCACGATTCCACTATCGCGGCCATCGACGACCGGTTGAATATGATTTACCCAAAATCGCTCGCGACTCTAGATTGAAGCTCCCATGGCTTACGTTGCCCACGCGACTCAGAAGATAAAGGTTGCTTCGAATTCGATTTGAATTCACATTGGCTTTGTGTTTTTGAATTAGGTTAAATTTTGGGGAGTGAAATTTCAGAGAAAAAGGGTTTGATGTTAGAATGAAAAAGAAAAGAGAAGTAGTCGACATTCTTCAATTTGAATCTGATTCCAACTTTTTTCAAACGATATGAAGTGTTGTTATTTATTTATTTTTTATCCAACGAAGGTGCATGTAAAATCAGAGAAAAAACATGCCTAAAATTTCTTTACCTGTTTAATTTGTCTATTGCATGTGAATAGATATATATATTTTCAATTTAAATCCAAATTCAAATCATCTCGATAATGCAACTAAAATTTTCGAACTCCTATCGAGGCGTGCCACTAGGCGTTTATAATGTTATACCCCTATTCTGAACGTAATGGAAAAGGTTTTGAGTCCTAAAGCGATCGTATGAAGAAGATATGTGACGCCCCACCTCTATACCCACGCTAGCCAAGAACATTACGGTGAATGCTGTCAACTAGCACGTAGAATAAGGCTGTTGAGGAGCGACTATCCGTGTAATTGCTTTGTGCGAGCATCGATATGTCAGATAGTATAACATGCAATACTTTATCAAGAGGAAATCCGACATACTGACACAAACTCAAAGCTACTACACAGTGGCTATAATATCTTCGGAAACAAATACAGAAATAAACATAAGATAAATCAGTTACAGATAATTCATATCACAAAGGCGGAAGAAGATATGAATATATAATTAACACATGGAAGTGTATATCAGAGTAGTGGTCAAAAAGATCCACAATAATACAAAAGGATAGCAACACGTGCTATACAAAAGAATACAACTATGAGTCTATATCTCAAGTGTATACAACAAAATAAACTACCGATCTAAGTAGTTTGCCAAAAGTCAGAGTAATGAATCCCTAGAGAGACTTCAAGCAGAAGCACCTGTAACATCACGGTCTGACCCGAGTATTATTTAATAAGAAAATAATAAACGGATCAGTCTAACTATAAATATCAGATGAAACAATATAGAATAAGAGATATGACTAAACACATAATAATCACAATGCCAAGCTGTGATTTATATAATTAGTTGAAAATCCCCAAGAGATTAATCAATGTCACCAAATCTACACAAGAATCCAAGAATCGTCATACTCCTTATTTCGTTCACCAAACCATAAATATTGACGATAATATCAATGTCAATCACAAAAGTCAATGACACACAAATTCCAGAATTCAATACATGAAATCCAGAAATCACAAAAGTCAATGACGCACAAATTCACCAATGCACAAATATCGATAAGGCTTATCAATAGAAATCACGAAAATTGGTGAAGCACAAATTCTAGAAATCATCTCAAGAAATCCAGAAATCACAAAGGAGGGGAGGCCTATCATAAACGGGAGCATAAAGCTCACCAACACGTGTATCACAAACGGAATGCTAATTCCATGGTTGCTAACCATGACAAATTGAGCCGAAGCTCCACAAACGGCCCGAAGACCATGGGTTGCTACCCCACCAATTTGAGTCGAAACTCCACAAAACGGGGTTTAGTCTCCCTCGCAGACAAAGAGACATCGCACATTGCTAGTCTAAATCACAAATATGATCGTCATGATCAACGAGAAGTGTCAATTACACTAAGCTGGTAAATATATGAGTTTAGCTTCATGTCCCATAACCACTTGCTTAACTTAAATATTTACGAACAAACTGTAGATTTCCACTAGAAAATTGTCACAAGAAATTCAATCGAACAAGTACAAGAATTAACCGATGAAGTGAACGTAAGCGTTTCATACCACTCATTTTACTAAGCCGTTTAATTAGATTTCTCGTACGAGTGAGGTAAAGGTTTGTATATACTAATAGATTAGAAATTGGTTTAAAAAGACGAGCTTTGTAATAAAATAGTGTTGAAATCATTGGAAGAAAGAGTTTTGATATTTACTACTAGTATAGAAAACCTTTATATTTTTAAAGTGACAAATCACAAAGAAGATTGTAGGAACAATCATTCACTAAAATTCACATACGAAGATGTGAATAAAATCCAAAGAAACCGATAAAGAATCCATCAAAATGGATATTCAAAAATCCCTAAAAGGAGTCATCAAAGGCATAATAAATGATAACAACAAATAGGATCATCACGAATCGATTTAAATTGGAATTCTCAAGCTAATAGGCAAGTAGGCAAAACACTGCAATTTCAGACGTCTGAAACAAGTGGTTCAGACGTCTGAATCTGGAAATATAAAGATTTCCAGAACATAATTCAGACGTCTGAATCAAGTATTTCAGACGTCTGAAATAGGCACTTTTTAGCCTATTTCCTTTCTGGTTCTAAATGAACCAATTCAGACGTCTGAAACCGTATATTCAGACGTCTGAATCTGGGAATAGAAATCTTCCCAGAACAATATTCAGACGTTTGAATATTACGTTTCAGACGTCTGAATGAATGGTTCAGGGCATTCCCTGAACCTAGGACAAAAATGGCCAAACGAATATCGAAAACGGTCGAACGAGCAAATGACGATGACTAAGGAATTACGTCGAACGACAACCCAGCCTAAACGGCTCTTTGATACGCCTCAAATATCAATGTCCAAATATCCATAAAAGGATTTTCATAAATTAGACCAAAACACCAAAAATTAGAATATACACCAAATCAATCCAAACCAAAATCAATTGCACACGAATAAACGTTAGGAATTCATACGTAACAATCGAAGATAATTATAGACAAAGATGTGAGATAAAAATATCACCTTTGAAATCACAAAAATGAAGAAGAAGCTTGCAAGCAAAAGGAGAATCAACCACTCTTCAAATTCAACTCAAGAAGCTTGATTCTAAGCTTTAAAAGAAGAACATTCCCAAAGTTAGGTTTAGGAATTTCTGAAATGATAAGAGAATGAGTTGGAGAAGAAGAAGAGAAGCTTACCAAAGGGTTCTTCTATTTGTTTGGAGCTAGAACTTGATTTGCAAAAGAAAACTAGGGCTTGGATTTTTAATTTCCTCTTCCACTCTCCATTAATATAAAAGCTTGAGTATATGAGGAATGAAGAAATGAAGAGGAGAAGGGGTTGGGACTGAATACATAAGTGGCTCAGCCCAAACCAAAGCCCTAAGTAAAAAGTAGCAAAATTCAACTTTCTCCAAACACATCGAAGCTTATACTCAAAAAGGTCGCAAACGGTATTTTAAACTCAATGGGAGTGGTCCCGAGTCCTAATTCAACCGTATGAAAAAAGTAGCTTTTCGGACTAAATTCCGAGTACCGATAAAATATTTAAATAAAATATTTAAATATTAAAATCGACAAATATGCGGGTTGTTACAGACTCCCCTTCTTAAAGAAATTGCGTCCTCGCAATATTCAAAAAAATATATAGTAACAACCATAAAAGCATATTCAACACAAAAGAAATTTGAAATAAAAGGTTCACCTCAAAGAGCACGAGAAAGCAAGTCCGGGTGTGTTCGCTCGATGAACTCTTTAGATTCCCAAGAACAATCCTTAGGATTTGAAGACCATTGGACTTTAACAAGAGGGACATCTTTATTTCGAAGGCGTTTGACCTCCGAAGCAACAATTCGAGTAGGATGCTGCTCATAAGTTAAATTAGGCGAAACTTCAATCTCTTCCACAACACCGGGCTCAAGAATAGAATCGGAATCTCGAAGACATTTCCGAAGCTGAGAAACGTGAAACACGTCATGGATAGCAGAAAATTGAGCCGGTAATAAAAGGCGATAAGCCATGGAACCAATACGTTTAGTGATAGGAAATGGCCCAATATATCGAGGCGCCAATTTTCCCGATTGACTGAAACGTACAACACCCTTCATTGGTGAAACACGAACAAAAATAGAATCTCCAACGGAAAATTCTAATTTCCTTTTTCGATTATCGGCATAGGATTTTTGTCTACTCTGGGCTTCTTTCATCCTATGACGAATAAGATCAATCTTTTCTGTGGAATCACGAATAAAATCGGGACCTAAAACCAGCTTCTCACCGGTCTCAAGCCAACAAGAAGGAGATCGGCATGGCCTTCCGTAGAGTGCCTCAAAAGGTGCCCTACCAATACTAGATTGGAAGCTATTATTATAGGAGAATTCAACAAGGGAAATATGATCTTCCCAACTTCCCCCAAAATCAAGCACACAAGCACGAAGAAGATCTTCAAGTGTTTGATTCACATGCTCGGTTTGTCCATCGGACTGAGGATGATAAGCGGTGCTAAAATTGAGCTTCGTTCCCAAAGCTTTTTGAAGACTCTTCCAAAATCCACTAGTAAACAATGGATCACGATCACTAACAATAGAAGTAGGAACGCCATGTAATTTAACAATCTCTTTAACAAAGAGTTTGGCCAAAAGAGGAACGGTTCGGTTAGACCGAACGGGAATAAAATGGGCGGATTTAGTAAGTCTATCAACAATTACCCATAAACTATCATGACCCGAACGAGAACGGGGAAGGCCATCTATAAAATCCATGGAAATTTGGTCCCACTTCCAAATTGGAATTTCTAAAGGTTGCAATAACCCACCGGGCCTTTGACGTTCGGCCTTAACGAGTTGGCAAATCATGCAACGCTTAACGAAGTTAGCGATGTCAAGTTTCATCCCCTCCCAATAATAAAGTCGCTTCATATCTGCGTACATTTTACTACTTCCGGGATGAATGGTAAATTTAGAACGATGAGAATCTTCTAAAACATCTTTACGAAGATCACTGATATTTGGCACGATAAGTCTACCAAATCTTCGAATGCCGCCACGAGAATCGATATCAAAGTCTTTCAAATCTTCAATATCAATTTTATCTTTAATATTTTGGCCAAGAAGAGCCAATTCAGGATCCAACCCTTGAGCTTCAAGAATGCGGTCTAAAAGAGAAGGATGAGCCTCAAGGCTACATAAAACAAGAGATGAACATAAATCGGTAACACGGTCTCGAATTTCACAAGTGGATAAAATCTCGAGATCGTTCCATTCGGATATCATCATAGAAACAACCGCTTGTTGCTTTCGACTAAGTACATCCGCAATGCGATTTCCCTTTCCGGGAGTATAAAGGATATCAAGATCATATGGTGCAAGAAATTCGAGCCAACGCTGTTGACGCAAATTAAGTTCCTTTTGGGAAATACTTCAAGGACTTATGATCGGTATAAAGAACAAATTTCTCTCCTAAAAGATAATGACGCCAAATACGAAGGGCGAAAACAATAGCCGCGAGCTCTAAATCATGAGTGGCATATCTAGTTTCAGCAGGCTTCAATTGCCTAGAAGCATAAGCAATAACACGTTCTTTTTGCATAAGAACGGCACTCAAACCAACGCGACTAGCATCGGTATAAACAAAGAAATCTTGATTCCCCTCGGGAATAACGAGAATAGGAGCATCAGAAAGAAGTTCTTTTAATTTCTGAAAAGAAGCTTCACATTTGTCCGACCAAATGTATTTAACACCTTTCTTCGTCAAGCTAGTGAGAGGCACGGCAATCTTAGAAAAGTCTTTGATAAAACGACGGTAATAGCCCGCCAATCCGAGAAAACTACGAATCTCTGTCACACTCTCCGGTCTCTTCCAATCTTGAATCGCTTCAATCTTTGAAGGATCTACGGAAATTCCGGATTCGGAAATAATATGACCGAGAAACTTCACACGAGATTGCCAAAAATGGCATTTAGAAAATTTTGCCTTTAAACGATTACTCCTAAGAGTTTCCAACACAATCCGAAGATGCTTCTCATGCTCCTCCTCGGTTTTAGAATACACAAGAACATCATCAATAAAGATGAGAACAAACCGGTCGAGGAAGTCTTTGAAAACTCTATTCATAAGGTCAACGAAATAAGCCGGGGCATTTGTTAACCCAAATGGCATAACAAGCCATTCATAAGATCCATAACGAGTACGGAACGATGTCAAAGGAATACTATCCTCTGCAATACGAAGCTGATGAAATCCAGTAGCTAAGTCTAATTGTGAAAAAACTTTGGCACCACTAAGTTGATCGAATAGATCATCAATCCGAGGTAAAGGATATTTATTTTTGATAGTAAAATCATTAAGCTTGCGGTAGTCAACGCAAAGCCTAAGTGTTCCATCAGATTTCTTCACAAAAATAGCTGAAGCTCCCCAAGGAGAGGAACTAGAGCGAATAAATTGCTTCGTCTCCAATTCGGATAATTGTTTACGCATCTCCTCGTTTTCTTTATTGGACATACGATACGGAGGACGAGTGATAGGTTGAGCTCCAGGAATAAGATTAATTCTGAACTCAATTGCTCGCTTAGGTGGTAATCCTAAAACGGGCTCGAACATGTCAGAAAATTCACAAATGACATGAATAAGAGAAATAATATCACCCTCATCATCATCATCGTCATCAGAGGATTTAAAGAATATAAAGATGCAACCATGCTGGAATCTGAATCTTTAGGATTAATAGAAATCTGCTTAACAGATTGAGGATGTCAAGATGAATAGTCCGCTCAGGACATAGGATATGAGCTTCATAACGGTTAAGCCAATCCATTCCCAAAATCATTCCAAAGCCTAAATAACGCATGACATGCAAATCGGCTCGGAAAGAAAAATCACACAAAATAATCTCGACATCTTTACACAATAAACTGATTGTCGCGGATCCACCAACCGGATTCGCAATTCTCAAAGAAGTCATTAAACACAAAACATCCAAAGAAAAAGTATCAAAAAGTTCTTTTGATATAAAAGAATGGGACGCACCCGTATCAAAAAGAACTCGAATAGGATGATCACGAAATAAAATAATTCCATCCAGAATAGAATGAGAAATACCTTGGCCACGAGATGTGTTGCCAGGGGCTTGAGCAACATTAAGCTTTCCCTCTTTCCTGCCCTGAAGCTTGGGGCATGAGGATATAACATGACCGGGACCTTTGCAGTAGCGACAAGAGAGAGACTTTGGACACTTGTTCGCGTAATGGTCCTTCGAACCACAATTATAGCATTCCCCACGACCAAAGGAAGAAGTCTTTGCCACAGAGGTTGCTTGCTTCCCTTTCTTATTAGGATAGGGGCCTTTGAATTTGTTTGGCCTCTTCTTGTTGTTGTTGAAGCTTGGTTTGGATCCCACCACTTCAACATCATTCTCCCTATCCGCCTCTTCAAGACGAAGAGCGATATCGACTAGTTGGTCGAAAGAAACTTCTAATTTTAGAAGTAATGGCTTCTTGAGATTTTTGTTTAAGCCATAGACGAACCTCTGGTTCTTCTTTAAAGGGGTGTTGATGTATTCAACCCCATATTTGGAAAGCGACTCGAAGGAGGCGACGTAATCAGTCACGGAGGACTCACCTTGAACAAGGTCTATAAATCGTCGAGCCAATGTCACTTTCTCAGCTTTTGGAACGAATTCTAATTCGAAGCGTTCTCGGAATTGCCCCCAGGTGAGATCCGCTTCATTAATCTCAAAAATAAGAAGCTCGTACCAGTCCAATGCTCTTTCTCGGAGCATACTAGAGGCCACCTGAACTCGGTGAAGGTCAATAAGATTCATGCGAGAAAAGATTCGATCGCATGACCTTAGCCAAGCCTGTACTTCAATAACAGTTTCGGAACCTTTGAATGGCTCCCCACCCAAATTAGTGTAATCGCTGCACAAGCGTGCAAATCCCGACTTTGGGTGAGTAGGTTCCGGGTTAGCTCCAGCTGCTTGAGCATTTGTCACTAAATCAAGAAGCTGTTGAGCAGTCATAAAAACTCCATCCTGGGGTAGGGTACTAGATGGTACGGCTCTGGGGCGGCCTGGTCTAGACATTTCTCTTCCTTAGAAAGAAAGAAGAAGAAGAAAAAGGTTATTCACCAAATTCAATATCAACCAATTCTTGATAGATAAAACAAGGAATCATAAAAGAAAATAGGATAGGATGGTACGTAGACCCGAATAAAATCCTAAAGCACGACTCCTAAGGTAGACTTAGGACGATGATCCTTGTTATATTATTCCATATTGTTCCGAAGTTTGGCTCTGATACCAAGCTGTGACGCCCCACCTCTATACCCATGCTAGCCAAGAACATTACGGTGAATGCTGTCAACTAGCACGGAGAATAAGGCTGTTGAGGGGCGACCATCCGTGTAATTGCTTTGTGCGAGCATCGATATGTCAGATAGTATAACATGCAATACTTTATCAAGAGGAAATCCGACATACTGACACAAACTCAAAGCTACTACACAGTGGCTATAATATCTTCGGAAACAAATACAGAAATAAACATAACATAAATCAGTCACAGATAATTCATATCACAAAGGCGGAAGAATATATGAATATATAATTAACACATGGAAGTGTATATCAGAGTAGTGGTCAAAAAGATCCACAATAATACAAAAGGATAGCAACACGTGCTATACAAAAGAATACAACTATGAGTCTATATCTCAAGTGTATACAACAAAATAAACTACTGATCTAAGTAGTTTGCCAAAAGTCAGAGTAATGAATCCCTGGAGAGAAGTCAAGCAGAAGCACCTGTAACATCTCGGTCTGACCCGAGTATTATTTAATAAGAAAATAATAAATAGATCAGTCTAACTATAAATATCAGATGAAACGATATAGAATAAGAGATATGACTAAACACATAATAATCACAATGCCAAGCTGTGATTTATATAATTAGTTGAAAATCCCCAAGAGATTAATCAATGTCACCAAATCTACACAAGAATCCAAGAATCGTCATACTCCTTATTTCGTTCACCAAACCATAAATATTGACGATAATATCAATGTCAATCACAAAAGTCAATGACACACAAATTCCAGAATTCAATACACGACATCCAGAAATCACAAAAGTCAATGACGCACAAATTCACCAATGCACAAATATCGATAAGGCTTATCAGTAGAAATCACGAAAATTGGTGAAGCACAAATTCTAGAAATCATCTCAAGAAATCCAGAAATCACAAAGGAGGGGAGGCCTATCACAAACGGGAGCATAAAGCTCACCAACACGTGTATCACAAACGGAATGCTAATTCCATGGTTGCTAACCATCACAAATTGAGCCGAAGCTCCACAAACGGCCCGAAGACCATGGGTTGCTACCCCACCAATTTGAGTCGAAACTCCACAAAACGGGGTTTAGTCTCCCTCGCAGACAAAGAGACATCGCACATTGCTAGTCCAAATCACAAAGATGATCGTCATGATCAACGAGAAGTGTCAATTACACTAAGCTGGTAAATATATGAGTTTAGCTTCATGTCCCATAACCACTTGCTTAACTTAAATATTTACGAACAAACTGTAGATTTCCACTAGAAAATTGTCACAAGAGATTCAATCGAACAAGTCCAAGAATTAACCGAGAAGTGAACGTAAGCGTTTCATACCACTCATTTTACTAAGCCGTTTAATTAGATTTCTCGTACGAGTGAGGTAAAGTTTGTATATACTAATAGATTAGAAATTGGTTTAAAAAGACGAGCTTTGTAATAAAATAGTGTTGAAATCATTTGAAGAAAGAGTTTTGATATTTACTACTAGTATAGAAAACCTTTATATGTTTAAAGTGACAAATCACAAAGAAGATTGTAGGAACAATCATGCACTAAAATTCACATACGAAGATGTGAATAAAATCAAAAGAAACCGATAAAGAATCCATCGAAATGGATATTCAAAAATCCCTAAAAGGAGTCATCAAAGGCATAATAAATGATAACAACAAATAGGATCATCACGAATCGATTTAAATTGGAATTCTCAAGAGAATAGGCAAATAGGCAAAACACTGCAATTTCAGACGTCTGAAACAAGTGGTTCAGACGTCTGAATCTGGAAATATAAAGATTTCCAGAACACAATTCAGATGTCTGAATCAAGTATTTCAGACGTCTGAAATAGGCACTTTTTAGCCTATTTCCTTTCTGGTTCCAAATGAACCAATTCAGACGTCTGAGACCATATATTCAAACGTCTTAATCTGGGAATAAAAATCTTCCCAGAACAATATTCAGACGTCTGAATATTACGTTTCAGACGTCTGAATGAATGGTTCAGGGCATTCCCTGAACCTAGGCCAAAAATGGCCAAACGAATATCGAAAACGGTCGAACGAGCAAATGACGATGACTAAGGAATTACGTCGAACGACAACCCAGCCTAAACGGCTCTTCGATACGCCTCAAATATCAATGTCCAAATATCCATAAAAGGATTTTCATAAATTAGACCAAAACACCAAAAATTGGAATATACACCAAATCAATCCAAACCAAAATCAATTGCACACGAATAAACGTAAGGAATTCATACCTAACAATCGAAGATAATTATAGACAAAGATGTGAGATAAAAATCTCACCTTTGAAATCACACAAATGAAGAAGAAGCTTGCAAGCAAAAGGAGAATCAACCACTCTTCAAATTCAACTCAAGAAGCTTGATTCTAAGCTTTAAAAGAAGAACATTCCCAAAGTTAGGTTTAGGAATTTCTGAAATGATAAGAGAATGAGTTGGAGAAGAAGAAGAGAAGCTTACCAAAGGGTTCTTCTATTTGTTTGGAGCTAGAACTTGATTTGCAAAAGAAAACTAGGGCTTGGAGTTTTAATTTCCTCTTCCACTCTCCATTAATATAAAAGCTTGAGTATATGAGGAATGAAGAGATGAAGAGGAGAAGGGGTTGGGACTGAATACATAAGTGGCTCAGCCCAAACCAAAGCCCTAAGTAAAAAGTAGCAAAATTCAACTTTCTCCAAACATATCGAAGCTTATACTCAAAAAGGTCGCAAACGGATTTTAAACTCAATGGGAGTGGTCCCGAGTCCTAATTTAACCGTATGCAAAAAGTAGCTTTTCGGACTAAATTCTGAGTACCGATAAAATATTTAAATAAAATTTTTAAATATTAAAATCGAAAAATATGCGGGTTGTTACAAGATAGCTTTTTGGACCTCGTAATTATATTAAATTTTCGATAAAGATTTCAGCACGTTTATCTACCATACGATCACATGACAACTTCAGATGCTACGAAAATTGAAATCCGATGATAATACACTATTACGGATCCAATGGAACTGGTTTCGTCGAATTCCGAGACTGTCTCCCGGAAGGCTATTTTTAAATATCGATTTAAACAATATATTTTCAAACCGAACAAAACAGTTTTAAATTCGACTTTTAAAAGTTCTATTATTTCCAGTATTATCAATATAAATTTTATAAACCTTTAAATTATTTTTTAACAAGCTTAAATTTTTAGTTTTTATAATTTACCCAATTTCCAGTAATTAAATCCAATAACTTAATTACCCAAATAATGGTGATATTTGAAATTCAAGTTGAAATTAACTTTTGAATATTTAAAATCGATTAAACATTCCGATTTCTAATATCCAAAAATTTTGAGTTGTAACATTCTTCCCTCTTAAAAGAATTTTGTCCCTGAAATTACTAGTTAAGAAGAATGGTCCAATACCCATTCACTATTTTCCCAAACAACTAGTTTTAACAACCTCCCAGAACAATCATTTCTATTGAAGACACACTAACCCTCTTACTAACTTTCCAAACTCATCCATAAGTTCCAACCAATATCACTTATTCAACAATTAAAATTTAAATTTAAAACCCAATTTTAAATTATCAAAATTTTCTCAAAATTTTTCTAACTCCCAAAATTTCGAAATTTTTTGCCGGTGTCTCCTTTGTGCAGCTAGCTCGGTACAACTACAAAATGCCTCTACGGGCTCCCAAACTCCAAAAGAAAACAAAAGGCCAAGTGGCTAGATCAGAAAATCATCAAATTTCATATATAAATTTAAACACATACCTCTTTGTTGATCAATTCAAATTTATCTTCTAAAACCCAAAACACTAAGTTTCCTTTTGCTTTTTAAAACATCTGTAAATCCTACTTAGAAATAATATCCAATTACAAAATTCAAAATCATTTTATATATTGGTTTACAAAAGTTTTTGATATTTATTTCATTCAAGTCTGTACGATGCACATATATCATCCGCACGCAATACCAAATTCGATGGCTCATTCGATCACACAATTTCACTTTCGAACTAGTATCGTCCACCCGACTTCCTAGTGCGGACTCAGATCTGATTTCTTGATCAGAAACCGTCATTCTCCTTGCATAGCCACCAACTATGATAGAGAATTTCTAAAATCGATCAAAAATCTATATCCAAGATCACCGTCGAAAATGGAGCGAAAAATCCCAACTCGGATCAGCATAACTACCTCGAAATTCTATGCTCGAATCTGGATCAAATCACTATGCAAATAGTATAATATATGTACAGCTTACTTATTTATCTAAATTGATTAATAGCTATATCAATTTCCTTTCTATTCACATTTATTTTGATTTCTATTCATTTATTCATAATTATCACTTTTATTGAATCTCTATTCAAATATTAACTTAGCATCTCTTTCAATATAAATTTTACATAAGGACTTCACCTTTATTTTTCTTAAGTTTATTACAAATATTCTATACACTTTAATATTTATTTTCATTTCATCACTTAAGCTTTCACATATATCTTCATTTAATTTAAATTTTCAACTCCATTCTAAATTCAATTTTATCTTCAATTCTTAATTTATTTCCAAATCGAATTGAATATTTGGCTCTGTTCACCTTATCTCAAACCCATTTCTTTAATTAGTTCCACTTACTAATTTATTTTTAAATTCAATGGATTTTATTTCCAAACTTTAATTATTTTTAGTCTAATTTGACTTAATTCCACAACTTCACTTTACTTACACAATTTAAATTACATATCATTCCAGTATTCATTTTCAATATATTTGCTTACCCATTTAAATCAATTAGTTTACTTACAAATTTCATATCAATCCTTTGTTTTATTTATTCCAATCTTGGCTAATTTCCATTTCTCATAATTCAAATCAACCCAATATTCTGTTCCAATTTCATTTAATTACAAGTTAAATTAGTTTGTTCAATTCACAAATTTATTTCAACTAATAGATTTTTATTTCAATAACCATTTCATTAAGTTTATTTAGACTTTTCCTCAAAATTCACTTACTTAACTTAATCTAGTTAAATTCCAATTCAATTCTAAATTTAAACTTCCATAAGTTTTCCAACTTATTTACACTCCATTCATTAATCTTTTTAATTTACTTCATCTAATTGGCTTATTATTCTTAACTTAATTCGTTTTCAAACTTGTTTATATTCCATAACATTTTTAGATAAGATTCTAGAGTCTTTTAAACAATTACTTAAGTATTTCAAAATTATTTTTGAAATCAAGTGTATCCCAAATACTTTGTATTTCAAAAATCAAAACGGTTTTACCAAATCAAAACTTCAACCTTTCAAAATCATTTTTGAAATCAATTATATACATAATTCATTTGCATATCAAATTATCCTTTGAATTTTAAAACCAACCCAGTTTTACAACTCCAATTTAAAACATTTTGGTAGCAATAGCTCCTTTGGAAACTCGAAAATGAACCTCGATGATGCTGCAGTCATCACCGAAATTATTTTCCAGTGATTGAAGAGAGTTCAGTGCTTTTATCCTTTCAAAAGCATTTCAAATATTTTTAAATTCCAAATCTCACCAGATTTCGAATCCAACTCAAAAATATTTCCGAATAGTATCACTATTATTCCTTCAAAACCTTTGAAAACTATTTCAAACACAAAGGAATTTAAACTTTTCCCAAAATTTCAATTTTCAATTCCTCCTAATCAATATTCAAACATTACTCTGGAATTTTATCTCATTTCAATTATAAATCATATTTATAATTCACATTTCAAATTCCATTTTGTTATTTGGATTTATATCATTAACCTTTGGTTATGATTTCAATTCCTATTTTAAATTTCTACATAACAATGATAATAGTTTAATATTGTCATTCCCTAACAACCAGGCAACCATATATACTTTTATAATTTACGGAAAATTATTTCTTTTATATACAAAAAAATTTGGGTAAAATTATTTCATTTACCCACTTTTAAAAGAGATACCATGTCGGTTTATCTTATTTAAGAGTTTAGAAATCCTTATCGATGACATGGCTTCCCATATATAGACCAGAATCCATAAACACTCAACAGATAAGCCAACACAATATAAAAACAATTTTTATATATACTAACAAATACGTGCTCATATCTATTAATACGCTTAAACTCATTCCAGAGTACTATTAACTCTATACTAATGAGTAATCCCCATCAGAGCCAAGGTTCTCGCTTAACCTTCAGCTCTGATACCAACTGTAACGACCCGATTTTTCGACGCCCGAAAATCGACATCCATACGTCCACTGTATCAAATGCCAAACAATTGAATGCGAAAAACCGAACCATTTGGGTTAAAGAAGAAAGAGGTAGAAGAAGAAATAGAAAAAAAAATCAAAATCTCACAAACGCATTGGAACAATATATAATAGATAAATGTCCGGTCTTTAAACAAAAAGAACTATACCCATTTATATATTACATCATCAGAGTAGAATGCAAATCAATAACTCAATTCAGGACAGTTATAATATCTTGTCCTCCCAAAGCTGAATATACAGCTTACACTGCACAGCGGAAATATAAATCCACGGAAATAGGCCTCGTCATCCAGCTCGTCTCCTAAGCTCCATAGCAGTCCATCCCAAAACATACTTTAATAAAAAATACATACTTTAAAGCACTTAAAATAAAAATTATTTCAAACACTTTATTTA
This sequence comes from Allium cepa, assembly GCA_030765085.1. Lineage (NCBI taxonomy): Eukaryota > Viridiplantae > Streptophyta > Magnoliopsida > Asparagales > Amaryllidaceae > Allium > Allium cepa. The sequence continues at coordinate 978,911,777 of CM060935.1, forward strand.
AAGTACTAGTTATGAAATTTTATAATAATTTCTCATGTAAAACTTAAGCCAAAACAAATCCTAAAATAAAAGTTATGAAATTATATACAAATTTTTCATATGAAAACTTTAGCCAAACTATCTTCAAAAGAAAACTACTTTATAAAATATAAATATTAATAATTATCTTTAAAATCATAATACTAGTCAAACCTACTACTATAATTAATTTAAATAAATATTTACTATTAAATTTCTAAACAGTTTAAAATAATAAAATTTCTCTTAAAACATTCTTTAAAAATCACTTTAAAACTTCTAACTTATACTTGGAAATCTTTCTTTGAAAATATACTCGGCTTTTCAGGGAAATACACTTTCCTTTCCACACCTTAAAAAATAAATCACTTTTTACTTTTAAACAAATCACCATTCCCTTATAAATTCTCATCCTGAATTTATACTTCCAAATTATCCTCTAATAAATTTTTCACTTAATTTATAAACCCCGTTTATAAATTCCATAATCTCATTCCCCTTTAATTCCAGTTTCAACCACTTAATCAGTTTTCCAATCGATTTTCAAAACTAACACCATTTTAAAAACAAATTCCTTTACTTTCCCAAATTTATTTCAAAATCCATTAATTCCCTATTTATTTCTATTTTTATAATTTAAAATCTAATTTTAAACTGAAATATCCACTTCACACTTTAGTCAAAATCCTACCCTTTTATATCTTTCCAAACATTTAAATCTTAAGTTTGAAAATAAAATCCTTTAAATTTTATAACAATATTATTAAGTCTCTAACACTTTTTTTTCATTTATTAAAATCTCTATCTTTATTTCCGTACTTAGAATTTTTTTGATAGAATCTAAAAATCAAACTTTTATACTTTTCCAAATTCAATCTTTTATTTATCCAAATTATCTATAACTATTTTACATAAAAACTTCCCTTTTTATTTCCGCTAAAAATTCAAGCTTTATACATTTTACATTTTCTCAAATATAAATATATATTCGACCAAGCGATAGCATTCAATAGTTTCAATTTCCAATATAAACAATATAATTATCATCGATTTCACATGAATCACATCGCTGAATATAAAATAATTTCAACATTTTGAGGAATCCAGTTGGATCCCTCCAACCTGTTCCCTGCATCCATAGATGTTAGCACAGTATAAAAATACCAATCCCACTTCGAGGGGGGTATCGCGGTATAAAAGATCATCCGCTATTATACGGGGCACATAGGGTCTCATCCGCTATATAATGAGGGAAATCAATCACTCCAATATATATATAGACACACACACACACACACATATATATATATATAATAACACATCCAGACTGATAATAAATTATCAATTTAAGCAATCAACAAATAATTTAAATTTTAACTATTTAAACTAACCGATAATCCAAATGAGTGAGATTAACTCACCTTTGATTTTAACTTTGCAATCCAATCCATCTCGACTTATTTTCTTCATGATTTTGGACCTTGTAACAAATGTTGTATGGTTTATTAATATTCGAACTAATTGAACAATTAATTTCTATTTACTAGATTGAATTAACTAATTATTAAACTTAAAACTAAATTTTCTTTTATAAATTATTTTTAGTAACTGAATAATTAAATGAAACATTTAAACAAATTATTTACATAAATACCTTGCTTTAAAATAAGTTAGTAAATTTAAAATATACGCATGTATATTTATTTCCCCTTTGAAACTTCATGTACTTAAAAATTTAATTTATCTAGATTCAAAATCTAGCTTTTATTTAAATTCCACAACATTTACGATTTATATATATTTCCAAATCTTCCTGTATATGTGTTTGTGTGTGTGTGTGTGTGTATATGTTAAATTTTAATAAAATAAAATCCCTTTCCAACCTATATATTAAACTAAAAGCAGAACTGTTTTATTTCCTACTGTACAATATTTATATATATATATATACACACATTATTTATTTATTTTTATTTTTTTACTTTAAATGTTTATCAAACAAAATTTAAATTGATGGATAAAGAAACTGCAAACCTCACAGACATCGAATCTAGGCCAACATGGTTTTCCTTCCCCCAAATCGAACATGCGCCATGAAATCCAGATGCGCTTCACTGCCTCGACCAATGATCCCACTCCGACCTCGCGATCCCATCGTGGTTCGCCCTCACGAATGCGGACACCTCGCTTAGATTCCACCCTTCATCGCACTGCGTTGCCGCGCGCTATTCCACATCGCAGCCATCGACGACCGTTGATTATGATTTACCCAAAATCCTCGCGACTCTAGATTGAAGCTGTCGTGCCATACGTTGCCCGCGCGACTCAGAGGAAAAGAGGGTTGCTTCGAATTCGATTTGAATTCACATTGGCTTTGGGTTTTCGAATTGGATTAAATTTTTGGGAGTGGAATTTCGAAGAAAAAGGGTTTGCAGTTAGAACAAAAAAGAAAAGAGAAGTAGTCGACATTACTTCAATTTGAATCTGATTCCAATTTTTTTGAATGAGATGAAGTGTTGTTATTTATTTTTTTATCCAACGATGACGGTGTAAAATAAGAGAAAAGACGTGTCTAAAATTTATTTATGTGTTTAATTTATTTATTGCATGTGAATAGATATATATATATTCAATTTAAATTCAAATTCAAATCATCTCGATAATGCAACTAAAATTTTCGAACTCCTATCTAGGCGTGCCGCTAGGCGTTTATAATGTTATACCCCTATTCCGAACACAATGGAAAAGGTTTTGAGTCCTAGCTCGATCGTATGAAGAAGATAGCATTTTGGACCCAGTAATTATATTAAATTTTCAATAAAGATTTCAATGCTTTTATCTACCGTACGATCACATGACAACTCCAAATGCTACGGAAATTGAAATCTGATGATAATACATTATTATGGATCTAATGGAATTAGTTTCGTCGAATTCCGAGACTGTACCACGGAAAGCTATTTTTAAATTTCGATTTAAACAATATATTTTCAAACTGAACAATTTAAATTCAACTTTTAAAAGTTCTATTATTTCTAGTACTATCAATATAAATTTTATAAACCTTCAAATTAATTTTAGCAAGCTTAAAATTTCAGTTTTCGCATTTTACCCAATTTCCAGCAATTAAATCCAATAACTTAATTACCCAAATAATAGTGATATTTGAAATTCAAGTTGAAAATAAACTTTTGAATATTTAAAATTGATTAAATATTCCGATTTTAAATATCCAAAAATTCCAGGTTGTCACAGTTTTAATAGTTTAAAAATGGTATAAAATAGAGTTATAATAGTTTAAATAGTAACAATAGTTTAAATAGATTTAAATTTCATTTAATTAGGTGTAAAATGATTTATATAGATTTAAAATAGATTAATCAAATTTAAATTATATTAAGTAGCATTAAAATAGATTAAATAAATTTAAAATAGATTCAATAGATTTAAACTATATTAAGGGGATTTTAAATAGATTAAATAAATTTGTAATAGATTAAATAGATTTGAATTACATTAAATAGATTTAAAATAGATTTAATTCGTTTAAAATAGATAAATTAGATTAAATTAGGTTAAATAGTTTATAATGGATTAAAATAACTTAAATAATTTGAATTGATTAAAATAGTTGAGCTTGATTAAAATAGTTTAAATTAGTTTAAAATAGATTTCAAAGTTATATCCAAACATTTCCAATAACTCCATTCCTATAAATTCATTTACGTTTGACACCTCAACCTTGAAATTCAGATTTAAATCCTTTGAACCATTCATTAATTAAGTTCTAAATTCAACCTTTAATACTTGGTTTATCAAAATAATTCAGTTTATATAAATCAATTTCTATTTCAAAATGTCAGTTAACTGAATTCAAAATTTAAGGAATCAAAATCATTTAATTTAACAGATTCGGTGTCCGTATATAATTTTCTACCCTATGGTCAAGTGATACGGATATTAATCATTTCAATCTGTAATTTAAATTTTTACAGTTATATATCATTTCAAACCGCAATCTCGAACTAAATAAAAATCCATAAAACTGTTCGAGTCTATCATTTCAACCCATAATGATTTTTCCATAATTTATAGATCGTTCGGATATGCATCATTTCAACCCATAGGGAACTGCAGTGTTATAACAATATAAAAATACAACACCTAGTCATCCAGTATCAACAATCAACATCAATCACAATCATCATCCAAATTAGTCAATAAACATCAATAAATAACCGATAATCAATATCAGGTATCAAATTGGCAATTAAATTCAATATTAAATTAAACGATGATTAAATGCAATAAAAGTCAAATTTAACTAGAATGAAAATTTAAAATACCAAATATCAATCAGTAAATTCCCAATCATATCATAAATTAATTTAACTAACATAAGATAGTTCAGTAATTATGAGTGGATTAAAACACTCACCTTTGGATTCAAATTGATTTGAAATCCAAAATAAGGCTCAAAATTCAACAGTCTCAGAATTCATCCAAACTAGCATCAAAATGTTTGGAATTTCGATACGATCCCAACGAAATGAAGCACGCATGAATCGGACGTCATACGCAAAAGATATTATCATTACAAGTTAAACGATTTTAAAATTAAAACTAAAAAACAAATCGAACCTTTATATGTCAGCCTACCATAGAAACCCTAGTCTATCGCTCGTACTCGACATCGTTCCTAGCCGCCATCGATTATCATTGAATGCACGCAAACACAAGCGCCTACGACCAGATCCAAGCGTGCCACTCGCGCTTACACCTCCGGCCGACCCCACCGTCAAGTCGCGACCATCCATCGAGGCTCTAGGCGCACAGCGACGCCGCTCCTTTCAAACCCAATCATGGTGAATCGTGAACCCTAGGAGATAAGATAACCATATGGATGAGCTTATCTTGACACCCTCTATGCTCAGTGCCCCCTGATCGTCCCATCGACGAAGATCCGTCGTTAAATAAGGCGATGACATATGAACGGCCGAGAAAAAATCACTGATTTCCAACCAAACAGTGATTTGATTCGAGAAACGAATCATTGTAGTGAGTTACACTCGTCAAGAGCTTTCTAACAATATATAATTTGATGTGGTTTGGAGGAGTTTGATTTTTGGAATTGAATCTGAAATTGAATTTCCAAGTTGGAATTAGGGTTTCTGCCATGGAAAAGGGAGATAGGAATATATATATAAACTTGTACATACTGAAAAACTGGATTGAGAAACAACTAAGAATGATAACAGTCTATTTTCAGGTAGATCTGAATATAAAAAGAACCAAATTGATTTGGATTGGAACTATAAAATATCCAAAAATCCCGTTTCGTTCCCGAAACGAAAATATCAAAATAGATGTTTTCGATAGTTTTAAACTCAATAAAACAGATTTCAAGTCCTAATCCCATCGTATAAAGAAGTTAGATTAAAAACAAGCTTATTTCAAATTGCTTTCAATTGAATTTAATTAAATTGATTTCTTTGCGTTTCGAGCCCGTACGATTAAACGACAAGTCCGATCGCTATGAAACTTGAAACCTTACAATAATTCACTATTACGGATCTGATGAATCTTGTTTCATCGAAATCTGAGATAGTGACCAAAATGGCTATTTTACATTAATTAAACAAATTATTATTAAATTAAATTAATCATTTCTTTGTTCAATATTTATAAACTAACAAATTTTCATCATTTTTGATTGCTTAGACATTTATAATAATTTAAAACAAATCTACATATCAATTCAATATCAATTATTTTACTAATTACAATGTTCAACTTCAATTGTAATTAAATCCAATTAATTGTAATTTAATTCCAATAAATTGATTTACTTTGATTTCAATCTTTTTATTTAATCAACCATTATTCTATAGACACAGTTAACATTGTTTTATACTTTATTACATTAATATTCTCCAATTTCCACCTTTTATTTGTGTTAGCTACTATATTTCCATTATATTGAATTTTTGTCAATTATATTATAATTTAGAATCACAATAAATTAATTTATCTTTGTTTCACTCTTTTTATTACATTAATTATTGTCTTGTAAATATAATTAACATTTTCATACATTTTATTGCATTCACCTTTTATAGTTATTGACTTAACTCATATTAAAGTAATATTTAATTACATTTAATTGCAATTGATTATAAGTTTAATTCAACAGATTAAATAAATTGGTAACAAATGACAATTGTCACTATTGCTATATTTAATCATATTTGTATTTTTGTTATCTACACACAAATGCTATAGTTATTTACACAAAACAAATTTTATTCAATTACAACTCATTACTTTTCCTTAACTAATACAACGTTTAAATTATCAATTGCTCTTTTAATCCAATTATCCATTAATACAAACATTACTATGATTTATTTACAATCTATATCAATTATAACTCGTTAATCCTTTTAATTAATTGGAATTATATTTAAAGCAGTTATCAGTTACCTTAAATCAATACTATTACATTTTATTCCAGTTATATTCTTATTATTAAATCACAATTTTTTTTATTCCTTCCATCGTTAAGTCGTAAATCTTATTAAATTAACAATTTTTCATTACCGAAAATTACGGGTCGTTACACTGTCCTCCACTCAAAACTTTTCATCATCGAAAAGGAAAAGAAGAGAAAAGAAGGAATTAATATGTCTAATTCAAAATATTAAATTTATAAACAATTAATTTACATAATTAAATAATTTGAATAAAATATATCAATTTATAACAATTAAATCCTTTATATTCAAGTTAATAAAAGTTTGGAAAACATTTCACAAAATTTTATAAGTCCAAAATCCATGGAAAATTTCGGCAGAGTCTCCTTTGTACGGAGAGGTTTGGGAGAGAAATAATAATATCAATAATAACAATGCATATATTATATTTCAAAATAATATATCCCAAACCATGGGAAAAACAATATAATACCGCTAGAAAACCGTAATCCGAGAACGTACCTATTTATCGGCAAACAGCGCTTATTTTACGAAACCAAAAGCAGTAGCAATTACTTCCATAAACTTGTATTTCACTTATATAATCTAAATGAAGTTAGCAAATTATATAAAGAGAAATATTTAAGTTGTTTCAATAAATAAAAAAAAACATCACCATAAAACAACAATTTCATTTGCAAACAAACAACTGTATAAACATCATTTCAACAAAGAGAGCAATCATCCATCCATAGCAACCAAATTAAATGGTTTTGTTCGGGTTCATAACTTCTAATCATATAAAATGATAAATAAACTATGAAGTAACCCATACACTCAACCGCCGTAGATAAAACTTTATTGATTATTTACACATCTTTGTACAAAATAGAAGTATCCTTTTCCAACCAATCCATAAGCCAAACAAACAATAATTTCAATGTTATTTAAGTTTGTTTCATGTCATTTACTGGTTTTTCTCATTCATACAATGACTATTTTCTTTAATTTTCGTTCATTATTACAAAATTTTCATTCATTCATGTAAGGTTTATTTCATTAATTCTCATTCTTTACTTACATAAGTTATATCCATTTCAATTATTTGGATCATAAATGAGTTCATTATTGAAGTATTGTATACATTATATTTCATTTTACTTCATATTTACAATTACGTTTGATTTTCCTTTTTTCCATCATTAACCTTTCTTTTCTCATCCATATGATGTTTATTTTCACTAATTTACATTCGTTATTACTTACAAAAGTTCATCTTTCCTTTATTTATACAGTGCCATTTTCTTCCATTTTATTACTTTGCACTCATTGCTTAAATAAGTTATTTTTATTTCAATTATTGGATTATACGACACTAGGTAAGTTTCCTTACGATTTAATTCACCATTTATAGATTATTTCTTTTTCACATTCATTTTTCCATATAAAGTATTGTTGAATATCAATACCATTTCTAAATCACTTCCAATGTTCTCTGAAGTTATAATCATTCAATTTATATAGTACTCATTTTAATCATAAATGACTTCAATATTAATTCAAGTTTATAATTATTTACTTACAGTATTCACCTTTTCCCTTAAATCTGATTATAAATAGCTAAAAATGTTAACTTAAGTTTATAATCGTTTTTTCTTACCTTATTCACTTGTATTACATTTAATCAGTAGCATTTCAAACCATTAACTTCAGTTTATAAAAAATAAATTACATTAGAGTTTTATTTATAGAAGTAATTCTATTGCACACTTTCGGTTTTCCAAGTTTTAATTGTATAATATTCTATTACATATTCTCTTTAACATTTCAACTTTTAATAATTTCCATTCATTACAATAACTTCTGTTTCTAATTTACAGGAACTTAAGAACTAAACAACCGAGTTTCATTTTAATTATTTAAGTAATATATATAATCATATATTTTATATATATCAAATCATATTTGGAATTTAAAAATCAAGATTAATTTATCAAACAATTGTGCAGTAAAATTACTACAACGGTCTCCCCACTTCGAAACTCGAAAATGAATGTCGATGATGTGTGCACTCATCACTGAAATTATTTTCCAGCGGTAGAGAGGGGAGTACAAACTTATTTCATTTCAAAATTTCTTTAAAACATTTCTTTCAAATCACATTGAAATGTTCATATCAGAAAATACTTCTAAATACTATTAATATTATATTCCAAAATCTTTCCAAAGAGATTTCAAAATCTTGGAACTTAAGTTCTAAACTTCCAATTTATATCTACTTTATTTGTAAATCCTGTTTTCCAATCAATATTTATGAAAATTCCTCTACCTAACAATCAATATTTACAGCATATTATGTATTTTTTCTCCTTAGGAACCGCATGTGTTTGTTGCTTTGTACCGAGACCGTTTACGTTGAGGTGAGTTGTATTTATATTATAAGACGTATGTAGTATTGGTACGAGGGAATATTCACGTGTGTATTACCTACATCGCCTCATTCTCCATGTTACTCGACAATATTATTCAGTAATACTCTTGAGTAATATGAGTATAGAGGTAGGGTGTTTCAAAGAATGTGTATTCACCATACTTCAACTTACTCCGGGGGAGAACTAGTATTCGAGATTAGTGGTGAGACTATTGCTAAGGGTATGTAGGACAAGTTAGAGCAGCTATACTTATATATGAAGAAGTCACTCATAAATCATTTGATCTCGTTGTGAACATTTTCATATATAAAATGAAGGATGAGACCTAGCTAAGGACGTAATTGAATACAATTGATGGTTTGCTAATAAAGATGAAAGCAATAGATGTGAATACATTGGAAGCAAAAGGCTTAAGAAAAGAACTAGCCAACCACGAAATTAGACTAAAGCTTTCGTATTAGCAAAGGTTGTTCACTAATGTTAGGCTTAAAATGTAAATGAAGGGAAGCAACCAAATAATGTATGAAATAGTGTAACAACCCACATATTTATCGATTTTATATTTAAATATTTTTTTTTAAAATATTTTGTCGTTAATCGAATATTGGTCCAAAAAGCTACTTTTTGCAAACGGTCAAATTAGGACCCGAGACCACTTCCATTGAGTTCGAAATGCCGTTTACAATCTTTTTAAGTATAAACTTTGATATGTTTGGGGTTAGTGGAATTTCACTAACTTTTCCCGCTTTGGACTTTGGGTTGGTTTAGCCTATTAAACCTAAGTTCCAACCCCTTCTCCTCATCTCTTCATAAATTCCTACCTAACTCTAGTTTTAGCATTAATGGTGAGTGGAAAGGGAAATTAAAATTCCAAGCCCAAGTTCATTAGCAAATTCAACATCCAACTCCAAAATCAAAGTAAAGACATTGGATTCAAGCTTGTAGTTGCTTCTCTATTGACTTCAAGCTTCTTCTTCATTGAATTTGTGCAAAGCTGAGATTTTTATCTCACATTCTTGTCTATAACTATCTTGGACTGTTGGGAATGAATTCCCATCACTTTAGCATGTGCATTTGCATTTGCATTTGGATTGGATTGGAAAAAACTACAATTTTTAGTGTTTTTGGTAAAATTCTGCACTTAGGTCGTTCTTCCTATGCTAGGTCGTTTGCGTGGAAAAGTCTCGGTCACCAAATAGTTCATTTCTGGCCTTAAACTTGTTCGCATGCTTTAGGTCGTTCGCCTCGGAATTAGGTCGTAGGTCGTGGGCCACTTGGTCGTAGGTTATTAGGCCTTAGGTCGTTAGGTCGCTCCCTCTGTTGGAAACGTTACCTCGGTCTTAGGTCGCTTGGATCTAGGTCGCTTAGCCTTATAGCGTTATGTCGCACGTCCTTGTTAAGACGTTAGGTCGCTCGCCTTTAGGTCGTGCCCCTTTAGGTCGCTCGGCCTTGCCTACCTCGTTAGGTCGCGTGACCTTAGGTCGTTCCCCTTTAGGTCGTATGACCTTAAGTTATTCACATGGGTTAGGCCTTTAAACCATTAGGTCGCTCGAATGAGTTAGGTCGTTGGACCTTAGGTCGTTTACCCTTTAGGTCGCGTGTTCCACTGGGTCGTGTGAACCCTTAGGTCGTTGGACCTTATTCCCTCTTAGGTCGGCAACCACTAGATCGTTTGCCTTGCTTAACTCGCGAACACCGTTAGGTCACAAGCCTTTAGGTCGCATGACCCCTATCTTCCTTAGGTCGTTGGACCTTGTTTCCTTGGTTCGTTAGACCGTTAACCCGTTAGGTCGTAGAACTCCCTAACTCACTCGGCCTTGCCTTCATTAAGTCGCGAGTCACGTTAGGTCGCGCATCACCTTAACTCGCTCGACCTTGTTTAGGTCGTTAGGTCGCGAATACCTCTTGGTCGCTCGACCCCTTATACTCGTAGTTCGCTCAATCCTATCCTCCCTTAGGTCTTCATTAGGTCGAACCCCGTAGCGGGGGCGTTGCCCCCGGAACCCCCTCCGTAGGGGATCTTATCTGAAAAACATTCAACATAACTTGCTTTGTTGAGATGCTGAGTTGACCATTCTTGGAGACAAACTATCTTTGGCTTCTCGGTCGATTTTATGGTATAACGGCCTTGCTAAGAAGGCGGGATAACAACTTTAGAAATATGAAGGTTTCAACACTAGTAGTAAATATCAAAACTCTTTCAACAAAATGATTTCAACTCTATTTTCAATAACAAAGCTCTTTTCTTAAACCGTTTTCCAATCTACTAGTATATACAAACCTTTACCTCACTTGGATGAGAAATCTAATTAAACGGCTTAGTAAAACAAGTGGTATGAAACACTTGCGTTCACTTCGTCGGTTAATTCTTAGACTTGTTCGATTGAACCTCTTGTGACAATTTTCTAGTGAAGATTTACAGTTTGTTCGTAAATATTTAAGTTAAGCAAGTGGTTATGAGACACGAAGATAAACTTTTATATTTACTAGCTTAGTGTAATTGACACTTCTCGTTGATCATGACGATCATTTTATGATTTAGACTAGCAATTGTGCGATGGCTCTTTGTTTGCAAGGTTAGACTAGACCTCATGAGTGTGATTCCGACTCACACATATCTCTTTGTTCGCAAGATTAGTCTAGACACCATTTGTGTGATTCCACTCTCACATACCTTTTTGTTGCGAGGTTAGGCTAGACACCATTTGTGTGATTCCACTCACACATACCTTTTTGCTTTTTGGTTAGCTTAGACCTCATCTGGGTGATTCCGACTCACCCATATGGGGTAGCTCCCCATGGTCTTCGGACCGTCATGTGATAGGCCTCTTTCCCTTTTTCTGTGATTTCTGGATTTCTTGTGTTGATTTCTGGAATGTATGTCATTGACTTGTTATGAGTACAAGTTTAGGGTATGATGCCCTCTTTGGATCTTTGAGAAGATTCTTGTGATATCGATTTATCTCTTATTGATTGATCTTCTGTTGATCATCATTTGCATACTTATAGTAGTATGTCAGTATGGATATTTTATGTTTATGCCATATCTTTTATTTTATACCATGTCATCTGATATTTATAGCTAGACTGATCCATTTATTATTTTCTTAAATAATACTCGGGTCAGACCGAGATGTTACAGGTGCTTCTGCTTGACTTCTTCCCGGGATTTGCTACTCTGACTTTTGGCTAACTATTTAGATTAGCAGTTTTTGTTGTATACACTTGAGATATAAACTCATAGTTGTATTCTTTTGTATAGCACGTGTTGCTATTCATTTGTATTATTGTGGATCTTTTTGACCACTACTCTGATGTACACTTTCATGTGTTAGTTATATATTCATATCTTCTTCCGCCTTTGTGATATGGATGTCTGTGACTGATTTGTGTTATGCTTATTTCTATGTTTGTTTCTGAAGATTATTTATAGCCACCGTGTGCTAAGTAATCACATGGATGGTCGCTCCTCAATAGCCTTATTCTCCGTGCTAGTTGACAGCACTACACCGTTGTGTTCTTGGCTAGCGTGGGTATAAAGGTGGGGCGTCACAAATAGGATGTAGAGCGGTTCGACAGAAACTTGCCTATGTCTGCTATAAATGTAACGACCTGGATTTTTCGATCCCAAAAATTCAAGATAGCTAGGAAAAAAAGAAAAGACATAGAAGAAGAAACAAAAATGGAATGCAGATTCTCACATACGCAGCGGATCAAAATATAATATCAAATAAAATAGCAGTTATACAAAGGAAAACCGTACTAATTAATTTCGAACAATACATCAGAGCTACAACATTTACACAAACACTGGACAGTTAAAATCAACATGTTCCAGATAAACTACAATATATCACAGCGGAATACACTCCATACGTTCCTGCCATCCAGCTCGCCTCCTGAGCTCTAACGTCCTTACCTGCTGTAATACTCGGTCTGATCCAAGCATTACATCAAAGTAACACCCAGGTCAGGCTGGAAACCAGCGTGAGTAAACCCATATAACATGAAATACCAAGCTATAAAACTTATTTGCAACCCAGGGTAACTCGTACCTTTACGAGTTTTGTGATACCCCGGAATTTTTAAACAATGTAAAATGTGATAATCTCCTTGACTTAATTAATTAAATTGGCAAAATTGTTATTTTCAAATAATAAATAATAATGTGGTGTTTATATATATATAGATAAATGGATTTTAAAATAGAATAATTATTTTAAATCTAATAACGTGTTTATTCAAATATATATACTTTTGAGTTGATTTTTAAGTTGAATTTTAAAAGTGAAATTTGAATTTGAATTTGGATTTAAATTTGGATTTAAAGGATATATATCTTAAAAATGTTTCGGATTTAAAAATATATGTATAAGATTTTTTATTAGTACATGATTTGCTTTATATTATTTTCTTTAAAGTAATTCATATATATAATTAGTAAATTAAGTATAAAAGCTTTATATTAACATTTAAAATAAATAAAAGTTACTTAATGACAAGTGTAAATATATAAGCTTGATTTTTACATGTGTAAGTTAATAAACAATTGTAAATGACAAATGTTAGGAAATATTACAAGTGTCACTTTATTTTTATTTTCTTTAATAAAAACTAAATTTAATCTATATAAACATATATCTATTCACTTCTTTTCTTTTTCCTATCTTCACATTCTAAAAACAAAGAAATAATTTGTAACTAAAAAACAAACCAGCAAAGAAATCTTTTCTCAAATTCGAACCTGAACAAGAATCAAACAGCAAGCTAGCAATTCAAGTAGCAGTTTCAAATTCAACTTCAACCTGAGAAATTCAACTTAAACAAGCAAATCAGCTTTAGATCAAAATCAAATTCAGGAAACAAGAAAGAAACCTGTCTCTGTTCAAACTGGTGAGTAACTATTATTAAGAAAAGTTTAAGTAAATAAAATTCATGCTTATGAATTTCTGAGATGATTGATGCCTTGCATGTATATATTAGTGAAATCTTTAAATATATGTTGTATTGAACCGTGCATGTTTGGGTTTGTCCGATTCTTCTCATTTTTCAAGTTACAGAGTAAAACTAAAACCAAATTCAAAATTTCGTTAACGAATCACTGTTAGGCTTTGAGTTTCAAACACAGTATGTTTATTTAAACATAAACTAAAGTTTAAAATTTGATTCAAATAAAATTTGTTTGAATATCTTCTGAAATCAAGATGATAGAGTAGAAATTTTAATAACATGTTAAAATCAAGTATTGTAATTTGTTGATTCAATTATATATCTTCAATCAACTCTGGGAAATATGATTTTTAAAACAAAAATCATGATTTTTAGATTGGGTTTGGGGCAATATTTCGGTGATGACCGGAAGATAGTTTTTGGGCAAATTTTGGTGGACGGAGGGACTATGGTGGTCAGGGTTTCGATTGGAGGTGAAGTGATGATGGGTGGTCACGGAAAAAATGATCGGAGGTGTTCTCGATCGATGAGGTGGCCGGACGACGTGAGTTTAGGGTTTAAGCCCTATGTTTGGTCGAGGTTGGGTTTTTGATTGCTGCATTGTCACTGAGTGACCGAGCAGCTCGAGGCTTTGGGTAATGACGGTGTGGAGGGTCGGCAAGGTGTGGTCGGAGTTGTAGGGATTCTGGTGGTCGACATTGGGAGTTCGAGGCGATTTTCCTGGCAATGGTTGTTGTACCTTTTTGATCCAGGTAGCTCGATTTCGTCTTCGAGGTTGATTGGCATTTCTGGGTGGTCAGGTGGCAAGTGTGGGTAGAAGGCGACGTGTCGGAGGTGATCATGGAGGCTGGATCGTCGGCGATGGCCGATGCATGTGCACAGGGGTTGGGTGGTGTCAGTTGTTTGGGTAGTGGTTTTGACTCGGGTAGGGTCTCGGGGTAGCAGCGTTTTGACTCGGGTTCGTCTCGAGTTCGTCTCGTGTTCGCGTGAGTGTTAATGAATGTTAGCAGTTATTAACTTTATAACTAAGTTTTAATTTAAAAACTTAAAAAATATAAGAAGATGAAGAAAACTCGAAGCCAGTCTCGAGTAAGGATCGGGTTTGACCTAAAGCAAAGATTAAGATCATGTTTTAAAAGCAAAGTTTTGAAAATTTAAAATGGAATTTGTTTTAAATCTTTTCTTAAATAAATTCTTTTTCTTTTTAAATGTTTACTTAAACCTTGGATTAAGAAATTATATAAACTTAAGTTTGTAAAGTTAAACTACAAGATATTTTTGTAACAACCCGTTATTTTTCAGCCATTCGCATCCGCACATGTCGGACTTGAATTGCTCAAAATACCGCGTTGTAAATAAATTTGGAGCAAATGAAATACAATCACAGAATCACAGACATAGAACAAACAGAATACCTCGCAGCGGAATATAAAATATATAGTAGTTCATGAAGCTACTACGGCAGAGTCTCAAACCAAATACATAATACAGTCTGAAAACAACATAATAGAAATCCGAAATACATAGAAGTTCACTAATACATGAGATAAACTAGAATAGCTGAAACAGAAAGTAGATATAAATGTAGATAAGAAGAAACTCCAGCAAAGACCAGCTCCAGAAAGAGAATCCAAAGCTGTGAATACTAAGGCTGACCCGAGCGTAAAGTAAAACACAAAACACTCGAGTCAGGACAATATATACTTATATAATGTAAACCAACTCAAGTGAACTGTAGTAGAAATGCACAATAACTTAAAGGATGCTTGGGATCACCCATCCTTTAAGAATCAGTTATACTTTAAATTAATTACATCCCGTGGTTAAAATTTCAAAATGGTATTTTATACTTCAAAATCAAATGTAATTTCAAAATTCAATATCATTCAAAATATCATATCTTCCAAACCACATTCATTTTTATTTAATTTAAATACCACTACAAAACACATTTCAAAATAGTTTATATTTCGAAACAAATTACTTCATTTTAAATCATAAAATGAAGTTATTATATTTAATAATTAAATTATTAAATTAAAAAAAATTTAGTCTTTCAAAGTTCATTTATTTACTTAATTTATTAAAACAAATGAAAATTCAACTTTCGAAGCATTTAGAAATTGCTACGGAAAGTTACATTCAAAACAGTTCAATTTAACAAAAGATAACATTTAAAAATGCTGTAATAGGGTTACATTAGTTTCAAATAAAACTTAGTTAAATTCAACAATTATAGCATTTACAAAGTGCTATAATAACCTTTAATTAAACTTAGCCATTTGGTTCATTATTATCAACTACAGCATTTACAAATGCTGTATTATCATTTACATAAGAATTAATAACATTTCAAAAATGCAGTTAATTAACTTCAAGTATTCAATATAATTTCACAAACAATCATATTTTTATTTAAATCATTTTTAGCTTATAAAATCATATAATTTCACTTTTAAAACAGTCATTCAAATACCCTTATATTCATGATTTTATAAAGTTAATCTCCATTCACAAAAATCAAAATTTAATAATAATTCACTTATTAAATTCCAACATTAAATTTTAAATTCATTAAATTAAATTTAACTTAACATTTAAGTTTAAAATTTTCAAATATAACTTAATTTCATTTTTATTTACTTAACTTAAAGTTCACTTTTAAGCCAAATTCACAAATTTCCAATTTTAGTTATATTTCTAAATTTCAACCTAAATATTCATTCATTTCACATTTTAACTTTATTAAAAAAATCATTAATATATTATAAAACCATTTTAAATTCATTTAATTCAAAATATCATAAATTTATCATATTTTCATATTTAATTTAAATTCCATTTATCACCAAATTCTAATTTCCAAAATAACTTACATTTCAAATTTTCTGACTTTACCATTTATTTATTTCACTTATAAATTTTCAGAAAATCAATAATGCTTTACAAAAATCATTTTTAATCAAATTTAAATCAATATATTATAATATTTACATTTCTAAAATAATTTAAAATTTTTAGAAAGACATATTTTAACAACGGGTTTGTATTTCATTTTCTAGCCTAGATGAAGTGATACGGGTAATATATCATTTCAACCCGTAATTTACAAAGAAAACCCGGGTTTGATCGTTTCAAACCCGCAATCCCAAATAAAAGAAAATAATTGAAAATCATCCAGGCCTATCATTTCAGCCCATAACGATTTTCTCCTATTCTAAAGTCCATTCGGGTATGTATCATTTCAACCCATAGTGATTCTAGTCTACAGGGAACTTGCAGTGTGATAAATTGATGAAAATAACAGAATAGCATGAAATAATAGCAACATATGGTATAACAAGTGTAAATATAGGTGTGAACTTCATATGAATGTAACATAGCAGTTATAACAGGATGATATGCATTTACAGATTCAGGTGATGTCAGTTTATCACTACATAAGTACATATTAGTCTGGTGAGATTTACTCACTGTTTTGAGCTGATGACAGAACGACGAATTGCACAACGGGATCTACACAAGCACAAAAGCACGGTACAGATACGAAATGGAGGAGCCAAGGATTAATTCCCTTGAATACAAATCAAACAAACAATATAATAATTATAAGGTTTCAGACCAAAAATACGATAAACGATGCTAGAAATTAAGGAACAACAATTAATCAAACACTTGCACTTGCTTCCACCATCACTATGCTCAGCCTATAGGGTGATAAGGTACTGCCATGGGGTGTATTTGGTCAGGTATGGGTCATATATGGTCGGCCTAGCAAGGGTAGTGAAGGTGTGGAAGTTGTTATGTATGAAAATACAAGTACAAGGCAAACAAGTGGATTTTTGTGCAATTTCAAGCATCGGGCAAGGCTACAAATGGCATGGCCAGACCTGCTGGAGGCTAGGAGATGGTGTGGAAGTGGTTTTGGTTTAGGTATGAGCTGGAGAAGGTGGTGCAAAGGGCGGCTAAGGGTGTGGTGAAGTGGTGGAAGTTACAAGGTGTGAATACAAAGGGTTTAAGGCAAATAAGTGGCTTTTGTGCAACCATGGCTCAACCAAAGGACCATTGGGCTCGGCCCCTACAAGGTGAAGGTCAGGTGGAGTCTGGAGTGTCGGCCAAAGGTGATGGATGGACTGGTGGTGGCGACCAAGGAGGTGGTTTAGGTGAAAAATGAAGGGTATGTGCATAAATGGTTCGGCTAGGCTGAACAAGTGGAGTGTTTGCATAAACTTTGGTGGATCTAGTCATAGATGACCACGACATGGTTTGGTCAGTGGGCTGGAGGAGATGGTGACCTGATGCGGTGATGGTGGAGGCGGCTATGGTGGTGGAGGAGCAAGGCCGAACCTATGATGAAGAAGAACAAGTGTAAAAACCATGAATTCAAGCATAAACAAATGGAAAAAGGAAATAAAGTTTACCAAACTTTCTTCAAAAGCTATGGCCGAAATTTTTTGAGGAAATGAGAGAAAAAATGAAGTAAGTGAATGAGAAATGAGGGTGGCAGCTGAAAGAATGAAGAGATATGGCCATTTGAGTGAAAAGAAACGTTAAAATGTGAAAAGGTGGGAAAATCAAAAGGCATAGCAAACAAAAGGTCACAAACCCTTTCAATTTACCTTTTATTATTTATATAAATTTATGTAGCTGAAATAATAATAATATCAGATAATATTTCGAAATTTTCAACCAATATACAAATATATATAATATTTATCAATTATGTAAAGTAAAATTAAGGAAAATAGTTAAAACAGTGAACTAGACTAGCAAAATTTGAAGTTAAATGAAATAATTTTTAGAAAATTCATATAAGCTTGTAAAGTATTTTTAAACATAAATAATAAAATAAAATACAAATATATTCACAAAATAAATATTTAAAATTTAATTTAAATATAAAATTATAATGCAGAAAATAGCAGAAAATGGGAAAACAGCCCTTAAAAATAGGAAATCAACACAGTAATTTTTAGAAAAATTCTATTATTATTTTAAAAATATTTAGAGATGACTTTTCACAAATAAAACAAATTTAAAATAAAATAAAGAAATTTAAAAATGAAGAAAATGGAAGAAAATTAGAAAACAATCTTTAAAAATAGGAAATAAATACGGTAAATTTTGGAAAAATTATATTATCATTTTAAAAATGTTTAGAAATGATATCACACAAAAAAAAAATTAAAATAATTTCAAAATGAAATAAAGTCAAATTTAAATATATAGTCAAAATTTAGGGTTGTTACACTCTCCCCCACTCAAATCTTTTCGTCCTCGAAAAGGAAGGAAGCAGAGAAACAACAAGAAAGAGCAATAGATTGGAATGCATCCCCGAAAGAAGGTAGGGAAATAAAAGATAGCTAGGAGGTAAAGCAGGTTGAAAGACAAGAATGAACCATTATTTGAACCATTATACATTTCAATTTTTTTTTTATGATGAATAGTCATTTGATTCAAATATGATGGTTCAAAGTAAACAATATTTAAAACATTTTAAATTTTTAGAAGGGAAAATGACTGATCAAAATATTCTTTATATAGTACTTTATCAAAATACGTTTATCAAAATACTTTTATAACTCGATGTCTTAACAAGTTTACTTTCGTTCCTGCAGACTCTGGCTATGCGTTGATCAGGCGCAAAGCTAGAATTCTCCAAGTACTTAGTATACTTGTTTCAACACCCAGTGAAAATAATGAAAACACTTTTAAAAACAGATATGGAAAGTACAATCCAAACAAATCAACCAAACCGAAACCGTTGTCTAACCATGGATCGCAGATACACAATGGTTACGCCTGGATCCCCCAGGAAACAATCCGTATCCGTAAGCTTTCTCAGCCCTACGAGTTACGCCATGATGACGAGTAGAATGCAGGATACACAATGGTTACGCCTGGATCCCCCAGGAAACAATCCGTACCCCTAGGCAAGACTCAGCCAGGCACTTGCGCTACTCTTCGCGACCTACACAGATTGCAGGATACATAATGGTTACGCCTGGATCCCCCAGGAAACAATCTATACCCCTAGGCAAGACTCAGCCAGGCAGTTGCGCTATGTAGTCGCGATCATAAGACCACGGGGATCGCCGTGGAATTCGATGGACACTCGAGTATCATATCTGAAAAACCCAAATCAAAGAGAGAGAATAATATCGATAGAATGAATCCACAGTGTGGCCACAAAGCGGATATCAAGCAGAAGGCACTTTCCATATCTTTACTTTGAAAATATGTATCATATAGTACCTTTCAAAATCACTTTCAAATATCATACTTATATAAAGTCCATTATATATAAGATTTCATTTCAAATCAAATACTTTCCAAAATAATAGTATATCAAATCACACTTATATAGATTTCGATTATATAAGATTTCACTTTTCAAAATTGAGTACCTTTTCAAATCAACATTTTTCAAATCAATAGTTTACTTATACAAATCATTTTTATATAAGTTCGATAGCTCCCAAATCAAGTATTTAATAAAACAGGTTCTCAATTTTAATTCATTTCAATAGTATTTCAGTTTAAAAATCATATATGATTTCACCAAATCATTTCTTTCAAGTTATACATATTCAGTTTCAAAATTTCTTAAAACAATAGGTTTAGAAAATAATCCAAATTTCCAAATCAACAAAATTTAGGTCAAATAAATTCATTTCCATTTCAAACATGTATTCACTTCAAAAGTCATAATACTTTCAAAGTTATGAATCTTTCGAAACTAAAATACTTGAAATCATTACACTTTGAAAATCATAACATTTAGAAATCATGCATTTGAAATCATAAAACATGCCTCTTATTCTTTACATTTCAAATTTTTTCTCAAGTAAACCAAAATCTAAAATTTCCAATTTTAATTCAATTTAAACCATCAGTTTCAATTTAGTTTTCCAACAAAACCATTTCAAATATTATCAATTTCAAATACAGATTTGATTTACAAAATAAACTATTAAATCTTAAATATGTTTCAAGGCTTAAATATACCATATTTCAAAACTAAATTTCATAATTTCATATATCCCAAATTTTACTTCATTATTACTTACATATGTCATTATTTCGCAACATTACATTCGATCGCTCGCTTGATCACACAAGTTCGCTTTCGAACTAGTATTGTCCATTCGACTTCCCTAATGCGGACTTCGATATGGTTTCTTGATTAGAAGCCATCAGTCTCCTTGCATAGCCATATACTATGATAGAGAATTCTAGAATCAAGCCCAAAATCCATATCAAATGTTCGCCATCAAGAATCAAATGAAAAATCCTAACATGAAATGGTGTAATTCACCTCGAACTTGTGTACTCAAACTTGGATCAAATTAATTATGCGAATAAAACAACGTACGTACAACTTATGTATCTATTCCAACTTGTTAAATAAATAGTTTTATAAAGATGTTACTAAGTTAAAACATTTAAAACCAAAATTTTCTCAAACATTTGAAGACTAATTTTTATCCAAAACATTTCAAAACTAAATTTCATATTAGTATAATTCAAAATAGTCTTATTTATTTACTTAACAAAACAGTTTCAACTTATAAAAATCATATTATTTCATACTTGAAACATACAAACTACACTTATATTCTTTATCAAATAACTTATACCTTTCAAAAGTTTTAGCTTTGAAAAGTTAACCCTGATTTGGAAGTGCTCGAATCTTAAAATAGTCGAAGAAATCATATTTTCAATCCAAGAGTTGGAAATCAACACTAAATCAGTAAATCAATATCAAAAGATAGGTTTCAAATCTGAAACTCGAGAACCGAACACCGGCTTACTTTAAATCATTTCAAATATACATACATATATCTTTCGAAAATCAAATGATACCTCGAAATCTGAAATCAAAACTGGTTTCACAAAATCACTCGCATAGCAAAGCTACTAGAGTGGCTTCTCCCCCACTCAGAAACTCGAAAATCAATGTCGATGATGCATGCATTCATCACCGAAATTATTTTCCAGCGACATAAGTGGGTTCTGGACTTTTACTTTCTTGAAACTTCTTTAAAATCTCTTCAAAATCTTGGGAATTCATTCAAATACATTTGAAATATTTCTTCTTCAGAAAATATCTTTAAATCATATTATTATTATATATTTTCCAAAATCTTAAAACCGATTTCAAAATACTAGAGTTCGATTCCTTGAAATTCAAATTCAAAACCTTTCAGTTATAAATCATTTTATATAAATTTAAATTTCTCATATATTTTCAAATTTTCAAATCCTTTCGAAATTTCAAATTTTCATTTTTGAAAGGTATATAATCCTTATCGAAAACATTTCACTTTTATATATAAAAATATGGCCATCCTTAATAATTTCGATGTATGCACAATTTCAAAATACAACCAAACACAAATTTCCAAAGGATGATTCAAGGAAGGATTTCAAACAAACAAAGATTCAAAATTAGAGGGACTCTAATCAAATAGAATTCTAGTTCGAAGATAAACTCAAATGAAGATGCGATAATTTAATTACCAAATAGAGGATAGATAAGAGTATATAAATCGCGGGCGAACTTAACCGGTCACCCGAGACTTTAGGAATATATTCAATACGGAAATCTAAGGCAAATCGACCTTCGATCGCCAGAGAATAGAATCCGGGTAGAGCAGGAGATAGATAGCATCGACATCCGAGGATACAAAAATCTTCAGTGAATCAATGCCAATTGTAAAGGAGTTTCACCCATTTACAAATCATTCAAAGATTTACGGAGTCATCGCTCTTTAGAGAGGTCATTCCAAAGTAGAGTTACGAATGCTCCAAAATTAGAAGGAAAAATGGGGAAAACAAGACTGGATTCCATAACAAGTGGGAGTGTTCCAAAGTTCAAGGAATCCTAGTCGATAAGAATCTTAACCAAAAGATTTCTAACAAGGTGGATAACGAAGAGACGAAGTTTAGAAAATCTTGATTTCGAAATAAGAACATTTTTATACCAAAATAATCTTTGAAAAATCTTTTAAAAATCTTTTTAAAAATCATTTTATACTTCGAAAATACGTTCTCTCACAAAGAAAGGATCCTGAGATTGATTTCACTCATTCTAGGGTATTTCTACCCTATCTCTAATGAGTTTTTGCTCCGCAGGCTAAGGTTTGCCTAAAAACCTGGCTCTGATACCAACTGTAACAAGTCGTTATTTTTCAGCCATTCGCATCCGCACATGTCGGACTTGAATTGCTCAAAATACCGCGTTGTAAATCAATTTGGAGCAAATGAAATACAATCACAGAATCACAGACATAGAACAAACAGAATACCTCGCAGTGGAATATAAAATACATAGTAGTTCATGAAGCTACTACGGCAGAGTCTCAAACCAAATACATAATACAGTCTGAAAACAACATAATAGAAATCCGAAATACATAGAAGTTCACTAATACATGAGATAAACTAGAATAGCTGAAACAGAAAGTAGATATAAATGTAGATAAGCAGAAACTCCAGCAAAGACCAACTCCAGAAAGAGAATCCAAAGCTGTGAATACTCAGGCTGACCCGAGCGTAAAGTAAAACACAAAACACTCGAGTCAGGACAATATATACTTATATAATGTAAACCAACTCAAGTGAACTGTAGTAGAAATGCACAATAACTTAAAGGATGCTTGGGATCACCCATCCTTTAAGAATCAGTTAAACTATAAATTAATTACATCCCGTGGTTAAAATTTCAAAATGGTATTTTATACTTCAAAATCAAATGTAATTTCAAAATTAAATATCATTCAAAATATCATATCTTCCAAACCACATTCATTTTTATTTAATTTAAATACCATTACAAAACACATTTCAAAATAGTTTATATTTCGAAACAAATTACTTCATTTTAAATCATAAAATGAAGTTATTATATTTAATAATTAAATTATTAAATTTACAAAATTTTAGTCTTTCAAAATTCATTTATTTACTTAATTTATTAAAACAAATGAAAATTCAACTTTCGAAGCATTTAGAAATTGCTACGGAAAGTTACATTCAAAACAGTTCAATTTAACAAAAGACAGCATTTAAAAATGCTGTAATAGGGTTACATTAGTTTCAAATAAAACTTAGTTAAATTCAACAATTATAGCATTTACAAAATGCTATAATAACCTTTAATTAAACTTAGCCATTTGGTTCATTATTATCAACTACAGCATTTACAAATGATGTATTATCATTTACATAAGAATTAATAGCATTTCAAAAATGCAGTTAATTAACTTCAAGTATTCAATATAATTTCACAAACAATCATATTTTTATTTAAATCATTTTTAGCTTATAAAATCATATAATTTCACTTTTAAAACAGTCATTCAAATACCCTTATATTCATGATTTTATAAAGTTAAATCTCCATTCACAAAAATCAAAATTTAATAATAATTCACTTATTAAATTCCAACATTAAATTTTAAATTCATTAAATTAAATTTAATTTAACATTTAAGTTTAAAATTTTCAAATATAACTTAATTTCATTTTTATTTACTTAACTTAAAGTTCACTTTTAAGCCAAATTCACAAATTTCCAATTTTAGTTATATTTCCAAATTTCAACCTAAATATTCATTCATTTCACATTTTAACTTTATTCAAAAAATCATTAATATATTATAAAATCATTTTAAATTCATTTAATTCAAAATATCATAAATTTATCATATTTTCATATTTAATTTAAATTCCATTTATCACCAAATTCTAATTTCCAAAATAACTTACATTTCAGATTTTCTGACTTTACCATTTATTTATTTCACTTATAAATTTTCAGAAAATCAATAATGCTTTACAAAAATCATTTTTAATCAAATTTAAATCAAAATATTATAATATTTACATTTCTAAAATAATTTAAATTTTTTAGAAAGACATATTTTAACAACGGGTCTGTATTTCATTTTCTAGCCTAGATGAAGTGATACGGGTAATATATCATTTCAACCCGTAATTTACAAAGAAAACCCGAGTTTGATCGTTTCAAACCCGCAATCCCAAATAAAATAAAATAATTGAAAATCATCCAGGCCTATCATTTCAGCCCATAACGATTTTCTCCTATTCTAAAGTCCATTCGGGTATGTATCATTTCAACCCATAGTGATTCTAGTCTACAGGGAACTTGCAGTGTGATAAATTGATGAAAATAACAGAATAGCATGAAATAACAGCAACATATGGTATAACAAGTGTAAATATAGGTGTGAACTTCATATGAATGTAACATAGCAGTTATAACAGGATGATATGCATTTACAGATTCAGGTGATGTCAGTTTATCACTACATAAGTACATATTAGTCTGGTGAGATTTACTCACTGTTTTGAGCTGATGACACAACGACGAATTGCACAACGGGATCTACACAAGCACAAAAGCACGATACAGATACGAAATGGAGGAGCCAAGGATTAATTCCCTTGAATACAAATCAAACAAACAATATAATAATTATAAGGTTTCAGACCAAAAATACGATAAACGATGCTAGAAATTAAGGAACAACAATTAATCAAACACTTGCACTTGCTTCCACCATCACTATGCTCAGCCTATAGGGTGATAAGGTACTGCCATGGGGTGTATTTGGTCAGGTATGGGTCATATATGGTCGGCCTAGCAAGGGTAGTGAAGGTGTGGAAGTTGTTATGTATGAAAATACAAGTACAAGGCAAACAAGTGGATTTTTGTGCAATTTCAAGCATCGGGCAAGGCTACAAATGGCATGGCCAGACCTGATGGAGGCTAGGAGATGGTGTGGAAGTGGTTTTGGTTTAGGTATGAGCTGGAGAAGGTGGTGCAAAGGGCGGCTAAGGGTGTGGTGAAGTGGTGGAAGTTACAAGGTGTGAATACAAAGGGTTTAAGGCAAATAAGTGGCTTTTGTGCAACCATGGCTCAACCAAATGACCATTGGGATCGGCCCCTACAAGGTGAAGGTCAGGTGGGGTCTGGAGTGTCGGCCAAAGGTGATGGATGGACTGGTGGCGGCGGCCAAGGAGGTGGTTTAGGTGAAAAATGAAGGGTATGTGCATAAATGGTTCGGCTAGGCTGAACAAGTGGAGTGTTTGCATAAACTTTGGTGGATCTAGTCATAGATGACCACGGCATGGATTGGTCAGTGGGCTGGAGGAGATGGTGACCTGATGTGGTGATGGTGGAGGCGGATATGGTGGTGAAGGAGCAAGGCCGAACCTATGATGAAGAAGAACAAGTGTAAAAACCATGAATTCAAGCATAAACAAATGGAAAAAGGAAATAAAGTTTACCAAACTTTCTTCAAAAGCTATGGCCGAAATTTTTTGAGGAAATGAGAGAAAAAATGAAGTAAGTGAATGAGAAATGAGGGTGGCAGCTGAAAGAATGAAGAGATATGGCCATTTGAGTGAAAAGAAACGTTAAAATGTGAAAAGGTGGGAAAATCAAAAGGCATAGCAAACAAAAGGTCACAAACCCTTTCAATTTACCTTTTATTATTTATATAAATTTATGTAGCTGAAATAATACTAATATCAGATAATATTTCGAAATTTTCAACCAATATACAAATATATATAATATTTATCAATTATGTAAAGTAAAATTAAGGAAAATAGTTAAAACAGTGAACTAGACTAGCAAAATTTGAAGTTAAATGAAATAATTTTTAGAAAATTCATATAAGCTTGTAAAGTATTTTTAAACATAAATAATAAAATAAAATACAAATATATTCACAAAATAAATATTTAAAATTTAATTTAAATATAAAATTATAATGTAGAAAATAGCAGAAAATGGGAAAACAGCCCTTAAAAATAGGAAATCAACACAGTAATTTTTAGAAAAATTCTATTATTATTTTAAAAATATTTAGAGATGAATTTTCACAAATAAAACAAATTTAAAATAAAATAAAGAAATTTAAAAATGAAGAAAATGGCAGAAAATTAGAAAACAGCCTTTAAAATAGGAAATAAATACGGTAAATTTTGGAAAAATTATATTATCATTTTAAAAATATTTAGAAATGATATCACACAAAAAAAAATTTAAAATAATTTCAAAATGAAATAAAGTCAAATTTAAATATATAGTCAAAATCTAGGGTTGTTACAATTTTAAACTAAATTTTTTATAAATATAATTATGTGATAATAAAAGTTAAAGGTTTATTTTATTTCAAAACTTAATTAAATGATCTAATTAAGGAAGTAAAGTTAATTATTAAGATAAGATGTTTTAATGACAATTAAGGCATTAATAAGATAATGTTTTATCTTAAGAATAATTAAGATTTTATTGATTTGAGATTAATTAAGTTAATTAAGAAAATTTAACTATAATTAATTAATTTAAAATTGAGGGCTATAATTAATTAATTGACGGTTAATTAATTGTAATTAAGGATTGTTAATTAAGTAATTAAGATTGATTAATTAATGATTAGAGATTAATTAATTTAGTAATTAGAGATTAATTAATTAAGTAATTAGAGGTAAATTAATTGGTAATTAAGAAGCACCTAGTTGTAATTAAGTTTTATTTATTAATAATTAGCTTTTATTAATTAATAATTAAGGGGTAATTAATTTGTAATTAAAGATTAATTAAGGATTAATCAAATGGTAATTAAGGATTGATTAATTTGTTATTAAGGGATATTAATTAATAATTAAGGTCTATTAATTAGTTATTATAGAATAATTAATCTGTGATTAAAGATTAATTAATTGGTTTATAAGGTGATTAAGGAGTGATTAATTAATTAAATGGTTTGTAATTAATCAATGATTGATTAAGCATGATTAGGTGATTAATTCTTAAGTAATTAATTTAATTTAAGTTAATTTAAGTTAATCATAATATGGATTAATAATTCTTGCTTGTGGATGATTGTTTAAGTAGATTGTCTGGATTGATTGATATCTATTGTATGATAATCTATGATATTGGATATAGCTGTCATAAATGTGTGATATTTATCTATGTTAATGTTGTGTGAATTCAAAATAATGAATTGTATTGAATTAAATTGTTTAAACCTTAAACAACTTGGCCTTTAAGACAGGTTTGTATTTCGATGAGACTGGGATCGGGAATCAAGTTTGATTATCCGAAAACCACATCGATCTAAATTAAACGTTAGGTCGTGACATCTCAAAGTGAAGATCGAGATGGAGTTTCAGAGTGCAAGGGTTATTGTCATTAACTCTAAGGGTGATTCCAAAATGGGTGTAACGAAATAATGTCTTCGGTTTCGTTCGAACCCGGAACGAACTTGTATGGATCGAATGCTTTCAGCACATCGTCAGGTGGACGATGAGCATTCTAAGAGATGTGTTCTATAAAGGTAATCGTAGCTTCAAGCCTCATCAATCGGGAATGGCTAAAACAGGGGAGGTGCAGCAAGGTTAAGTGGGTCATGCCCAAGTAGGACGAGATTTACCCCTGTTTAGAAGTCCCTTATTATTTCGGCCTTGTGGGCAGTTGTTGGCCACAACTACGGGGTTGTCTTGTTCAGAGCTGTCCAGTAAGGGATGGTTCCGGCCTTATGTTGCGGGGGATTTAGCGTGGATCCTCGGTACGGTGATCTAGGCCCCATACCGTGACGGGCGGTACCCAAGTAGCCTTGAATTGATGGAAACCCATTCTTCCTACGAGACCCTACGGTTTTGATTTGTATTATCCACTTTTGTGTCTAGTAGCTGGAATTTAATAGATGTAAAAATTTCGGCTATTTTCTATTTACTTGAAAACCGTAGACCCTAATATAATATCACTGGATTTCCTATCAAATGTTTTGGTTAGCGTTAAGGTAAAAACTTACCTGTGTTTATGTGTGGGGAGTCTTACGTGATACCTTTTATTTTCAAATGATTTTAAAGTTGAACAACTTTAACCTATTTACTCACACCAGGCCCATGTCTGTCCCGGAGTTTATTTTGTTTTTCATAAACTCTTGGGTACTCCAATTTTTATGAGTAGCCAAGTGATCAGGTTGGGATTGTCAAATGTTTTTGGAAGCTGGAGCTGGAGTCCTGACGTAACAATTTCTTTTTATTCTCCTTGTAGTGACATTTTGATGTTGTATTTTGGATTATATTGTTTGGCAGACTCTTATAAATGTCTAATGTAATGAAGTCGTGTTATTTTGTGTACTCTAATATGTAAAACTATGTAATGGATATGTGTAATATTATATTTTGTTCCATTTCTGCTGTGAGATTCTGGTGTTGTTCTTTTCTTTCTATCTTTTCTATTTCTATCTCTTTCTTTTCTTTTTGATGATATGTCTTTTTGTGGATTGAAAGACGGGTCGTCACAGTTGGTATCAGAGCATAGGTTGAGAAACACCTAGCCTCCGGATAGTATCTATCTTGAGAGTGCGTATTTGTAATTTTCTTATATAACTATATCTTTATCTAAATTGGTTGGGTTACCTATCCAGGTAGCAAGAATGAGTTCAAGAGGCAGAAGGGGAAGGGTTGTAGGAAGCACATCGACCAATGATAGAAGAGGTCAGGCTGATAATGAGGCTGTTAATCCAGTACCGCCTCTAGTCAATTTTGCTGCCTTATGCAAGGACTTCATCAACTTAGGGGGAAAACCATTTAAAGGGTCAGAGACTATAATTGAGGTCCAAACATGGATACACTCTTGTGAGAAAATCTTTAAGAGCATGAAATTATCAGATGAGCAGAAGAGGGTAATTGCTTCATGGCAATTACAAGGAGGTGCTGCAGCCTGGTGGGATGCGGTGACAACAAATGTCTCTTGAGGATGATATGTCTTGGGAAGAATTTGAAGAATTGTTTGGGGAGAACTTCATGCTTACTGCAGGGAAAACTCGTCTGTATCAGGATTTTCTGAATTTAAGGCAAGGGAGCATGACTATAGCTGAGTACGAGACCAAATTCAATGAGTTATCTTGCTATGGTCCAGGGATTATAGACACTCCTCTCAAAAAGAACGAGATGTTTGTGCAAGGATTGAGGCCAGAATTTCATGAAAGGATAACAGCGCACTTGAAAGGATCTTTTGTGGAGTTAATCGATATGGCGTTAAGATATGAGAATTTGATGAATAAGAGATCAGTGGCACGAGTAGCTACATCGGGAGGGAATTCTTCTAACCCAAATAAGAGGAAGTCTGGAAGCAACAATGGACCTCGCAAGTGCTATAATTGTCAGCAATTCGAGCATTTGGCAAATCAGTGTCCTCAAGAAAGAAAACAGCAGCAGCCGCATCATGGTGGACCAGGTTCGGCTTTGGTTTAGAAATCTCTTTGCTTCAACTGCCACCAACCAGGTCATATGATCAAGGATTGCCTGCTCCTTCATAAAGTCCAGCAGAATAAGGTATTTGCTTTGGAAGGTGCACCATCAACTTCATTTAAGGGCAAGAGAGTATTGGAAGGTACATTACTTTTAGATGGCAAGTATATTGAAGTTTTTTTTAATTCCGGTGCTTCTTTGAGTTTTTTTCTCTGGAATCTGTAGAGAAGTTCTTTCTTACCCCTAGTACTGTAGATAATCCCATATGTGTATCTAATCCTATAGGGGGTAACCAAATTAGATATGATCTATAAGGATTTGAGAATCTCCTATCTGTCCCATAGTTTTTCTTGTGACCCTTATGTGTTGGATTTTAAGGGGGTTGACCTTATATTGGGGATGGATTGGCTTGATAAGTATAAGGCTGTCCTAAATTGTGATGAGAGAACAGTTTCGTTGGAAACTGATCTGGGTAGAATTGCTAGAGTAATGTGTGATAACTCCGGGATTTACTTGAGTAGTCTTTTACATGGAGTTGATACTTCTCAAGAGGATATTGAAGATATCGAAGTGGTCTAAGATTTCTCAGATATATTCGAGGAAGTCAAGTGTTTATCTCCACACCGAGAGATAGAGTTTCGCATAGATTTGGTTCCTGGAGCAGTACCAATAATTCAGCCTAGTAGGAGGATGGCTCATAGGGAGAGGGAGGAACTAGTGAAGCAAACTCAAGATCTATTGGAGAAGGGATTGATTAGGCCCAGTTTTTCTTGTTGGGGTTCTGCTGCGGTGTTTGTCACCAAGTCGCATGGGTTGCTAAGGTTCTGTGTAGACTATCAAGAGTTGAACAAAGTGACCATTCGAAATAAGTATCCTCTTCCTCATATTGATGATCTCTTCGACCAGCTACATGGAGCTTCAGTCTTTTCTCAATTGGATTTAGCATTAGGTTTCCATCGGTTAAGGGTAGCTAAGGACAGTATTCCATTAGCTGCATTCAGGGGACCTAATTGTTTCTATGAGTGGTTGGTTATGCCTTTTGGGTTAACCAACACTCCTACCTACTTTGTCGACCTGATGAACCGAGTCTTTCGTGATGTATTGAATAAGTTCATTTTGGTTCTCATCGATGATATCTTGGTCTACTCTAAATCTGAAGAAGAGCATAAGCGGCACTTGAGAATATATTGGAAACTCTGAGAAGACATGTTCTGAAGGCGAAGTTCTCTAAGTGCCATTTTTGGAAATCAAAAGTAAATTTTTTGGGACACATTGTTTCTGGAGAAGGCATCTCGGTAGATCCAGCAAAGGTTGAGACTATTTTGGAGTGGAAGCAGCCTCAGAAATCGATCGAAGTTTGCAGTTTTCTAGGATAGGCTGGCTACTATAGAAAGTTTATTAAGGATTATTCCAAGAACTCTTCGCACCTAACTAAGCTGACAAGGAAGGGAGCTAAATTCAAGTGGACACCGGAATGTGAGGAGGCTTTTCAGAATCTGAAGGCAAAGTTGACAAGTGCTCCTATGTTGGCTATTCCGAATGGGAAGAGTAAGTTTGAGGTTTATATAGATGCCTGTATTGTTGGATTGGGAGCAGTTCTAATGCAAAATGGTAGGGTAATTGCGTATGCGAGTCGGCAATTGAAGCCACATGAAAGGAACTACGCTACGCACGATCTAGAGCTATTGGCTATTGTTTTTTCTTTAAAAATCTAGAGCCACTATGTTTTGGGAGAGAAGGTCGAGTTATTTACAGATCATAAACCATTGAAATATCTTTTCTCTCAAAAAGATCTTAATCTAAGACAACAGCGATGGGTCGAGTTTTTGGCATCGTATGATTTGCATATTCTTTATATCCCGGGAATGGCGAACGTTATGGCAGATGCTCTTAGCAGGAATGTAGTTCTATCTCTTTTGGAAGTGGTTCCATCTCTTTTGGAAAGGATTTCGAGCAAGCAAGAATCTGATAAAATG
This sequence comes from Allium cepa, assembly GCA_030765085.1. Lineage (NCBI taxonomy): Eukaryota > Viridiplantae > Streptophyta > Magnoliopsida > Asparagales > Amaryllidaceae > Allium > Allium cepa. Next base: position 978,943,931 of record CM060935.1, read on the forward strand.
TTGAAAAGAATCATCAGAAGAGTTAGGAAAGGTCAGTGTCCTTGTTTTGAGATTGATGGCCAAGGAACATTGAGGATTAACGGGAGGATTTATGTTCCAAATGATAGGGATCTGAGACAGGAGGTGTTGTCAGAAAGTCATCATTCTAGATTAAATATCCATCCGGGAATCTCAAAGATGTATAAGGATATAAGAAGGATTTTCTGGTGGCCAGGCATAAAGAAAGATATTGCTAGATTCATTAATAGTTGTGCTATCTGCCAGCAAGTTAAAGGAGATCAGCAAAAGTCAGCCGGTTTATTGCAACCTTTGGAAATCCCGATGTGGAAGTGGGAGATGATTTCGGTCAGTTTGCCTAGAACCAAGAAGGGAAATGAAGGGATATAGGTAATTGTGGATCATCTAACCAAAAGCACCCATTTTATACCGGTTAAGGCAACCCGTACTGCAGCTTCTCTGGCAGAGATTTTCTTTAAAGAGATAGTCAGATTGCATGGTGTTCCAGTTAGTATAATAAGCGGTCGAGATACTATCTTCACCAGCAAGTTATGGGAGGCTTTACAATCAGCTATGGGAACGAGTTTGAGATTGAGTGCAGCATATCATCCGCAGACAGATGGGCAGAAGGAGAGACTTAATCGAATTCTAGGAGGTATGCTGAGAGCCTTTGTATTAGATTTTGGTGGATCGTGGGAAGACCATCTACATCTTGTGGAATTCTCTTATAATAACAGTTACCAAGCAAGTATTAAGATGGATCCCTATGAAGCTCTGTATGGAAGACCATGTAGATCCCCAGCCTGTTGGATAGAGTTGAAAGACTGTCTTGTGCTTGGACTAGATCTGACCCGTGAAGCATCTGCTAAAGTTGAGCTTATAAAGAAAAGAATGAGAGCTACTCAGGATCGTCAAAAAAAATATGCATATAAAAGACGAAGACAATTGGAGTTCGAGATTAGTGATTTAGTCTTTGTCAAGGTTTCCCCGATTAAAGGAGCTGAAAGATTTGGGAAGACGGGAAAACTCGCCCCGAGATATATTGGTCCATTCGGAGTGCTCGAGAGGATTGGTGTTGTAGCATACATGATTGAATTGCCAGTCCGGATGGCGGGAATTCATAATGTTTTTCACGTATCTCATCTAAGGAAATACGTGCACGATCCGTCTCTTATTATGGAACCAGCTGTGTAGGAAGACTTACAGGTGGAGCCGGACTTATCAATTGTCAGACATCCTGTTCAGATTGTCGATCAAGACGAGAGGCAACTCAGAAGGAAGATAGTGATGCTTTTTAAAGTCCAGTGGAGTGAGGATCCGAGAGATTGTACCTGGGAGACACTGGATAATTTTAGGAAGGCTTATCCGGATATGTATCCGGATACCTAATCATGTTTGCATTGGATGTATTGTTGTTCGGATGTTTTGTTTGTTGGTTGCTTATGTATCGATGATATATATGCTAAAATTGTTGAAATAAAATGAAAATTTTGGATTATCTTTTGTTTTAAATTTCGGGGAAGAAATTCTTTTAAGGGGGGAGGAATGTAACACCCCGGAATTTTTAAACAATGTAAAATGTGATAATCTCCTTGATTTAATTAATTAAATTGGCAAAATTTTTATTTTCAAATAATAAATAATAATTTGGTGTTTATATATATAGATAAATTGATTTTAAAATATAATAATCATTTTCAATTCTAATAATGTGTTTATTTAAATATATACACTTTTGAGTTAATTTTTAAGTTGAATTTTAAAAGTGAAATTTGAATCTGAATTTGGATTTAAATTTGGATTTAAAGGATATATATCTTAATAATATTTTGGATTTAAAAACATATGTATAAGATTTTTTATTAGTATATGATTTGCTTTATATTATTTTCTTTAAAGTAATTCATAGATATAAATTTAGATAAGTATTTATTAATTAGTAAATTAAGTATAAAAGCTTTATATTAACATTTAAAATAAATAAAAGTTACTTAATGACAAGTGTAAATATATATAAACTTGATTTTTACATGTGTAAGTTAATAAACAATAGTAAATGACAAATGTTAGGAAATTTTACAAGTGTCACTTTATTTTTATTTTCTTTAATAAAACTAAATTTAATATATATAAACATATATCTATTCGCTCTTTTCTTTTTCCTATCTTCACATTCTAAAAACAAAGAAATAGTTTGTAACTTCAGAAAAAACCAGCAAAGAAATCTTTTCTCAAATTCGAACCTGAACAAGAATCAAAGAGCAAGCTAGCAATTCAAGTAGCAGTTTCACATTCAACTTCAACCTGAGCAATTCAACTTCAACAAGTGAATCAACAATTAAGCTTTAGATCAAAATCATATTTAGGAAACAAGAAAGAAACCTATCTCTATTCAAACTGGTGAGTAAACTTTTATTAAGAAAAGTTTAAGTAAATAAAATATGTGCTTGTGAATTTCTGAGATGATTGATGTCTTGCATGTATACATCAGTGAAATCTTTGTATATATGTTGTAGTGAACTGTGTATGTTTGGGTCTGTCTGATTCTTCTCTGTTTTGAAGTTACAGAGTAAAACTAAAACAAAATTCAAAATTTCCTTAACAAATCACCGTTAGGCTTTGAGTTTCAAACACAGTATGTTTATTTAAACATAAATTAAAGTTTAAAATTTCATTCAAATAAAATTTGTTGGAATATCTTCTGAAATCAAGATGATACAGTAAAATTTTTAATAACATGTTAAAATCAAGTATTGTAATTTGTTGATTCAATTATATATCTTGAATCAACTCTGGGAAATATGATTTTTAAAATAAAAATCATGATTTTTAGATTGGGTTTGGGGAAGTATTTCGGTGATGACTAGACGATAGTTTTTGGACAAATTCTTATGGACAGATGGGCTATGGTGGTCAGGGTTTCGACTGGAGGTGGAGTGATGATGGGTGGTCATGGCAAAAATGATCGGAGGTGTTCTCGATTGATGAGGTGGCCAGACGACTTGAGTTTAGGGTTTAAGCCCTATGTTTGGTCAAGGTTGGGTTTTTGATTGCTGTAGTATCTCTTTTTCTGATCGAGTATCTCTAAGGGATGTGTTCTATAATGGTAATGATGAGCATTCTAAGAGATGCTTTCTATAATGGTAATCATAGCCTCAAGCCTCATCAACCGGGAATGGCTAAAACAGGGAAGGTGCAGCAAGGTTAAGTGGGTCATGCCCAAGTAGAACGAGATTTACCCCTGTCTAGAAGTCCCTTATTATTTCGGCCGTGTGGGAAGTTGTTGGCCACAACTGCGGGGTTGTCTTGTTCGGAGCTATCCAGTAAGGGATGGTTCCGACCTTATATTGCTAGGGATTTAGAGTGGATCCTCGGTACAGTGATCTAGGCCCCGTACTGTGACGGGCGGTACCCCAGTAGCCCTACCATTGATGGAAACCCATTCTTCCTACAAGACCCTATGGTTTTGATTTGTATTACCCACTTTTGTGGCTAGTAGCTGGAATTTAATAGATGCAACAATTTTGGCTATTTTCTATTTACTTGAAAACCCTAGACCCTAATATAATATCACTGGATTTCCTATCAAATTTTTTGGTTAGCATAAGGTAAAAACTTACCCGTGTTTATGTGTGGGAAGTCTTACGTGATACCTTTTGTTTTCAAATGATTTTAAAGTTAAACAACTTTAACTTGTTTACTCACAACAGACCCATGTCTGACCCAAATTTTTTTTTTTCATAAACTCTTGTGTACTCAAATTTTTATGAGTAGCCAAGTGATCGGGTTGGGATTGTCAAATGTTTTTGGAAGCTGGAGCTGGAGTCCCGACGTACCTATTTATCTTTATCCGCCTTGTAGTGACGTTTTGATGTTGTTTTTTGGATTGTATGGTTTGGCAGACTCTTACAAATGTCTAATGTAATGAAGTCGTATTATTTTATGTACTCTAATATGTAAATCTATGTAATGGATATGTGTAATATTATATTTTGTTCCGTTTCCGCTGTGAGATTCTGATGTTTTTGCTCTTTTCTTTCTATCTTTTATATTTCTATCTCTTTCTTTTCTTTTTGATGATATGTCTTTCTGTGGATTGAAAGACGGGTCGTCACAAGTTCTTACTTATCATAGTCAATCACATCTTACAGTCATATCTAAGCATCACTACTCAGATTAAATGACCATGCTTACATCATTTATTTCATTCCAGCCTATTAATTCCAAAAATCGATTTCATAAAGAATTATTGCAGATTACAATTCGAAGTGGTTATGGGTATTTACTTATACCCGACCCCGGTCTCTTCGATTCCAATGTCATCTTATAACAACTGTTTAAGTTTTAAACAATTCCATTCATCGATAATTGCATATTTACATTATCGTTCATCACAGATAGACAAACCATATTATCACAGTTTAATCCAACATATCATACCACATAGCATCTCATATCAAAGATATCAAATCCAAGGTATTCAATATCATACAATCATCCATAAGCAAGATTAATTAATCACACCATTCTAATTAATTTAAATAAATTAAATTAATTCCTTTAATCACTTTTAATCCTGCTTACTAAACATTAATTAATTACAAACCATTAATTAATCATCCCGTAATTATCCTCTTCAATTACATTAAGTAATCAGCCTTTGATTTAAAACACAATTTAATTAACATTTACTATTAACATTAATTACATATCCTTAATTAATTACTCAAACTAATTATCCTATAATCACTTACCATGATTAATTATCCTCTAATTAATCACATTCATTATTTACCAACCCTTAAATAATTTCTTTAATTAATCAATCCTTTAATTAATTACACTAAGTAATTAATTATTAATTACTTCCCTTAAGTAATTTATCTTTAATTACTTTCATCAAGTAATTATCTCATTTGTTAATTATTCTCAATTAATTAACCTCGATCATTAATTAACTTAACCTTTAATTGCCAATTAATTAATGTACCCTCAACAGATTTATCATTTAATTACTTACATTAAGTAATTATCTTTTAAAGTAATTAATCTCTAATTACTTAATTAATTAATGCTTAATTACACTTGATTACTTAATTAATTTATCTCTAATCATCAATTAATAATCTCTAATTATCTAATTAACAATCCTTAATTACAAATAATTAATTTTTAATTAATTAACTTATAACCTTTAATTACAAATTAGTTAATCATTAATTAAATAAATTAATTACTCTTTCATTACCTCATTGAAACCTTAATTATATCAAGACAAAATCATTTCCTTTATTAAACACCAAATCACATATTTGGTTTAAACATTTATCAACCACTTAATTATATTTAAAAATTTAGTTTTAAAATAACTTAAAGATTAACTTAACAATTTTAGTTAAACAAACTTATCCTAATCCCATGTTGAAGAAAACATTTTCTATATATATAAGAATTTTATTTAAGGTAAGTTTAACTAAATTTCTTTTTAAATTTCAAAACATTGCTATTCAAAAACTTAAAAAAAAACATGTTTAAAATCTTGCTTAAACTCCTGCTTCGGGTTAAACCAGATAGCCACTCGAGTACTGCCCCGAGATTCTTTCTCATTCTTCCATTATTTTTAAGAAAAAAAACTTAGCTTAAAATTTAAAAATTATCTAATACATATGCTAACTTGAAACAAACCCAAGATTGACTTCCTTTTGCCCGAGTACTCCTTCGAGTCAACCTACCTCGCAAAACACTAACACACACACGTAGCTGTGCACATGCACCGACGATCCACGCCGTCACGATCTTCGCCGATACCTTCGACACGTTGACGATCGACTCAATAATCGATTCCGACCATCGATACAACACAAAAAAGCCCAGATCGAATTCGAGCTTTCCAGTCAAACCTGGGAACCAGACATCACCTGAGAATTCCCTCGAACCACCAACGCTGTCCACCAGATCTCTCTGGAACTTCGGCTACACCTTCCTCCATGACCCAAGCTTCGTTTTCCCCACATCCAGCCTAACTCGATGCTTTGACGATGGCGTAGAAATGTAAGTCCCGACCTCGACTATTTTTGGGTTTAAAACCATAGTATGATCCACCGCCGACGCCACGACGAACAATCATCACATCCATTATTTTTCCCAACATTCCCGATCGCCAAGCAATCTTCAACAAAAAACCCCGACCCTTAAAAGTTCGTAGATCACTAGAAAATATCGAAACCCAATTTCTGATTTCTTTGAAATTCTCATAAAAAAACAACTAAAAATCTTGCTTTTCATTTTAAAAATCCTATTTCTCATAGATGTATCAGGTTTTTACTTTAATGTAAACATTCAGGTTGATACTGCCTTCAATTCTTGCTATATATATTTTTAAAATTTAAATCTCGTTGTTTTAAACAAATTTTGTTCAAACATTGTAACATAAAGCTGATCAGAGACAAGACAATTGATTATTGAATTTTATTTGCATCTAGTAGTTTAAGAACAGAGCACAACCTTGAATTACAAACATGCACACAGAGATATCCACATACATATATACATAAAGTCGTTAATTCTAACATGTAAACCATTATTGCCTATTCAAACTTAAGTTTTCTGCATGCAATAGGGATTTAAATAGATTAAAAGCTTTTTAAACCAAATTTGTTTACTCACCTTTATAGCTTGAACAGGAAACAGAGGAAAAGAACTTTGATCTGGACTGTCTTTGTCAAAAACTGAAGCTTGTTAGATTTACTTGATGTTTGATCTTGAATTGATCTGATTTTTGAGTTGAATCTGCTTTGATCATTTGATTTGCTTCAGATTTTCAGGTCTGAGGTTTGTTTTTTTAACTGAGTTGATATGTTTGCTTAAATCTAGTTTTTGAATTTGATGATCAATTGAAACTTAAATTTTTACTTTCTGGCTTTTAGTTTCTTTCCAGGTCTAAGTTTTGTGAAAGAAATTTGAAAGAGTAATGTATATGCATAATCTTGTTTAACTTTTATTTATTATTTTTGAAAATAAAAGGCAAAAAACACTTGTATTATTTGCAAGTTAATTTAATTACAAATGCTAATATGGGATCTATTTATCTTACACTTGTTGATATCATATTTTAATTTGCTTACACATGTTTTGGTATAAAATCTTTATATTATAATATTTACACATGTATCTACATATAGTTTAAGTGTTTTTAATATCATTTTATATTATATTTTCAATTTATCTATATATTTATATATCTTATTATTTTTCTTAATATTTTCAAATTAACATATGTTTGAATATTATATCTATATATTTCCTCTAATACATTTTCTCTTTACTATTTTTTAGGTAACCTTAAAGAAGATAATATAAAACTTTAATTATAACAAATTAGTAACCAAGTATCTATACGTATTATTTTCTAAATTTATTTAAGATATAACTTTGAATTTCAAATCCAAGCATTATTTAAAATCTACACATATGTATATATATACATGTTACAACACATTATTTTTTGTTTCAAAAAAATAACTTGTCAATTTCAAATAATTATATTAGGAGATTATCAAATAAATATTTACCCCAATATAAATATTTATTACCAGATTTATTTGTCCAATTTTATAAATCAATGTGCCTACTGATTACATCTAATTAATTATCAATTTACAGATGCCCAAAAATCCGGGTTATCACAATAAAGATCTCTTGCAATGTTTATCTCTTACAATTATAAGTAATTATAGGAGAACAATAATAAATTTACCGCTTAAGCTTACAATGGTACTAAATTTATGAACTATGAGGAATTGCTTGCTGTAAGTGAATCCTGAGCTTAGAGACAAGCTAAATTTCATTCCCTTTGACACTGTATGGCAATGGCTATTTATAGTGGCTGAAGTAGATCAATAGACGGCTAAGGTTATGCTGCAAATAGACAGGAATTATTCCTAGCCATAGATATGATTTCTTGGGTGAATGGAACACAATTGGAAAAGTAGTTAAAATGTGTGGCTGAGAAGCATGCCATATGTAATTCTGCATGGGACGCATGCTTTGTGTTGAGAAAGGAAGCGCTCTATAGGGGTTGATACACTTTGGCAATTATTTGCAGTAGTAGGTGTACTAAGTCATACTAGGTTGTACTTTTTGACGTCTAGCATAGTTCTCTTGGAAGCAAGGCTGGAGCGAAGCTTCTTGCATAGTGACGATCTATTGCTTATTGCCAAAGCCTGTTGAGAGTAGAGCTAAAAATGTTAGGGCTGGAGCATGAAAGACTAGGCCAAGTCATAGTGATGAGACAGACTGTTTGGGACCGTTTATAGGTAGGCTAATAGTTGTTGAATATGCTAGTATATGATTTTTGTTTGATGATAATAAACATATATGTATGTTCATTTAAATGTGTTTGCTATTGTACTATTTTATTTTCACATAATTAAATAAATATTTGCTGAATAAAATAAATGACACAGAATTTAAATTCAAACAGATATTTTATTCAGACAAATATTTATTACAATTTTGAATCATACAAATTTGAGCTCTCACTATATACACAATTTTCAAACAATACATTTTCAAAATACAACACAATTTTCCACTACACAATTATCATTTGCATAACTGTCCTCACTACATATCACTCTTTCACTCATATTTTTTCTTCAGCTGTATTATCATTTGTATCCAACATCTAGGTTATCTGCAAAATACACACTGATGTAGTAAAATTGAAAATGAAATATTTTTGCAGTGTAAAATAAAATGTGTTTTTGAAAATATTATTTTCCTCGGTAATTTAGGTTCTTTGTTGTCATATGCATTTTGAATTCATCATACACGAACAACTTGTGACATGCACCGGTATCATTGTACATGCCACAAAGCCGTGCACACCGATATACACTTGATAAAACTACAAGGACAGGTGAGCATAAGGTCATACCCGAGCCAAGGCTGGATTCAACTCAAGTGCAATACAAATAAAACTACAATACGAGCACAAGGTCAAACTCGAGCCAAAGCTAGGTTCAACTCAGGTGCAATACAAAAACAAAAATAGAATGGTCAAGTTTTAATGACTGGAACAAGCCTCAACCAAAAATTCAATGTGTAGACATGAAAACAACTCGACCAGTCAAATGCAAGTATGAACCAGGACCAGTAAACAGTGATAGAAAACAAAGCAGGTAATGACACTGTAACTTGACAAGCAGTTCAACATGATACTATATGCAAGCCCAGTTACAACATGAACTGGTTCGAAGCAACAAAATTCAAACAAGCCAAAGCAATATGAAAACCAAAGTCACAACTTCATCAGACTAGAGAAGACTTCAAATAGAGGCATAAACAATAAAGACTTTATATGGAACCAAACCTGGCAACATGAATGATATGATCAAATTTCAATAACTACAAATTGATCAGGAGCAACAAATGCCAACAGACCAGACTTGAACTCAGGGATCACATACAACATCAAACTTAACGAAACAAAACAATGAACTGACTCGAAGTTTATATGAAAATACAAGTGCAAAAATCAAATACACAAGTAAATGTGATCAAGCAACTCGAGCTGGCATATTAGACTACAACAAGACTAGTCCTGATTGGAAGCAAATGTGGACTCAAATATCAATGGCACCATTGACAATATGGGATGTAATGAAGCAGTTCAACATAGATGAATCGAAGACCAATACAACTATAGATGCAAACAATAGTCCAGGCTCTCAATAATCAAGTGCATCAAATCAGAGCAGTGCATTTTAACAAAGTGTGGACAACAACAAAATGCAGACTTACATCAAAACACACCAGAATTGATTTCAAGTAAAACAATAGTCCAGTTACATCACAACAGTAGTGACATACACATACATCAGGTGCAGTCACAAGTCCAGACAATGAAATTATCGAACCAATCAATACAAGCAAATATGTAGAATAGTGGATTGAGTTCAATGCAACCCAGACCAATATCACACAACAACTACAAGCATCAGGTCAAAAATGCTACATGGTTGAACACACACGTCGAACAAGTTAAATCAAATGATAACACGTATGCATGAAACCATGGATCAAAATTTTCAAACAAATATATATATATATATATATATATATATATATATATATATATATAGTAATTGAACAAGTGGTATCAAACCAAATTATCAAAAAAATCTAATGTCGAAGCCAAAGGGGATAAAGAACGGAACCAAATCCAAAGAGTCCAGATTATCACAAATTCAAAAGACCGAAGTAACAATAGAAAAGAAATTCACGGAGCAAGGTCAAATTCATGAAGCCGTGGTAAGCAAGCATAATAGAAAATATACGAATTGAACTAGTCAGAAAACATCACCAACATTCAAGTTAAATCGAACTACCAAGCATATCAATTGAAGAAATCAAATAGAATATATACGAATGAGATTATAGGATCTCGAATCCTATTTAACCCATCATCATCATCGGCATTCAAAAGCATTCGAGTTCAAATAATATCACAGAGCAAAGTTTAAATCAATAACTCAAATTGAATCGAGTTCAAGCATATCAACAAAAGAAATAAAGCAAAATCGCATACCAATTCAATTTGAACTCAACTCATTGAAGCAGCCATTTGCAAATCAAAGTGACAAATTGATTGAAGAAGTAAATTGTAGATAGTTCATCATTTAATCAACAACCGAAGTCGACATGTTCAATTTCGCAGAAGCCCTAATTTTCAAAAAGCAAGAGGAATATCGAGGTAGCCATTTTCAAAAAGGAGAGGATATGGCCGATAAAATAAAAAGAAAAAAGGGAATATATTTTATCACTAAGTTATTTTCTAGTAGGCCAGCCTTTTCTATTGGACTTTAAAATTTAATCTAGGGTTTCTAGCTTTTAAGTTGTTTTTGTTTTGTATTTTACTTTTAAAATTTTGGTAAATTCTAGTTGAGTGACTGGGGAACGAATTACGGTGGTGTAGTTTGAGAATTCGAAACTCAGTGGCTGAGTTGTGGCAGGGTTTTGAGCATAGTGTTAGGTTAGTCAATAACGAGTGTTGCGAGTTTACATGTGTAAGCGTCTGACTACTTAATTTCTAGTAGAAACCTTAAGGGAATAATGTAGGTAGGGTTTTGCCGAAGCTGAGTAAATCTGTGTTGTTCTATTTCTGCTTTTAATATTCTGCTATTATCAGTGCTGCAATTATTTTATATATTTGCGCATTAAATTTTTATAATTAATAGTATCATCCTATTCACCCCCTCTATAGTGAAATCGATCCTACAAGTGGTATCAGGGCTAGGAACAAAAGCCAATTTTTGATTTTAAAATTTTGATTTTTCAAAAACAAATTATTGTTTTAAAATTTTTAAATGGCTTCTTTTAATAATGCTTTTGCTGAGAGTCAGTCCATAGTTAAACCATCAATGTTCGATGGTGAATATGCTTGGTGAATATGCTTATTGGAAAAATAGAATGAAATTTTTTCTAAAGATTATTGATGCTTTGAATATTGTTGAGACATGTTATAGGACAACAACTATAGTGGTAGATAATCAGGAAATAGATAAATCGATGAATCAATGGACAGATCTTGAAAATAGACTACAGAATGCTAATGCTAATGCTAAAACTATGAATTCTATTATTTATTCATTGGATCAAATCGAATTTAATCGTGTCTCACATTGTCTAACTTCGAGAAATTTGGCATACACTTGAAGGGACTCACAAAGGAACACCTCAAGTCAAAAAATCTCGCCTTGGCATGCTAATAGCGAATACGAGAACATCATAATGACCAAGGATTAAAATGTCAAAGAGACGTATGGACGACTTTCCAATATTGTAAATAAATCAAAAGCACTTGGAAAGTCATACATAGAATTGGAAATAGTCCGAAAAATCCTCAGAGTCCTTCCATGAAGTTTTGAAGCGAAAATTACAGCCATTCAAGAATAAAAAGAATTGAAACAAATCAAAGTTGAAGAACTCATCATAAATCTCGCCACTTATAAGCTAGAAATGAAATTCAAGAAAGAACGCGAAGAAGGTGATACTCGAAAGAAATCAATAGCTCTTAAAGGAATAACGAAAAGTGATGATGATGGTGGTGGTGATGAGCAGCTGAGCTGGCGCTACTAATAAAGAGATTCAAAAAGTAGAACCGCAAATACGGAAATCCAACTCTAAATCAACAATTGAAAAGCAGAATAGTCAAAGCACTAGACAACTCAAAAAAACACGAAATCATTTATCACAAGTGCAACAAACCTGGTAATATAGCCCAATTGTCCTCAGAATCGATTCAGCTATGGAAAGAAACCGAAAAGGAGAAGTTGCAGCCACTTGGGATGAAACTGATGAAGATGATAAAGCACTGGCAGTGAGAGTGAAAAAGAAGTCTGTGCCTTCGAGGTGATATAACTGATAGTGATGATGATGAGCCAAGCGAGATATCAAAACTTACTCATTCAGAATTACTTATATATTTTCATGATGTAAATGGCAGTTTCAAAAGACTTAGGGAGAAATATACTAAAATTGAATCACAAAGAGATACTTTGATAGATTTAAATAAATAGCTTGATCAATTAGTTAAAAACTATCAAACCAAGAGCCTTAAGTGTGTTAAGTGTCCATCACTTGAAGAAGAAATTAAAAAATCAAAAATTAAAATAAAATCACTTGAAAATGAAATTCTAATTTTAAAAAAAAAGTGAAAATACTAGAAGAGAAAATTGTGGTGAAAAGTGTACTCGATTATTGAATGAAAATGAATCTCTCAAAACACGAGTCCAACAATTGTCTACAACTTTAGAAAAATTTTCCAAAGGAGAAAGATCGTTAAATATGCTATTAGGGAGACAAACTGTTAATACAAATAGACAAGGACTTAGATATGATCAATATGAACTTGTTAGAAGTGAAATTAGTCAAGTCAAATCTGAGTGCACAATTTGTAGAAAAATTGGATACAATCAAAACAATTGTTGATATAGACCCAAAAATGTAAAAGCCATACCAATTTGGGTTCCAAAAGGCACGAATATAAAATCCCTTAAAGTCAAACTAGTCTGGGTGCCAAAAGGAAGAAATATAAATTTTCTTAGGTCTCCACAAACATATTTTCCAAAACCTTTTGACACTAACAACCATGGAACTATAAAAAAAAATGGGTCAAAAAATCTTTTCTCGTGTAGGTGTGGTGGCAGGCTAAGGAACAACAATAGTGTTACCTAGATTCTGGCTGTTCCAAGCACACAATGGGTGACAAATCCAAAGTTCCTTAGCCTAGTATAAAGATGGCTGAATCACAATAGGCAACAACGACAAATCATCGACAATGGTAAAATAGATAATGGAAAATTTATCTTGAACGATATATTAAATGTGATAATCTGCACAATAATCTGAATTAAATCAGCCAGCTATGTGATGAAGAAATGAATGTTGATTTTGAATCTGATTTATTCAAAATTGTAGGCTAATTATCTTTTTATGCTGAGAACACATAATTATCTCCAGAGTCTCTGAACTAATTCATATAGATTCATTTGGAATAATGATATTACAAGTTTAGATGATAAGAAATATTGTCTTGAATTGTTTTTTGATTACTCTAGATGCACGTGGATATATTTGCTTATCTTACTGCTTCTAGATCTGACACTATGTTCACTGTTTGTAAATTTGCACGATTTCAATTTAAATTCAAAATAATTTCATTTAAAAGATATTAAAAATGATTTTAAGGTATTTTGTAACACACGTCATGATCTGGTCTATAACATCCAACTAATGATAAAGGAAAATTCAGACGCAGATTACACTGGAAATCTAGTTGGTAGAAAAATTACTAATGCAACGTGATTTATGTTGAGATATTCAGTAGTTGCATTATTTTCAAAGAAAATATGTGAATATTTTTCATATCAACTAATTTTCAAATAGCAGACATTTTTCTTATAAAACCCCTTCAAGAAAATTGTTTTTGTTAACCTTGTTTCAGATTAGTCAATTTGATTTTACAATTATCTTTGGATTTGATCTTAAATGATTACATTAACTAATCTGACTCCCTACTGATTATCAAAAAGATAAAAAGTGATTGAAAAAGTGATGAGTGGCTATATTAATCATATATTATAACTTGAGACAGTATATTTAGTAAATTTCTTTAAAAAACTTAAACAAGATTGATAATAACTTTTGACGGGTAAAAATAACTATTGCTATCATATTTCTAACGACCATCACTCAACAAAATCCAATATAATATGTCAATATGTGGTATTTTAGACAGGAAATTATCAGTTTTATTTTTAATGACCATCAATATATTCTAACGACCATCAATATCACGGTTATGCATGGGTGAATTACTTAGAATTTTTGATTATGTGCTTTCATGCCCATTTAAAAGCCCTCATGATTATGCATGTATGAAACACATACCAAAATTGATTATTAAATAGACAAGTTGAATCTAATCCCATTTAAAGTCCTCATGGTTATGTTAGTCCTTGAGAAGATGGTTTAGATGACAACAACCTTAGAATAAGATTATAAAATAAATACTAACATTATAGTTTAGATATATATATATATATATATATATATATATATATAAATAGGATTTAACCATGCAGGTATCAAGAATGAAGACTGTACAGTATAGAGATTCAAGACTGAAGATATCATGATTGAAGACTCATGAGTATCAAGATTATCAAGAGTTCAAGATTCCAATAATAAGCAATTTAGTTAGGAATTTTGTCAAAACTCCTAGAAAAGCAATGGCATCTTAAAATCCAATTTATTCGTGGAATGGAATCCACTTCGAGCCTGTTAAAGGTATGGAACCCTAAGTAGGATGGAACCTACGAAAAATCTAGTGGAACATTGTTTTGTATCCACTAACTTTTATTCAAATTTTTTTACAAAATTATATCTTGCATTCAAAATGATTTCAAAACCTTCCTTTTAAAAGAATAAAAAACATCTATCCTGGTTTTAAAATACTTTTAGCCGCAAAATAATCTTTATCTTTAAAATCAAATTATCCTTGGTTTTAAATTATCTTTTAACTATAACGTATTTAACTTTTAATTTTCATACTTAGGTTTAAATATATAGTAAAATTTTATATATACCAAAATATTATTCTCTATATTTATCTATGTATTTTAACGATAGTTAAGTATATTTATAAATTTTAAAAATAGTTTTAATACAAGATAGAAGTTATTTTCAAAGAAAAATAAATTACCAAAAATACCATAGGCCTGTCGACAACCCCTACATACCCTTGTCGACAAGGTAGCAGTTGATTTCAAAAATTTGAATTTCAAAAGAAGTGTCTATTCATCATATCCTTTCACGAATGGATATGACTGTTGTTCTACTATAAACAGGGGCAGTTTTAAACGAATTTGTATTCATAAATTTCTCTGATTTCACTCCTCTTCTTCTTCCACATTTATTTACATATATTTTTACCATTACTCTACCGAAATCACCAATTAATCTAACTAGATCATCTCTGGTTTGATTCTCTAACACTATCTCAACAAGATCTCAGTACTATTCAGAGTTATAGGCTTCTTTGTAATTAATTAAGCGAGAAAAGGTGTGTTGTAGCCAGTGAAATCAATTAAGCGAGAAAATGTATCCTGTTAGATCAATTGGGTGAACTTGTTGCTTGTAAAATTAAGTATCTCTACCCAGAGGATTGTGAATCGGGAGTGGTGTATCTCGTGGCCTTGAAATCGAGGGTGTAATTGTAAAAATTGATTTTGAAAGGAAATCCGTACTTGTGTGCGGGACTGGATGTAGGGTAACTCCGGACCAGTATAAAATCCGTTGTGTTCTTTCCTTATTGCTTTTACTTTATTTCTGCATCTGTGTTTGTTTCTGTGATCATATCCGAGTCTGAATATTGCATACATTTGTGTTCAAATTAACATAAATTCAAAAAGATTTAGTAATTCCTTAAAACATTATTCACCCCCCTTTAGTGTAATTATAGCCTTAAGATCCGTAATTGAATTTCTCACATTTGGTATCGGAGAAAGGTTTTCAAAGTTTCATAATATGAATTTTGAAATTTTTTCAAAATGGATACCAACACTGGTACTGTTAATACTATCAACACTGGTTCTATTATCCCTGTCACAAGTTCATTTGTAGAAGGTCAGTCTACTGTCAGACTACCACATCTTAATGGCGATAACTATGCATATTGGGCATGTAGGTTGAAAATATATTTACAATATCTAGGACTAGACACTTGGAATATCACATAGACAGAATACCTTGAACCCACAACTGATTTTGCACAGCGACTACTGAGCAAAAGACCGTTGCACAAAACAACTCTAAAGCTATGAATATTTTGTTTTATTCACTTGATAGGAATAAATTTAATAGAGTGTCAGTTTGTAAGTCTGCATATGAAATGTGAAAAACTTTGCAAGTTACTCACGAAGGAACAAACAAAGTTAAACAGACCAAAATTTCCATGCTCACAAACTAGTTTCAATTATTTAAAATAAATTCTAATGAGTCTATTTCAGATATGTATAGTAGATTTCAGAGTATTGTGCATTCTCTAATATCCTTGGGAAAGGAATTTTCGAAAGAAGATCAAGTCAGAAAAATCTTAAATTCTCTTACTCCAGAATGGGATTAAAAGACACTTGCGATCGAAGATGCAAATGACATCAGTACCTTAAAGATAGAAGAATTAATTGGAAATCTAATGTCGTTTGAAGTCCAATTGATTGGGAGAAGAGAAAGCAAAGAATCTAAAAAGAAATTAATGGCATTCAATGCATTGGCCAATGGATCAGACTCAAATAGCTACAATGATGAAGAGATAACCTTTATGACCAAGAATTTTCGAAAATTCCTGAAATACAGAAAGATGAATAATCTCAAGAGAAACAACTATAAGAACTCTAGAAATTATAATGTAGTGTCAAACTATATCAAATGTTTCAACTGTGACAAAGTAGGCCATATCAAAAAAGACTGTCCACATCCAGATAGGCAAAATCTTCCTATAAACAATGATTCCGCAAAGACACGAAAACCTGCATTTACTGCTACTCTAGATGACCCAGATTCGTCCTCAAGCAATGATGATCAGAAGATAGATAATTCAAATATGTGTTTCACGGCTGTTCACAAATCCGACGAATTCAGTGAAACAGACTTAGAAAAAGGTACACATTTACAATAAATTGGTTGAAATTGCATGCTTAGAATTGAATGCTTGATTGGTTAATTTTGGATTGGTGTGTTGTTTGAATTTAATTTTTTTACTATTTATTATTATTATTATTATTTATTTTTTAATAGTATCATAATATTTTATGGAATATACTATAATTCTAGTAATACTCCAGATATATATAGACATTAAAAATAATATATATATATATGTATATATATATGTATATATATATATGTATATATATATATTAGAATACTTAAGACAAAAATCATGAAAATTCAGAGACACCTGTTGACAAGGTCCCCACCATGTTGTCGACAAGGGTATAGAAATTCAAAATTCAAAATTTGAATTCAAATGTTGAATTTCCCTCCATATTTTCACTTCATTAAAGCCTCTGAAAAGTCACCTTTTGATCAGAGAACAAGTCCTTTGAGAATCTATTTATTCACTATCTCTTATCACAACTTTTCACTTTCATTTTCAAATTCAAACTCTTATTCCAAAATATCAAGCTCTCCACTCTCTACTCTAATGGCTTCTTCAAGCAATCCTTCCATAATGTGAACTTCCAGAAAGATAAAAGAGCAACTTTACAATGATCCAGAGGCTATAAAAGCATATATCAACTATGCTAACTATGGAAAAGTCCATCCCGAAAAGTTTGCTCTATTTTAAGATTTCTCTTCTTATGGAATCGATTCTCTTTTTACAAACAACCAAGTTCTTAGTCTTGTTGATGCCTCATAAAATGATTTTGTTTGTTATCCAAATATTGTTAAAATTTTCTTTGCCAATCTCAACCGTGTATTTTATAATGGAAATGATGATGAAATTTGAAGTAGTGTCAAAGGCACTAGAATCATTTTAAATTGTGATCTTTTGGGTACCATTCTCAATTGCTAGAGCACGGGAATGGATGTTTCTAGTTTTAATATCGATGAAAATGATCGTGAGACATTTCATCAAATTTTCAAAGGAGATAACTTTGATTTGGTAAATCGAAACTTTCGGCCAAAAGCTAGAATTTTTAAACTTCTTTTACAACATACTTTGTCCCCAAGATCGGGGGGTTTTTAACAATCCAACCTCAAAAGTTTGCAAACCACTTTTTGATATTTTCGAAAATTATGATATTAACTGGGCGCAAGTTATTTTGGATGAGTTTCGTCCCAAAAATCTTGAAATGGGTGAAAACACTTTGTATCATGGAATCTCTCTCACTCGAATTTTTAATTATTTTGGAGTAGATTTCAAAGGAGAAGAATTTGTTTCAAGAAAATTTTTTAATCACTCAGACATTTCTCTTATGAAAATTCCATATGTTTTTCATATTGAAACCCTTGCCGAAAAGGAAGAGCGTTTGACTCATGAGGAGATGGAGGAGGAGGAGGAAGATGAAGGAAATGAAATGGAAATAGAAGATGAAGAAAGTGAAACATCCTTGGAAAGTATTCACTATCCCTCTAATCCAACCAACAAAGCCTTACTCATAAATCAAAAGATCATTGTTGAGAATCAGCAGACACCTAAACGATCCGTTAGTAAGAAACTGGATAGGATGTCATCCAAGATCAACAAGTTTTTCCCCAAAGTCAGCAAGAAGCTTAGATTATCTTCATCTTCGTCATCCTCTAACTATTTCTACCTTTTAATGTCTTGTTGTATTAGTTTTAATTTGTTTTGATTTGAATGTTCGCGTAGTTCTTAATGTTTAATCATTGTATCGTTCTATTATGAAATGAAATTGAATTACTTTTCTGTTATCTAGCTTATCCTAACTCCAGAATAAATGTTAGTGTATTATATAAATATAAACATATATTTATATATATACACACACAATTATTCACAAAATCAAAATGAGTCATCAAAATTAACTGACTCCTGTCGACAACCCCCTTTGACCTTGTCGACAAGTACCGATCAAAAATGACTTTTCATTTTAAATTTGAAATTTGAATAACTACCTTATGTCTATTCATTTCAAACGAATTTCTATACCTATAAGTATAAATGAAGGTGGAGAAACTCCATCTTTATGCCTATGTGAACATGGTCTGTAGAGCGCTTTGGAGCTCATAAGCAATATACACTTCACTAGGATCATAGATGCACATTCGTGCATTAAATCTCACCCCAATGTCCTAACACTAATGCCATTTTCTTCATTGTTTCAGGTTCCATAGGCCGTGGCTATTATGAAAAGCTCTCTCAAAATGTCAGTGCATACAAAGGCTAGACTTCTAATCCTAGTCTGCCTTATCGCTACAGAAGTGATGAGGAGAGGCCAAAAAGAAAGGATCGTAAAGCTGATAAAGCTCATAAAATTGGAAAAGAAAAGGACAAGGAGGAGAGAAAGAAGAGAGAGGCTGATACTGAGCTCTCCCATAGCAAAACCAAATGCCAAGAGAATCCGCCAAGCATCGTGGGCCTTCTTTTGTCGATGTTCAACCGTGCACAAAATCTCAAAATTCTTTAGTACAACAAATTCCAACCTCCCAATCCCTTATTGCTGTTGTTTCCCCTCACCCCAAGAGTGTTTCTACTACAAAGTTTACTTTTCCAGCTGGTCCCCCGCCCCTACAATCTGCATTTCCTTACGTCTTCTTACACGATGTCATGTTCAATTAGGACATCTCAGATACCTCGAAAGAGGTGGTGGAGCGAGACTTACGGAATATTCAGAAGCATGTTGGCAAGGGGTTTAATTGGAAGAAGCTATGTACTACAGCCCTCTCTAAAGTGAATAAGATCAACTGCACCAACATTTTCTCCTTGAAGTCCTTGAAGGATGAATTTGAGCAAATGATTAAGAGTCGAGGGGACGACCTGTTCAAGGTCACAAGAGAGGGGACTCGGCTCCTAAAGGGAAAGTCCGCGTCACCAAATTGGTCAAAGAGATAAAGCGTGCCCAAACGGACACCGAGCTCATCTTTAGAGACTAGCTTAGAGTTGCCATTGCTGAATATACAGAGCCGAAGAAGCAAGCTAATGAGAAGGCCCGGGCTCTTACATAAAAAGATGAGATCAATCGAGCCTAGGATCTGACTATCTTAGAGCAAACTGCTGAACTTGCTAGGCTCCATAAGGAGGATCAAAGGCTCGATGAAGAGAAAAAGAAACTTGCCAATGTGATGGAGTAGCCGTCTACTGCAAAATTTGCCAACGATCTTGAGCTTGCAATTTCCCAACAAGAGCTCAAAGAGCTTTAAGAAGAGAGGTCCAAAACTAGCAACAAGCTCGTTGCTAATATGTTGCATTTCTATGCTAGTGTAGTGATGAATAAAAATCTAAGATGGCTATCCCAAGACCCTTGTTGGATTTTGGGAAGAAGTGTTGACTCTGAGGAAAAGCTAATGGCTATATATCTCGATGCTAAAGACATGCAATTTCTCTCTATTAGAACGACCTTCTTTGTTGAAGAAGCTACTAATGCTGCTGATACAAAGGCTCTCACTAGCCCAACCTCATTGGGTTAGCAAGAGAAACCTGCATTAAAATCTGGAGAGTTGGTAGCGATTATTCCTGCGTCCCTGAGGGTTAGCTCCAAAACCACCTAGGTGATTCTAACTTTGGCAGCAATTGCATCTATCAAGCCCTATATTCCTAACTCCACGGGCCAAACCGAGGAGCACACTACGGAAGAAGAGTAATTTGAAATTGATGTTAAAGAGAGAAGCCCCAGCTCAGGTATTTCTCTTACCTGTCCAGTGTTTTAGAAGCTTCGGTTCAGTCCCAAATCAATTTCTAAACTTTATTGTTATGTTTGTCAACTTCTAGGTCAATCGCATCTACCTTCTCCGCCTCCGGCTACACATTGCTTAGGAACTGCAGCTATCTTTTCTACGTCTACCTACGTTTCTACGGGGATTACCGTAACTGCTCATGCCTCCAGCTCCGGTCTAGGACCCGGTTCTGAAAAGATTGTTGTCCTGGAGAATTTGGAGAATTTTCTGTCTTCCATGAGGAAGATTTAATGATCTTTAGTTCTTCTGACCTGATCGAGCACGTGACTATGGCAAAGAGGCTGAAGAAGGATCTGGATAAGATCAGAGTAAAGAATAAGCATAGACTTGCCCAACCTACTTCCACAAAACTGTCATGCACCCAACACTAGGTTCCCACTTTGAAGACCCGACCACCTAAGACAAAGCCCATTGGTAGCCTGACCGATCAATTTGAAGAACCACATATGACGACCGACGAAGAATCTACTCAATCGGAAGGCAAATACTCTTCCAAAAAGGGTAATTAGAGATGAAAAGAAAAAGCACAAGATTCCTCCTTTAGATGGTAAAAGCGACAAAAGGGGAAAAAGCTAAAAAGTGCTCCAAGGCTGCAAGTGTGGTAGCTCATCCTTCGTGTCATCATTGAGTCTATGCTTTTGCTTTTTGATTTTGGACATGCTGATATTGTGCGGGTATGGCCCAGTGTTTGTTTGTAAATAGAAACTATTAGTAATGAAAGATTTACTTTTGTTCTGCAATCTTTCTTCAATTTACTTATCTATATTTTAGGTACCATGCCTATTTGTCTACAACTACCTATGTATATAATATAACTGCTTATGCTGTAATTTTTCCTATATTATATATACTTCTGTTCCTGTACAATATGCTTATTCACTGCAACTATGTGCATAAATAATATCTGCGCTATTACTCTAATTATATTTTGTTACTTAGTCCTTTTTATAACTGCTAAAATACCCAGTTTAGCAAAACAAGAATGTGGTTTAGCCAGCTCTATGGCTATTTCTGTTCAAGCTTATTCGAGTTCTTTTCAGCTAAGTGTTTGCGCACATGCCTCTGTCTTTAGGGCTTATTATTCTAAGTTCCAGAGTTTGGGAAATCATAAAGGATTAAAGATCATGGGCAATTCTTCCGCTTGCCCACGTTCAAGTTCTTCATCCTATTTTGGGATCATATACACTTGATAATTCCAACTTTTGGTTCTTTATCGCTATCCCCGCCTATCCTCGATCGAGAGTATCCCGCTTAGTCACTAGCATCATCGTAGAAATCCTATTTGCATGATAGTTCCTATTTCTAGGAACTAGTGACCTTACTACACGATTCCAAACGTTATGTCGTCAATGCTACCAATCTCTCGGCTGCAACTGAATTCTTTCAAGTTAACATCCTTAGCTAATGTCATTCTAAATGTACTATCGTAAAGATGCATTTTTGTTATAATTTGTTATAAAAAATACTTCCAAGTTCAGAGTTAGGAACCCAGTTGTGCACTAGTTTCTATCTGTGGAAACAGGAATACCAACAGTTACATTCTAAGGATTTCTCCCAAATGTTGCCTATTTCGGGAAAGGGTTGACATATGCAATTTAGAGTCGGATGATCCATTTAACTTAAGAACAATTTCACCTTTCCTTTATCGGCTATCTTCGGGCAACGACATGTTCTTCTAGGGTGAAGAGTACAATCGAGTGTCGATTTCTATTTTTAGAAGTTGGCGCATTGATGGTTTGAATCAGAAGACTCTTTCTCGGAGTAGCCTATCTCCAGAGATGGTGCATCCTTGTATACTAGGATCGAATTATCCTATTGATCAATCATTGAATGAATTGTCGAACCTCCTCGTTATTGCCTATCTCTGGGCAATGATGAATTCTTGAAGGTTGGTTGTACTGGAAGCTTTCCCATCGTCACCAAATCCTTGGGCGATGGAGAATTTATGAAGGTTAATGGTTTTCTTCCCTAACAGTGTCTATCTCCAGGAAATGCCAGATTCTTGGAAGGTAAGCACCTTCCTGATGTTGCCTAAATTTGGGCAACGGTAGTTTTCAGAAGGTAGGTAGTCGATTTTCTCGATTGACGTGGAGGTTTGAACCATCACGGCATCGCCTATCTCCGGCAACACTGGTTCTCATTAGATTAAGGGTCGATTTTCCCTATCGACCTGGCAGTTTTGACCTTTCCAGCGTCGCTATCATCGGGCAACGCCGATTCTTAGAAGGTTAGGGTCAATGTTGTAGACCTTCCCAGCGTTGCCTATCTCCGAGCAACATTGTATCTCAAAAGGTTAAGGTCGATTTTCACCATTAACCCAATAGTTTAGAACTTCTCGACATCGCCTATCTCTTGGAAACGTAGGTTCTCAAAAGGTTAGGGTTGATTTTCACCATCGACCCAGTGGTTTAGACCTTCCTATTGTCACCAATGTCCAGGCAACACAAGTTCTCAGAAGATTAGGGTGGATTTTCACCATCGACCCGATGGTTTAGACCTTCCTAGGATCGCTATCTCCAGGAAACGCATGTTCTCAGAAGAATAGGATCGATTTTCATTATAGACCTGGCAATTTAAACCTTTCCGACATCTCTTATCTCCTGGCAGTGCAGGTCCTCAAAAGATTAGGGTTGATTTTCACCATCAACCTAGCGGTTTAGACCTTCTCGGTGTCGCCTATCTTCGGGCTATGCCAGTTGTTAGAAAGTTAGGGTTGATTTTCATCGTCAATCTAATGGTTTAGACCTTTTCGGAATCGCCTATCTACGGGTGACGTTGATTCTTAGAAGGTTTGGATCAATTTTCACCATCGACTCAAAGGTTTAGATCCTTTTGACATCTCTTACTTTGGACCAATGACAGTTCTCAGAAGGTTAGGGTTCACCACCGCCCTTAGGGTTTAGACCTTCTCGGCATCGCCCATCTTCGGGCATTGGCGGTTCTCAGAAGGTTAGGATACTAATCATATACTATAGGAGGTTTTCTTGCAAGAACACAGTTCCATTGGATCAAGAAGGTACTTTATTTGCAAATGGAAAAAGCGGCTAGTCCTTCCTTATTACATCACCCTAGTGTCACCGGGTGGCTTATTTGAGAAAACAAATACAGTAAAAACTAAGTGTAGTAGTGCGGTGGCAAGTCAATGTTCCAAGCACGTGGGATCGGAATTCCATTAGTGGTTGCCAGCTTGGAAGTTCCATCTCCAAGCTCTTGATCAATTGCATAGGATGCTTTCCAGTTCAGGTTAAGCGCTTCCGTGCTTGGGAGAACTCCTTTCAAAATGAGATCTCCTACCTCAAAGGTGCAGTTGTGAACCTTGGCATTGAAGTGCCATGCTACTCTTTTTTGGTGTGTAGTGGCCCTTAATTCTGCTTCTTCCCTCTTCTCATCTACCAAATCGGGAAACTCAAGCAGGAGTTCCTTGTTCATTTTCAGATCAAAATACCTTTTACAATGTGAGGCACTCAAAAATAATCCTAATAACCACGTTCAGATCACATATTCATGTACAAAATATGATAAGAGCGATATATGAAGATGTCCCCTTATGAAGATAAGAGAACTAATAATATGGAATTTACAGTTCTTAGTACATCATAGCGGAATACACAAAATAGCTCTTATATAAATAATACTGCTTCCTGCATGTCTCTAGAAGCTTATTCATCCAAAAACCTAAAAGTCTCCCACTCTCAGACTACTCAAATTAATTTTGAGTACTCGAGAGTTTGTGGAGAAACACAAACTTTGAGTCAGACAATAAGTCTGGTATGAATAATCCCCTAGCATCTATTATCATAAATAGATAGCTAGTGAGACTACGCCACATAGCGAGACAGGTTTTTCCTTCACTAGTATCTGAAATGATACATGCAAACCATTTACTATGCCCTTGAAGCCGAAATGATTAGTCTTAACATTATATGAAATAAAGCCATAAATCATATGTATTGGATATCCCATCCACCCATTTATTAGATATCCCATCTAAAAGCAATTTATTAGATGTCCCCACTAAAAATCAATTTATTAGAGTTCCCCTCTAAAATCTTTAAGATGACTATCCATCATAGTTTAATAGGACTTTCCATCCCGAATCCATTTAAAATAAATGCAGATTATCCATCATACATTGTTTTATAAAATTTGGTGTGGGCTATCCACCGCACACTCCATAATTTTCCTAGGATGACTATAAACCCTTGGGTGCTAAATCCCGAGCCTAACCACCTCTGGAAAAACACTCTTTACTTAGAAATTTGATGTGACCTCTCTACCACACATCCCATGGTTTTCCTAGGTTAACTAAGTACCCTCACTTGGACAATAAAAATATCATGATCCCCATGATTATTTATAAAAATTCATGATCCTAATGTTTAATTATTTTCCCCAAGTATACGACCTATTTAACCTATTTCCAATGGTAGCCCCAACCAAGTTAAATTAAATAAAAACATATAGTATCCCCAATGTATATTTTCGAAAGCATATTTCTGTTTATAACCCCAAACTATGTATCGTAAACATTACACCCATCCCGGTGTCCCCAAGGTTTATTAACATTCATTTTATATAAGGATCCTCCTTACATATTCAAACAAAAATAAGTATTTTATGTTATAATCCTTCAAAGCAACCCCTTCGACTTAGCAAAGTTTTACTTCGGAAAATGGCTAACAACGGCTCTTTTAAACCCTTCGAACAAAGTCCCATTCGAAAGCGAGCCAGTGCCTTTTGACTTAGGCGGAGGATAATTGTTTACCTTCCATCTCAGATGAAAGGTACCTTTCGACTTCGTCAAAATTGTAAAAGCGGGCTTGTTGGAGTCAAAGGCGGAACTAGGCCTACTGAAGTGATGTTTTATCTTGCTTGTCTAATTTTGATTGGTCGAGGAGCCTTCTCCTGTACTTCCAAATAGTAAAAAGAAAAACACTGTACTTCTTCCCCAAGTCAATTTTTGAAAGCAATTTCCCTCCGGCTTTGACCAAGGTGGAAGCAATATTGCAGTTTAGCCCTTAGGCTTAATTAATTTAATTACCTCAGTTACTAAGGAAAAATCCCCAAATATCACCAAAAATCTTATAAACCATATACTTTCAACATATTAAAATTTCAAAGCATATGAAGATCAAAGCAACTCGGAATTTAATCAGAACCAAATAAAACGTGTTAATTAGTCCACTAACATTTTAAAACACCTAAGTCTTATCCAAACAAAGGTTTAAATGGTTATATCCTAACCAAAATCACAAACATGAATCGAATATAACCCATCACTAATCCAAACATAGAAAATGAGATGATGAACATGATTATTTACGTTGATTAGTTAATTGGAGAATGAGATAATTTTCTTGAATTAATTCCTTAGCATTTCTTCAATTTATTGCTCTTCTTAGAGCTTTTAATATCCGAGTGAAGTTGGTAAGGATTTAATATGAGAAAATGAAAATTTATTAAAGTGGAGGAAAAGATATAAAGAAATGTAGCTCCGTTTTCACGTTTACCCCTTAGAAAAATTCCTCCTTCTAAACTTAGTTAAGTATTATTTTAGTTCATTCATTAAGACACAGCCATTGGATTTATTAATCTTATCTCCCTAATATTCACATTATTCAGTTTAATTTATCCACTTCAATATCCCAAATAATGTTAATTAAAATTCAGGGGCATTACATTCTAGTTCTACTAGGGTCATTTTTGCTTATCCATATGCCAAAGCGAATGGCCATTGCCTGGTCGTAGACCTATGTTTGTCTTATAAGCTTATACTACTAGTGTAAGCTCATCAACCGAGTTCCCTTTAGATTTATTCAGTCACTTTTTCAAGGTGGATTTGATGTTCTTGTTCACTGCTTCCAATTGTTCATTTATTTATGTCTGTGCACCGTGGAGAAGTTCTTCTCGATTGTATACCATTTATCGAACTGGTTGAACTCAATACTCTTGAACTGAGTTCCGTCGTCCATGATAATCCTCTAGGGTACTCCATTACAAGTAATATCCATCATTACAAAGCTTTAGTCCATTTCATGAAGTAATCCACTGCAATGATAACATATTTGGCTCTTCCCTTCACTATCCATAACACGCAGATGTTGATTCCTTATATCACAAATGTCAATAGACTGACCATCTTTGTAATTTTTGTTGATTGGGCTCTTGGAATCTTCGCGAATCTCTAACATTAGTTGCACCGTTTGGTGTAGTCAACAACATCCCTGTTTATTGCTGACTAGAATAGCCATAGCGAAGTATTTTCTTCACTAAATTTTGCTTTCGGTATGATTGCCACAGCTGCCCTTATGGATTTCCATGAGGATCCTCCTAGCTTCATCCATGGATACACACCGAAGTAGGAGAGTTGAGAATCCTCTCATGTACTATACTTCGTCTTGCATTACAAACCGAGGTGCTTTTTAAAGAAGTTCCTTCCATTCATTCTTGTCTCTCGAGAGTGTTCCGTTGGTCGGACAGCCTTTAATTGGAGTCATCATGACTCCTCCTCTTCTGTAGTCTCCAGAATCTAGTCAACATCCATTCGATCGGTACTAGGAACCGTCAACGTTTATACCGAATTCAATCACATTAATTGTGCTTCCCCAGAGCTAGCTAGTTTAGCTAGTGAATAAGCCTTCATATTTTCCCCTCTAGGGATGTGAGTTATTGTATATTGTTCTACGTCCTTAGGTTGTTCCACTTCTTTTGATAGGCAAAGGGCTAGTCTCGAACATAATACCTACTATTTCTTCTTTATTTGGTGAACCACCAGCTAGAAATCGCTAAATATGTGTAGCATCTTTATCCTTAGTTCCTTGGCTATTTTTAATCCTTCTATCAACGTCTCGTGTTTTGCTTCATTGCTAGTTGTAGGAAATTCCAACTTCAGTGCGTAACAAATCGAACGTCCCTCTGGTGTTTCAAATACTACTCCTTCCCCCGAGCTAAATTCATTTAAAGCATTATTGAAAAATAACTTCCAATGGATGTTGCGACCGTAGCATCCTTATAACGACCCTACCACGATACCTATATTAATAAAGAACATTATAAATAATGTAATCTAATAATATGGAGAATACAGCTTGTTAAGGGTGACCAAATGTGAATATAACTTTAAACCCACCCTGACAAATCATACTTACCATTTTATTAAATCTATGGAATAAAATTTGACGTGTACAGTCTCAGTTCAAAGTAACAATCATATTGGTTTCGCATAATCAAAATAGTATATCATATAAAATAGTACTCATAGATCACAGTGGAATAATAAATCTCATATACATATACAAACTATGAGTCTATAGAGTAAAATATTAGACCCATCTAATATACATGTGTTACAAATCACTAACTTAAATAAACATCTCAAATACAGACACAAAATCCTACATGTGTTAAACTAAAGGTAAAAATGGTTTATCCCTCCCTACTAGCCCAACCATCTAAAGGTCTACAAGTCCTGTAACCTGAAAAAGTCTCATCCTGACCCAAGTATTATAAAATAAATGGGTCAGACTATCTCTAAATATCCAAAAGGGTGAGAAAAAGATGTAATACAAGAATAAATGGCATACAAGTAAATCCAAATGTCCAAGATATAACAAGTCACAAAATTAATTTAACTCAGAATTTATCTCAAGGAATAGAGTGAAGGTCACAAACACAGATTAGTCACTAAACCCAGAATTACAGAATAAAGCACAAAATTCCTAACACAAAAAGCTAATTCCATACTAATCGCCCGGATCATCCATACAAATACGGTATCACTCGTATTGATTTGATACCAAGGACCGTCCATATTGTAAAACAGAATAACAAGCGATCTCAAGAACCATAGCAACCATGACTTGAAGATTCCTGACTATTCATTATTATTATTATTATTATTATTATTATTATATATTTATGATCGTAAAGAAATCCATGAGTATACCTTTAAAGGATCTATCAGCCCCACCGAACACCAGAAGATAATAAACTCTAAAGTGCCAAATACTATCACTTTTAGTAATCACTAGAATTTAACCAAAACATCACATACCGCCAGGTGAAATTCAAGCATTTACCAGAAGCTAGTAAAGCTCACTTGTTATGGATACCACTAGAAAACCTGAACTATATATCTTAAGGATCTATCAGCCCCACCGAACACCAAAAGTGAATACAATCCTAATGTGTTAAATACTTCCTAATAGCAATCACAATAATTTAACTAATGCATCCCATTCTACCCGCTGAAATGTAAGTATTCACTAATAGGCTAGTACGTACCACTCGAGCATTCTATTCAATGAGTTATACAATATCCGATTGAGCGATATTCGAGCGCATTTAAACCAATTAATAACACTAAGTCCATTATTAGTGCCCCTCTTATTATAGAACTAAGGCTCTCAAAACATTTATCTTATAAAAGTTTATAGTTTAGAAATCCAATATTATAATCTTCATATAGGAAATGATTTCTAAGTATTCTATTTATAAACTTACCTTTGGACTTCTCTTTTAAAATCATGACCTCATTTATTTTCCAAATACACACACACACACACACATACATACTCCATAAAACCAATAATTCAATATTTCACTTTTGATATCAAAATAATTTCATATATATATATATGTGTGTGTGTGTGTGTGTGCGCATGTGCGTATTGTTCCATATTCCTTTTTAAAAGATCCATAGTCCATAAATTATATTCTAAAGGCTACATATATAAGTAATCTCTTAATTTTCTCAAAATATAATAATTGAAATCCAACCCATATCGGGGTTTAAACACTTACTTAAATAAAACATTTGTTTATAAATTTACCAATACCATATGATAAAGATCCATAATCTTTCTTACTAACAAGATATACTATAGGTATATAATTACTCATAAAATCATTCATAAACGAACTAGATTAATTTAGAAAATAAGTTTGATATTTGGAACTTAAATAACTCTTTTTATGAAATTATTTATGTATAAAATTTTGTGTTTATATTTATAAAATAGACAGATATAAGTTATAAAATTATAAAGCTTCGAATCAAAGTGATTCAGAGTCCATAGCACACAATAGAATTAACTACAATAAAATACTAAGTCATCACAAGATTATAGCCATCAATTAGTCCATATAGCTATAACCTTATATCATCTCCAAATCTATTTTTATAATTTATTCTACGAGAAAATATGAGTTGAAATACCTCCATAACGTATTATAATCATCCATCCAAAGCATAGCAACAAACAGCAACAACCAGGACTATGAACGGATGAACAAAGGGGCAATTTCCTAGAGATGAATAGCTCCAAGTTGCTACGCACCGGTGCACCAGTGGGGCACCACAGTGCATCGGTGGTCACGAATCCTAGAGTTGTTTCAACTCTAGGAAGCTCTTTGATGAATCTCAAGTGATGGTGGTTTGGTCCTGTGTTTCACACAATTGATTAGAGGTGTATATTCTAGCATTTCAAGTTATAAAAGACATCATAACAACAATTAGATCAACATGTTTGCTAATTATATATAACCATAACTTTTAGAAAGTTTGAAATAAAACAGAGATTGAAAACATCTCAAAAAAGGAGACCAAATCAATCATAGATTCATCCAAACAAACAAACAAACAAACAAACAACAAGCATATTATTTAGGGACAGTAGTGTGAGGTAAACTCACTAATAAAACTTAAACTTGGTGAAATAATCCATGATTCTCCTAGGCTAATACCTCTCAGTCACAAGCCTTAAGTTGATTTTCGAAGTTGCAACCAAAATAGGGTTTAAGAACAAGAAATCCTAAATTAAGTTTATTGAAATAAGTAGCAATAGGTGGAGGGGGTTACCTTCTTTTGATTTCCATAAGAATTAGCTAAAAGCCCTTTTGATTTAGAACATGAAATTGGGGATTATTGGAGCTAGGTTTTCTTAGCTTTGAGAACAAAAATAAACTTTATTTTGTTTACTAGTTGAGCAAATGAATGCAGAGTTCATTTAGAGTTTGCCACGGAGATAAAACTCTCTCTTATTTGCACTAATGGGATGAAATTTACTTAGGCCCATACCCATATTTTAATTAAATAACTCAAAATTTTATTTTCCACCTATTTCCTTCATTTTAACTCCTATTACAAACTAGATTACACTATAAAAACTCTAAATTATACTTCAACCTTTTAACTTCAAAATAAAAGAAAGAAACAAATTTCAAACAATTATCTTATCTTTCTTTTTAATATTTAAAAAGAGTCAATCTCTTATTTTCATTAAATGAAGTACTCTAAAGTTAACAACTTTCAAAACTAAATAATTCCATTTCTCAAATATAAGATTTATCAAACAAATTTGCAAACTAAATTTTATTCACAACTAAATTTCACTACTGTTTAATAAAATTAATTAACCATAACTAAACATAACTAGTTAGGTAACTAATAATAGATTTGTTACAGATTTCCTCCTTAAAAAAAATTGTGTCCATGAAACTTCCTTGACAAAATAAATCTATAAATTAAATTACCAAATTTAAATTATTACTTCCTAATAACTCTTTCTAAATTTACATCTTTCCACGGAATATAATATAAATCATGAAATATAATGTTCTAACTCCTTGTCCTATTAATTTCTTATTTAAAATTCCAAAATTTAACATCCATCTAAATTATAAAATGATATACATAATAAATCAAAAATTATCACATATTATTCTTCTTAGCATATGTTTTAAAATAAACATTCACTAGTTACACACATTGCCTTGCCATTTGTTAGGAAATCAATTCTATGGTTTCGATGGTAACAACTATACAATGAAAACTGAATATACATATATATCTATATTTACATGTATTTGATAAAGTAACATCACCAAAGAGACAAAAACAAGACTCAAAAGAAGTATCAAAAGACTTCAAGTCGATAGAAGTGGAAGAGAGATGACACAGACACAGATAAAGCAACACGCACACATTCAGACGTCTGGGTACACTAGCCAAACGTCTGATTGATTCCTCTAGTTTGAAACTCAGAAAGAATCAGACGTCAGGTTAATAAACTCAGACGTTTGAAAAGCATCCGGATATAAAAAATATATGAAAGCCAGACGTCTGGTTAATAAACACAGACGTCCGAAATACAACCAGATACAAAAAATATATGAAGACCAGACGTATGAAATATTTTCCGGACGTCTGATTTTGAATTCGGCTGTGTAAATTCAAAGAACAACTGTCACATCTGAAAGGAAACATTCGCTTCTCTTCACTGCAAGTCTTCATCACCATGAGAAGCGACCTTAAAGCACTTACTAACAGTTGCAACTACACAAAGGATCTCTCTACCACTATAAATAGAATTGAGAATTCAAGAGAAGATTTTACCTTACTTACTTACGCTCTTAACTCTTATACTCTGATTTATACCTGATCTCTAAGCAATCAAAATACCTGTAGTTAACTCTTCCATATATATATATTGGAAGCAATTGTACTTAACAGTCAACATCCGTGTTATTGAACACATTCTTGATAAAGTAACTCTGCTGTTGTAAACCTGTTCCTCCGGGTCAAGAGAGGGTTAGTTGGAAGGAAATTCCGAAGAGTAGCTTCGGGACTAGACGTAGGACGGGAGGTCCAAAACAGTATAAAATCCTGGTGTGATTATTTTAATTTACTTTGCTACTATCATCTATCAAGTTATATTATATAGTTAGCTGTTTATACTTGCATATATATCCTATACGGTCCACTCATATAGACTTTCAATTGGTATCAGAGCAAAGTTTCGACCAAATAACAGTAACACGTTTTTGAATCACCTTAATATGGCAAGTATTTTTCAAGAAGGACAATCCACAGTACGACCCCCACTCTTTAATGGATCTAACTATGCATATTGATCAACACATTTGAAAATTTTTATGGAAGCTAATGGTCTTGAAATTTGATCGGCCACACAAGATAAATATGAATCACCTACTACTGCTATGAACACTTAGACCGATGCACAAAATACCAAAGCATCAAATAATGCTAAAGCTATGAAAGTTTTATTTTGCTCTTTAGACAAAAATGAATTTTCACGTGTCATGTTATGCACTACTACGTTTGATATTTGGTGTACCTTACAAATTACACACGAAGGTACAATAAATGTTAAACAAACTAAGATTTCAATTTTACAAAACCAATTTCCTTCATTCAAAATGAAGCAAAATGAAACTATTATTGACATGTATTCTAGATTTCAAACTATCCAACATGATCTTATGGCATTAGGAGTTAAATTTACTAACTTTGATTTAGTTTCTCGAATACTCAACTCTTTAACATCAGATTGGGAAAGGAAGGTTTTAGCTATTGAAGAAGCTAACGATCTTTCTACTCTCAAAGTTGAAGAGTTGATAGGAAATTTAATGTCCTATGAAGCTAATTTGCAGGCACGAAAAGAACTAAACTCGGAGAAAAAGAATATAGCATTTCGAGCAATAAAAAATGATGACTATGATTTAGATGAAGAAGAAATAGTCTTCATTGCCAAGAATTATAATAAATTCAAGAAATTTAGAAAGATGACCAATTTCAAAAAGAAGGAAAGTCCAACACAACAACTCAAACCAAGTGATGTGAATGTGATCAACACGGTCATATGAAGAAGGATTGCCCTGAACTCAATAATGACAAAAGGAATAACAAAGTTCAAAAATTCAAAAAGAAGAAGGCTTTCAAAGTAACTTGGGATGACTCGGATTCTTCATCTTCAGAAAGTAATAGGGATAGTGACGGAGAACAGGCCAATGTGTGTTTTATGGCACAAACTGAAGAGGTATATCCTGAACTTAGCTATGATGAACTATTAGAACTTAGCATGGAATTAGATTATAAATTTAGAAAAACAAAAAAAACAAATAATATATATAAAAAATAAATAGATTAGAACTTGAGGTAGGAATGTTGAAAGATGAAAAAATTATTCTAGAAGAAGAATTTGAAATATCTCAAGAAAAAATCAAAAATAATTTGATAGGAAATGAGAATATTACTATAGTAAAAGAAATTTTGTTAAAAGAAAATGTTGAGTTTAAAAATAGTATTGAATCATTGAAAATTGAAAATTGAAAATATAGAACTAAAAGAAAAATTAGATAAAATTACCAACAATGTGTCAAAATTTAATAAAGGAAAACATGATTTGGAAAATCTTATCAAACTTCAAAACCATCAGGCAATAGAAATGGAATAGGATTAAAAAATTCTTCTAAACAAAAAGGAAATGATGCTAAAAATAGTAGTTACATAAAAACTAGAAGTTTACCTAAGTTTAAATTGAATATCAAAAATATGAAAATTTGGATTCCTAAATCAAATAATAATTTGATTAGACAAAGCATATTAATAATTACTTAGAAAGAGCAATCTATAATAAAAATTATATATATAAAGGTACCAAACCATCTTGGGTATGGCTACCTTCCCCTAACAATTAGGACCCTAACAAAATATATGGGTACCAATTAAAACATCTTTTATTTACAGGTACCCCAAAATAAAAAATAAGGAGAAATGGATACTAGATAGCGGTTGCTCCAAGCATATGACCGAAAATTCAAAAATGTCAAATATAACATACATCAATGGTGGAACGGTAACCTTTGGAGATAATTCAAAAGGATATGTCATAGACATTGGAGAAGTCATCAACTATGGTATATCTAACTCTCCTATTATTACAAATGTTTTATTAGTAGAAAATCTAAAACATAACTTTCTAAGCAATAGTCAATTATGTGATAAAGGTTTTCAAATAAATTTTGAAAAAGATAAATGTAATATTTTAGATAATAACAAACAACTCATTTTTGAAGGATTTAGAAACAAAAATATTTATGTATTAAACATGAATATAAATAAAAATTCAAACTTATGTTTAATCGTCAAACATGATGTTCCATGGTTATGGCATAAACGATTTTGTCAAATCAATTTTAAGAGTATTAATAAGTTAGCAAAATATGAGTTGGTAAGAGGATTACCTAAAATGAATTACAAAGTAGAAAACTTATGTGACGATTGTCAAATTAGAAAACTAAAGAAAAGCTCGTTTAAATCTAAAAATAATATTTCTACAAAACAACCATTAGAATTATTACATTTAGATTTATTTGGCCCAACACAAATAAGTTCTATAAATCACAACAAATATGTTTTCGTAATAGTCAATGATTTTTCGAGATATACATGGACCTTATTTTTAAAACACAAAAGCGATACTTTTGGTATGTTCAAAATATTTGCTAAAAGAATTAAAACTCAAATGAATTTGAAAATTAAAAATATTAGAAGTGATCATGGAGAAGAATGCGAAAATGACCTTTCTACAAACTTTTGCAGTAAGAAAGGAATAATGCATAATTGTTCTTATCCTCGTACACCTCAATAAAATGGTGTCGTAGAAAGAAAAAATCGTACATTACAAGAATGTGAACGAAAATTACTAAATAGTAGTGGTTTACCAAAACACTTTTGGGCTGAAGCTATTGCGACATCTTGTTAGGCTATTTTTAGCCAAACTGCAAATTCCAGACGTTTGACTATAGCCTTCAGACGTCTGACACAATGATATACTATTAAAAATTAAGCAGTGTGCATACGTCAAACGTCTGATATACCCACCAGATGTCTGAACTTAAGCTATACCTCATAAAAATATAATCCAGAAAATTTCAGACGTCTAACACATTGAACCAGACGTCTGACCAAGTTCTCTGTCACAAATACTTACAAAATTTACCTAAACCAGACGTCTGGCATATAACACCAGACGTCTGATTAAACTTTCTGCATATTCAATCTTATACATTCAACCAGAACAGACGTCTACTCCAAAGACCAGACGTCTGTTTGTATCTTCTGCACAATTTTTAGGGTAAACCAGACGTCTGCTTTCAAATCTAGACGTCTGGAATTCAATCGACCATTTATATACACCCAGATAACGTCATTTTTTTCTTTATCCCAAAATTATTCCGAGCTGCGATTTTCATTGACGATTTTTTCTCAAAAATCAACGTCTTTAACAAAATTAAAACAGAAATTCCTCCTCGCACTAAGAATATCAAAGCTTCAAAACGCAAACAAGACCAGCCCACTTCATCTTCAAACCCCCAGGTGTGCTCCGACGATAAAATCGAGAGATGGATGCATAAAGCACCGCATTCCGTCATAAGGTATCAAGAAATTCAAAAGAAGAAACTTCATATAGGACCATTCTATAATCTCCTTAAATTCCCTATGTACGATCTAGATGAACTTTGTGAAAATGCTGGATCGGAAACCCTAATCTCTTTTACTCCTAATGATGTTCAAATAGATCAATTAGCTATATTTTTATTCTACGCTAATTTAGATAGTACTTCCGTGTGGAACACTGAAGATGAGGACAACTGGCTATGGTCAAGTGTTTATGGGAATACTATTAGATTAACTCCGATTTTAATAAGTAGAACCTTAGGATGCTCCGACACCGAGGAGGATTTATACAACATTCCGGATATGCGCTTCAAGCCACAGAATAGTATTACTCATCAAATTTGGGAGGACGAAATGCCAAAATTTGCTTCGAAATATTTACGTCCAAAAGCCCGACTCTTGACAAGAATGATAATAAATACAGTTGTTCCACGTATCGGGAGTCACGAGCAAATAATAGAATTGGAGCACAAAGCTCTATATGCTCTCTTTAGTGGAACTCGGGTAAATTGGGCTAAATTCATCTTCGACGAGCTCAAACACTTTTGGACTCGATCACGGCCATTGATCATTTACCCTACCTATATTATGAGACTTCTTCGTGCACATAATGTTCCTTCCTACCTATCTATTGAAAGTGTGTGATCGTGCACGTGTTAGTATAGTACACACGGATCGTGTAATATGGACTATAATATAAATGCAGATAATAGATGATAGTAGCAAAGTAAATAAAAATAGAAAAATCACACCAGAGATTTTTATACTGGTTCGGAGCACCGTCCTACGTCCAGTCCCAGACTTCTATCTGGATTTTCACTATTAACTACCTCGCTTCACCCGAAGGAACAGGTTTACAATACCCGAGCAAACGAACGAGATTTCACGCCTATAATACACTGAGGACTTCAACACTTGCCTCTTACAACACTGAGGACTTCAACACTTGCCTCTTACAACACAGAGGACTTCAACAACGATGAATATAATTGTTTGTTGACGGTATGTGTTCTTGTTAACACAGTTTTGTCACTTGTAGTACAAATTTCCTATAATCTTATCCTCAAAATATGCGAATGATGTTTTGTGAAGATTAAGGAAAGTATATTACTTATTGAATCAAAAGATATGAAATAGTTTCAATGATTCAATAAGCAATTAAAATAATTGAGAGCTTTTAGTATGCAGGAGTATGTAGAAAGTAAGATCAGAGATTAGAGTAAAAAGCATATACAATCATATTCTTAAATCAATGATTTAGATGAGTTTATATAGATAAGAATGGTTGTAACTCTTTGTGAGCAGTTGCCATTAAGAGATGTGATCTTTGATGAAAGGTAAGAGATGCAACCTTTGGAGAAAGAAGTGTCTTTTGGAAGGTTGCTTTCTGTTTAAAAAAGGTCGACAGGTCAAAAAATGACCAGTAGATAGGAATTCAAATATATAGTCGTTATGTGCATGTGAGCACGTTCAGTGTGCAAATTATACAGGAACGGTCGACCGCCTATTTTATGACCGGTCGACCGGTCCTTGTAAAGTTGCACACTAAATGTGCAACTGCAATTCAGTCGTATATATATTGATTTCGTTGAAATGTATGATTATTTGAGGATAGATTTTAACAAGTTTATCACTATTACAATATCAAATAATCAAACTATAATCTATAGTACCATATGTAGCTCTTTTGTGCCTCTTTATAGCCATGATGTCTTCGTTTTGTCGATCGCCTTTATTTCTTTGTCCGAAATCAAAAAACTTCATAGAGTCTGTGACTCAACATTCTCCCCCTTTTTGATTGATGACAATATACATCCGAAAATCTGAATCTCCCCCTGAGTATGTGATCTCCCTTTGAAGGTTTGTTTGAATTCTTTATATATGTATATTCCTGCAACTAATTGTTAGCCTTTTCTCCCCCTTTGTCATCGACAAAAAGGAGTAACAGATACTAGAATAATAAAGGAGTGTAATTACCATAATATGCATAGTAAAATAAAACTTAGCACATCCAAAACATAGCAGAGTATAATACAGATCATAATGTCAAATGAAAAATAAAGATAAAAATAACGACACTATTTACTACAAGTGTCAATTAATGTTTTTAGAGTACTAAATCATAAAAGACAATAGAATCTAAGATGAGGCAGATCCTATCTCCTCTTCATCATCATCATCATCGTCATCATCATCTTCTTCTTCTTCTTCTTCATCATTGTTCCCTCTAGATGATTCTCCATGTCTATGTCCACTCATACCAGTAGACTCCTCAGATGATGTCCAATTGAAAAGAGGAGGAGCAGGACGTTTTCCTGGGTCTTGTGCTTGAACAAAGGTGGATGGGGTACATGATATAGCATCCCATAGCATACCAAAGAATGACTTGACCTTATTGAAGCGTTTACCAATTTTTGAGTCCATGCGCTTGAGACGTGATTCAAGCAAGAATTGGTTACGCGCAATAGTTTCAAGTGATTCTTTTGTGGATGATTTTGATTTTAACAGTTTCACTTCATCGGAACGAGGTCGAGAGGAAGTTGCTTTTTGTTTTCTTGGACCTCTTTGTTGCCATTCTTCAAAAGGCATAATCTCAAGATAAGGTGGAGGAAGCTTCATGCGTTTGATGGTTATGGAATCAATACATTTTGGTTTGGAGGTGGCAGAGTCAGGAGGCTTTACCCCACAAGCTAACAAAAGACGCATGATATATTCATTGTAGAAGAAATGAGGTCGCGTAGAGTTATTTACCTTTAGAATTTCGTCAAAAAACATATGAACCCAATTGATTGGGATTTCCCCATAAATAGCATAGAGAGCCTTGAAGTTTTCTTTATATACCGCATCATAATTTCCAAGTCTAGGAAACAGAGAATGCATCAAGACGCGATGTAGTAGTCTGGCGTTGGGTCGAAGTCCAATAGACTTTGTGCCATCACTATTGTCCTCTATGAACTGATGACTGATGCTATCGCGAGTGAAGACTTCACAGAAAGTAGATGAAAACTCATCGCCTTGATTTGGTATACCAAGTATAGAGGCAATCCTATCACGAGTAATAAAAATTTGTTTGCCACAGATGACAGACCAAATGACTCCATTCGGATTATCAGGTTGATATTCATCGAGGTTCATGTTGGCATAGAACAATTTTATCATCAAATGATTTATTTCCACACTGTTTTCTGAAAAATCTATCAATGGAGAAATGTTGGAGTTATTGGCTAACCTACGAATTCCATAAGACGTGAAATCATCAAACTTGATGAAAGAGCCCGGATGAAACTTGTAGTTAGTCATTTGATTCCATCTTGTTATGGCTACCGGACTTTCGAGCCATTTCTTAGCGGAGAAATTAAGAGATGAAGGTCCGGAGGATGATGCTTTCTTGGGTTTCTTTTGCGGAGGAGCCATTGTTAGAAGATTTGGAGATTTGGAAATTGAAATTGAGAAACTAGGGTTTTTGGAGTTTGGGGAAAAATAACTGGTTGAGTAAAATGAGAAGAAGGATAGTAAGAAAATGACGCATAGGATATATATAAAAAACTGGAAATACGTCAACCGGTCGACTTGTGGATTATGGCCGGTCGACCGTTTTCAACCAGAGAGCAAACGGTCGGCCGGTCATATTTTGGATGGTCGACCGGTTTTGCTTGCTGAAGAAAAGCAGTGTGTTTTGCAAGTTTTTTAGAATATATCAAGCTATATAAATTATATTTCACTCTTATTATAAAATATAAACGTTATTACAAGAGTGATAGATGGAAAACGATACAATAAGTATATATATAAAGCTAAAGAGAAGTGGTAGGTTCGTCATTAGAATTTTTATTATCTTCAATACGTTTTGACCATGGACTCCAGTTTTTCTGAGCACGTTCATTCCTCTCATAGTTCCGATCCCAAGAGTTAGGACTTTTAGATGTTGATGGCCTAGACGACATTGGTTCATGCACATCATGCTTGTTGGAACTACAGAAGAATGATGCCAACTTTTCTAAAACAGATAAACGTGCCGATGTCTGTTGTTGCTCATGATAAAGCTGGCTTTGCCCATAATGGAGCTGTCTCTGAAGATCTATTTGATGTTTCTGATAGTGGTGAATCTCGTCGATCTGTGCTTTCGTACGAGGAGAACAAAACAGCGTCCTCTTCACTCATTTTGAGGTTGGTGTATTACTAGGAATACAAGAGCATTGATGATGATAACTTGGTTTTTGTTTTGGTGTTTTGGGAGAATAATATTCCTCCGACTCAGAACTCGTAATGGAAATGTGTGATTCTTAAGCACATTTATCACAAATGTGAGCCATAGAGAATTTTGTATGGAATCTTATGGTCAGATAAGAAAAGATGAATAAAATAAGAAATTTGGACAAGCTTATATACAAGTTTCTTATGTATAAACCTATGGATGTGAGTGAATAGAAAATTTTGACCATGAAAACAAGCAAAGGCTTATGTTAACACTAAAAATAGCTCTCTCCCCCCCCACTTTTTTTTGTTTTGTTTTAAAAATTGAAGTCATAAAATAGGAAAGGAAAAGACGATCGTTAAAAGAAAGGATGATCGTTAGTATTTATTAGTTGAGATCATTTCTTGAGATTAAACCAAGCTCCCTTCGTAATCTAATAAAGCTAGATTCGAGCAGAGGCTTAGTAAAGATGTCTGCTAATTGATTGTCAGTTTGGACATATTCAAGACGTATATTTCCTTTTTCAATATTATCTCGCAGGAAATGATGACGGATATCAATGTGTTTGGTTCTAGAATGATTCACCGGATTTTTAGAGAGATTTATAGCACTTGTGTTATCACAGTATATAATTGAATTTGATAAATGAATATCAAAATCTTGAAGAGTTTGTTGCATGTATAGCACTTGAGTACAAGCGAGAGCCGCTGATATATATTCGGCTTCACATGTTGATAGTGAAACACAATTCTGTTTCTTACTAAACCAAGAGACAAGTGATTTTCCAATAAAATGGCACATACCACTTGTACTTTTTCTATCCGTTCGTGATCCGCCAAAATCAGCATCACTATATGATACTAATTCAAATGGACATTCTTTTGGATAAAAAAGACCGAAATCTTTGGTATTATTAAGATAACGAATTATACGTTTCACTGCTCGTAGATGTGATTCTTTTGGATCTGCTTGAAAGCGTGCACATAGACAAACACTCATCATTATATCTGGACGACTAGCTGTAAGATAAAGAAGAGAACCAATCATGCTTCGATATAATTTCTGGTCAACACTCTTACCATTTTCATCTTTTTCAAGATGTGTAGTTGTACTTATAGGAGTTGGTTTACCAGATGTATTTTCTAATCCGAAGCGTTTGATAAGATTTCTGCAATATTTTTCTTGATTGATAAAGATACCATTCGGAAGTTGCTTGATTTGAAGTCCAAGAAAATATGATAGTTATCCCATATGAGACATTTCGAACTCTTTGGTCATAGTACTTGCAAATTCTTTGCAGAGTTTATTGTCTGTTGAACCAAAGATTATGCCGTCTACATATATCTGGATAACTAAAATATCTTTTTGAGAATGTTTAATAAACAAAGTTTGATCGACTTTGCCTATTTGAAATCCTGAGTTAATGATATAGCTACGTAGTCGTTCATACCAAGCACGAGGTGCCTGTTTTAAGCCATACAGAGCTTTCTTAAGTTTGAATACATGGTCAGGATATTTTTCATGTACGAACAAGGGAGGTTGTTCGACATAGACATTCTCTTTGATAAATCCATTGAGAAAAGCACTTTTGACATCCATCTGATAAAGTTTGAAATTG
Source organism: Allium cepa (assembly GCA_030765085.1). Classification (NCBI taxonomy): domain Eukaryota; kingdom Viridiplantae; phylum Streptophyta; class Magnoliopsida; order Asparagales; family Amaryllidaceae; genus Allium; species Allium cepa. The sequence continues at coordinate 978,985,988 of CM060935.1, forward strand.
TGGTGACAAGCAAAAGATAATAGAATTCTAATAGCTTCTAGTCGAGCAACTGGTGCAAAAGTTTCTTCATAATCGATACCTTCTTCCTAATTATATCCTTGTGCTACTAATCTTGCTTTGTTTTTGGTGATATTTCCTTGTTCATCGGCCTTATTTTTATAAACCCATTTAGTACCAATAACTGACTGATCAGTTGGCCTTGGAACAAGTTCCCAAACGTCATTGCGCTCGAATTGATTTAATTCTTCCTGCATGGCAATGATCCAATAATCGTCTGTAGCAGCTTCTTTTGGATTCTTAGGTTCGATATTTGATAGAAACGCAACATGACCCATTTGATGTAATTGATTTCTAGTTCTTACTTGTGAGTTAACCTCACCAATTACATTTTGGACCGGATGGTGTCTCAATAATCTTGGAGGGGAACGTATCTCACAAACTGGTTGTTGTTGGGAAATATTATCAATAAGATTTTCAGAGTCAGAGTCATTATTTGTGATGAGAGGAGTGTTAGTAAATATAGTTTCGACATTATCTAGTTTTGATTGAGAAGGTTTAAAGAATTCATCGAAAGAAACATGAAGAGATTCTTCAATAGTTTTGGTTCGTTTATTGAAAATACGATACGCTTTGCTTCTTTCCGAATAACCGACAAATATACCTTCATCAGCTTTCGGATCAAACTTTCCGAGATGATCTTTTGTATTTAAAATAAAACATTTTGAACCAAATACTTTGAAGTAAGATATATTTGGCTTCCTTTCGTTAAATAATTCATAAGATGTGTTTTTGGTGAGTGGTCGAATAGACACACGATTTAAAACATAACACGCAGTAGCGACGACGTCTGCCCAGAAATGTTTTGGTAGAGTGGATCCATTTAATAACGTTCTTGCACATTCTTGTAATGTTCGATTTTTCCGTTCTACAACTCCGTTTTGTTGTGGAGTTCTAGGAAACGAAAAATTATGGTTAATACCTTTTTTTGTACAAAAATGTTCAAATTTGTTATTTTCAAATTCACCACCATGATCACTTCTTATGTTTTTAACTTTTAGCCCTTTTGATTTTTGAATTCTTTTAACGAAAGATTTGAAATGGTCAAAAGTGTAACTCTTGTTTTTCATAAAAATAGACCATGTATAACGAGAATAGTCATCAACTATTACAAATACATATCTATTATGGTTTATTGACTGAACCTGTGTTGGTCCGGATAAATCTATATGTAGTAATTCAAGTGGTTGTAATGTTGATATGACCCTTTTTGACTTGAATGATGATCTAGTCAATTTTCCTATCTGACAGGCATCACAAAAATTATCGTTTTTATAACTAATCTTGGGTAGACCTCTAACTAGATTGTTTTTGGCTAGCTTATTAATAGTTCTGAAGTTGATATGACAGAAACGTTTGTGCCATAGCCATGGATCATTATCACTAGCCACAAGACACATATCTGAATTATGATTAATATTCATATTCAGAATATATATATTTCTGTCTCTATAACCTTCGAAAACTAAATTGTGGTCTTTATCTAAGATACTACACTTATTATTTGAAAAGGAGATTGTAAAACCTTTGTCACATAACTGACTAATACTAAGTAAATTGTGTTTTAAATTTTTAACTAGCATGACATTTGTAATAAGAGGTAAGTTAGATGTACCGCAATTGCTCACATCGCCTTTGCCGATGATATAGCCTTTTGAATTGTCTCCAAAAGTGACAGAGCCACCATCTGAGTATGTAATATTTGTTAATAAGCTCTTGTCTCCCGTCATGTGTTTCGAGCAACCACTGTCCAATATCCACTTTCCTCTTTTCTTAAGTGGGACCTGCAAAAAATAGAATTAAGTCCATGGTACCCACTTTTTATAGGGTCCTAAGAGTTTGGTCTTAGGAGTCCAAACCCATATGGGTCCGGTATCCCCTTTATATATATAATTATTATTAAGATGCACAGTATTCATGAATTGCTGAATGTATTTGTTCCTAATAAAATTGTTATTTGTTTTAGGAACCCATATTTTGATAGTCTTTGTATTTTTCTTTTGAAATTTCACAACTGGCTTTGGTTTGGAACATAATAAACTAAGATTTTTCTTAACTTCAATCTTTTGTACTTTCTTCTTTCTTTTATTACCCTTGATTTCTTGTTTCTTATATCCCAGACCTTGTTTATTTGATGCAGATTGTGAGTTTTCAATGATTTTTGTCAAATTTTCTCGACCTTTGTTAAAGTTAGAAACATTTTGAGTAATGTCATCAAACTTTTTGTGTAAACTAGCTTTTTCTAGGTCTAGAATTTTGACTTTAGCCTTAAGCTCATGATTTTCAGTAGTGAGAGCATTATTTTTCTCTTTTTGAGCTTCTATTTCTTGACTCAAAAGAGATAGTTGAGAGTCAACATTAGATGATGATTCTTGAATTTTTTCAAGTTCCTCTTCTAATATTTTCTTCTCATCTTTTAACATATCTCGTTCAAACTCTGCTCTACTTAAATCTGCTTTGACTACTTTTAATTGACGTTTTATGTCTTTATATTTGATTATCAATTCAGCATTAATATCAAGTAATTCATCAAATGTAGGAATTTGTACCTCATCTTCTGTTGCCATAAAACAAACATTAGCTTGTTCATTCTCCGAATCACTTTCACTTTCTGATGAAGATGACTCTGAATCATCCCATGTTACTGAGAAGGCTCATTTCTTTGATTTGTCCTTCTTATGTTTGAATTTGTCATTTTCTGACTTCTTCTTTTGTTCTGGACAATCCTTCTGCATGTGTCCCTTTTTGTGGCAGTTGAAACATTCTATAACAGATGAAGATGGTTTATTTGATCCAGGTTTCCTTTTATTGTAATGACTGGCTTTTCGATATTTTAGAAATTTTTTGAATCCTTTTGCAATGAATGCCAAATCTTCGTCTTCAGAATCTGATTCATTTTCATCTTTCTCAACATGAAATGCTACATTTTTCTTTTCTTCTTTCTGTTCTTTTCTAGCCTGCAAATTTGCTTCATAGGACATTAAATTTCCTATCAATTCATCTGGCTTCATGACGGAAAGATCATTAGCTTCCTCAATTGCTAATACTTTTCCTTCCCATTCACTAGTTAGAGAATGTAGGATAGTTGAAACAACATCAAAATCAGAATATTTTTGTCCTAAGCCAATAAGTTCATGGTGGATAGTTTGAAACCGTGAATACATATCATTGATTGTCTCATTTGGTTTCATTTTGAAATTTTGAAATTGACTTTTCAGCATGGCTATTTTGGCTTGTTTAACCTTATTAGTACCTTCATGAGTAGTTTTTAGCGTTTGCCAAATTTGATATGCAGTAGTGCAGATACTAACACGGTTATATTCATTTTGGTCTAATGCACAGAACAACATATTTACTGCTCTTGCATTTACGGCTGCTGCCGTTTTCTCAGCCGCAGTCCATTCTGAATAATTAGTTGTTGGATTCACTATTTCTCTTTGAGTGGCATTCCAAGCATCATAGCTATTTGATTGCATAAAGAATGACATACATGTTGCCCAATAACTATAGTTAAGACCATTGAAAAATGGAGGTCTTTGTGTCGATTGACCTTCCATGTACGTGGTGTTCTGAGTGCTAGTACTTGAGTTATTTTCCATATTACAAGAATATATCAAATAACTGTGTTACGGTTATGGGATAACCTGGCTCTGATACCAAATGAAAAGTGTGTGATCGTGCACGTGCTAGTATAGTACACACGGATCGTGTAATATGGACTATAATATAAATGCAGAAAATAGATGATAGTAGCAAAGTAAATAAAAATAGAAAAATCACACCAGAGATTTTTATACTGGTTCGGAGCACCGTCCTACGTCCAGTCCCAGACTTCTATCTGGATTTTCACTATTAACTACCTCGCTTCACCCGGAGGAACAGGTTTACAATAAGCGAGCAAACGAACGAGATTTCACGCCTCTAATACACTGAGGACTTCAACACTTGCCTCTTACAACATCGAGGACTTCAACACTTGCCTCTTACAACACAGAGGACTTCAACAACGATGAATATAATTGTTTGTTGACGGTATGTGTTCTTGTTAACACAGTTTTGTCACTTGTAGTACAAATTTCCTACAATCTTATCCTCAAAATATGCGAATGATGTTTTGTGAAGATTAAGGAAAGTATATTACTTATTGAATCAAAAGATATGAAATAGTTTCAATGATTCAATAAGCAATTAAAATAATTGAGAGCTTTTAGTATGCAGGAGTATGTAGAAAGTAAGATCAGAGATTAGAGTAAAAAGCATATACTATCATATTCTTAAATCAATGATTTAGATGAGTTTATATAGAGAAGAATGGTTGTAACTCTTTGTGAGCAGTTGCCATTAAGAGATATGATCTTTGATGAAAAGTAAGAGATGCAACCTTTGGAGAAAGAAGTGTCTTTTGGAAAAGTTGCTCTCTGTTTAAAAACGGTCCACAGGTCAAAAAATGACCAGTAGACAGGAATTCAAATATATAGTCGTTATGTGCATGTGTGCACGTTCAGTGTGCAAATTATACAGGAACGGTCGACCGCCTATTTTATGACCGGTCGACCGGTCCTTGTAAAGTTGCACACTAAATGTGCAACTGCAATTCAGTCGTATATATATTGATTTCGTTGAAATGCATGATTATTTGAGGATAGATTTTAACAAGTTTATCACTATTACAATATCAAATAATCAAACTATAATCTAGAGTACCATATGTAGCTCTTTTGTGCCTCTTTATAGCCATGATGTCTTCGTTTTGTCGATCGCCTTTATTTCTTTGTCAAAAATCAAAAAACTTCATAGAGTCTGTGACTCAACAATCTACATTCGAAGAAATCTTGCCTAAATATGCTTCCACCAAATTCTTCTCTCTGATGCACCTACCTAAAATCCCTCTAGAATTTATGTCCTTCAAAGATTGGACGCACAATCGTCAATCACAAAGCGTTAAGCCTCCTCCTCAACCACATATTGATCCATCCCAAGAGGAAGTACAACATCGACATGTTACTCCTCCTCCTCTTGAACAATTGGATTATCCAGGACAAGATGAAATTATAGAGACTCGACTGGATACAAATCCAAATGAAAGTATTCGTGATCTCACACTTCGAAACCAATATACACTGTCCCAAAATCAAAAATATTTAGCTAAGCGAATTGACAATTCTGAAACTTCATTTGCTACACGTCTAGCCACAGTTGAAGAATCTCTTTCGACTGTTTTATCGGTTCTTAAAGAAGTATTACAACGGGGTTCGTGGCCCAACACCACCCTTCGAGGATTGGACAACCCATGTACCATCTCCTCCCGCAAAACATTCAAAACTATCTGAGGATGAACCTCCAAAGGAAGCTTTGACATCTCCTTCAAAGGTTAGCACTTCTGAAAAGGAAGAACCAAAGGAAGATGATCCAAATAAAGCTTCCCCAAAGGAAATCTAGAATTTGGGAATTGTAGTTTTTATAATTTTTGTACAAATCTATGATTGTAATCACTTCGTGTTATTAATGAAAATTTTATTTTTGATGATTGGCTTCACCGTTATAACTCTTTTTGATAATGCCAAAGGGGGAGAAATATAGGTAGAATCATAAAACATTAAGCATATATTCAGGGGGAGATTTATAATCTATATATAAGTACATTGAACAGTTGTCATCATCAAAAAGGGGGAGATTGTTAGGAAATCAATTCTTTGGTTTCGATGATAACAACTATACAATGGAAATCGAATATACATACACACACACACACACACACATATATATATATATATATATATATGTCAGTTAGTTGATAAAGTAACATCACCAAAGAGACAAAAACAAGACTCAAAAGAAGTATCAAAAGAATTCAAGTCGATAAAAGTGGAAGAGGGATGAAACAGACGCAGATAAAGCAACATGCACACATTCAGACTCTGGGTACACTAGCCAGACGTCTGATTGATTCCTCTGTTTTGAAACTCAGAAAGAATCAGGC